>CM036588.1:119563305-120833941 GCA_020745705.1 Hemiprocne comata
TCTGCTCAGTAGTGCCCAGGGACAGGACGAGGGGCAACGGGCACAAGCTGGAACATGGGAAGTGCCACTGAAATATGAGGAGAAACTTCTTCAGTGTGAGGGTGACAGAGCCCTGGGACAGGCTGCCCAGGGAGGGTGTGGAGTCCCCTTCTCTGGAGATATTCAACCCCCCCTGGATGCAGCCCTGTGGAATGTGCTCCAGGGGATCCTGCTGTAGCAGGGGAGTTGGACTGGATGATCTCTAGAGGTCCCTGCCAGCTCTGACAGTTCTGTGAGTCTGTGATTCCTTGAGGCACAACTGTGTGAGATGGTAGGATCCAGACATCTTGCAGCAAACTCTGCCATTTCACTAAGGCTCATTAAAAAGGTTCAGCCTACCTGGTAATACTCATACAAGTATATATTGAGATGTAAACAGGAAAGAAAATAGCTCCTAAAACCCAAGATCTGTAAACTGATCAAACATCAGAGAAGCTTAGTTTAAGGATATATGATTGCTTATATGTACTGTGACTTATTCCTAGCACCAACATCTGGAACAGGGGAGAAATGTAAGACAAGGACACAATTCATTTACATGCTTGTCTTGTGTAAGCCCTTGGCCACACATAGTGCCTTGAAGCCAAAACAATTGCAAAGCTTGTGTCAAACTGTATGTGGAGGAGTCACAATACAAAAATCAGACTCATCTGCTATTTAATGTTTCCAAGCAAAGCTCCAGGAACTTCAAAATGGAAAATACCTGCTCATACAGCAAGTTCCTTCCTCAGCTTTTCAGTTAGAGATCATCCTAGGTAAGAAACAATTTATGGACCTTAAAAATTATGTTTTATATTCCATCTGCAAAATAGTGGGAGGTGTCCCTGCTTGTAGCAGGGAGGTTGGATCCTGATGATCTTGAAGGTCCATTCCAACCATCACCATTCTATGACAACAAACTGGTCAACTCAAATAAGCCCACACTGAGGCAAACCAGTCTGGATTAACCAGACTGCACACTTCCCCTATCTCAGCTGTGGTTGTAAAAGGAAAAAAAAACAACAAAACAAACAACAAAGAAAAGTACTGGGATAGTTATTAAAGAAATACAGTCTATAACTCCACAGGAAACCACGTTTCAGTAGCCCTGCTGAATGCAAAAAAACCCTAATTTAAGCCTCTAGCTGTAGTGTTAGTTGTATTCCAGCTACACTTTCAGGCAGCCTCTCAATTTTTGAACTTCAGTGATTTTATGTCATGAACTTAACAAACTAAGTACATAAAAAAAATTTCCAGTTTAGATGTATTATTTTTTATTTCATTTGGATAGGAGCAGCTAATTTTTGAGGCAAATAAACAGAAAAATAGAATGACCTGCTTAGTTACTTTTTAAACTTTAATGAAGCTCCTCATCAATTTCTTCTAAATAAAGGAATCTGCTCTTTTAGTCTCTACTTATATGGCATCATTTTGTGCATCAAGCGTATTTTCACATGTAGGAACAAATTTCATCCATCACAAAACCACAAGCTTCTTCAGAGTGGCATTCAATAATTAAAACAGAATCCAAGTCAAAATACAGATTGCTTCAACACACTTTTCTCCAGCTGAACTGCTGGAACGCTGCATGTCAGCTTTAAAGCTTTTGTTTAGAACATTGGCACCAAAGCCCTACAAATTTCTAAAGGTGCCAAAAATCTGAAAAATTATTCAGGGTGTCTTGTTTTGTAAATTCAGCTCTAGAGAACAGTCTTGCAATAGTGCAGCCAAGTTAAGACTCAGATGGAAAATGATACGTCCCTGCCTGCCCCTCAACATACCAACAGTTTTTCTTCAGCACCTTCTGTTTTCCTCAATATATTCAGATATTGACCAGGCTTGACAGTTTTGCTTGGTACACATGAAGCTGAGAACCCCAGAGTTTTATGTCTGATGGTTGTTCCACCTATCTAAGAAAAGGCAACAACAACCACCACCACTACCACAACGAAATCTTCACGGGCTGGGCAGAAGATGCCTGGCTAGGCACTGAGAACACAGCAGAGCAAAGAGTGCTCCTCCACTCAGCCTGCTCTACCTGCACCAAGGCCAGCCTCATCCACGTGACCTGCCATGCAATGATTTTGATTTCTTCTCATTCCCTAGTCTGTGACTAGAAGGAGAGATGGCTCTGATCAAGAGTTACAGAAAAAGAGAAAGAGAATAAAAGATAGGGAAGACAGGGAAGTGCTGAAGGTTTCTCATTCCTAATGTCAAGAACACATATGGAAGACAAACTACTGACTAGGTTTTATTTCTCCTGCTTCCTCCTTCATCATAGAATCATCATAGAATCATCATCATAGAATCCTAGGGGTTGGAAGGGACCTCGAAAGATCATCTAGTCCAACCCCCCCTGCCAGAGCAGGGTCACCTAGAGCACATCACATAGGAACGCATCCAGGCGGGTTTTGAATGTCTCCAGTGAAGGAGACTTCCCTTCCCATCATCTCCATATCAGCTTCTACTTCAGCCAACTGTACCAGCAAACCAAGAGAGGAAGAGAAAGGGACCCTTTCTGATCTTTTCCAACTTCAAGGCTGCATTCTACTTTCTCACTCTGCATCCACATGCTGTAGGCATGTCCTGCCAATAAATGGTAACAAGCCACCAATTCTTCCTTGAAGATTGCCTCTTGCCATGCCTTGGCCCACTGGAGAGTTTCATTTCCAGGCTTCCATTTCCTATTCTTCAGGGGACAACCATAAGCACCAAACAGCTGCATTTTCCACTCAATCTTCTGAGGTTTGCTGGGCCAAGAACAGACCCAAAACCCAGAAGAATAGACACCTTCTGTGATAAGGAGGATCTAGTTTCAAGACCTGTGTCTCCGGACTGCTTCCATCTCTCATGTTAAAAGCTACTGGATAAAACACAGAAGCAGTTTTGGGGCAATGGGCATATCACAGAATCATAGAATGGTTTGGGTTGGAAGGGACCTTCAAGATCATCTAGTTCCAACCCCCTGCATGGGCAGGGACACCTCCCACTAGACCAGGTTGCTCAGAGCCCCATCCAACCTGCCCTTCAACACTTCCAGGGATGGGGCTTCCACAGCTTCCCTGGCCAACCTGGCCCAGTGTCTCACCACCCTCACACTCAAGAATTTCTTCCTCCTGTCTCACCTCAATCTCCCCTCCTCCAGTTTTGATCCATTGCCCCTTGTCCTCTCACTACAAGCCCTTGTCCAAAGCCCCTCCCCAGCTTTCCTGGAGCCCCTTCAGGCACTGGAAGGTGCTCTGAGGTCTCCCTGGAGCCTTCTCTTCTCCAGGCTGAACAGCCCCAACTCTCAGTCTATATAACCCTATATATTCTGTTCGTGCCCTACATGTGGGAGCAGAAGGGTGCTACAGATGAGAACTTTACTTCTCTGTTCACTGACTTAACTGTCTATGTGTACCCTAAAACCAAGAGCACGCATCTCTCTGCTTTAGTAAGACACTAAAACTAAGAAATTATTTCCTGCAGTAAAGTGTAAGTGAATAATAAAAAGAAAACCTGTGTTGTCTAGGCCATACCACATATAAAATTGTAGAGAATTCACATTCTTGCTCCTACTTCATAGCATTAATGTTTGAGGATTTTTACAATTAAATATTTAGGCACATTAATAAGGGATTTTCTACATTTGGATTAAGCACCTTGATAGGGTAAGTACAGCTTTTAGATTGTACTGATTTGTTACAAATATACAGAGAGTAATGAAATGGTGATGGTGAATCTCAAACCCAACTGCTAGTTTCACATAAGGTACTAAATGGTCATCTAACAGAAGCTGCCTCTAACCAGATTTGACAACATTCAGCTAGATTCAAATCAATGACCAACAGGACAAGAGGTTCACATCCTGTTTCTTTGATGCTCCAGCTCTACTTTTTCCTTCATAGTTGGTCATCTACATGCATATTTTTTTTCTTGAAGCAGTGTGTCCCTGCAGCAAAGATCATCGACCACTTCTTGGGCTGTGCTGACAAGCGTAGTCAGAAAGCAATGACTGTCCCATTTGGGGGGTGTGAGACCATGTCTGGAGTGCTGTGCCCAATTTTGGGGTTTCCACTAAGTGAAAGACATTGCCTTACTGCAGCAAGTGCAGTGGGAGGCCACGCAGATGATATGGGGCTGGAGCAGCACATGGTCTTCAAGGAAATGCTGAGAATTGCTTAGTTCAGCCTTTGAGAAGAGAAGGCTGTTTGTACTGTCCCAACCACCTCATGGGTAAGGAGTCAGAACTAGGTGTATGTGGAAGGGATGAGAGGCAACAGGCACAGGTTGCAGCATAGGTAATGCTGGTTACACTCATAGACTGGTGAAGGTTGGAAGGGCCCTTCAAGATCATCAGGTTCCAACCTCCCTGCTATGAGCAGGGACACCTCCCACCAGACCAGGCTGCACAAGCCTCATCCAACCTGGCCTTGAACACCTCCAGGGAGGGGGCAGCCACAACCTCCCTGGGCAACCTGTGCCAGTGCCTTACTGCCCTCATGGGGAAGAATTTCTTCCTGATGTCTCACCTAAATCTCCCCTCCTCCAGTTTTAAACCATTACCCCTTGTCCTATCACTACACTTTCTGGTGAAAACCCCTCCCCAGCTTTCCTGTAGGCCCCCTTCAGGTACTGGTTAGACCCAAGGAAATTCTCTTCCACCAGGAGGAAGGTCAAGCACTTGAAGAGATTGTTCAGGTTGGCTATGAAATCTCTGTCCTTGCAGATACTCGGAACTCACCTGAGCAAACCCACACTCACTCTGCTTTGAGCGAGAGGCTAGACCAGACATGGCCCAGAGCTCCCTTCCAACTTAAATTATTGTATGAGTCTGTGAATAAAGTCGAGTTCAAAGTACTATGCTTCCCAGTCTCTTTGTTTTAAAAAGGAAAAGAGAAAATTTCTCATCCATACCACAGAAGTACCTGCCCTTCAGACCAACTGTTCTGGATTGCTGTTGGACAGAAGGGCTTGTCTGGGGCAGGGAGAGGCCAAAGAGCCAAGCAAGGGGCTGCTGGATCTAGGAGACTGTAGAACTAAAGAAGACAAAAACTAAGAAGGTGTTCAAACACAAAGCTAACTACTTCAAATCTCCTCTGCTATTTCTGCCTTATTTCCTAACCAAAGGAGATTCCTTTCTGGTAGTTCTACCCGTAGGGAACAACAAATACAAGCAGGGAGGGAAGACTCCCTGAAGATGTGGATTAATTATTTAAGTGACAAGGTTATCAACAGGTAACTTCAGATTCTTTTTGTTGTTGTTTTAGAAGAATGATCCTAAACTGCTGAATTTCTTATATACTGAAATCTTCAAACATCACACAGTCTCTCTGATCTTGAGGTGAGCTACAACACTCTACCTTTCTGAAGTGCACTGTACTCACTGAAAGAAAAAGAAACCCCAAAACACAAAATCTAAATTGATCTGCAGCTGAGTGACCAAATAGTGTCCCAAGTGTTAGCAGGGTCCTGCACGCTGGCTTTTTCTACATTTGTTTTCTCTTTTGGGGAGCATCATGCTCAATAAGCACTGATGTTTTAGACTGCTGAAATGTTACCTCAAAAAGCTACAGACACGTTTCACAGGTAGATAGATTTTGTCAATTTTTTCCTTTGTTTTTGTTTGGGGTTTTTTTTAAATACATTGGAATGCCTTACCATCCCCTCTTCGTTTTTGTGGTTGGACACAGGGTTATGCTCCTCCGTCTTCAAATGAGCTGGGCAATCATTTAATTCCATCACTTCACAATGTCATAAGATGTATTTTCATTTTTTTTAGATCTTTGTTGCCTATATGCAGCATGCCACACCAGCTGAAACTGGGGCAGTGTTTAGCCAGTATTTTCTTAGAAACTTCTTCAAAACAAAAAGGTAAAGAAATGCATCTTTAAAGGGCAGAAACTTCCATTAGTAGAGTAGGATTTATTTATTTTCCTTACTCATTTGTCAAACTGCGAGATTCTTTTTTTTTTTTTTTTTTCCATTTCAAACTCAAAAGTCTCATATATAGGAAGAGACCAAATCTGGAGAGAGTCACCCCCAGCAGCAGAGGAAAGATGGCCTGTGCAAAGGGAATGCTGCTACTCCAGCTGTTACACAGCTCTTTGTAGTTCCCTTTGCCAAAACATTACAAGTCGACCTGAGACACTGATTGACTGTGCAGACCCATTAATATTTTAGAAGAGACACCAACTCCTCCTCCTTATGCCTTTCCCTGTCTTTCACAATGAACTTAAAAAGGCCTACTGGCTTTTAAATCTAAACAATGCTGAAGTGATGGGTTTTTGCCAAATAGCATGAGCTCCAGGAGAGAGTCCAGAGGAAGCCATGAAGATGATCTGAGGGCTGGAGCAGCTCTGCTCTGGAGACAGGCTGAGAGAGTTGGGGGGTGTTCAGCCTGGAGAGGAGAAGGCTCCAGGGAGACCTTAGAGCACCTTCCAGTGCCTGAAGGGGCTCCAGTTGCTGTTGAGCAATTCCCCAGGTGGAGTAGAAGGGCTGATCCTACTTCTGACCTGAAGAAGGGACTTGCAGTTACAAGAATCAGGTAATAAATAGCTGGCAGGTCTGGGGCCTACAGGAAAGCTGGGGAGGGGCTTTGGACAAGGGCTTGTAGTGAGAGGACAAGGGGCAATGGATCAAAACTGGAAGAGGGGAGATTGAGGTGAGACATGAGGAAGAAATTCTTGAGTGTGAGGGTGGTGAGACACTGGGCCAGGTTGGCCAGGGAAGCTGTGGAAGCCCCATCCCTGGAAGTGTTGAAGGGCAGGTTGGATGGGGCTCTGAGCAACCTGGTCTGGTGGGAGGTGTCCCTGCCCATGCAGGGGAGTTGGAATGAGATAGTCTTTTAAGGTCCCTTCCAACCCAAACCATTCTATGATTCTATTACTTTCTTAAATCACATTAATGCAAACAGTGGTTGTTAATTGTCATTTTAGCAAACACAAGCAATTAACTTGATATTTATGTTAAAAGATGTGATAGTTGTTTCCTTTAATGAAACAAACGTTGTGCTGGATTTTCACCCCAAAGAAAACATGGAAAATATCCACTGATTAAAAACAAAGATGCAACTGATTTTTGGTACTGGATGTACACCTAGAGAATTCCAATATGGTTAACTCCAACAAAGGAGAACATTTCTTCTTCTGAATGGTTTACACTGCTTTTGTAATATTACCAACACATCTAAAAACCCCTATATTCATGAAATCACTGACTATTCAGGTTTTTTCAATATACAGAACAAAAGAAACCAATGGCTGTGGCTCCTCCAAAACAAACAAGACAAATTTTCATGGAAAACTGCTACAGGTCATAAGCATCTACAGACAACAATCCTCTGCTTTTAACTCTTTACTGCATTTCAGGAGCAAGGGAGTGAACAGTCTATGGCCTGTAGTCTCATGACACATCTCACAATGATTCCCTGGCATTTAATTAAACAGAACTGTTGTTTTTCTGAACCCTCTGCTCTGCCCTGGTGAGGCCACATCTGGAGTATTGTGTCCAGTTCTGGGCTCCCCAGGTCAAGAGAGACAGGGAACTATGGAGAGAGTCCAGGGAGGGCAACAAAGATGGTTGGGGGATTGGAGCATCTCCCTGATGAGGAAAGGCTGAGAGAGCTGGGACTGTTCAGCCTGGAGAAGAGAAGGCTGAGGGGAGACCTTATGAATGCCTCCAAGTATCTCAGGGTGGGTGCAGGGAGGATGGAGCCAGACTCTGCTCAGTAGTGCCCAGGGACAGGACGAGGGGCAACGGGCACAAGCTGGAACATGGGAAGTGCCACTGAAATATGAGGAGAAACTTCTTCAGTGTGAGGGTGACAGAGCCCTGGGACAGGCTGCCCAGGGAGGGTGTGGAGTCCCCTTCTCTGGAGATATTCAACCCCCCCTGGATGCAGCCCTGTGGAATGTGCTCCAGGGGATCCTGCTGTAGCAGGGGAGTTGGACTGGGTGATCTCTAGAGGTCCCTTCCAGCTCTGACAGCTCTGTGTGACCACTGTCATTCATGCCAAGGGCCAGTAAACCTGCTCTACAGTCAGCACTGCAGCAGGATGGGTGCACTACCGTGGCAGTCAGTGTGAGCTGGGAAGGGGAGCCACGCGACTCTTGCTCCCACAACTGGATGGCTCCGTGGTATTGTTAGTTATTAGTTGCATGACAGTTGGCTACCACTGAGAAACCTCCTTGCTTCTGAATGTCACCTTTCCCATTTTTGTTCTCTAGCTCTTTCCCACCATATGGGAAGCTGACATTCGTGCCATGCAGTGTATGCATGGCTGGAGCTACCACGTTTTGCCACATCCTCTTTCACTTAATTCATCTTTTCTGAGTACGGCATTTAGAGAAACAACAAATCCTTGCAGTTGCATACTCATTGGCTGCAAAATACAGCACTTATTTCTTTATTTAGCTTTACCTTGTAATTTTCTTAGAGTCTTGGCCAGAAAACAAAAGTTATTACTAGCTTACTAATTTCTGCTACTGGTTGTGCCTTGGTTACACTCACTTAACTAGTCTGTATAATACCAAGCACCACTAAGGCCCTGGCTTCAGTGGAGTTTTTAATTGCTGTTATAAACCAGTAAACAATTCAACTGAGAATCTCAATTTATTAGAATTACACAGCTGATCTTGCATGCAAAGTAGATGTAAAATGGATAAAAGCTTTCTGATTTCAAAAAGTCTGAGACTTTTGCCAATCTCTGATATACAAATGAGGGTGACAGGAAAGTTGCTGTCTCTTTCAATCACATCCATGAGTTTTGTCTCTGCCATATACTGGTATTTTCTCTTTTGTTACCTGAGAAACAGCAGTAAGACAGAGATGAAACTACTTTTTCATCTCTGGAAGGGACTTTCAAACACCACAATGATGGATCAATAATTTGTCTGGCTGCGGTGTGATGGTATAGGGAAAAAAAACAAGAGTGAAACATTCAGATACTAATGTGACAAAATACATTCAGAAACACAGATCTTAAAATCTTTTGTGGTATCAAAGTCCTTCTGATAAAAAGACTGAGAAAAGCTGGGAAAACAAAACACTAAAATTTTTGCAGAACATACTGACCTTATTGACATGACAGACCTAATTAAATAAATAGGAAGTATTTTACTCCTGTATTTATGTCAGAGCCCTCACTCAATTTACTAGTACCCTCTAGATATTCTTTTCTCAGTGAATAAAAAAAAACAGGGTTACCATTTTAATATAACAAGTATTAAAAGAGCAATGCAAAATTCTTGAGCAGTCTCACAACTGAAGTAAGACTTTTGCCTTTTAAGGAGGCATGTTAAATGGGCGGGTCTCAATTTCTCACGTTTACATTATTTCATTGTTTTAACTGAAAGCCACAGCAAGTGAGGTGAAATGTTCTTAAGCAGGTAAAACAGCTGACAATTTTTCTATCTCCGTGTTTCTGAATTCAGCTAAGGAAACATTTTAATCTCAGCTAAGTGGCACACCGAAGCTCTACAGCTAAGCTTTGGTGACCTTCACTTTTACAAAATTAAAGAAGAGATATTTTGGAGAATCAATGAGAAACAAGCCCCCAGATTTGATTAGGAACACTAAAGTAATTCTAGCAACTGAATAGAAAGATGAGAGGAGACCTTGAATATGAGAAGAAAAGACTGAGCAATGTGCAGAACACTGACTCGAGCAATGTGGAAATAAGACAACACAGCAAAGGGCAAAAAAAAGTTTACTAATTTGTACTGCACAACATGCCTTCTAATTGGCTGTGTGCATCTACTGGCCAGGCTGCTATGCTGGGGTGAGCTACAGGTTACTGGCTTCATTTAGCATGGATGTAACTAATGATCACTTTTCTTTTAAACGAAGAAACATAGAAGAGAGGGACGTGACATCAGAGTTTTGAAACTAACTTCTACAAGAACCAAAGTTGATTATTGCTTGAGTTCACAGAAACCCTGGAGAATTTTTCACTGTATGACTAAACTCACCGTATCTGTGCTTATGTAAAAGAGGATTACCTGGAGCTAGCAGAATTATGTGCTTGCTGGCTGAAGTCAATTACTTAAAATACAAAACTTGAAGAAGGATTTTTTTCCCCTTCCTTTCCTTTCGTTCAAGTGTCCAAGTTGCCAAAGCACACTATAGGGTTTTCAATTTCACAGGAAAGAATTTCACAGCCAAAATACAGAATATGCTGACAAATATCTAATTCAGTGAAGTAATTTGAGATGCTCTTCTTTCCCCTCTTTTTTTTTTTAAAAAAAAAACAACAACACCCAACTACGGAAATTATATTGGGCAGGTCACAATTATAATAATGAAGAGGAGCAAATCCATTCTGGATGTACAAAAGCAAGTAGCCTAGCTCAGTCATTCACAGAAGTGTCTCACATACACAGACTGTATTTGAAGAAGTAGTGATCTCAGTGGTGATTTAGAAAGTCACACTTGCATCAGTTTCTTCTACTGTAGAAAAAACCCAAAAGCACAATGATTTTAAATAGCAAGCTAAGGTTGAAATCTTTTTTTATGTTTTAATAGGAAGGACAGAGAGCTTTTTAAATAATCCAAATTACTAATTTTCTTAATACAGCATCATTATAATAAAAAATGTTGACCTGTACCTGTGTGCTAGCTTTCTATAGCAGCAGCAGTGACACTCTTCAGGTCCCAGTTCAAGAAGCAATTCTCAACTATGCATGTGACTCGATCACTTTGGTATTTCCCATTGATGCTGGAGGTAACTACCTGGACCCTCAGGATCTACTTAAGACTTGGAACAAGTCAGGCTTGTGCTCAATAAGCTGGGGACTCAACCTCACCTGTCTCCAGCACAAGCACAACCTTCTCAGCCATGTCCTACAGCTCCCTAAGAGCTTTATGGTGTCCCAGCTACTTCCAGTAGATAAGCTGGTTAGTTCAGGTCTGCCTTTACTGCAGAGCAGTCCCAATAGCAAATGCAGAGGTGACTTAGCTAAAAGTTTTAATGGGATTGGAAGAAACACTAATTATTATAAAACATATGTGTGTGTGTATTAATTTTTTTAACAGATGGCATGGCATTAAGGTGAGATCAAAAATGTAGCAGCATTCTCTACCAATGCAGAGGGACCACTGACAGGAGCTCACCTGTAGATGACTGCAGAAAAAGGAGACAGCAAAAGCCATCAGAAGCCTGGTTTCAAAACCCAGCTTGAGGAATTAAATGGGATAAATAATGGCAAAAAAAAAAAGTATTAAATAGCTGATACTTACAGTAGAACTGACTATTACTGGCTTTTTAAAATCAAGACATTGCACAAGCCATTCTCTCACATGCATGAGTTATAACTTTAATACAGAAGTTTCTCTCAGCTGTGGAGAATCCTTGAAAATATTACAAGAAACATTAAAAATAAGCAGAATTAAATGTAATTTACCAACCTTCTTGTAGTCCATTATATTTCCTTTTCCTTGTGCCTTAAAGAGAAAGAGATTTTCATATGAGACATTGCATACTACAAACTAGAGCTGCAAGAATAAAAAATGCAATTAAAAGAGCTACTACTTTAAATATAACCAACTTTCCTTAGGAATCTGATATGGAAGAACCTAAAATACAACCAAATGTGCCACCATCTTGCACAGCACAGCTCTGCTTCAGATGAGAGCTGCAGATACTCAATATAATTTGTAGGGTTGGTTTTTTTTCATGACTTGTAGTTAAAACATTTGTTGAATCCACAATATTTTGGTCTTAAGAAACCTCGCTGTTGGCATTCATCTCTCCCATGAGATTCTGAAATAAACTATACTTCCTATCAGCAGTAACAGGATTGAATTTCTTAGAAGAGAAGTCTCCACACACCTGTAGTGATCTGCACACACTTATTAGTCTAGAGCTCTCAAAAGGGGATGTCAGGACCCTGTCAGCACTACTAGACCTAGGCTAGATATGCTAAGGGTGCTTTTGGTTTAGAATTGTACTTAAGTGCACAGCACCACCCTTCACTTCAGCAGCAGATACATACAACCTGTGACTCCTAGCACATTCAGAAACATGTAGGAATACATTTTAAATTTCTTCTTGCCCAGATGCAGGAGACCAGAGTCCTCCATTTTGTCACAGAGTGATGTAGAAGAGATGTCTGTGTCTTTCTCACCCAGTGGCAGTGCTCTGCCAGACCCAGAGCATTCCAGCTTAAACAACCTGAAGCTCTTCCCTTAGCTCCAATCTAGCTGTATCATTATCACTTCATCCAAATCCAGCTCTTCTCTTCTCAGGCACACCGAGAAAAACATCAACACTGTTTCTTTCCCTCTGGCCTCCACAAGGGAAGACCACAAATCTAAGTTCTTCTGGAACTTGTCTCCTGAAAGGATGTAGATCAGGACCATTGCCTCTCTGGGTCCTCTGTGGGGACTTTGGAGAGGAGCAGACTAACTGGCATAAGAGGAGCTGAGGCCTGCAGTGAAGAGGAACACTATGTGGCAAGCACATCTTTGAAGAGATGTTGCTGAGATGACACAGATTTAGAAAATAAATTAATCTTTGCAAGGGAGGAAAAACAAAATATAGAAAAGAACCGACGGGAGACTAAGCGAACAGAACAGGAAAGAAAACAGTAGATAACAAAACTGATTTCACTGAAGGGGAAAGGAGACTGATCCACAAAACCTCTTCAAGCTTCTTAGGAGTCAGCTTTCCTGGGATGTTTATTAAGAAAACAGTCTGATAGCATTTGGGAGTAGCAAAACCACTGCCAATAGCTGCTTCCTTATTTGTGTATTCCCATCTCTTTGATTTGCCAACTTTTATTCATACCGGTTTTTATTCATATGGCTTCTTCAAGATAAATCCAGTAGTTATATTGTCTATCAGAACCTACCAGAAATATGTTCTTTAACAAACGGTTGCCTAGACACAGATTCACACTGCAGCAGAGAATCTGCCCATCTGTTTGAGGAGGACACTTTTTAGTCCCAGCAATACCAGCAGAGGTGTGCTCAGCACGCCTCCTCCTGCCTGTCACACACATTACCACAGCAAGAATATTTTCTCATGCTCTGTTCCTCTTGAGCATCCAAGTCAATGGGCAGTTGTGCTTCTCCAAGCAGCAGCCTTACCCAGTCTGCTTCCTAAAGCCTTCTTTACCACAACTGCACCTTTGTGTTTCTTTTTTTTTCTTTCTTTCTTTTTATCCTCTCAGTAGTTCAGCTTCTTTGACATACAAATCAGAATCTAAACTCCTCAAAACACCTTCTCGGCATTGATGCAACCTTCACACCAGGATATCTGATGTACTTTGCTCTTTCAAATGAAGAGACAAGGGGGCTTTAAAAGGTTAGAATCATAGAATCATCACAGAATGGTTTGGGTTGGAAGGGACCTTCAAGATCATCTAGTTCCAGCCCCCCTGCATGGGCAGGGACACCTCCCACTAGACCAGGTTGCTCAGAGCCCCATCCAACCTGCCCTTCAACACTTCCAGGGATGGGGCTTCCACAGCTTCCCTGGGCATCCTGGGCCAGTGTCTCACCACCCTCACACTAAAGAACTTCTTCCTAATGCCTAACCTAAATCTCCCCTCTTCCAGTTTAAAACCATTACCCCTCATCCTATCAGTACCCTCTCTGGTAAAAAGTCCCTCCCCAGCTTTCCTGGAGGCTTGGGACTAGATAATTTGCAGTGGGACTGGATGATCTTTAAGGTCCCTTCCAACCCAAACCATGCTGTGATTCTGTAAAAATGTCTTCAGCTCAGCAGCAGAAAGGTGCACCTGGCTGTCTCCATTCAAAGGCTACCCTTGGAACAGGGACTGTATCCAGACCTCTGACATCAGAACTGTGGTGAAACTCCACAGCAGCTCAGGCATCCCTCATGACCTCTCTGAAAACTGCTTTCATCTAAGATATGCATGACAGGCACTGGGAGCCAGCCTCATGCTTTCTGAGCAGTATACCACTGAGGAGACTACTAGGTGCAATGGGGCTCTCCTCCTGCACCTTCTTAAACTCCAAGACCTTCCTGCAGGAGGAGGAAGCTGCCAAGAGGAAGTGCTGCCTTTAGTCTCTCTTATGAATGGCCTGAAGTTGCACCAGGGGAGGTTCAGATTGGATATTAGGAAAAATTCCTATACTGAAAGAGTGGTCAGGCACTGGAACAGCTGCCAGGGGAGGTGGCTGAGTCACCAACCTTGGAGGTATTTGAGAAATGCGTAGATGAGGAACTTCAGGGCATGCTCTAGTGGCCAAGGTTGTGGGGTTTTTTGTGGGTGTTTTTTGGTGAAGTGTGTGGTTGTTTGGGTTTGTTTGGTTGTTTTTTTTTGTGCTGAAGGTTGGTTATCTCAGAGATCCTTTCCCACCATGATGATCCTGTGATGATTCTGATGAATGCTTATATGGGCAAACAATCAGAGGAGAAAGGCAGGTTACTTAGCAGTAATTAAAGGTCCATACTGTGATTTCCATATGCACAGCCATAGACTCAGCTACCAAGAAAAATTCTACCTGACGGGGCCTGAGTGCACGGTGTGTGCTTTGCCTGTTTAATCCATACAAATGACACTGCACAAGAGGGTGGCCTACAAGCATGTTCTTACGAGTCCTGCCAACATGAGAAAGTCTCTGGTTTGAGTGTTTGGCCTACACTGGATGTCACCTAGTGAACGGGATTACAGGTGGTATCTCAAAGAGCTTGTACTTAATGAAAGGTAATTTTCCTTTCTAAACGTGAGCCAAGAAAGGCTCCTGGAAGAGGTGTTCCCCTCCATATTGACCTAAAGTAGAGCTTTTTAGATACTTTTGCACAGTGCATGTCACTCCCCCCTCCTCCCTTCCCCCCTTTCCGTGGGCATTGCTTCCTTGTTTCTATAATGCCCATTTTTGGTAGGAGAATTAGGAAGCAGACAGACGGCACTCCTGGAGTCCTGCAACCTCCTCTAGATTCTGCAGATGGGAAAATGTTTCAAAGCCTTTATATGCTGTGCTGTGGTAATACCATTATTCTCCAACTGCAATCCAAATCCATTTACATTCACCTCACGTATGAGCCTTGTGTTGAGGCTGGAGACTTCCAGAAGTCCTTGTCACACATTATAAACTACCAGCCCCTAATTTCAAATACGAGAAAAAGTCTGCTTCACTTTAAGATCCCCCAACTCCAAACCATTCTAAGTTTGTAGATTCTGCATCTGTTTCCCAAAATTTCCCTGCTGAAGAGCCTTTTCTGCCTCTTGCACACAGTACGTGAAGGCAGGCTGCAACCTGGCCACCCTGAGCAGAACTAGGCAGAAGCTCAGACTCCACACTCTCTACCCCAGTGTCCTGCTTTCAAACCAGCCAGGAAAAGTCCACACAAGAAAGAATGAACCTACTGGAACGTGTCCAGAGGAGGGCCATGGAAATGATCCAAGGGCTGGAGCACCTCTCTTATGAAGAAAGGCTGAGGGAGTTGGGGCTGTTCAGCCTGGAGAAGGCTTCAGGGAGACCTCATAGTGGCCTTCCAGTGCCTGAAGGGGCTACAGAAAAGCTGGGGAGGGGCTTTTTACAGGAGCACATAGTGACAGGACAAGGGGGAATGGTTTGAAACTCAAGGAGGAGAGATTTAGGTTAGACATCAGATGGAAATTCTTTAGTGTGAGGGTGGTGAGACACTGGCCCAGGTTGCCCAGAGAAGTTGTGGAGGCTCCATCCCTGGGGGAGTTCAAGCCCAGGTTAGATGGGGCTCTGAGCAACCTGGTCGAATGGGAGGTGTGGCTGCTCATTCAGGGGGTTTGGAAATAGATGATCTTTAAAGTCCCTTCCAACTCTAACCATACCATGACTCTATGACAGGAGCCACCTGCAAGCACTTGAATGTTTGCACAGAACTAGCTTCCTACTGAAGGCACCAGCCTTTCTACTGAGAAATCTGTGTAACAATGGCAGTAGTTTCCAAATGGCAGTCATCACTGCTTCTCAGACAGACAAAACACATCTGACTGATGCGGGAACTCAACAGAATGCTTAATTTTGGTCATTTTGGTGTTTTCTCCCCCTTCCCTCCCTGCTGTCTCCTATAGTCTTAACCTATTTGTCTTTCAGCAATACCCAGGAAACTATTCACAGACCTGAATCCTGCTGTGCTACATGGTACGTAGCACCATGTACACCACACAGCTATCTTATTCTTATTGCCTTCCTCATTTAAGGATTTGAGGAAAACAACAGCTGAATTAGAGAATGAAGAATAAGGGTATCAGCCAGCTAGATCTTGTAGTGGTCAGGTAGCCAGATCTTTCCCCCTCCATCCAAAATTTATGGTCCTAGAGCCACGTCAGCAGAAGGAAATGTGTGCCCACCTTTCAACCACAAGTCCTCTGCTTTAAGCTGTCAGTGAAAGTAGCTTTAAACTAAGATGTGGGACTGCACAGGTAGTGCAGAGGAACAGACATATGCTCCGTGCAAGTGAATCTACTCTGACACACAGAAGTCTGACAGAGCTCAACTGTCAGGTCCCTAGATTTCCCCCTCTTGAAAGTGTGGAAGAAAGAGGTGTTAAGCACTGGAGAGCAGAGGTAACCTCTGTGTTGTCTTGTACATTGTTAGTTTCTAATTTTCTTTGCAGACACTGTATAAATAGGAATAGCAACACAAAAGGCAAAAGAAATGTTAGGAAATTCCAAACAATGCTTTCATTTACCTCTCTGATCTGTTTAATCCATGCCTCCCTTCCAAGGAATTCCTGATGGAGGACTGCAGGAGCAGAATTCAAACTGAAGGCCATAGTGTCACTAGAACTTTCTTTAACAAATGGCTGGAGGTCCGAATGTAGCTGAAAAGGAAGAACACCTTTCTTCAACTTCCAGGAACAGTCTATACATCAGTTTCCAGGAACAGTCTATACATACCCACCCACTCAACAAATCAAGGTCCGTATCCTGATTCTATACCTACCCACCACTTTCTGCTTCAACACTTGTACGTTGGTCACACTTTTTCAAGTTTGGGGGAGGGATAGGAAGAGGCCGAAAACATTTCAGTGGCAGAAAGTTGTGGTAAAGAGCAGCATGTAGAGAATCTGCAAAGAAATGGGTAAAGGACAGCTTGCAGAGCTGAGCAAGTGGTGGGACATAGCCAGATACGTGATTGTTGAGTGGCGGGAAGCAGAAAAAACATAAAGGAAAGAATGATGCAGGATTTGCTGGGAAGTGTATCAGTTTTTAATCTGTGAGGGGTAATACATTCTACTTTCCAGTACCCAACTGAGGGCTGATGCAACATGACCCTCCTTCTGACACATGGTGAAGTGCTTTCTATGAAAATGATGGGATCCTTTATAGACAACTATATGTCAATAGTGAATGTATTAATATTAAAGCATACACAAAATATTAAGGCTCCAGTGTGCACTAGAAGCAATTTACTGGTAGAACTGTACCTAGCAATAGCATATTGTGGCATTTCTACAGCAGCAAAGCTGTGCTTTATAAAACCACTTCCTTTTCCTGGAGGAACTACAAACTGTCTAAACCAATTCAGGGCAGGGGATGGGAGGTCTGGCTTCTTCTCTCCAGCTCCATCTCTACTTGCAAGTAGTGCAATACAGTAGGAGCAGATCTTTAGGGCAAAACAGGAGTGCCAAGGATCCAAGTTCCACACTGTGTTTTCCTTTGGACTAGCTCTAGCTGTGGACTGAAAGACTTTTAACAGAGGTCAGAGGCCTTCTCTGGGAAATCCTGCTGCTGCAGAGGTGTCCATATGTGGTGACCTCCCTCCTTATCCCCCAGCTACCACCTGGGGAAGTCACCTCCTCAGCAGATTATTCAGAAGGAGCATATGCAGGTCCTTCAGCCACTGCAGCTCATGCTTAGCTCGGGTGCTGCTGCAGGCCGTTGAGTCTCTTGGTACCAATCCCTGCATAGTGGCAGCCGAGACCCAACACATGCTTCCTCCTGCCACTCCTGCTACTGGGACAGTGGCTTTAGGAAGAATGTAGGAGTGGAGAAGGGAGTTTTAAGCTGCTACAGAAAAATGTGCTAGAGGGATGTTAACAGAGCCTTAAATGAAATAAGCTACGCTGCCAGGAGTGTGATTTTCCAGTGCAGAAGCGCCGCTCACACCAGCAGTTTCTGCAAACCTCTTCACACGGGGCAGCAGTCAGTCCTCTCAACATCACTGACCCACTGGCAACAACCTACAGCACAGTGGCAGCATACAACAGAGCTCAAAAGCAACACAACTTCCAAGTCTTTCTGTATTGAAGATCTCAGGGTGAAGGGAAAAGGTGTTACCTTGTGACTCATGGACATGTGCTTCCCATACTGAAATGCCATGTCCTGAAGCTCAGCGCTGTGCTTTGCTAGCTCCATGGCAGCCTGGCAGCTCTTTGCCAGCAAGGCACTGTGAGACAGGAAAACCTGCTCCTTCCATCCAGATATGCCAATATCATCTGTAAGACAGCTCTCCTGAAAATGAAACAAAGGCTAACATGAAAACACCAAAACTGCAGCTGTGGCAGCTCAAAGAAGTTAAGTGTGGCACAGGATAACGTGCCTATGTGGTGAGTAACAAAGCTCCTGGTGCCATGGTGCCAATTAAGGAAGAACATCCTTTTGGGGATGAGTAAAGTATCAAAATAAATATATTATCAGTGACAACAAACATCTTCATTTTCTGCTCAAAAAGTACAGTGCAAGATTTGTGGAGCTGCCAACAGATTCCACATAAATTCTTCTCTTAATGACTGCATCATTACACTGAGCATTCACAGTCAATTATACTCCTCTTGAGGTACTGGGGAGAAAAAAACCAGAAGACAAAAAACCCCAAACCAAACAAACTCAGAGTACCTTGGCACTTCAGTCCCTTGCAAGTTAGGATGAGCTAACAACCCCAAACAAACTTGAGAAGCCCCTACAATTTCTCCTTTGCATTCAAGAAAAAAATAATTACAAAAGGTATTAAAAATCCTTATAGAACTGCACTGGAAAAATGAAAGGCTGTGAGGGATGACTTGCACCTCTTCCACTCCCACAGTAAGGATGAGGAATGACTGAAAGTATTCAAAAATAAATGAAGGATGCTGAGATTTGGAAATGCTGGGTATTAACATTCCCAAGGGACGGATAAGAGATCTCCGTGATGCCTCTAGTGAACTTTATCACCTTGACTGTAAGGTCAGAGACAGACACTTCTCAAAGTCCTTTGTATCCAAAACAGTAATTTGGGTTGCTTTCCACAGAGTGTTTTAATTAGCACATATCCAATCCTTCTTCCCCAAGCCCAAATTCCACTGCAGCTCCTTTGGCTCAACAAGGTGTCAATATGCCACTGTTCTTCCAATGGGTCTTCAAAGCTAGACATGACTTGTAATCTTTTTCACATCCACGTTACTGTCACACCTTTAGCTACTCTATAACGTGGGAAAAAACAAAACCAGAAAAGACCACAGTTGTTTTCCTCAGGAAAAAAACCTAAAATCAGTAATGAGAAGCTACAGGAAAAAAAACTGAAAGATAGACATGTTAAAGAAGGTTGTGACTTCTCAGTTCAGCCAAATCTGCAGCGTACACGAAGCCAAAAGGTATTCTTTAAAAGAGCAATATAAAAACCCCTCTTAAATAACAAGCCTTGTCCCTCAAAGTGACGTCAATTACATTACTCAGAAACGAGCAAGAAGTAATTCTGTGTGACCCCCTAGTTTTCTAGCAAGGTATTATCTGTCATGAAATCGGTAACAAATGAAACAGAATCCATCCGTTCGGCTCTAATTTTCCTCCCTTATGGATATCACCCAGAAGTGCTGTGTTACAAGGGAGAGGATAATTTGAGACTAATGGAAAAAGTAGGAGAATTCTGCAATGCCAAGTAACTCCGAGCTGCATGGCAATGTCTTTGCTTTCAGACATCCTATTAACTTCTACAAGGAAAGTGAAGAACAGAGAAACCACGTGTTTGCTATTATGCACATGATAACTTACAAAGTCAAGCTTCCACTTCCCTCATGTTTCATTTTACTGTAGTATTTTTGTTTTAATATCTTAACCCAGCCCAGAGCGTGTGCAAATTCCCACGACTGGCAAAATGTCAAAATGGGAATTTAATTCAAGTAGTTTCCTATATATCAAGTCTTTTTTTCTTCACTCAGATATAGATCAATTTATTTTAAATTTAAAATCAGGAGCTCTTGGAAGACGCAACACAATCTTTTCCTCAACAACCAATCTGCTCAGCAAAAAAAACAGTATTTACTAGAATTTGCTGAAAATTGGCTGTGATTTTTATAACCACTTGTTTTAACTCCAACCAAGACAAAAATATTCTAGAAAGGTATCCTGAAACAATTTATGAACTTAAAAAAATCTTTCAGAAGGCCCATAAGTTGAAAATGTTTGCTAGCCAGAGTCTCTGAGCAGTAACAGAAACATGGACATCATGAAATATCAGCTGCAGGACCTGAAGAAGCTTACACAGTCATTGCAACTTGACACATGCACAGAAATTATTTCCAAGATTAGTTACAAAAATATATTCTTCTTAAACGAGTTTGAATTTTGACAACAGGATGGAAAATCATGGCATAAAAAGTTACTGTCCCACTTAATGAACATCATCCAGCAGGTCAAGGGAGGTTCTCCTTCCCCTCTACTCTGCCCTAGTGAGACCACATCTGGAGTATTGTGTCCAGTTCTGGGCTCCCCAGATCAAGAGGGACAGGGATTTACTGGCGAGAGTCCAAGGGAGGCTACAAGGATGATGAAGGGACTGGAACACCTGTCATACGAGGAAAGGCTGAGAGACCTGGGGCTTGAGAAAAGAAGACTAAGAGAGGACCTTATTAATGTCTAAAAATAACCTGAAGGGTGGGTGTCAAGAATGGGCCATTCTCTTTTTAGTGGTGCCCTGTGATAGGACAAAGGGAAATGGCACCAAGTTACAACACAGGAAGTTCCACCTCAACATGAGGAGAAACTTCTTTGCTGTGAGGGTGACAGAGCCCTGGGACAGGCTGCCCAGAGAGGTTGTGGAGTCTCCTTCTCTGGAGACTTTCCAGACCTGTCTGGACATGTTCCTCTGTGATCTGCCCTGGGTGTTCCTGCTGCAGCCAGGGGGTTGGACTTGGTGATCTTCAGAGGTCCCTTCCAAGCCCTGAGATTCTATGATTCTGTGTAGGAGAGTTAAGTATCTAAAATGGATATCTAACTTCAAAGAATGGCAAACATTTGAGACATATTTAAAGACACAGTATCAAAGTATTAAAAATAAAGTATCGTGAATCTCTGGGTTGCAGAAGGAAGCCAGCTGTAAAAAGACACTGTGCCTGTATGGATGAGCTTTAGCATGCTAGCTTGAAAACCAAAATATAGCTGGTTTCAATCACAGAAAGTCTCATGACTACATGCCCCTAAAGCTTCTGCTATTTAAGAAGGTAGTGGCAGACACAACCTTTCTTCAGCAAAGTCTTCCAGCAACGCAATCACCATTTTTTCCCCAAGCGTAACTCTCATGTTACACGTAAACTGTCCACCAACCACACTGCACTCTTACAACAAGGGTATGCAGGCCAAGATCTAAACATTCTTTTAAAAATCAAGGGAAAAATGAAGCTAGCTCTACACTGCAAAGTCATAATAGACTCACAGAACAGTTTGGGTTGGAAGGGACCTTCAAGATCATCTAGTTCCAACCCCCCTGCATGGGCAGGGACACCTCCCACTAGACCAGGTTGCTCAGAGCCCCATCCAACCTGCCCTTCAACACTTCCAGGGATGGGGCTTCCACAGCTTCCCTGGCCAACCTGGCCCAGTGTCTCACCACCCTCACACTCAAGAAGTTCTTCCTCATGTCTCACCTCAATCTCCCCTCCTCCAGTTTTAATCCATTCCCCCTTGTCCTCTCACTACAAGCCCTTGTCCAAAGCCCCTCCCCAGCTTTCCTGGAGCCCCTTCAGGCACTGGAAGGTGCTCTGAGGTCTCCCTGGAGCCTTCTCTTCTCCAGGCTGAACAGCCCCAACTCTCTCAGCCTGTCTGCAGAGCAGAGCTGCTCCTATGAAGGGAGTCTGTGAAATCTGACCTCGTAAAGGGTCTTATTACTTTTAAATAAATTTTTGCTTTTTTGGTAAGCTTTCCTGTTTTGTCAGCAGTGGGTATTTTAAAGGATAAATATAAAAGTGGACATTAGCTGCCCAAGAAGACTCCTAGCAGCCTTTCCTGTAAAAGCCTTTTTAAACTCAGATTAATTCTAGCTCTAGTTGCAGTGCTCAGACATTTGATAAACTAACGCCTACGGAGTGACCTCATTCACGAGTTCTGTCCCCAGGAAATGGATCTAGATCCCAACTGACCCTGATGCTGTTTGGGTAGCAGAAGCTGGATGAGGAAGGACAAACCCCTCACCATCGCTGGAAGAAAGCAGCCAACTCTAGATATTGCATGGGGAGTGTCAGCATGAGCATATAGAGGAAACACTTGAATGTAGTTCTGTTGGGCTTAATCTCCTATGGGAAATGAATGGCTGAGGGTGCTCCCCTGTTCCTAATGGCAAGGTTGGTTACTGTTTGGTTAGAAAGAAATGGGCTAGTTGAGATTTTTTTTGTTAGGCTACTTCCATCATTTCAATCAGCTTTGAAACAATCATCTCGGGCAACAGGAAACAAACAAAAAAAAACCCAAACCCTTTTAGAAAATGGAATTGCAGGATAAAATACCCAGTGATACCATCACCAGGACAGGCAGCTCCTGGTGATGGTAACAAGGGTCTCCCTAAAATGGTGGCACTTACAAGAGCTCAGTTTGATTTTTCACACCAAAAGAGATGTTTATATGCAATTCAGCCGAAAATATATTAAGAAAATACGAATGAAAACTGTCTTAAGGGGAAATAGTCACGAGATGTTTCAATTTAAAAGCTCAGCTATAGTTTAGAAGGAAGGCTTTATTTTATTTCCATACCACGGCAGCTCCTTCTTAGCCTTCTGCTGTTGCACAAGATGATCAAAATGTCTGAACCACTTTTACGAAACGTTAGTTAATAATCCACAGAAACACACCAATATTTTTAAAAAGCGTTTAAAAAGTTTCAGCTTAGGTAGTTCGAGAACTTCTATTTTACATAAATAAAATCCACTGCAACTACAAATCCCTCTCCCAGTAGCCAAACATCTTGCACGTGGTCCACATAAGCCTTGAACAGATGTATTCCTGCTTGGTGAACATCACAGGGTATGTTTTATTGCTCTATTAATACATGTCTCCACTGCTTTTAGAGGAGCAAGGGTGTCTGCAGATGGGTCAATAAAGCATGCCACCAACTACCTAATGCTTCTATAGTGACACTGTTAAAAAAAAAAAAAGATACCATTTTTTAAAAGTTTGAAAAATTATAATAAATTTAAATATCTCTCCACATCTGTTACTTCTAAATCTCTCTGGAAAAGCTTAGTATTTAAAAGAACAAAAGCAGTAAACAAATAGCACAGGCCTTCTTTCTAGCTATGCTTTTCTTTTTCCCTTCTGACACACTTACCCATTCTTTTCACAGATGCTCTTTACTCAAATTCCATATTTTATCCTTCCCTTTTGTCTTGCAACAGAAACATTTGTTTTAAAAAAATGTGAAAGCTCTGACTCCAACTGCTGCCCTGCTAAAAGGTGGTTTATGTGACTCAAAATACATTTGATTTCCCTCTTATGGTAAAATTTATAAGCAAATCCTTTACTTATAACATTAACAGCAGCCCAGTTGATGGACACCTGCAGTATCCAAAACATTACTCCTCCAAGCAGGACTGGTGACCAAACATCAAATAACACATGTAGCCTGTATTTTACCAGAAAAAAACCCCAACAAAACAACAACTTACAATGTATATTTTAAAATAAATACCTGTTAATTCACTCTTTGGTACAATGAGTACTGGCCACTAATGTATTTCTTTTTTAAACATGTTTTACATGTTAGTTATATACAATTTTCACACAATTGCATTGAAAATTTCAGAAATACCTAACAGCCCTTCTGGCCCTCAGGGGGAACACGTTGGAAATGGTACTGTCATACTTACCACTGCCATTCTGACACCAAACATGAGTTTTGGTAATGCACATTTAGCATCAGCTAGATATTCTGGAGGTGAGGGAAAAAACAACTCAGGGCAGTTTCCCCATGAAAATGTCTTTATACTTTAGGATTATAAGAATGGTCTGGCAGCTAAAGCACAAGAGCCAACGTGTTCAAGTCCTACTTTCAGTTCTGCTGTTTGACTTTGAGCTTCCCTGTATCTCTTGCCCCTGTTCAGTGAACTGACAGGAATGTTAAATTACTCTTCATGAGTATTTGTTAAATGATCTGGGATATTAAGACAGAAGCCTTCTAATAAATGTGACAGTATTCTGTGAGTTAGCAAACATTTCAGGAGCCTTAGTCTCCTAGAAGCAGGAAAGAGAGACTCAGTGCAATGTTTTCCTGTTAAAAATAGATACCACGATCATGACTGAGGGCCAGATTAGACAACTTTTGTCTTTGTACTCTCTGAAGGCACCATCTTTTACTCCTAAATTAGACCTAGATTTAGGGAAGGCAGACTGGAACTGGGAAGAGTGTCCCTCACTCCCAGAATTTTGGGTTGCAAGGGGATTTAGAACATCAAGCTGCAAAGGTTTATCACATCACCCCTTTCTGCTCCAGCTCACAGGCCAAAATATTAGTTTAAGCCACTAATGCAAAGTTTCAAGCCCCAGCAGCTGTTTGTTAGGTTGAACATCAGTGGCAACTCTAACCTTCATGCTGCCTTTGCAACCAAAGCAAACACTTTGTAGTTTGGTTTGTCACTTCAAATAAAGATGAAAAGTTAAATAAGATCTTTATTTTCCCCGTTTCACACAGATCTGATGGCTCACTACACAGACAAGATGAAGAATGACCAAACAGAATGTACTAAACTGGGATGGCTGTAGGATTGCATGTGGTTTTACAGAGAAAACAAGTGCTAATGAGAGCTGTCAAATAATTATACGCATTCTATGTCTTCAGGAGTAATTAAGGTCAGTCTTATTAGGGCAAATTATTCTTTCAGTTTTCCTACTGACTCATCCAAATGAAGCAAACTGAAACATTTTTTTTGGGGTAAATACAAACTTAGGGTCTCAGAGGAGAAAGGTGAATTTTGAAGAGTTATTTTTGTCTAAAGTAAAAGATAAAACCATCTAGGTAGACATCTAGCAAAGCTTAAAACAACCTGGTGCTAAATTATTCTGGTTTATGGTACTGAGGAGCTTTATAACAACTGCATTAAAGACATTTAACATATGAAGTACAGTTTTCCTGCCTCAAAAAGGAAAAAAAATAGAAAAGGTGAGAAGATATCCTTCTGTTTTTCCAAATTTAAGAATTCCCTGCAATGAAAATGCCACTACCAACACCCCTATGTCCTACCCTTAAAAAGAAATAAGGCTTGACATTTGAGATTTAGTTGTGGAGTAGATTGAAGCATTTGTCTTACCTCTAGGAAATGTAGTTCTCATTTTTGTTTCAGTCAAATTGTATTTAGGGATGGAAAGATGCAGAAAGGATACAAATAAGATGGACCAACAACTGACTGAGTCCATACTTGGATTTGATGGATGGACCACTCATTGGGTAAGGAACTGGCTGACTGGTTGCACCCAAAGAGCTGTGATCAATGGCTCAGTGTCCAAATGGAGGCGTGGGACGACTGGTGTTCCTCAAGGGTTGGTACTTGGACCAGTGTTATTTAACATCTTTGTCGGCGACAGGGACAGTGGAATTGAGTGCACCCTCAGCAAGTTTGCTGATGACACCAAACTGTGTGGTGAAGTCAACATGCTGGAGGGAAGGGAGGCCATCCAGAGGGACCTTGACAGGCTTGAGAAGTGGGCTCGTGCAAACTGCATGAAGTTCAACAAGGCCAAGTGCAAGGTTCTGCACCTGGGTCGAGGCAATCCCATGCACAAATACAGGTTGGGAGGAGTAAGGATTGAGGACGGCCCAGAGGAGAAGGACTTGGGGGTAGTGGTCGACCAGAAGTTTAACATGAGGTGCCAATGTGCACTTGCAGCCCAGAGAGCCATCATATCCTGGGCTGCATCAAAAGCAGCACAGCCAGCTGGTCGAGAGAGGTGATGCTCCCCCTCTACTCTGCTCTGGTGAGACCCCACCTGGAGTACTGTGTCCAATTCTGGAGTCCCCAGCATAAAAAGGACATATAACTCCTCGAGCGTGTCCAGAGGAGAGCCACAAAGATGATCACAGGACTGGAGCACTTCCCCTATGAAGACAGGCTGAGGAAGTTGGGGTTGTTTAGCCTAGAGAAGAGGAGGCTCTGGGGTGACCTTATGGCAGCTTTCCAGTATCTGAAAGGGGCCTACAAGAAAGCTGGGGTGGGGCTTTTTACATGGGTGTGTAGTGAGAGGACAAGGGGCAATGGTTTGAAACTTAAAGAGGGGAAATTCAGGCTAGACATTAGGAAGAAGTTCTTTCCTGTGGGGGTGGTGAGATGCTGGAACAGGTTGCCCAGGGAGGTTTTGGATGGCCCCTCCCTGGAGGTGTTCAAGGCCAGGTTGGATGAGGCCTTAAGCAACTTGGTCTAGTGGGAGGTGTCCCTGCCCATGCAGGGGGGTGGAACTAGATGATCTTTAAGGTCCCTTCCAACCCAAACCATTCTGTGATTCAGCAATCTGTGCCAAAGAGATGTCCAGGACACAAATGGGACACTGCCTCAGAAAAAGAGTGCAAGGAGAGCAGCAGGAATGTGTCTCATACACAGCACGGAATCAAATTTCCCAGAGGATAAGATTAAAAAAACATAATTAAAGTAGATCCCACACTTGTTTGTTCTAGGTATCATCAGAAGCCGTGAAATAACCATTATAAAGACTAAACTTCAGACTGTCATGTAATTTTCAGTATCTATTATGCCACCACACTAATGATGTTTGGAGTTGACTGGGTCCCCCTTAGGAAGGCTATACTGTATTTTTAACTTCCCTTAGACAGAAAGAGTCACTGAAACAAAATAAGTCTTTGCTATTTGTAACTGGGCCAGGGCAGGGTAAACATCATGCAGCTGTGCTTAGTTTATCTTGCATTTCCCTTGCAATCTACACCTGGTGTGCTTCAGTAACCCAGCTGAAAATAAACAGAAAACAAACAAACAAAAGACTAAGAAAATTAGGATTAAGACCTTCTGCAGTGGCAGGAACCCCAAAGAGTTCACAACATTTCTCATTTACACAGGGGCCACTTCTAAAAGAAAATGCAGTTTCATTGCTGAGATGAACTTGTAGAGCTTTCTTTGTACACACGAGTAGTTGTTTTTAAATATATCTGGGATCTACTTGTATTTAGAAACCTGCTTGAATGCGGTGAATAAGATTTCAAGCATTCTTTGCAAAAATCTCAAAGACTTCATCTATTTCGACATGTAATGCTGTGCACAGTGCTCAGGAGCAACCCTGAAGGCTGCAGCCTGTTTATCCAGGGGTTATACACAGCAGGTACAGGATTGCCAAGTTCCCAGCATCTCATTGTTGCCACGCTCCCACCCAGGGTCCCCTCCTGAGGCTGGCTCTGCACACGCCAGCCCGTGCCCCAGGCGTCTCCTGAGTGTGTCATTACTGCACTCCTGCTCCAGGCTCTGCCTTCCTCTGAGGCCAGAGCTCAGCTCATCAGGGTGATCACTTCCTGCCTACCTGGTTTCCATCAAAATGAGAGAGAGAAGCTTAAAGGAGGTTAGTTTTCATAGAATGGTTTGGGTTGGAAGGGACCTTCAAGATCTAGTTCCAACCCCCCTGCATGGGCAGGGACACCTCCCACTAGACCAGGTTGCTCAGAGCCCCATCCAACCTGCCCTTCAACACTTCCAGGGATGGGGCTTCCACAGCTTCCCTGGGCAACCTGGCCCAGTGTCTCACCACCCTCACACTCCAGAATTTCTTCCTCATGTCTCACCTAAACCTCCCCTCCTCCAGTTTTAATCCATTCCCCCTTGTCCTCTCACTACAAGCCCTTGTCCAAAGCCCCTCCCCAGCTTTCCTGGAGCCCTTCAGGCACTGGAAGGTGCTCTGAGGTCTCCCTGGAGCCTTCTCTTCTCCAGGCTGAACAGCCCCAACTCTCTCAGCCTGTCTCTAGAGCAGAGCTGCTCCAGCCCTCGGGTCATCTTCATGGTCCTCTAGCAACATGTCTTTGCTGCTGCAGAGCAAGAGACAGATACTGCTCACTGGTGTTTCTGGGTGTGCAGCAGCACCCTCCTCCAGGGCCCAGCCACAGTTCCCTGCTGGCACATCCACAGCTCAATAGTCTCTGCTTGCCCACTCTGGCTGGCTGGTGCAGAGCCACCTGTGCAGGTAGGTATCTCCTGTAGCAGTAACCCACTCAATCAGGGCTTCCACTAAGGGATTCACTTTGACACATACTACAGCAGGGCAATAGCAAACTACAGCTGCAATCTAAATACACAACAAATCCAAACTAATTCCTATAGTTCTGCAATCTTCAAGCCATTTTACCTACTGAACGTTAAGAGTCAGGTCTCTGAGGCAAACTAGGCATGTGACACAATGTCAATGTAAGTAAATCTACCTCAGTGGATTTCAAGATAGATACTCACATATACACACTGCTTATCACTCCCATGCAGTTACAACTTTGCCATGATAAAACCTGTAGAGGTCATGGCAACTTCAAATTATCTTTTCTTGTGTGTGTGTTATGATTACAGTCATAGGAATGAAAGAAAGAACAACACCCTGCCCAAGCAAGGCTACTTCAAGTGTCTCTACAAGTTTCCTGAAATATTCTAGGCAATACAAAAATACCTAGATCTAATTTGACCAATTTTCTTTACAGTTCTTGCCAAAGAATATCATAGTACATCCATAACTGCCCTCAAAGAAAGACAAGATTATTTGATGGGAAACACTGGCAGCCCCTGGCTTTGCCCATGCCGACGACTCCTGTGACACTCACGTGGAGAAGAGGACAGTGCTACACTCCAGGACAAGCCTCATGTTGACACTATCAAAAGGTAGATCTGATGTAAGTTTGAGACAAAGCATTTTGTAAACATCTTTGGGCTTGAAAATGAGAGATTTAGCATGGAAACCAGAATGATGCTGACAACATTGTAGTAAATGCTTCTAACAGAACCATGACTACAAATCTCTGGGAGTGCTTGGAAAGCCAATAGAAAGACATGCCAAAAGCTCCTGTTAATGACACCTGATATTATTTTATTAAGCACTCACAGAATAAAATGTCCCTTCTTGAGCATTTCTAGAAACTTCCACCAGAGTTCACAGGTGTCATAATGATGTTACTACTGAAACTCATTAGGACTGCAGCTAATTCTCTTCTTCCCTTTGCCCCCTCCTTTGAAACAGATGAGAAAGTCATCACATTTATTCTAGTTGTACATTAATATCACCAAACTTGTTGAGTATATAAAACTACTAAAACTCTTACCTCAGATGTTTTTGAGTTTTCATAATAAATACCTTGAACTAAGTCACCAATAGCACTTGAAATGAGTTCCACAACCTGTAAAAGAAAAGGAGAAAATGCCTTACATCTTTAATTGTCACCAAATTTACTAACAAAGCTACTGCCAGATTTCCAGAGAGGTAAATGGTCCTAACTTTCCTTGCAGGAAGCTGGTTGTGAAAGACTGCAGGATTTACGAGGATATATTCTGCACAACCATGATCCTGCCTCTCTGCTAAAACCTCTGCTACAGTACCTCTTCTATCAAAGGTTTAAGTTAATATAAATGAAAACCAAGACTTTTTGTTTTTGTTTTTGTTTCCCCTAAAGTGTGAACTATGGGGTGTATTCTCACAAGGACGTTCACAAGAACTAATAAATCCCAGTCCATGAATGTGAGACAGTACCTCATCTGGGCTTTGCTTTGTTTTGTTTTTTTCCTGCCAAGTAAATACTTCCCAATACCTCTCATTGGGAGCTGTTAAAATTCTAATCTTCGTGGCTAATACAGAAAAGTCAGAATCCATAGGAAGGTAACCTTTCAAATGTGATCATTTGGTATTCGGGTGCCCTGGGAATGCACCATGGATGTATTTAGTGCATGGCCTGAGGCTCAGCTGCACCACATCCACTGAAAGTCTGCAACACGGGAATGTTTAAATCAGATTTATCAATCTGTATTATCTTCAGGGTTCAGACTTTTTATTTTATTCAAGTGAAGCCTAAAAATCTGAACTTGATCCAGAATGTAAAACAAGCAGTTCACGGTCTCCCTGGAACTACTGTACAATTTAAAGTCGTGCACATGAACTGTCTTAATTGGAACAAAACACTCAGATTTATTGTAAAATTAAATGCAGGCATTTCAAGTAAGCTCACCTTAAGGCTACCCCTTTAGTTGCTCACGAAGTTTTAATTCCTCGAAGGTTTAATTTCCTATGCATGAGTCTATATCTGATTCTGCTTCCTAAAATTCAACGTAGCTCTTATTGAATTAAAAGATTTAGTTTCCATTTTTTTTTTATCATTCTTGTAACTGAAGACAAGAAGCCAAATGATAAAACCCCTCACAGAAAGATATTTCAACATTTAGGCATATTTTATTTGACAATAAAACCACATTTGCATGCTAGTTTTGAGCACTAGCAGAAAGGTTGTGTTTTCTTTTTTTTTAAACACTGGTTCATATACATATTCATATACACAGAGCAAGAGCTAACTTTAGAAATGGTGCTGATTAAAAGTCATGGGTTTTTTTCTTGCAATGCATATGGGTTAATTTGCAAGACCTATAAAAACAGCCCTAAAAAAAAAAAATTAAAAAAAAAAAAAAGAAAATCACATTGCCCTTTAGGAAACTCAATACCAAAGAAATACTGTAGCAATACGAGCTGCAGAGGAACTGAAAGGACAATGATCCTACAGTGTTGTTACCAGATGTGTTGAGTTATTTAAGTGGGGAACAGAGAAAAAGAGGGGCTTTTTTTTTTTCCCCTCTCATTTTTTTCTCCACCCTCCCCCCCCCCTTTTTTTTTTAAGGTATCAGATAAGCCCTATTCCCAAATCCAGGAGGATTGAGTATCGCCAATAGGTCTATGAAAGTCTGTAACTAAATGCCCAGGATCAGATTGTATTACAGTTTATACAAGCAACATCCCAAGATTCTTCTGATGGCTGGGACACATAATACAGATCAATCACTCACTAAAAAATGTTATGGTTTGTGAAATGGTCTGAGCTCAGAGACCTACACTGGTAATACGAAGAGGAATTTGCAAAGACACTGAGTCCTACTCTAAATGTCAAAGTGATAGTATGAACTTTTAACAATGCATCTGGCTCTGGATAACTAGACCTTTTCCTCTCTTGCCTGAAACTCTAGACAGAGCAGGACCCTGTTTTGGGGTTTCTTTTTTCCATCTCTCCTCTCTCTTTTTAGTGCAACTCTGCTCTCAAAGGCAATTTTAACTGACTCGGTGAACCATTTGTGAACAATTGTACCTCTTCCTCTTATAGCTTATAAAATATCTTAGGAAAATTACACATCCACTATTTAGAAGAATCCACATATTAAATACCACTAGGCCTTTAGTGACATACTGACCACTCTATGTTAGGAAGAATTTAGTACTAATATTACCTCCCTTCTTTCCAAATACCTCCTTTTTTTAAAATACTGTTTTTCTAAAGGTAAATGCAAGGCCATACAGATCACTACCAGGAATGAAATTCCAGTTTCAAGAGCCCAGTGGGATGCTTGCATGAGGCTCTGTTACTTCATCAACCCTTTATCTGATCTATGAAAAGCAACTGCTGTACAACATCAGTGGCCTGGGGTCCAGAGCACTGGGGAAAGGAATGAAAAATGAGGAAACCAGGTAATATTTCTCTGCATCCCAAACTGACATAGAGGGAGAAAAATTATTACAGATTCAGCAGTACTCATGGAGTCATTGATACACTGACTGGTTCTTATGCAGCCCGTTTTATCACAAAATTGGAAAACAATCAACACCCACTGTTAAACTTATTTCCTCCTGTTTTATATAGGGGAAAGCAGTGACAGGGAACTGATTTTCCCCAAAATCCTGCCAGTGGAAGAGCAGAAAACAGCATCCAAGTTGCCTCTATTCTCATCAGTGCCTTTCTGCCTGACCAGTGCCCTGTTCCACTTGCTGAGACTTCTGAGAAGCAAGTTTGAAGAGCAGGACAGGTAGATGAAAACTCAAATGCTCCCATCTGCTTTTTTTCCTCTTCTCATCTGAAGGTTGAGCTTCGTTTTAGACAAGTTCAAAGACAGGGGAAGGGAAGAAAGAACTGCCAGAATTAGTGCTTTAAAACAGAAGCATCTCAAAAGAGACCAAAGGCAGCCTATTTATAATGTCTCTTCCCACTATTTTTCCACTCCTCTACACATTTTTGAGAAGGCTGGTCTCACATACTCAAGAGAAGCAGGAGTAACATATTGAAAGGAAACAAACTTCCACTCTGTTTTTCATTTTCCACTCTGCATCAGCATCTTCCAAGGCATTATGTTTTCTGCCCTCCAGGAGATGACCAGTTCCTTGCAGGGGACAACTGAAAACTCATGCAAATAAGTCACATCCTTTAAACACATGCTCTGCAACAGTTCTGCAAGGGTTTTGAGGGTTTTGGGTTTGTTTTTTTTTTGTCTGTTTGGGTTTTTTTCCCCCCTAAGGAGGTACTACTTCAACACCTTTTGTAGAGATTTGATCTCTTCTGCTTTTAAAAGGTCAACACAAAGGCCATCAATTCACGATGCACACAGGGAAATGAGATGGATCATTAAAGCTAAAATCTCTCCTACTATTCAGGCAGACTAAGTGTATAACATGATGGAAATTCTGGACACAGCATGTGATACCTGCTTCCACAGCAAGATAGAGCTCACGCTCTGACCTCTCTGATTTATGCAAATTCAAAATAGTCCAGAAGCCTGTGCTATGTTTCAATGCCAGAAGAACTCTGTAGGCATGAAGATCAAAAGCTTGGTGAAACTTAATTTGCCCTTTTCTGGTACAGTAGTTTATTTATCAAAAATGCACAGTTTTAGCCCTTCAAGGTTCTTTAAATTTACTTCGACTCTAGTTTCTTAAGCTCAGATTTTCTAAATATTGAAGAAATAAAACAATGCAGTGGTAGTTTTCTTAGTGGTTCAGAAAATTACTCAGGATGCTCAACCAACCACACATTCAATTTCCTCCCTCCTTTTCCTGAACCCAGACTAAATCTTCCAGGTAGTTCACTCAGAACTCATCTGTAAGATAATTTAAGGTTCAGAATTCCCAAAACATCCTGTGCACACGATGACACATAATAGGGCCACAAATTTGCTGTGATGGGTACAGTAGCCCAGTTCTTGCTTGTAGGTGATCACCCTGGGAAATCCAGCTGTGTCTGTAAAAAACAGCCAAGTATTTAAATGAAGTGAAACTTTAAAGCTTGTATGACCACAGGGAAATCGCAGAACATTACGACATTTTGGTACAGTAAGTTCTTTGAAGTTAGAAGATGGGATTCAGCCTCCTTCAAGCACAGTGAAAAGAACTGATTCAGGGCCCTACTCAGTCTTCACCAGCTCTGGAATCCTCAGCACAGGAAAGACATGGAGCTGTTGGAGAGGGTCCAGAGAAGGGCCATGAAGATGATCCAAGGGCTGGAGCAGCTCTGCTCTGGAGACAGGCTGAGAGAGTTGGGGTTGTTCAGCCCGGAGAAGAGAAGGCTCCAGGGAGACCTCAGAGCACCTTCCAGTGCCTGAAGGGGCTCCAGGAAAGCTGGGGAGGGGCTTTGCACCAGAGAGGGCAGTGAGAGGACAAGGGCAAATGGTTTTAAACTGAAAGAGGGGAGGTTTAGGTTGGACATCAGGAAGAAATTCTTCCCCATGAGGGCACTGGCACAGGTTGCCCAGGGAGGCTGTGGCTGCCCCCTCCCTGGAGGTGTTCAAGGCCAGGTTGGATGAGGCTTGTGCAGCCTGGTCTGGTGGGAGGTGTCCCTGCTCATAGCAGGGAGGTTGGAACCTGATGATCTTTAAGGACCCTTCCAACCTTCACCATTCTATGATTTCTAAGCATGCTGGATGAAAAGAAGACATTGCTGCCAGCAGTTCAGCAACTCAAGCACTTTGTTCCTTTTACTTGTCTTCGAAATACTTTGTTTGACGTTGAGGGTAACATAACACTGCACATGCATTTTCTTCCTGTTCTTCATTCTAGTTAAAAAAAAAAATAAAAGGAATGAAACAGAGCTCCATTAAATGTCTGGTGGTTTTATTTTAAATTCAGCAGCTGAAATGGAATTGATTACACAGACCATGCTACTTCAGAGTAGTAAATACAGTGTCTCTCCAGACTCTACTGGATATTTTCAAGGGGAACATCAGGGAAAGGATGACACTCTTGCGGGAAGACAGGAAACAGCACTAGGAAGAACACAGCAATGGATCCTGTTCCTCATCCTTCCCAATTTCTACTTGACAAACTTCCTTAGCTTTGCCAAATTCCTTTCAAGCAGGACCACAAGTATTCCTTCCTTTCTGAGTCTTTCTCTTACTGTCTCTTTGGGCTCCTGGTCTTGACACAATATCCCTTCCTCACACAGCTGCTATGACAGACCCTACTCCTTGCTGCTGATGAGTAGACTTGAAAATGCAGTGATACTTCTCCAGACAAGTAAAGAAGAAAATCAGATAGTCAGCAAACATTAAATACACAGATAATAGTTCCTTCAACTACCATTTGACTTCTTAAAAAAAATGTTAACATTTGGAAAAATTTCCACACTTAAAAATTCCATGGAAAGCTCCTAAAATTAAATATTCTGTATTTGAAACATTGCAAGATGAGGAAGCTAAAGATGAAACTCAGTAAACAGCTGAAATTCGATTTTGACTGTTCAATAATACCTAAAAAAAAAACAACAAAAGGGAGCAAAAACTCTAAGGAGTTTCAAGAACACTGAAACTCAATTTTATTTCCTGGTAATCTCCTCAAACATCATTAGTCACACAGGTTACTAAGTGTGCCAGCCTATTTTTTTTTTTAATGTAATGTTCATTGAGTCCTGATAGATTTACTATTTGAAATCATCTTGAGCTTTACTAATTTTTGAAGCTGTCTCTCACTTAACTGAAACACACAGAAAGGACTCCTCACCATGATTTGCTTTCCAGCTACATGTAAATGCTCTTGGAAAACACATTTATGGTTTTCTTCACTCTGTTAATGATGAATTAGTAGCAAAATACAATATGCAACGTAAACACATTGCCCAAGCTCATTTACTTGAGGAAAAGGTACTTCCTAAACATAAAAAAACCTCTTCAAAGTAATCAGCAGCAGTCAATTTGAATATTGTTAGTATTGTCAAATACCTACTTAAGGTCAGTCCACCTTAAGGATTTTCAGCAGTGTTAAGTTACTCTTTTATGCTGATGCAACACTATCCACAAAAGGGGTCTTCACTAGGGTAAAGACTTTTAGGGCCTAATTCAGTCATTTTCCTTAATGATGACAAAACCAACAGAAGAAATATCCTTTTCCCTTCTCTACCTCCACTTGGTATATATTAATATCTCTTTGCAGACTCAGTGCAGCAGATCCTTGCATTGAAGCACCCAACCAACTGCTGGTGTGTGCCTCAGGTTAGAGGAGTATGTGATTTCTGCTGCTTGACCCTTTTGGAGGGGGTCAATTAATTACATATCTTCTCTATAAAATAGTGATCAAGGAAAGTATCATGACTACAGCATTCTGGAGCTGTAAAACCCTCCTCATCAATGAGTGACACAGAAGACCATGGCTAAAAAACACTACTTCCAGTCATACTGGAGCAGACAACCATTAAACTGGGATATGTTCACAAATGAATTGCAGATTAAACGAAATTTAAAAAAAATCTGATCGGCTTTGAGATGACAGAAATGATCCCTGCAAGTGATATTAACAATTTTCATGGACTGCATCTGAATAAAAGTGAATCAAGAGCAATACCTTTTAGCCTTTGACAGATGGAATCAACTGAACGAAGCTGCAGATGTTTGTTAAACTAGCAAATCAACAACCCTCTGCACCAAGAGTAGCAGCAATCAAATTCCAGACTCCAAGTGAAATGCTGCTGAATTTCAAAACACTAATATTCATGACCAGTTCCAGTCCATCCAAAGATTCCTTCCTAGCCAACAAGATGTCAAATACCTCAGTGTTTTCTTTAAAAATACAACTGAATTCTCTACCTTACTGCTATAATTTTATGCACTGAAGTCACTCCAGATGTAAAGGCACTTTTACTAAATATTTGACCCTGTGAAGGTTCATTTTAAAGATGAGCTTTACAGCAGTGCAAAAAGAGGGGAGATACATGATCTATCACCCTATTTACAAGGCACACATATTTTAACCTCTCCTAGTAGTACAGTGTGTATAAACACCTGATGGGAAGGAATAAAGAAGAGGGAGCCAAATCTGTACCAGCAGTGCCCACTGACAGGATGAGGCAATGGGCACATATTAAAACATGAAATTCCATCTGGACACATGAAAACACTTTACTGTGAGGGCATCAAACAATGGAACAGGTTGCCCAAAGGGGTTGTGAAGTTTCCATCTGTGGAGATATCTAAAAGCCATCTGGACATGGTCCTGGGCAACCTGCTCTAGCTGACCCGACTTGAGCAGGCAGTTTGGACTAGAAGATGACAAGAGGTCCCTTCCAACTTTAACCATTCTGTGATACCAGCAGCTGGTGGATAAGGACCACAGCTGATCATCCATATTCACATCTGCAGCACCAGTAATAGCAACTTCTCTTGTCTTTGAAATAATAAAACCAAGGCTACAAAGCTGGTGTCAAATATGTTCTTAGGGAAGGGTTAAGCTTACTGAGTATACTGGAACAGATTCCCCTTCTATGAATAGTTAAGTTCTTGGGAGACTAAGAAAAGGCATCCAGACAAATTTTAGATTCTTATCACTATTGCTAACAGCTTTGAATTGCAACTGAATCATCACAAAAATCTATTTTCACTTTCAAAAAGTGTATTCTCTGTTGCAGTTGTACTCCAGGTGGACAGCTGACTATGTACTGACAACTGTGACCTTCAGTCCTTCTGCAAAATCATCAACTGCCTTGGCAAAGTCCACCCCTACAACCAAATATGTCCTAAGATCCTACCCACCCAAAGATGGATGTTAACATGTCCTAAGTCCTCACTCAAAACAAAAAGCCTGTTTGAGATAATGCTGATGACATTATTTTAGCAGAAACAGGTTTGATTGCTTTTTATCCTTCTATGCACTCTCAATATGAACCTATGTTTAAGAAACAGACTTTAAATAATGCCAAGAAAACAGAACTTGTTTTCTTCTTCCACTACGTCAGCTATAAAAAGAATGAAGTTGGTATCACAAATATTGCTCATGGAGGACATCACCTTCTGTGACTTTCTGAAAGTTCATTTTCACTTTATGATTGGTGTATCAGCTAAAGGTATTTAGCAACGAAATCCCCCATGACAATTATTCATAGATATGAAAGAAGGAGCTGCAATGTGTGGAGTAGTTGACACCCTAAAGGGAAGGGATGCCATCCAGAGGGACCTTGACAGGCTGGAGAGGTGGGCCAATGCCAACCTCATGAAGTTCAAGAAGGCCAAGTGCAAGGTCCTGCACCTGGGTTGGCACAACCCTAGGCACAAATCCAGGCTGGAGGAAGAATGGCTGGAGAGCAGCCCTGAGGAGAAGGACTTGGGGGTGGGAGGAGATGAGAAGCTGGACATGAGCCACCAGTGAGCACTGGAGCCCAGAGGGCCAATTGTGTCCTGGGCTGCATCAAAAGAAATGTGGCCAGCAGGGCCAGGGAGGGGATTCTGCCCCTCGGCTCTGCTCTGGTGAGACCCCACCTGGAGTGCTGTGTCCAGCTCTGGAGCCCTCAGCACAGGACAGACATGGAGCTGTTGGAGAGGGTCCAGAGAAGGGACACGAAGATGATCCAAGGGCTGGAGCAGCTCTGCTCTGGAGACAGGCTGAGAGAGTTGGGGCTGTTCAGCCTGGAGAAGAGAAGGCTCCAGGGAGACCTCAGAGCACCTTCCAGTGCCTGAAGGGGCTCCAGGAAAGCTGGGGAGGGGCTTTGCACCAGAAAAGGCAGTGATAGGACAAGGGCAAATGGTTTTAAACTGAAAGAGGGGAGATTTAGGTCAGACATCAGGAAGAAATTCTTCCCCATGAGGGCAGTGAGGCACTGGCACAGGTTGCCCAGGGAGGTTGTGGCTGCCCCCTCCCTGGAGGTGTTCAAGGCCAGGTTGGATGAGGCTTGTGCAGCCTGGTCTGGTGGGAGGTGTCCCTGCTCATAGCAGGGAGGTTGGAACCTGATGGTCTTGAAGGTCCCTTCCAACCCAAACCATTCTATGAACATCTCTGCTTTAAGAAACCCAGACAGTGGCAATACCTATTCTAAGTAGGCAGTGAACGAAGCAGAACCACTGGCTCTTGAGAGTTCTTTCTCACAGCAGAATTAAATACCCACAAGTTTTCATTACTTCAATTTCTTAGGATAAATTTTGTTTTCTTTTGAATATTCACCTCCTACACATTCTGGCATTGATCAACAACTTGGATACAGCTTCTTGCTGACAGTTAAGGAAATATCAAATATAGCCACTTTTGAATGTTTGCCTTAAATCTTTGAAAGACAGTTTCCGCTTTGAAAAGTTAGGGTGTTTCCCTTTAAAATAAATTAAAAAGAACCTTTTTTCCCATAATGTGGCCGAAACATTCAATGAAATTGATTTATAGATATATATACATATTTACACACACACTATATGCACGTATATCTCAAAGCCTGCAAAGCCATTTGTATCCACCACTAGACAACTGCCAATTCGGTGTCCCACACTAAGGCAGCAAACCATGGAGGGACAGACACTGCTACCCCAACCATCCAGAACATGTTTCCCAGGTATAGAGACTATCTTGACATCTTCAGTGACCTCTGACTTTCCTCTCAACAAAATCAGCTTTTCCTTCAGTTTCCTCAAAGTATTTTTCACTGTTTCTTTCATGGATGCTCAACAGTCACCTCTGAAAAGCCGTCTCTCTTTTATGTATAGATGGCATATCAGTATTTTCCAGACCATTCTGTTAATTAGAACGAGGCACACAGTAGTTCTGTCAGAAGTAGTAGTAGTTAACCATGCTTTAGAAGTAGCTGTGTGGTTTGCCTCTGAGGAGGACAATATTTACATGGAATAATGACAGGTATTTGGTTCAGGAACTCCAGCAGTAAACATGGGCGGACCAGAGAAGCAGAAAGACGTGTCCGACTGCTACTACGAGGAAGGCAAATTCAGATGCAAGCTGAGGAAATTGTTAGATTCAGGGGCAAGAACATTCAAAGGACTTTGTGGAAACCTGTATGAAAAGCTTTAGTAGTCTATTGAAACTTCATCAAGAACTGAGGGGATAACTTTTTGCTGAGACTGTTACATGCTCAGTCAACACAGCATTGAGACTGACTCTCAAACTCTCACATAGAATCACAGAATGGTTAAGGTTGGAAGGGACCTTAAAGACATGTAGTTCCAACCCCCCTGCATGGGCAGGGACACCTCCCACTCGACCAGATTGCTCAGAGCCCCATCCAACCTGCCCTTCAACACTTCCAGGGATGGGGCTTCCACAGCTTCCCTGGCCAACCTGGCCCAGTGTCTCACCACCCTCACACTCAAGAATTTCTTCCCCATGTCCCACCTCAATCTCCCCTCCTCCAGTTTTAATCCATTGCCCCTTGTCCTCTCACTACAAACCCTTGTCCAAAGCCCCTCCCCAGCTTTCCTGGAGCCCCTTCAGGTACTGGAAGGCCACCATGAGGTCTTCAAAACAGAGATAAAAGACTAAAATCTGTTTGAATCAGTACTTGGTAATCACATTTTTCCTACACTACTGCCTTAAAACTTTTGTCTAGCATTTCTGCTGTCATTAGAGGTAACAGTTCTTGTGATGGTGCTAAAACTGTAGAATGATGCTAGTGAATTTTCCTGCATTGTGCTCTTCCTGTTGCCTCTTTCCATGCTTGTGTCAGCTGAACAGTTCCTTAGCAAGTACATCATTTGCCTTTGTTTTGAAGAAGTAAACTTATAGTCCCTGTAATAACACCGAGCAAATGAAGCACTGACTTTTCCAACTCTTTTACAGTTTTATTCAGTTTTATTTCATTTTTACTACCTACAATTGGTAATATAATTAAATATTTGTAAATTTCATTACCTTGATGGCTGCAGTTGTATGTTTGAAAAGTAATCTTTTGGAGAAGTTAAATTAGAGGATTAGGTGACCCAGTTTATTAACTTATTAATTTAATTGCAGTTCTTAATATTAATCTGAAATTGTGGTAATAATTTAGAAACAGTCTTCTTTTTATCTGCAAGAGTTCTCTTGCATTGCAGTGAATGTCACTTTTAAGAGCAACCTGGTCTAGTGGGAGGTGTCCCTGCCCATGCAGGGGGTTGGAACTAGATGGTCTGGAAGGTCCCTTCCAACCCAAAGCATTCTATGATTCAAACATAGAGGATTTTTTTTCCCCCTAATGCTTAAATACTTTGATCAACTGTAACAAATAGTGTCTTTTTCCTACCAAAGGAACTTCCCATGACTGTCAACAAAACTTTTGTAAAGAAATCTTCCTAAAAATCTCGTGTTTGAGAACACTGGGCAAAAAAACAATACATGCCCATTTGAATTGCAAACTCTTTTAGGTTTTACTTTAAGGTAAACTAAAAACCAAATTTACCTCTCAGAAGTGGATGCATAATAATAAATTTTATGTACCCTAAAAGAAATATTAAAACAAACAACAGTTTTCTTAAGAATTAATTAATAATGACGTATGAATCATAACAATGTATTTCTAAGCACTGAAAATGTGTTTGCATTCTCTATGCTAAGTTGTGTGCTTATCTCACTAATTTAAGATACAGACCTGCTAATTTAGAGATGCCCAAAGAAGAGTTTTATTCTGTAATAAGGCAATCACCATGGCTAGAAATACTAAAAATGCTTTTGTTTTCTTGTCCCCAGTTACCCTAGTTAAAAATTATTCCTTAAGCGTTTGTTTCCATTCATCAGTTAAGAGCTCTTTAAACTTATCTATATTTTGCAGTAGTGCCTGGTTTTGAGACATACCCCTGTGCCACTCTAGAATACTAAATCAGAATAAAAATGCTCAGCAATATAGATACTATCCTGCTCTCTATCTAGTCCAGTACCTCACCATCATGCAGTGCCTCAGGGGAAGGTACAACCAAACGGACGTGATAACGTACATCACAAAAGCTCTTTATCCTGCTTCTAGAAAAAAAATTGAAGGTTGTTTTTCTTTTTTTCCTCTCAGGAACTCAACTTCACTATAAAGCTTTATAACCTGGGTCTCTTAATCCAATCTGATCTCTGTTTCTTACTAAATTCATGCACAGTGTCACCTAGCTGCTCAGTGAGCTGATCGTTTTAAAGATGCTCATCTCTAACAGCAGCTCGTATCATGATAAAAAAAGGAAGTAGGTAAGTGAGCAGAGGTGAGTAGAGTAATGAAAAATAGATACATGATTTGAAAATGGTTTTATCATCAGCTTCAGTTTTCTATATTAACACTGTAACTGGGAGCAAACATGTTACTTCTGTCCTGTTTCATGATTTTTCGATCCTGCCTTGTCTGATCAATACAGGTGCTGAATCTCAAAACTCAGATTAAGGGTTTTTGTTGAGTTTATGTAAAATATAATATAAATATACTAAGTGGGTATTTATGGTTAAGATTTTCCACTAGAGAAAACAATAAAGACCAGCTCTTTCAAAGTAACTTTAATTGCTCTGAAAATAACTCCTCTCACAACTAACTTTACCAAGAAACTACTCACCTCAAACAGAATGAAACGTGCTGTTCAGAGGGACAGTAATTTGGACCTGTGACAAGTCAGGGGCTGCTAATGCTGCCTCCCCATTGGCAACAAGACATTTCCTTCTAAAAAGGAAATGTTTGTTACATATTTGTTACATGATTCTTGGTGGCACACACTCTTAATGTTCTTCAGAAGAGGTTTTCAGTTTTGAAGAGAAGACCAGTAAACTGCCACTGATCCTAGGAATCATTTCTTTACCCACTTCATGACTTTTCACCGTTTTAACACTTTTTTTTTTAAAAAAAAGTTTATGTACTACCTTTCTTAAAAATTAAAATTGTAGATTCTAGCCGACTTGTTTGTCAGTTCCCCAAACTGTCAATATGCATCCAAAGAGCAACTGGTGTAATTCCAGAGAGGACATACTGTCCTTAAGCTTCACGGGTCAGGAAGGAACCAAGTTGCTCAAGTTGAAAACTGAGCCTTCCCCACAGCACCACAGCTGATGCCACAGGAGCAGAAACCATTGTTCCAGCTAAGCAGTTCTTTCATGAAGCACAGTGTACATTCAGTTTGTTGCAACAGGAAGACTTCAGAAGACTTCCATGAATAACTTGTTCATGTTTATGCAAACACGGGGCCTATTTTGTAAACAACACATTTATGCCTTTAGGAATACATAAACTTAACATAAGGAAATGCACTCACTATATAAGTACTACATCTGTGCTACTGTTTATTTATAAACAAATAATGCTTAATAAGACAATGCTCTAGAATGTGGTCTTCTGGCAGAGCTCTGCACTGACAGACAAGATTCTTAAATTCCATTCCAAACTTTCAGGCTGTAGATTTTGACATGCTTCTGTGAACAGTTTAATCATTCCAACAAGAGCTCACTGAATTATAATGGGGAAAACCAGTCCTTCTTTGGTTTTCAGTAAGAACTACAAAGAACGTTGCCATTACATGTATTCTGGGCTATGTTTATTTTATTTTTTGTTTTGTATATGTTGGTTTCTGATGGTGTGGTTTTGGTTGGTTGGTTTGTGGGGTGTTTTTTTAAACACAAAAGGGTGCCTTCCTATCAGTTTGTGGAGTTGCAAGCAATGAATTTACAAATCTATTTTATAATTTTCTTTAGTCACTACCACATTACAGTAGGCATTGTTCTAAAACATATCATGTCATCCTTCTGAAGATTTATGTATCCCTGTCTTCAGAGTGTGGGAGGGTCAAAACTGGTCACAATTACATCTTTGATGCCCCCTGTCCACAGTTTCATCAGACAAGTGATGATTCAGATGCCCTAGGAAGCTCCAGCTTTAATGCTGCAACAGGTTTCTTCCAACTTACCTGAGACATACCCTGAAAAAGCACATTATTTGATAACATTACACATCACTTGTGTTAAAAAGTCCATAACATCTGGCTGACAGGTGACAAAAATGCTAATTAGTGGTTGTTACTTTTGCTATGTTTGCACCTGAATGCCACCAGAAAAATATTACAGGAAGGGAAAGTTACTTAAGCAAAAATCAAAGAAACACTAACACGTTTTGCTACCAGAGTCAAAGAAGCACTTTCATGCAACAAAACTTGCTCTGAGCACTTTGATCCCCACTCCCTTGGCGAGGCAAAGCTAGATAAAAAAATTTAAGATATATTACCTTACAAAGAACCAACTCTTAAAGATATCCTTCTACATTTCTCAATAATTTTTTCACATATTTATTTAAAACTGCATAAGGTCACATATCCCAGAAGATAGCTGGGAGGTACCTTATTTTGTTAGGCAAACTTTTAAATCTCTCCCACATCTACATGTTTATGATGACTTTTACAATCATCTTACCACAATCCTAGTCTCAAAACACTGCAGCCTCCAAGTGAGAAAACCTATCAAAATAACCCCATCATTCCATTTAAACACACACCCCAATCCAATAAATCAGCACATTAGCAGGTGTTGTTTAAGTAGCAAAAAACAACCATGCCCTTCCTTGTCAAAGGCTCCCCATTCCTAAACCCACTGCTGATACACCAACTACTGAAAGATCCCAACCCAGCTCCCTCTTGGGGTCCAATTCTGTTCTAAAACCCATGGATTAGCAATGTCCAATCTACTACAGGCCTAAAGTAAGGTTATATCCATATTATCTAAGGTTATATCCATATTACCTTCAATCAGCAAGGTAATTCATCACCACAATCAGCAGACCAATGAAAGCCACCATCCAAAACACAAAGTACACACACACACAAAAAGGATAGCTTATATAAGGTGATCAAAAAGTTAACGTGAATGTACAAAAGAATTCTAAATACATGATGCATGTGATCTGATCAATCTAATGCTCTGCAGCTGTGTCTCTGGTTTATCTGCTGATCCTGAGTCATTCCCAGTTGGTGAGAATCTATAGCCTGGGCTTAAAATCGAGCCCCACGTTGGGCGCCAATAAATTGTTGTCACAGTTTGACTCAGGATCATTGGCAAATAAACCAGAGACAAACAATGATCTGGATCCCCTCCCCCTCCCACCCAGGTAGGGAAGGAGAGAGAGAATTAGGAGAGAGACTTAGCTGGATTGCAAACTAAATTAGACAGCTTTAATTATAGGTACAATTATATACAAGTGTGTTCAGGAAGGCGCAAAAGCCTCTTGCCTCCCCCCACCCCCAGCAACTCCCCTGGCACTCTCCTGAGCTGTGAGCAGTCCCAAAAAGTCTCAGCCTGCAGGAAGGAGATAAGGCAGAGCAGACAGGGGCTGGGTTTTGAGGGTTATGAGGTCAGAGCCTGGGGGTCGATGGGGATGGATGGATGGAGTCCTCCCTGGATGCTGGCCATGGATGGAAGGGAAGGGAAGAAGAAGCAGGAAGGAAGTTGTCTTCTGTGATCTCTGACCTTCCTCAGAACTTACGTAGATGTCAGTTCTGCTGTCTGTCTAGTCCAGCTCCCCTACGGGGGGGTCACAGATACAATTCTCCTGCCCAGCAGCCTCTGTAGCAGCAGAGCTAAGAAGGGACCTTGGAGTCTCAGCAGAAACATAAACATTCCAGTGTTATCTGTCCACTGGCTGGAACACTTGCTGCTAGTTACAAGAGAGCTTACTGTAGGAAAAAAAATCAGTAAAAGGAAAATTAGCTTCATCCTGGCTCAAACCAGGACAAGCTGTAAAAGTTTTTTTAAAATAAATTACTGCTCATTTTAAACATGTTTTATTATGTGAATAAAATGTAGAACTTTGCCATGGTCATGAAAACGTGGCACACGGTTGCATCTGCCCTTCAGTACTTGATTTTAACCTTCAGTCAATACCAACTCTGTAATCATAATTAATGTCTCATCATTTCACAAAGTAGAAAATGTGAATGCTTTTTTCTGAATTATGATGTGTGATCAAACCCCAAAATGTTAGATGGCTTTATAACAGCACAACAGCAGAATGTCTCTTACAGGAGGCTTCCTAACTGACATTTCAAGAAACCTAGAGTCGTTGTACCTCAGCTATTAAAAAAAAAAACAAAACTAAAATACTCCTCCAAACCCTTATAGTGCAAAACTTTAGTAAACATACAAGAAGTGTGAGCACTAGTTTAAAAGAAATCCCCCAAAACACTAATTCTAAGCCTTGACTCTTGTTAACATCATTACAGTTATATTCTACAACAGTAGCAAGAAGAGGAAAATTGCTATGAATTAGCAACAACAATCCCTATATTTAATGTTATTTAAAAATCAAAGTGTTACCTAAGGCAATTACCTTGCAGCCTTTTAATATCTGCAGGGAAAAGCCTAAGGGAAAATAATTGACTTTGCTAATTTTACCCTTGGCAATTATAAAATAGCTCTGCATTTCATTACGACTACAGAATTTCACCTCTAATTGTCAGCCCCGAGAGAAGCACAGAGATAAATGCATCATACACAAGCTCCAACAAGAGTTTAACAGCACAATAAAATTATCTTGGTACCAGTGGTTTACAGTTAAATGTTAAAACCCCCTGTAGTTGAAATTCTAGTCTATACAGCAGCTATGCACATCTACAGAGGTTACAGCCCACCGTGGTCAGTACCACGTCCAATGTAATGCTGCTCATTTCATAAAGACAATTTGCTGAGCTACCAGATAAATGCCAGCAAAAAAAAAAAACACAAAAAACCAACAAACCCCAGCACTGCCATTTTTACTTTTTTCCATCCAAGAAAACAAAACATTATGAAGCAAAAAAGTCACAGTTATTTCACACTGCTGAAAAACAGATGCCAGATTTGAAAATTCATCATTTACAAAAGAATAAATACAGTCTGTTTAAATCATTGCACCTGTCAAGAGATTTCTATAGCTCGTTCTTCAATTTTTCTAACTTTGCTCGTAGGGTTAGACGTATGAAAAAGAATAATTTACTAAGTCAATCAGTTTCCATAATGGCATCCCACTTATCGTATGTAGAAGCTCTGAAAGTATTTAGTTGTCAGAAAAAGGAAAAAAAATAAAGTGCTAAAATGTTTTGGCAGAATTTTCTGACATGCGGTATAATGATTGCTTTAAAAAAAAATAAAAATAAAACGTTTCTTTGCACTTGTGCTTCGTTTCACTGTAGGCTTGCTTCCTGGCAAGTCTTCAGTGATTATACATTGCTGCTGCAATCCTTAATCATGTACTAAATGCAGAGTAATAGGTGCTACAAAAAACTGATGCAGGGTTAAATATTTTGGTGTGTCTCGAGAACCTCACTAAGTACTAAAAAAAAATAAAAATGAATGCACCCAAATCAACAATAATTAGTAAAATCAATTGCATCCCCTTTTGCTTATGGTATGACTAAGATTTTGCACTATTAAAAACTTAATTTTAAATACTTACTACCAGTTAATGGCTAAACTATTCTAGCAGATTGACACCTAATTTTCTGTCTCTTCTCCTGAATCTCAGCTCTATGTTACAAAATGACACCACTTTTGAGAGCAACTGTCACACTCATGATCAAAGCAGTACAGAAATCCTCAGCTACCATCCCGGGGAGCTTTAGCATGAGAACCTAAAAACAATAGACTCCTTAAGCTCAGGATTAAAACTGTGTTGATTACTGACACCTGCATGCATGACAAACATTTATGCCACACTTCCACAGGGCAGCAATCTTCAGATGTATTAAAAGTATCCCTGGAAAAAGGCATTATTTTCTATTTCCACTGGAATAGCACACTAAGCCCTTCAGCCACACACGTAGCCCAGGTGTTACACTGGAGTGGCACAGGGATGCCCAAGAATCTCTCTCCACCACAGGAAGTTTTAAGAACAAGCTAGACAAACACATATGAAGAATTCTTTGGTGTAGCTGATCCTACCTGGGCAAAAGAAGAACCAGCTACAGACATGATCTCTTAAGGTTTCCGTTGGTCCCATTTGCTACGGTCATACATACCTACAAATTCATTTCTCATGAAAAATATTTCCCTGTAAAGTTACAAACAGTTTGGCTGAGCAGCTGGACTGCAGCTGCCCTTTAGAAGCCAGTATATCCATGTTAAAAGGGCAATCTGATACTCAGGGGCATCCACGTGCCTAACAAAGTAATCTTATTAAGAGGAAAAAGTCACCTGAGTGCTGTGTAGACAAAGAAATGAAGCCTTTTCCCCCAAGAATTCCCTAAGACAGACAAACCTTTCACAAAGCACAAGGTGAAACAAAACAACAAGCCTAACATGTCTTCAGCTGGCAGTCTGCCAGAGGTGGTGTAGTCTGACACATCACGAAGTTAAATTCACCAAATTAACCACTCATCCATTACTAGTGCTTCAGAATGTTTACTAAAGGCCTCACCACAGCAATTCTACAATGGAAAACATGTTCACTGCAGCAGCAGCAGCCTGTCAATCCATCTACATCTGTAATGTAAGCATGCTGCTTTTTAAAAGATGCTCCAGATATGCAGACATATCATAACTGCTAATTTTTTATTAAAGGGTCTCTCTTTCAGAAGATTCACTAACAGCTCTGCCAGTAGAATAATTGTTTTTCTTTTTACCTTGGTATTCTGCAACTGTGCAAGGCTTGTGCAAGCATTGGCTAGAAGAAAATCTCCACTCAAAACAGCCATTTTATTTCCAAACTGCATATCCTTCCGTGGGCCATCGCAGGACTTGAGCTCCCCAATGTTCACGATGCCACGATGCACCAGGAAGGCGGTGTGGATCAGTTCTGTAATCTCAGCCAGGCTTCTCTGACTGAAAGCAAAGAAAATGCACAATTAATTTTGATGCTGTAGATAAAATACAGATTCTTTGGGGGGAAAAAATAACCCAAACAAAACACAAATGCTAAACAGGTATTTTATGAATCCTCGTGTAGCTCTTCTATGTACTTCTGGAAGCCTCAACCAGGAGATGTTAAACACAGGGAACTATCACTAAGTATTTCCAGGTAAACCCTGGGTGCCACAGGTTCCATTTAGAGGACTGCTGCCCTTTGTTTGAATTCTTTCACAAAATAAGGCTAAGTAATCAATATAGTCCTCATGGTGCTTTCTTTATTTTTTGTTTTGTCTTCTAGAAGCTTGAGGGACACTGACATGAAGAAAATGCCAAGCAGAAAGTACTGATGGGAAGGAACAAAGGACATACCAGCAGGGGAGTAGCAAGCAAGCTGATCTGAACACCGTTAAGAATGCTGCAGTCAATGACTGCTCAAATTAGAGGTAAATTAATAACAGGATACCTCACAGTTCAATAATACCAAGGGGGGAAGGCACTCGGGGGGGGAGAGTAGAAAAAGCTGCACATTTTAAAAATGTGTACTAATGATGTTTCACCAGTTGTTTTAGTCACAAGCAGTAAAGGTGATTGTCCAGCAAAGGGGCAGACTCAATCCTATTTGGACAGGTTTGCAAATCACTTTTTATTCCAACACATAACGTGCTATGTTCTGAATTTAGGGATTTCAAACCCCCGTGGAAAGGCTTGCCCCAGAGGTTATCCCTTGGAGGCTCACCCTCGATTTATTTGCATTTTTTTGGGAAAGGCCTGAAAAGAGTCATTAGCACAGCCCTCTCTTCCCCTCCTCTGTCCATTCAACCCTGTAGCCCCTGCTAGTTAGTGACTGTCACTCCAAGGAGCCCAGAGATGTCACCTTAGCCCACAGCTACAACAGGGCAATGAATGGACATAACAACTGAGCAGGGACAAGGGGGGGGGAACAGAGCAACCCTCTGAATGCTGCAAACCTAGACAGATACAGGCCCCCCTCTAATGAAATCTTCAGCACATCCACACCTTTTCAGACTCAAGCAGTTCCCCTTATGTCATGGAGACTTCACACACGAGCAAAAACATGTGTGCCCTCAACAAGCCACATGACTGAAAGACCCTAAAGTTCAAATTAAATTCCAGCCTACCACAAAAGCATGTTATGCTCCCTGTGCTTTTTCAAAAGGGCTCAGCACTGATCCACTGAGTAACCAAACTGCTCCATATCTTCACATATGCATAGACCTGCTGATACATGGTCAGGATAGATCCTGCCTCAGTACCAACACAGTACTGAGTAAATAATTTCCTATGGACAGTGCAGATGTGCTGCACCCACCCCGAATGATATTAATCTAAAGTAACCTTCTGCCCCAAACATATCTGACCTGCAAAGAGCCCCAGCAGCAACTGTTTCAGGCCAGTGATCCATGCCAATTAGCAAGAGAGAAGAGCCTGGGCAGGTATGCAAAAGGCAGACGAGCTTGGAGGGAGAGGATAAACAGAGGTTCCCAATGAAAATTGTTTTGCCACACACAAAAAAACTAAGCTGTTCTAAAAGCAGCCTTTATAATTCACAATTTTTGCTCCATGCAGAGAAAAGCATGCTGAAAACAAAGCAGGTAGCCAACAAAATTGAAGGTTGATGCTGGTTTTCAAAGAGGCGAGGGAGGAACGCACACAACTACAGCCGCGGTATTGTCATCCTGCTTGGCTCGGCTCTAACAAAGGGTTAATAAAATTTCAAGCTCGGAGAAAAAGACTAACAAGACATCCCGATGCTCCTGCTGTCACTGTCAGGGCAGCCCTTGGAGGAAATGTCCGTATCAATTCGGTTTATCAGATGGACAGCTGATCAACATTAAACAGACTTGCTCTGGGCAGGTTGAGCCGAGCTACCTGTTATGAATAGCAATGAGAGCCCCCTGCTCCCGAGCTCTGCCATTTCCAACTGCCGCAGATCCCAGGACAGCTGGGGATCCCTAGTGACGAGCACACAAAGCTGCAGCTACCTCTGGCCACGGCTCATTGCCCCCAGCTGAAAGCAGGCATTAATATCCCAAGGAGATCAGGCCCGCCTCTGTGACCTCCAACTACTGAAGCAAAACAACGACTGTCCTATTTCTTCATTTAATAAGCTTTTAATGAAGGAAATCAAAATTCCCTCTTTGACTTGAGCATTGCTCTTCATGAAAAGGTTACACAAATACATCAGTGTCATGCTTTCCAAATGCTCGGGATCTGGGTGTTTTCATTTCTTTTTCTATAATCCATGGGTTCTCCAGACATTATTCATATTATATGTGCTAACGAGAGAACCATATTAAGCAAATAACGTGTGTTTAATTCGGATCTTACGCACTGCTCTTCCACCCTCTCTCTCTCCCAAACTAAAAATGTAGGAACCAAAGCTATGGCAGAAATCCCAGGCAATAGGTTTCATAACATTTTTTGTGATACCCCCCTTAATACCCAGGCACAACCAACAACACAACCATGGTGCTGCTACAGATACAGGAGGGTTCTTGACACGACTTTGTAAAGCAACCAAAAAACCCCAACAAATCACTGTTATGAAGCTGCTCTTGAATGGCTAAAGCAACACTATATACAGCTTTCTTGATCTGAAGCACAATTCCGTGATCAAATACTTTTGTATTTGAAAGCACCTAATCCCAAAATATAGTAAATTAATGTTTATGCAATGCAGGACTTCAAACAATGTATGACAGAGAACAAAAGCAGAAACAACAGGGCAACAGGATTACAAACTCCCACTGCTTCCATCCTGTTCTTACTCCAGAGCTCACGTTCACAGAACAAAGAAGTGGTTGCCACAAGAATTACTTAGGTAGCAAGGTAGCACTGAGAAACAGTATCTTAAAAATAAACAGTGTCTAAATGGACACAGGCTAAGAATAAGGAATGCTTTTTCACCAAATGCCACCATATTGCCATCTGTCTTTCATGGCCTTCGCCACTGAAGCAAGAACCAACTGCCCAAGAGGCTCCACACACAGACATCATATTTCAAGAGATGACACCATTTCGAGCTCCAGACATCCCTTAATCTCCTTTTCTTTCTCCCCTTCCAAAAGTTAACCTACATGTCATTGCAAAGAGAGTGGCAGAGGGACTTGGACAATACCAGGGTGACCTTACTAAAGCGTTTTGATGGGTCACAAGTTCTGCTGTTAGGGGAATTATTTAAGCAGAGTTAATTGTGAAACACAGTTCCCTGCCCTCCACCCTCTCAACTAAGAGAATCCCAGAATTGCTGAGGCTGGGAGGGACCTCTAGAAGTCATCTGGTCCAACACCTCTGCTCAAGCAGGGACACCTAGAGATGGCTGTGCAGGACTGTGTCCAGATGGCTTTTGAATATCTCCAAGAATGGAGACTCCACAACCTTTGTGGGCAGCCAGTAAACAGGACAAATTGGCTTATTACCCTTTTGAGCCAGTTACTATCTACCACTTTAGTGAAGACTTTCCCACCCCCCCCTTCCAGTCTTTGGTAAGATCCTCAGACTTGTTCTTGACTCTTTCATTTTTTTGTTGTACTCTTTACTTCATGAAAAATCTGAACTTACAGGCTTTTCTTGCCTGTGGTGTGTAAAAGGGAGTAGCACGTAAATTGCCTCTTTCTTTTCTACCAGTGCAAATAAGTAAAATCTCTGTAAAATGCCTGCTATAAAGCATCCCTTAGGTTATGAGCTCCTCAAGCTGTAAATGTCATCCAGGAAAGTATAAAGAAAACACTAACTTCATGAGTAATTAAAAAAACTCTTCAGCAAGGTCAACTGTAGCTATATTGACTCTCGGACTGTGAAACACTGGCCTGAAGGAAAAGAAAAGAAAAATGTAAGATTAAGTTATATAGAGATCCTGCAGCAAGAAAAAGAAGTGTAATTTCTGTTCTTCCTTATTTCTGCCCTCCCCCAATGAAGTCACACAGATTACTGACATTCAACTATGGTTTGGGGAACTTTGATAAACTGCTGAGCTTACTTCAAGAAGTCTTTTGTATCTGCCCTTATAAACTAATGCAGTAGCTGCAACATCACAGAATCATAGAATGGTTTGGGTTAGAAGGGACCTTCAAGATCATCTCGTTCCAACCTCCCTGCATAGGCAGGGACACCTCCCACCAGACCAGGTTGCTCAGAGCCCCATCCAACCTGCCCTTCAACACTTCCAGGGATGGGGCTTCCACAGCTTCCCTGGCCAACCTGGCCCAGCATCTCACCACCCTCACACTCCAGAATTTCTTCCTCATGTCTCACCTCAATCTCCCCTCCTCCAGTTTTAATCCATTCCCCCTTGTCCTCTCACTACAAGCCCTTGTCCAAAGCCCCTCCCCAGCTTTCCTGGAGCCCCTTCAGGCACTGGAAGGTGCTGTGAGGTTTCCCTGGAGCCTTCTCTTCTCCAGGCTGAACAACCCCAACTCCCTCAGCCTGTCTTCATAGGAGAGGTGCTCCAGACCTCCATGGACCTCCTCTGGGCTCGCTCCAACACCTTCATGTTCTCCTTATGTTGGGGGCTCCAGAACTCAGACACAGTACTCCAGGTAGGGTCTCATGAGAGTAGAGTAGAGGGAAGAATTACCCCCCTTGGTTTGCTGGTCACACTTTTTTTAATAAACATCCTGCTGCTGTGACACCAAATTAAGGAACACAGGTTTTATAGAAACCCCACACTCCTACAGGCACCACATCTATATAGAAAAATAAAGAGCTAATGAAAAAAGTTTGAAAATATGCTTCTATCTTAAAAAAAAAAAATGCATTTCACAATTTTGTTTTGGATTAATATTTCCTATTTGTGTGCCTGGGACTCTGCCTCATCCCAGTGTCACTGTTACTAATGGTCTTATTATGGAGATGAACATCTCATGCAGAATTCAACACAAATTTTAAAGCCTACACAGAACTATATAAAATGGTAAGGGGGATTAGCAAATTCCTGAAACAAAATAGGTTTTGACAGTAAATTTCCTAGGCAGCTTCTTCAGATGAATTTTGCAGTGTTCCACCCTGAATACCCCCTTTATTGTTTGTGCTATCTTTATAAAGACTTGCAGCAACGAAACCTTAACCAGTATGATCTCTTTAGGTTTTAGTTGTCTTCAAGTCCCTAATCTGAAGACCTACTCTCAAAAGAAATAGTAGCATTTTGTAAAATGTATGATAAAATAGAAATATTAAATAGTGCAATTGTGTTGCTGTGAACAAAAGAGGACTTTAGCTTCAATACTACTCTGCAGTATTTGCAATGGAAACCTCAAGCTCTCAGTAACAACACAGAAATTTGAGTCAGTTTAACTTTCATCATTAGCTGTCAGAAATATACTGGCCCTCTCAAAGGTTGATAGGTTATGCAAAGAACCATTTAAGAATTAAAAATGTTAATAGTAGACATGATATTTCACAGAAATGGACCAACGACTTGAATTAGCCACTAAAACTCATATTCTAAAATTTTCAACAATGGAAGTAGCTGCAATGAAGAAAGACAACAGAACTGATAGATCAAAAATTCTGTAAGAACTCTTATCACTGAACCTTTGAATTCAAGTGACTAATAGTACACACCCAAGGTGTGAACGTTTTCTCTGTGCTTGTCAATCCAATAGTTTCCCTTCAACGCACAAAGGATTGATTTAGAATTAATTGGAAAGCTGTAGAATCAGGATTGTTACAAAATAAAGACATTAAAAAATACCAGCATCCATTCCATTTTACTGACAACTGTAATAGTTTATATATACGTTCAAGAATCTGAAAAATGAAATAGCTCTTTAGGGGAAAATCACATGTGAAAAACTATTAACTAAAGAATGGAAGTAAAAATCTTACGCACTGACAAGGTATTTGGGCAGAACTTGGTATCTGATTGTACTTCTTTTTTTGTGACCAATGAAAGAAAATGTTGTAAAGACAAGAAGGTGCATCAAGTAAATTAATGTTCATCCTGTGTGCTCTGGTCTTTGTGCTCCACCGAGACAACCCACTTAGTCACACAGCAAGAAAGGGCTGGGTTTTTTACAGTTCTTTTTCCCATTCACCTCTCAAAGTCAACACCATAGCTCATAAAACCATGATTGAAGAACCATGTACAGTGAGTAACAAATATCATCCCGGTGATGGAAAGGCTCATTCTCATCTTCTGGATACAATTTTTTTTATCAAGAATGTAAAGGTGGGCACTGTGGTTTCACTAACGGGAAAAACATTCAGGATAAAGCAGCAGTTTTAAGCACAGGACCAAATATTCACTGCATGATCATCACTCATGTATCTCTTGTCCAGCAGAAAATATCTACCCACTGTTATTCTTTAACAAGGCCAGAGACTAAGACCTCTGCAGTTCCTCCTCTCTTGGTCACTAAGCTACTGTAGGGGCATCTTCCACCTGAGGGATACATGAAGTTGAAAGACATCAGATCTATGAAACTGAGTATGCTGTTTAACTGCATTCCTGGCAATCAATTAATCTTTAAACTGGCCACATATCTTACCTCTTTCATCTCCTTCCCTTCCAAGTATCACAAAATATTTGAAGGAAAACTTCTACCCAGAATCCTTCATGTATTTTTCCTCCTTTATTCTTGAGACGACCTTACATTTTTGTTCTGTATCTCCCTCACCATTGAATATTGCCTAATTTCTTTTCCCCTTAATTTGTCTTACTAAGGTCTTCCCTCAGCCCATTTATAGGATCTGAAAATGTTTTCTGATTGTTAGTGGGCAGATGTTCACTTGGAATTCAGCAACCTACTTTCCCCCAGCGTTGTGGGTGCTCAGCAGGGGGAGAGGGGCACTTAAAGTCAGGCTCCTGTGCCTTATCTTAATGCAGGAATTATGAAGAAGAGTTTGGGCATTAATTTAGGCCAACCACAGAATTCCCTCTATGTGCTCCAGATAGCAACATGAAACTTAAATAATTTGTGTCAGTTTCCAACTAGTGCCACTGATGTGCAAAGATGGCCACCACTGTGTCACTACTGGGTAGCAAGGAGACCTCAAGCCTCGGAGCCAGTTCCCTGCATTGAACTGCAAGCAATCCACATTTGCAGCAGCATCATCATCATCTCTTGGTCAAATGAAGCCCTGACTGGTGAACCTCAGAGTCTGCAGGCTCTCTCTGGCTTAGTCCTCCAGCAAAGTAACAGTGATCATAAGCCACAGCACAGCACATCTTCCCTGTGCTTGATGGCACCATCACAGCAACTCCCCTTTCAAAGTCCACAGGCTGAAAGAAAAATATTCCCAGCCTGGAAGCAAAAGCATCAAATCCAGGAAGCAGATGAGAGAATCTAGACAAAGACCTGGTAAGAACCACTACACCAAGTTCAGCTTAGGGAAAAAAAATAAAAGTGTTAATCAGAGAAGCCAGCAGAAGAATATCACCAGAATCAATCAGATATCTGGAAAACGAGATTTCTTGGATTACTTGTGCCCTGATGCTAAAAAACAAGGTAATAAAAATTGGAGCTACTAGTTTATAAGCATATTGTCAAATTTATTACCTTTGGCAATATTACAATCACACACCATAATTCCCATTTTAAAATCATTGGTTATCCCTATGGGAAGATGCACATTTCCAAAATGAAGTAAAGCTGTCAAAGGCAGTACTGTCTTTTTATAAGGATTTTATCGACTTAAGTTTCTAATAAATAGAAGACAAATTGAAATTCTAGTTGGTGTTTGTTATAGTTTCTATTAACAGCTATACAGACCATGCCAAGTACTACATCAAGTCACAGCAAGAGCCAAGATGTTTACTTCTTGAAGGAGCTACTTCTTTCACTTTGTAAATGATGCTGATATTCCATGAGAACACTGAATATTCTGAATAATGCATATCAGCAATGGAACGTATTGTCACTCTCTTGAATTTCTAAAAGGAAATTTCCTACCTCAAGAAATGTTGCAGTCAACTTGAGCTCACTATTAAAATTCTAATTTGCTACAAAGAGTTCACATCAGAACTAAAAATGTAGGTACAGTGAACATGATCTCAATACATTTGTAGTCTGAAAACAATATAATCAAAACCATAGACATATAAAAACATTATTTATAAACATGACATTCAATATTCAGAAGAATACAATACTCTATATAAGCAGTATTTTCAATGATAAAACAAGCTGAATCAGTGATAAATTAAACAGAACTTTTGGGAAACTATTCAAGAATATTTTGACCCAAAAGCCACAATTACCCAATTAAAAAGACTGAGCTGATTAAAAAAAAAAATGCCTAAAAATCGTGGCTTAGACAGAGCCAAACGAGTTACACCTTCTTCCCTCTCCAGTTCAAACAAACTGGAACATTCATAGCAACAAATGCAACTCAGTGAAACCAGGCAAGGAAGAAAATTGATAAAGGAACAAATGAGAAAATACAGGGATGTACAGGAAGCTGGGCAGAGGCAAATAAAAAAGGCTATACTACAAAACCCTCAAGGCCAAACAGAATTTTAAGAACTACATTGGTCCATTAGGTAAGGGGGTGCAGAAACAACACCAGAGAAGTTTGAGATTTTAGAAAGCCTGTTATATTTTTAAGCAGTGTATTTACACAACCAGATGTAGGCATCTTCTAGCTCAGCAGTGAATAGTAAAAGTCATGAGCAGCAGCAGTGGTCAAGATTTTATAGTCTGTAGGTCCAGAGAACTTGTGCTCAGGAGGGATGACAGAGCTGATAAACAGCAGAGTGAATCAGCCTCAGTAACAGAGTCAGCTGAGCTGGTTCAATACTCAACTATGCATTGCAAAAAAAAAAGATCAGTCAAAAGATCTCAGCTAGAATTACAGAAGCTAGACCATCTGAAGACAGGACTAGGGACTCCTTTGAGAAGAAAACACTGAAGGTTTGGAAAAGGGTGGAAGGAGGGTGAAGGAACAAATCATCCCAAATAATGAGTTAAAATACAGGATACCACTGCAGTCAAAAAGGCTAATGGGATCCATGGATGATCTAGAGGAAGAATGCCAGCAAAAGCAGTGTTCCTGTCAGCCCTGGGTTTCCAATGCCAGTAAAAATCATTACTGGTAAACTTAATTCAGGAAGAATTTGGGAAAGCAGGAAAAAATTTAGAGAAAAGTCACACTAGCAATCAGAGTAAAAGAAAACTTACAAAGTGAGAAACTGTATCTGCTTAATGGACAGGGAAGGCTGAGACTGAATCTGCAGATTGACTTGGTCACAGTCACTTAAAGAAGTATCTACACTACAGAAAAATTTCAAGAGAAGAAAATACTCAGAGTATCCAGCAAAATTAAAATAAGATCCAGTAGCTTGAACCTAAGCAAACCCAGAGAAGAGCAAGGTGAAGGCACTTGCCAAAAACTCTTACAGAGTAACGCTGGACTCTTCAATAATGGCATAATTGAAGACAATACTTGATGAAACCCTATTTAAGCATTAGATCTGATTAAAGTTGGGGTAATCCTATGGCCTGTTTGGTATTGCAAGCCAATCTGACTAGCAAGATGATGTCTCTTAGTGTATTAATGAACCATAAAGCCAAGGGAAGGAAACTTCTCCGGAACAAAAGACAGCTTAGATTTCATAGCAGTTTATGTTAGTCCCTGTGTCTGAAAACTGACTATTGGCCAGCAGACCATTTTGTTTTGAGGTACAGATGCTTTCAACATTGGGATTTCTGAATTCATGTATTTCAGCCACCTTATTCAGGAGACACATCAAACCCAGAGCCACTTTACCCATTACTGTTACTTCCCATTCCCGGCACAGGAGCACCCAAAGCCACCAGCAGGTTGGGAACCACAGGTATATTTGGTTTAATTATTTATTACTGCAAATAGAGAATAAATATTTGAAAATTCATTTTAAGCAAAAGGAAACAACCTACATTCAAGGTTCACGTCTGTCTTTACACATTTAGGAAACCACACTGATAATTCAATGTATTTGATGCTGTACTGGGAATACATAGAATCACAGAATGGTTTGGGTTGGAAGGGACCTAGAAGATCACCTAGTTCCTACCCAACTGCAAGGGCAGGGACACCTCCCACTAGACCAGGTTGCTCAGAGCCCCATCCAACTTGCCCTTGAACAGCTCCAGGGAGGGGGCAGATACATACAAGGATTCCCAGAAAGAATGGGAGCTAAAGAAAAACAGAGACTATCTACAAAACTATTTCACATATATAAGGGTGTGTATTTTACCTAAGTACACATACTGTCTTTAATTACAGTTTTCCATCCAACCATTAGGGGGTTCTAGCCACGCAAGTCACATTTATTAAAGGCAGCATATCAAATAAGAGTTGACAATTACAGGCTATATCAATACACATTATGCCAGATGGTAATGAGCCATACACCAAGGGCCAGCCATCCAAAATAATCACACCATTTTCCACAGAAATGTTGAAGAGGTTATGGTTTATTACACACTGCTCATTAGATATACAGTGGCAGCATTAGCAATTTTTCCTTCATTTCTGTCTCATTTAAGACTCTGCCCCCACAAGCCCATTCAAATTAGTACACAAGGTTAAAATCATTATGGTCAGAGGGGGAAAAAAAAAAAGGCAGTTGTATTTTTATTTTACAGTAATGGTGGATCAAAGGTCCCTGGAATCTATTATTCTCTCAACTCTTACCTAACACAGGACATAAAAAGAATGAAATTCACTGTCATTTGCCAGGAAGAAAGAAGAAAGATAGCCTACTTTAAATGAGCAAACTCTATATTATTTAATTAATAACACCAAGTGAAAGCAACAGTTAGGTTGTGCCACAAAGTGACAAAAATCGTAAAACTAAAAGTTGAACCTGAACTTTCAGCCTTGGCTTTGAACTTACTCATCTGCTTTTCAATTTGCTGCTTTAACAGCACAGAAAAATCTAAGTGTCCAAGAGAGAACTCACCCTTCACAGAAGGTTGGAAAAAGTCATTTCAAATAACAAGAGTGCCATCTCTGAGAAAACACCCATAAGATATGATTTAAAGTACCTTTCTAGCCTGCTGCATGTTGCATCATAGAATGGTTTGGGTTGGAAGGGACCTTCAAGATCATCAGGATCCAAACTCCCTGCATGGGCAGGGACACCTCCCACTAGACCAGGTTGCTCAGAGCCCCATCCAACCTGCCCTTCAACACTTCCAGGGATGGGGCTTCCACAGCTTCCCTGGGCAACCTGGCCCAGTGTCTCACCACCCTCACATGAAAGAATCTCCTCCTGCTGTTGACTTCCAGCTAGAAAATGACTGTTGCAAACATTTATTTTCCTGCCTTTCTGTGTTTATAGCAGGTATGTGGATGAAAGATACAATGGGGCAAGTGTGAAGCAAGGATATGTTTATTGCTTAAAAGCATGCCAGTGTCACCAGACTCCAAGTGACAGCCAGCATATGGAAATCAAAAGAACTGTGAGAGTGAAAGGGAGAGGACTTGATCACTGGACATGCCACCTGAAAACACAACTGCAGAGAATGAGCTTTTCAGTCCAAGCTCCTCTTTTGAAGCATGCAGAGCATTGCTGTGAAATCCAGGTCTCACATCAGGCAGCCACCCAGCTCACAGGACCAGCAGATCCTTCAACACCTCCTTCCTCTCCTACCCCTGCTGAGCTATTCTGCCGTGACACAAAATGCTGAATTATTCATTCAGCCAGATGGTGAAAGAGTGAAAAAAGTCAGTCAGTCTCCAGGAGATTACAGAAGAGAAAGGTGGGACACCTAGAGTCCAGTTCCTGCTCCATAAAGTTAGTGCTCAGTAGGTGGCTAAAGAATGTGGAGAACTGTTAACAGCATATCTCCAGCTTGAGAATCCCACCTCGGGCATTTCCTCTTTAAACCAGCCAAGGAATCTTACCTGAGTTTTGCAACTGTTTGAAAGATAAAAAACATCTGTTATTTAATAGGGTCTTAAAAAAAACAACAACAACAACTTACAAAGTTAAAAAGAATTCCATCAATTCCAGGCAATGAAAGTCTATGTTAACTGAACAGTTACTCTGAGAACTAAATACAGGAAACAATTATCTATCAACAGTAACATTTTGCATCAAGTTTGTTCTACTTTTGTAGAACAATTTGTACAGTTCCTTTTACTACTGACAAAACTACTTAGCCCAACAAGGTGGCATGTTTTCAGGCAGACACCAGCAAATACAGAACAAATATGAAACCAGTGCAATGTGAAACAAACACAAGCCCCTGAGTTTTTATAAAAAAAGAGCAAAGAGCATCAGGCTAATTTAAAGTTCTAAGCAGAACACAGCACACAACATGCAGAAGTTGTATATATTTACTTTCATGCTAAGTTTCCAGACAATTCAGAGCAGGTTTACATTCTCTAACATTGATTCAGAAATGTAAGACCAGTGGTCAGTTCCAAGAAAGCTGATCACAAGCAAGTCCACCTCTTCACAACTACCAATGGTCTAGAAACAACAGAAGCACCATTGGTTCCTTAAATCAGCAGTACTACATTTTTTAAAACTGAAGGCGAAAGTAAGACATTTGAACCTGATGGGGTGGAAGAAGAGCAAGCTAAAAGAAGACTTTAAAAATGGAGCTAGCATAAAAGTTGTCTTTTTGGCCTACTGAAGTGAGCAAGGTGCAGGTATTGTAAAGAGAAGCCCAAAAAAAGGCAGGTGATCAAAACTTTGGGCAACAGCTCCTGTAGCACAGCCTTGGGAAAAAGGGGATGGTAGGATACATGATGGAAGGAAAGTCAGGAAGACTCAGAGCTGAGCAAGGTATGTTGATGAAAACACTCTAAAGGTGAGGTATGAACTAAAGGATTAATTTGTGGGTTGGATGACAGGGCTGTCACCAAAGCAGAAATCAAAAGGCACACAATGATGCAGAAAATAAAATATTTTGTTATGGAAATGACCAAGATTCCTTCGCTTCTGACAGACTGCTTATGGAACAACTAGGCACCACCTCGGATGCCCATCCATCCAGGATTACCCAATTTGTTCTAGAGGTCCTCAGCAACAAGTATCCTCCAATTATATCTCATGCATCTATTCCACAACAAATTTCACGTATTGGTTTAAAAATAATTCTGAGTACTCTGTGTTTTGTTTAGCCAAAATATTTAAATACTTGCATTAAAACCAACTTCAAGGTCGTGAAGAGAAGTAAAAGGTCTCACTTGCAGGTAAGTGGAAAATACAGGCTACTAAAAATTAATTTTCTTAGAATCCTAGAATGGCAGGTTGGAAGGGACCTCACGGATCACCTGGTCCAACCTCTCTAGGTACTACTCTAGTTGATATGAGGTGGGTCAGCACCCTCTCAAGCTGAGACTTCAAACTGTCCAATGTGGGGGAATCCATCACTTCCCTTGGGAGACTATTCCCATGTTTGATTGTCCTCATGGGGAAAAATTTACCTCTTGTGTCCAATTGGAATCTCCCCGGGAGCAACTTGTGCCCAGGACCCCTTGTCTTTTCCATGTGACTCCTTGTAAACAGGGAGTCTCCATCTTCTTGGTAGCCACCCTTTAATGAGCATTTTATGACCACACCTTCTTTTACTTTATATTAGCTGCTTCTCAGCCCTCCAAGAGCTGGAGCATGGCTGTCATTTTATTTGCAGTGACGCTGGGAGGTGGTTTGAACCAACAGAACAGAACTTCCCATCACTGTGTACTGTCAGCTATGCAGAGACCAGTAGCACGACTTTTCACTCCAAGTGTTTCTCTGAAACATCTCTGAAGAGTTTGTCTATAATTGTATTCAATGTAGCTGAAAGTTAAGGTGCAGTAACCTTGACATTAAAGCTCTGCTACTAATGACACTTGAAACACACGGAACCTTTTTTATGCGAGAGAAAAGAAGGTAACCTTTTTCATGCAGTGAAGAAAGAACACCTGATAAATGAGCAGTCCTGTTAAGAAAATAGATTGCTCCTCTCTCTAACTGCACAGGAAAAAGGCATTAAAAAAGTCATCCGAATACAGTGCAGCACACAAGGCTGGGGGTTATTTTATATATATATATGTATAAAGAATTAATTTTTTAAAATCATGCTTCTATAAAACACACTTAATATTCTGAAATACCAATAAATATCCAACTCTGCTTGCAGAACCACAGATACCTCACACTGTCCAGGAAACGTGTCCTGTTCTGAACAGGTGCTGCTGCATTTATGTTAGTCAGCAATTAAAAGTATGGTTATCACACCTGCTCTCCTCTCCCCTCCTGAACTTTCAGTGTTCAGAATTGGATAGGGACATTAATATCATATATTAAAACGGTTTATTCTAGGAATGTTTATGCTTTTCACAGAGCAGATGGATATTGCCTGCCATGAACAAGGAAGGAGACTAATAGCCAAGGGGAGCTAGCAGACTTCTCCGAGACCTTGCCCCTTCCACCAGGTGTGTTGACAGAATCGCCAGCAGGGAAAGGCTAATAAACCTCTTGGAGCAAGGCAAAGACTGCTGCTTCTGGGACCTTATCAGCACAGTAACAAGCATTTGGTGCTGTTGATGTCTGCAAAGTTTCATCATTATTAGTAGTATATATTTTATGGAAACGGAGTATCGCGCGATATTGAGAAAATGTGTCTTTTGATGAGAAAAAACCTACCTATTATTATACCACTGGCACGATTTCCATCTATTTTTACCTTATTTACATCACTTCTACAAGGTATCTGAAAATCTCATGCTTTCATTTTTTGGTCCTTTCATCCCAGAATGATTCAATCTACCCATTTTAGTAAGGGGTAAAATTACATCAACCAATTCAAGCAATATTAACCTCAAGTGAGTGATGCTGCAGAGATAACTATATGCTAATAAATCACCTTCAAGAACAAACTTAATTGCTGCAGAATTCCTACCTAAGTCCACAAACTAGGATCTTTTATTGATTGCAGCCACCACTGTAGTTTTGCTAAAATTCAATTTGCTGATTGGAACAGCACATGAATTTAGCTGAACTTTTTGTACTGGTTTTCACAGAAGCATAGAATGGCTTGGGTTGGAAGGGACCTTCAAGATCATCTAGTTCCAACCCCCCTGCATGGGCAGGGACACCTCCCACTAGACCAGGTTGCTCAGAGCCCCATCCAACCTGCCCTTCAACACTTCCAGGGATAGGGCTTCATACATATTTCTAGTAATTAAACTCAGAATGCAACCATTATCCCCAAATCTGGATTTGGTTGTTTTGCAACCCATCCGGACGTAAAACCCTTTTTGGTAACAATTTAACTTTCCTCTTATGCTAATAGCCAAGGTGCAGCACAACAAGGACTAACATAATCCCTTGCAATCTACTGAAATGCCATCTCATGCCCATTGAAAATGTTTCTGCAAAGATGAATAACGTTTATTAATGAGTTTCCATCAAGTTAATTCTTGCTATTGTTCCTTAGTAATTTCTCTTCCACTACTGCACCAAGTAAAAAACCACTTTGCTTATAAAGATGAAGATCTACCATATGAAGATGTGAGCATGCACTTTGATTTCACAGTTGATGTCTACTTAAAAGGGAACCAGTCCAAAAATGTGTTTCTCTGAATACAGCTGTCACCCCCTGAAGAAAATTCAGTTTCTGAAATAAGGAACTTTTGATTTGACATTCTTTACCAGAATTCAACTTAGAACCCTTTCTCTCCACCTTCCAAAAGAAAACAAACCAACAAATGACCAGCAACAACAAAAAACCCACATAAAATGTTCTTAGACAATCTTCTCTTGCCTCTCTTTCCTGTTTTTCATGCCAACAAATATTTATCACCCTGAACAATCCTGGCTACAGCATTATAATAAGTAGTAAATCCTCTTTCCTTGTATTTTCCCTGTCTACCTGCTTTCTGTATGCACTCACACACCCACCTTTATTTTGGAATACATTACAAATAACCAAGCTTCTCTGTCCAGCAACACAATGCCCTGTCTACTACACAATAATAGGCTGCTTTTTTGAATTATTGTTTGCTTTAGAAGCATCTCAGAGCTGCCAAATTCCACATGAAAGTCTACTGAAAGTTTAAGGCCAGATACCAGTGAAGTGATAAGAAATATTTATTCACTTCGTGTATCATGTGATCAGGGTCCAGAACATGTTGTTCTTTCAAGTGGAAGGGAATAGATGTTTATAAACTTTATAGTTTCATGAACTCTAAGCAAAAAAGGATACCTTCTGATCTGGGAGGGCACTGTTCATTAGCAGCCAGGTCTCTTATTTATACACAACCCCAAATAATCTGCCACCACCACAGAAACAACGTATTCCCTGTACATATAAAAATATGCCAAAGATCAGTACATTTTTCACACACATATACTTGTGGAGTTCCATGAAGACCACCTCCTCAACTCCATCCCAGCAGCTGAAAAATTTAGTAATATCTTCAGTTACATTACATCAGAGCACTGACTGAATCATATTAAGAAAATAAATTAATTGGTACAGAAAGCCTTGTAATACTTAACTTTGTCTTGCTACAATTTTCTGAGTATTGCAGGAATTTGTATTGAAAGCGCAGAATTGCATTGTAAAATTTGTCAAGGGAGAAGTTAATAGGTTGTGCCTGGGAAGAGGACAGCTGGTACTTCAGCAGATGGGAAAGCATGGGAGATACTTTGGGACTGTAGGACCAATAAATGACACACAGTTACTTAAAAACCTGCTGTGAAGCATTTGGTCATAATGACATCACAGTTCTGGGGGAGAAGCTCAGAGCTGTTGTTAGTATCTTAGAATCATAGAATGGTTTGGGTTGGAAGGGAACTTAAAGTTCATCTGCTGTGTGCTTTCATCACAGCATGGGACTGCACTAAGGTGACAGTTGGAAATTTCTCTTCACAAACACTATTCTATTTTTTTAAAGAAAATGTGAAAGTTCTCAAGCAGAAATTTGTTGCAAGGGGAAGATTTTACTGCAAACCACGGAAGAACAGCTCCAAGTGAAGTGCTCTGGTGCAGAGATGTCGTGCCACAGGAAGGCTGTTCTAGGTCTTGTGAGCCACAGCTCATCTGGCCTTTCTTTGAGAAGTTCCACCAGGGTGAAGGCAGGACTTGGTTGCTCCCATGGCTGCTCCTGACCCACTGCAGAACTCCACCAGTGCTGCTCTGGTTTCATTTGCCACGCTGCACATGGTGGCAGTCCAGCACTGACTTCACAAGCAGCAGGAGGAGGAAGCTTCATTGGAAAAGGGTGGGCTGGACAGACAGACAGACAGCAGGCAGCACAACGGTTTCTCCAAGGTAAGCCATTCCTACTGCCTTTTCTATGATACTGAAAATTACTGCTTTTTTAAAAAACAAAACCAAACCCCTTTGTAATGTACAGAGTGAGTTCACCTCGCTCTGCTATCTAGTGCTGAACACACTTATTTTGAAGAAGATTTGTGTCCACATCCCTGCACAGTCTTTGATGAGCTTTGATGCAGTGCCTTTTGATGTATTCTACAACATTAAGGAGAGGACCTCTTCTTATCCAACACATAATTGCTGTATTTGCACATGCTGTGTGTGCTGAAAACGATAAAGAAGATAATGAAAGAAAGTACTGGTTGGAATGAATTAGTAATATTGTTGGATTTGTATCTAGAGTTGATTTTTGTTGTTGTGGGTGGAAGATGATCAATAGGAATATGTAATCATGTTGTATGTGTTTTTCATCTCCTGAGACTCGTCTTGTAAATGAGATGAAGAATCTCACAGGATTTATCCTGGAGACCAAAACCTAAATAGAATAATATAGAATCATGGCTTGGATTTCCTCTCAGTACAAGCTAAGGGAAAACTACCAAGCATTGGGAAACAAAATTACACACATCTTGAAGACTACAAAAGACACCACTGCTCACATTTTGAGCTATTTTTCCCATTACGTTTCAAAAAAATAATTTGGCAAGGGCATCATACTTCTTAATGTACTTAGATATTGAATATTTTAGGACCATGCCTTTTCTCTACTAATTAATTAGCTAAGGTTTCACAGCACATGCTAGTTTGGATACTGCACCTTTGCTGAAAGCCAGCCTTCCAGAAGATAGGAATAAGGACAGTAAGTCCCAAAGGAAATCATTTTTATGATAAAGAGTTCTAATGTGCCCCAGTAAAGGTGAGGATTGATTGTTATGGCCTATTGTTACTATAATTAGAAGTCAAATACCAATTAGCAGTTCCATTAATAAGATTAATCTCTGCAATATCTGCAGCTGAGACCCAGGGCTTGTGTGCAATAAGCCAGCGTGAATTTAAAGTGCAACAGCTATTCTGCACTAAAACTCCCAGTTTGAATATTTACACTAGACAAAAGAAAAAAACAATGCCTTTTTTGAGTTTTGAGTTCCTACATACACTGTTGGTCTTACTACATCCTTCTCATTTCTTGCTTTTTGCTTCAACACATTCTACTGTGATTTATATACTCGATGGGGAGAGGTGAAATGCAGCATGAAGTCTCCCAAACCCTGGTTCACAGTTACTCCTTTTGCATTGCACCAGGTCCAGGTAAATCTAATTTAGTTTTTCATTACTAGTTAACTCAGACAAGTAGTAATGGGGGAAAAAAAAAAGCCTTCTTATAGACACAGAAGTATTTTTCGTGTGACAGGAGTCCATTATAAAGTCAGGCATCATTTAATTACTTCAATATATGAAGGTAAGAAGCAGTCATGTCCAATCTCCCAAGTGAAAATGTTATACAGTTCAAGTACAGAAAATGAAAGAAGAGCAAGGTCTGAAGATGAGAAGTCACACACTCATGCTCTTTGTATTTTTGTACACACCAAAATCATCACTTTTGTGGTCATTCCTTGATTTTATTTCATTCAAGTTTTGTCTTTTACAATAACTCAAACACAGAAGTTTTCCCACAGATGCAAAGGTACAAGGAAGGCTTTTATAAAATGTAGCAGCAAACAGGTCAAGGCAACCTATGACTATCACACTGTAACAACACAATTAATCTCACCTCCACCAAAATTTACTCATGTTTGCCATGGCTGATTAACCAAGAGGCTTTGTGATGGATTTGCATTTTCCTTTCTCCCTTTTAAAGGGAGACTATCTGATTTCTTTGGGTAGAACGATTAATTAATCAAATCTAGACTTATGTGGAGGCACATTTCAATTGGAAAGCACTTAAACAATTATGAAAAATTACAAACATCTTTAAGCTTGTCTACAGCAGAAAGCATTTGCTGGCCAAATTTTCCTGGTGGGCTGAACAAGTGAAGATCCAGCTTAGACAGCAGAAGACCTCCTTTGCCAGAGTAACATTTACATGTTCCTAAACCAGAAGGTAGCCCTTTGCTATTGCTGTCATCTACTCCAGCTGGAGATGGGACAGTCTTCTGAGTCAGAAACAGCATTACCATCTCTCAGCTGTTTGGTTGCATTCCCAAAGACAGGACAGAAGCTACTCACCAAAAATTGGAGCTCTCAGGAAAAGCAGAGCCCAAGCTGCACATTCTTGTGGAGTATTTATGCTGTTTATCACTCCAAGGGGAATACTTTTTACATTTTCTCAGTCTGCAGAGGTGTGCTCACACCTCACACACTATTACACTAAATACACAAAGCAGAGTATTGCCATTTCAGATCCCTCTCAACCATAAAGTCCCAGTACAACAGCAGGCCAGGACACGTGCAGAAGTAAAGGCAACAAACAAATGTCCATTTGTGTAAATTTGTGCAGACTGCAAGTCTCAAAAGCATATACTCTAACCACTATAGAGCCTCTACAGTTTTGACTATGCTAGTCCATATTTACCTATACAGACTGAAGGTGTCCAAGGATCACCATTCACACAACTTCAATTCCCTGGAGGCAGCCTGATTGCCTTTCATGCACACAGCAATTAAAGACTGCTCTAACAAGCACAGCATCACCTTTGTTATGCTTGCCATGGCATGGGTTTAGGAGAAAGAACAGGCAGAGCTGCAGATGGTGAGCTGTCACCAGTGAGAAATGGAAGAGTGTCTCCACTAAGACACAACAACTTTTGGTGGCATATCCCTAAGACAGACAAGACCTTTGTGCTTGTGTTCCCACAGTAGGCCTTAGTACCACCCAGGTTACTAATTCTGAAAATCTTGGGATGGAAAGTTCTTTGGATATTTCAGCCCTCAAATGACCTTAAAGGACACCTAACAGGTTAGATTGTGCCAACATCAGTGTGGCCTCTTGTGAGCTACGTAATCATGAATGCACACCAACTACAGCATCAAACACAGAGCATGAGGCTAGAAGCAGGAGGCAGAAAGTTCACTCATTTGTTTAAAACACATTTGGATTATCAGCTTGTGAACATGACTATGTTCTTGAAAGATGTGGCCCTCATGAAGAAAGCCAGATGAGTCTGACCCCACTGCTGACTCTGCTTTGAGCAGGAGGTTGGTCTACAAACCTCCTGAGGTCCCTTCCAACTCGGATCGTTCTGTGAATCTAGATTTACTATCAGCAGCATCTGGTTTATCCTGAAAGGAGGGTAGTGGAAGGTTGAACTTTCTCTGAAGATGGAGTAAAGCTCTTTGGAATCCTGAAGGAAGGAAGTTAAGGCAAAGCTTTGCTTTCATACCTAGCAAAGACAAGCTGAGAGTAAGCTGGATGGAACTGCAAGGGGACAGAGCGGTATGTCCTCTGTCTTTAGGGTCCTTAGAATTATGCCTACCCCCTCCTGACTTCTTTGCAACCAAAGAAACTTCCAGAGGAAAACCAACCTATGGATGAATGAACCATCTGGCTAAGACCTGGTATTTCTTGGAGACCTTTACGTTGCAAATCAATGTCCCTTTAGAGAAGGTGAGAAGAAGATTACTTGGCACAGCCACAATAACAAAGAGAACATGTGAAATCAGACTGTGTGACCCATATGTGCTTGTTACTCCAAAAAGAGGTACCCAGGGCACTTAGTATGAATTACTACTTGAGTTTGATGAGCAAGAGATCCATCAACGTGACAAGGAGTTGGCATCTGCTGCTAACTTCCACTTACATTGGGCTTTTGTTGGAAGCAGCATCAATGCTGGTTCCAAAATCATTACTGAAACTCTAAGTAAAAGGAGTACATGTTTATGATCACCATCACTACAGCATCACCACCACTCTTGCAAGCAGCAGGAAGAATTCTGATTCAGAGACAAGTTTATCCAGTGAGTACCTTCTTCTTGTAGGAAAGCATGTTCATCTTGCAAGAGATGAACTTCTGGAGCTTTAAAGGCCGGCTGCATCGTTCTGAGGGAGAAGAGGCATGGACAGAGTACTGCAAGTACCAATCCAGCAATCTGTTTGCTGGATTTACCAGCTTTGAGTACAGATTGAAATAACACTTTCTATATTGCATCCTACACACACACAGACACACACTTGCTGAATTTGATAGGATAAAAAAGGCCTTTGCTTGTTAATGACCACAGGATTCACCAATGTGAATCACAGAATCACAGAACTACCAAGGCTGGAAAAGACCTTTAAGATCATCAAGTCCAGCCTATGACCAACACCACCACACCATCTAGACCATGGCACTAAGTGCCACATCCAGCCTTGCCTTGAACACATCCAGGGATGGTGCCTCCACCACTTCCCTGGGAAGTCTATTCCAATGTCTAATCACCCTCTCCGTGAGGAAGTGCTTCCTAATATCCAACCTAAACCTCCCCTGGTGCAGCTTCAGGCTGTGCCCTCTTGTCCTGTCACTGGCTGCCTGGAAGAAGAGCCCAGCCCCCACCTGACTACAACCTCTCTTCAGGTAGTTGAAGAGAGTGATAAGGTCCCCCCTGAGTCTCCTCTTCTCCAGGCTAAACAACCCCAGCACCCTCAGCCTCTCCCTATAAGACCTTCCCTCTAATGCACAGGCCAATTTGACTGAAAAAAGGATATTTTTTTTTCTGACCAGCATCCCAGGCAATCTGCAGAGCTGACTCAAAGGATGTCAGTGCTAGAGGGTATTTTTGAAACTAATGGAACAAAAAAAAGATGCAAAACATGAGACAGGAAAAAATAACTTGTTGTATTAGAGCCAAGGATACTGAGGCCTGAAGAGATGGCCTAAGTTTGTTCCTTGATGTCACTTGCATTTTAAGCTGCAATATCAAGGCTGTCAGGAAATCATTACTCAATATAAAGCCAAGGAGATTCCTCAGTCCCCAGACAGCTGTGTCTGGCAGTGCTAGACACCAAAAGAAAAAGATACTCCTTTGGCTATTTAGTGAGAGGACCCCAGCCATCTTGGTACCTTCAACTGTAAGAATCTAGCTCCAGCTATGAAGCACAAAGCTGTAAGTGTTCAGAAACCATATGATCCTGGAGCTTCAGTTAAAAACCTCACTTCCAGTAGCAAAGTAAAAGTACAAGCTGCATCCAAGTGAGTTTTGCTCTAAAAGAAGGCAATGGAGAGGAGTGTCTGACTCTAGTATAATCACCAGTTTGGGCAATGGAGAAGAATGTCTGACTCTAGTATAATCACCAGTTTGGCAAAGCGTCTCAAAGCTCTTATGAAGCTCTAGGCTCCTGTGTCACACCTCAGGTGTTCTCCAATACTATTAGCATGATAAATGCTCATTACCTAAATTCTGCTTAAACCCAAATGTGAATTTTGCTTTCTCTTCAGCATGAGAGTAAGAAGGAGTTTCAAGAGAATATGGGATGCATGCTTTGCTTGAGTAAAGGCAATGACATCAACCCTTACATGACACTGCTTGCATACTCTGTAGTGAGCACTGCACTTCATCATCACATTTGCAATGCTTCTGTAGCCAAGGAGATATTTTCCTACAGGCTGAGAGACCAGCAGAAAGTTTCAACTTTAGGAAATCTGTCCAGCAGCTGAAACAGAGCTGTTTATCATGCTGCTACTTCTCCTCTTCGTCCTCTTTTGGGATTGCTGGGGCTGAGCTGGAAGTAAAGCCAGGTTCTCTTCCCCACCAATAGGAACAAAGTCAGGTTGCTGGCAACGTGACAGGGAGGTGGCTGTACAGAGCAAAGCATGCCAAGCAGGCCTTCATAACACTTCCCCCCTTATCTTCAGCGTGGCTCAGAAGGCAATCAAAAATTACTGTGATATCCTTGCATCCAATGACCCCTGCGCTCCCAGCTTAATGCAGGGGGATCATGTCTCCTGAAAATTATGAAGTGCTAAAGCTGGAGGTAAGGCCAGCCAGAGGCAGCACCATACAACTACCCTAGCCTTGTTCCTGTAACTACCTAGATTGTAATCCTCATTATTCTGGAAAAGATGGCTCTCTGGTAGCAGTCAGCAGTTTTGTTCCATTGTGTACCAGTAAAAAACAGATGCCAGCTAAGCAGCTAGCTAATCTATTTTTACCCATTTAGCCCAACTGTCCCACGAATTGAACTATCTAAAGAGCATGAGAATACGATAAAAAAATTGGGGTTTTTGATATTCCAAATTTAGCTCTCAGTGTTTCTGTTTTAATTACAGTTATTTGTATCGTTTGCTTACATTGTGATTCAAGAATATGAAATAAGGATAAGAGATTAAGCAGAACATGCCAGATTCTAGGATGAGAAAGTCCACCATGTTTTTTTGTCATTTTCCAGGTGAAATAATTATTATGCTGTTACACCTTCCTGGTCCCAGAGTTTACATTTAGTGTAGTATCAGACATAGTGGACTGATGTAACCTGGCCATCCACTGTGGGACTGAGTATTTAAAGAGAGCACAGGAGCTGGTTCCAATACAAACAGTGGGAAAAGAAAAACTGGGCTGGTGCAATCTCTGACAAGTACTGGAACAACTTAGCTCATGCTTGGATTTCAGGAATGCAATTAATTAATCACTACTAAGTACCCTAAAATCAAGTGAGCCATATCCCAGCTAATAGTCCACAATATAACGTTCATAGCACGTAAGTATCAGGCAGTGAAGATGCTCATTACAGTGCCAGAAATAATATTCCCAGCAAAATATTACATATAAAGATGAAGTAATTATATGGCATGGCAACAAAAAGAGCTGTATAGTCTACAGCTGAGCTGAAAATCTTAAGAATATATTTCCAAAAATACTTTCCAAGGCTGGAAGCATCCAGGAACAATAAAGAATTAAGCTTGTTTCTTCATTTCATATCACTGAGGGATATACTTTGCCTTTGACAGGTATGTCTAACATACACACCATATATAATTACACTGTAACTGAGATAGCAGACAAAAATGTACTAATGGAAAACAATGTCCTTTTTTTTTTCCTCTTCAGGAGGAAACAGTTTGTAAAACACCATTTGTAATACACAAAACAATCACTAAAGCCCTTTAAGATCATCATTTTACAAGCTGCCCGTTCTCTTAGCTTTATAGAATGGAGACATCAAAATCAGAAATTAGACTCACATTTAAAAGTGTATTTGAAAAAGCACCTTAACTAAAGCAAGAAGTCCACAGTCAAAGCCCACAGTGACTTCCATGGAGGGCAAGAAGTGGCCACTATGGCACAAAATTAGTTAAAGCATTGGTGCTCTCCTCCTGTGCATCAGTTTGCTCATATTTGCACCACGCTACAGACTTAAAGTGTCATTGAGAAGCCATTTAAGTTAACAACTCCAGAGTTACCACTTTTGCAGACAGTAATGGACCTTAAGGGAACCTGTGTGGGCGTGTTCCAAACTGCTTCATTTTTGGAGTACCTTTGTAACCCTGAACCAGATATTCCAATGGCTATTGACTTGCTCAAACTTACGATTATTAGGCTAGATTTTCAGCTGGGTGACCTGGCATAGTTCCAACGATGTCCATTTGCACCAACTGGTTCATCATTAATTCAAGGTCTTATTTGCTCCTTAATGAATACTTCCACTAGTCCTCTTCCCAACGGCAGTTTTAAATGCTCAAACCTTTCCTCCGTGGTCAGAATCATCACTGACAGAACTTACTTATCAAAAAAATGATATTTTCTCTCCTTTCATGAGGCATACTTAAGGTAAACTTTTTTCACCATTTACAAAACAAACTAAAATACCTCCTGTGCCATAATTAACGAACTAGAATTATGCTTTCATACAGCACCATTTGCATATAGATATAAAAATTTCACAGCCCTAAGGGGACATTGAGGACGAAACAAAACAAGAACAGAATTAAAGTGCTAAAGGGACAACACAGCCCTCCATAACAAGCCTGTTTTATAGCACTTTTTTCTTACTTCTTGTCATTTCTGTCTGTACTCACTCATACGCATTCTCCTTCTCTGTTATCTTAAGATACTACATATATTTTAAAATCTTGATTTGTTTGCTCTTTTCAATGTTAATCTCTGCACTTCTAAACCAATTCAGGACACAAACACGCCAGTAAGTTTGTGTATCTTAATATATCACAGCAGCAGAAACACAACTGAAAACACAGCAGTCTGTTCCCTCAACCAAACAACACTCACAATTCTTCAAAATTACTTCAAAAATTCAAATTTTACAGTCTTTCAACCAGATCTAACTTACTGCTTCACTGGAACAGTTAATTGTCAAATATACAAAGGAGAGCATCCACTAGTTTTGATTATTGTTACTAATATTAAGTAATTTAGTTCTGATACTTAAAAAAGTATTTAGGAACTTGGTGAAGCTGAGGAACCTGAGGAACCTTAGTGATAGGCTCAATAATTCTGCTGTGGCACGTGGAAGGTAAAAACTTTACTCAAAAGCAAAACTTACCTGCTCAGTGAAACCATTAGTGTTTCACAATACTGGCAAATCTGACTCTGAAGTTTTTAGTAAGTGCACCTGAGTAACACACAAGTAACTCAAAATGAGAATAAGTCTTTTCAAAATATTTTCTAGCATCTTTACTTTTTTGATTCCAAGTACCTCTCAACATAAACTTTCAAATAATTACCTTGGTACAAATGTTTTTAATTTGGTTGTGCCCAAAAGCCACAATTAAGATACAGGCACAGATATGGAAAGAGCTAAAGGAAGAGCAGGGAATGGTTTTCACCATGGAAAACTCATGAAAACCCTGAGGAACAAAGTTTTGTAATTAGGTAAGAAGTGATTTTTCTGAAGAGCTAAGCAGGCCACTTAAGATCACAGAATCAGAGAATCATCCTGGTTGGAAAGGACCTTGAAGATCATCAAGTCCAACCATAACCTAAAACCACCCACCATAACCTTTATCTACCCATTAATGCTTAAATCATGTCCCTGAGCACCTCATCTATATTTGTTTTAAACATTTCCAAAGATGGTGACTCCACCACCTCCCTGGGCAGCCTGTTCCACTGTCCAACCACTCTTGTCAGTATATAAATGCTTCCTAACATCCAATCTAAGTCTCCCCTGGTGCAACTTCAGGCCATTCCCTCTTGCCTTGTCATTATTCTCTTGAGAGAAGAGGCCAACTCCCACCTCCCTACAACCTCCTTTCAGGTAGCTGTAGAGAGAAATGAGGTCACCCCTCAGCCTCCTCTTCTTCAAACTAAAGAATCCCAGTTCCCTCAGCCTCTCCTCATAGGATTTATTCTCCAGGCCTTTCACCAGCCTGGTAACTCTTCTCTGGACACACTCCAGCAACTCAACATCCTTCTTGTAGTGAGGGGCCCAGAACTGGACACAGTATTCAAGGGGTGGCCTCACCAGTGCAGAGTACAGGGGCACGATCACCTCTCTACTCCTGCTGGTCACACCATTCCTGATGCAGGCCAGGATGTTGTTGGCCTTCTTGGCCACCTAGGCACACTGCTGGCTCATGTGAAGTTGGTTGTCAACCAGCACCCCCAGGTCCTTCTCCACCCTGGAGCTTCCCAACCACTCATCCCCAAGCCTGTAGTGTTGCCTGGGGCTGTTGTGACCGAAGTGCAGGACCCAACACTTGGCCTTGTTGAACCTCATTCAATTGGCCTTGGCCCATCGATCCAGCCTGTCCAGGTCCCTCTGCAGAGCCTTCCACCCTCAAGCAAACTGACACTTCCTCCCAGCTTAGTGTCATCTGCAAACTTACTTAGAAAGATGCTTTGATACAACCATGAAGTTGCCCACCACACACACACCTGGGTGTATCTTGCTGAAGAAAGTTACTACATACCTGGAATAAATTCCACTGACCATGTTGTGCTGGAAAGAGAGCTCTGCCGTGCTGGGGCCAGCAGCTTTGGAAATCAGCAACACGACCAAACCTCGCATCTGTAAATTATTTCGGCTATCATACACAAAACCCCTGCAAAAAGGAAACAGAAAAAAAAAAAGAACCATGTTTTCACACTCCATTTTCACTGGTCATAATTTTGTCAAGTCTTTAATATTCACATTTGCATGGAAATAAGCTGCAATTATTAATCATGCTCTTTGGCCACCCTTTACCTGACACTTACAATTAAATACTACTATTGCACAGAAGAGCAATGATTCAAGATTAAATCATAGAATCATAAGGGTTGGAAGGGACCTCTGAAGATCATCGAGTCCAACCCCCCTGCTGCAGCAGGAACACCCAGGGCAGATCACACAGGAACGTGTCCAGACAGGTCTGGAAAGTCTCCAGAGAAGGAGACTCCACAACCTCTCTGGGCAGCCTGTCCCAGGGCTCTGTCACCCTCACAGCAAAGAAGTTTCTCCTCATGTTGAGGTGGAACTTCCTGTGTTGTAACTTGGTGCCGTTTCCCCTCGTCCTATCACAGGGCACCACTGAAAAGAGACTGGCCCATTCTGGACACCCACCCTTCAGTATTTAATGTCATGTCAGAAAAGGAGTACTTCAGAATCACTGAATCATAGAATGGTTTGGGTTGGAAGGGACCTTAAAGATCAGAGGTTCCAACCTCCCTGCCATGAGCAGAGACACCTCCCACCAGACCAGGCTGCACAAGCCTCATCCAACCTGGCCTTGAACACCTCCAGGTGGGGACATCCACAATCTCCCTGGACAACCTATTCCAGGACCTTACTACCTCCATGGTGAAGAATTTCTTCCTGATGTCTAACCCAAATCTTCCCTCTTCCAGTTTAAAACCATTTCCCCTTGTCCTATCACTGCCCTCTCTGGTGAAAATAATTCAATGTGTTCTACTGTAATTGGAACATAAGATCTTTCAATTTGTTGTTTGAAATACAAAAAAGCCAAAAGAAGCTTCATACATGAAGAGAAGAAAGGGAAAGGTACAGCCAAAACCTATAACTTTCTGAAAGAAAACTGTTTAGATCAGGGTGGTTATGAACAGACCACACAATACATACAACGTGTCCAAGTATATTAGGAGAAGGCTTTGCAGAACCTGATGAAAGATGCAACATAAAAGTAGAAGATGGGCTATTTTAAACAAAAGCAGTGTTTAAAATGCTGTAACTTTAAATTTGGGGTCAGAAGGAAACTGCCCCCAAAAATGTACCTGTTGAAAGCAACAGTAAGCGACCGCTTAAATACACCAGCTCAGAAATTAATTTGTTTTAAAGCAAACTTTGCTTTCCTTTTTGACTGCAATGTCTCCAATTGTACTCTTCCTGTCCTTGTCAATCTGCTTTCCACTTCCTATGCTCATCAGTAAGGCTAAACAGCTAGAAGGAAGGATAATACTTTCCAGATGCTATTAAATTTGTAAACTAATTTCCAATAAATAAGAGCTCATATCTCCGGTATCATCTAAATATTTGTTAAATAAATCGTATATAAAAACTACATCACAGATTACTATGCATTTCAACTCATTTTATTCCAGAATATAATTTAGTAACTAATAACTGAAGGAAATCAAAACAGAACTGTCTTTAAAACATCTGAATGAAAACCTAAGATGTTGATCTTGGAAGTACGTTTGAATAAAGAAAACAGTGGATGCAGCTGAAAGTTTCATTTGGATTTTTTAACTGCATTTGCACCACTTCACAACACAAGGATACCTTCAGTATAATATTTCATTTACACAGAAACATTACAAAAATAAGAACTTAAATAGCACCCTTCTGTGTGAAAGCTCTTGTGCTACCGCAAAACATTCTCGAGTCTTTACCACCTTTCCTACAGCAATGGGGAAATGGCCCAAACTACATGTGTCAAAAAGCCCTGGGAGAAGAATGAAAGGGTCCACCCTGGTACCTGGTGCTAGACAGTTACTGAGCTTGACCTTCCACACCTGCACTGATTCCAGGCTGATGCTTTCCCCTCCAGAGAAGCCCTGAGCTCACACTCAGTGCAGCTACAGCCTAGACATGCCACTAATGACTAACGTAAGAGGAGGCCAGTATGGCTCATATGCCTTTCTACCACAACCCACAACATTTTTAGTTCTGGTGGGATCCAATGAGCCAAACAAGGCCCTAGCTTCTTGTTCTGTGCCTTTCTGATTTGCCCATATCCCATTTGCTTCACCAGCAGACTAATGGGCTGGTGCACCTAGGACAAGTCAGGGGTGGGTGGCATTATACTCCACGCTCTCAGCAACGTGGGCAGCTGTGGTGTTAAAAAAAGGTATCAATTTCTGCTAAATTTCCAAAAGAGAGACCAAGTGTGTGTAGTCTCAGATAGTAACAGAGCTCAGTTAACTAAGCTGAGGTTTTAGAGAGCCAAGTGGATACCAAACATTTACAGTTGAGGCTGAAATTTAGCCAAAAGCAAGGGACTAGCTACCAATCTTGATCTGCAATAATGCAATTAAATGTTAGTCTCTCTTAACAGAGCAGTAAAATGCAAATACTAATTAACACATTACCTTGCTAGCTATCTTAAAATAAACCAATTAAAATGTTTCTGAAAATCAGGAAAAGATGAGTAACCAATATTTTAAGGGAAGACGTTCAGCACGGATTTCAGCACGTGGATCCAAACACAACTTCCTGAGGAGAAGCCATGTCACAGAGCCATCAGCTCTCAATTCTTCCATCCTCAAAGATCCTTTAAAATAAAACAACTAACACAAACTTTGAATAAAACAGCATAAGAACCACTGAAAGGAAGCTACTATATAACTTTCCAGAGAAAATAATGATTTCTGTAGACCAGTCCAGCTCAGATCTCTCCCAAAGGGCACAGACTGCTGTCCTGCAACATCCACCTTTGTTTTGCTTATTGAGTGGAAGAGAACAAATGAAGGGACAGGTCCACCCAGATAGTGGTCCTGACACTCCTATCAACTTGTGAGAAGGGTGCACATGGTGATAGAAGTACATGAGGGATTTTTAGAGAGGAGGGGACAGCTGCTTGCCATCAGTATTCTGTGAATTTGTAATTTAGGAGAGCCACGAAGATGATCAGAGGGCTGGAGCACCTCCCCCATGAAGACAGGCTGAGGAAGTTGGGGTTGTTTAGCCTAGAGAAGAGGAGGCTCTGGGGTGACCTTATGGCAGCTTTGCAGTATCTGAAAGGGGCCTACAAGAATGCTGGGGTGGGGCTTTTTACATGGGTGTGTAGTGAGAGGACAAGGGGCAATGGTTTGAAACTTAAAGGGGGGAAATTCAGGCTAGACATTAGGAAGAAGTTCTTTCCTGTGAGGGTGGTGAGATGCTGGAACAGGTTGCCCAGGGAAGCTGTGGAAGCCCCCTCCCTGGAGGTGTTCAAGGCCAGATTGGATGAGGCCTTAAGCAACTTGGTCTAGTGGGAGGTGTCCCTGCCCATGCAGGGGGGGGTTGGAACTGGATGATCTTGAAGGTCTCTTCCCACCCAAACCATTCTATGATTCTGTGAACTTGCATACCTTTATTCTCATCAAGCACACAACTTTTTCTTACTGGGTTACAATATACAGTTAACAGAATGCAGCCAAGACAATTAAAACACTTAAAACTCAATAAAATTCCAAAGTCAGAGTCACAATGAACATTAAACTACCCAGGAAAAAAAGAGAAAATACATATAATTAATAATATATAGTGGGTATGTATCCTGTATATAGAATTCATAACTGTTTGTGGTAGAATAAGTACTTCTCTGGCTTGAACTTCAGCTGACCACATTACTCACAAGCACACAAGTTACACAGCTGATGCAATTCAATTCGAATGTATTTCCTCAACACTATTTACAATTCCACCATTTTTAGAGAAAAGCAGTTTTAGGAAAAATTTCTTTTTTCCACGTATATACGCTGGTAAATTCAGTGCTTTACTAAAGGCAGGATCTCATGAGAAATTAGTAACTTAATAAAAAAACAAACAATGAAACCATAAAATATAGAAAATTATGGTGATGCTTTTAACAATTGAAACACTTCGGGTTTTTTTTATGCACAGTGCTACAGCTTGCTGCTACAGAGGTAGAGAATAGAGTTAATCACCACAGGATTATAAAGCAACTACTTTTAAGCCTCTGCCTAGATAGTCACCACTAGAAGCAGAGCACTACGGTGCTTTTAACTGATTCAGACTAGGTGAGGAACAGAAGCAGAAAATTACCTGTGCTGAGAATACTTTCAAAGCAGTAAGAGAAACAAGTGTTCAGAGATGTTTGGGGGGGAAGGTGGCAACACCGGTAGCAAGGAATGCCTTGCATTCTTAGCAGAAAAACATTAATGAGAAGTGCAGATGTTGAGGGGGGAGGGAGGGGAAGAACAGGATATAAAAGTTAAATGGTGTAATAAGAAGGAGCAACATGTCTGTCGGTTCTACACCTAATCGTATAGCCTGTGTTGCATATGCTTTGGATGTAATTTTAGTTGGCATTTTCTATGAATTACCAAACCAGTAGTCACAGTTTAATTCCATTCAAAACATGACTGAAGTGATGCTACTGACATGCAACACATCCACAGTAAAGCAAACCGCATCAGACTTGAGACAAATAAAGCCCACGGTGATCATCTTTTAGACACCAGAAACTACTGCAGCTCCCTGACATGGCTCCAGGGGTCACATTCACATTCTGAATTAAGCTCCCAAGAGATATTCTGCACGAGTAACAGCTACACAAAAGTCTTCCAGATGGTGCAATTAGTCTTGATGGGTATGTGGCAGGAGACAGGTGCCTCTAGGGAAAAAGTGAACTAAAAGCAACCCAAGTGAAATTGTTCACACACAAAAAAAAAGATGCATCAAGCCGAGAGTCTTTGGGAAAACCTCTGCTGAACACCGCAAGTACACGCATGAAGTACCCAAAAAGAAACGTTAGCACAGTCTTGCTTACTCTAAGTTACAGGCTGGGTGTCTTGCAAATGACATACTTCATCCTCAGGGGACTGCAGAGCAAAAAAAGGTAGTTAAGTCAAACATTTTCCACGATTCAGTTTTGAAAAACGTTAAGAATTTGGGGGGAAAAAAGAAAAAATAAGAAAAACTAAACCAAAAAAACCACACAAAAAAGCCACAAATCCAAAATGCATTTACTCTAGGTATTATCTGTGTGACAGAATAACCCATTTATAACCCATTTGAGAGCTGGCAGATTCCCAGTTTTAAATACAGAATGATGTTCACCAAAAAAATTCCTCTTCCAGCAGAGGGAAGAAGCGCCTGGCTCTGACACACGCACTGAGTGACACTGCACAGGCACAAGGGACTCACACCACCCACTCCAGTGACACTGGCTAATAGCTAATGTGCTGCAAATTACACCTCCTACTACCAGGGTCCGTCTGCTGCAGAGAATAAATCAGGCAAACAGGAGCATTTCACTTCATGCTTTGTGTATTTCTCCACGTGTGCAGCCATTTCTGTAGACTTTGCAGTTAAAATATTGTCAGGTTTAACTCCACCAGTGATTTACATTTTCACAAAAAAAACCCAAACAACAAACCAAAACAAACGACTATTTATTGCAAGCACCATTCATATTTTTCAGCAATCTTATTTAAATACTGCAAAGATTTTAAATTATCTGCATGAGGCAAAACCAGCTAATGTTCTTGGCACTTTTTTCATTGATTTAAACTCTGAAATGAAACAACAGAGGGGAAACGTGGCAATTCCACATACTGTAAGGAAGATATGGACATGGGGAAAATTTCATGGTGCCAAATGGGAGTGAAAAAAAAAAACACAACAACACAGGCAACTGTGAAGTCAACTGACTCGGTAAGTGGGTGTAGCAGAAGAAAGGGTAGTTATGGGTAGCAGTGCTAGTTCAAATTTAACCACTGAGAATACAGAGCAAATTTCCAATCAAAACAAATGTGGTAAGGTATTCTGGAAGGGCCAAAAAAGGGATTGTTAAATGTTTAGTCAAATGTATTTAGTATTTCCCAAATGTTCTGCTCGTGGCCGAAGCAAATCAAGAGCTGCTGGATTTGCAGCCCTTCCATCAGTTATTCTGGCAGGCCAGCTGGAGCCCCTCCACCACGGCCCAGGTGTGTGTGCTTTAGCCACTGGCCTGCTGGTAGGGGCTGAAGTGAACAGATCATTGTCCTCCTCACCTCTGTTGGTGATTTTGCCCTTCCTTTATTAAAGACGTGCCACTAACAAGATCATTTTGCTTCAGAGCAGGCAGGGCTCTGTTTACCTACAAGGGGAAGGAAAACAGGGAGAGAGACATGGGGCCATGGTCAGTCATTCCTCTACCTTCCCATTTCAGATGTCAAACAAAAGGAGGGGGGAAAAAAAAAATCAAGTGTTCACACAGCTCTAATAAAAAGCAGCTGGGAAAGCCTCTAACACAACCAAAATCAATTATGCTGGTGAAGAAGATTTATAAGCCCAGGATAACGACAGAGAAAAACACAGGACATTTTTAGGCTGAAATACAAACTGTTCTGAAAAAGCAAACCTCTCTATTCAAACTGACAGTCCCAGATGTGACAATATAAACACAGTTTTAAATCTGTAACATCTCAGGAAAGTAACATCTATTTTGCTCAATACAGAAAGGTTATCATGATGTGCTCATAGTTACAGGTGCGGGTACATTTGATAAAAAAAACAACAGACTTTTTCAAAATTAATTATAACTGACAATTCTATATCTAGCACTGGAGGTAAGGCATGGAGCTATTCAGCAAGACTATTCGGTCTCTTATTAGAAATGCAAGAGTTCTACCAGCCTCAGGGCTTTTATCCAATTTGCTTTATTAATGACTTGTCAGAAGTAAATAAGAGAAAAACTCTTGACATTCTTATTTTTTAAATGGATGTTAAACCACTGTATTATAGATGAAATTATCTGAATCCTAAGAGTCACCATCCAACGATACAATCACAGACAACCATGCATATATTTAAATACTCAGAGTATTCAATTTTCTCTATTTGGTATATGTTAACAGCAGCCTGTAGTGGCTTATTTTCACCTGCTGCTCAAGTTTCTAGTATATATTAAATGCCCTTCTGCACAATATATCTTCAAAACACATTAAAAAACCTGGTCCATTGCATGTCCACAGCTAGATCTGTAGAAGGAGACCAGCCTTGTCACAACATGTATTTTGAGCACAGTTCAGATAAACTGTGAAGAAGAAGAACAGGAGACAAAACTTATTTCACACGGGGAGAACAGAATTCAGAAACAGGATTCAAATTAAATATCCAGCTAACACAAAATCACAGAAGAAAGAATGATCTGAAAACCACCAACAATCTCAAGTTAAAAGCCCACTGCAGGCTGCAGATGAGAACACATACATTTCAGAAACTTATTCCTGGGCTTGGACAGCTAAACATCTTTTTATGTAAGAAAAGTAAGTTTTGGGGTTGGGGGAATTTCTTTACCTGAAAAAGAGGGTTGGGATGGGCCCCATTACCATTATGTAACTGTCTAGTAATTAAAGGGTTTATCCAGTAAAAGCACACCTGTGTAATGGGTCAGGCCAGGCTTGGGGAACTTGATCTTCTTGTCCCACTTTGCAGGAAGGTTCTCTTATGGCAGGTTACTAGTGAGGCCTCTTCAACAGCATTCCTCCTCTCCCTGCCTCTGAGCAAATAGTTCCCAACCATTAGCTTTGTGAAGCCAATCACAAAACCCCACAAAACTTCATAGACAGAAACCAAAGAGGACTCTGGTGTGAAGAAGACGGAGGCCTGTCTCTGCACTGGCCCTTCATCCAAAGAAAAAGTCTTAACCTAAGCCAAGTAACTTGCTCATGTGCAAAAGAAAAATGGTTGTGGCCTAGTGAGAAAGTACTTGCCTGAAAGTTACAGGGTTCACAGCTGCACCTCTATAGTCATAGTTGCTGAGTAACTTACAGACAATATTGTGCCTGTGCTTCCACTTGGCTAGTCTTAGTTTTAAACACACTTCATTAATTTCATCCAAGGCCTTCAGTGAAAAACAGGCCTCAAAATGCTTAGTTCCACAAAAGCTGAAACATTTTTTGGGATGCAAGGAACTTCATAGATTTGGATAACTTTTTCTAGATTAATGAAGTCTCAGATACCTACTCATCTGGGGAGAGCGACTGAAGATCACTCCACATAGGCTTTAAAATACCACACTTATAAAATGCAGGTATTAAAGTGTCCCAGAAATTCACATCATATGTGTCTTTAAAATATTAAATATATTCTTCACAAACTGGATAGAAACAAAACAAAGATTATCTTAGTTGGAAGAATATCTTGGAAGAAGGTTGCAGGAGCATACCTTCTAGAACAGGAAGCTTCTGGAGGAGCTCCTAAGGTCCTTTTCAACCTGAGTGACTCCATGAGAGTAGAAAATACCTGTTCAGTTTTCACAGGATTTTGCTTACAAAAGACAGAGGTTATTTAAATTATTGACATGAAGATCAGCTACATGCTTGCATATTATTTTATAGTTGTTTTGATGTACTTAATTCCTTTAGGGTAGGTTATCCCCTAGGGTCAATGGGAGGAGATGCTGTTAAAAAAAAGTAACAAACAGAAACATTCTAAACTCCCATTTTTCTGCAAAACCTAGGACCATCTGAGGACAAAGAGGAAAAAGTTTTGCCTGTTAAGGAGAAGGGAACAACCATCTTTCTCACTTGGATGAAGACACAGCAACAGTTGAAAGTTTCAAAAGGGCTGCTTTTAGGTTGCATGGTCATTTAAGATCTGAAAACAGCCTACTATAGACATGGAAAAAAAACAGTATAAAAATAAAGGGCAGGTGTAATCAGACATTTATCTCAAATATACTGATTATTCATTTTAAAATACTGTATTTTTTAACAATAATTCTACAGTCCACCCATCAAATCTTATGAGTGGTAGGGACAGGGCAGAAGCAGCTACCTTAAGGATGACACTAAATCACCAGACAGAACACAAACCACCAAATGTATTTTTAAACCAACTGCCAGCCTCTGCTGTTTTTTGTATCACTGTTGGACTTGGATCTTGGAATGTGATGTGGGTAGGAGGCAAGCTAATACCAAAAAATGCAGTTAGTGTCTGAGTGCAGTTACTCTGACCAGCAGCAGCTTGCAGGTCTGGCACCCTTATTTTTCTAACCACAAATACTTAGACAGAAGCCTAATTTTTGTGTGCCTGATTTCTCCATCAATATTGACTTTATTTAAACTCTGTGGGAGGTTTAGCACCCCAGTGTCGACCAATATCAACAGGGCTACTCAAGCACAAGACTACCCTTTTTGTGAAAACAGGCTCTCCTGGATGCAGGAATATTCTGCAAACTGAAAGCAAAACCAGTATTTGTTAAGAGTTCTGTGAACGACAGAAATACGATGAGCTTCACCAGGCTAATGAATTCAGACCCCTCTGGAGGTCCAGTGTCACTTCAGCAATATTCCAATTGTAAAGCCTGTCATCAAAAGGTGTTTTGCATTAAATAAACTCTACGAGGGAAATGCAACAATGAAATAGGTCAACTCCTGGTCGTTACCTCACACTGAAAATGCTCGCAGGATGTTTTACAAACACATGAAGCATAAAAAGGCAAAAATGTTAGGTTATATATTGTCATTACAGAAGGATCTAAATGCTTCTTTTAACCTTCTGTATTCAATCATATTTCTAAATTATAACTTAACTGGTCTTAAGCATTACTGACATAATTTTTTTACAAATATTTGTTCCTTAAAAACACTGAAGGCTTTTCACTACCAGTGAGTAAGAGGTTCCAGGTTCTGTGCTTCAATTGATTGTTTTCACTTAAAGTAAGTAGCTTAAGCCAAATACACAGGAAGAGTCCTGTACACACAATTCTTTCCTATAAATAGAGAGGGATAGAAATTGTTTTAAGTGGCTGACAAAGAACCAGCACCATTAGTCAAAATGCAGCACCTCTTCTAAAGACCCTACAGGTTTGCCACTCCCTATTGAAGTTAAGTGGCTACACACAGCAGAAGCCTTTCAGAAACTGGTGGGGAAAAACACACCTTAAAACACAGTGGAGAATTAGGACAGAATGCAAGGCAGTAATATGTACATGCAAATGGGAAGAAAAATTAATAATTCCAGACACTATGACAAATGTATATACTTCTAAATACTATACACTGAGGGCCTTTCAAGGGTTTATTTCAAGTGAAAAATCAATGTTAAGCCAATAGTGGAGAATACAGACAAACCTAGACCATAACTCTTACCAGTATAATCTTCATTTTGATGTTCTTCTCTAGATTACTGATTCTAGAGAGCCTCTTCTCAGTGAGACCTAGGTGGCTGACACTGATAATTAAGATTAATTTGGGTTTTCACTCAGGTTAGAAGTATTTTAAATGTGACCTCCACGACAATTCCATAGTTTTCACTCCTCTGTGACAATATCACCATCAGGCAAGTTTCTCTGAAGAAAAACCTCCTTTTACAAAGGAACACAAATCACAACAAACACCTGCTCCCTTTTCTTGGAACATTGCTAAAAAATCAAATAAGCTCATTAAATTTAAGAAGTCACGAAACAAGAGAGAGCACTCAAATGCTGAAAGGAGAAGGCTCCTGGGAGACCTCAGAGCACCTTCCAGTGCCTGAAGGGGCTACAGGAAAGCTGGGGAGGGGCTTTTCACCAGAGAGGGCAGTGATAGGACAAGGGTGAATGGTTTTAAACTGGAGGAGGGGAGATTTGGGTGAGACATCAGGAAGAAATTCTTCCCCATGAGGGCAGTAAGGCACTGGCACAGGTTGCCCAGGGAGGCTGTGGCTGCCCCCTCCCTGGAGGTGTTCAAGGCCAGGTTGGATAAGGATTGTGCAGCCTGGTCTGGTGGGAGGTGTCCCTGCTCATAGCAGGGAGGTTGGAACCTGATGATCTTGAAGGTCCCTTCCAACCCAAACCATTCTATGTTTCTGTGACTCTATGAAAGCATTTTACAGCAAAGCAACTCTTGGAAAAAAAAGCAGTAAGTACTAGAAAACTTTAAAGATTTTCTATTATTTTTCCCTCAGAAAAGACAAGACTTTAGAAGGCTTGAGATTTTAAGCAAACACTTGTGGTTATGGAAATGGTAGTTTCCATGGCAACCACTAAGGTCTTCTTTATATAGCATTATAAACAGATGGTAAAGACTGGTCATGTTTGTTTCTTTGCCAGCATATCAATAGAACTGCTGTACTACTCTATCTCATGTATTAGAGTTATTAAGTAACTTGGGTATTTGAGCAACAACATCTACAAATGAGACATGCTTAACTAGTACCTTTTTTTCCATAAACGTGAAGATTCTCAACAATAAAGTCACTGTAGTCTATACAGTCAGATTTCATTGGCAAAGCTTTTTACAAATGTTTTCTCAGCACTTGCCATGCAGGGTCCATTACTACCACAAATATGAATCTGACAGGGAATAAAATAATGAATTTGAACAGGAAATAGAAATGTGACTATATTTACACCCACTGGTACTGAAGTGCACTTGAGAATTATGTTTTTGTTGTATTAAATTTGGACTCATTCAGAGAAGATGTCGCGAACACTAAACTCACCTTCACCATGTGATAATTATTCTTGCAGGCAATTTGCTGCATTTTAATCTTTCAATTGGAGCTATGTTACACCATGTGCAAGTGTTCTTGTTTTATAGATGGCTGGAAGTATGAAGGTAATTTGAGTTGGTACAGCATTTGATTTGGTACCTCCCTGCAAAAGTCTGAAGTACAAACTACTAGCAGTGCAAGCTAACACAGATAGTTGCCATTGCATTCAACTTATTCATACAATCACAGAATGGTTTGAGTTGGAAGGGACCTTCAAGACCATCTAGTTCCAACCCCCCTGCAAGACCAGGGACACCTCCCACTAGACCAGGTTGCTCAGAGCCCCATCCAACCTGCCCTTCAACACTTCCAGGGATGGGGCTTCCACAGCTTCCCTGGGCAACCTGGGCCAGTCTCTCACCACCTTCACACTCAAGAATTTCCTCCTCATGTCTCACCTCAATCTCCCCTCCTCCAGTTTTAATCCATTCCCCCTTGTCCTCTCACTACACACCCCGGTAAAAGTCCCTTCCCAGCTTTCCTGTAGGCCCCCTTCAGGCACTGGAAGGCCGCACTGTTTTAGTTAATGCATTTAATGCCATCAGTTGGAGGAGGAGAAAAAAAAGTAGAAGAAAGGCAAAAGCAAAACTCCCACTGGGTTTACTGACTGCATGACAGGAGTCCAAATTACACATTTTAAATCAAAGTATCACCTGTATTCCAACAGGATTACAAAGTACTTCACTATCAAGCTATTAAAAATACCAGTAATTCTGAGCCAACTCCCACTGAAATTGATGCCATTTCCCAGTTTCAATCAGTGCTTGTACATAAAGTGCCCAGAAAATAGTTAACAAAAAATAAAGAATAGAGAATTTGTAAAGTCTGGTGGCTTTTCCATGAAGCAGTAGCATTTCAAGGACAAAGGTAATACCTAAAAAGTTATATTTTCTTTATCCCAAACACAAATTTCCAGGTTTGCTCCTATTCAATCTGCTACCAGTATCACAGCAGTTGTCACTCATAAGCTTGAGATTCCAAAAAGTCCCCACACAACCCAAAGCTTTCAAAAAACACTCAACTTCACAAAAAAAACAATAATACATTTAGGAAACATGTAAACTACTAAAGATGTGAATATGTGTGGCAAAGATCAAGAGGATAAAAAGCATTGAATACACAGAGAGGAGCCAGAAGTCTCCTAGAGTATGGATGAGAAGTCTTCCCACACATCAAATGGGACTGCATTAAACAACAAGTCCAACAGATAGATAATTACACACAATTTTATGTTGTTAGTTTTATATTTAGCTGTTTGATATCAGGCAAATGATACACAAGTACAGCTGAGCAGTGGATCCATTCTCCCAAAATCCCAACAGTTTCCAACAGTGCTTAAACTGTAGATAGGACCTAAGTCTACTTGGCATAAAATTCCTAGCTTGGTTTGGTTGCACAAGCCCATTCAGAAGGACACATTCAGATGGCAAGAAGCCCCTGTTGTCTTTGCCTTCAAGCATCAAGCCACTGCCCACTGCCGTGATAACATTCCAGCAATCCCAATACACTTTTGTCATTTTTAGGATACAGTTTGCCTGCTGGCTACACCAAAACCCACCACTTCCATGCTCCAGGTGATTTAGCTCCACCATAACATAAATCCAGTGTTAATCTTTATGACTGATATATAAAATTGATCAACATCAGGAGGAGGAACATGAGATTAGGGAACATGGAAACAAATCAGATGTGCACAAGCCAGTGGGAAGCATGCACAAGTGCTGAAGAAACTACCTGATATTAATGCCAGATCACTCCATAATCTTTAAAAAGTCATGGGAGGTTCTCTAAGACTAGAAGAATGCAAGAGTCATTCCTACTCTCAAGAAGGGCAAGGAGGAAGCTGGGCAACTACAGTCTGGTCAGACTCAATTCCTGTGAAGGTCCTGGAGCAAGTAACCCTGGAAACAATTTTGAAAACACATGAGGGACAAGAAGATGACCAGCAGTAGTCAGAATGGATGATGACAGGGAAATCATGCCTGACCAACCTGATAGCCTTCTACAATGACATGACTCGTTCAGTGAATGAGGGGATAGCAGCAGATGTTGCTTGTCTCAACTTTAACAAGACTTTCAACACTGTCTCCTGTAACATCCTCACAAATCAATTGATGAAGTGAGAGTAAGTGGACAATGAGGTGGATTGGAAACCAGCTGAACACCTGGGTTCAAAGGGTAGTGATCAGCTGCATGAAATCCAGTTGTAGGCCAGCAATTAGTGGTGTACCCCAGGGACTGATACTGATTAATATCTCTTTAGTGACCTGGATGATGGGGCAGAGTGCACCCTCAGTGAGTTTGCAGATGATACAAACCTGGGATGAGTGACTAATCGACCAGAGGTTTGGTTTGGCCATTCAGAGGGATGTGGACAGGCTGGAGAAATGATGAAACAGAAATATCAGCAAAGTCCCACAAAGGGAAATGCAAAGTCTTCCACTTGGGGAGGAATAACCCCAGGCACCAATATAGGCAGAGGACCAAACACCTTTGCAGAGAAGGATCTCTATGGTCCCAGTGAACACCAAGATGAACATGAGCCACCAAATGTGCCCTTACAGCAAAGGAGGCCAACAAGCTCCTGGGCAGGATTAGGAACAGCATTGCCAGCAGGTTGAGGGAGATGATCCTTTCCCTCAGCACTGATGAGACCAGGTCTGGGATCTCCAGTACAGCAAACGTGGATGCACTGGTGTGAGTGGCCACAAAGATGGTTATGGGACTGAAATGTTTCTCACAGGGAAGAGGTTGAGAGCGCTGAGGTTGCTTAGCTTCAGGATTTCCCTGAAAGCTCAGGGAAATCAATGTACATGAACAGTTGATGGGAGGGAATAAAGACAACATAATATTTAATCTCATTCTTTTTTGAACAAGCACAACACCAGCATCTGCATTAGACTGCACGGAAATGGCAGTTCCAGAGTGAATTGGTAAAATGATCCCAGACAGGAGGATTACTGAGTTTGAATATAAGCTTTTTCTTTCACCCTCCATTTCACCACCTTTGGCTTACCTATTTATTTTTGTCTAAATGTCTTGAGGACTATTTTTCAAAAATCTAAAATTTCTACAGCTGACAGAGACTAAAAGAAGACATTGTTTGGACTTAACATTAACAGGACTGCATTAAGTGTAGCCTTTTTGCACAAGAAAAAAACACGTTCAACAACAATCAGAAAACTGCATCTTAATCTACCAAGATAACTGGAGGTACATGGGTAGGGGTAAAACTTCAACTAGCAATCCAAAAGAATAAGATTCCCATTTAACAGGACCCTTTTCAAAGGGGTGGCAAACCAGAACAAACATTGTGTGAAGGGCCTGAACTTCATTTTAGTGAGTACAGAGAACAATGCCAAACTTGGAATGGGGTGGGGAGTGAGAGGCAAACCCCTGTTTTTTATCATTCAGAAGGATTCTAGGCTTCATGTGTCATGTAAGACCACACAGCCCTCCCACTGACTGCTTTATTTACATAAAACATAATACAAGAAGGTGGACCACAATTCCAAAGCAGTACACCAACACAAATAAGGAAGAGATGGAGCTTCTGTACTAAAGCCATGTAGTTATTCAGGAAAGGCGTTGGTGGTATTGACCACCTCAATTTTTCCTGGACTGCCTGGTGCCAGAGTCTGGAGGGCAAAGTTAACCAATGTAGTCTGTAGGAATTACAGGAGTCCATGAGGAAAATCTGGCAAGAGGAAGCAATGCTGGAATGTGAAGCAGGAACCTCATTTCTCCCTGCTGGAGCGACCTCAACTGCACAGCATACAAGTGGAAAGCAGCACTAAGAGAAGCAAAAAAAAAAGAGCCATTCTAGAACTGCCGAGAAGGAGGGCACCTTACTAAAAATGTCATTCTTTGAGTAGAGGCAAGAACTAAAAGAAAGATGTAAAATGAATGACATGCCAGTCTTGTCAATTTGCTTTAAAGAAGACTATCACTTCAGGTGCCTACATACAAGGCAATCAGTTACTCACTGTACAAGTCAGGCAACCTTGGAAAACTTTCCAAGACAAACATCATAACAGGAAAGGTGGAAATAGAGGAGTCTTCTCCAGGCAATCTGAAAATAGATTTTCCAAGGTCCACCAGCTCGGTGCAACTAAAGAAAGCTCAAAGTGAAGTTGCCAGAAGCAAAACTACCCCAGAATTAAGAGTCACAAGGAAGGAAATTTAAGTCACTGATCTACTCCTGCCTCCAAGAGATACAGAGGCACTAAAAATGAAATGCCAGGCTCTGACAAAGGAATACAGCACTGGTATTAAACCTCTGCTGAGACAAAGTAAAGTGGGAGGGGGGAGAGAAACCTTCGGTTGTAACAGGCAGGAATATAACTCAGGCTTTTTATGCCATTTATAAAACTATGTTGATAATCAAGGTATAGCTGGTATTTGATTCTAACCTGGTGCACATCTTGTCACGTAGCTCACAACACCGAAACTTTCCATTGACAGTAACTCAGAACAGGATTGCCATTTTCAGCAGTAATTTAGACAAATTACGATAGAATTCGTGTTACATGCAAAATGTGAACTCAAATTGCTACAGACAGACCAGCTTATTTTAAAGAATACCTACCATTCCTTTAAACATCTCAAAGAATGTTTCTGCTTGTTACTTTCATTCGCATAAACTGCAATTCAACCTTGTGATAAAAACATCTAAACTTGTCTCTGGAATGATGATAAACAAAATGCTGCTTGCAGCTATCCAGTGTCATGTTATCCAAACCAACACCACCCTGATGACAGAAGATGTTAAAATGATTCTGAAAGCAATTCTACATTTATTTCAAATATTCTTTTGTTACACCAAAAGCAAACTGTTACTATTGGCAATGGCAGGAGGAACTCACGTAAAGCTACAACTCACTGAAAAATACAACAACTCCCAGGCTTTTAATTCTCACAAGAGTACTGGCATCTCAGAGAATAAATAAAAATCAGCAAGTGCAATAATGAAAAAAAGGCAATTATTTTATCTTTCATTTTTTCAGTTCCATAAGCCACCTCTGGAATGACATACAAATACCACTTCAGGATTACCTGTACCAATACACACAAAAAGCTAAAGTTAAAAAAAACCCACAACAACAAAAAAAAGGGATTCTGACAAAACAACCTCACCTCCTGAAAAACCAAAAATGCTCCAGAAATGCTCTCCAGAGGGAGCTGGGCCTCTTTAGCTTGGAGAAGAGGAGACTGAGGGGCGACCTCATCAAAGTTTACAAATATGTTAAGGGGGAGTGTCAGGATGATGGAGCCAGGCTTTTTTTCAGTGGTGACCAGTGATAGGACAAGGGGCAATGGGTGCAAACTGGAGCACAGGAGGTTCCATGTAAATATCAGAAAAAACTTCTTTACTGTGAGAGTGACAGAGCCCTGGAACAGGCTGCCCAGAGAGGTTGTGGAGTCTCCTTCACTGGAGACATTCCAAACCCACCTGGACAAGTTCCTGTGTGATGTGCTCTAGGTACAGGGGGGTTGGACTAGATGATCTTTTGGGGTCCCTTCCAACCCCTAGGATTCTGTGAATTCTGTGAAAATCTGAATCTGTAACCACTACTGCACAGAACTTGCAGTGCTACATGTCATCTGCAGAAAAAAATTATGTGAAAATAAAATCTCAGATTTCAGGATCTTTTTTTAAACATCCACTCCAAATTTAGCAGCTTCTATGAAACAGTTTTTCCCAAAAGGTATTTTGTCAATATTACTAGAGTGCTGACTTGCAGCACCAAGTTAACAAGTTACCTGTTAACATTGGTTTTCACTCTGCCAGTTTTCCAGCTGTTAGTTTAGCTAAACACCAACCATGCCTGACCTCGCTTAGCTCACATGAGACAGTGGAAAAGACAAAATCCAATCTAAATATTGCTTGATGTGCTGTGACTTGATTAATCATTACAACGATGCTAACTACATTCTGCTTATGATGTGCAACTAAAAACGTTCCTGTAAGTAAATCTGAATGACCTGGAGGAGAGAGCCACCATCTCAGCTCAACTGAACAGCCTTGAAACTCTCGCTTCAATTTCTACTTCACTCTGTAAGATTTTAGAAATAGTCATTTTGTACTGCTTACACATAGAATCATTCAATTAATTGAGGAGCTTGAGCTTGATATGATGAATGAAATAGTCCTGACACAATTTTGGTGGTGGGGGGGGGGGAATGTTAAGATGGCATGCTCAAGGTTTTAAATTTATGGTAAGTGCCAGCCTGTTCCATTCTTCTATTTGGGTATCTTTGGTCAAAACAACACTGTGCATTGAAATTCAATTTTCTTACCACTGCACTGCATATAATGGTGCAGTTTATCATCTCTCATGTATAGATCTGCAATTACTAAGTTCCTTTTAGAAGACAAACATTAGGGCAAATACTTCAGCAGAAAACGCTTCCAAAATACGTGACGTACAAAAGTAACATTAAAAAAAAAACCACAAGTGCTAGAGCATGACAAGAGAGATAAAGAGCTTTCTTTTCTCCTACGTTGCTCAGATCTGACGGATAGAACTTGACTCTGGATCACAGCCAAAGCACTCCCAGCAAACCCAACAAAGGCTCATCAAAAATCCATTAGTCCAGTTAGAATTTTTATTGCAGTTTGCTGGGAAGTTCTCCAGTATTACAAACTGTGTTCCCCTCCCATGCCAACAGTGGGACACATTTTAATACTCTGAGGAACCATATGCACTTTCCTTGGGATTTGTTAGCACCAGAAAAAAAGAAAAAGGTCGTTCCCATAAGTGAGCCTCATTTGCACATACAAGCTTGCAGCCAAGGAATATGTTTGTGTGCTCAGACTTTTTTTCTTCCCCATCCCATCAAACATTTTTTTTCCTTCTTTCCTCAAGCTAAACGCACTTCATCTGTGATTTCAATTTGCCATTGAAAAAAAAAAAAGTGTATGTAAGATGAGCTGTAAAATTACAGGATCATAGAACGATGTAAATTTAAATGTCAAGATGTAAATGAAAAATGTACAGATATCCAAGAAGCACAGAACTGGAATGATATATTAGAGCTTTTAGAAAAACCCCAGCACCACTACAATTACACACAGCGTTCCCAAGCATTTTTTTTCCCTATCAACTTTGCTTTTGCCAGTTGGCAAATACTGCTTTTAGCATTGTTAGATGCCATTCCAAAAACAATTTCATAGATTTAATTTTCTCTCTTCACCAGGCTACAAGGTAGCCAGCTAGAATGCTAGAACCTTTCAGTGCCTCTGTGCTCGTGCTCAGATGTCTCCTGTCTGCCAGTGAGGCCAGGCACAGGAGATCCTGAGGTTTCTAACATGAAATGTGATTAGTATTTTGTGGTGAAGTGTCAGTGATAAGAAATAATGCAAGGCAGAAAACTGAGAAATTGAATTCTCCCTAAAAACCAGCATGTGGTTTCTATGTTTTATTCTATTTTGGCTACTCATTCCTCAAGAAAAAAAAAATCGTAAAGGTCTTCCCTCTCAGACATGCAACCCTGCTGTGACCAAACTTAAACCACTTCACTCTATTAGGAAAAAAGAAAGTAGAAACTGTAAAAAAATCTCCAGACACAGCAAACCATCTGACCCAGAGGCAAGACATAATTCAGCAAAAATGTCTGTATATGCACTCCTGCTCATCTGCACTGTCCCTCAACAGCTGAGCCTCAAGAGAGGTGCCTGTGTGGAAAAAGAATTGTGGGTCCACCACCTCCTGTCACAAACATCATTCAGTTTCTCAGAAGGAATTAAACACCCAAGAATGCACATTTTGTTTTTTATAACCTGGATAATTCTTCAGATAAATCTGCAAAAGCCAGCGATGAGAAATACCATCAATATATACTGAGGCTGGCTTGACTTTTCTGCCCAACCTGCTAGGCAAGCTTTCAGTTCAACCCCCAAACACTAAGAAGTCCCAAAGCTGAACTTTCCTTATAGTCTAAAACACTACAGCAAACTTTCTTCTATCTTTTCTGCTAGCCATCCTCCTTAACTTTCCCAAATTTTAAGAACTCAAAGAACAAAACAGGTTCTTTGCACACATCCTCACTCCAAAAGGACTCCACTCCACCAGCAAAATTGTGAGAGTTGTTGAGTCAGCAGAGCAGAGACCAGGCAGGGCTTCCTCATCCTCCACAAGCTCCCCACCTTTCCTCTTCCACCACATTATAAACTAGAGAAGGGCAGGCTCTTACGAGCAAGCCACGATAAAAAAACCAAACCAAACCCCAAGTCCCCAAACTTTGAGATCTGTTACGAGTCACGGTTCCTATTCTTTCAGGAGCAAGAGTGAAGCAAATAAAAAATCAAATGTGATCCTTCAGGTCCACTTTGGCACTTGCAAGCTTCTGGAAGACCTCTGTCCTCTCTACAGAAATACACTTCTCCTGACTAATCCTACAAAACAGAACGATAGTATCACAGTGACAGTTCTCAATAAGCAGGTTAACTGCCAACAACAACATCTTTGGAGTGAGCCTCAGTTTTGCCCATCTTGGACAGAGAACAAACTTCAAATTACTAACAGCCTGTTGCCTCACAGAGAAGGCTCCATGGCTTCACTAACTTGAGGACGATGCCCACAAGCAAAAGTATTCCACATTTCCAACCACTGCAAATACATACAGAAGCACCCATTCATGAGGAGCCCTTTCTCTTCAAGTACTGAAAACACTGCTTTGAAAACAGAGCAACCTCTGCGGGCACTTCAACACTGTGGCAGGGTCTAGAACAACACATGCTAACTAAATTTCATGACAACAGTAATTATTAGTGTTGTTCACTGAGCAGAACTTGAGGTCTTTAATCAGATTCTTGTTCTCCAGATTTAATGGCTGAAAATGATAATTCAACTGTCAAGGGTGCATCTGAAAGTTATAGATAAGTCAGAAATCTAAAAATAAGAACTTGTAAATGTTAATAGACTGTATATAGAAAATGTCAATCCTGGTGCAAACTCTCAACAAGTGAAGTTTAATTAGCTCCCCTTATTGACCTTTTTAGAATTGACTCCAAGGAGCCTATTTTGATAAAAGAATAAAAACAGTGTATGCAGTCATCATATTGGACAGAAATTTGGTGGCTGTGTCAGAGGACACTGCTAATGCCATCTAGAGACTTGAATGACAATGTCATGATTTAATGTAAATGCTTCTTTCAGGCAATAAAAGGGATGTCAGACATGCTAATTCTTGGTGTTCCATCTGCTAATTCAATATTACATTTATTAGAATATTGTGTCCTTGACCAGGGTTCCAGTGCACATTCATGTATTACAGCTGGGGCTGTTCAGCCTGGAGAAGAGAAGGCTCCAGGGAGACCTCAGAGCACCTTCCAGTGCCTGAAGGGGCTCCAGGAAAGCTGGGGAGGGGCTTTGGACAAGGGCTTGTAGTGAGAGGACAAGGGGCAATGGATTAAAACTGGAAGAGGGGAGATTTAAGTGAGACATGAGGAAGAAATTCTTTCATGTGAGGGTGGTGAGACACTGGCCCAGGTTGGCCAGGGAAGCTGTGGAAGCCCCATCCCTGGAAGTGTTGAAGGGCAGGTTGGATGGGGCTCTGAGCAACCTGGTCTAGTGGGAGGTGTCCCTGCCTGTGCAGGGGGGTTGGAACTAGATGATCTTGAAAGTCCCTTCCAACCCAAACTGTTCTATGATTCTATGAATTCTGTGTGTAGAGAAAGCACCGTTGCCAGGAAGATCCCTATTAAAAAAAAACAACACCAAAAATCTATCACCAGCAAAACATTCACAAGGTCTAGCATGTCAGTTTTATGTGGGGAGGGGGGGGTTGTGAATAGGTTAGTTTTTCATTTAAGTGATCAACAGGCTGATCCTTCTGTCTCCCAGGTCAGTATCAAAGTATTGTGTATCACTGGATGCACTCTGTATCACTACGTCAACCGCAAAGTACAACAGAAATTTTTCTTTATGTCGAAAAGGATGAGCAGAATTTGCCTCAAAATTACTTCAAGTATCCATTAACAGGCTTAGACTTTTTTCTTCAGCTTATAGAACCTACGTAAGTCTGGAGAGATGCTGAAAACATTTTTAAGTTAAGCTGTTTCAGATAAAACCAGAAGGCTGTTTTTTGAGTGAAAAGGAAAAAATGCAACACAACAGCAAGCGTACCCTAATTCAGACTGCACCCTTTTTCCTACAGTTTCACAGAAACATTTTGCCTCAGGGTAAAACTGCTCATTTTCCAGACCGAAACTATTTTTTCAAAGCAAAGTCAAGAAACAACGTAACGTGGATGCTGGCCATGATCTTACCAAGAAAAAAAACAACCCAAACTACTCTTTTTGCAAAATGAAGCTAGAACGTTTTGCTGCATCTTTTCAACAGTTCTCCAGGGATGCAGGAGCTGCTGCACACATGGCATGTACAGCATTAAATCGTCCATATCATGTCACAAGAAGTCTCATATGTCCAGAAGTACCCAACATTTCCAAATAACTCATGGCAAACTTCCTAACGTAATTCTGAAGTCCAATTCATCAGTCAAGACTTCCCTAACTCAGGTCTCATGTTGCTATGGCTCCATGAAAAGCTACGGCATAAATCCATTCCCACATGGAAGCTGTTTATTTGGTAGATTTATTCCTAGCTACAAAAAGGAGCTTTTGAACCACACTCAAAGGCATAAACACACTGAGAAGACCTGGCACATGCCACCACTGGCTTAACTAAGTTATTTGTAAGGGTGGTTTTTTGAAGTTTACACAGTGAATTTTTTTTGAGAACTCGTGAAACACAATTTCATGCAGAGCTCTGGGGCACTTCACAACTTTAGGATGTATCTGGATGTTTCTCAGACTCATGACCTTATGAATTAATTGCAATGAGTTAGTGGGAATCCTGTTTTTCAGCTACACTGGCACAAATATGACCTTCAAAAATTTGCATGAACTTCTGGAAGTGACTTTGTAGTATAAGCTACATATTTTTCAACTGGTATCTCAAGCTGTGATGACCAAGCTTAAGCTGGAAGAGGGGAAATTTATGTTTGGCATTAGGAAGAAATTCTTGAGTATGAGGGTGGTGAGACACTGGCCCAGGTTGCCCAGGGAAGCTGTGGAAGCCTCATCCCTGGAAGTGTTGAAGGGCAGGTTGGATGGGGCTCTGAACAGCCTGGTCCAGTGGGAGGTGTCCCTGCCTATGCAGAGGGGTTAGAACTAGATGATCTTGAAGGTCCTTCCAACCCAAACCATTCTATTGTTCTGTGAGCAAGATGTCACTGCAGAACACACAACAAGGAATCACAGAATTGTCATAGTTGGAAAGGACCTCTAAGATCACCAAGACCAACTGTCAACACAAAAAATTCCCACAACCTTGGACCTAGACCATGTCCTGAAGTGCCAAATCTACACGGCTTTTGAATACCTCCAGGGATGGTGACTCCACCACCTCCCTGGGCAGCCTGTTCCAGTGCCTGACCACTCAATTCAGTATAGAAATTCTTCCCAATATCCAACCTGAACCTCCCCTGGCACAACTTCAGGCCATTTCCTCTGGTCCTGTCGTTAGTTACTTGGGAGAAGAGGCCAAGCCCCACCTCCCTACAACCTCCTTTCAGGCAGTTGTGAAGGGTGATGAGGTCTCAGACTAAACATTCCCAGTTCTCTCAGCCACTCCTCGTATGACTTGTTCCCTAGACTCTTCACCAGGCTTGGTTGCTCTCTTCTGGACACGCTCCAGCACATCAGTGTCCTTATGGTGAGGGGACACAGTGCTCGAGGTGCAGTCTCAGCAGAGCTGAGTGTAAGGAAAGCAGTTACCATTCAAAAAAGAAAGAAAAAAGAAGAAAGTTCCTACTGGCATTTGGAAAGGAAAAGTTCTGATAGTGCATGGCCACAGCAGCTCCCTCAGCACGTGCCTGAGAACTTACTTTGTTAACCTTATCTAGAGGATTTTCAGAGCGAAGAAACAAATGTATGAATTTACCAGGCAGAGAAAAAACAAGCACCTCTTAAAACTGGGTATTTCCAAACTTTAAACCTAACACACTGAACCCCCAGTTCAGTGGCCTCGTTTGGAGTCAGTGTAGAAAACAGACTTAAAAAATGAAACAGCTTCCATAATTGTTAATAAAAATCACAGAAGTTTAAAGAAATAAATATGATCCTTAAGATGTAGTTCCCCCAATACCACAAGGCCAAACAACATTAAAACTTAAGAATTTCACTGTAGGCACTTGTTGAAATTTTGACACTGCACATTTACAATTCAGCCTCATTTTCAATGTCAAAAATGAAAAAAAAAAAAAAAAAAAAGAGGGGAAAAGCGAATCAGTGCTGCTGATCCAAAGCTACTGATTCCTTTTTCTTTTCAGGATTGGCCCTAAAGCTGTTCGAACTGTAAGGAACTGAAGATTCTTTTAGCACACCACCTAGTAGATGGGGCCTGAACTTCAGGTAAGATTTCTAGCTGCTCCAAGCACTTTTTGTTTGCGCTTGTTTGTTCTACCCCCCATTCCTTGCCTCCTCCCTAGTAGCCCAGCATGTAAACACAAAAGCACCTTACTAGGAGTTAAAAGTAACTGCTCAGCCGAGCTGTGATTCCTGTCCACTCTTAGCCTGAGGCAAATCCAAGATAATTAGACTCAGGTTAACCTGCAACGAGAAAAGGTCAAGCTCCACTGCATTATTTTGCATTTGCTTTGGGCTAGGTGCATGCATATTATTCAGTGTTCACACCTCATCTTGGCAGCAGCAATCTGACTGCACACCCTTTGTAACCAATTCTAAACCTCAATCACACATGTAGAGATAATATTGTACAGTTACATTATGCTACCACTGGCAATACAAAGGACAGATCCTGAAAATATAACACATTGTTTTGCTTTCATGGCCTCACAAGAAAAAAATAAAAAGTATCTATTGTGCAGCTAAATACATTTTAAAAGCATGGAAGGAATTTACAGAATTTTCACTATAATATATTTCACTATATATATTTTCACACACTTCGAGTCTGTGTTTAATATCTGCCCACCTCTTCTCAGGTAGGATTTAATTATTTTTTTTGTTAAATATGATACAAATTTTTTTTCTAAGTGTAGCTCACCATTTAAAATGAGATATTCCTAGAGCCTGCACCCAAATTAACTTAAATTAAGAACCAAATTAACTTGATGACAGCCTGGAAATACCCAGTTACTTACACAACAGAAATGTTTCCATAAAAGCATCCTTCAACTCTACCAGATCCAAATGTCCATTTTATAAGTGTTTTAATCTAGATGGATCCATACATGTTTTTGGAGTTCCCAAGGTAAGGGTAGTGGTTCACAATCAGCAAAATATCCCCTGCTCCTGGCCAGAGCTCTTCATTTTTTCCTTTTGGAAAGCTGTTGCAGAAACCTTTTGGAAAAATACGGAACTGTGGAACAGTGGGAGGTGCTACAGAAGGAAGGGAAGAGAAATGGAAGAAGAGAGGAAGGAGGGGAAAAAAAAAAGGTGAGGAAACAGAGTATAAGGTGTCCTAAAGGAGCTGATTTCTCCTCTCCAAAGGGCATTTGGCTTTTGATGCAAGTTATCTCTCTTTCCTCAGAACTGCAGCAAAACACCATCCCGTCAGGCCACAACTCTAGGGCACAGGGTCTCTTAGAGGGTTCTAGGGAAAGCAAGAGGAAATGAAAGTGCCTCAATTTACACTTTAACTACAAATCCGTACAGGGAAAGCTCCCTGTTCTCCCTGGCTCCAGAGCTTTTCTTGACTTCTGGCCACAGAGTAATATTCCATCTTCTCCAGAAGCTGGTGCTTCTCTCTTTACCCCAGTGAAAGCTCTGTGTCAGGAGAGTGGCCCTACACTAAAAAAAAAACAAATTCACTTTCAGGGCTTTCACTAACAGCAGCAGGACTCCTGCAGCCATGAATTGAGTAAAAATTACCAAAAAAAAAAAAGCCAAACCAAACAAACACACAAACCCCACAACAACAAAAAACAAAAGCCTCAGCTAGTCAGTTCTTTCCTTAACAAGAAAAGACAAAGAGGGGAGAAAAAGGCTCAAAGAAGCCAGGAGATTAAAAACCAACACTCCAAAGTTCTCATAGTCCAGGAAGAACAAGAATTGGTTTCTGTCAAATTATTTTAGGAGAGTTAAAGAGAAAAATTTTCTATCTCCTTCTATGCTCCTGCTTTTGAATAGAAATATCAAAACATTAACAACTTCAGCTACAAGGACATAAGTACCCCACTGTATGGATGTTTTAAAATGTCACTTTATTCATTGCAATCCAAGCACAGCACAGAACAAGTAATGACTACACATGTAGAGCCAACTCACAAAAGTAATTCTTGGTCCTAATAACTTCTACAGCAACCCTCCAAAGATCTCACATATAAAGGGACAGAGAAAGAAAAACATTCATACAAATGCCTTAACATAAATTTGGTGCCCTGAGAATATAAAAGTTTCCAATAGCTGTAAAAATACTTTCCTGAGAAGTGGTTTAAGTTTTGCTCTTTGGTTTGCCCAGTAGGTTCGTATCTTAATAACTGACATGATGTGACAGACACTCAGCACGAGGTGTGAGGATTTAACTACCCCGTTCCCCTGGTGAACAGGAACTCATTGTTGCACTCTTGCAGCCTGCACTGAAAACCTTCCCCACCGTGTCATTGTGAAGGACTAATCATGTCACTTAAAACCAAGAGGAAAGCTCTTCTAATCGGGGAGAAACTCTGGCATCTGCCTTTTACTCTTTCATGCTAGGGCTAACCTTGCTTTTTGGTGCGAGTGCATTCACAGGCAAATTCTTTTTGAAGAAAATCATTCAAATCAGAGGAAAACTTGGGCCAAAAGGACATGTGTTTTCATTACAAGAACTTGCCTAATGGAATTATTCTCTTCTCCACAGGCCCTTGGAAATCAATTATTGAGAAAGGGCTTATACACATTTATGTTCAGCTGAAAAACAGAACACAACACTTTCTTTAATATCCCCCTTTACACAATGACATCTTCTGCCCTGCCCAAACTGCTCTACTGATCTGAAACTCATCTGAAATTCATGATTCCTACTTAGTTCTTACTAACCAACAGCAAATAAACACTGATTTCTGTTCGACTTTTAAAATATATGAATGGACAATTTGTTTTAATGAAGCAGAACAGATAACACACACTACAACCTGCTGCTTCAGACTTTTCTTTATCCCTGCATGCTTTTGAAACACCAATATTCTAAACCAAGATGGAATAAAAATAAACAGGACACAAATGACAACCAAAGCCAGCATTATCCTGCAGATTAAAATCCAAAAGAAATGGCCTGATGCTTCTGTATGGAAACATCCCATTCCAGATCTTCTTGTGTGAGTGGACACTTGCTTTTCAAATGTGCAAAAATGAGTAAGTGTCCAATGGCAACCTTCCCATAATTTGTTCATTCAGCATCAGCACCATTTCCACAAACCCTTGCTTTTGGATAATGTCTGATCTATATCAAAAGTTTGCTTTCATATTTTATTTTTCATCCAAAAAAAGGACAGAATAAAAAGGCATCGCACTCCTAGGACAACTCAAGGCCAGGACTTGACTTGCTTGATGTGCATCATGACAAACTAGGTTGTCACAGTAAGCCCTTACAACACACCTAAGTTTTTCTATTTGTTTTCTTTCCTCTGGTGGCTTGTAAGAGCAATAATTCACTTCAGGACTTCAGTTTTCATCTGGTCCAACAAAGAACTGATTCATAAATTACTAATTTTCAACAACTCAAACATAATGCTAGATTAATCAGGCCAGAAGAGCACAGTCTTTCATATGGACACATAGTTTTACTACCACTTTTTTCTAACAAGCAAAAACTTACTAACAAAGTCCTTACAAAGTAAGGCCTTTGCCCCTTCCTATCCCTAGTCCTGCTAGAGTGCTTCTTTCTTCCTTTCAAGCTGCTCATTGCAACAGCCTCATGAATAAACAAATTCTTCAGTACTGAAGCTGCTTTACTAACCCAACCTCTGTTGTGGAAGTCTTGCTGTCCCTTCTGTGGTAGTGCAAGGATCTGAGGAAAAAAAGCTGTTCTCCTTGGATTAAGAGAATCTCTCTTGATTATGGATTTCACGAAACAAAAAGTACAGGACCAACCCTGTATGCCTCACTTGCCACCATACGTCTGATCTCCACTTCTGCAGCAACAAAGTCCTCAAGGGACCTCTGATCTCACTTAGAAATCTCTCCCTCCCATATCCACTTCCCTTCACAGATCCAAGGACTCCTTCAAATACAGTGACTACTGAGTTCCAGAGGTTCACACTTTCAGCTGAAGTAGTGATACCTGTAGACCTCAACCACTGCCAGCATGCACCATTCACCTCCCTCCTGCAGAGCTCCTCAAAAAGGCATCCACTGAACTTACTCTGGTAATATAGCACAGGATGCCACAGATTGTTCCAAAGCATCCAATTCCCTATGTTGATCATTAACACTGTTCACAGCAACAAGCTCAGATACAGCCAGTGAAATAGTAAAAATTAACTCCTGATAGACATGGGAACACACAGGCTGAAATTTTTGCTCCAAGATACTCTAAAAATGTACACGGTTAACTTTCTGTCTACAACAGACACCTATCAGAAACCTGCCCAACGCAGTCTGAAGAGGCAGTCCTAAAGGGACCTACCTCTCTGGTGAGAGACCAGTCCTGGAGAATGTTCTGCCACACATAATTTTCACCCCAAAGGGCTCTAGTACACCAGAAAGCACAGCAAGCAGGCACAGCTTTCCCCTTGCAGCTTCCTGCAGCTTTTTACACATGCTGAACCCCAACCAGCAATTACCCTGAAGATTAAGGACCAATATCTTCCTTAGCTTGCTGTTCTGCAAAAAGTCAACATAGAAAGGAAGATCAGATTCAACTTGTGGCAGCCAGTGCTGCCGAGATGACACACAACAAGGCTCTAAGCCAGCTGGGGCTTCTGAGGAATCGCAGGCTTTGTGCCCAAGAGTATCCCATTACAATAGTCAGAAGGAAAGTGATGAATACCTAAGTAATTGAGGTCAGGTCAGCTTCTGACAAGGGAGAGTTTCCCCGTCAGCAAGAGGAAACATTCTTTGTGAACGCTAAGCTCTTGCAGAGCAGATGGGAATGCTCCCAGATGTCTTGCCGAAGCCACATGCCAAACAGAGGGTATGTAATCTTAATCAATGGCAACTTCTCAGGGCTTAACCATTTTCCAGACACCATTGCCCATATCACCTCCATCCTACCCCAGTTTGGTTTCAGATTACATGTTTCCTGTCCCAAAACCCCAACTTTGATTCTTCTTGGTTGCTATTTATATCCTTTCATATATACATAATTTGCCTACTGCTACCACACACATCTACACTCAGCTTGCTTACTGGTCTGTGGAGAAAATAATTCTTTTCTAATACCACAAAAAAATAGACCTAGTAGGAGATCTGCAGATTTACATCATTATTTCTGACATGCACCTCTACATAAATGCCAATGGAAGGAATATTAGGAAAATATTTAGGGTCCATTACTCCTCTCTGAGGAGAGAACTTTCAAAAAGGAAGCAGAGCCCAAGGGCCAGTCATCCCAAAAATGGCTCACAGTAGATGCATGATTTTAAAGAATTGATACCTCTTTCAAGAAGTCTAGAGAAAGAAAACTTGGTCAAGCCACCTGCTATTCCAGAAGCAGAAGACAAAACACGTTGAGAAGCCTCCTGACACAGGTATTCCCTAAACAACAAACCTAAGGCCCCTCACAAGCTGAAAACAAATCGACATATACGATGTTATGAAACTGAGCAAACCCTGTTTCCTCAGGTTTTGTTGGAGATGACACTTTCTTGTTTTCCTATCTGACACTGCAAAGTGCCACCCAAATTTCTGTTCCCTGACTTTCCCTGCCTGTCCCAGTGGCAATTCTGCAGATGGCACTAGGGACCTAAGAAAGGTCCTTCCCTATTTTTCTTCTCGGAGGCCTTTTACGCTTCATGGATTTCATGTGCACTGAATTGTGCTGTAGAGCTCATCTTCTAAGAAACTGGATTATTTCAAATCTATAAAATTTACTCTGTCCTCCTGATGCTCCGTTCAGATCTCTTCAGAATTTCAGAAAAATAATATTTATTCATCAAATATAAGGTATTTGTAACAGACAATATAGATGAATGGATGGCTAATATAATTAATTTAAATAAAATGGCAGAGGAATGAAATAAAATCACAGAGGAAACAGAGCCTATTACCTACATACAAGGTTGAATAACGAATAAATTCACGTAGGAGACAAAAATGTGACTTTAAACTTAGGATGGTACGATGCTGCTCCTTTGGGATACCCAGAAGCTGAATTCATTCAAACTTCATCTTTCATGTCTTTTATGAAGCTATTCCTACAGAATGTAAAATTCACTGTTCCCATAATCATCTGTGACTTGATTATCTCACAGGATGCAGCAGACTCATCTGAATTGGAAAGATGCTTTTCTTCTTGCTCAGTGCACCCTTTTTAGCTAGACAGATGGTACAGCAGTTCCAGAGCAGAGTTAAGTATCTGACAAACAGCTGGAAGATTTTAAGCATCCCACTTACCCTGTCTGGGAGGGTAGCCACTCTCAGCCTCTCTGAGATTCCTCAGACAAGGTATTTAAAAAATAGCATTGAAATGCATTTAGTTCCTAAGGCAATTTAAACTTCAAAAAATATATAAAGGTGACGGGGCATGACCTTGGCTATCCTGTAGAGGAAAACAGATCTGTAATATCTTTTTATGGCTGAGACAAAACTAGCTGTTAAAATATTCGAGGCATATTTGACACCTGTTCAACTCGCAAGGCTAGACAGCCTATACAACTCAAACACATCCTCTCCTACACTGAGCTCTGTTTTAAGATGAAATTATCATGAAATAGAGAAGGATCTGTCCAGACATGTACAGTTGGGCTCCCCTACTAACTTGATCCTTAAGTGAACAGGTAAACAGAGAAAATCCAAACACATGCCTAAAATTGTGGCTTGGTACTACTCTTTGTTGCCTGCTTGTAGAACTAGATTAATAAATGAAACCAATCTGTAGTAAAAGCAACAGCAAAGAACAACTACAACACGCAAGGGCATTCATCCATATTTTGGAAGCAAGGAGAGAAACTGAGAATTGTTAAAGCTTTTTTCATTTCAGCTAAAGGAGAAATGGTAGAGAACTAGAGGAACCACACGAGGTGCTGGCAAGTTTAGAAGTTCAAATGCTACTTTAGAAGCTGGAGCAAGAATCATAGAAGCAGAGAATGGTTTGGGTTGGATGGACACATTAAAGACATCTAGTTCCAACCCCCCTGCATGGGCAGGGACACCTCCCACTAGACCAGGTTGCTCAGAGCCCCATCCAACCTGCCCTTCAGCACTTCCAGGGATGGAGCTTCCACAGCTTCCCTGGGCAACCTGGCCCAGTGTCTCACCACCCTCACACTCAAGAATTTCTTCCTATTGTCTTACCTGAATTTACCCTCTTCCAGTTTAAAAACATTTCTCCTTGTCCTCTCACTACAACCCCTTGTAAGAAGTCCCTCCCTAGCTGTGGCCTTACAGAATGCTGATGCAGAAAGCAATGCAGTAACTTCTCTACAACCAAGCAGCCTCACTAAGGAACCTAAATATCATGCATTGAGAGTGCATAGTAAACCACCTCCATCAGTGAATCAGATCAGCCCAACAGAAAACAAATTCAAAATGAAGAAAGCACCTGTTTTCTCTTTTCCTGGATTAACAAATTGCAGTAGTTCACAGAAACACCATGGCCTGGCACAGGGAAGAGAAGAATGTGATCTCGATCATCTTAAAGGTCCTTTCTAACCTAAATGATCCAACAATGATTTGATGATCTCTCCTTTCCAGCAGCAAAAGCCATCAGACCAACTCTGATCATGTGAAACCACAATGCAAGACCTCTCTGGCCAGTTCTGCTTCTTCCACTCAACACAGTGAGCCTTAAGCCACGTGTTAAAACCATCCTACTGTATCACTTAGCAGCCAACCAAAACAAAAAGATTTCTTGGATGCTTTCAGAGCTAAAATATTCAAAAGATCCAGAAAGATTCTCTTCACTTAACAAAACTGTTTAGCCCCAAGTTTTCCCTGAATCATTAAAAACTCAAGTATTTACAGGATTGCAGAAGTATTAATCATTTTGTTTAGGCACTAAGATTTTTTCCTTCCACCTTAAAAATTTTTCTTCCCCAAAAGAGGCTATTAAAACTCAAATAACAACAATATGGCAATAATAAATGTATCTTCTGTACTTATCCCATGGAGAACTAACCTTCTTGATACTAAATTGGGGAAGGAAAAAAAAAAAATCATCGGTCTGATTTATTTCTGAACTCTGAATTATATGGGTTTATAATTTCTGACACGGTCGTCTGATACAAACCTTGTTGGCCATGACATTCCTCAATTTCAGCACAGCTTTCATTTGTCCTCCAGGAAAAGGACATTCATATTTCTTAGCATTTTTTCTTGCTCTCTCCCATTTTGCTATAGATTTTCTATTTCCTCCATAAAGCTCTTTCGAATCAGATGATTGAGAAGTAAGAACGCAATGACTAAGGCAACAGGATTAAAATTTTTCAGAGCCAACTATGCCTGTAAACTTCCCTTGCCAAAGGAGAAGCTTTGCAGAGTTTTAATACCTCTATTCAAGAGATTGGAACTGCAGGAGTTGTTACTAGAGTCAATACAAGATTTCAGCTGAATTCCTAAAGCCCTCAGCAAATCATGGAACTAAAATCGAAGTTACTTCACTACAAAATATGACATTAAATAGCTCTAAATCCCAACAGAAAGGGAAAGCAGTTCCTGTGTCCAAATACATTTGCAACGAGCTGGTGCTTTGCCATTTGCCCACTTGGACACCACCATCACTTCTGTATTAAGTCAAAGTTGTACTTAGTAAAGGTTCTCCTTCCCTATATTATTCTAGCGTATTAGTCACATACCTCCTCAATTTTACAAAGTTACATCAGATTCTTCTATGTATTCTCTGTACATTAGTATGAAAAATACTAAGTATTTCCAATTTTTCTTGACAGGTTTACACTGGTGCTGAAAAAAAAAAAGCTGTCAGCCCGTGTGCACCACACAGACATGCACTGCAAGCCAAATGAAGTTTATGAATTGCTGTCCATAAGGGGAGCTGCTAGTTCACTCAACTACAGCTTCTATTGTTTTCAATCTAAAGTGATGAAAAGGGCACACATGGTGCTTAGTGTTTAAAAGTACTACACAGCCAAAAACCTCCTGAAGCCACTGGAACTCTCTGGACACAAACTGGAGTTGTTTCATCCATATGTATCTCTCTAGTAACCTCCCTGTGATCAAGCCCTTAGCACGCACACACTCCATCTCACTCCTCTGTAGTCTCACTTGAGGTTGGAAGGGACCTTCAAGATCATCAGGTTCCAACCTCCCTGCTATGAGCAGGGACACCTCCCACCAGACCAGGCTGCACAAGCCTCATCCAACCTGGCCTTGAACACCTCCAGGGAGGGGGCAGCCACAACCTCCCTGGGCAACCTGTGCCAGTGCCTCACTGCCCTCATGGGGAAGAATTTCTTCCTCATGTCTCACCTCAATCTCCCCTCCTCCAGTTTTAATCCATTGCCCCTTGTCCTCTCACTTCAAACCCTTGTCCAAAGTCCCTCCCCAGCTTTCCTGGAGCCCCTTCAGGCACTGGAAGGTGCTCTGAGGTCTCCCTGGAGCCTTCTCTTCTCCAGGCTGAAAAACCCCAACTCTCTCAGCCTGTCTTCATAGCAGAGCTGCTCCAGACCTTGGATCATCTTCACGGCCCTTCTCTGGACCCTCTCCAACAACTCCATGCCTTTCCTGTGCCAAGGGCTCCAGAACTGGACACAGTATTCCATGTGTGGCCTCACAAGAGCAGAGGGGGAGAATCACCTCCCTCGACTTCTCTAACATATTCCTCTCACTTATCCTTCTTGAAATCTACAGGTTCCTTAGCCTTTTTGAATCCTTCCTCTCTCATTGGCTGTTTCTCTAATAATTTAGTGGTAACACTCCTATTCCCCACTTGCTAGGGAGTCTGTCAGGACCCTTATCCTATGCTTGAAAAGCTGCCTTGCCTCTGGCTTGGCACACTATGTCCAAACGAAACTGCCTGGCATCCTTCTTGCTTTATCAAGCAATCAACTGAAGCTTATTTTTCCCAAAATTTAGCTCCAAAAGTCGTTTCCAGAAGCATTTAAATTTATTTTCTTATTCTGTGCAAAATGTTTTGGCTGTTAATTGAATGCAGTATAATTAACTGTAAATTAAAAAAAAAAAAAAAGTCACTTAAAAATACAAAAAAAACCCCAATCACAAACCAATGAAAATCAGCTCCTTTTCAACACTTTCATCAGCAAACAGAAGTGCATTCAGACCATTTGCCTCAGGCAAGCAAGACCTCTGCACGGTATTTTATAGTTATTTTGCACTTTAAAAATCATCAGCAGGGCAGATACCCTTAAAATAGCACAGAATAGTGTTACCTGGAGATTTCTTTCTGCCTCAGTCTAAGAATGTGTTAGGACCACTTGTGCATGAAGCAAACAATAAATAAATCAGGTGGGATGTAACTGTCTTTACATATTAAATAAACAAGGACTTTTTTTAGTATCACAGGATGCCAGTAAAAAGTATTTACGTGGCATTAGGAATTTCCACATTTTCTGTAAATAATGCTTTTACTATTTGACATCCCACACTGCTACTGGATTTCAATTTTAGCAAGTGAGAGTTACATTGAATTCGTAACAGTCAAAGCAATCTTAGACATTTGTAGTAAAAAAAAAAAACCAACAAACCACAAAGCATGTTCCAAGTTAAATGCAAGTAGTGTCTGAATGGGGGACTTCACAACAGCTGATGGCAAAAATCTAAACAAAACACGCCAAGAAAACTGAAATATATTAATTGCAAAACTTCATGGCTGAGTTCCAACCACTTGCCTCCTAGGATACCCCCGAGTACACCAAAGAAACCCCACTAAAAACTTAACATCACAAAATGCAATTGCCCACATTTAAATTTTTCATGACCTTTTCTGCTCATATTCTAGCTCTTGCACCCTGGCAAGCAGTGGCCCCAGGCTAGGGCACATTTTCTTCCCTTCTTAGCCGGGGGTGGGGGGGATCTCCACAGCTCAACAAAGTAGGAAGCAGACCGTATGCAGCATGTTCTGACCTCAAGGTATCTGGGGACATCATCTTCTGACTGTCTCTGCCTGTAGCACCTTCTGGGAGTCCTGCACGTAAGGATAACCAGGTTAGCATAAAGTGTGTGTGTGTGTGGGGGGGGGCATTTTAAAAGTGACTGTTTTACTGAAGTCACAAAGTTACGGTAAGAATGTTCTAACGAAAAAGTCTTTGCTCAAGGCAATTTCCCCTCCCCTTTTATTCTGCTCTTCAACGAGCTTCCAAGAAAATTATTTGAAGTAATTAGCACAATTAAAAGCACAGTGATGAAAGCTAACTTGAAACAAAAAATATTTAAAGACTGAACGCTTTACCCTACCTTATTTTATTAATGTACCTTTTATCATAACTTCAGACACTACACAAAATAAATTGCAGTTTACCTGCAATAGCCACACAAGGGAAAACACCCAGTTTAGATTTGTTATTCCCTCTTTTTCATAAATCAGTCTCAGGCTCAGTTTAAATGCATGCCACATACGAGCTAAATTTATCCCACCTTCAACAAGTAATAGTACTGGAGAACAGGAAAATAAGCATTTATTCAATTCCCACAGCCCATAAGCAACTGATAAGGTTACCTTTTTAGAATTGTATATTTTATATATATATATATATACACACACATGAGAAATAGTTTAAGCAAGGGAAACACCAACTGAAATCAGGGTATGAAATTAACACCAATAAACCTGACTCTGTATTTTGCCCATTGCCTACAAAAATTTCATATATGCAGTTATCAGTGTCTCATTTAGTTTTACATGCAATTTCTGTGGTCCCCAAAAACTTCCAAAAGCAATATATTTCAGTGCATCTTCATCTTTCTTTCCACAGCTGACAGGAAAATATGTTTCTGGTGATACCTTCATGGAACCACAGAACTGTCAGAGCTGGAAGGGACCTCTAGAGATCACCCAGTCCAACTCCCCACTACAGCAGGATCCCCTGGAGCACATTCCACAGGGCTGCATCCAGGGGGGGTTGAATATCTCCAGAGAAGGGGACTCCACACCCTCCCTGGGCAGCCTGTCCCAGGGCTCTGTCACCCTCACACTGAAGAAGTTTCTCCTCATATTTCAGTGGCACTTCCCATGTTCCAGCTTGTGCCCGTTGCCCCTCGTCCTGTCCCTGGGCACTACTGAGCAGAGTCTGGCTCCATCCTCCCTGCACCCACCCTGAGATACTTGGAGGCATTCATAAGGTCTCCCCTCAGCCTTCTCTTCTCCAGGCTGAACAGTCCCAGCTCTCTCAGCCTTTCCTCATCAGGGAGATGCTCCAATCCCCCAACCATCTTTGTTGCCCTCCCTGGACTCTCTCCATAGTTCCCTGTCTCTCTTGACCTGGGGAGCCTAGAACTGGACACAATACTCCAGATGTGGCCTCACCAGGGCAGAGTAGAGGGGCACTGACCTCCCTCGACCTACTGGCCACACTCTTCCTTATGCACCCCAGGATTCCATGTGCCCTTGTTGCCAAGAGGGCCAACAACTAACTTTGAATTGTCCAAGTTGCTCCCTGAAATACTGGACACGGACCAGAAATCAAAAGCAAAACAGCAGTCTCGTTCAACAGAGCAGCATACAACAGCCCACTGGAGAATTATGCAGCAGATATTATCCTTCTCCACTGGGAGAGCTTAACTCACCTGTAACTTAATTTAAAATTCAAAGATTTAAACCCCCAAGTAATTAATTAAAATAGTCTAGATCTCTCATGAAAGAATGATTCATCATTCACAGGGGAAGGAAGAATTTAAAATTATTCTCATCAACAAATGATGACATTTCTGAGGTAATCTAATGCAAAATTCCATTTTGAAATAAAATTACATCAGTATGGAAACACGACAGGGTACCCACAGTTACACTTCCTTTCACCCTACCAAGCCTGCAGGTTTATGCTGTTTGTGTCTCAGTAGCAAAAGTAAGTAAATAAATAATAGAATGTTTGTGAAGTCATAAAAACCATAAATAGGGTGTTTAGAGCTAACAGCTATCTCTTTCTTGCTCTGACTCTCTGGAGCTAGAAAAACTCTGAAAGGTTTATTTAGCATTCAGCAGGAAAGGACAGGATTTCCCATTCTTGATGTAGAAGCATAAAAACATCTCCACATCACTCATAATAAGGCAGGGGTTAAATATACATAAGACTTTAACAATACAGCTTTGGAGGTAGGAAAACAAAACTTGCTCATCTTCACTTCTCAAAGTGGGTTGGTTTTTGGCGGGTTTTTTTGGATGGTTGTTTTTTTTAAAAATGTGAAGTGTGCAACTACAGTGTCTCAGTAATTAGCAACACAATTCAGAGGTTTCACATGTTTGCATTACATTCCATAGCATGGCAACATCCATTCCATGTAGATTTAAAGTATTAATGTGCCTTCAACCTTCTTCAATGTATTTCCTGGCTTTCCTTTTCTAATAAGAAGGGTTTGTATTTGTGTGTCTCCAGATTCAACACGTGATACAAATATTTAAAGCATAAAGATACTATTTTATACAACATCAGAGACTTTTGCTGTACAATTCCTTTGAAAAACAGATTGAAAAATATTTCATGAGGCCTAGTGACAGCAGTTGGTAAGCATGTAAGTTATTAATGAGCTTAAACAGATTTTCTTCACATTCTCAGGACAAGGCTTCTTCCTCTCAGTAACACTCATTATTATGGTTCCTTGTCTACCACTCCATTTATCATAGCCAGAGAAAATCAGGACAAAGGCTTAAATGGCAGATTCCCTAAGGCTTCCCAAAGTGCTCAGTAAATAAGACTTGTTTACACAGAGCTTCACCACATGTGAACATGAAAACAGCTTTCAATATTTAATACCTACACACACATCAAGGTAACCTGAAGCAGTGGTACCACCCAGAGCCAATATATTAGTCCAGATCTGGTATTTCCAGCAAGTAAGTCACCTGGCAATTATAACAGAAGAGTGAAAGAGAGGGGAATGATCCTAGTTTTGAAGACACCTCAATTTCTAGTTGCAATGCAAATTCAATTCTTAGTAGTTATGTGAAAAAGACTTTTTGATAAATTAACTATTAGGAAGATGGTATATCTGAAAGAATTGTAGAATCACAGAATCACAGAATTGTAGAATCAGAGACTGTGTGGGGTTGGAAGGGGCCTTATAAATGTCATCTAGTGCAGCCCCCCTGCAGTGCACAGGGACCTTTTTAACTAGATCAGGTTGCTCAGAGCCTCCTCAAGCCTGACCTTGAATGTCTCCAGGGATGGGGCTTCCACCACCTCTCTGGGCAACCTGTTCCAGTGCTTCAACATTCTCATGACAAAGAACTTCTTCCTAATGTCTCATCTAAATCTGCCCTGCTCTAGTTTAAGGCCATTGCCCCTTGTCCTCTCACTACAAGCCCTTGTCCAAAGTCCCTCCCCAGCTTTCCTGGAGCCCCTTCAGGCACTGGAAGGTGCTCTGAGGTCTCCCTGGAGCCTTCTCTTCTCCAGGCTGAACAGCCCCAACTCTCTCAGCCTGTCTCCAGAGCAGAGCTGCTCCAGCCCTCAGATCATCTTCGTGGCCTCCTCTGGACTCTCTCCCTGAGCTCCATGTCCTTATGCTGGGGGCTCCAGAATTGGACAGAGTTACTCCAGGTGGGGTCTCATGAAAGTGGAGTAGAGGGGCAGAATCACCTCCCTTCACTTGCTGGCTACGCTGCTTTTGATGTTATGCTTGTGTTTGTTTAAAAACAAAGAAACAAACAAAAAACCCACAAACTTCTTGAAGTTCCATTCATAGTGGTCTGCTAACTAAAGCTTAATCGTTCTCTGACAAGCCCTGGTAAAAGTCCCAAATGGTTCAAGGGAAATTTTACAGACTTAACAAGTATAAATCAAATGAGAAGGTGAACATTCAGTTAATATTTTGACAAAAAAAAAAAAAATTCAAACCAGGAAAACCTAACGAAACTTCAGCTCTTTTGAAGTGTCACAGAAACAAGGATGGGGGGAGGATATATTTTTTTGGCCAACTCCCAAACGTGCACTCTGTGGTAAGACATAAATTTCCCCCCCGGCACCCTCAAAATCCACAGGCAGCAATATGATGCCAAATGATTCACAAACAAAAAACAAGCCTACATCTCTGTTGCTACAACACAACACATAATACCCTTTTTTTCTCCCGATGTAATTTTTGTAACATTATTTTGGAATTTGACTGTTTTAAAACTTGGTTGCTACAACACATTATAGTCATTACACGGATTCATTTCCTACTTTCCAACTGGGGAGGCTGAAATTATATTGTGCTCAAGACACGTAAAATATACTGTAAATTCTAATAGTAGAAACCCCTTTAGTGCCTTCTATTCCTTCAATAAATGTGTCTTGGGAGAAGGGCTTCCCTCACAATTACCCTAAAGGTCTCTGTGCTTCCAGCTTCCTCCAATCTTCCAAGCCTTATTTCTGAAAACAGTCTTTTTGCATTTTTAGTCCTACTGACAGATGACATCTGATTTCTTGCAGAGCCTGTCAATGATTCCCATATTATCTAAACTTACAAATAATCAGAAAGTGACAAATTCTTCCCATGGACAATAAAACATGGAGTATCAAAAGAAGCGTGGCCAGCAGGCCAAGGGAGGTGATTCTGCCCCTCTACTCTGCTCTCGTAAGACCCCACCTGGAGAATTGTTTCCAGTTCTGGAGCCCTCAATACTACAGGGACATGGAGCTCCTGGAGAAAGTCCAGAGGAGGGCCACAAAAATCATCCAAGGGCTGGAGCAGCTCTGCTATGGAAACAGGCTGAGAGAGTCGGGGTTTTTCAGCCTGGAGAAGAGAAGGCTCCAGGGAGACCTCAGAGCACCTTCCAGTGCCTGAAGGGGCTCCAGGAAAGCTGGGGAGGGGCTTTGGACAAGGGCTTGTAGGGAGGGGACAAGGGGCAATGGATTAAAACTGGAGGAGGGGAGATTTAGGTGAGACATCAGGAAGAAATTCTTCCCCATGAGGACAGTGAGGCACTGGCACAGGTTGCCCAGGGAGGCTGTGGCTGCCCCCTCCCTGGAGGTGTTCAAGGCCAGGTTGGATGAGGCTTGTGCAGCCTGGTCTGGTGGGAGGTGTCCCTGCTCATAGCAGGGAGGTTGGAACCTGATGATCTTGAAGGTCCCTTCCAGCCTTCACCATTCTATGATTGTATGAAATGCTCATCAGTACTCCTGTTTCACTACAGGCTTTCAGTGTGGTGGAAATTATTCCAACCCCACACATTTAATGAGTCTATATATCCTCCCAGTATTTCTGATTCTAACAACTGGCTATCAAGAACAGATGATGAATTGATCTCTCAGCCCTTTACACTTCAGCTTCACCTCCACAAGACAACACAGGTTTGGGGAAGACATGTTTTTCCTCTAGATTAATTTTTAATTACTGAAATACATCATACCAGACAGTTGCATTCAGAAGTTGGCTCCTAAAAGAATGATCCAAAAGTCAACTTCATACTGTAGCATTAACATCACTGAAATCCTTTTAAAATCTGCACACAGTGTTCCTCCAGCTTCACAAACAACATCAAATGAAAAGCAGTTGGGAATCAGAGACAGGAAGGTTACTGGGATCAAAACTTTCCCCTGTATAACAAACATGCACACAAGCTGCACTGATGTCTCATAGGAATCTTTATTTTCTAGCCTATGAAAACATAAGAATTTTCATAATATGGAATCACAGGGGCTCTGTCATACTTAGTCTTAAAGCTCAGCACTAATTTAACATGAACACAATGCATCTTTGGGGGGGGGGGGAATCATCACTAACAAAGATACATGCCAGCACAACAATTTTTCAGATGTGCAAAAGAGAGATGATTTTCCACTTGTGATCACAAAGCTTTGCCTTGTGTATTTGACCTGACAAGTATCCCATTTAGCTCTTCACAACTTGAACTTTCTGTTAAGTTTGATTAAAAGCAGCCTTACCAAACCAACTGATTATGGTGCTTCTGCTACTGGCTAATCATTCAGATGACAACCAGACACAAAGCATGTTGGAATGGACCATTACCCTCAAATTGCCTTAATCAGGACTATGCATCTACACAAGCACATCCTGTTACAGACCCAGACCTATTTTGTAACTGAAATACACATTTTTTCTGTTTTTCTCTTTTTTTTTTGAAGGTGCCACAAGTCAGCTGTTTCAAGCACCACTGACTGCATAAAGATGTATTAACCCTTTGATTATTACTATTTTGTGGAGTGTGCTAAACAGGCAGTTAATGAAAAAAGATGGTATTAGAGTTCAAATTCTACTAAATTAATTCATTTTGAGCATATTAGTGGCAGCTATCAAGTAAATAAATTCCTGTTTAAGTAACAGGTAATAACTAATTTATTCTTGATCTTGAAGAGAGCACCTTCTAAAAGGAGTACTTTTTGAAACAAATTGGGGATGGAGGCTATAGGGTTTGCTTGTTCAGGTTTTTTACCAAGAAAAATAAAGCTGAATCAGTAGTTCTTAGGTATGACTTCTTTCCCTAACTGGAAAGAAGAAAAGGGGAACAAAACAAACTACATTTTTACTATATACTTCATTCTGTTAAGAAACAGTGGATTACTTGTAGGCCTTTGTTTTTCCCCAAAATGGAAGAGTAGTTACTGAGAAGAACCAACTAGTGCCATTTTGGAGAAAGGAACTGGAGGAATGAGAAAGCAAATTGGAAACAACCATCACTTGTAATTTAAGTGGAAAAGAAAAAAGGAAGATGAAAAGATGGAGCCCCTGATAACTTATTTAGGAATAGCTGAGGGTCGAAGAGAAGATGACTGTGGCTCACCTGAAGAACCTCCAGAAGGCTGAACAGGTCCTGGAGTTTCTCAGTTAAGTCAGGTATTGAGGCACATTTTGATGCCCTACATATCATTGTTAGTAAAATAGAGATAGTTTGCAGCATTTGTTTGATAAAAGCTCATGTATAATGAGTCTCACCAGTTTTCCTGTATGATCAGTTTTTCTTTCCTTAAATGAACCTTTCACACAGCAAGAGAGAAGGAAAAAAAAAAATCAAGCTAAAGTGACTGTCAATGCCAAAGAATTGGCTGGGACAATTCAAGGACAGCAAAGCAGCTGCTACAGATTTTAAACTTAATTTTTTTAATAGAACCAGTTTCTAAATTCATGGTGTTCTTTTATAGTCTGTCAGGTTTTTCTCTAGCAGTAGCTCCTTTAAGGCAAGCACTGCAGCCAGTCTGCCTACCCTGAGGGAAACTAAGACACTCAGATGTGGGGTAAAAGAAGGATATTAATAATTTAAGACAATGGTCTGCCACCCCTAGGAGAAAGCAATAGTGTAAGTACAGAACTATCTAACTCCCCAGCTTAGGTTTGTCCTCTGTGAACTTTGTACTCTCCTGAATAGATTTATAAAGTGCTGTAGAGGATACTGTGTTATCCACGGGTTTTGGAGTTCTGAAAATGCTCATGGTGACTTCTTAATGGGGCCTCCTGCCACTGCCAGGGCCTCCAAAAAACAGGAGAGAAGTCATCTGGGAGGCAGCATCAACAAAAAAGGCAGTGGAGGGGGAAAATACCTCGAGTAGGGGAGAGCACTTTTTGCAAGCTACAAAATATAGACCTCAGAAAGAGTAAAGGCCCTAAGAAAACTACTTCTTCTCTTATTCTTGTTAGGCAAGGAAGTTAACTTACCATAGCCAAATAGAAAAACCACTGAATGAAAACCGTTGCCAGTGACCCAAATATGAATGTTGATGACCCTAGGACTTCAGTTCTCAGTTGCTCTTTACATAAAGGAATATTTGGTAACTTCCTTCTGGCTTACAGAAATAATTACTTTGAAACTATTTCTGCTTGTTCCTTTAAAAAGATACTTAGGCTATTGTGTGCCTAAGTAAAACTCAGTTTTGCTCTATGTGTGGTATACTACATCCTCTCAAGACTGACTGGCACTTGGATCTGTTCAGTACACATTCATTTTCTTTTTCACATGCTTGAAACCCTAGCTTAAGAAATCCCAAGCTCTTTCATTTAATCAGAATGAGTTGTAGATGAAATTCTGACTCCCATTCCCTGTAAAACATACTAGAAATTAGCAATATCAGGACAGCACATTGGTTTTCATTGGAAATAATGCTGTTTATGGACTGGAGGGAAAGTCCTACAGGGAGAGGTTGAGGATGTTGGGGTTGTTTAGCCTGGACAAGAGGAGACTCAGGGGGGACCTCATCACTCTCTTCAACTACCCGAAGGGAGGTTCTAGTCAGGTGGGGGCTGGGCTCTTCTCCCAGGCAACCAGAGACAGGACAAGAGGGCACAGCCTGAAGCTGCTCCAAGGGAGGTTTAGGTTGGATATTAGGAAGCACTTCCTCATGGAGAGGGTGATTAGACATTGGAATGGACTTCCCAGGGAAGTGGTGGAGGCACCATCCCTGGATGTGTTCAAGGCAAGGCTGGATGTGGCACTTAGTGCCATGGTCTAGATGGTGTGGTGGTGTTGGTCATAGGCTGGACTTGATGATCTTAAAGGTCTTTTCCAGCCTTGGTGATTCTGTGATTCTGTGATCAGAAAATCCCACACAGCATCATCACCTACTGAATTTACTTCATCTACACCCCACGTGCTGAAATAATACATTCCTCAGAAGCACAGCCCCCTGGATTCAACACGGATATTTAAATGAGAATCATCTCAAAAAACAATTACTCAAATGCAAAGGAGTTTAATTTGCTCCCAAGCTTTTGCACGTCCACACTGCAGATTTGCTACTCGATCCTACTTGGCTTACAGTGGCAAAATATTCAGCAAAACTGGGTATTGTATCATACAATTAATCATCCTTTGCATAAATTCTTCCACATAAAAGCTATCAGTGAATGACAAGAACTCAGCATCACTACAGCTGAAAACGAGCTGTTTACTCATCAGTTCAGCCTCTCCCAACATCCACAGTAAACCCATGAAGGTGATGATGACTGCCTTTACTTCTTGAGCTATGTTTTACTCAAACAGAAAAGAATCATAGAATCATAGAACCATAGAATGTTAGGGGTTGGAAGGGACCTTTGAGTCCAACCCCCCTGCCAGAGCAGGATCACCCAGGGCAGGTCACACAGGAACACACCCAGACGGGTCTTGAAAGTCACCAGAGAAGGAGACTCCACAACCTCTCTGGGCAGCCTGTCCCAGGGCTCCAGAAAGGAAAAGAAAAAAGGGATACATCCTTGTGGATAAAACCAAACTTGAGTAAACACACTTTGACTCCTTCAGGATGTCTTCACCACTACACCAGTTTGCCCACTACAGAGGAGGCAACCAGAAAGGCCAACTTAAGACTCTATCAACTTACCTCGCTCCAAATACTATTGTATATATGTCAGGTTTTTTTAGCTTAGGTTTCCAATTGTTTTATATATATACATATATATATACACACACACTTCTGGCTAGTATGTTTTATCTTCAAGAATGGTATTTTCACTACCAAACCTAAAAATAATGCAATGTTTTACCAAAAATAAATAAATAAATAAAGTTAAGGTCAAATGTGAAATGTGAACCTCAAGCCCAAGTGCACAAATTATGATGCAACTAATCTTCTGGCATCGACTGACAGCTCTTCCAAAGGGCAGTAACAACTGACAGATAGGAGCATTTAGGTACATGAATGTAATGTTGCTGGTGGAGAAAACTAATAAAAACCATACGCTGGTGAAACTGACACAGGAAGAGAAACAAAACAAGATTTGGGAAAAGAACAAACAGCATAAATCTGTTAATCCCATTCCACCTTACTACAGAATTAGAATCCATTTTTGTAGGTCACACTTTCTTCTCCTTAACTATAAAAGGTAACATTAAGTGGTGGGAAGCTGAAAGCCACAGTGAAGGCCACAGCTACAAGGAAGAACACAGCAGGAATAAGATACAGAAGGAAGTTTCAGTCCATGTATGAACCTACAACAGTTCAACTTCCTCCATGTCTGTTTACCTGCCAAAATTTACTTTTCTGCTCTTTATGAGTTCAGTCAGCCAAGACACACAAGAAACTGATTTTGGTGTATTGAACATATCAAGCAAGAAGAACATTTCTGCATTTCTGACAGCACTAGCAAGACTTTCTGCAGAGCTGCTCTCCATGCTGGCTTTGGTGGCCTGTGCTTCCAGCAAGTCCAAGGAATCCGTGCAGTAAACACAGGAAATGAGACAACTGCTACCTCATTGCCCACCTCACAGGCATTCTGACCACAGTTAGAAAAACTGCATCCCTTTACCACAAACTATTTTTTACGAAGTGTTACGGCAGGTTGAAAAAATAATATAATTCAGTGAATGCAAATAAGCTATAACTTCTGATCCAGCCACAGCAGGAGGGACTTTGTGCCCCCAAAGTCCATTACAGATTGAGCAATTCACTAAAACTTAATGGATTGAAGTAAGTTTTAGTTTTAGGAGCTGTAAAGTGACCAGACCCCCTGCTTGTCACTTTGAGTATCCAGCTGCTGGCTGCTTTCAGAGGAAGTTACTGCATTAGCCACTGTCAAGTGAATGGACATTTAACCTTCTCTAGCCCAGAAAAAAAAAAAAAAAAAAAAATTGAAACAAGTTGCTAAGAAGCTACTGGTAGTCAATCACAGCACCTGCAATTATTTAAAAACAAAGAAAAAAGGCTAGTTTTAAAGTCACCATTCTGTTAAGACAAAAATATAAACTGGCTATAACAATTCCATCGACAGCGAGTCGGAACAAATCCCTGTCTACGCTGCAATCAGTCACCCACCTAGGAGGGCACATGCACACCATGTCTGAAGTTACAAGGTGTGTGTTACTGCACTAAGCCATTTCAAGCTGACAGGGAAACAGAACTATCAGGAGACCAACCTGATGAGATATTTTAACCAAGAAGGATATAATCCTGAAGCTAGTCTGGCCTGTATTTTATGTTTGGTGCTTCAAATGGCTACAGATCTACACAGAGCAGGCTGCAACAGAACAAAACCTGGTCTGACAAGCTTTTTTATTTCTGTAATAATCCAGGAAAACTGTAACTAAGTCTAGTTAAGGATTTATCACCAACAAACAATTTGACAGACCTAAACCATAATCATTCCTTCTACATGCTAATGACAGAATGGCTAGAGCTAAATGGCATCCCGTAATCATTTTACGTGTATGAAGTGTTCCATTTCATTTAGTGATATTATAAAAGTGATGCATTGGCCATAACATTTACTGTTTACAATCTGCAGCAAGCTATACCCTTCTCAAGGGAGACTAAATAATCAAGGAAATGTTATTCACACTCTGTGTTAGAGAAAAGTAGCTCGCTGTGCCAAGTACAGATTCTTTCCTACATTAAGAAGGATGCATGCTAGCCTAGAGAAGAGGGGGAAAGAGAAGACTGCAGATTGGTTTGCTTCAACTGAAAAGGCCACACGTTGAAAAAAATTTTCCTTTAGTCCAACAAAGCCTGAAGAGCACAAAAATTTAAGTGTTAGTCTTGAGTAGCTGCTGAAAACACTTCATTATAGGGAAAGAAAACTGAAAGCTCCAAAGCAGCATACAGTGACTCCCAGCACCACAAACCAAAAGACCCAGAAGTAGTCAGGTTTCCAGAGTATCCCTTAGAGGTAAATATTTTAATGATAGCATTTGTTTAAAGTATTCTGTATTAATATTGCTTATGCATCCTTTTCCACTGAAAGATCACAGTGATCGATGCAGGCTGGAAGGAATGAAGTGCAACACCTCCAGAAAACAGATGCTACATTATTCATTTTACAGATAAGTAAATGTAAGGATGAAAAATTAAGTGACTTGCCCTAGTCAGAGAGCCAAAAGCACAGCTGTGAATATAATCCAGATATCTCAGCTTCCAATGATCTGTTAACCACTAAACATTAGCCTTTCTAAAATGAAATGTAACCTTTCCCTTGCATTTCACCCCCTTTCTAACAAGTCTGGCAAAGCTAGTACTGAGGATGTTCACTTCACGTGGCTGACTTTTAAGAAACCAAAAACTATAAAAGAAAACAAGAAAAAAAAATATAAACCTTACTACACAGATTCTAGAATTCCCAAACCCCTCACTGCAGGGCTCAGTTATTGGTCTCTGCCCTGCCTAAGGCAGAGTCAGCAGTAGCTCACAGATTTAAAGCTGCTGGCCAGGCACAGGCTTGTAGGAGGTATCAGGGTGGCACGTCATCCCAGAAGAGCACCTGCTGCAGTCCTGATTCATGGCAGGCACTTTCACCCAGGAGCTGCCACTGCTGCATCCAAACGGGAGGAAGAAATGGCTGGGATCATCAGAGCAACGTTCACTGCCCTGACAGCTGTTCCTCCACATGTCCTGTCTCCTGTGGACACTAATCTTTAAGCTGCCTCCTCTAAGGCTCCCAGCACAGGCTTTGCCCTGCAACAACAGCCCAGCAACCCAAAGCTCAGCAAAAGTTTACAACAGCTACTATAGCTCTGGAGCCCTCAGCACAGGAAAGGCATGGAGCTGTTGGAGAGGGTCCAGAGAAGGGCCATGAAGATGATCCGAGGGCTGGAGCAGCTCTGCTCTGGAGACAGGCTGAGAGAGTTGGGGCTGTTCAGCCTGGAGAAGAGAAGGCTCCAGGGAGACCTCAGAGCACCTTCCAGTGCCTGAAGGGGCTACAGGAAAGCTGGGGAGGGGCTTTGGACAAGGGCTTGTAGTGAGAGGACAAGGGCAATGGATTAAAACTGGAGGAGGGGAGATGTAAGTTAGACACAAGGAAGAAATTCTTCCCCATGAGGGCAGTAAGGCACTGGCACAGGTTGCCCAGGGAGGTTGTGGCTGCCCCCTCCCTGGAGGTGTTCAAGGCCAGGTTGGATGAGGCTTGTGCAGCCTGGTCTGGTGGGAGGTGTCCCTGCTCATGGCAGGGAGGTTGGAACCTGATGATCTTGAAGGTCCCTTCCAGCCTTCACCATTCTATGATTGTATGAAATGCTCATCAGTACTCCTGTTTCACTACAGGCTTTCAGTGTGGTGGAAATTATGTCTTCTGCTGTCTCAGCTCAGGACCTGTTCTACACTGACAAAGCAGAGGGTTTTCTACCAACGCTTAAGAAAGCCCCAATGGTCTAAAGAACACTCCAAAGGCCAGCAAAGCATTTAGACAGGAAGGGAGTGTAGACACAAAAACACTGATGACAAAATGCCACCAGTCAAAGAGGGTTAAGGAAAATTAATATTGCTTAGAGATTACAGCAAGCAATCATAATTTGATTGTCACCACTTAAAACCTCAAAAATAAATGAGCAGAAACTTGAGAAACAGCACGTGCAATTAATCAATTTTACTGCATGGATTTTTCCTGTGTTCTCACAAATAGAAAAATCTCCTAAGTGTTGGAGTACTTAATAGACCTATACAGTATTTATGCACTCAAGTCTGAAAGATTAGAGTTGCAGCATAGATCAATCACTTAAGCTTTTCAAAAAAATCATCAAACAACATATTTCAGACACCCATGCTTCAAAACCTTTGCCTGAACACACAACACAAAACCTATGTTACTTTATAAGCATGGGTAATGAGCCAGAGATTTAAAACATGTATCTAGTATGGAAAAATTAAGACCATAGATCTTAGACCCATAACTCAAATCAATCACATTTACAGTCAAACAAACAGCAGTCAAATTTCAGACAGAGATTATTAAGATTCCCGAGGAAGAACAAGGTCAAAATTGACCTCATTGCAAAATCATAACAGAAAACAAGGTGAGGTACAACTCCTGCATTCCTACAGGTGTACTAAAACTTGTCAGAAGGAAATTAACTCTTTCTTTTAATACAGAGTCAAGGCCATTGGAAACTTGTCTGCAACAAAACCTTTGGAAATACAAGTGAAGACAAATAAAAATATCCAAAATAAGCACCAATGGTTTTGGTTTCATGTGAGCAAATACTGACTTTTGTTTCCAGCAGGACACATCAGGTTAGCAGTGTACTCAGAAACACATGAATTTTAAAAATTAGTGGATCCAATGCTGCTAACCCTGTGCATGATTAAATTCCTACTGGTGTTCCACAACCCCCAGCCTCACAGAATTAAGCCCCGAAGCAGCCCACTTCAAACAACAAAAGCTCCACCAGGGAACCTCCAACCACACCCAAAAATACTTTGTTTAAACTTAATTCACAAATACACCAGCAACTACCACACACAGGACAGTAAAACTAACACTGAAGTCCCACTTTAGCACTGTGGGTCTCTATAATACTTCTGCAACTGCAGTGGAAGCTTAAGAGCCAAAATACATTGTGCTTCAGTCATCCTGTTCCCTGCATTCCATCAACTGACCTTAAAATTGGATCCAAAGGCAGAAAAAGCATTTTCTTCTTGTCCCTCTTCTTAAAAAACCAAACCAAAAAATCTTTGCTAAGCCTATCATAGTGTCACAACCTGCATTTATAAACAATTAAACAAGATCCCTTCCACCAGCATTTTCTAAAGCCAGGTATGTTCCATTTTTATTAATAAGTCGATTTGTTTCTTCCAGAAAAGCCTACTTAAAAGTAGTATCCAAATCCTCTTCCCCAAAAATAATGTTTCTTAAAAAAGATGTTTGTCCCATGTACTCCTTTTGTTCACCCAAGACAACCAGATTTAGAGCCAGAGCTTGAAAAACAAATCTTGTTTTTATATCATCCCGCCATAATTGTGGAGTTGCCAAGGACCACTACACAGCTACAATTTTTATCCTTTAAAAGAAAAGGAAAACATTTCCTTTGAGCAAATGCTAATTTTTGGTTTACACCTGTTCAAAAATACTGTGCATATTAAACTCGGCTTCTGTTAATGTTGCTGTATTTGCAGCTATAGCCAGCACAGTTCTATCAAACAAAATCCACTCAAAAAAACAAACTCACCCCAAAACAAACCCCAAACCCCGAAGTCAATGTGCTTGGAAAACTGCACTTTTCTTCATTTTGTTAAGCCTCTAGTATTTTGTTGTTTAGAAAAACCACTGCCAATCAGTTCTTGGTTTGCAGTCAAAGAAAACACTGCCCAACAATCCCAACTTCTGCTGATAGGCCAGCATGCAAATCTTCCAACAGTTTGCCTTAAAAGAGTGGATAATCAGCTTAGCGACCCTAAAAAATCTCAGCAATATTTAAAAACTCCCAGATGGATATTCCAAAACAGACAATGCTTTCTAAAGCTCTTAGGAACAAAATGCACAGTTCAGAGAAGTGTCGTTTAGGTTGATTAGCTCCTCTGTTTTTTTCCATTGGTTTCCTCACAATATAGTGTTTAATATTAAAATAAACCAGCAACTGTTAGCGAGAGACCCAGAGATCTTCCATTACCGAGGTTTTTGGGTTTTTTTGGCACACTGCATGAGGAAACTCATTCATTGTGGCGTTACAACGAGGTAACTCCTGCACGACAGAGGATAACCGCAGGAAAACCTGTTACGGCAAGGAAACCGAGATCCTGGAGTGGAGACAGCAAAGCCTCAGAGCTCAAGGCCGGGTTTCCCTTGGGACATGCCCGTTATGTCACCTCCACGGCCACTCTAGGCCACCGCACTGCCCCAGCCCACGGGCCCAAGCGACGCCGACCACCGCCGACGCCAACAAAGGTGGTTGTCAGGAGCTGGGGGTCGGGGGTGGCTCCCCCCGGCGAGCCGGGCGCTTACCGGGCGGTGTCGAGGAGCGGGTGCTTGGTGCCCACCAGCTTGCGGACCTGCATGGCGATGTTGCTGAGCTCGTCGCTCAGCAGGCACCGCAGGCTCATGAAGGACGTCGGGTACCCCACGATCTTCTCGGCCTCCGACACTACCTGGCTCCAAGGCGGGCCTCCCGACGCCAGCCCCCGCAAGCCGCCTCCGCCGCGGCCCCCGCGCCGCAGCAGGGCGCTCCACATCCCCCTGCTGCCCCGGGGACGCCCCTGGCGCCGGCTCCCTCGCTCGCTACTCGCCCCGGCGGGGCACCACAGACCAAGGGGCTGCGGACGAGTCCCTCTCCTGGCTCGCTGAGGCCGGAGGAGCCCCCTGCCAGCAGCCGGCTCAGCCCCGGGCGGCAGGACCCCACGGCTGCCCCACTGCTTGCCCGCGTCCCCTCCGGCGGCGCGGCAGCAGCCGCAGCCGGCTCATTGCGCCCTGGGGGCAGCCATATTGAGTGTCGCAAAACACGGCGGGCCGCAAAGCGAGGGCGGCAGAGCTCTGCCTCCCGCCCCCCCCCACCCGGCTTCCTCACCGAACGGCAGCGGGAGAGCGGGGGCAGAGGCGGCGGGGCTGCGGTGGGAGGTCGGGAGCTGGGAGAAAGGCTCTGGCGCCAAACAGGGCACTTCTCCCCTTTTTCTTCAACCTTAGCCCTTGTACTAGGCAAAAGGTTGCCGCCTCTCCTCCCCACTCTGTGGCTGTGGCCTCCCGGAGCGGTGTGTGTGGGCCGGGCTGCCCAGCCCAGCCCAGCCCAGCCCAGCCGTGGCGGAGGGCCCGGCTAGAGGGGGAGCGCTCCCCGCGCTGGGCCGGGGCTCCTGGCTGGCCGGGGGTGGCCCACAGAAAGCGGTGGGCGCTGTCTGCTCCCAGTGCTGCGTAGAGACCAACGCGGGAGAGAGGTGAAGTTCTCACATTAAGCGTTCAACATGTGGTCTTCGGCTACAGAGCCGCGTTTCACGTTTATAATTGCAGTGCTCTCTGCACGGGCATTATTTTTGGTCTTTTCTCTATAGTTGTTTGGGATGTGGCACCACCAGGCTTTACTATGTCCTTTGCCTTGTCTTTTTTGTCCTCTGCTGCTCCTCTGGGACACAGCTGAGGGGTCTTACGGGCAGCCTCCCTGCAAGCTGAAGAGGTACTTTTCTACAAAACAGTCAGTGTCAAAAGTGACAGATAATTTTGAGTGCCCAGCTGAAGGTGTCCAAGTCCTGCAATTTCACAGTGTGGTCTACTGTATATCATGTAGTCTTTCACTTACTCTGAACGCAGCCATCACTGAGCCCTCTTTGCAGCTACATGCACCCAAAGCTTGTGTGAATTCAGAGGATAGATTTTGTGTACCCTGTAGAGGAAGAAGATTCACTGGCCATCTTCAGAAATTGCATTGAAGTGACTTGCTCAATTCAACAAGTACTTCAGCAAGAATGTGATCTCTTCTGTCTTTACAATCACATCTATTCATCCTATAACTTCAGGTTTTGTTGCAAGACATTGGGCAGAGATCTGATGAGAAAACAGGCCCATTGACTACACTGACATGAAAAATGAGGGTGTTACATGTATCTTTACAAACACAAGGTCACTTACTTGCATTATTCCACATGAATTTAAAAAAAAAAAAGCTACATTGAAGGATATTGTAAAAGAAGGTGAAAACAGAAAACTAGTGCATTGCAAAGATCAAGTGCAGTCCAGAAAGCACAAATAACTCTTGAAGTTACAAGGAGAAAGCTGCTAAAAAGGAACACCCTTACCTGTTTCCAGTGACACTGACAAGGGTTTTGTTATTCTCGCACATGAAACAACTCAAAATGGGCACCAAAACTGTAAACTTCACTGTCCTAAGGAAGGAAGATTGACTGTGGAGTCAACAATGGCTGGACATCCCCATGGCATCTCGTAAGAGGCTTCTTCCAAACTGGAGAGGGGAAACCTAGAGTGAAGAGAAACTGCAAAATCTGGAAAGATGACAGGATAATTTCAGGTTCTGCTGTCAGATCTTTGCTTTCTGTGCTGTCTCTAAGAGAAGAAAGCTTTGCTTTGAAGCAGCTGCCATTGAGTCAGTGTAGTTAGCTAGTGTCACAGAACAAACTGTTGCTAAATAGGGAGTTTGAGCTCATAAGCACAGTCTCAAAATGACAGAAAGCAATGGCATGTTTCTGTGCAGAAAGACTAAGTTAATGAATATTGCCAGAGGGATGCACTTAAGAGGAGCAACCAAGGCACCTCATCCTGTAATGGTGACAAGTTCCTTGATTCATTTCCTGAGCTGTATCCATTCTTGCACTTAACGTGGTAAGTGTTCTGTGAAAAGCCAACACGATTATGCAATTAAAGTCTGCTTAAAATAATACATATAAACTGAGGAGAATTGGGGTTCTCTGGGCAGTAAACCTACCATCTCCTCGTGTGTGAAACTTCAGCTTTTCAGAATAACTGTTCCTTGTGTTACTGAACACCTCTGCCCCCCTTCATGTAGACTTCTCCTAAGTCCAAATGGTTTAGAAGTAGGGCAAGATCCTTGATGTCCACAGTGCCACACGCTGCCACCAGCTTCCTCAGGCTTCACCAGCAGGAGGCTGATGTTCTTTAAAGGCAGTAGTTGCTGGAGAAATAAAGCATACATTTTGTCAGGGAGTTTCACAGTTGTTTTGGTTTTTTTTTTACCACAGAGACTTTTTGAAAGGATGATACTGTAATACCCAAGGACCTTCTGTCTCTCAGGCCAATGCCTTCATCCCTTCCCTTCTCTTAACAATATAACATCCTTACTTTGGTACTCCATTTTTGACTCCTGGTCCAAGTTCATGGTTTTCTTCTCCCAACCTCCTCACTTCTTTTCTTCAGTCCCACACACTGTCCTTACCGCATCCTGGTTTTTTCACTCTTGTCACAGCCTCCTCAGCTTTTTCTTATAAGGTTCCAATCATCCTTTTGCCTGTGTCCTGATCATGGTTGCCCAGGGAAGTTGTGGCTGCCCCCTCTCTGGAGGTGTTCAAGGCCAGGTTGGATGAGGCTTGTGCAGCCTGGTCTGGTGGGAGGTGTCCCTGCTTATAGCAGGGAGGTTGGAACCTGATGATCTTGAAGGTCCCTTCCAACCTTCACCATTCTATGATTCTATGATTCTCTGATTCTATATTTATGGGTGGGACTGTGGGGAGCAACAGCAGAACCCTCTCTCAGTTCTTGTACTCACCTCCACACAAAGGCCTCTGTTGCCAGGAAAAGCCATTGTCAGAAAGTCTTGCCCATCCCCAGTAAACCTACAGAAGATGTCCATTATGGCAGGACTTATCACACAGTAGAACGTGGAAAGACCATTCTGACCAGAGGTCTGTATTTACATTTTTTAAGGGAACAGTCTGAGACATCCTCCCCCCACCAAATCCCTGGCAAATCCTTTGCCAAATTTCAGTTTTAGAGCACGGAGATAGGAGAGTTTCTCAATCATACCAACCAACAACTTTTTTCAACACAAGCAAAATAATGCATTTTTCACCAACCTGATTTTGCAAACTGAACTATCTTAGAAATCAGCTTCAGGCTCAGACACCAACTGCAGAAAAAATCATTACAAATTAGTCGATGTTTCACAGTTAGAAGCATCAAATGCCAGGGTCTTGTGATGGGTAATGATGGAGCAACCTACCCAGGGGCATCGCTGCTTTGCACTGCCTGTAAGTTAGGGATTTTCAGTTTCTCTCTCCAAAAAAACATCAGAAGCAAAAATATTATGTACATACCACATTTTGAGTTGTGGACAAACAGCATGGTGGTTTTTTGATTGTTGGGTTTTTTTCCTTCTTGACTCATTTCCCCTCAGGATTTCAGAGAAAAACCTACACTGTTTCAAGAGCTTCAGTGACTGCACAATAGATGTGTCTATTTCATCAGAGTCTGAAGTAGAGAAGAAAAATGAAGCTCTTTTTTCCTCTATCAATCGACTTTGTTAAGCCTCCCCAGGAGGAGAAAGAAGCCTCTGCAGGGGGGCACACTGGAAGTTGAAAAACAAAGAAAAAAGGTGAAGAGGAACTTCTCTTCACAGCAGCATGCTCTGGACTGATGTACCAGAAAAATGCACCAAAGCCACCACTAATGCCAGGTCTGGATATCTTTTCTGTCAAATGAAATGCAGAAGCATTTTCCTGATACCATTTAAAGCTAAACTTTTGCAAAGCACTGTCATCTAGTTTGGAACATTTGGCTTTTCAATCTTCCATAGTTACTCTGGCCTTCTCCAAAATAAATGATGTCCGTAGGAGAATGAAACTGGCAATAGTAATGTATGAAACTAACCATACACCTCCCATGTATCCTAATCTTCTTCTAGATGTTGCTTTCTTTTTTTATGTGTTAAAGCTTAGAATGCACTCTCAGGTGGTTTACAAAAATGACAGCTAACAGAAATGTGTCTGTTCCTCCCAGAGCATCCAGGTAGTTCCCTTCCCTCCTCCTCCCCCTTCTACATGCATACAAATAATTGATTTACTCCATAACATCCTGGGGAAACAGACAGTTATGATCATTTCCATTTTGGAAGCCAGGAGTTTTACCAGAGAGGTTGTGTGATTTGTCCAAGGTCTGGCAAAACCCCTGAGGCAAACTGAGAAAAGAATCCACTTCTCTTGACCTCCTTGTCAGTGTCTTGTCTGCGAGGCTGCCTGTCTTCCCACTAGCTGACAGACTACTGAGGAGGACGAAGGCCTTATTGATCCTATAGTTAGACACTGAAAAACCAGCAGCAGTTGATTCCAGTAGGAGTCACATCCCTTGGACAGGATTTGGCACTAAAAGGTATGAATTTTTAAGCCTAAATATACCTACTGAGATACCACTATCAGAACATGATGTGTAACCGGTTAATAAACAATAAGGACTGCATAATTAGTTTGATTTTCTTTAACAAATGAAAAGATACAGCCGTGGTTTGTAGGGATCCCTTGTCAGGGTAGGTGTATGTCACCCTTTTCCCTCTGCACACAAAACACACTAGTACAGCAGCTCGTCGGTGCTCGGCACGGCTGAGAAGCCACAGCTCCCGGCAGCTGCCGGCCCCTCCTGTGCCGCAGGCTCACACCACACAGCTCCCTTCTCACTGGCTCCCCGGCCAGCACTGCAAAGAAAACAAAATCAATTGAAATCCCTCCATTTCGGCAAGCTCAGAGGGAACAGGAGCAGACGAGTGTGTGGCTGATAACGCCCCTCCTTCATGGAGTCGCTGTTTTTTCACCTCCCAACTCAATTTCAATTGTAAGACAGCCTCTTCAGGCCGTGCTCCACTCAGGGGAATTTGGACAGGGACTCTCAAAACAGCAATGTTTTGGAGCCCTGTAATCTACCAAAGAAGGAGGAGGATGATAAGCACAATTTTAGTTCTGGTCGCCTGCAATCGAAGCTGACAAAGCATCCATCATCCTGCACAATATCAGCCTTGAAATATTCGGCTTTATCAGTTCCCCCATTCCTAATCCATCATTAACCACCCCGTGAAGCCTCAGCTGATTAGCCCCACCTCTGCAGCTTGGCAACCTATTAACTATTTATTATTTGTATTTAATTGAACTCTGGTAGCAGTGGAAAACTCCAGGCAGACACATTTCAAAACTGGAACAAAGGAGATGGTCCCTCGCCTAAGGAGTTCATGGTCTGGGCAAGAGTGAAATGCAGCAGAGAGGAATTGACAGCCACACTGAACAAAGGCTTGCTCACATGCCCTCTCTGAAACATCCCACAAATCTATGGTTTCTCTATGGATTTCTTTTTCCAGTGACTTCCATCTCAGCATCCCTTAATATTGCAGGGGATGATGCAATTTGAGAGGGTCCAGCAGAAAAAAAATGGGCATTTGTAAGTTAGGTGAAAATTAGATCGAAAAACTAAATCAATTCCACAATTACTGGGTAGTGATACAACCCAGGGATTAAAGTCATAGTAGAGCAGGAAACTGGGAAACATACACAACATAAACATTTGATTGGGATTTAAATAAATAAATAGAAGCATTTTCAGAAAAAATGCTTATTTCTCAGGAACTAAATCTATGTAATTTATGAAGTGTTATTTATATTTTGTTGCTTGCTATTCACATGCATAATGAAAACATAGCTACAATAGTGAATGTTCTTTCTGCTAGTAATGCAGGGTTTAAGGGGAGATCATCTGTGCACTGTTTTGTGTCTTTCACTGTTTTTTCACTTAGATAGGAAGCTGTGTATTATCCACCAAGGCTGGCTGCACATCTCCTCTGCAGTAAGCTTTGCAGAAGCCATTGGTGCCTTTGTTACCTCCACCTGGGTTTCTGTACCTTTCTATTTATGAGTCCCCTTTGAAGTGCACCTGAAAGTTCCAGTTCCTGAGAAACACAGCATGAAGACCCTGCACCAGGGACTCAGCACTGGCTGGCTGTTTGCTGACCAACTTTAAAGCCCAGAGCATTAAATAAATGGTGATCTTAGGGGCTCCTCTCCCCCTGTGCCCACTCGCAGCCTCGCTGTCAGATGGAGAGTAATGTCTTTCTGGGAACCAAGTCTTAATATATGGAATTCAACCTGGATGATGAAGGAAATGGTTTTAAAATTTAATAGAATGCCAGGTTGGAAGGGACCTCAAGGATCATCTGGTCCAACCTCTCTAGGTACTACTACAGTTGATATGAGGTGGCTCAGCACCCTGTCCAGCTGAGACTTCAAACTGTCCAATGTGGGGGAATCCACCACTTCCCTTGGGAGACTATTCCCATGTTTGATTGTCCTCATGGGGAAAAATGTACCTCTTGTGTCCAATTGGAATCTCCCCAGGAGCAACTTGTGCCCATGACCCCTTGTCTTTTCCATGTGGCTTCTTGTAAACAGGGAGTCTCCATCTTCTTGGCAGCCACCCTTTAAGTACTAGAACATGGTAATAAGGTCTCCCCAAAGCCTTCTCTTCTCAAGGCTGAACAAACCCAGTTTTCTCAGCCTCTCCTCATGTGGCAGGTCCTCCAGTCCTCTGATCATCCTTGTGGCCCTTCTCTGGACCCTCTCCAGCCTGTCCCATCCTTTTGGTAGAGCAGGGACCAGAACTGAATGCAATACCCCAGGTGTGGTCTGACAAGCACCAAGTAGAGTGGGATGATGTCTTCTTGATCTCTGCTGGTGATGCTCTTGTTGATGCAGCCCAGCATCCTGTTGGTTTCTTTGCTGCTGCAATTTGAGTTAGAAAACCCAAGTTAAACAAAATCGTTTGAATCTATCCTTGTAATGTTGTGTCTGAACAAAGTAATGTATTTCAAATAGCACGGACTAAATGGCTTTGAGGAAATCAAAACAAGATAGACAAAGGTATTTATCTCCACTATACTGTTCTATCTATGGATTTTCCCCTGGTCTACGTAAACCCTGCTGTTCAATATATGTATTTTTTGTTATGATTCCCTCTGCTTTTGAATTTGTCCTGATGTCAATCCAAGGGAGACAAAGTGTGATGACCCTCAGGGTACAAAAGGCGGTGCATTTATTTTTTACTTAGCACTTGACTCACTTGCATCTGTTCTCCTTTTAATCTCTGTAATTAAAATGTCTGCCTACCTCTTCAGTACATGCTCTAAAATTATTAAATTTTGAACATTGTAGCAATCCTAGTTACTGGTGCTGTTAAAGAGGAAGAGCAACTGATCTAGGCCAACAGAGTTAAGTGAGGTGTAGAAGGGAAACCATAAGCCACTAATGCAAACTAGAATACAAGAGTACTGAGTTGGCTGAAAGAAACACTAAGGTAGTATAACCTGTCTCTGATAAGAGCCAGTAGGAAATGCTTCAGGGGAAAGAATGAGAAATGATGAAGTTTGGAGAAGTGTGTCCTGCAGTGTGTCTGCCCAGCTTCCACCTGACTGTGCTTTACAGACTTGTTGAGCCAGATGCTTTATCAAGTCTACCATGTTTAATAAACCAAAATTAATCTGTTTTCCAGAACTTCCAAGTCTGACTCTTCTAAGCTCTTCTTTGAAGCTGTGTAGACTTTTGCTCCCCCAGACATCCTGTGGACACGTGTTCCACAGTTTTATTAAGCATTATGTGGAAAAAACTAATTTCATTATGTGTATTTAAAGCCACCTAACTAATAGTTTGCGTTCAGAGCCAATGAAGCATGCCCAAGCTAGTCTAAAAGAAGCCTTGAACAACATCTCCATCCCTTTCTGTTTTATTAATTCCTGATAATTTCCTTTTCTTTCTTCTCTCATTCCCTCTTTCTTTTATCCTCATAGTATCTCCAGAGGTTGTTACAAGCTACACAGTCATCTGATTTACAAATGCAAGCCTATTTTGGACTAAAACTCAAATGACCAAAGGCATGGCAGTCCTTCAGAGACACTCTCTTCCATGATTATGTCACTTGCTTGTAAGTTTAGTCTTAAACTTTGGCACCTCGGTTCCTTTCTGAGCTCCTGAGTGATGGTGACCTGGTTTTCAGAGGTGCTCAGCCCCACCACCTCCCGGGGGGAGCTGCAGGCACTCAGCACACACAAGAGAACACTTTTATGCAAAGCATCTGCCTGGCTCTGGGCACTCAAGTATTAAATTGTTATTCTGGATTCAGCTTCACAGCGTCGTGACACAGGAAATCATCAGCTGCAGAGTGAAATTAAGAACCTTAAGACTGGCAGCACAACCCTTACTTATGGTGATTTAAGGTAACCAGTCCTCTTGAATTAAGTGTTACTAAATGGGAGGCTTCTCATTTTTTCAGGGTCAGTGGCAAATGCTACAGAGCACAACCATCTTACAGACTTTGTGTAGCACAAATCTGTAGATCATGGCTGTATCAGCAGTCCTGCTCGGACATCTGATTTTCAGCTTTCTATCTGTTTCCACAGTAAAACACACCAAAACTTGAACTTGCATGTTCACCTGCACAATGATCCAATATATACCCTTTCCAGCTGCCCTATACTTTTTCTTTCTTTCAGTGTTCCTCTCTCACTCTTGGAATTTGCTCAGACCTATTCTCTAGCCAAATGTATCCTTTTTAAAATATTTTTCCCCCCCTTCAGTACAGTCCTCTTTGCATTTCTTTTTGCTTTCTCACCACCTTTCGATGTGTCAGCCTTGTTCCAGTTCTTCTCCCCAGTGGCATTCAGATCTCCTGCTACTTTCATACACCCTCATCATTTTAAGCTGCTTTCCCACATGCTCCCTTTCACAGAACACCTTCCATCCACTGATTCCCGAAGCACAGATGCTTGTTCGCTTTCCATGGTGGCAACAACAGCTCTAAAAGAAACATATCATTTCCCCTCCTGCAATTCATGCACAAATGCCTGGCATGTGCTGCCTGGAGAAAGCCTTTCGACTTTGAATTTCCTTGCCTTTGTGGGATCTGTGAAGAAGTCTGATAAATTACAGCTTTGGCAGTTATTTCAAATAACTTTATTTGCAGCCAACTGAGGCAAAATCTGTCAATGGTGCCATCCCTGTGTTCTTTCAAAGGTCGCTGGCGTTTCATGAGGGAGCTCAAAGTCAAGCTGGTTCAAAGGGAGGCTCACATTTCATTTTTTTCCAAGAAGGTTAGGTTACGTGTTCTAATGGTGACAGGACTGTCCTACAAGACATAAGAGCCGGGTTCCAGTTGAGGCCACGAGGCTCTTCAAGTACACGTGTTTTGTCACTTTCTTGTCATCTCTCTCCTGATGATTTCTCATCTGCAAAATAGCTGTAATACTAACTGGTAGCTGTAATATTAGTTAACAACAGACAAGAAGACCCCGACTAACCATACGGGTGGCTGGGTTTTGAAGTTGGCCTTGCACCTGGTTTTGGTGTTGGCAGTTCAGGTAAAGCCAATAAACCTCAGTCTACAGCTCCTCACACCCAGGCTTGAGAGGCACCAGCTGTGACACACTTACAATATGTAAGAGACAGTTTCTCACGCTGTCCCGGGGGGGCTGAGAGGAAGCAAAAATACAGAGCTCTGTCTCTGCCAGGCAACCAAATTGCTGCTGCCTGAGTTTGCAGGAGTGATGGTGCACCTGGGGACCTCTTTAGTGATACCCAGAATAAACCACAGCATGGCAGGGGTTGACATGTATGTGGGCAGGATTTCAATGCACGGTAGTAGAGCTATGCACAGAGTTCCTGACCCTCAACTCCCAGAAGTTACTGGAAGCTGAAGTCTTGCCAGGCCAGCTGGGTGGATGGAAGTTGTATGTGACCATCTCCCATCAACACTCTCTGGTGATATGAGCAGGACTAGGGAGGACATGTCAATTCTGCTTTAACTATTAGTGTTGTGAACAGAAATTGACACATGACATCAAGAATCTTGGATGGAATTGGATACATAGATTGATCCTGTTTTAAGGCAAAAAATCCTACCTGTGTAGAGGACGATTCTCAGGACTGCCTTTGAGCAAAACCTATTTTTGGTTATGGCAGTAAGAGACATAGGTTATTATCATTGTTACATGCATTATTTAATTAGGAAAAGCAACACAGTTCAGAAAAACAAAATACTTCCGGATAATAGTTATAATAATTACCTAAAAGATCATAAATCAAAGAAAAGTGAATCAATTGCAGGATAAATGGGCTGACAACAACCCCATGAAGCTCAGCAAAGAAATGTGAAGGCCCTGGGGACCCTGGCATTCAACAAGTTGAACATGAGCAAGCAGTTCTCCCTTGCAGCAGAGAAGGTCAGGGTGCATTAGGAAGAGCACTGCTGGCAGGTTGAGGGAGGTGATCCTTCCTCTCTGCTCAGCTCTGGTGAGACATGTCCAGGGTGCTGGGTCCAGATCTGGGATGCCCAATGTAAGACACACATGGACACACTGGAACAAGGACAGCAAAGGGCCATGTTTCAGTGAAGAAACTGGAGCATCTCATGTATGAGGAGAGGGTGGGAGATTTGGGGTTGCTCAGCCATGAGAAGAGAAGGCTCAGGGGGGATCTAATCAATGCGTATAAATAAGTGATGGGGGGGTGGGAAGTGGAGGTGATGGAGTCAGGCTCTTCTCAGCAAAAGGATAAGGAGGGCATGGGCACAAATCGAATACAGCAAATTCCATTGAAACATAAGAAGAAGCATTTTTTCCTGTGAAGGTGGTCGAACACTGGAACAGGTAGCACAGAGATGCTCTAGGGTCTCCATCCTTGAAGATATTCAAAACATGACTGGACACAGAGCCAACCTGCTCCCTGCTTTGACCAGGGAGGTTGGACTATATGATCTTCAGAGGTCCCCTCCAATCTCAGCTGTTCCTTGATTTGCTGAATAAAGAACATTTTCCTAGACTGAAAATACATGCCACGTCCTAGTCCTGCCATCTATTTCTGTTATGCATTCCCAAGATACGTGTGGGGTTTTTTCTGACAGACTTTTTGCCACAGCGATGTGAATGCATTGCCATGATACACTAGGATGTGTAAAATTCATGTAAATATATCTGAGATCAAGAGATTGAAGCTCATGTCATGTAGGATTCTGGTGAGGTGCTGGCAGGAAAGCAAGCATTGCAGTGGAAGAGTAATTGTCAGATAACGACACGTCAAAGCCCAACTTTAGCCAGGTCTAAATCATTTAGTATATGTCACTGTAGATACCTTGACATGTTTCTTTGGGTCTGGGAAAGAAATTAATAACCCACTGTATCTTGTACATCCATACAGGGGGTAATTTGGACAAGATGATGTAATGTTTTAGAAAGCATGACAGGAAAATTAAGGATGAAGAAACTCCAGAATGACTTTTATGAATGAAAAGAACCTGTAATTGTTTTCCATCCTTGACAGATGTTACTTAAACTGACATACTATATCATGCAACAAAGCTTACAGGGGGAATACAGGATTATGAGAAAATGTATAAACCACAATCCTTATTGTAAAAAATCCTTTCATTCTTCACAGAAAGACAAAGAGAGGAGGGATTCCTTTTAGGAAGAACTTGATGTAGATTACTGTAATAATATTTTCAGGAATGTATCAGCTGATCTATTAAAAAAAAAAAAAAAGTAGTTAAAAAGAAGGGAGAATTTTCCACTGTGTCCCAGTCCCACACAACCTCTCCCGTTTTCCTCCTGTCATTGTAGCATCTGGGAGACTTACCTGTATCCTAAAGTGAAAACAAGGTCTCTCTCCTGCCTTCTTCTGCGTGGAGAAGTAGAAGAATGGGAAGGGGCGAAATGGCTGTTGTTGAGAAATGACAGATGAAGAAATGAGTTTGTCTTGGCTGTAAATATTCTTAGTTCACCTCAGAGGGAGCTGTACAGATGTGGGACAGCTGCAGAGAGTGCAAGTCTCCACACCTCACCAGCTTTGCCTCTGGCTTTGGCAGTTCCTTGCTTTCAAAGTGTGTGACAAACAGGGACACAAAGAGTAGGGGAGTCTCTCAAGTACCTCAGACCTTCTCCAAAGTAGCCTTTGGAGGTCAGCATTTTTGGTGTCAGCTGCAAGGAAATAAGAAGCCCACAGGAAAGTAGGGCTTGGTATATGCTCTTACCAACCTGTAGGACAGAGCAAGTAGACCACTGTTTTGAACCAAATGAAACTTTTTAAATTTCACAAGTTCCATCCTGGGGTACAGTCCTTACCCATACTGGAAGTCTAGAGGTTGCAAATGCATAGTTTGTCACAGCCAAGTTCAAGTCTAGTATAATGTGTCTAAGTTTCTTGCTCATCCATAGGTCCTTCCTTTTCCCCTACCTGATCTTTGGCATTATATTCAATATGAAAACATCACAACAGAGCCACTGAATAACCATAGTGGATAGATAGGGTGGAGCAGTAGACAGATGATAAAGATTTTTCCTCAAAGTCAATACTGGTGTCCGGGGCATATTTTACTGATTTGGTTTTTAATGCATTGCTGATACCTTTTTAAAGGTTTAATATTGATTGATTTTTAATGGCATGGGTGGTTCTCTGATGCTGAAGAGGGAAAAGACATCTCCTTGCTTGCTTTTGGTGTTGAGAGCATGAGAAATGAAACAAGAAATAAAAAGGCATTTTAACAGAAGACTCAGAAGTATTTAACAAAGAACCAGTGAAACAAGTTAGCATTTATTTCTGTGTATGGAATTATAAGATGTTTCAGGCAAGAAGAGCAACATGAATTAATGATTTGATAAGTCAAATAAAGTTTCTCTCTGTTTGCCAGAACTTTAAAAAACATTAACAGTATTAAAGCTCTATCTTATCTCTACAATTTGACACTGATACCCCAAAGCAGCACAAAAAATGAAATATTAATCAATATTAAATACCTCCAAACATTTCCAGACCTTCTTATTTGGAAAGCTGCTACTACTCCCATTTCACCTGCCATTCTGTGTCTGCTTTGGCGAGGCTACCTCTGGACATTTTGCAGAACAGCCTCTAAGGAAACTCTGGATGGAGACTAGTATCCACAGCAGAAAGGAATCGACAGACACTGCTGTGTATGAGTAATGCTGCAGGTGTTGGTCCAAGCTCAGGAACGAGTGGAGTGTCCCCCTTCTCAAAGGTATGGGTGAAATGACATCACTGAAGTGGGAGTGGGGATTGGGTGGGACTGAAGTGAGGGAGAAGTTCACGTGCAGGTTTCCCATGTGTACAACAATGGCTGGCTGTACTGAAACAATCACCAAAGAACTGGGAGCCAGTATTTTAGTGATTTGGTGCATTTCTTTGCTTCTGATGGCATAATTCATCTAACACCTCAGCGTGTTGTACAAAAAGTCAAAGTAATGTTTCCACTTCAAGTCAAATGAAAAAAAACCAAACAGCATAACAGTACTTTTCTATTAACACATATAATGAATTTCTTTGTTTAATTAAACACTCCAGCAAACCAAGTACCTGAATTTAAATTGCTCTTTCCTTCTGACACAGGTGAAATAAGAACAGGTTGGCTGGTGAAAGGCTGCACAGACATATGTTTTCCACAGCGACTGGCATTACTAAGCAACCTGATGGAGAGATGACACCACCTTGGAAAGCAGGGAACAATAAGGGAAATTATCAGCAATATTAAAAGAAACCAAGAGCCCTGTCTCTATTTTGGCCTGCAGTGTACGTGGCTGTTATTTGGAAATAAACCCCAAGAGCCCCCCTTTTTCCCCTCGGCTTTTTCCCCTGTGTGTGTGGGTGCCCATGTGTGTGTTTCTACGTGCATAAACGCACGCAGACGTGTGCTTCCACACATTTTGGTATCCCAGGCTCCATGATGCGTTTCCCACCGTGTTGAGAAGGAGAGGAACAGGAGGGGGAGCTCTGGCCCCAGCGGCCGCCGGGCAGGGATGCTCCTCCCCCGGCAGGGGTGCTGCTCCCCCGGGCAGCGATGCTGCTCCCCGGGCCGGGGCCGCGGGGCTCGGCCCCTTCCCCTGCCTCCCACCGGCACCGCAACCGCTGCGGTGATGACCCCGGTTCTCCCAATTTTGCCTCTGAAAACCCTCAGGGCGTTTCCAGTGTGCCCACTGAGTGCCGTTGGTTTGATGCCGTTGTCTTTTAAAACCTTTCGCTTTGAAGCCTTCGTGCCACTTAAGTATTTACCAGCTGGAAAATCAGGCCTGCTTGTTTGTCTCGTCCTCTCCTGTAGGCAGGAACGAGAAGAAATAACTCAATAAGAATATTAAAGAGATTAAAACAGATGAAACTAAAGAACTCAGTTATAGCAAAGTGTTGCTTTCGTGCTACCTAAAAAGCAACTCCAGTAAGTGGATAGGTGCCCTTTTAAAACATGTAAATACTAATAAATAGGAATACTAATAGAATATAAATCAAACCCGGGGTGATTTATTTTAGGCAACTCATTTGCACCTGTTGTTTTATAAACAGTATTTGTTTTTCAGAGGTCCAAATTACTGTGCTTGCAAAAATCCAAGTGCAAATTCAGAGCTGGAAACGCAAAGCCAGGATTGGACAAAAATACGGAGCCTGGCAAAGCCTCTTGTGTGTAAAACACAGGTTTGGCCAATGGAAGGAAAAACTCAGCTCCTTGCAGTGAGTTGGACACAGCAGGGACCTGAACCTGTCTTGCAGGTGACTTAGTGACCACCTAAAGGCAGATCATGTGGCTTTTTCTCTTCCCAACTTTGAAAGTAACCAGTAAGCTAATAAAAAAAACCCCAAACCCCATAAACGGGCAAGAAAGTGAGAAACTTACTCCATTACTTTGTGGTTAGAGCACATACTCATCATGGAAAGCCTGATGTGCAGTTCCTACTCCCTTTTGAGATGAGTTACAATAAGGAGCAGGAAGCCTCTTCCCCGCACATTTTCTTACTTTTGCTTTGAATGAGAATGGAAATGTATTTTTAAAACCCTGTTTAGATGTTTTGTTGGTTGGTTGGTTTTGGTTTTGGGTTTGTTTTTTTTTAAAGAAAATGGGATTCTTGTTTTGCAATGCTCACTATGTAATAGATGGATTCAAAATCACTTTGGAAATTTCACAAGGAATTTTGTCTCACTAAAGTCAGGAGAAAAATCTTCACTGACTTCCACAGGATCAGGACTTAATCTTTGGTTAAAAACTTCTTACTGACACCACACACCCCAGTATCTCTGGTAGAATAAATGCGAGCAGCCCTATTGATCCAATCAGCCACCTTTATTCACCTGTTTAAGAAGTTTGCAGAATCCATATTGAGCACTGCTGAGCCAGGTTTCTTTACCAAAAATACAGGTTTTCACACAAGAAATACATGCTGTTGCAGTTCAGTAAATGTATTTAATGTTAGAGCCTCTGTAATCGACACACCAGATTTATTTTCTCGTAACTTTTTGGAGACGTTCCGATCAATGCCATTGTATGACTGACAAATTTATGGCTTGCATAGATTCTGATGTTTTGCCTCTCCTTACAAGTTCATGAGCTACCATTAAAACCTGAAAACATTCCTTTTTGTTAGTCATTCCCTCCCCAGTAACAAGTGGAAAAATTAGACGGGTTCCAAAACTTATTTCAGTATCTACGATGCATGTCAGCTAACGTCTGAGCACTCTAAATGCATGAACTTCTGTGCTGACAGTTGATGGTCCTCCATATGCTATCACTAGAAGAACAACTTCCCAAGAATATGTAGTATAATAATATGCACTATGTAAAGGTAATAACAGCTCTAGAAAAATAGGAATCGTGACAGTTGCAGAAATAATCTGCTGACAGATGAGGAGATATTATTATAAGGACACAGAGAGGTAGATCTTTTGTATCCATCAAAAAGCCTGTATTAGATACTGAGAAAAATAGAATATGCTCTAAGACCATGGATTTCATCTGCTGGTTGAGGAGGTACTGGGGAACTGGAAGCTGTTTTTAAGTAGCTTACCAGAAGTGGCTGAGAAAAGTGAGCCTACTGTCAGGAGGCATAAGTTCACATCTCTATTAAAAAGTATTCAGAATGTGCAACTGGGAAAAAACCACCTAACTGAAAGCTACTGGTTTCAATTAGGAAGTGAGGATCAGCATTCAAAATGGGTAGAGAGAGGGTTGGGAAGTGCTTCAATTTACAACCAAACCTTCAGCCATTAGTCTGGAAAACCGGAATGACAGATTTGATCCTGAAGACATTTGTTTTGGTCTACTCACTGTAACCTGCTGAAGACAATTTACATCATTTGGGCTAGCAAGTACACTCTCCAAGTCCCTTCTAGTATTAAAGGAAGTTCTGTTTATGTTGAGAGTTCAGAATTCATCTTTTTGTCAGATTATCAACTCTGTCTTAAAAATTTATGCAGCAAATCAGGTCTTTATTACATTATATTTAGTAGGTGCTGAGTAGTCTTCAGATGTTTCACTGAACAAGAATCATTTGAGGCAATACTCTGTTTAGCAGAAGTTCTAAGGGTTTTGTTAAAAATCTGCTGTCACCTCTACAGAAAAACTTGTGCTGTGTCCCTAATACAATAATTAATTTTGCCTTTTTCATTAGAATGGCTTCATGTATCAGCAAGGTGGTGGCGGTTCAAAGCAGAACAGTTGTCAGAGGTTGGCTTGACTTCTCCAGCTAGAGGTTTCAAAGAGCTCTGAGGCTACATGAGATTGTGTAGCCTTCCCTTTGTGTTGCTTGTCTTACCCCTACTGTGCGAGAGAATTCATTGAGATTCTGGGAATATCTCCTGCACTTGATGAGAGCTCAACTGTACTGATTTGTTTGTAATAGAATATGGTGAACAAAACACAAGAGGAGATTGCTGCTGGTGGGGCACAGAAGGAGGGAAAACTCTTTATTAAGCACCATCCTTTGGAGGTTACCTGTGGAGTCACAAGTTAGTTTCCCCCAGTTTCAGAACTCACTGTGTTTTGAAATATTACAGGCAAGAAAAATAAATCTGTTTCTTCTCATGCTTGCTGCTGGAAAGCCTGAAGGCCAGACCTTGTGTTCCTGGGGTGTGCAGGAGGGACCAAGCCCACGGCACGACCCACCCCACAGCTGACTCCTGCAGCTCCTCCCTGCTGGCAGCGCCTTCTCCAGGGTCCTCACGAGGTCCTGCCACTCTGTGGAAACGAACGATCGGATCTGGTTTTTTCCAACATCTGCCTGATTCTCCCAGGCAGCGAGGGGAGTGGCAGCACCTTAGCTTCACAAGGGCCGTGACCTTACCGCTGGGGATGGGCTCCAGCATCGTACAGACCGTGCTCTGGTTGCTGCCTCGCCTTTTGATGCTGGCTGCTCTAACAGCCAAGACGACGCAAAATCCCGGAGTCTCCCTGTGTTTTCAGTGCCACGGGGGGAAAATGTGCTTCGTGCCTCTGATCACCCCGCCATCTCAAGCAGACAAGGCTCATTTTAGTCACGAAACGAGCAAAGGAGTTGTGCTCAACTTTTCATACTGAAAAATGTCAGGGATGTAAGCTCCAGAAACGGAGAATGTAAATTAGACATTGTTGCACGCAAAACGAACTTATCTTTGACAGGCTAAACAGGGGTTCTTCTGGGGAGCCTACTCATACCCACACGGAATGCAGTTTATCTTTCAGCTGCGGGGTTTTTATATTTTATTAAAAATGTATAATTTGAAGGTGTACCGCAGTCATAATGAGAACCGCCGTACAATTACAATTTTGACTAACGGAACAATGGACACCCCCGTACCGTACGGTATTGTATCGGGTAATTAGGGACTGCCAAGGAGCGGGAAAGCACAGCCCAGGAATAATCGATGTCTCTCCCACCGTGTGTACTGTAATCCAGCACCTCGTCCCACCAAACCATTCATCCTCACCTCCCGGGCGCAGAAAAAAGGGAGAAACAGGAGGAATCACACACCTCGGAGCGGCTGAGAGCCCCGTCTGGCTGCGGCGGGGGCCGGGACGGCCGCCGATGGGGAAGGGGGAGGGAGGTGCGCGGGGGGGGCGGTCCGGCCCCGCGGGGAGGCACGGCGGCGGCACCCCGGCGAGGGCCTGGGGGGCATGCCCGGTGGACGCCCGCCTGCGCGTGGGGACACACAGTCCCCCTCCCCCATCCAGGCTGTGGGCGGGGGGCGGGCGCGCACCGCCCCCTCCCCTCCGCTCCTCCCGGTGCTCGCCGCGGCGCGCCCCCCCCCCTCCATTCCCCCCACCCCCCCCCCTCCCCCTCAGCTCCCATGGCGGGCAGCGGCGGCCGATTCGGTGCCGGCAAGCCCCGCCCGCCGGCGGGCCGAGGCCGGCCTCCCCCTTCTCTCCGCCGCCCCCTCGGCGGCAGCCCGCCAGCAGCGGCACAGCAGGCGCGGGGCCGGCTCGCTCCGCGCTGCCTCTCGCCCGCCCCGCCGCCCCGCCGCTCCCATGCAGGCCGGCGGAGCGGCAGAAGATGGCTGACTCGCCGGGGCACCCGCGCCCCTGCCCGCCCGCGCCCCCCGCCCGCCCGCCGCCACCGCCGCCACCCCCCCGGGCCCTTCGCGGCGCCGCCTGCCAGCACTGAGAGCCGCCGCCACCCCCCCCCCCCTCCGCCTTCTCCCCGCGCCCCTCCCGGCCCCCCCAGAGCACCAGCAGCCATTTCATCTCCACCACCAAGTAGGCGCAAAAAATGGCAGAAATGGAGAAAGAAGGGAGACCTCCCGAAAATAAAAGGAGCAGGAAGCCGGCTCACCCGGTGAAGCGGGAGATCAACGAGGAGATGAAGGTAGGTGTCTGTGATGGGGAAGGGAACGGGGGTGTCCCGTACCCCCCCTCCCCCCCGCCTCCGTTCATGGAAACGAAATAAGAAAGGATCTCTTGTCATTTTATTTTTTTTTGTAGGATGCACTGAATGTGTCTCAACTCCGCCTCCTGGGCTGAAAACAGAGACGAATTCACAGGCTGCAAATCCTGTTCATTGACCAGCTTTGATTTATTAAAAAAAAAGAAAAAAAAAAGAAAAAAATAGGCAAACTCTCCCTTGTTGGGCTTTTAAGCTCCTCGGGTGCCAGTGATCAGCCGTTTTTGGTTTTTTGGTTTTTTTTTGTTTCTATAGCCATCCGCTCAGGTAGCTGGGAAGCCCTAAAGTTAGGAAAGAAAGGCACCTCTTTTAAACACTGTATTTCTCTCCTTTTTCAGTAGCCAGCTGCAACTGTGTAATTAAATTGTCTAAGTGAAATGTTACGGTCTGAGCCGCGCATCATTCTCGCACTTAGGCGCGGAGAGCCCTTTTCTCTCCTTCTCCCTCTCGCCACCGCCTCCTCCTCTGTGTTCCGTGCTCCGCTTGGCAGTTCCCCGCGGCGGCAGAGGTGCTGCTGAAAGGTGGCTGGTTGGCCGAGGGCTGCTTTTCATGGAAGTCCATTTATCGTGCGCAGGGCTGTCCTGCCTGCTAGGAAGCCGTGCCAATCCAGCTGTGCGCTGGAGGTAGCGCTTGAGGCAACCACTCCAGATGTTAGGATGGCTGTGGTCGCACAAAACGTTGTTTCGGGACTTCTTTTATCATTAGGTCGCTGCTCCAGGCTTGACCGATCCTATTTTTTGCGCCTGTTTTCCACTTCTGTTCTGGGTCTGTTTGCTTTACGTCTCTGATTCCCCAAAGTTGGGAGCAACGCATTGCGAGACTTCAGCTGAACTTGTTGTTGTTGTTAAATGCGCGGATAAAGTAACTAAAACGGCATAGTTTGGTTGTGAGCTAAAGCTGCCGACGTTTAATTTGAATGTGTCATTTATTAAAAGGCTGATTGTAAGTGGAGGACTGCCTGGAAAATGTCACACGTTTGCGTTGTATGTGCACTATATGAGGGAGTATATAAATATGTGTGATGCCTGGTGAAAATACCTCTGCTTTCCGAAGCACTGATCTCCCCATGTAAAATTAAAGGAAAATGCACAGTCCCCTCCTGTCTCCCTTCTTTTGCACACCACTGGTTTCGCTGAGGTGTCCTTTTGTGCCTACCAAGGCAGGCGTTCCTGCTCCCGCTGCCTGTGTGAGGAGCGTGTACACAGTTCTGTGTGCACATCAACTGGAAATGTGGACAGGAGTTGTACTGGGGGAATGAACAAAATAACGTGTCGGTGCATCTTTGGAAACAAACTGTGCTAGTTCCAAGCCCCGAGGAATGGTGTTATTCTTTGCGAGTTGTGTGACACATCCTATTTTGGGAGAGGGCTCCGTGCAGGCTCTGCAGAGTAAGAGTCATTGTAATCCCACATAGTTTTGGGGACTGTGGAGGTCTCTAGCATAGGGTATTGGCCCCTTAGAGCGTCGCCTAATGCGTTCTGTATGGATTGCAGCTTTTCAGTTTCATAGGTTCTAGAATTACAAATTAGCTAATTTTAATCAAAACATGTGAAATGTTATCCTGGCTGGATATAAAGGCTGACTGTGCTGGATCCTCTGGGTTTGTTTTGTTTACTTTGGCTGCAGGCACACTCAGCGGTTTGGGAGATAGTTGTTCTTCTACAGTATAACAGATGTTTGTCTGAAAGGGTGAGGAAGAAACAAAAACAACATTGTGTGAAGGAGAAAAATTACACAATTTTAAACTAATGCTTTGGTATTAAGCACTGGCGTTAACATTCATGTTTCTCTTTTTTAGTCAAGGGTAGCTGCTTAAGGTTAGAGAGCTCAAGATTTCAGCTGACTTAAAATTTAAAGACGGGTAGAAACAGCATTTTGAACTGATGTGATTTCTGGTCGAGAGTGAGACAGTTGATGGCAGAACCTTCCCCAAAGCACAGGCTGCCTTTCAATGTAAACTATGCTATATATGCTATACCAGGAGACTGCGTTTTCAGTAGGACAGTTGGCTGCTGTCATCGGGGAGGGGAAAGAGAGGGGGAGGAAAAAAAAAAAGTGGTTTGAATTTTTGACTTGTTGAGAAAGTTAAAATCCTGTGGCAATGACTTACTCCTTTTCTTTACTGGTGGATTAAGATGTCTAGCTGTTCTTCATAAACCCGAGGAATACGATAATGTAGCAAATTGGTTACACTGTGCAAAATGTTTGCAGCAAAGTGACAGAGGGAGCACAATGTGCCCTTGTGTAGGTTCATATCTGTAATGTTCAAACAGGCTGACTGTTTCCCTTCATCTGAACTGCTTTCATCTGGACCAGTGTAAAATAAGCTCTGGTAAGTAATCACGGCAGAGCAGAAAGAAAGGAATGTATACAGCAATAGACAGCCTAAGCTGTAAAAACTGTAACCCGAGTATCAGCAGCAGATCAGATATCAAGGCTTTAAGGTAGGGGAAATGAAAGAGATGAAGGGGAGGAAAAGACGAGAGAGGGAATGGAAAAGTCAGCTTGGAAAGTGAAGGAGAAGTAGGAGGGCCCCCTCAGGGAAATTTGGCTCAGGGATTAGGGAATTTTATCATGGTGTACAGTGACCTACTCAGGTTTCAGCCCACGTTGGATCAAATTGCCTTCCTTTGCTAGCAGAAAGAAAAAGGACTGGTGTGTATGTGATTTATTTTTTTTTTTCCCCTTCGGGTAATAAAAAGGCCATTGGTACAAGTGTCTATTTTTAAGTACAGCAAATGCAGGGCACTATGAATGAGCAGTAAAATTACCTCATCACAGATACTTCCTTCAAGATTTGCTGTTTGATACAGTCAGATATTTACTCAAGAAGGATCACAACACCTAACTTCTTGGTTTGGTGTCTTCCAGTAGTAGTGTCACGGCTCGGTTTTAACAGGACTGGATGGATATTCAGGCTGCTTGCTCTTTCCTTATGCCAGATATTAAGTTCCATTTTTGTTGTGGCTACCCTAATCTACATGATGGTTCTAACAAATTTTAATTTGATACAATGTTGTGTGCAAAAAATACATGACTCTGCACAATTTTCTGATATTACATTTCAATGAAAAATATATTGAAGAAGAACTGTTTTGTTTTGCTGTGACCTTCACAGCCTCTCTTTCTTTTTTCTCATTATTTTTTGCTTTTGTCCCCCTCCCTCCTTCAGTTGATACTTTCCATTTTTTTCTTCCAGAGGTAGCATTGTTCACCTCATGCTTTGGAAGAAGAGCAGATAGTTATTCCAAAATGCAGTTCAGTGCCATTTCTCTCTTGCTGGTGAATAACAGAGCACCCAAGAGATCCAAAGCTGTCGTAATCAGAGTATCCAATGCTATTTTAAGGCCAAACTGTTTTTTACAGCATAATTGATGAAAGCACTCGTCAAGGTGTGGTGATGGCTTCCCCATCCATCCCTCCTCAGCTGATTTCCATGTGCCATCCCACTGCCAGGCTGCAGTGCTGCTCAGGAGGGGCAGCTTGGTGCGCTGCAACCTTGTGAAATGAAGTTACACCCAGCACTGGGTTGCACTGGAAGTTCTCCTGAACAAACAAAGACAATGTGTCTGTCAGTTGAAAGGCGAGCAATTAATTTACGCTGTAATTTCACAGGGCTGCTCCATGTGCCCAAGGAGTTTACCATCTATAAATATTCTCAATAACTAATTTGTATCTAAAATTGGGCATCGTTCCTGATGCCTAGAGCTTAAGACAGCCCCATCTGTTATAGTTTAATAGTAAACTCATCAGAAGATCTTTCAGTTTAGTGTTTTAATACTCCCCATTTGGCATTCAGAAGTGCTGCTGTCAGAAGGAGGGAAGCAGGCATACCAGTGCTGTGCCTGGAGCCAGCCAGATCGCTCGGAAGATTCCAAGGAAACTCCTCCCTTCTCTCCTGAAAAGCAAAAAATGTCTTTGGGAAAGTGCAAAAGCAGACAGACTTTATCAATGGTACTGTTTCAGGAGGCCAAGGTGGCGTTTTGTGGTGCTGTTTTTTTCTTTTTTTTGCAGTCTGCTTGGAAGGAGTTTTGTGGGATGGCTGCAGAAGGGAGTTGTGCTGCCTGCACAGGCAGCCTCACCTGCCTCTGCGTGGTAGAAATAGTGCTTATTCCAACCAAGTGGATATTACAGAACCAAACGTGTACATGGGAGAACAAAGGAAATTAAGGCATCAAGATGTTTTGCTTTCCTTGGTGCAGTGGAAGTGAAAAGTGAATTTGTGGGGCTCTGCATCGAGCGGGTTGTGCAGGCAAGGAAATGGAGTGGAGCCACTGTGTTTCCTCCCAGATCTGAAATAAACATTCAGCTGTAAAACCTAGAAGAAAATGAGTCTGACAGACTCGTTCTCCCCTGTGTTTCCTGCCTCCGTGTTTGCCAGGCCTCATTCAGTGCAGCCAGGCCTTGCCCCCTGTGAATATGGTTCCTAAAGAAGGAAAAGGCAAGAGGTCTAAGATGGAAAGAGAAGCGTGGCTTCGCTTCAGAATGTACTAATTAGCGAAGATTTGAGAAAATGATGCTTTGCAATGTAAAAAATCAAGCTGTAGGTGTACTGTTAAGATGAAATTAATCCTAAAGCGGGAGTAAATGTGATTGTTTTTACTGCCTGGTTTGTAAGTCAGTCTCACGAAGAAGAGAAACCGCAGTCTGGCAAGCCAACACACTCTTCTTCTTCTTTCCCATTGAATAGGAAGCAAATTCAAGTCAAAATACCAACGAGCCTAATAGTTAGTTAGTTATCCTGGCTTTTCCAGGAGGGAGGTTATTTCTGTATAGCACAAGAACAGAGAAATCATACAGTTAAAACACGCAAATTACACGTTGCCCCGCAGTGGCGATAAGTGGTTTGGGACTTAGCAGGGGGACAAAAAAAGAATTGCAGTCCATTAGGAGGGACAGGCTTTGGCAGTGTTGTGTGACTGGGGCCACTGGAGAATTTTGGGGCCAGTGTCCTTGGCAGGGGTGAGCTGGTTGTACTGCAGCAGTAGCAGATTCCCTGGCAGGCAGGCAGGTGTGCTGGTGTGTGGCTGCACACCTGTGCTGTCAGCTAGAGGAACATGGGAGATTTGGCTCTAGTGGGGTGTTACCCGACTGCCCGGCTGTGCTGGAGAGGGTTTGGATGTTTCCAGCACAGCCTCAGGAGCCTGGCTGCTGCGTGGTACGTGCACAAGAGGCTGAGCATGGCCTGGGGGACTGAGCATGGGACATGGGGCAGCATTTTTGTGCTCGTCCGCTCAGCTCTGACTCTGGCCCACTCTGTCAGCAGCACCGGGCCCGGTGTCTTGGTTTCTGGGCAGGGGACAGGGCATTGCCTCCCTGGCTGGGCAAAGATAGCTTCGGTGCTGTAATTTCACAGTGAAATCCACAAACCCCTGCAGGGCTCCCTTTACGTTTAGTGGGATTTGCGCTGGGCTCAGGGGGACCAGCTTAGCTGTGTGATGCAAACTAGAACACAGGAAGTTCCACCTCACCATGAGGAAAAACTTCTTTACAGTGAGGGTGGCGGAGCACTGGAACAGGCTGCCCAGAGAGGTCGTGGAGTCTCGTTCTCTGGAGACTTTCAAAACTCTTCTGTTTGCATTTCTGAGTGACCTGCCCTAGATTCTATGGTGATCATGCTCTGGCAGAGGGATTGGACTCGGTGATCTTCAGAGGTCCCTTCCAACCTCTAACATTTTGTGAGTCTGTGATTGCTGACTTGGGATTTTATTGATGATGGGCAAGGTTCTCCCTGGTCCGCCAGTCTTTCACATCATCCCAGCCCTCTGGCAGGGCTGGGGGTTAGGGTGGTAGCTTCAGACCCTCCACATCCTCTTGGGCAGTGGGTCTGAGAGTAGGCATGGACTAGCTCAGTGCCTCTGCTGTCCTGTTCCTGCAAAAGTTTGGAATTGTAGCTCTATGGACATCCTTCATCTGATCATCCAGACTCGTCTTCACATCTCCTCCCTGGGCTTTGGCAGGTCCTGCATATCTCAGTTCAGCTGGTTCCTGTCTAGCCTGCTTCATCACTGCTTCTTCTGCTCTCTGCTCCAACCTCAGGTCCCACATTCTAGCATTTCTCAAGCACTGTTGTTACAATCATCACCCTGCTTTTCACTAAGCCTTTGAAGCTTGTACATCTTTCAGTGAGGTTCTGCTCTGCATGTACAGCTTGTGTATTCATTGGCTTGCTTCCTTTCCTTAACTTCATCAAGAACTGGGCTTTCCTGCCTCTTTTTTTTTTTTTTTTGCCTTTTCCCTGCATTCACACAGAAAAATGTTGTCTCATCTCATTGTTTCTGACTATTTCTACCACACTGGTCTGTACCCGTCTTGTTACTGTATCTTGGATCCACATAGACTGGGCCAACCACTGACATGGGAGAAGGGAGAACACATGGAAACAGTAAAATAATGGTGCTCAGCTTCAGGACAGTGGCTGCAGCGAGCACAGGAACTGTGTGACCATCATCTTGACTGGCAGAGTGTTGGACATGGCTGCAAATGGGTAGTCAGGAGTCTGAGGGAGGGTGGTGGCTTGGTGGCTGCCCATCTATGTGAGAGGGAGTGTGGAAGGAAACATTTCTCAGCTTTGACTATCAGCCTGTTAAGGATGGGATCATCCTCTAGGTTTGCTGTGCACAAAGTGCTGTGTAATGAAGGCCTGGCTCTTGGCCACTGAGAGAATAGATTGAGTGTTCACCATCATTGAAATAGGTAAGATAAATTTTGAAGGAGAATGGCTTAGTTGTTGTTTTTCAATCCAAGCATCCTTGTTGAGAAATCATGGTGTTAAAAAGGATTCTTACTTACATGTCACCTCATTCTACTCTCATTGAAGTTAACAGCAAAGACCCCAGTGATTGATATATTTATTGAGACTCAAGTCTCTATTAGTAGTAATTTCAAAATCAAATGCTTTTCTTTTGTCATGATGACTTCATTTTTGTGCATCACTCATCATGGATGGTAAAATGAGGCTTGAAAGATACTTAAACCTTGTGCCATTACACACCCAAGCATCACTTTGACTAGATTCTCGAGACATACACACGCATTAATTTTCAGGAAAAAATAAACATACATACAGCCTTGCTTACATATTCCTTGATAAATAATTAGAAATTACTCATTGCCTGAGTTGATCAACAGTGCAAATAAAACACAAAGTATCCACAGGAGGCAAATTTCAAGCTACTCAATTAATTTGGTTGCATGGGGTTTAAGTGAGGAAGACTCTGTCAGTTGGTCTCTACCTTGCTAGATGAGTCTCTGGGGCTGCATCTCCATAGTTGGAATTTAGCAAAGCAAGGGAAGCTGGCAGAACTTGCCTTTGGGCCTCCATGGGCACCAGCAAGTCCTTCTGGGTGAGCTGCAGTGGTGAAGTTTCACTCCCTGTCTCCAGGTTGTGTTGTTGTTGGATTCCCATGGGTTAGAGACAGAGTTAATGCTCTGGCACTTTCAGTGATGAGGGAGAAGTTTTCTAAAAAGCTAAAACCAAACCAAAGCTTTAGAATATTTTTTTTTTCAATTTTTGCTAGTATTTCAAACACTTACAACATTGCCTCATTCAAATGACAGTTTAAATATATATTTTAGAAATGAGTGTAGGTGTTAGCCCATTACACTGCATTGTACTCGTTGCAAGCTGTAGTAGTGACATAGTTCACACGTAATGGGCTGTTGTACTTAAAATGCTGACAGTAGAGGCAGAGGTGGAATGATGCTGTGTTTTCCATCAGGTCACAGGGCTGCACAGGACATGGAATTGAGACTTCCAGCAGGATGTCAAGTGAAAACGAAAGGGGAAAAAACAGAGGGGAAATTGGTGCTCCAAGGGTCCGCTGTGGGTGTTTGTTTGGGTTTTTCTTTTCCTGAAATGGTGTGTTTGTAGCACAATTGCACAGAGGATACTCCTGGAAGAGTACAAATTGCTTGTGTTTATTGCTTGTAGCTGCTTTACAGCACTCCTTGAGTGACAGGAACACCTATGCAATCTGGTGTGATGAATGAGCCAGGAGCAGTGCGGCGCTCTGACGGTCTGGGGCAGAGTGCCTGCTGGAGCTTTGAATTTGGAAGCAATTCCCATCTGATGAATTTTATTTATTTATTTAAATGACTGGAGAATTGCTGTGTTCTAGCAATAGACTTGCTCCCGCTCAAAAATTAAGCTGGAGCAGTTACTAGACAAAATCTAGCAACCTGCACATTTGACACGTTCCATTTGTTTTGAATTGGTGTCGTATTCCCCTTACTCCTTTGCTGGTAGCCAGAGTCCCAGAAGATGGTGCTTACCAGGAGCATTACTTTAGATGTCAAGACCTTGCAGGAAAATGAAGTTTGGAATTTGTTTCAAGAGAGCGATGATAAAAAAATAAAAAATGCAGAGATCAAACCAAAAGGCTTCGTGTGTGGCTTTTTAATTTCATTTTATAGTTGTCATACTACTTCAAACTGATCTTTGCCATCACAATAATTCATCAGTTGGTTTCCTCCGGTAGTTTCCTAAATCCATAAGCTGTAGAGCTCCATGGCACTATTTGGTTTCAGAAGGCTTTGTTGCCTGGCTGCAGATTTCTTAACTTGCTCCACTAAATCTCCTAGGCCAGTAATGAGCGTTTTCTACAGAAATATTTTTGCCACATGACCTCCAGGATGTGTTTTTAATAGAATTTGAGAGTTATGACAGTCATGTTCCATATTCTGCATTTCCACACAAACGTAGAACGTAACCACACGGCTGCTTGGCAATTGGTTTGAAAATAAATATGGCAAAACTGAGAAAGGCTTCCTTAAACAAATGTAAGAGATATTTATCTGAAACATTGTGGCAAAAGGCTTTCATGTCGAGGAGTTTTTAAGTGGTTTGACTATGCAAGGGCTTATAACTCTGAGGAAAAATGTCTCTGCTGTGATTTTATTTGATTTGGTTCATGGGCACCTCAAGGAACTGTGATTGTGTCAGTGACCTGCTCCAGCTGAAAAGACTGTGGAGCAGTAAGATTGATTAACTGCAGGTTGAAAAAAATCCTAGTTTTCCTTTATTCTCTTGCTGGAGTCTTAAATACTTTATGGCAACACAGACAAGTTTGTGTGACGGATGTATGTTAAAATATTTCTGACATTGAATGCCAGAGCAAAAGTCATAAATAACTCTCCTTTTCATTTTCTTTAGATTACAGATGTGTGAGTCTCTGTCATAATTACACGTGCCAGTCCGAGATTTAAATGCATTACACTTTATGCACTTGACTTATGAAAGGAACATTAGTCTTCGAGGAGGTGGGCCAGACTTGACACTTCCTCGTGTAGCGCAGATAGGGTTCGATTTATGCAGTCCTCCCTTCCTTCCAAATGGTTATTGATTACATAAATAAGTAGGTAATTTTTCTCTTTCAGAACTTTGCAGAAAACACTATGAATGAGCTCCTTGGCTGGTATGGTTATGATAAGGTTGAATTGAAAGATGGAGAAGATATTGAATTCAGGAACTACTCGGCAGACGGGGAAAGCCGCCAGCACATTTCTGTTCTCAAAGGTAACGAGACTTAGTGTTTCTGTGTTCACACAAAGAAGGATTAATACCTCAACCTGTCTGAATTGGCATGGACTATGAAGCATGTTCTGCTGCTTGCTTCGTGATTGGTTTAAATAAAAATATTGGAGAGTGCCTTCTGGTACAAGGAAGCCAACAGGGTATGGGGAAAATCACTTAACGAAGTTGCTGTCGGTCGGTACTAACGAATGTATCTTCACAAATGATTCCTTTTGTGAGCTGGTTGAAAGTGTGGTACCAGTAAACTGCTCTCAACTGGAAAAAAAGAGAGTGTTTTCTTATCAATGTGGCTTTAAGGAAGCCTTTTGCTTTCAAAATCTAGGCTTTTTGTCAATGGCTTTTTAAAAGGCTGAAAGATTTTGAGCTGGAATATTCGCAACGTGTAGGAACCAGCGTGAATGTTCACAAAGGGCTCCTCAGGGATGTTTGTACTATATTGCCTTCTGCAAGTGCTGTAGAAGTTCTCCAGGGGTGGCATTTGTTTGGGACAGTGCTGGATCTTCATGTACTGTGGTATGAGATAATTCAAAATGTGAAGGTTGGGATCCAGTCTGTTTCTTCAGCCATTCAGTTGCTGCCTTCTGACTGCTCAGCCACAGCAAACGGGCAGGGACTTGTCATCAGGGTGAACAGAAGAGTAGGGAATTGCTGCATCTTGACTTAGCCAACAGGAGTTTCTCAAAGGTGAGGTAAAGAGAGGAGATAGTAGCAGCTTTTGCACTCTTTGGCTGCCACTTTTCACTGTGCTTGTGGCCAGCAGCATTTGGGTTTCCCTTCTGAAGGCTGGCAGGCAGCAGCTGTGTGTTCATTGTGTGTTGCAATGAGTACTGGGACCAGAGAGACCCTTTCTGAAGGAGAGATGGCTAGAAAAAGGTGGAAAAAACAGAGGTGAGGTGAAACAACCTAATCATCTTAAAATTGCTTGCAGCTTGTTAGTTCCATAGTGACATTGTTGATCAATATTTATTTTTCATTGAAAATGCATTGTCTTTAAGCCACCTTTGAAGAAACCTGTTCCTGTGTAGTGATACGATTCATTTATTTATGTTTTAATAAATAGATCTTTTATTGAATGATTTGTGGCTCCAGTCTATGCCTGATGAAATCTGTGATATACTTTTTTTATAGACTCATGATACAGATCATATTTTATAGATACATAAGACAAATAATGTTTTATGTACCAAACAAAGATGTTGAATGCCTGCGCTGGGTAGAAATTTTTGGTGTCTGCAGTTAATGGGAGGGGAAAAAAGTGTGTTTCTTTTTCTGAGAGATGGAAGGAGAGGGAATAATGATTAAGTCCTGCCCCATAGCTAACTGAGGTGCATTAGAGACATTCCTAGAAATAAGAATCCTAAGGTGACGGGGGATTAAAGACTTAGAATAATAACTGTCATAATTTCATGCACACTTTGCTGTAATTTCAGTATTTTGTGCCTTTCTTTAAATCCTTTCCATTACTTCTACTCATTACTGATAGAGAATTAGGAATTCTTTTATTTTTCAGTTTATGCTTCTTGCATTGGTGAAGTCCCAGTATGCTGAGAGTGATCACCATGCAAACAGTAGAAGCAAAGGACAGGAATAGGATGTCCTTGATTAAATCAGACATACTAAGGTTATGGATGGCAAAATAATCCCACCTTTAGGGAAAAAAAAGGAAAGTGTGAGCTCTTGATTTTTAAAAATGGAGCCTTTTTCTTTTGAAGTATCCATTTTTTAAAAGGGAAAATATCTGGGGTTTCTTTTTGTGCCCTTGTCTTGTATTAGGGTAAGTGATTTAATTAACAGTTTGGTGAAAGTATGTAGGGGCATTTAAGAAATACATGTGTCATACTGTACAATGTGTGCTTTGTGTTTTACAGAAAATTCTTTGCCAAAACCAAAATTACCTGAGGACAGTGTTATTTCACCGTACAATATAAACCCGGGCTACCCAGGGCTTGCCACAGGAAATGGACTTTCAGACTCACCAGCAGGGTCGAAGGATCACGGGAATGTACCTATTATTGTCCCATTAATTCCACCACCTTTCATAAAGCCACCAGCAGGTAAATCCTAATGAACCTTTAAAAATGGTTACTGTCATTGACACGTGTCCTGAGGTTGTTCGATCAGCCTTTGTAAGAAGGCTGGTTTCAAAATTAAAAAAAAACCAAAACCAACAAAAAACTGGTCAAGAGAACTTTAAAACAGAGTGAGAGAGTAACTTTATTTGTTAATATTCTTGAATAACTTCTGCCGATGCAATGACAAACTTGTGCTGCCTGTGACACTCTGTGCTGGATTGTACTCTCTGCACTTCAACAACATCTGCTTTTAGTGGAGAAAAAAAAATAATTTTGTTTTGACAAATCAAGCCTTTAAATAAATTAATGGAAGATGATTAAATTAAAAATAGGCTCCACAAATGAAATGGTGAGACAAAGCCATCAAATCAATATCATGTCTTTAAACCAGCTTAACAAGCTCATCCTGGGAAACCTGTCTCTTGATTCTCATTGAAATCGCTGACCGTTGTCTCCTGAGGGTTTAATAAGATCTTGACTCTACCTGGGGGGCTGCACCAAGATGTTTTACATCTTCATTAGATATATATCAGGAGTGATTTTCTAACATGCCATTCCCCCGAGTTTGTGTGAAAAATGATTTCTGCCACCCGGCGTGCAGCTTACTCTGATCTGTGAGAGGAGCTCTTAGGGCCACACCAAGGTGATTAATTGCTGTGTTATTGTTTACTGCTGGATGTGGTGTGATAATTGGTGGATTCATAGCACAGCAGGCTCTGTCCTGCTTCTGTGGGTGTCCCTGTGTCATTTTGGGTGCTCTTGGGTAGGCTGGAAGGAGTACAGGGGGATGGACCTGCAAGATTGGCCCAGACCGGTAGCTCTTGGTGTGCAGGGAGGCAGCCTGGCTAAAGGGGCCCCACCAGGTGTGAGGGCACTTCTTCAGAGGCAGAACAGCTTGTGGGATCAGGTTCCATGTGTTAGATGGTCACCTCTTCCCTTTGTTGCATTGACTGAAGGTAACTGTAAAATTCAGATCAGTCCAAGAAAGTGTTTGCCTGTTGACAGTCACGAGAGAGACTACAGTTGCCCCTCCCTAATTATTATTATGCCATCAAGTTTTATCTCTAAAGAAGTATACTAACATGCTATGAATAATTTTCTGATGTTACTCCATATGCATTCCCTGCCAAAGACTTTTCATCTATTTTATATGATGTTTGCTAATTACCAAAGCTATTTGGGCCCATTCCTGCAGCCTTTACACAGCTAAAGATCTCAGGCCATATGGGCTGGATCCTCAGCTGTTGTTGATTTGGCCCTAAAGCTTTAATCAAGGGCTTGTGCCATCCCAAGCTATTTTCTCCTCCAGTCTGAGTCATGGATGAATCCAGAATGCTGAATTTGTGGTACAGGAACAGAGGGCTGTAACGTGCATTGTGCAAACTGCCACAGTGGCTGGGTTTTTATGACATCAGATAAGCAGGAGGAGATGGAACTATGAAGTAGAAAAACAAATTACTGCAACAGTAGTGAAGTGGACACAGGGGACCCTTGGCCAAGTCAACTGCCTGCCTTCTGTTCTTTGTCTGTCCACCTACCACGTGTGATCCTGTGTTTAAATGTATCATTCAGGGTCACGTGCAGGAGAATAGTTTTTATAAGTAAATTCCATCTTTGGGTTTCTAATCTATTAGTTCATAACGAATATCATTGTTTTACTTGCACAGGGGATAGGAATGCTTAATCTCTGCCTCCTCTGACTTTATCCCATGATCAGTAATGAGTGCTAGATTATCATGACTTCTGAGCAGATGAGCATATTTGTCTCACCCTTGTTTTAGAAAGCAAAGTTTGGGAGGACCAGAGGGGGAGGGAGAACCACAACCTTTGTGCCACTTGCAATAAGCATCAGTAGTAATTGTTTTGTTTTATCTTAGGGCGTAGGTGCCCTAGTCATGATCACCCCAAAGAGCCTGGCAAGAAACAACTGGTGAATACAAGTAGAAAAGGGAGTACAAAGGAGGCAGGAGAGCCAGCATGCAAGGCAGTGGTCTTGGCACTGCACTTTGACACCGTTCTGTGGGCACTACATCAAAGCAGAAAACTTCAGAGTGATACAAAGCCAGACAAGAGTAACTCTGGGGATGTTTTCTCAGAGCCACTCATGAGCCCAGGGGATGACTTTGGAAACAGCACAAAGGTGCTGCTTTCAGTGAGCAGGCAAATGGAAAAGCCTCGCATCATCAAGTGCTGAAGCTGAAAGTCAATGTTTTTAACATAGAGGGGACACAGGCTGCAAGAGGGACCTGCCACAAGAACAGTAGCAGCTTACATTTGATTGAGTTAATACATGAAGGAAGGGGACAGAAGGGAGACACAGAGAGTCCCAGAGAAAGCTTCATGGTTAAAATTCTGGGCAGAGAAAGGGATCTTTGCAGCACATTTTGAAGGGACACACACAGGAGAATCGGGATGAGTCCAGGCTTTGTGGGTGGATACGTTGGGTTGAGACAGAACCAGTTTTCTTTTTAGTAACTTTACTTTCCAGTTAAGTCTCTTCTAAGTTTCTGAAATTAACAGCATGTTTTTCAGTCAGTGTCTGCTTCTAGGACTGATAACACTCGGTGTTCATAGTTACTGCTGGAGAATGGTATGCAGACAGGCTCTTGCTTATACTTACTCTGATAGAAAGCAAGGTCACTACATGGTTCTGCTCAACTCCTTATGTGCTGGAAACAAAAGGGAGGAAAGGGATCACACCTGTGACAGGTGACCCAAAACTGACCAAATGAAGTATTTCATCCCATGCACATCATACTCGGTACAAATCTGAGGGATCACGAGGGTCAAGTTCTCTTCATCCATGGCCAATGTCCTGAGGGGACTCTGTCCATTCATCTTCCTTTGGTCCTCATCCATGCATTCCTGAATCCCTGCATCCAGCTTCCATCTGCTGCTGACTCCAGGAGCCCAGTCTGGGATTTTCCCAGGGCCTGTCCTGCAGCCTCAGTGATGACATGAACTTTTAGATACTGTATAGGAGAAAAATCTACAAGATTTAAATATAGCTCAAAAAAGAGTGCCCAGAGATTAAAATAATCACTAAATCATGAACCTGAAGGACAGGAAAGATGACGGTGCAGTCCACTGTTCCTGAGCAAATAATGTGGAGTGAGCACTTAGGGAGAAATTATGAAGACTTTAATTCTTTCCATATTGATCTTGAACTGAAGGGTCAGCACTACTACAGAAGTGTCAGGAACACAGGCTGAGGTACTCATTTGGGCAGGACAGCAGTGGTCTGGAGAGGATAAGCAGTTCCAAGAAACAGTCACAATGAATTATTAGTTGAATAATTTTTGCAGATAAGATTCTATATAGATAAGAGGAAGAAGAGAGAGAGCAGAGCACAGGAGATGCTCACAGAAGCCTGAAGGGAGAAACAGGAAGGACTGTAAGGTGCACTCAGGTGGCTGGGGGAAGACAGGGTCAGGAAGCCAAGGGAAACAGGATTTCCAGATAGGCAGGTGTGATTCTTCCTGTCAGAAGCAACTACCACCTAGAGAAGGAGGAAGAAAGAGTGCTGATCCTGAAGCAATCTAGAAACGGTCATCTTCCTTGAGCATGCTGGAAAACTGAACAGCAGCCTATCTGCATTAATACTTCAAATAAACAGGCTAAAATCCTCAATAGGTAACAAAATTACCTCTTTCCCTCACAGTTATTTTATATTAAAGTGTGTTTTTTCTTTGGAAAACCAAATAGTTGGAGCAGTCTCACTAAAATTTTGTCTCCAAGCCGTTCAGCTCTCTGTTTTAGTCAGATGATTAGGTTAAAATTTGCTTATACTATCCTGGAAAACATTAGACTGCTACCTGGCCAAATATAAACAGCTCCAATAAAGGCACTCTCTCCATGGTGTACCCCAAAATTACACCTGAAAAAGGCTGACTGAAACGCATGGGCTGTCTAGAGACTCAGGTCACATCAGTGAGGATCATAGAATCATAGAATGGTGAAGGCTGGAAGGGACCTTCAAGATCATCAGGTTCCAACCTCCCTGCTATGAGCAGGGACACCTCCCACCAGACCAGGCTGCACAAGCCTCATCCAACCTGGCCTTGAACACCTCCAGGGAGGGGGCAGCCACAACCTCCCTGGGCAACCTGTGCCAGTGCCTCACTGCCCTCATGGGGAAGAATTTCTTCCTGATGTCTGACCTAAACCTCCCCTCTTTCAGTTTAAACCATTACCCCTTGTCCTCTCACTGCCTTTTCTGGTGCAAAGCCCCTCCCCAGCTTTCCTGTAGCCCCTTCAGGCACTGGAAGGTGCTCTGAGGTCTCCCTGGAGCCTTCTCTTCTCCAGGCTGAACAGCCCCAACTCTCTCAGCCTGTCTTCATAGCAGAGCTGCTCCAGCCCTTTGATCATCTTCGTGACCTTTCTCTGGAAAGGGATGCTAAGTCCAGTCATGGGAAGGATGATGGTTACTCAGATCTGCTGTTTGCAAGAGCACTCCACTGACCTGCACCACCAGGCAGATAGACCATGTTCAGGCAGTGCCCATCAGAAAGGGCTTTATCAGTCCACATCAACCATCCAGCCTGCAACTGGAAGCATGTAAGAAGTCAGTGCAGTCTCCAGGGAGCTGGTGTGATGGTCTCCTTTGGATCATAACTGTCCTTCTTGCTCAGCAGGCTGGTAGCTACATTTAGTGCCAATGGCAGCAGGTTCTGACTGATCTTCAGGGTTAGTCTCGAGTACAACCCCTTGCAACAAACTGACACTAAGGTTTGTTCTGATTGGTGTTAGAAGTTTCTTATTTTCTACAAAGCTACATAAAGTATGTATTTCAATTTAAAAATGATATAGAAATAGCAAGGAACAAAAAGGCAATCTTCAGCAATGGTCTAGAAATAGAAATCCCACCACAGCTGTGCAGGGTATGTGGCCATAGGATGCAGCATGCCAACATCCTGACTGTAATTCTGCAGCCCTTGGTGGTAGAGAAAATCTGAGAGGGCACTTGGGGTGACTCTGCCCTATTGCTCAGGCAAGTTTGGACGGCTGTTGTTAACTGGGATGAAGGAAGGCTAAAATCAAGAGTAGTCAAAGAAGAATGCAAAAAATTCCTTCAACACAGGCGAGGACTTGCTGCCTGCTTCCCCTGGCACCTGCTGGAGGCTACGGTGTCTCTGTTTCCTCCTTTTTTCAGGAGTGCTCTGTGGTTTACTTCTCTTGTGATCCCCATGGCAGTGCCTCGGTAGGGGAGGTCCAACTGCTGTTTGCTCTGGCATTTGAGCTCAGGTGTTGGCAAAACCCTTCCCTTTCCCTCTCCTTCTGTGCACAAGTGATGCCCAGAGCACATTTGCTGTTCTAAGCACCACCAACAAGAACCAGCTCCCTGCCATGCTGTGAGGACAGGTCACCTGCAAGGGACACGGTGGAGGAGGAGGCAGAGAGCATGATACCATGCAGCTGACCCAGCTTTCCACAGGGGAAAAAAGTACAAGGGAAAAAGAAAGCTCCCTACTGGGGTTTTCACAAGATAATGAGCACATTTGGGAAAGGAAAGGGGATTTAAATCCTCCAACCCACAGATCTGCGCCTCTACATGATGAGTTGGTTCGGTGGTTTCCAAATGATACTGATTGGGGTTGTACCAAAAGTTACCAGGAACTAGCAAAAATGAAGGAGGAATGGGCTGGGGGAACTGTCTCTGGTGAAGCAAAACATCTTTAGGGAGGAGCAGAAGTGTTTCCAGCACTGAGTACCTTGGAAGATAGGCCTGTGACCAAAGTTGGCAAGGAAATGTCATATTCAAATACTAAGATGAGTAATTAGGTACTTTATAGGATGGATCAAGTAGTTTTCTTTGTTATAGCCCCACATAACTTCAGAATTGAAGTTTACAGGACTTTTTGGTAAGTGTAAGTGCAGATGAAGAACTCGGTGTGTCAGGAGGGCTGATGTGCCACAACATGTGGGACTAAACAGTCGCTGCCCCATGGACACTCTGGAACTGCCTGCTCTTACCCCTCTCCATGTTTAAATTGTATTGGAGGAATCTGGAAGCAGAAAAGATGTTTGAAATGGTAGTTAGCAGGGCAATAAACATGATTTCCAAGATCATCTGTCTAAATTCACCAAGGAAATGGTTTTATGACTGCATAATCAGGAACTCTGATTTCAGGCAGAACCCAGTGGCAATTTTCCTTAAATAAAGAGCATATATATCAGATTTAATTAAGCCTATATACTGAGGAGACTTGCATTTTACTACCCTCTGAGTCCTGCTTCAGTATTTCCCAAATCTTATTCCACTTGCTAAATAGCATTACAGTTTCTCTAACTGCAGGTTTAGCTCTCTAATAAAAGACCACTGCAACAAATGCTATAGTCACTACTCCTCAAATTCTTTCTCTTGTTTTCAGTTTGAAACATCATCTAATTTACACTGATCGTAGGGTTATTGGTGCCTGTGCTTTAAAATGCCAGTGGTTGCCTGCCCCATCTAGCCTGCTGTTGATGTCTTTTGCTCTCTGTGGAGGGCCAAGAGTTTCCTTTGTGCTAAAAAGAAAATCACAAAGTCCACATAAGCGCTTTAATAGCACGTATGAAAACTACCCAGGGAGTTCCCCCCCTATTAGCTGAAATAGGTGCTTTTTTGTATGCATGTTTAAAACCTGCCTAAACTCCAGCTTTTATTTGTGTTGTGCATTCAGTCCTTCCTGAACTATGCAGGAGAATGTGCCTCAACTCATGCATGGAAAACGAGGCAAGCCGTGGTTCCCCAAGATGATTTTTTGAACGGAGCTGGGACACTCTGCTTTATTGGCAGAGTAGTGAACTCCAAGAGACTGGTCCTTAAAAGGAAAAGCATTGTAGAGGTATTTCCATAGTGATGGTTGCAGCAGGCTTTCTATTGTCAGCCCTATTTTTCAGTCTTCCTCTTGTAATTGCTTTTTCCAAGGTACTTTTTGTACCTTAAGCTTGTCACACGACTCATCTATTTAGAGGATCAGCACTGAAGTGCTGTCACAAGGGGGTCTGCAGCCATAGTGTCTTGGGAGTTTTGCTGGTTTGTTTTCTAGTTTGTGATTAATCAGATAAAGCATCTCTGATGTAAGAAAAGTGACTGAAACAGTTCTGCTACCTTGCTTGGGATCATCAACCTCAGGGTGAAAAATCCAAACACGTGCTGTTTGGTTTTCTTCAATGGCAAGTTAGGGTTTCATGAGCAGCCAGAGGGTAACTCAGAATTAACCATTCTGAAATCCTGGCAGGTGGCAGTGGAAGCAGTGAGCCCTTATTGTTAATGCTGCAGATGCTGGAGTCAAGATCTAATTTATTTAAGAAGGAGGTTTTGCTTCTTTTCATTAGAAAGTAGTAGTGAAAGCAGTTGAAGTATTTAAAGATGTGTGCCAGTGGATGAAGCACAGCTCCCAGCATGGAGTAAAAGGGATATTCTAGCTCCTCCAAAAAACCCTGGGATCCAAACTGCCTGTGTGGGGGGGTGGGATGCAGCAAAGAGAAAAGAAGGAAGAACAGAAGAAAGCTGTAGTGGCAAGACATGGCTGCTGGGAGCTGTGGTGGAAGGAAACTCACGTGCCAGGAAGATATGGACAGTGGGGAGACACTGAGGAGGGATGGGGTGCCACAATGTTTTCTGTATCAATCACAGATACAACCACAGCCCAGGTACAGGTTTCATACAGGGTCACTTAGTCCAGGGAATGTGCCCTTTGAGATCTCAGTCCCAAACCCTGTGCCCTTGTGCCTTTTTGCACAACAGGACTTCTTCAGTACTGCAGCTGGGAAACTTCAGGAGTGGTGTTTTCTTCTTGCCAGAAGAGTTGAGGATCTCCTACTGAATTTCCTGCAAGAAACTGTGGAAATTAAGGTTTTGGAGTACTTGTCTAGGGGTCATAATCATCTGCAGGATTAGAGCTGTAGCTGCATTTGGTTTCACCCAAACTCTTGCAACTGGAGTTAAAGTTGAAAATATGTATTAGTTAGTTCAGAACAGTATTAGTAGAATATTGCAGCCTAAAAATTAGTAAACTGACCAGGATTTAACTCCAGAATTGTAGGGATTTTAGGATCATCCTGCTAAATACTGTAGGCCAGTTTGCTTAGATAAAGGGACAGAACTGTACATGATGGATTTAGTCTGTTGGACTCATTGCCTTCCTTCTCTTCCCCCCACCTCTCCAAATTATGGTTCCACAGAAGATCCTTTAGTCTAAACTGCTGTTCACAGGGTTTAAGAGGAACAATTTCCTGCAGCTTCTTCACTCTGGTTTGAAAGGAAAAAAAAAAAAACAAGCACAACATTCTGCTTAATTAAGACCTAAAGAGGCGGTGCAAACTTTTGATGATTAATTGAAGCATGCTTTAGACTGATGCATATTTAGTTATTATAATGTGATAATTTTATCTTGTTACACAAACTGCTCCCTTTGGGAACGTGATTTAACACTGCAAACACTCCGTGTTTATTGCGTTGTTCATTATGAAAAATACACAGGCTAAAAACCACAAGGAGATGTATCTGAACAGAATCTGTGCAGTGGGTGCAGGGAGTACTTCTTCCACCTGTAATGACACAACCCAGGGGCAGAAAAACACCGTATTGGAACTCCCACAATAGCTCTCCTTGTGAAGAGTTGAGAGCTCAGAAAAGCAGAGGCTGGAAATTCAGATCTTGCACTGTATGTGGAAGGAATGTCTCTTTGTTACCTGGTGTAATTATGAAAGACAGCAGTATGGATGTGCTGCTGAAAACTCTCCTGTCACTGTTCAGTTGCCTCTGTGCCAGCTCCTCTTTGTCCCACCTGTGTGAGGTCCCACGCTACCTGTTGTAAGAGTGACAGGTCTGAGAACATGCTAAGCACATGGTGGGAGCAGGTTATAAAGTCACAAGCCCAGATGGAGGAAACCAAACCAAACAAAAAAATAGCTGTTAAAAAATATTTTATTTCACTTCAAAACCATCTGTACCAGGACTTGCAAGGGTTATTTTTGTACTTGATGAACACGTGTCAGCCTGGCTATGGGAGTCCTGAAAGTGATGGTGAATGATCTTCATCAGCAGAGCTGCTCCAGCAGGAGCTCAGATGATGGACAGAGGCGTGCTGTCAGGATGAGCTCATGTTACTCTAGCGGATATGCTCAGCCAGGCTGCCAGCAAAAGTTTGTCTGTGAGCAAAGGTGGACATTGCCCACGTAGTATACTGGTGCAGTTACTGTGGAGGAGCTTTCGTAGTGCAGACCCCATCAGAAAAAGGTTGGAATAAAGATTCAAGGCTGATAAGCAGTCTCAAACTGCTGGATTTGGAATTCCTTGCTTTCTTCTTGTAGTAGGTTCTTCTTGCTGAGTGCTCTAGGGATGAGGGTTTGATACATTTTCCTGACAGGAGGACAAGAGTCTGATAAAGTGATTTTTGAAGAATTTGGCCTTACAAAACAGAGGGCTGGGAAAAAGTGAGAGGAATCTTATCTTGAATGGAAGGTTTGAATTTACTGGGTTTGGATTATTCCAGTTTGTGTTTCGCAAAAGACAGTGATTAAATCATCAGCCTTTGGCTTTCCTTATTTCACACAATCTTTATTTATTTGTTTGTTTGTTTATTTAAAAATTACTGCTTCCCACTGCTGTGCTTTGTAATGGCAGAAATACATGGACTATTACTTTTCTGTTAATGTTTCACTAAGCTTAAAACACTGCAATGGAACATCCCTATTTGTTACTTTCACAACTTCTGCTCAGATCTCTACTGCAACCAGTGTCAAGAAGGAAAGCACATGATCAGGTTTGGATCTTTATCATTGTCCCCAGCTGTCATCCACACCCATAAGCCATGGGACATGGCTCTGGTCCTCTTCTCTGCCATTCTTAGCTTGGCTTGAAGCTAAAAGAGAGGAATTGGTTTTAGAGCAAGTCTTCCTCCCACTGGGCTGCACAGGGTTCTTGTTGGTGGTCCACAGGGAATTAATCCCATGATACTGGGTGTTGTTTTTTTTTTTCACCTGATGAATTAATTGCATTACAAGACATTAGAGTTGCATAAAAAAAATTACTTGGGCAAACCTACACCTGAGGGAGCAAGGGTGACTTAAAAGTGAAGTATTAGTGTACTGTTGCAGGAAGTACATGCTCAGAAGCACTGTTGTTTGCTGGCTGCTTTACATGGCTGTACTCAGCTTTTGTAGCCATGTTCTGGAATCTTTTAAATGGAAGAGGCATCTAGTTTTATTATTACAGTTACTATTAAAAGGACTATACTGTATATGACCATTCTTTGACCACTGTGGGAGAAGGGAGGAGAAGAGAGAAATAATTCTGAGGCCTCTAAATTTAGGCAGACTCTTTCTCTCTTTCTCCCTTCCTTCTTTCAAAATGATGAACATTTTGATTAATATTGATGAGGCTTTCTGGATATCAGCTGTCTCTTCCTGGAGGTGCAGACAGCAGCTGGAAGTAGTTTCTGGACCATTCTCTGCTGTTCCATTGAGGACCCGGTCACAGTGCTATTTCACAGGACTCCCTGTGAGGTCGTGGTGAAGTTCAGCTGGCCAGGGCATGGCAAGACAACAATTTGACAGCATAGGTGCCTCTCCCTCTCCTCTCCTCATCTTGCCAGGGTCTTAGAGGAAGTCTTTGGCAGAAGGAGGTGGATTGAGCCTTACTGTCCTGCGTAACCTCCTGCTGAGAGGTGTGTAATGCATCTTTTCCATGTTAACAGTTGTTGCTGTTGGGATGCTGTGTAATTGAAAATGGGCAGGTGTGTGGTCTTTCCCATCACCCATGGGAGACAGTTGATGGGTGTCAGTGAACAGGGAGTTGAATGGTAGCTGAGGTGCTTCCCCTCTGAAGTTGTGCATGGAAACCTCTGAGAATCCCAGTGGTGGACCTTTGTGCTCCTCCTTAAAAACTGCCTCAGTGGAGCTAACCTGCTTGAAAAAGAGGTACTCCAGCACCTACTTTTTCAGTGAAGTCTTTTTCAGCTCTGTAATTTTAGATTTTCATTTATAACGGCTACTTTCACCAGAAGTGAAGGCTATTACAAAGGTATCACTGATACATCTTCTGTTTTCCAGAGATAAAATGTGTCTTATCAGTAGGAGTGTGTGTGTTCCTGTTATCTGGAACAAGAGCTTGCTATCTGTTTCCTTTGGTTCATAGGATCTTCTGTTGTCCTGATACATTCAAAGGGACAAGTTCAGTCTATAAGGAATTGGTTTATTATGGTGCAAAAGTAGCTGAATCAGGACACTTCTGTAAAAGCTTGGTACTTTAAATGGCTTGGGATAAACGTGGTGGGAAGAGCTGCTGGGCTGTGCTGGACTAGGGAGCATCCTGGCCAAGACTGGTCCAAAGAGAAAGCTGTGACAGCACCCTGTGCTCCTCTGCATCTGGCTGAGACACAACCAGCCCAAGGGCAGGGTTCTTCACCCTATAGATGGCTGGTGATCATTTTGGCCAAATGGTTTTGATTTCCCTTGATGTTCCATGTATGAAAGCATTTATGTTATTGGCAAATCTCACTCTCAAGGGTAAGTGATAAAATGCATTAAACACAATTCTGTCTTATAACTTAGCCTCAAATATAGGTTTAAAGGTAGTAGACAGTCTGATTAAAACTAAAAGGTCATTATTTTGCATTGTACAATTTTATTTGTGGCTATAAATCATAATACAATTTGTGGAAGAAGAAAAAGTTATTAAACTGGCAATATTTATTCCGTTAAGGTGAATAAAATGCAGCACGTAGTTATGAGTTATGATAGCCAGGGAAAGGAGCCAAATCACTCTGCTAAAAATTAGTTTGCCAATAATTTTACAGAAAGACGACAGCGTAGCTTCAAAACCAAATCCTTTATAGGGAAATGGGATGGCTGCATGACAGAGTCTCTGAGCTATGAATTCTCCACAGCTCATGGACCAGGAACTACTTTAACAATTAGTCTTTAGGGATTTTTTCATTTTGCAGAAGTTAGACAGTGGCTGCTGTCTGTGACTGAAATGTCACGCCGTGTCATAGACTGGACATAAGAACTGAAGAACTCCTGAGTTTTAAGTCAGAAAGATTCTTGCTAACTTATTGTGTTGATGTGTTTGGGATGCTTAACTATTCACTGTCCCCACCTGTGAAGGTGGGGTGGGAATGATGACCACACAAGGATGTTGCTAGCACTTTAGTAATAAGCCCTGGGGTTTTTTTTCTTATGGCAGAAGGCATAGATGCCACATTCCTAGCAGGTGTTAGTGAAGAGCTCCAAACTTAGGAACTCTCTCTGACTGAGGAGCATAAAGACTGATAAATAACCCAGCAGACTTTACCACAGGGCCGTGTCTTCCTTCTTGCTTGAGTCTGTGTTTCTGTGACTGCTCTATTCACACGAGAGCTCCTTGTTTTGTACACTAGTCACCACTCACTGGTGGTGAGACACTGGCCCAGGTTGCCCAGGGAAGCTGTGGAAGCCCCATCCCTGGAAGTGTTGAAGGGCAGGTTGGATGGGGCTCTGAGCAACCTGGTCTAGTGGGAGGTGTCCCTGCCCATGCAGGGGGGTTGGAACTAGATGGTCTTTTAAGGTCCCTTCCAACCTAAACCATTCTATGATTCTATTATTTCAAAGCAACACTGAGAAAGGGTATTTAATGTTCCTTCTTATTTGGAGAGGGCTCTTGTTAGAGACCTGCCTTGGTGCAGAACCTTCTGGGTGTTTTATCACCGGATTGCTGAGCAGAACATCTCAGGGGCTCACTACAACAGGCTGTAAGTAACAAGAACAAAGCAGCAATGCTCATTAAGCCTCTGGTCTTGGTTACTCGTTTAATACAGATTTGTGCACTCTTAAACATGCTAAAAAGCTCTCGAGACTTCCAGAGCTTTTCAGCAATGCACCATTTTTTAAGCTAATAATCTCTTCCAGCCATCTTAGAAGCTTTGCCAGTCTGCTGAGCCTGGCTGGCACAGGTCACTGGCTGCCTGAGGATGGAGCTGGTGATCACAGGCATGCACAGTTCTGCTCTCAGACAGTGAGGATGTAGAAATAGGATGAGCCTGTGCTGGTTTTAGCTAAGAGTAGGTGTGCAGATGTCTGAGGAAGGTGTTTGCATCTCGTGTAAACATTGTTCTTATATTTTTGTTGTAGAAGATGATGTGTCAAATGTACAAATAATGTGTGCCTGGTGCCAGAAAGTTGGAATCAAGCGCTATTCCCTGAGTATGGGAAGTGAAGTGAAATGCTTCTGCAGCGAGAAGTGCTTTGCCGCTTGCCGAAGAGCGTATTTCAAGAGAAACAAGGTAAGAGAAATAAGGAAAGAAAACCTACATAGACATAGCTTTAATCAAGCCCAGCCTGGGCCTCATTTAGCATCTAATAGAAGCTCTTTTCTTTGGTTTTCTCTGTTTCACCTAGTCCCTCCGCTTTCCATCTGTATTGTCTGTTGGACTGTCAGCCTTTACTAACCCTGTTTCTTTCAGTTTCCTTCAGCCTGATGCTTGGGTTTTGTGAGAGTCAGGGAAGTTAAAAACTAATAAGCAGTAACATAAAAGTTTCAATTTGGCCTTAGAGTCTCAGGATATTTGTTGCATATACAAAACCAAGAGGGGGACTTAGGAAAATAGAGTAGAGGAGGGTTATGTATGACAGTGTCGCTGGGTCCCATGGCATTGGGGTAATGGCTAGTGGGTAAATGCTTTTAGGGCCTAAGTCTGGCTCCCACCACAATAGCAGACATCTTCCCACTGCTGCTAGTGAGCTCTAGTTTCATTCTCTTAAAGTGTAGAACTCAAAAGAGCAGGGGCTGTTCAGCCTGGAGAAGAGAAGGCTCCGGGGAGACCTCAGAGCACCTTCCAGTGCCTGAAGGGGCTCCAGGAAAGCTGGGAGGGGCTTTTCACCAGAGAGGGCAGTGATAGGACAAGGGGTAATAGTTTTAAACTGAAAGAAGGGAGATTTAGGTCAGACATGAGGAAGAAATTCTTCCCCATGAGGGCAGTGAGGCACTGGCACAGGTTGCCCAGGGAGGTTGTGGAAGCCCCCTCCCTGGAGGTGTTCAAGGCCAGGTTGGATGAGGCTTGTGCAGCCTGGTCTGGTGGGAGGTGTCCCTGCTCATAGCAGGGAGGTTGGAACCTGATGATCTTGAAGGTCCCTTCCAACCTTCACCATTCTATGATTCTATGATTCTATCATTGCTGTGAAATTCAGACACGATACAGGTTTTGGGTTGGGGCAAGCAATGTTAGAACATCTAGAGTAGCGTGAAAACCCCTCCTACTCAATTTAAATTTAACTCTGTCTAAAATTAGAATGCATTCCTAATATTGAATGTCTACAAAAAGTGCTGTAATCACTGAAGTACAGTGCCTGAAAATGCCCTCTAGGTTACTTCAGCAGCTGTTCCTGCAGCAGAATGTGTGATATTTCATTTAAAGAAAAATAACGAAGGAATGCTCTGGCATTTTTAGTTGTTGAAAAAAATAGCTGTGTCCTTTTAGTGCTTAATAGTGTGAGTCTTCGGGTAGCCTTTATTGTCTTAGAAATATTTATTATTCATAAACTCTATTACATTTTAGTTTTCTAAATTATGCCATTTCCCCTCACACTACAGCACGTTCAAAGCTTGTCAAGTTCCAACTGAATCGAGGTCTCTAAATCTGGTCTTTTACATCCGTGGTAATAACAAATATGTACATAGGAATCCTAGATTCAAGATGCAATGTAAGATCAAATTGGCCTCCTTTATAAATTTGGGTCACATCATCCTGCCAAAAAAAAAAAAAAAGGGGGAAAAAAATGCCTGAAGAATTAGGTTGCAAAAATCAGTAGAGTGGAATTTTAGTGGCAGTCTTGGAGAATCAAGCTCATTGTGTCTACTGGAGCAGATGGACAAGTTAAAGTCACGTGAGTCTTCTGTGAGGAGTGGTGTTTACATCCTTTTTGCCTAGAAAAAGTGCAGAGGAGGGAAGTACATGCTCCTCAGATTATCCTCATTGGAAAACTAGTTTTCATGGATGTATGTGCACACATGCATGTTTATGCGTGTGCAGTTCGATGTGCCTTTCGGTGTGTAAGACACTCTGGAGAGACAGGATCCAGATCACCTCCAGCTGATGCCCCCATGACTTTCAGTCACAAATATACATGGGTAAGATAGTTCATGGTAGTGGAGGCATTGTCAGTGATCCTAGTTAGGTGGTCCTGTGGGTCCAGCAGTGAGGGGTACCAGCTGATTCAGGAAGCCTCGGGGAGGCAGATGAAAGAGCAACCAGTTCATGGTGGATTCTCCCTCATCTTAGATCCTGAACTAGGAGGTTTAAATCCCTTATTAAATAAAAATAAATACATGTTAACATAATGCATAGGTGTACTTCAGCCATCTGCTAACCCCTGAGTAGTAGGGTTCAGTAATATTTTATGACCATGAATTAAATCAGTCAGGAAATTCCTTTTTACCTGACTTACAATTTATTACCCATGTGCTTTGTTGGAGGCCTCCTTGTCCTTATGTTATGAGAGAGGATGAATTAGAGCATCTCATTCCCTCTTGATTCCCTTTCCTACACCTCTGTTAACTTCTGGAAGCTAAAAGATGCTGAATATTTCCATCCAGAAAGCTCTCTGTATTTAATATTTTGTATATATCTAAATAACAATAGGTGTTCCTTATCTTTTCATATACCATCATATCCCAGTGAAATGTCCTATTCTTCACTAAAGAGGTGACAAATTAACAAAATGTTGAATGGGAAGACTTGGCAAAACATTACATATGATTGATAACGTGTTGGTTGCTACATTGGCTCCCCTTCAAAGCTGAGCCAGTGGGTCAAGTTTTCTTCCTCTTTGCACTTGTGGAATCTGGAATTGCACAGGATCTGACCCAGCAGGGGAAATCTGGAGCTGCCCCTTGCCTTTGTGTTTATGGCATTAGATGATCCGAGGACAGAAAATATAGGAAATGCTGCTGTTAAATTAAGACAGGTACAGCAGGATTCAGCAGACCCTCGTGCTGCTTATTTTGCACTTGCCAGTTCAGTAGTAGAGTCTTGAGGCACAAGATCAAAGGAGAAGACTGCAATAGTTTCAGATTTAACCACTGACCTTGAATGTGTTATTGCTAATCCAACAGCATACCTGCCTTCTCCATGAGTCTAATGCTTATTTAAGTAGTTGAGAAGTTCTGCCACTCTACCCTTTCTTGTTTTTCAAACAGAGGAGTAAAAACAGTCTCATTTCACCTGGCTTAGGTATGTTTTAGCCTTGTGTTACCTTAGATCTGTACAGCTGCTGCATTGCTGGGAGCTGATAGGGCTTTGTGGTCACTTCATTTAAGGCTTGAATTTCCTAATGGATTCTGTGAAGCAGTCTTCCCTCCCTCCTCTAGAGAAATGCTGCAATGAGCACTTGCTTAAAATGATAGGACTGTTTAAACAGTAAGGAATAAGTCATCACTAATGTCTCAAAAGGACACAAAGTGATGCTGCAAATTACCCATCCCTGAATGCCAATTGGTGTGTTCGGAATCAGGATTTTTGTCATCATCCTAGTAACAAAATCCTCTCCCATACCCAAGGCAAATGCATGCTGAAATGGTGCATGCCCACACGTTCCCAGCTGGGAGAAGGCTTGATGTGAGACCACCTTGAAGTGCCCCGGAGAGCAAGGAAAAGTGCTCCAAAAAGCCCCACCTTAGGTGGGCACTGACTGCTCCCAACCTCTGCCTCCTTCCCAGCCTGCTTCTGCTGTAGGTTTAGCAAGACCTTGCTGGCCTCAGGGGTGTTTGAACCCAAGGAGTTCAGTCAAAGCTGCACATCAGTCCTTCCTGCCTTTTGTCCCAGGGGAGTTGAGTCTGTTTGTGCTCCAGAAGCTGCACCCCTGCATCCACACGTAGCTAGGGTTGTCATCCCTTCGTGGCTGGGATGGGGAATTTGTAAGGAGAAAGACTTGCATTGTTTCAAGTTGCTTTTCTCATAAGAAATGCAATTTTTGCCACAGATATCCTGCAGTCATGACCATTTAAAATTATTTATATTAGCAACCATGCTTTGTGAGAATAAATAAATAAAAAAAAGATATATAAAAAATTTTAATGGATCTTCCCACAGAGTGTAATTTTATCTAAATTACTGGAAATAAATGAAGAAAAAATTGGGGTTTTCACCCCTTTAGGCAAAGACTGAAGTGTTTAGACTTATGACCAATTTAGAAAAAAGCTAAAAAAAAACCCACCGCCACTCCCAAAGAAAAATAACCCAAATCTGAATTCCTGCTCCTGTTTGGTCTAGTATGGATAGTCAGATGCCTGTAACAAACTAGTGTATAAATTATAACCTGTTGTGCCTAATAAGGCCAATTAAAAGGAAGTGTTGCAGGAAAAGGGAGCATTTCATACTAACATTTCTAATTGAAGATAGAAGATTTGAAGCTGTTCTGACACTTCCTTCCTTAGAGATTTACTTTTATAGGCCAACTAATATAAAATTAAGTACCAAAGAGGCACATAAGGGCAAGAAGCACTAGACCACCAAGTTTCAGAGTATTAAATTTAAAGGGAACGATTGGATTCATAATTGGATCCAGTGAGTTTGAAGCCTGAAAAGATTAATTTTGAAATTAAGTTTATTGACTCAATGGGTCAGAAAGCAATTTTATTATGACCAAATAGCCAAATCTTGAATGAGGACTGAATTCATAGAGGTTATAGGCTCTGTTCACAGATATATTAAAGAATAATTTACTTGATTGGACTAAGATACCAAAGTGAGTGCAAGGTTGGCAGGCTGTGTTTTATGCTTGACCTTGTTACTGTTTCGCACAGCTTCCCAATCAGGAAAAAAGATGATAGATCTTTTTGTTTACAGTGCAATCAAATTTCATTTATACCAACAAACAAAAAGGCATCAATCAGAAAAAAGTAAGAGAAAACTGCTCTTTAGCACCATGAAGAAGTAAATGATGATGGCTCTTTTCTCCCTGTGCAGGACAGTGATGGGCAGCACTGTGTACGAGTCAGTGGTCCAGACATGCACTGTGTTTTATGCTCTTTTATCTCATCTGTGTAGCAAGAACAACTGTGAACAATCAAACAGGGCTGTAAGAAGTCATATGCATTTATTTACTCCCGAGCTCTATTGCATTAGAGAATTCCTTACATTTTCCAGTTATATTTAAAGATAAAGTGCACACAACACCCGTACTCCCTAGCATGCCTTTGTGCTCCTGCCTGAATAGGTTTCTGTTAATTAGTGTGTATCACTGTGTGATTAATATGGACGTGTATATACAAACACATACTAAAAACTGGAAGTAAACAGAAGCTATCATTCCCCCAAACTATTACCAAGGGTTGTCAGAGAAAGTTATCTTGATTTCAAGCTTAATTGTGCAGCCTAACAACACGTAAGGAATGTTTAACGCTCTCCCTGTTGAGTCAATGCAAAAAAAAAAAAAAGGCAAAAAAAGGTTATTTCCTTCTCATTCTTGTGCACCTGCAAAATTTAATTTGTATAATGATCATCATTTGTGGAAATTTGGAAGATTGCTTAGAGCAGCTTGATGCAAATAATGCTGCTGACAAGAATGTTTACGTGTGCGTTTGTGTGTGTGCACATCTCCATGTGTGTGCACATCTCCATGTGTGTGCACATCTCCATGTCTGCCTACATGTATTGGCCACAGAAGCCAATTAATAAGGTTTCTTGCAAATGGTGGAAGGTAGGAGGGGAAAAGACAACAAACATCTCCATAGCTGTGGTTGCTCTGCTGAGGTATAAATGAGTGCTGATGACTGAATGCAGGTGAGATGTCAAGTCTGCAGAGGAAACAGTTCAAGCGTGGGGCACAATTGCAAACTTCTTTGAGGAACTATCTGAAGAAGGAGGGGGAAGGAAAATGTCCTCCCTCAGAGGATGTTTTTAAAGTTTGTGGAGGGTAGAAGGCCGCAGACAGTGACCAAGAATCTGGAATAGATCCTGAGATATAAAGCAAATCCCTGGTTGTGCAAGAGATTGGTGGCATCAGTCAAAAAGGAGAAGAGTCAGCATCATTGTCTTGCTGTCATCAGCTGGCCTTTTTACTTACTGGATACTGAATCCAGAAATCTCGTAAAATTCCTTCCCTAAACCAAAGCTGGGATGTTTGATGATTAGAAGAAGCAAATGAAATTCCAAATTAACCTACTGAGACCATCAGTCAGGATATCTAACTGCTCATCCACACCAAAGCGAAGCGTATTAGCATTGCTAACGATGAAATGCATCAGCACCTGACTGATGCCACCAATGACTTAATGAAGGGATCTGGCAAACCCAGCCTGCTTGTCACTTTGCAAACTCAATGGACATTTTACTGTCCATCTGCTGCCATTTAATACTATACATTTGAATCAAATTCCCATTGTCTGAATTACTAGCAGGTATCCAATCCAATTAAAAGGCGTGTTCACTTTTAATTTTAACCACCATGTCCCATTACACCAGTCATGTTGCATTCTGGCTACTTTGGTTATATCAAGATGAATATGCTAATTACAGCTTGAGAATCTGCTGTCTCTTGGGCAGCAGGAGTTTGATTCAAATGAAGTGACCAGTTTACAAGAGGTGTCCTTGCATCAGTTCTGGACAGCTTCAGCCATTCTGTCTCTCCTTGCCAGACTGCAGGTTTTGTTTACAGAATCACAGAATCATCATGGTTGGAAAGGACTTCTGAGATCACAGAGTCCAACCATCAACACAAAAAAAACCCCAAACACACACAACGACACACATTCCACCAAGAAACACCCACCAAAAAAACAAACCTACAACCTGGGCCACTAGAGCGTGCCCTGAAGTGCCACATCTACACGTTTCTTGAATACCTTCAGGGATGGTGACTCCACCACCTCCCTGGGCAGCCTGTTCCAGTGCCTGACCACTCGTTCAGTATAGGAATTCTTCCTAATGTCCAACCTGAACCTCCCCTTGCACAACTTCAGGCCATTTCCTCTGATCCTGTTGTTAGTTACTTGGGAGAAGAGCCCAATCCCCACCTCCCTACAACCTCCTTTCAGGCAGTTGTAGAGGGCAATGAGGTCTCCCCTCAGCCTCCTCTTCTCCAAACATCCCCAGTTCCCTCAGCTGCTCCTCATATGACTTGTTCTCCAAACCCTTCCCCAGCTTGGTAGCTCTCCACTGGACACACTGCAGCACCTCAATGTCCTTCCTGTAGTGAGGGGCCCAGAACTGCACACAGGGCTTGAGGTGCAGTCTCACCAGTGCCCAGCACAGGGGCATGATCACTTCTCTACTCCTGCTGGCCACACTATTCCTGATACAAGCCAGGATGCCCTTAGCCTTCTTGACCACCTGGGCACACTGCTGGCTCACATTCATCTGGCTGTCAACCAGCACCTCCAGGTCCTTTTCTGCTGGGCAGCTCTCCAGCCACTCCTCCCCAAGCCTGTAGCTTTGCATGGGGTTGTTGTGACCCAAGTGCAGGACCCAGCACTTGGCCGACATACAGACATTACAGCAAAACACCACTAATTGCATTAGGGCTTGACTAGAAATGCTTTTAAGGTTTTCACACACTAGGTGTATGCAGTTTAGACCAATGATTTGGATCTAAATAGGTGTTAATGTCACTTGGATATTGCAGATGTGGAAGAAGCTGCTTCCTACCAGAATGAGTAGGGAAGAAGGATGGCCAGTAGCTGTTTTTCTGGAGGTTACTAGGATGCTTTACTGAAGTTTTAAATCACTTAGGATGAATTTTTGATGGGGAGAGGGAGACACTAGGGGAAAACTAGACATTTTGCTCTGTTGAAAAGGTTGGTGAGATAGTATGGTCTGTATCCAGAATGTTTTTACATCACCAAGGGATTTTTGACTGAAGCGTTTAGATGCATAACAATGATGCCTTCAGAAAATGAGCAGAAATAGTACATGTGGGTGCTTACTTTACCTCTGAACCCCTTTGGCCTCAACCTATGTGAGCTGTGCAGTCACTGAAAAAAATACTGCTTTCCCCTACGTCCCATGCCTCAGTTGAGGTTATTTTATATTAGCCCACGTTGCCTTGGCCCTGTTTGAAATCAGGCACCTTCCAGCTTTGTTTCCATGTGATCAGCACAGAATGAGCATCCCAAACAGTCTTTATTCTGATGAAAACTTAGGGTAGATCTCCAAAGTGAATCTAATTTGCACAGATTATGTTTGGTGCCACCTTTCCCTTTCCTAATGAACACATCAATCATTAATCCTAATAGGAGCTGGGCAAATAATGAAATGCATATTAAATAATATGTTTGTTCAAAAATATCATGACATTTGAATTAATTATTGCCTTAATGCATCTGTTCACTTCTCAGTCAGCTCATTAACTTGGGGAAATATTGAAAAAGGAGCTTGAGTATTTTTTTCACTCTATATATTTTTATTTAAAAAACAAAATTAAGCAAATATGGTTTTCAAAAATATGTTTGGATTGGGAATAACGTTGTGAATGACACTCTTTGTACACGCTCCTGAAAGGATGTATGGAATATTCCAATTCACCACGTTGTATAATGGGGTGAAATTCTGCCCGGGCAGGGGACCACGGTGGGCAGCAGCAGGAAACCTGAGGGGCCCAGCTGAAGGTGGGAGGTCATTTCTAGTCCTGAAGTTTCTCAGGAGCACATGTTGTCATCACATTTCACTAGTGGTGAAGTAATTTGTGCAGGTGAGGCAGCAGTTCACTGGAATTGCAGCATTTCTTGTCAGCTGATAATCTGTATTTCAGTGCTCTCTTACTCTTCCCAAGTGATGACTTCCCACCACACCCAGAAATCTTGGGATAAATTCAAGGATGAAACTGAGTCATACCAAGGGAGTAAATCACATCGTGTATCTTTGTATCTTTTGACCCCTTCTAGGTGGGAAAGTTTAATCCCTTTCAGGTTTAGCAAACATTGGCTGGTTTATGGGGAGACCGAAGAAACTCTTACACATATTAACCTTGAATCGAGCCTCGTCAGTCTGAATGAGGCTAGGAGAGGCCAACTGGGTGTAGTTTATAAGCTGCTGGATGAACAGGAAAACCTACCACCAGGAATTGTTAGTGAAAATCAGCTTCTGGCTGCATATCAAGCCGTCCTTAATGCACAAGCGTTAAACTTGCTGGGAGAACGAGGTGGGTTTTACAGGGCAAAAGGCTGAAAATGTCAGATACCTTTCCTGTAGAAAATAATTTCTGCAATAATAACAGACAGTTTGCTGGCCAGCTAAGTTCAGTGCCGGGCTGATCTCTGTCAGAAAACCCAAGCATTTACAACTCGCCCATTTGAATATAAATTGGGCTGAAAGTAAACGGATGTTGCACGTTGCCAGCCTGGATGCAATTTTCTATCTAAAGTAAACGTACTCATCTGTTTCATAAGTTTTAGGAACAGTCATAAAGTGTCTGATGGTTTCGGGGGTGGGAGGGTTTTGTGTGTGTGCATGGCTTCAGATGGTTTTGGTTTATTTAATTTGCCTACGAAGTAGGAGGCCCTGTTGCATGGAGGGCTGGTGGAGATGCTCAGGCAGGAGACGTGGCTCCATTGCTGTCCACTACTTTAAGAACAGAGCAGAGCATCTCTCTGGCTGTTATTTGGCTTTGCAAGGGGAAGGATCTTCAGTGGGGGATGGTAGCCCAGCACAGCTTTACTGAGGGGTGTGTGAGACCATCAAGGACTCAGCTTTCCCATTAGCACTGGCCAAACGCTGCAGTTTTCCCCGTATCACATAGATACAGTGATGCTGTGTCCTGTATGTCAGTGGTCCTTTCCTTCCTTGAAGTTTGGACTGTCAAATTGAAGGGGAGGCCTGTCAAGTTAGAAATCAAACAACAACCCAGTCTCAATTAGTCTTATTATTTTTAATTTAGCACCTAAGCTTTCACAGTCATGGTGCACAGTGTTACTAAACCAGGTGGAAGAGAGCTTCTAGAACTAAGTACAAGTCTTCAAAGCTTAATCTAGAAATTTATAGAGAACAATGATATGATGAGGTAGGTGTAGAAGTGTAGAAGTACATGGTGTAGAAGTAATAGTGATCAGCTTTGGCTGTTGAATGGTTCAGTCTCATGCCTCCATTTGCAGGAGCAATTTATCAATTCAAGGTTTGATATCAATTGGTATCCACAGAGGTGTTCAAGGCCAGGTTGGATGAGGCTTGTGCAGCCTGGTCTAGTGTGGGGCTCATAGCAGGGAGGTTGGAACCTGATGATCTTGAAGGTCCCTTCCAACCTGAACCATTCAATGATTCTATGACCAATGCCTTGGTAAGGCAGCTCCCCACTGAGTTTCATCTAATGTATGGACACTAAAAGAACAGGTGGCTGTACTCCTAACTTCCATGTTGGAAGGTAGTTAACTTTACCCTAAAGAAAGGAAGGACCAGAATGCTCTAAAATACCAAGGAAAAGGGTTAACAAAGAGAAAGTTTAAAAAAAGGGGGGAAAAAAGCAGCATTGAATCACTCTGGAGGCTATTTAAGAACACCATATTAGATGCACAGATGGTACATATACCTCTGAGCAAGGAAAAAGTAGAAAGGGGAGAGTAAATCTGGAATAGTTAAGTGAAGAAGTGCATGAGCTTAAAGGGACACTGTCAACTTAAAAATCACACTTTTATTGGATAATTTGTTACCTACAACTGTCACAACACCTATGATTACTGTAACTGGAAGATGAGACAGAAAAACTCCTCTGGGTTTTTGGTGCGTTGCCTTTGGGTCCAATCCAGATTCCATCAGTGTCAGTGGAGGATGTCTCATGGCTTGTAATGAGCTCTGCATCAGGGCCTGTGCATATTTGCCTGTACGTTTTGTACAGGTAGTTTCATTATTTTGCATGAGGTCTGTTTTCTGGTTGTTTCTGTGGTTTTTCACTCAGCAAGAGGGGAAAAAACATTTGTTTGTTTGTTTTTTTTCCAAATTGGAAGTGTGGTTGTTAAACTAATGGAAATGCCAACAGGGTCCCAGGCACACTTGTACCAGAAATACCAAATGTTTTCCTTTTTTTAAGACAAAAACTTGTCCTCCAAAAAAATCTGAAAACATGATCAAGTCAGTTTATAACCAAAGATCTCTGAGGTGAAGTGCAGGAATAAAAGGACAAGGGATTTATTTGAAAGATGTATGTACAAGGCACTGTAGAAGGTGTAGGAAAAGTGTCTGTGTAGAAAACAAAAACCACCTGTAAAGTCCCCTGCTCCCCCAGGCCACCCAGCTGTGACTCCAGCCCCTTCTGAAAAAGCAGAACAGCAGAAAAATTAAATGAATTTTCTGCATCCATCCTCACCACAGAGGATGAGGAGAAAATTTCTGTTCCAAGGACACTTTTCACAGGAAATCAGAGTGTGGCCTTATAACAAAAATTGAAGTCTCTTAGGAGGAAGTTCTGGAGCAACTTCAGCAAGTGGAGAGCAGTAAATCACCAGGAGCAGATGGTACTCAGCCGAGTGTTCCTAAGGAAATAAAAGTGTGAAGCAGCAGAGATATTGACAAGGATCTGCAATACATCATTAAAACCAGCAACTGTTCCTGAAAATTTGGAAGTCATTTGTATGGTGCTTAAAAGAACAAACAAACAAAAAGAGAGATAAGAAGGTTGCTCTTGTCTTGAGCACAGGAAACGAAGCTGAGAATTCCTAAGTAATTTGTATTTGATTTGCTGAACACCAGAGTAAAGTCACTTCCAGTTAGGCATGACCTGACAGATTGTAATATTGTAAAGGACAGCTGAGACAGATACAATTTTTATGCATAACAGCTTTTAGACAAAGATATTTAGATGAATATAGTTTATTTGGACTCAGGATCATATTTGCTGGATAAGGTTGTTTATTTTTCAGGTGTTATTTGATGTTTATGGGTAGTTTGCTGCCCTCCACAGCAGCGTCACTTGGTCCACGTTTTCATATGAAGTTGGACATTTTGCTGAGAAGCTGACTGCTTTCCAAAGGACCCAAGTTCAATGCCAAGGCAAAAATCACTTTATAATGTTGAGGAATGTTTTCATATGTGCTACAAAAGCTTCTAATTCAATTTGCTACAGAAAAATGAATTGGTTTTCGGAAAAAAAGTGAATTTTTTAATCAAAAAGCAGATACTTCGAAGCACGAACCCGCTCAACCAAATCTTCATTTTCTGCAGTTACACCATGTGGGCAAGGAGTAACAGAGGAGTACAGAGGTTTTCCCAAGCAAACACAGCTAGTATGTACACACACGCACAGAAATCAGCCAAGGGAGGGAAATTAGAAGTTCTAATGGATTTGGAATTTAGTAAAGCACTTGAAATAGCATCTCATGAAATCTTACCCTCAGATTAATTCAAATTACTTTGGCTATGAACACTGTCAAGTGACCTGAAAATGGGCTCAAGGAATAAAGTAAAGGATGGTGATAAAGAGCAGCAGATCAGGTTGTGGATAGAAGTGCCAGAGGGATTTTCGTGAGGTTGGTCTTATTTCATGTTTCATTAATGATCTCCAGAAGAGAACAGGGAGCAAGTTCACAAACTCTGCAGCTGATACTAAACTAGGAGGAGTTGCAGATACCAGATAGGACAGAAAATAATTCTCTGGAGGAATTAGAAATAATGAAAAAAAACCCAACTAAATTACTTTGACAAGAGTGAGTTAGTACATCTAGGGGAAAAAAAGCCAACATCCTGAAAAAAATATTTTAGTGGAACGAGTGAAGCTGGTCAAGAGGCTGAAGCTGAGGATAGGTGAGGGTAATAAGCTGGACTGTGCAGATGTAATGGTAGTTAAATGGCCATAGCTGGGGTCTGAAGTGTGGGGATGTTGAGGAGGTTAGTTAGTTGGGTGGTTGCTGAAACATGGATTGAACAAGGAGCAGCAAGATTTGGAGGGAGTTTGGATAGGCAGGATTAAGGGGTGAGCAGAGTCTCTGATGTTTGGGAGACTACAAAGGTGTTAAGCCTGTGGAGAAGGAAGAGAAGGCTGGAAAGAGGTTAATATTTTGCAGTTTCAGAGTGTTAGCACTTGGAACTGTGGCCTGAAATCAGCCTGAAATCCTTGGGACTGACTAAGCTGGGATGAGCAAACACTAGTAAATACAGAAGCTGGCACTGGCAGGGGGAATGCATACACCCTCTTCTGTGTATTTTCTGTCTCCAACTTCTGCAGAAATGAAAGGACAGCATACTCAGAATCAGCAGGCTGAATTGCTTCCCAAAGTGACACTGCCCAGTTTTAGCCTGAGCTATCCCTAACAGTAGTTAGAGGCCTGAGCCACAAGCCACTGAAATAAACAGGAGTGCTGTGTCTGAAGCAGCGTGCCTTAAATGAAATAGTGTAGTTGCATAGATTTGAAAAAAACTGATTATTAGCAAAATATATAGCTGAGTCAATTAAAAGAACAAAGGAAACCAAACCTCAATCATCAGAGATACTGCCTGCCAGCCTGAGCCCCAGATGCACCCTATGACTGCGTGGATTATAGGATATTTTTCACTCCTCCCTTCAGGTACTGGCTGTTGTCAGCTGCAATTTGCCAGTCGAGATGAACAAACAGGCTGATCACCATGGCCAGACCCATCTTCCTAATCAGGGCAGTTGCACTGCTGGCCTAGCAAGCGTGAAGGGCTCCGTGACACAATCCAGCTCTAAACTGACACGTCTCATTTGGTCGGCCAAAAATACATACCTGGTGTAAGCAGGTGTAGCTTTATTAACATCAACAGGGCTACTTACATCAGCTGTGATTTTGGCCCAGAGTAGGAATTGTAATGGCTCCATTTAGTTCTTCCTGGTTCTGGAGAAGCAATAGGTTTACTGTGGTGTCACTGGAAAGTGTTTTTGTTGTTATCGTTAAAATGAAAATGTTTTGTCTCCCTTGCAATCATCCTCAGATCTTTCATAAACATTTTCAGTGTTCATAATCTAGTTACCAGTGTCACCACACTGCCCTTTTGAAGCATTTTGGAAATGTCAGTATTTTCTAATATTTACTGTTGATGCAGATACAGAAAGTGTAGAACACTTCTTATGAAAAGATTCAAGCAGTGTGTGAGGTTGTGTTCAACCTCACGGAGTAAGGGCTATTTTTAAAGAAGTGTCATGTAGGACTCTAATACATTATCTCTGAACATTTCAGTATAAAACATAATGTGTAGCACCTCCTCTATGCCTGACTTTTCCAAAGAATACAAACAGGGATATTAGAGCACGTTGTGTAGTTTGTAAGATGTTTCCTAAAATTGGTTTCCTGAAGGCAGCTGATCGCAAATGGGGTTATTTTGAGTTTTTTGTTTCTTTCACTCTTGAACTTAGGTTTGAATAACTCAATATAAAGTGCAGAACAGAACATGCAGTAAGGTATTGACCACCAGTTTAAGAACAAGGGAAATATTTTGGTCCCACGGGTATTAGGGGCAACATTTCCACTGATGTCAGTGGGATGAGAACTGAATCCCAAGCTACAAGCCACTGGTGGCATTTCAACAGGAAAAATGAGGAATTAGGTATTTGTTGGTATACTTGGTGATCTACAACTAGCACTTTTTGCTGCTAAAGCTGTAGAAGGTATTTTAAATTTAACCTCATATTAAATAAAATAAAGCCCAGGTCTGCCACACTTAGGCTGGGTAGCTCTTTATCCTCCAGGGCAGGGAGGTAATGCACATTTTTCCTCCTTCACCATTCTGCCTTATCCTTTCCCTTCCTTCATGCAGTGGAACCTTTCTAGCCTTTGCAATCCAGCTACCAAACTTTTAACCTCTCTCTGGCTATATCTTCCTACATTTCCTAACCTATTACTGCAGTTAGGATAAGATATGACATTTACTGTTCTGTGTTGTGTTCTGTGTTTGTGGCACGTCTTGTGTCATCTTACGGATGTTTTCTTAGGTTGTTGTTTTTTTGGTGAAAGGTACTGAGGAGATTTGCAGTTGTGTTTTCTCTGTGCCCTTAACAGGGTTTAACTTAACACCCCATTAAGCAGTCATTTCTTCTGTGCAGTTGTGATTACTGGAATGTAGGTTGCTATTATTAATCATCTTTCCATGTGTACTGTTACATTAATCATGTGAGGAGACGCGGGTGTAAGTTTGGATCCAGCAGGATGACAAGTCCTCATTCGCAGAGATCCAAAATCCAACCCATGAAAGCAAAGGATGACTTTCACAAGCCATTTTCATGTTTGCCAGTTTGGAAGGTGGCTCTGTGCCACGTTGCAGTACTCCATGCTAATTGTGACCTGTGTGGATTTAGGGATTTCATGAATAATACAAGAGAAGCAGGAGCAGTTGGATTAAAAAAAAAAACATTTTGCACGATGTTTGTGTCAGGGCTCAGTAATGGATTTACCCTCGAACTCAGCCACTGCTCAGAAGACATTCTGGTTTCCAGGGTCTCACACTGTGCAGGCAGGAATCATTTGGGTTTTGCCCTCGCTGCTCTCTGGCCGCTCTCCCTTTGTTTCTGACCGGCGCCTGCCCTGCCGCGTCCCTGGGCCTTCACATAGTCCTACAGGAAATCTACTTTCACGCCCAAGGGGGAGAAAGTCTAGCACGTTTTCTGCAAATAAGCGTATTCCTTTGGGAAATGTGCTTGCAGAGGAGCAGAGAGGACAGTGCAGCTGTAAACATTCTGCTCGGAGATAATCAGCGCCCCAGCAGGAGCACCTTCCCCGCACAGCTGTACAATTCCCTTTGCTCTCTAGAAGGCACTGCACCCTACGTGCAGTTTCCAAGCTACATTTAACACAATTGCCCATCAGCACTTAGGAAGCAGTTACCACAGAAACCCAGCAGAGACCAATTAGTCACATGATTAAATTAATTAAAATAACCCAGGGTATCTGCTATCTTGCTTCTTTCTGCTGCGCGTAGCGCGTGACCCAGGCGGAGCTGTAATTGGGTAGTATTATTGTGCCTTTTAATCCTAGAATCATCTTCATGCTGTATTGGGGGTAGTCTTTGATTTTTCCTTTTCCACCAGTCTGCATAAATCCCTTCCCAGAGACCCGTGTTATTCCCTTGCTGCAGAGATGCATTATTCCTTTTCTGGAGATCTGTGTTACTGCACAAAAAGCATTCTCCAGCCCCTTCAATAAGCCAAGTAGTATCAAATTTACAAAACATCAGATTTAACAACAGTGAGATTTGTTATGTTTGGGATAAGAGGATTTGGAAACATTTTCAATTGCACAGCTAAGACTTTTGGAGGTCTTTAATGACAGCTCTAACAATACTTGCCAGAGAGAGCTCTGTAATATGTATTAGCACTTGACCTGAGAATTGTAAAGCACTAAGAAAAGACTGCATGTTGTGTCTTCGTTTCCCAAGTAATACTGTTATTGCAGTGGGGTGTGTGTAAGTGGAACAAGCTGTCTGCCTTGTAGTCCTGCTTCCTGGGAAAGGCAGGCAGTTAGGTCTCCTCACTCGTTTTTAAAACCTAAAAATGCATAGTCATATTCTGACTTATTAAATCAGTCCTTTGTCCTTGGTCCTTTGGCTGCCTGGTAATGGCATCCCCTGAATATCCATGTCAGCCAGGGTTTTCTTCGGTTATATCCGTGTCATACTTCTGCATGCACACAAATCATCTCTGCCTGAGATGGCATAAAACACAGAACATTGCAATTTCCATCTCATCAGAGATTTGCTGGTGACTGCTCCGAAGTTACCTCGATCCAGGGGCACCAAAGGGAAAAAAAAAATAATTAAAAAATGAATACTGTTTCTGGCCCCCGAGTAGAGAGCAGCTTGCCTCTCCAAAGCAGATTCCATACAGACAGACTTGACAAACTAGCATGCATAAATTACACGGCTCTGATGCATTAATTCGTGACTAACAGAGCAAGTGGCAACAACACTACGTCTACAATGGATGGGTATAAGATGAAAGAAATGAAGTCTGTGGGTTAATGTAGAAATAATCGACTGTTAGGGAATTTGCAACTATTATGGAAGAAAGCTAGCAGGTTCTGTGTGTCCTGTGTTGCTGAAGTGCTGTGCACAGGCACAGTTGCTGGGTTCGACTGGCTCTGACTAGCCAGTCAGGAAGGATGTACATGTTTGGCAGTGCTGAGGCACAGAGGCTCCAATATGAGGTAGGGTCTAGTCATGAAATGAGGTCTTTGTCCACCAGAGTAATGTCAGTGACAAAAGTTAATCTCCACCAGGTCACAGCATGTTTCCTGAGGGGAAGCAAAGCCTTGTGCCAGGTATGATGTGGTTCTGTGATTTTATAGATACTATCTCCCAACTGACCAACTTCACCTGCACCCAGAACACACACACACACGTATTACCAGGCATGAATGAAACCACTGCTCTGAGTGTTTCTGTTTTACTTGTGCTTCACTTGTAAATTGTCATGGGCTGCTGCAGTGGGTGTAATACCTGCTGAAAAATTGCCTCTGGTGTAATGTCTGATCTTGCTATTTTTGCAAAAAGTGACAATAAGAACCTTGAGAAAGAAATTCTTCATGGTATCACTCGGTTTTACAGTGTAGTAGTCCTATAGGAATTGGTTGAATTATGTTATTCTAAAACTGAAGTAAACCAGTAGAAAATCTAGTCTGAAGGTTGTAGATGCAGTGGCCACATGCTGTTGTTTCCAGAATGAAAAAGGTCCCATAAATGTAGTTGTGAAAAGAATCATGAGAAGGATGTTTTTTGTATCATACTTAAAGTGTTTCATCAACAAACCTGCCTACTAAGTTCTCAAAGCTTTTGTTCTTTTATAACCCAGAAGAAAAAGCATTTTTTTTTCAGACTAGAGCAATGAAAAATTTAAACTGCTGTTTCTTGGCATGCTACATAAAATAAATGTGGCTGAAAGCAAAGGACAAGCTCTTCCATAGCAGCCAAAGTGGCAGCAACGGCTGAGGTGGCTGTTTGGAAGTTTCCTTCCAGGAAAGGGAGGGTTTTGCTTTGATGTTCTTGATACCAGTTGCTTGGTACGGGTTTTTAGCTTTGCCCAGGGAACAAACAGGCCCCCTCTGCTGAGCATTAGGGGGAAGTGAATGGTGATGGAGATACCCATTGGGTCCTGCTCACAGTCATCGTTGGAGTGGGATTTATAAACAAGAGAGCAGGGACTGAAGTGGGTCAGTTCACACCTCTGTGCCATATCTGCATTTGGGAGCCATGTGCTCTTCCCAGAGCAGGAGATGGAGCAGTCCTGTGAGCACTGTTCTCCTTGCCAGGTGGTTGGGAGGTTCACAGGGGAAATTCTGAGGAATGGTCCCTGAGCTGTTGCTGTGATGGTCGCTCCAGAAGCACACAGGTTAGAGAGAGGGATTACAGAAAAAAGAGGAGTACTGGGGAGTAAAGAACATAATGTTTCAATTGTGGAGGTACTGAGCAGTGGGTGGTTTGCAAAGAACTTCAGGGAAATTCCAGGCTTCCTTTATAAAAAGGTGAAAAAATTATATTTGCCCTCCTTGGAATAAGAAAAAGGGAGGATATATAAAGCAATGTGATGAAATGCAAGCAATTTTGAAATAACTATTGTGAATAAATGTTATAAATGCCCAGTGTATTGCATGGCAGAATGAATCAAAGTAAATCAAGATAGCAAAGGAGCTTTGGTGGAATATTCTGTGCTCACCACAATAGCCAAAGCAAAGAGTAAAGAGCCATATTGTAATGATTGCATTTTTCTAGGTGGTGTGAACACCTCATCTCTCAGGAACTGTGATGGGGCTCACAGCTGGACATCCAGGTCATCTTTGGCCTGTTCGTAGGCAGGCTGAAGTCAATAGGAAGCCTGAGCTGAGTGGCAGGAAAGTGATTAGCATTTGGCTTACGTGGTTTTAAACAAGAGGAATAGATAGAACATGTGCTTCTGAATCTTTTATGTATGATTTTTTTGTGTGGTAGACGTCAGGTAGCCCTCAGGCAAAGTGAATAGTCTGATGCATTGCAGGAGAAGGAGGCCCAGTGGAAGAGACATGCAGTGTCCTCTTAGCAGCAGGGAGAATGTAATATGGGTGAGAGGAGGATAATTTTGGGGGATTCTTTTTTGTAAGAAGTCGCTGCTGCTAGTTCAGAAAGAGCTGGTGAACCTGCAGCAGCCCGATATCCAGAATTCATCAGTCCCTAATCTCTCCACTCATTTGTATTCCTAAAATGGCTCTGCCATAGAAGTAGTTAGGGCAGAAATAACCTCCTGGTGGTTGTCCAGTCATTTCCCTACATTGCAAGAGGGTTTGTTTAGTGTAATCCTAGTCTATCCTCATGGCATTACAAGACAAAAGGATAAATAGTCTGAGAGACTGTAAGGAGGTACTGTCTCTTTTGATGTATTTCAATAGCTTTCCTCAGCTCCTTTAAGTCCAGAAAGTTTAACAGAATAAGTAAAAGTCCTAACTTGTATTTAGTGTTGACTGTGTGAGCTGTGGGCCTGATTTCTGGTCATTCTCATCAGTTTGTCTTGAGTGATTTTAATAGATTAACTATATTTTGGAACAGCTGTATTCACAAGTGGGCCATGGCTTTAGGCATGGACCTGTTAGTATGAAGGATGTTGGTAGTATTCTTGGTGAGGAACAGTGTACCATTTTGGATAAACCTCAGGAGGGAATTATCTAACTTGAAGGGGGACACGCGTTTCTTAGTCAGCTGGGGTGCACCCTGGTCTAATGGAAGGTGTCCCTGCCAGTGCAAGGGGGTTGGAACTAGATGCTCTTCAAGGTCCCTTCTAACCCAAACCATCCTATGAGTCTATGATTCTGTGATAAAGGAACATCCAGGTGATTCCACTTTAGACAGATACAGCTTGTTCTGAGGACATTTGGATAGGACTCAGTTTCCAAAGCCATGTCCTCTATAACTTGTGTTATCGTTCAGGCTTTATGGAAACTAGATGGGAATCGTTTTGCTGTTGCCTGTTTCTCTGCCCTCTTCTCCTCTGAAGGCTTGACACTTTTTACTTTTCTGAGCAGCATTTTCATTAGTCTTGATTTCCTTTGCTCGTCCTTCTTTCCCTCTTGCCACTCCCACAACTCTTCCTACCTGTTGTATCTGCTCTCTATGTTTGCCCTTGTGGATCCTGGCGCTTCCACTGGTACTCACTATGAACTCCACAAGAAATCAAAAGAAAACTGATTTCTAAATCCCATATAACCAAGACTTCTTTTTTTTTTCTCGGAGCACTACATTGTCTTTTAACATAGATTTTTATATATTCCTTGTTCTAAGAAGTGACAGTAACCGTGTCCCTCTTTGCCAGTAGGTTTGTAATACGATGGCAGAGTGACATGGCTCTGCCTCGGGAGCTGACTGCCACTGCAGGCAGCAATTGGCAAATGCCAAATAGGTAATGATTTTATTCATGTGCTTTCAGCAGATTATTAGTAGTTTCCCCCCACGTTTCTGCAGCAAAAACCGGTGTCCATGAGAAGCAAAGAATGACCCTGTGGAAAATTTCAGTTTATAGATGTGGCCTGTGGATTTCGATGCCCCTTTTGCTCTCCAGCTGTCCCCTCTGCTTCCCTCTGAGCACATGCTCTGTTCCTTTCCTTTTCATAACCCTCTGGGGTCTAAACCCTGGGCCCTGTGAAAGTCAAGGGTTGGTTTTCAGAAAGGCAGGATTGTAGCCCATCCACTCTGATGGAGCAGATACCCACATTGCAGGTGGGTGTGTGTGGGTCTCTGCTGGGACAAGCCAGTGGTGTAGCAGGTCAAGGGGGGGAGCATGCCAGCCAGTGCCAGAGGAGAGGCTGAGGACACTGAACCAAGATATGTCAGTGTTATTGTCTCTGCCTTTCTGAGCTGCTTACAGCACTGCATGCTCCTCTGTCAATTCCACTCAGATTAAAAACCACAGTGAAATGTTCCCTTTTGTGCTTCTGAATGGGAAATCAGAGATAAGTTAGATACCTAATATGTATCTGGAAAGATAAGTCTTTTTTCCACTCGGTTGAAGAGTGTTGCAGAAAGAAACAGTTGTCATGAACCATCTATAAGATGGTTCCCTTCTCCAGAGAGCTTATTACCCTTCATCTTTCATTACCCTAGGATATTTACAGGTAGCATATTCATTACCTTGAACATTCCCCCATGCTTGCATGAGCACACAGTGTACAGATGCTAGGGGACAGGCTCCTTAGCTCCCAAAGACAGGATATTCTCATTTAACATTTTCATTTCACTGCAGCAAACTGTGGAGCTGCAACATAAGCAACTTTGGACTTATTTACTCAGCGAAACAGGGAGTTCTGACTGGCCACATTACATGTCATGTTAAAGAGCCTTTTGTCTCCATTCAAGCTTTCTGAAACAAGACAAATTATGATATTTTCCTGTTAATTTCTGTTAATTTCTTTCCGTAATGAGTTTCATTAAAAGCAAAGCTTCCGGAAGACTGAGCCATGACAGCTGTCTAAAGACTGTTTCACTTGCTATGGGCTGCTTGGGCTGAATAATTATTTCAGCTTTGTGAGGATTATTTCTTTAAATAAGAACAATGATGCTCTGTTTGGGAAGAGAAACAAATGCTTGGAGTGGTGCAGCATGATTTCGTAGCGCTGACTTGGAGTGCTCAATGGCTTTCAGAAATACCTGGGAAAAACACATCTCTGAGTCTGACACGTTTTTTAATGATTTCACTTAAGGATACAAAGGCAGCTATTTCAGCTGGCAAGAGAAAGAGGGCTTGGCTTTTAATGAAGAAAATAAATTCTTCGAAAGAGAGAGGAGCTTATTTTTTACTGTTACATTGCTGTGAATGTGACCCAAGAATGAAAAAGCAAGTCTTTCTGGTTTGCCATTCATAAAATATTCCTGTAAGCTGCAGGCCTGATTCTTTGATAAGATAATGGCAAATACTTCAGTTCTTTTACATTACCAACACTGTAAAATCTTAAAAGATGCATCATGTATTTCACAACTATTGCACTTAAAAAGACAGGGCTGTTACAACATAGTTCAATCTGTTTGCTGAGCTGACCGTTTTCTTTTGACACGGAAATTCTTAAATCAAGGAGTGGGAAGATGGGAATTTTATGGTAGTCCACTGCTTCCAAGTCTGAACTGGACACTCACCACCTGTTTTCACGATCTGTTGCACTGAATTCCTTGTCAGAGTTGTAGAAAACCCGGCTGGTTTGACAGAGCTCGTGTTCCTATTGTGAGTCTCAGATTTCCAGACCTGAATGGTAGATTTTTGTTTGGGGAAAGTAAGCATTTTCTGAGATTTAGGGACACCCTCTCAACTTCCTAAATCCTTGCTCCCTACCCCCTGTTTCTAATCCTGTGTCCTTCCGGGTGCTTTATCACAGTACTCCTGTTCCTTGGAGGATAGAAGCCAGTGACCTCTGCTTAAAATGAGATGGTAGTTAGGAAAGTGGCTATTTAGAAACAGCACCTTCTTGTTTAACAGCAACTCTGCATGCTCTCTTGACCCAGATGTATCTTGTCCCTGTCAGTATGGCTGGAGAACGACTCAATGACTTCCCACCTCAGTTACCATCATCAGGGTAACAGTCAAGAAATTGCCTGACACGCAGATTTTTTACCACCAGGAGTGACAAAAAAAACCCCAAACAACAACAAGAGAGCACAGCTCAGTTTTTGAGTCAGAGGTTGATTTTATGAGACAGACAGAAAAGCACAACCCTGCCCACCCTCAGAAAGCCAGCACTGTAATGAAAAACGAAGCCAAGCGTATCTGATGTAGTAACTGTCAAAAGGGAAGTGGAGCTCGTGTCGGGACCGCGGGACTGGTCTCAGATGGCAGCCACTGCTTGATGGATACTCGGGACACAGCATGGGTCAAGTGTTCAAGGTAATTGTTTGTGAACTGGCCAGCTGACAGCTGAAGGTCTGTGGTGAATTTGCAGCTTGGCCAGAGTTGCGCAGGGAACAGCCTTTCCCACCACCAAATGGCTACCATTCAGGAAAAGATGGACTTCTGCTGTTTTATTGTCCTTCCTCATCCATGGCCGTAGCAGTCGGAGAGGTGCGTGCTCCCAGCAGGAGAGGAAAGGTGCCCAGTAAGGCACAGTGCAAGCCATGGAGCACCCATGAAGGGAGTAGGAGGGTGTCCCCCCACCCCAAGGGGAGCACCACGCCTGAGGAGCCCCAATGCAGCCAGACATTTGTGGCCGGTCCTGTCGTCATCGTGCCTCTGTAATGATGGAAAATGTTTCCATTGCTCCTCTCCCCAAGGCTGGGATTTCCAAAAGCATGGGACAACGTTAAGCAACCAGTTTCCCTGAAGGAAAGCAAACAATGGGCTTTGTTTGCTTAACCTACATGGAGTTTTCTGAGAATCCAAGCCCAAGTGGCCTTGTGAGAGGGAATCACATGCGCTCTCGGCTCCGGCACTGTTGATAAATGCAGAACCCACATCATAACCTCCTTCTGTCATGGCTTAATTACTGCTGTGACATTCTTTTAATGGGAAATTTCTGCAAGAAATGGATCCCTCTTAAAACGTTCCTCTCATGAAAAATAAGAACCAAAGATGTAGCTTTGGGCTGGTTTGAGGAAGGGTCCTTACTCATTTCTAGGAAGGCCAGAAGAGCTGTTGAGATTTTCTGCTCACTCTCATGTTTACATGAGCTTTCTTTTACTTGTGTGGGGTTTTTTGTTTGTTTGTTTCTTTATTTTAATGAAAAAATAAATTAAAAAAAAAAGCCAGGAGGGCCACTTTTCAGTCTGTCATTTATAAGCATCCAGTGTCAAAAAAAGCAGGTGTATGTAAGCCCATTTGTAACAACACAGCCACAACTGCCTTTTTTCTAGTTCAGATATTCTACGAACCTCAGATTTAGTTGCTGCTTAATCTCAAAATTAGCACCATAAAATCAGTTGCGTTTAAACATTTTTCCTAAGAGGTGTGCTGTCTTTCCAGTCAGTTGTTTTGCTCTAGGAGTTCAGGACCTGCCTCTCCGCCTCTTCTGTTTCATGAAGTTTCACTGTGGAGACTTGATCTCCAACCACGAAAGCTATTTCAGATTTGCTAAGAGCCCAGCAGCTTCTGCACCCTGGGAGTCCCTGGAATGGAAGCCTTGGCGTGCAGGGCTCAGCTCTGCCACTTTCTGCTCCACAGCTAAAAGTGGCCTGGGTAAAAATGTGCTGCTTTTCTTGTTGAGTGGTGGCTTTTCGAAATCAGTCCATCTCCTGCATATCAGACATAAAGAGCTGTGTACTTTGTTAGCAGGAGAGCAAGCCCTCAGAAGGACGTTTAGAGTTCAGCCTCCTTCCAAAAGTGTAGGTTATTTTTTCATGCTAATCACTACTGGCCCATCCCCAGCCTGGCAGAAAAACTCGTGAAGTCTGTGCTTTCAGCCTTGGTGGGTGAACCTGGAACCCAGTTATTTTTAGCATATATTGTGCATGGATTTCTAGCTGCCTGTCAATGATGTGAAAGCTCTTAATCGAATGTAATCCATGGAAGATTTTTTCTCCCAATCGGCTTTCTCGCAGGAAATTATTTTAGACTCATCAGATTCCAGCTGTTGCTCAAATCCATTCAGCCATCAAGCTTGTTAATTTTATTGTGAGTATTCCAGGTCAGTTCCCTGCAGAGGCCTAGATGTGAACCTCCTATTCTTCTGTTTTCCATTTAAGTCAATCTGTAGAATAACACAGCCCTTCCCTGGTGTGTGGGGAGCCAAGCAAGGATGTGCAAAAATTGGAAGTTGGTCTGATGTAGCTGATCCAACAAGGGTGGTTTAAAATCCCATTTTCTGCTTTGTTCTTAAGATCTTTCTGCTTCCCGCAGTGATCTTTTTCCAGCAGCCAGCACTTGATGCCCAAGAGGGATGAATAGTGATTCAAAAACACCCCCCAAAACACATAGACTTTTGTGAGCTCTTGGAGCATTTGACCAACCTTGGCTACATGTGGCAGCTCCACCATCTCGTGAAGCAACTTGGTTGTAGTCTTAGGGTATTAAAGGTTGATGCCAAAGTTTCCTAGGCTGTATCAAAAGCAGTGTGGCCAGCAGGTGAAGAGAGGTGATTCTGCCCCTCTACTCTGCCCTGGTGAGACCTCACCTGGAGTACTGTGTCCAGCTCTGGAGCCCCCATCACAAGAAAGACATGGACCTGCTGGAGCGTGTCCAGAGGAGGCCACGAAAATGATCCAAGGGCTGGAGCACCTCTTTTATGAAGAAAGGCTGAGGGAGTTGGGGTTGTTCAGCCTGAAGAAGAGAAGGCTCCAGGGGGACCTCATAGTGGCCTTCCAGTGCCTGAAGGGGGCCTACAGAAAGGCTGGGGAGGGGCTTTTTACAAGAGCACATAGTGATAGGACAAGGGGTAATGGTTTGAAACTGCAGGAGGAGAGATTTAGGTTAGAGATCAGCAGGAAATTTTTGAGTGTGAGGGTGGTGAGACACTGGCACAGGTTGCCCAGAGAAGTTGTGGAGGCTCCATCCCTGGGGGTGTTCAAGCTCAGGTTGGATGGGGCTCTAAGCAACCTGGTCTAGTGGGAGGTATCCCTGCACATGCAGGGTGGTTGGAACTAGATGATCTTGAAGGTCTCTTCCAACTCTGGCCATTCTATGATTCTATGATTCCAATCATTTCTCACAAGCGGTGGAACTAAAACTAGAGATTCATGCCCTTCTACACGTATATGCCCATGGTGAGGCTGCTGCATCTTTTCCTCTGAACTGTCTAAAAAGAAATGGCATATCTTGGCATGGTTGGTAGGTTTTACTTCTTTTCCATTACTATAGTCTCATTTCTGTGGCCCAGCACTGCATAAATGTTCCCCATTCCACCTGTTATCAGAGCATGTAACTGACAGTAGCAAGAGATGGTGGATTTGGGGGTCTCATAGAAACCAAGGGAGCTGTTGAAGGTGGTTTTGAAAGATGTAGGTAATACATCTATTAAAACTGTAGTATCAAAGTTTGTTAAAGTATTTCCAAGACTCATATTTTATTTTTTTTAAACACAGTTTTATGAAAGAAGATGTTAAAGATCCTGCTGAGTGTTTAGACAAAATAATTTCCTAACATCTATAACTGCCCATTCCCTTCCCCCTCGTGTGTTATGGGAAAGTGTCTGTGTAGTTGGTAATACTCTAGCAAGCTCTCATTCCAGTAGTGGTGTTTTCTAGGATGCTTATTTGTAATTGTCTGAATTCCTCTGAGCAGCTTGGCATTCCTTAGATTGGGAGAGAAAGATTTAAACTCCTGCTGAAAGGCATTGTGAGGGTGATGACATTTCTGGTCACTTCCTGTATCTCTAGGAGTATCATCTAAGTTGATTTCCTGGATAGTCATGCCATTGAACTCAGAAATACAGAAAACATAGAAGAAAGAAAAATTAGGAATCAGAGTGAAATTTCTCTCTGTTGTACTTCTCGTAATATTTGCATGTATCCATGTGGATGTTTATGTGTTTCAAGTCCAATTGTCTCATTTTCAGTGACATCCAGTGATAGGACAAGGGGCAATGGGTGCAAACTGGAGCACAGGAGGTTCCATGTAAATATCAGAAAAAACTTCTTTACTGTGAGAGTGACAGAGCACTGGAACAGGCTGCCCAGAGAGGTTGTGGAGTCTCCTTCACTGGAGACATTCCAAACCCGCCTGGACAAGTTCCTGTGTGATGTGCTCTAGGTACAGGGGGGTTGGACTAGATGATCTTTCGAGGTCCTTTCCGACCCCTAAGATTCTGTGATTCTGTGATTTTGACCCAAGTCAGGATATTCGAAGTTGTTGAGTTTCAAGACCGCTGAGCTTTTTAACAACAGGAGTAGGCACCCAGAAAACTTGTTGTGGTGTGAACAGACACCTGGAAGGCCAGAAAAGCTGTGATCTCCTGGCTTTCCAAAACCCTTTAATAAAAAACCTGTCCTAGATTATGTGTAAGAAGAAAAGCTAGTTCATGTCCAGTACCATCAGGAGATAACATACGTGTTTTACCCTTCCATCTCTCAGCCAACACGGTTTGTAACCAGGTGTGCTTACTGTGCGTGTTAAATTCAACCCTGGTCTCTGAAATTTCTCACCACTTCCAGAAACAATCTATCTACCTTTATCTGAAGGTAGAAACGAGAGCCCCAACTAATATCCACAGGTTGCTATTGAGGTTTGAAAGCAGATCCAAAGTTCCCGTCTCCAAAGTCAGTTCCTGGAGCCTGATTGCAGAGAGGCACAAACGTCCTGAAACTCCAGCTGAAGCCAGTCTGCACCCTGCAGGTCAGACTCATGGCTCTTTACATCCAGAACATCTCTGGTCTGGTTCCTTGGAACTGCTCTAGTGTGGGAGCACTTGTGCCATTGTTGTTAATAGCTGATGAATGTGTCCTTCAAGAATGCCTTACACTCCTCCTGGATTCGTGTGTCGTTTTGGCCTGCACGCTGCCCAGCTTGGCGACTTGTTATGCAAAGAAGCATTTTCTTTCATTTGTGTTTACACGTTTACTGGATCTCTGAGGTTTTTTGCATTCTGAGAATCTATGGCTAGTTAATGGGTAATTAGTAGCTACTTACTTTGCTAACAAAAATATAGGGTTTTTTTTTGTTAACATAATAATGTAGCAGCCTACATAGACTACTATCCTATTCATTCTCATCATTTTTTTTTAAAGTGGGTAAGTCCTTGTCATTTAATATCTTCTGTACGAGCTGTTCCAAACCTCCAATTACCCTTCCCTGCTACGATTTCCTTCAGTGCAGACCATGGCCTGGTTTTAAGGAGGAGCCTGCCATGTATTTAAAGTAATATTTAAAAAAGAAGATCTATCCAGTGTGGAGATGCAATTACAGTTGGTTGTTGAAAACAACCTAACACCAGCAGCAATTAGTGCTTGAGGCAAGAACTTGTTATCTCCCCCTTTTCCTTGCTTCTCTTCAATTTTCATATCCTTGATGGGAGAGGTGACAAAATGTCCGTCTGAGCCAGACAAAAGTGTGATAGCTGTGTTCCCCTTGTTCCCCTCTGCCGTGGGGTGGGCAGGGAGGTACCTGCAGGGCTGGGGAGGAAGGCAGCAGACATGGGGCGATGGCAGAGCCATGCAGCTATGGGCCAGGAGACAAGGCAGACAAGCTAAACTTAGCTGGGGGTTGTGTTTCACCCTCGGCGGCGCCACGCAGAGCAGTCGTCCTTCCAGGGGAGCCCCAGGGGTGTGGGGCTGCGGTGGGAGTGGGCTGAGAGCCAGTGTCCTGCCACAGGGACTCCTCCGATGGCTCTTGTGCAGCCCCCGGGAGCAGCTGGGTTTGAAGGGGCTGTCATGAGCGTGTCAGAGGAGGGAAGCCCCCTCTCAGCTGAGGGATGTGTTGGAGGCTAGGAGAAAGAGTCTTGGTGGGGAGTCTTTCTCCCTCAGCTCCTGTTGGCTGAGTGCCTGTGGGATGCCAGGGTGCTCTCCCACCGTGAGGTTGTGCTCTCTGCAACCTGTCGTTACCAAGGAAGCTGCTGGAGCCAGAGGCCCACGTTGGGACCTGGTATCACCTCAGGCAGCAGTGGGGCCAGACGGAAGGAATTTTTTTCCAGACATTGGTCAAGGCTTCCTTTGACCAGGGGGGCCCTCACAGTATGCAGGGGAAGCACACATGTCAGCCCTGACAGCTCCAGCACTCTGCTGCGTGAGGAGTTCATTCCTATGGGATCAGGGAGGAAATGTGATGTCTCCAGTCATGGCTTCCATACCAGGGCAGTTCTTCTACATCCTAAAATGCCATCCCACCTTGTGTTTCCCTTCCCTCATTTGCTTACTCACCACACTTCCTCTGCCTACATGCACATATGGTGTCCATCAGTAGGTAGGAAACGGAGATGTACTCCAATCTCATCTAGCTCAGCACTGCACAGTGAGATATATGTGAAAAAAATCCAGGAACTGTGGACACAGGCTAAACTCACTTATCAAACCTCTCAGGCGCCAACTCCTGCTGCCCTCACAGAATCACAGAACAGAACAGAACTACCAAGGCTGGAAAAGACCTTTAAGATCATCAAGTCCAGCCTATGACCAACACCACCACACCATCTAGACCATGGCACTAAGTGCCACATCCAGCCTTTCCTTGAACACATCCAGGGATGGTGCCTCCACGACTTCCCTGGGAAGTCTATTCCAATGTCTAATCACCCTCTCCATGAGGAAGTGCTTCCTGATATCCAACCTAAACCTCCCCTGGTGCAGCTTCAGGCTGTGCCCTCTTGTCCTGTCACTGGTTGCCTGGAAAAAGAGCCCAGCCCCCACCTGACTACAACCTCCCTTCAGGTAGTTGAAGAGAGTGATAAGGTCCCCTCTGAGTCTCCTCTTCTCCAGGCTAAACAATCCCAGCATCCTCGTGGCAGGCCTGTACCCCTGGAGGGGCCAGTGGCTCACTGCTCCTCAGATTGTGCTCAGCAGGATGATATGGACCACTGCTGGAGACAAGCCTGGGCTAGGGCACCTTTGATATCACCCAGTGAGGCTGTTCTTACTCAGATTAAAATAAAGACTTCCTGTTTCAAGGTTGTGGTGGGAAAAAAAATCTACCCAGACACTTAGTCCAACCAGTGCAGGGGTTTGTCCTGCCATATGTTTCCACTACCTTCAGCCCGAAGAGCTGGGGGAGTAGGAGGCAGGACTGATCACAGCTTGAAGGCTGCTGGGCTGTGCAAGGAAGAGAGCTATGACCACTTTTTGGCTCTTGCCCACCCCCTCCTTGAATCCCTTCCTAGCACAGGCTGCCTGGGAGCGCAGTGGGGCACGGGGGCAGGATGGGTTTGCTTGCTGGTCGCTAGCTGGAAGTTGCCAGGGTTGGGAATCATTGTCCTAGAACAAACCAGCGATGCTGCGTGTGACCCACGGCAGTGAAAGCCCAAAACACCAAGTTAGGGCTGGGGCTCCCTCTTTGAACTTGAGCCACTGTGCTTTTCACCACGGTGCCAGGAGTTGTCAGCTTTAACTCCGGCTTTTTTTGGCTTGTGTCACAACCTAATAACTTGCAGGCCAGCTTCTCCTGTCGATGTTTTTGCTGCACAGAAGGCTTCACATTTTGTAAGCTTTTACAGCACAGCTGTGCTCAGAGATAAAACAGAATGTGTATACAGTACAGTATGCATTCAACTGATGCACTAGATTCTTCCCACCATATGTATGGAGTGGTGTGCATTTCACTCCGATACCTCACTGCCAAAACTGCCAGCAGCAAATAAACAAATGGTGGAAGAGAGACACCATATGATGCAGTGCCAGGCACATGACCTAGACTTTCAGAAGGAGACCCTGACTGCTTTTAAAGGATTAAAGTGGTCCAATTTTTTAAACCTCGCCTCCCACCGTGTGCAGTGTTCTGCCAGGGCACGCTGTGAAGGAACACTCAGAGATTGTTGTTAAAGAACACTCAGAGATTGTTGTTAAAGAACACTCAGAGATTTCCCCTTCCTGCTAAGCAGCTGATGGTGCAGCTCCTCATGCCCAATATTCATTTCCCCTTTGATGCCAGTGATTCCCTATCAGGTTTTCTAAACCGAGACAGAGGAACAATGGAGACATGTGAACTTGTCTAATTCTGGAAGGAATGCTACTGTAAAAAGACACAACACATGTAATTAGGATAATGAGAATAATAATATTAGCAACAATTTAGCAATTAATATATAAACAATGCAAGTGAGACAAATGGTTGTTTAATCTTGTTCCCCACAAAAAGTCACTAAGTTGCATTTCACAGCATCGATGGTGAAGATGCCTGTAATAAACTGACACGAACATTAATTACATGGTTAGATGTAATTAATTTAAATTGTAATTCTGTTCCTGGAGCTCACACACTGACTATGAAAAGGGGATTCCTCAGCTTCTTTTCTGTCTGACCAGCCTGTTGCTAAAGAGAAGACAATGACAGGGCTCCTCTTGCTAGTAGAACTGGGAAACACGGATGGATTTTCCTCTCTATTGGCCTCAATCTTACATGAGGCTGAACATCTGCCACTAGCTTGGTGGTTATCTCACTAGCTCTGGCTTTTGCCTAAGCTTAGCTTTACTGGTGATTGTTCAAAGGGCAAGCAGGTGCTTTCCTCACTCTAGAGAAGCTTTAGGCACGGCCTTGGAAGGTGCACTAAGAACAACAGAGGTCAGGACTGTTACTGTGCTTTACAGAGCTGATACTCAATGCAAAACTGCCTGGATGCAGGCAGGAAAATTGGGTCTTGGATTTTGATAGAATCAGATACAGAACAGAAAATTATGTTAAGTTTTTCAGACAGCAGCAATACCCAGTAGAGTAAGAATGTGCTTTAAGTGTTTATTTAGAGCTGGTTCTTTGCTTGATGCTTTTGTACTTCTGTGTAGTGCTTGTAACAAGTTTGCCCTAAGCTTTGCTACCTCCTGCTGTAATATAAACAGTGACCAAGATAAAGACCTCTATATCTTGGTTAAACAGTGGGGAATATGTGGAGCTGTACATAGGGGCTGAAAGGCCAAAGGCCACATTTCTACAAATTTCTCCAGACTCCACTTAGACAGAGATGTCATTTCAACTCTGCACTAAAATCACATGGAAATGTCTCTGCACTGGCAATGGAAGAGGCAAGCTTTCCATGTACAGCCTGGGAGTGGAGAAACACCAGCAGTACTTTTCTCTCTGAGTATTGCAAAGCCCACCTGGCTGCTTCAAGCCCAGCCCTTGAATGGAGGAGCCAGGGGCACTCACTGTACAGGGGGTGTGATTTTGGCAGCTCCCAGCTCTGGGGCTGTGGCACTCTCCATGCACAGCAAAGTCCTGCCTCCATCTCTTTTTTTTTCCCCGTGGGAGCAGTAGCTCCATCTTTGAGGAAAAAGTGGGACAGACCTATGGCAGCAGACCTCTTGTGTAGGCCACCAGCTGGACTCCAGTGGGCCCAGCAATGCAGTGGGTGTATATTTGAGGTGACACCAAATAGTCTGTTGGACAGTGAGGATACATGAAGAAGGCCAGAGGTGTAAATAAGGTTATTGGCCAAATATTTGTGGGAGGCATTGGGCAAATAGGAGTTATATGAAGAACCAGCACGAGAGGCTGGAATAAACCCGTGGAAGCTTTAAAAAGCTGATAGTGCCACCCTGAAATGGTAGGGGTGGCATGAACATACATAGGCTAGCAGCATTAGCGGGGAGCATGGAGAAGCCTGGTACAGCCTCAAGGGATGTTTTTCAAGACAGGATCTGCGTGGGAGAAGTAGGAAAGAGCAAAGCAGGGTGAGAGGAGAGGCATCAAAACACACAAACCTCTGCTCTGTGGTAAAAGGCCAGGCAAGTTGGGTTAGGGACGGAGGCAGCAAACAAACCCTCTGAATCAATGCAGAAGACAAAAAGATGGTGAACATGTTTCTGCCTGCTCCTTTTTCTAGTGAAAGCATCCCCATTTTTAAGCCTGTGTTTAAGAGTTAAGAGTAGTATAATTTACATTTTTTTCTGTAATAACAGTGCACAGAGCTGAAAACAAAGGTGTAGTCTGATAAACCCTGTGGCCTCAAGTAGACTGCTGGGAATAGAAGTGGATTCTTCTAGGCTCAGAAACCTAGCCAAGGATCTACCTGCAACTGCTCTCTGTGGAACATGGTCGTGGAGGACACTGGGAAAACAGAGGCACTTTTCAGCACATTTCCTCTTACTGTGACAGAAAGGAGAAAGCTCAGAACGGGTTTTCTCAAATTCCAAGGCAAGTTGGGAAGATAAATTATTGGTTGCCTCCCATTGCCTGAAAGGATCTGCGTGCTCTAAACTTTCTTAAAAGTTTGAACAGACAAGTTTCCTGCTGTTAGACATGAAATATGTTACTGGAATCCCTCCAGGTGACAGAGGGTTGCAGTGGGCAGTGGAAAACCCAGGCGTGCCACTGTGATTTAGAAATAAATTTCTGCCTACACTGGGAGTGTATGAGGTGTTTATGTCCCATTTGTCAGTGAGAATGTGGCATCCCCTGTGGTCATTACTTCTTCTTGAAAGAGTAGTGGAAATCCTGGAAAAAGAGGGCTACCTCATTTGGACTGTGTCAGCCTATTACTCTGTGAACTATCTTTGACAGTAAAACTTTGAATGAAGACCTCGAAAACAGGTGGCAGGAGAGGAGGGAGAGGAACTGTTCATTGTATTAGACCCAAGGCTGATGGTGATACCATGACCTAAGTCCCTGACCTCCAGCTGGTCTGTCAGGAATTATAATGAATGCTCCTCACCACCAGCCAGGTTTTGCTTTTGTCCTGCTTATAACTGCCACTATCCCACCTTTTATTGCAGCTGTTCATCATCAGCAAAAAGACTGGAAGATGATATTAAGGTTGTAGAAGATGTCATTTGTATCAAAGCTTCCCCTCCTTTCTTTTCACCCTCCCCTTGCCCATTCTCTTGCACATGCTCTATTCCCATTGGGTTTCCAGACCAGTCATCCCTTCACCTAGCTCATAACTGATTGCTTTAATAATATTATGGCCTCTCTGTTTCCATGTGCGAATAGTCCAAGTGGCACATCGCTCATAACCAAAGCAGGAAGAGATTTCTTTTTTCACCCTGTAAAATACAGAGACTTCCTGCCTGTCTTGTGCTGATCCCAGACAAGCATTTATTGTCGTGCTCATAGATACAGCCCATTTGAGGGAAAGCTTTACCAACCAGACCTGGCCATTGGTTTTCCTTCTCTGTATTTATTCCAAGTGCAGAACTGTTTATATACCACAAAGATGGGAATTAAAGAAAGAAGAGTACATGTAGAATTGACCAGCTGTTTAAGTCTTATTGTTACTTTCTCCATCGATCAAATCCATTGCCTCTTAATTGGATATTGACTGTTGTGAGGCAAATAAGGCAGACTGTCAGAGAGGGGAGGGATGGGGCACAAGGTTTATCTTAATGGTGTGTTGATCATGACTAGTCTATAAAAGCCAGTGGGAGAGGAGTTCATTAAACCAGCCTGCAATTGCTTTAAAAAAATATGCTCTGAGTCAAGATGATTAATCATATATGTGACACCACAATCAGAGAAAATCCCCATTGTTGCTCTGGTATTTACAACACCAAAGCTTGAAAAAAGCAGATGCTTTGAAACAAATTCATTAGGGAACGTGATTTGTTTGGTCTGTGAGCCTTAGCTAACCAAATTGTAAGGATTTTTTTTTTTCCTTCCCACCCCCCTTCTTGGTGTTGTGTTTTGTTTTTCTGCCTCTCTGGCAGGCTGATTGGAAGCGAGTGCTTGCCTTGCACAGGAGTCTCTCCTCTGTGCTGGGGAACCCTTGTAGAAATGGCAGCAGTGAGAAGAGATACTTGAGCTACCTGACAGGGAACCACACAGAAAACTTTAGAAAACACTTTTACCTCATAAATTATAACGAGCAGGGAATGTGAAGAGAGAGGGAAAGCTTATCAGCCACTCGGGTGTGAGCTACCTTGTGCAAAAATGGAATCTGCTGGGAAGTCTATAGTATATTTTAATTTCTTTCCTAGCCATATTTTAGGCTGCATATTGAATATGTTGCAAGAACTGTGAAGCATGGTCCATTAGTGTCTCTGGATTAGGCCTGTTGTGAATCAGAAGAGAGATTAGTAGGACAGGCTCACTTTTATGAAGGTCCCATGGAGCTGTGACTTGTTGAAGTGATGTCTGAAGGGGCAATAAACAAACGTTTGTTCCAGATTATCTCAATGTTGTGTGTTTGTTATCGTGTTTATTTGACAATTCAGAACCGGTTATTTAAAGTTTATGATATGGGCAAATGTTTGTGCACTTTGAAAAATTAGCTTTTGAGGCAGCCACCTGAACACTTCTCACGTGTCACCACGCTGGGAACTGTCAGGGAAAGGGTAGTGCAGTCTCGTGGAAGCCAGTAAAGCTGCAGAAACTGCCTGGGCATTAGCTGACAGAGGAAGGAAAAAGGTGCATAGGTCTGGAATACACTGGGAAAAGGAGGTTTAATGGGGAGGCTTCATGTGAGAGCATAAGGCAGTTCCCTCCTTGAGCAACTGGATTGAGGCTGGAGCACCATTGCTTGCTCATGGCACCAAGGCATTTAGAGCCTCAATCCTTCTACTCCTCTTCCTATAAAAATTAGAGTGGTCCAGGGCAGTAGACACTGCAATTTGTGCTTCAGTTGCTCTTTCTGAATGTACTGCGAAATGGAAGGCCATCATCAGTTTTTCCCAAGTATTTTATGAGTGTGGTAGAAGGGGCTATAAATGTACAGCATTGCAAGCTGTACAACAAGAAAATCCTCACTTTGCCTGGAAGGATGAGAAGTCCAGAAGGAAACCAGGGTTATTCTATAAAGTACCTGAAACAAAACTGGGGGGAGGGAGAAAAAGCTGTATTGAATCCAGAAAGCTGAATCTGTCTTTTTTTTTTGGGGGAGTATGAGTTTTGAGTGACTTTTAAATGCAGAAGGATGAAAGTTATGACTTCAGCAGGCACCAGGGTAGTACTGCTATTAGCATTGCCTTTTGATTCACTTATAATATTACTTACGTTAGATTAGAATTTACAGCTTGCATTTTAAATATAAACTGTGGATAATTTTATATCCTGAAATTCTGAGTGAAAAATTTAATACATAAAGCTGGACTGTTTGGAGCCACGGCCAATGGAAGACAGGCATTATTAAAAAAAAAAAATAAAAAGAACCATGAATAACCGTTTATCAGATTTGCAGGCACATTTGTTTGGATTTTTTACTGTGCTTGTTAATCAAGAAAATGAACATGGCATTCTTCAGTTGCTTTGACAAGGATAATTTCAGAAACACTGCCCTCTCCTTCCGCAGATTGGCACCTTCTCCTTCTTTGTTGTAACACATTTCTTCTGGGGTGGCTTTTTTCAGCAAAACTGCCCGTTTCCCAGGAGCTTTTACACCTGTTCAGAAGGGGATACTAAGGGGTGGGGGTTGGGTTTGGTTAGAATAGCAAGGTTTGACCTGGTGACTGTTTATTTTTGAAGTCAGGGAGTATTTCTTCTGTCAGCAGAATGGAGAAGATTGCAGGATATTCTGAATGATGTATTTCCTCCAGTGTTAATCACGCTGGCCAGGTTGCTGACTCCCAGAGGCATTTCCACACCAAATCTTCTAAACATGTGGACTCGAGATGCTTTTGTAATCCAGTCTGCCATGAGTGGTGTTGTGGTCAGAGTTTGTGTTAGCTTTTGACAGTTGTAGAAATGAAAAAGCAACTAAAATGTGAACACAGGTTGGAGTTTGGGTCTAAATTCACTTCTGTCTGTAGCAGATATATCACAGTGAAGCATAAGCAGCTCTTACCAAGGGATGAGCTATTGACAGGGGCCCGTGTCTTGCTGAGGATGCCTGCAGGGAATTGAACCTCAGGCTCTATTTAGGGACTGCATCTTTGCAGTGACATCTTTGCTACTTCTCAGTGACCATATAACTTCACTCTTTGTGAAAGGGACTCCGCAGCTGTGGAGTCTGTACTGTAACATATGGGAGCCAGGAGCAGCTGAGGGATCCCAGGGAGGAATTTCAAGGAAGGCTCTGGATAGATCCCAGGCAGCAGACTGGCACAAAGCTGCCTCCAGTGGTACGTCCTCTGCTCAGGGCCTGGGAAAAGCCACACGTGCAGTCCCAAGGTTTTGCTTGTCACACGAATACTGTTCCTCTGTTTCTACCCACTGGTGACTTCTAGTGTAGACAAGCTCATAGAATCATAGAATGGTTCAGGTTGGAGGGGGCCTTTACAGATCATCTAGTCCAGCCACCCTGCAGTGAGCAAGGACATCTTCAACTGCATCAGTTTGCTCAGAGTCCCATCCAACCTGGCCTTGAATGTTTCCAGGGATGGGGCTTCTACCACCTCTCTGAGCAACCTGTCCCAGAGTTTCACCACCCTCATTGTAAAAAAGAAGTCAGCAAAATCCCTTCTGGTTTTCCTCTGCATACTTAAAAAAGAAGTTATAAGAGGACATATTCCCAATTTCTTTTTAACTTTGTGGAGCACCTCCAGTAGACAGATTGTCTCGTGGACCACTTCCCCTCCCCTTGGTGATCAAATAACATTCCTGTGGTGACTACAGCAGTTGCTTACATGGAAAAATAACATTAGGAAAGTATTTAATGTATTTTTAGCTGTCTTTAAATGCATTTTAGCAGCTGGAAACAAGGGGAGTGAGTAGCATGTGACCTACAAGTTCTCCATAGACCACCACCAAGCGTGCAGAGAGTCACTGCTGGCAGAGGGACCCCAGGCTGGAAAAGCTGGGTAGAGTGGTCACCTCTAACCTGGGGTGTTCACAGAAGGTGAGAAAAAGGGACAACTCAATTTTAGTGGGATGTAAATGCTAACGAGGTGATAAACAGTGTGATATTAGTTCTTTTATTTTCACTCATCTGAGTTTTGGGAGATTTTAGGAAACACTGTTTTGACGTGTTTCAGAATACCTGGGACCTTTTCTGAAAGCTTGAGAAGATTTTAGGGTCCTGGAGTGGCAAAATATTACAACTGTAGAGATTAGTCAACAGAGCGCAGCTGAGAGAGGCAAGAAGCTAAAAAATACTTCTTATATAATCACTCCACAAATCAGGAAAATCCTGACATCTTTGTGAAAAGGAAACCTCTGGTAGAACGTTAGTAGGAGCTTTCCCCGAGGGACGACTTTCCCAGAGCCAAGGGCTAACTCAGTCCTTCAACTGCACAGTTGAACAACTGAACTAGGGACATCCTCCCTGGACAGTTGTCCCTGTCCCTGCTCCACTCCCAGTGTGGACCTGGCACCCTGACATCAGGCTCCCCCACCACCCAAGCCCACAGCAAGTACATTAATATTTCTGGGAAGAATACACTCAACAGATGGAAGTTTAGCACTATTTTTACCACTGCTGGTGCAGTGAATGTAAAGAGCATGATAATCGATTATCTGGGACAACAGAAATGCACAGGAACTGGAATTTCAAGGATTAGGGTCTCCCTGAGGATTTCCTTTGCATTTCAGTGAGAGGAGAGATAACCTTTGTGGTGGAAACGGAAACAGGGCTGTCTGTTGCCATCTGCAGCCAGTCTGTGGAGACAAGAGTATTAAGGGTGATGTGAACTTCCTCTGTTCCTCGCTGCGGGACAGGAGCCCCCCCCTCGGTTATCTCTGTTTCTATAGCAACACTCTGCAACTTCTTGCAACTTCTTTTTTCTCGTCCCACCAGAGATATTCAACTAATGCCCGTGTTTAACGTGTCTGGGGGACACGGTCCCGTGTTTCACCTGTTTTAAAGGACATTTATGGAAATTAGGTGGCGATTTTCTCCTGAGTAAGCAGGCTAATATTCTGTCACTCTGCATTACTCAAGTCGCCATCGCTCGTAGCAAATAGATGTTTTCATTCAAGTGGCATTAAACTTCTGTGGGCTGAGCAGTGGGATTTCATTGCAGATGCATTGTCCCATTTTAGTGGAAGCTTTGCATTAACAAGTTCCATCTTAAATTATTCTGTTCAACCTGCCTTGTGAGTTACACTATCAGAAGAACCTGCCCTTAATATTAAAATGTAGGCACAGATTTCCTCTCCCAAGGCTAAGGCTGCATGAAGACTTAAACTGAAGTGAAGAAATCCCCTGTCTGGATCAAGATAATTTTTCTCTCAGAATAAGGAGAAACAAATATCCATGCACTTGAGAGAGGAGGAAATTCTGCTGTAGGTTGTTCTTCCTCAGTCTTGTTAAAAAAAGGAATCTTGACCTAATACATAGTCTGTTTCCAAACTATTGGCATCCTTCAGAAATACAGGCTGGCTGGCTCATGAACAGATAGCACAGTTTGTGTGGCCAAAGATAGTTGTCATCATGCACTTATTAATGAGTACACATGTATCTGAAGATGAAATGCTGTACTATGTTCAGAGAGCTCCTTTCAGATCCCCTTTTCTGTTTTTTTGGGGGGGTTTTTTGGTTTGTCTTGGTTTCTTTGGTTTTTTTGGTGGGTTGTGTTTCTTTGTTTCTCCTTAACCCTCCTGCCATTTTCCTTTAAAGCTCAGTGGTAGAAAGCAGAGGGAAGGGACCTGGATGTTCTCATCCATCCGGCTTCCTCACATCAGGAGCTACTCTGTGCATGTCACTCCTGACAGATGTTTGCCCAACCTGCTCTTAAAAATCCCCAGTGATGGGGCTTTGACAGTCTCCGTAGGCGATCAGCTCCAGTGCTTTGCTGTACCTGTCATTAAGAAGGGTTTCCTGATACCTAACATGCAATTAAAGGCCACGATTTCCCTGCCTAACCCAGCATCAGGCTGCCCTTACAGCCAAGCCAGCTCCACCAAGTCGACTGCAGCTTCCTCGCTAGGTCTTCCTGCCAACACTGCTCCGTGGGTAACCTGCTCTCTTCTGCCAGGAGCAGCTGGGGTGGTGCAAGAGCTCCTGGCTTTGTTGAGTGTCCAGCCCAGTGTCCCAAGGGCCGGCGATGGGCAGGTTTCCCTCTTGGATCCCCTGCAGCTGACGGGAAGGCGGTCGCCTGCCAGTAGAGGCTATTGAATTAGGAGATTCATCAAATCCCAGGAGAGGTGCTGCCACGGTGAAGTTGCAGCAGGTTTGTGCTGATAAAACTAGCAGCACTCACCGTGATCTCAGGCCTCAGAAGCCTTTTTTTTTTGTCCTGGAAAGAAATGCGCTGTGAGAGGGGTCGTACTATATATTGCATGATTGCAATCAATTGCATCTAGCACTTTGGACATACATTTTTTTGATGAGGGCATTTCCATAATGATTTTAGCAGTTTAAAAGCATTCTAAAAAATCAGAGATGTCACAGTTTTGGCTTGATTTTTTTTTTTTCCCAGTTGCTTCCTTTTAAAAAATAGGACATTAAATACAACCTGTGGCAGCCAGGCCTGATGGAGAAGCTGTAGATGTCAGCCTGCTGTGAGTGAGGTTGAGATGCTGGGGAGCTGATGCAGTTGCTTCCAGCAGTGATTGAGTCAGTGTAGATACAGGCATATCACAATATTACTATGGCAAGATAAACTCAGAGTGATAAACACTTCTTTAATATGCTTAGAACAGCGCTGAACATTGTAAGAGTGTTTTCTTCTGCAAATGATTTACAACTGGAAGACGGTGGTAATGAATTAATGTAAAGCAACTGGAGAATTAGCCCTGGCTGCTGAGGATAGGTATTTTTCACAATGGAAAACAGCTAGCTAGACTAGGTATGCTTTTGCTGCCTGAGTAAATTATAGCAGTATGTATCTAAACAGGTTTAGAGACTAGGAAATGTTGGTGACATCCGAAGTTAAATAAAATGAGGTTTAGAGAGTAGAAGGAGGGGTATGTTGCCATCAGCAGGGGTGAATAACCTTTGTGTAACTAGTGGTTTTGGTAAGCAGGTCAAGGTCAGTGGGGTTTGTCTCTGTATTTTGACACATGCACTGCAAATACCCTGGTATCCATTTCATTTTACAAGGTGTGTGTGCGCACCAAGATAATGCTCCAAAGGGTCACTGGCAGGTTACAATGTGCCAGCCATCACATGCACCATGTCTAGAATAGTGCCAAGATAAAATTTCAGGGGTCTGGGGGCACCAGCAGCATCCAGAGCCCCACATAACACCTGTGCCTCAAGCAACATCTCCCCAGCTCTCTGTCACTGAGCATCCCATTGGCACCCATGATCCTGAGCTGACAGGTCCTTTTCTATCTCTGCAAGGCATTTTTAAGGCATTCATGGCCCAGTTGTCTTCTAGATGGCCTGGAAGTGCTTCAGCAAGTTGCATGGGAGGTAGATTTATTGTGTGAGGGAGGTTTCCACTTCAAACTAATAATTTTAGAATACACTTAAACCTTTGTCAATATAAAAGTGATTTCAGGTGCTCAGGAATGCTCTGCCTCTTCCTGGTGGTTTGAAGGAAAAATGGTAAACATTTTCCACCCTGCAGCTGTTGAGGGCAGTGAGAGAAATTACCTATAAGCTGCTAGGAAACATGCAGAATAAACTCATTTCCCACTTCTTCTAATAATAACTAATTGTAGGTACTCCTCAAAACATGCTTTTGGACAAACTTTGCACTTTTAAAAATGGTACATTCTGTCAGGCAGAGTTTGTTCGTGCCCCATGGCTGAGAAGTGGAGGCCCAAGTCGAAGCTCCCAGGAGTCAACGGCCTTTCCATGAGGTGCAACCCCTTTAGGTTTTCCTAAAAATCCCCAGTGCTGTTAACCCACAGCTCCCCTTTCCCACCCTGACTCCCCAGGGAGAGGCAGAAGCCTATTTGAAGGCAAACAAGCCGTAGAGCCTACAAGGTGTAAATATCTTTCAAAGATGCCAGCACTGGAAAAGCCTGGGTGCCGGGAGTGTGACACACGACGACAGGCAGTTCACGCTGTACTTGGGGGGGGGGGGGGGGCCACGATTTTCCAGCGCTGCCAGAGGGGCTGAGATGGGGGTGTGTTGCACCCTGGCATCCCTGGATCCTCCCCCTGCCCTGGGGAGGGGGATGTGGGGCAGCTGGAGGGACAGGGACCTGAGCTACCTGCTCCTTGCCCCATCACCTCCACCTGCTCCCCTCGCCCCCCCTTCTCCGGTCACCCCTCCCTCCCTCTGCCCTCCTTCTCTTCCCTGGCTTCTTTGGGCAGGGGCTGATTTAAACGGGTTGGCAGGGAGCCAGGAGAGCATCATTTTAATGCAGTGTAAAATGGAATGTGCATAATTATATGCGAGCCATATGTGAGGGAGACAGCTCAGCTGTGAATTTCGGGAGGCTGCGAGAGGGAGAGAGCGAACAGTCAGGGATCAGATGAGATGGAGCGGAACAGAGTGCAAGTGTCACCCAAATGAACAGTGTAATGAGTGTGTTCCTGACACTCCTCCTTTCACCTGCTTCTCCCTTTTGCTTTAACTCGAAAGCAGAAAACGCTGTAGATGAGAAGGGAAAAAATACTGTATGCAAGCAGGATTGCTAATGGGCTCTGGTAATGTTTCCATTTAAACTTCAGCTTTCTTAATTAACAGCCTAGTTCCAAATAACCAGTAACTTTTAATGCATCTTTGTCATTCAATATTTTGACCGCATTTGACTGAAGGATCATTGTTCTCGCTAGAAGATTGCTCCTTTCAAAGCTTCACTTAAACGTGGAGGGGGAATCCATTTATCTATAATGATACCACATGTAAATTACAAGTATGAAAACGTATTTATTTTTCTTTGGCCTTGCTGTGAAACTGAAAATACAAGTACATTACCTAGGGATTGCTTACGCATGTCAAAAAGTTTCAACGAGTACGTATGTAATATAATCCTGAAAAATGCAATGGAGTAAATTGAAACCCTGATTTACTCACAATTTCCAGCTCCAGTATTTTGTTTTGGGTTTGTCTTTTGTCGTTTTAATGATTACACCACAATGAATTTGCATGTTCAACCTAAGTTATGTAAGAAAACAGCATCCCAAGTTCTCATATCTAAAAGGTGTACTGCATATTTAAAGAAACTTTTAAATAATGTTGTATTTTGGGATTCCCGTCTGTTTGAATGATCTGAGCTGTTATGCTTTTAGCTATTTTTTTTTCCTTCCATTATTTGTAAGTCCCTAAATAGGCCATTATATTTCCCTTCAGGCTAGAGATGAAGATGGACATGCTGAAAATTTTCCCCAGCAGCACTATGCTAAGGAAACTCCAAGACTTGCCTTCAAGAATAACTGCGAACTACTTGTAAGAATAACATACTTACAACAAGTCTAGATTGTTACTTTAGCACAGTGAAAACCGTTTCTTTTTTTTTTTTTTTGAAAGGTTTTTGTTCATTATGGCATACTTTATGAAATATGATAGGTTTTTCTTTTTCCTGTTTAGCCTTCTGATGCTGGTTCTGCTATCCGTGAACAATTTAAGATCTCAAATTGCTTGAAAAATCTCTCATATTTGATGACAGCACGTGAATGGCCTTGTCACACTGCCTTGTCTTGCACTGTAAATCAGGGAATGCCACGCGGGGAGTGGCAGCTGATGGACCACCCCCCACCCCCCTGCCCTCCCAGGCACCCCAAAACTCAGTCTCCCATCCACCTTTTAGCTCTGCCTTGTTATCGGGCAGTGGGGGCACTTTTTGTTCTGCTGACACACAGTATTCCCGTGAGGGTTTGCCTCGTCCTCCCCTCCTACCTAGCTGCATGCAGGTGGGAGCATCCTCTCCACTCCTCTCCACTCCTCTCCCCTACTGCTGGGAAAAAGCAAAAGCCAGGAAAGCACATACAGGGAGTGTTCACAAGCCATAAGAGAGATGATATCAGCTGTGAAAGGATCTCTGTTCCAAGGCAGGGTTAATTCCCTGTTCATTTTAGCATTTGCAGCTAGGCAAGATTAAAAGCAAGCAGGAATGCCTATAATATTTCTATTAAATGAATCTGTTGGGACCCAATGTTCTTGATTAGCTTGTGAAAATGAGTGCTCCACCGATGAGTTGTTCTGTTTGCCTAAAGTAAACAGAGAATGAATCGTAATACGTTTAAGAGAGATTCACACATGGCTTTCAAAAAGGGAGTTTTAGATAAATTGGCAGCTCTCTCCCTGGTATTCACCTTTCTTCTCAGCTGTACTAAGTAAACCAAGTCATTTGGCTAAATGGAAATACTTGTGGAGAGGCAGAACACGAGGTTACATTTTGAAACAACACTTTTTTTCTTCCTCCTTAGAACTAGAGAAGAGGTGGGTGGCAGTGGAGGAGCAAGCTGTGTGTCCTCTGTATTAAAACCCATGTCTGCCTCCCCCATGGAGGGTGCAGGGCCAAATCCTCATCTTGGTGTCCCAGGTGCAACACCCAGAGAAGTTGAGCTGATCAGCCAGCGTAACCCAGTGGCCAAGCCAGCCCCCAGATTCAAGCAATCAACCAGAGAAGCCCAGACTAAAGGGCAGTAGCCCAGGGGTGGAGGCCAGTCCCCACGCCCAGCCCTGGCTGGAGCACAGAGCATCTTCTCTGCACCTACACTAGTGGGCCCATGGGCTCTTCTACCCCCCGGGTGTCCCCTGTGCTGAGCCAGCCCCTGGTTAGGTAATGACAATGCTTTTTAGAGCCACCTGTGTCATTCAGAAGGGTCACCTTCTTCCCCCTATAACTTTCCCTGGCCAAAAGCATGTGACCTGTAAGACCTGCTATTGCTTCCTCTTAAACCCCTTGCAAAGTTCCTGTTGGTTTCAGGGGCAGCAGCGTTAGGTCATAAGGGGAAGAAACCAGACAAACACAAAAAGCAGTTCCCCGATGCAGTCATGATTCTTGTGCCAAATAAGTGAAACTGTTTCTTCAAGGCCACGCTTAATCACTGTGCCGTGGGTCAAATCAGACCTGGTGAATCATCACAACACACCAAGGTGCCACCAAAGTCAACAGGGCTTCTTGGTGTTGAAGGATTTCAGGACTAGAGTTGGGAGACAACACGATACAAAATAAGTCATGTGTTATTTTGATTGGAATTCTGCCTTATTTTTAGTGCAAGCAAGCAATGAACCAATTAACCCCTTTCCTGCTATTAAAATCAAGCATGCCCTTAATATTTAAGGTTTTGCTTTATTATATCACTCCTGTAACTGGCAAAAACTCAAGTCATCCAAGTTAGTCTTTCATGTGGTTTTTTGGACAAGTTTCATTTCTTGTTTAAGGAAGTAATAAAAGCAATTTGTCACAGTTCTATTTTTCCTATGCTTTTAGAAACAAAATTGGCAGGGATGTAATCTGTACTCAATTTGTATGTGTAAAAAAGTAGACAAATAATGAATATATACCTCTGCTATTTTTAAAGATGTATTTTAGGAACTTTCAGTGGGAATTTGATGTTGAGCCTAGGCTTTGGTGGTGGGGGAACTAGTGTTAATTGCTGAAGATGCTACATGTTCATAGAAAGGTGGTGGTTTTCCTGATTTATTTTTTGGGAAACAACGCTGTGTTAAAATGTGCTTGAGAGTCAAGTGAATTTGACAAGAAATGGGCATTAAGACAGACAGCATCCTTCTCCTAAAGGCTAGTCAGTATTCCTATATTTGTGCTAGGAATTATCTCCTTGGGAGGGGAGAGGGGGAAAAAACTGAAAGAAAGGAGTGGGGACAGCTGCTTCCTCTAAAAAAAGATTTTCCCAATGGTAAAAACTTACCCAGAGTCTTAACAGTGCAAGTCAGGTGCTCGCTGAGCGAAAAGCTGAGATTTTTTAAATGAAAGAGAACCTGAAACTTGTTGATGCTTTTGGGAATCGGGAAATCCTTGGAGTTTTGTCAGTGCAGTTGAGAGTGAGTACTGTAACAGCCTGTCAGGTGAAACTGGAGGCTTCAGCTCCAAAGTGCTTTCTTTGCTTTAGGGTCTGGGTGCCATTTTCCAGCGAGGCTTGTTCCTGCGAGCACAGGCTGCTCTGTTCGGGAAATGCTGGTGCTGGGAGGGCGCTGCGGGGCCAGAGGCAGGGGCTGGGGCATTGCTGCGGGCTCTGCCTGCCAGGGCTCTCCCAGGCACACGCAGCAAGCTTTAACTCCTCAGTACCTGGGGAGATTTGAAAGCATGGGAAGTGAGAGTGTTCCACGTGGTGTGCTTTCTTCATTGCTTACTCCTCAGAAGAGATAATTTGGGTAGCGGGGTGCAACTCCACTAGTTTAGGGGTAGGTGGGGTTTTTTTGTGAGAGATTGATACGCAATAGGAGGAAGAAAGAGGTATCACTTAGGCAAAAGAAACTCCTGAAGTGCTTGTGGTAGTTCTGTGCATTAAGAAAAGCAGTGACAATGGAAGATGGGGGTTGGTATAGAAAGCCAGGGTGCAGTTATGGGATTAGGTTGGGGTATTCATCTCCTGTGCTGAATCCTGACCCGTTGTGTCATGCCATTTGTTGTAGAGCACAGAAAACAAAGTGTTTAAGATGCTCCAGTCAATGAGGACATCAAATTTTCTTTGTGAACTCTTCAATATTTTTGAGAATCATGTTTTCTTGAGTTTACCCATGGTAAATACTGGGAACTACATAAAACAAACTTACTTTTAAAGAACCAGGCCAGCATGCTGTCTTGGCCAGCCATCCGCTCTTCTCCCGTAGGTGCTGCCTCAGGATTTTAATTTCTTAATCCACGAGTGGCTGGAAGCTTTTCTTTCAGGCCCATCTCTTTGTTTCCAGAAGCAAAAGGCAGTATTTAGTCCTCTGGAAGCTGATTGTCAAGAAGCCAGTCCAACTAATAGTGGATGCGGGGAGAGAGATGGGATTAACTGCAGAGAAAGGGTAGGCTGGAGTGAAAAGGCCAGTGAAAAACCATCAGCCCCAGCTCTAGCCAGCTGAAATTCCTGAGCCATTGCCTAGAGAAAGGAAAAATCCATCTGGCACCTACCCAGGTTAGTCAGGGTAGGAAGAGCCATGCTTGGATGCCTTTTAACAAAAGTGGGAAAGAAAATCCAACAGCTTGTCCTTCCCCCTCCCCAGTTACCCAGAATATCAAGTCAAGGTTTCAGATTGGCATGCTGCTGGATGAGCAAAGGACAGCTTGATGGGTTAAGGAAATTAAACGCCAGGTTGCTTTCCAGATCATTTGTTTATGGAGATGATCCCAGTACCACCCACTGCTATGGGATTATATGTAAAGCAAACAAATAACCGAACAAGACATAAACACCCTGAAAAAAAATATTCATTTCCAGCCCCACACCCAGCTGTGATCCACAGGTTCCTGCAGTAAAATCATGATCTTTTTCTCTTTGAAAAGTAGTAGTTCTGCTCTTGGAGGATAAATTTGTTAGTCCAGTATGCAATGAATTATAAGGTAGTCCTGGTGCTTGGAAGCTGTTATGTAAAAGACACAGAATAAAACATGCCTGTTACTGGATTTAATGCAAAGTCACCTACAGCCAGTTATCTTTAATCACTAACAAAAAGAGGCAGAGAAAGCTCTGAAAATACACCTATAACTAAAACATGAAATGCAAAATATTCTCCTACGAGCAAAAGGCCTTTGGGGTGGCTGTTGCAAGGCTGAGAGGAGCCAGAGCTACAGCTGATGCTTTGCTTGAAGTCATGGTGCTTTGCTCTGCCATTCCAGCACTAGAGACAGAGTCAGGAGGCATTGGAACATGTGGGGCATCCAGACAGGGCAGCAAGGATGCAGGCAGGTTTACCTCAGTGTTACAGTACTGGAATGTGGGAAAGATTTCATACCTACAGGACTGATTTTTAAAAAGCACTGAGAGTATTTGTGATCTGATGAAGCTGGTAGGTTTTGTAGTTGTAGCCAAGTTAAAAGTTCATGACCTGTTTCCTGTGCCCCAGTGTCAAGCAAAACCCCTCCCTGTTAGTGCTTCAGCATTAAAAGAAAATACCTCTCAGTCCATTTATAATCACAGTGCCCTCAAAGGAGGACTGAATTAGGGGGAGATAGCTTTGCTCATCCTCTCTTTTGCCTTTCCACCCTTTTTGTCTCCTATGCTGCCTCCTCATTCCTAGCACAGAGGAGAGAGAAAGCAAAGGCTCTTCCCCCTGTAGCTCTCCCTGGCTTTTCCTTCACCTCGTTCAGGTGCAAACCGGCAGAGGGAGGGGGAGAGCACTTCCTTCATCCTGGTCCAGGCTTCGGGATGCGCAGAGCTTTTGGCCAGAAAGCTGGAGCAGGACTGCTGCCAAGCAGCCCTGAGCCATGTAGGGCCACATCTCACTTTTAGGGGTATCAACCTTGCAGTCAGGAGGCGATTTTGCCCCCCCTGGGGAGGTGAGAGGGGGAAGGGGGACAAGACCTGTGACACCCTGTGGAGCTCCAGGTCGTAGAGCTGCTGGTACTAAGTCTACCAAGAGTTAAAACCTCCTTGCTGGTGCCCACCGCTGCTTCAGCATCACTTGATATGTGCTGCATCTCACTGCTGGAGCTGGTTTTTTGGTGATTTACCCGTGGATTTCATCAGTTTCTTGCTCAGTTTTCCACTGCAGTCTGAGAGCAACCAGTACTGCTCCATCAGCTGCACCATGGTGTAGGCAATGGTTGGAGCAAATGGCCATGGCCTGGCAGCCCACAGAGAGCCTGCCCTTGCTTCCAGGGAGTTTGGATCAGGCACAGAGAGCTGTCAGAATAGCAGCTATGGCTCTGGAACAAAAATATTGAGGAAAGTAGCAGTGAATCAAAACTGATGTTCTTAAAACCTCAGTAATCTTGGCCACATGAAGTTCAACCTTTCTTGTGACTGAAAGAACAGTGAGGCTTAGGTCCTATTGTAGGCTAATCGCCTGTAACGTTTCATTTTCAAAAACTAAATTGTTCATGAATTATAGCAGAATATTTTTTAAAAAGCTTCCTCAAAACCCCACCAAAAAAAAAAAAAAAAAAAAAAAGCTTGCATTCTGTTTCTTTTCAAGCAAGGGCAACAAACCAGACAAAATGACTGTAAAGGTTGTTTTGGTCTGTAATTGCTGCCAGGCTGAAGGAAGGGCTATGTGGTGCTCACCTTAGGCACGTTCCTAAAGGTTAATTGCAGTCCACAGGCACTGAAAAAAGGCAATGCTCAGCCCACGGGCAGATTTGGAGCCCTGACCCTCCCTGCCTGCTGCCTGTCTGCACAGGTAGGCACCCACGGGGCACCCTGATAGGCATCTCCCAGGGTAATGCAGGACCAAACCCAGAGCTGCAGCCTGCCAGGCGCCCCGCGGTACGCTGTCCCGGGAAGTGATAGGCTCTGTGCCTGTCCACACAGATCTATTTACTGCTTCAGAACAAATGATTCCACTGTCTTGCTGGCACACGGGCTGTGTCCTTCTTGCCCTGCTTTTTAATTGCATGTTTAGCTACCTGGGTAGTGGAAGTGAAGTGCTCGCAGTACGGCAGCACGGGCCGGACCTGGGGGGTTTGGGTCATGTTCCTGGGGCTGCAGCAGACCTTCTCGGGGGGCTTGAGAGACTTCCTTGGTCTTTCAGGCCTTCCATTCCCTTTCCCCCATCCTGCACCATCATCCTTCTAAAGAAATATGCTTTTTTGCTTGACTCCACAACCTCTGATCCAAAGCCCAGTGAAATCAGTAGAAACCTTCCTGTTAACTTTTAGCAGGCTCTGAAAAGACACCCTGTGTTCTGTAGACAAGAAAAGACAAACAACTTCTTTGAGACGTCTTCCCCCTCTCTGACCAAAAATTGCTGTAGCAACAGCTAATTTGACGTTTAGAAAACATGATCTTTATTAGTAATAGTTAAGCTGAAGGCTGAAATCTGAGACCAGCTGTAGGAACTCCTAGAAAATACAGCCCTGTCACAGCAGTCTGAGATAGCAGCTCTACTGGAAATCAGACCCATCAGACCCAAACCTCTCTCCTTTTGCACTCGGGGTTAAAGAGTGACCATGACCTACAGCATTAAGGAGGGTGAGGGGTTTCCCACACCTCCTCAGAGGTGGGTGAAGTGCCACTAACCTCTGAGAGCAGCAAGGAGGGTAAGTCTCTGCCCCACTTCCCAGTGACACATAAAATACAAGGTATAAAACCCCCAGGAGCATGGGGAGCAGGGAGAAGGAAGGGAAGGAGATGGGGATAAAAGGAACAAGGCCATGGGATGCAGCTTCCACATGACCAGTCTGGTACCCCCAGTAACTACGTAATCCCCACATTTTTGGTCCAGTGAACCAAAATAAGGGAGGCAATTCAGGAAGCTAAAGACATGGAATAAAAGGTGTGACAGAGAGAGGGGTGGGTGGCACTGGAAGATGGACAATGGGAACAAAGCAGATTTGGGAAAGACCATGGCTACCCATGGTGGGCGTTTGACCTCCCAGAGCCAACAGCAAGTCAAATCCCCTTTCCTGCAGCACTCACCTTGGATACACTATAAATAGCAAGCAACTTTGCCCCAGCTTCTCTAGTTGAGCATTTTCCTTCACACCAATATAGGAGCATTATTTTAGGCTGTGCCACTTGACACTTGGTGGGCACAAACCTGCCTTTCCTCAGAAGGAGGCATGTTTTCTAATTTTTAACATCACTGTTGTTATTATTTCCAAAGAGAAGCAAAATGCATTTGTTAAAAAGGAAAATAATTAAAATCCCATTACAGCTCAAATTCTGTCATCTTCCTTCCCAGAACAAGCATTAACGTTTTTATTAATAAATGTGCAATTACTGGTGACCTTTGAATAATTTCTCCAACCTTAATTTCTCCTCAGTGCGATGCTCTGTTGTATTACTCTGTTTTTGCTCTTTGCTTTCCTCATTTTATGTGTTTACTGAAGTAATAATTTTTGTATTAAACATATTCTCGTTGAAAAGTAGCTTTTTCAAAAATTATTTTTTAAAAAAGGTCAATCTTTTTATTGACCAGGAATTTAAAGAAGTAAAAATGTAAGAAATGGTTATCTGAAAATGCCTTTTTAGCAGGCTACTCCTTAATAACAACTTCAATACATTTTAAAGTACAACCAAAAAAACAACCAAAAATTCCCCCACTCAAGCCTCTATAAAACTGAAAAAAAAGAAAAAAAAAGAAAAAAAATAAAAGCAGGTTTGTGTCCCTTGGAAAGAAAACCAGTTGTGAATCGTGGCTTTGCTTTATGAAACTGGCATTCATAACCAATTTAAATAAAATTCAGACAGTTTTTATGGAACATTAAAGAATAAAGATATGCCTTGTTCCAAAGGAAGTGAAGTGCGGTGAAATAAAATTCATCGGATTTCCTTCCACATAAATTGGAAATAAAATTTCCAAAGTCATCATCCAGAGCTATAAATATTTTCTTCTTGGGGTCTGTGCAGGAGATACAGATGATTCAGGAGGGCCTGGGGGAAGTATCACGTGGGGCATCCTGGCAGCTGCTTGGCAGGAGCCTTCCCTCACTCCGCATCTCACCGTGGCCACACCTGGGGCACCAGGGTCTGGACAGAAAACTGGCTTTAGTGCCCTGGTGCTCAGGTCCTTCTGCACTTCTGACCCTGGCTCTCACTCATGCAGGGTGTGAATGACAACAAGTTTTGTCAGGTCTGAAAAGATGCCTCTCTAGACCTGTGTGACTTTCTGTGAAGGAGGTTCTCCTGCCCCTCTACCCTGCCCTGGGGAGGCCTCACCTGGAGCACTGGGTGCAGGTCTGGGCTCCCCAGTCCAAGAAGGACAAGGAACCACTGGAGAGAGTCCAGCACAGGCCACTGAGATGATGAAGGGACTGGAGCATCTGCCTGTGAGGAAAGGCTGAGAGAGCTGGGGCTGTTCAGCCTGGAGAAAAGGAGGCTGAGGGGGGATCTCATCAGTGCTGGTCAATATCTCCAGGGGGTGTCAGGAGGATGGGGCCAGAGTCTTCTCAGTGGTGCCCAGTGACAGGACAAGGGGCACAAACTGGTACACAGGAGGTTTAACCTGAATGTAAGAAAATAATTCTTCACTCTGAGGGTGACAGAGCCCTGGGACAGGCTGCCCAGGGAGATTGTGGAGTCTCCATCCCTGGAGACATTCCAGACCTGCCTGGATGTGTTCCTGTCTGATCTGCTTGAGGGGCTCCTGCTGTAGCAGGGGGTTGGACTAGATGATGTCCAGAGGTCCCTTCCAACCCCCACCACTCTTTGAGTCTGTGGAGATAGTGTTGGCTTATGCCTCATCTCGCTGCGTGCATTGCCCTCCCCATTAAAAAGGAAAAGAGACTGAAGGCTTTGACCCTTTTAAGAGCCAACATGCAGCAGTAAGAGAGTGGGATTTTGAAAATCAGGAGCCCGTGCTCTTTTTCTTTCTTGGAGTTAAGATCCAGTCTGTGGGAAGGAGGGTTGAAAACAGCCTGGCCACCATTCAACTGGACTGCAGGGACACTTGGGGGTGCCCTGGGTTATTGATTGTGTAGCCTCCTCTCTTTGGGAATCCCTAGGGCTGTGCAGGGCCTCCAGAAATGACATCCCAAGGAGGCAGATTAACATCCAGGTATCTGAAGGCACACTGAAGAAAATCTGTCTGCAAGGAGCATGTACCTCACTGCTGTCTGTAGCAGGCACCATTTTTACATCTCAGCAGTGATATGTATTATACTGCTTTTGGGATGGGCAAAAACCCCCCCAAATATAAAACCTGCATTTTATTATAGAAATTAATACCAATAATTACTTAAAATTTAATGAATTTCAGTCCTCACTTAATGGCTTTTGAGTAGTTCACTTAACTTATTAAAAAGAAGCAAGGACATATTCATTTAATGAGCAGCAGCAGCCTTGGCCTAGCATCTGCCTACATTCTCTTTTCAATTAATCAATTATAGTCCAATGGTGTGTAATTACACATTAAGAAAGTTATTGGATATCTCAGCATGGCTGTCCCAGGGGGCTCATGAATACACTAATATAACACACCTGTAATGACCTGTTCTCAGATCTGCAAATTGCTCCCATTTCTCTCTCTCTCTCATTGCTAAATGAAGATGAGAGCAATTACCATTAACTTTTTGAGTCACATCTAGTCAATGAGAGAGAAAAAAAGAACCCCACCAGCATTCATAATAAATCTGCCTGTTGGTACTGAGTATTTTAACAGCACCAGGCATCGAGCTGGGAGGCAGTAAATGTGCATTGGGATCACACGAGGTTGTGGGGATCCCAGGGCTGGTCTGAGAACACTCTTCACCCGTCGATGAGAGAAACAGGCAAGCAGGAAAGCCTTGTCAGAGCACAGCTAGGTGTGATTTGCCTGGCTGGGTTCAAATCAAACCAAACTCTGGAACTGATCCCTATGCAGTGGCTCGAAGTCTCTGCGTAGCAACTGAGCTGTGTTGCTGTTGTGTTGGGTTGTTTTTTTTTTTCCGAACGCCAGAAAGAACAAAATTTACTATGTAATGGCAGAAAGGCTTTGGTTGTCTGAGAGGATACAGTCACTGATGCTCTTATTAATGCATAACAAATGAAAGCAAGGAGAGACTTTTAATCTGCATAATGAAGCCTGACAGATTCTAAATTGGTGATTTAGTCAACTAAAGGGTCCAAAAATGCTCCGTGCAAGTGAGCTTTTGATGGCTCCATGAGTCAAATGGCGATGGTATCTGTCAACATTTTTATAAATGCTGTCTTGCACAGTGTGATTTTGATGTGCTGTTGTCTCTCTCTGGGAACAAGTGTCTGTTTCCCTACACAAAGCTTTCCTGTTAATGCTTTCCTTTGCAGACTGGGGTCTTTCAGGTGGGTGTACATGCAGATCGGTGTGTAGCAGCATCTTGAGCACAGCTGTTCTTTACAAGCAGAGTCCATTTTGCTCATAGTAATCTGAATTAGTTTTGTCTTTTGCACCAAACTAGCATTAGCAACTTCAGTCAAACCTTCATCATGCTGGAGGTTGCTTCTCTTTTTAAGGCCTGTGCATGTTTCCTTCTGCTTGGTACCCTCAGGATAACACTCCTCTGGGATTTGGGTGGTCAGACATTTCTCAGTTGCACTCACAGTGAAGGAATGGATGTTTCAGTCTAAGGTTCAGATGGGTCCATATTTCACTCTGGTTTTCACCCGTGTCACAATTCTTTCCATTTCCTTTGATTTAGGACACGGTTTGGTTCACATCCCTGAGCTGTAGCATCTTAGTATTTGACACCTGGGCTGAGCTGCCTCTCTAGGTCCCACGGACAGTTAACAGAGGGAGGCAAGCACTTCCAGGGTGCAATTTACTCACAATAATTAGGTGCTGATTTAGGATTGGTTAAGTCACCTATAGATGTGCCTATATCTGTTCATTAACTAGCCTTCCATATGATGCCTACATTTACAATAGCTACAGTCACCAGTTAGCTGTGTATTTCTGCATGTGTCTAACTTCAAGCTTGCATGTGGAGCCATTCAGTTCAAGCAGAGACAATGCTTGTAGGCTTGAAGTTAGGTATCTGTGACCTTTGTGTTCAAATGTCTGGTCTCCAGCTTTCAAATGGGGATGCTGGTATTTAATTACTTTTGAACGCAGTTGGAGCTTGAGATTAAAAAGTTAGAAGTGCAAAGCAATGTCTATTATTTAATGTTGTGTTACAGTCCAAATGACTGACAACAGCACCCTTGGTATTGGCAGAGAGGTTCATTTATTATGAATTATTGTTTGACACAATAGGAGGAAACGGGTTCCGAGGTTTACTTTTTTGGTATTTAAAAATGAATAGCAACTGAAGCAAGCAGAGCAGTGAGTGTAGATCCCACAAAGTGATCAAAATGTGCCCGTGTCCAATGTTCTCAAATTGTGCTCAAGCACAGCTTTGTTTATGCTCCAGACCAAAATGCAATTCTATGCTTACTCTTTTTTTTAATCAGTGCCTAAACGATCAATTACAAATGTTTTAAACAGAGAAAGGAACACAATTATAGTCTAAAGCTTTAATGTACAATACAATATTTGGTTGTACAGACTAGTTATATATGGGTCTTCAAATACCTGTCAGTTACCTCTTAAATTGTGTCATTTCTGTGTGCCTGATGGGGAGGAGGGTGGTATTTCATTAAGCTCCAAAAATGCATTTCTAGCTGAAAAAATTGTTTCTAGCTGTGTAACCTGCAAGAGGCTGTAACTCTTTGCATGTCACTTTCCTAATTGGGCAATAAACCCTGTATTGTACTAATACTTTTTATTATAAGGAATGAACATGCTTCTTCTAAACAGCCAGAAGAGTAATTGACCACCTGTGGCCAGTCCTGAATGAACATTGCTGCACATACCACTGAAATTAATTTCTCCTTAGTCAAGATAGGAAACACTCATTTTTCTGAGAGATTTTTTTTATGGTTAGGAAGGCAACACAGCTGATGTGATTCCACTTTCTATCAGCATGGATTCCCAATGGCCAAGGGAAGAAGTGCTTGGTGCTCACTCGGTTACTGACCCTCTCTCTGTCTTTGGGATTCAAACAGCAGCTTTGTTTGTTAAAGATATTAAAAAAAGGCCAGATTCTGTCTCAAACAAGGGTGCCTTTACATTGTTCTGGCAATAAAACAAAGTCTCAAAAGGTGGTGTTCATGTCATTTACTCCCATAGCCCCTTTGTGCTGCCAGAGCGGTGCAAAGGAGTCTCGCAGTGGGTGAGAGTCTGGCCCAAACATTAGTTTATGTAATGTCGGAAGACAGTGCTAGGACATTGTGCTGGTGTATCATCTTACAGCTGGCCTGGCACCAAGTCATAAGGGCTGGAGGATGCTGGAAACTCAAATGCTAAAGAGCAAAGAGATTGACTCAGGAGAGAGAAATGGTGAATGCTTCTCTCAGCGGTTATTTTTCACTTTGTGTTAATAAATCTCTGGGACCGTATCTGCCAGATGCTTCAGGATCCGGTCTCTTCTTCAAATTGGAAGCAGGGAATGCCATGAGAAAAGCAGGCAGGTGAGGCTCCAGGTGTGCATACACCCACAGCACATGGTGCCTCTGCCAGAGCACGTGCCCAGGAAGGAACGGCGTCCTCAGCAGGAGCCCGCACAGCCTTACCTGCACAGGGGTTGTGCAGGGCCCGGAAAATGGGTCCAGTCTTCTCTTCCATATATCCTATTTCTTCCTTTCCAAGAGATTGCAGGGGGCTGTGTTGAGCAAGTGCTGTTCTTCCCTGCGGGTGTGCTCAGTGTGTTGGCACAGGGCTCCGTGCTGTCGTCCTTCTTAGTCACCACACCATGTTCATTTAATGAGGGGCTGTAGCTGATGTGGTTGCAGTCCAGCAGGCTGGCTTTGGGTCCCTTTTTCCTCCAGCACAAACTAGGGCTGAAAGTCTCCCCATTAGCAAGGCATGGCCAAGGCCCAGATGAGTGCAAGCTGTCCAAAGTTCAAACTAGATTAGCTCAGGATCACTGCGGTCAGTGAGAGGATATAACCAGAGGGCCTGGCTGCTGACATATTCCCTGGGTAAATGGAGGTATTTGTCTTCATTGGTTACCAGAGTCCTTCCTTGGGGGCCTTGCTGAAATCTCAGCTGCCCTAACTCACCACACAGCAGCAGTGACAGAAGTGGTGGTTTCTTTCTGTCCAGGAGCAGAAGGCTTTTCTCTTCAATGCCACTCTGGTGATATATGTCCCTTTGGTGTCCCTGAGCTGCAGTCCCTCTGTGGCCACCTCTGCACTTGACCAGGAGCTGGGGACTGACCAGACTGCAGCAGCCTGCTTGGATGAGCTGCAGTGCCTTCCTTCCATACTTGGACAGCAGGCTGCACTTAGCTCCCTCGGATTTACTACAGTCCCACTGCTGTTGCCACCAGCTCAGCTGAGTCAGTGTGAGAGCTGGGAGGAGCCATCATGCAGACAAGCTTGGCCCAGTTTCCTCCCTGTGCTGTTAGTAAAACCTGCTGAAAGCAAATCTGATTAACACAGCAGAGAAAACAGCTCTGCTGTAAAACACTGAGGATTGCCACTGGTGCAGGTGCATTGCAAGTGGAAGTGGCTTTCTGAATTTTCCTGGGCTGCTGGGTGCTGCAGCTGATGGTTTCTGCTGGCTGTCTGGGGGTGCTGGGCTAGCAAAGTCCTGCATGGCCAGGGGAATCAGAGCCACTTTTTGAATGTCAGAGGGGCAGCACACTGACACCACGGGGCACTGCCACAACACGAGTGTCCTGGAGGTGCTGCATTCCTGGTGTGCAAAGCCCTGGCCCTGCACCAGGATCCACCCGGATGAATGCGGGTACCCGTGCCAGAGGGATGAGTTGCTGGATTGTGGCACTCAGAGGCAATCAGAAGTGTTTAGATTTCATATTGTGTGTTTTCTCACTGCTGCTTGTTTCCTGGGTGGGATCTGCTCCTTTTCATACCTGTAAACACAGCACCCAGGTGAGCTCTGCAAGGAGCCTGACAGAGAGTAGGTCACCCTGAATTTGAGCTAAGTGCTTCATCTGAGAATATATACAGTGAAAAGCTACAAATGGAAAAGATCTATTAGTTCCTCCAGCCAGTGCTTCCATTCTAAAGCACATTTGTAACTGTCTGGGGGCAGGGGGCAGGGGGCCAGAGAAAATCACTCACTTTTCTGTAAATGGAGAACCAGTTAGTGTCATGCATCTGGTCTGAGAGAAACTGCTCTGCAGTGTCAACAGTGGGTGCTCCCTTTAGACAACCTCACTCTTCAGTGAAGGCGTTTGGGGCATTTTGAGGCTGTGCCTGGTGCCCCTGCCTGTAAGCATGAGAGAGAAAGAGAGCAAGTGAGAGGAGGGAGAGGGAAAAGGGCACAGACTTTTGGGGAGGATAGGGAAGTTATTTCAGGTGTTGGTGACACCATGCAAACCTTGCGTGGTTAGTGTCTTCCTGAGCACCATAGACCCTGGAGGCTGGAGGAGAAGGTAACATGTAGAGATGGGGTGGAGGGAATAACAACTACCTGCAGACGTGGCATCTGAAAAAATACAGAGACAATGAGACTATTTTTAGCAAAGGTGCAAACCATGATAGGTGCCACAGGACTGCTGTCACTAATATTTGGCTATAAAAAACATATTCAGATTTAAACAGGTCAGCTTTGCACATTGGAAAGAGCAAACACTGTCTCTGTGCTAGTTTGTGCAGAAGCCATCAGTGTCACTCCTTATCCCTTCACTGTGGTGGTGATGTGGAGTCATGATGATGGATTGTCTGCCTGTCCAGCTTATCTGCAAGGCCACAAAACATTTATATCTTACATGGCATGATAGGCTTTTCTCCTGCAACAGTGGAAAATAAGAATCTGGGACTGCCCTTGCAAAAGCACCATCTCCTGTACAATATTGCCATTCCAGTAAGCTCACTTGGTGCAGTTTGTACAGCTGAGCACATCCACTGTGAACCATAACACTGGGATGCACATGGATAAAATCACACAAAATCAGGAGAGGAGAGAGCATCAGAGAAGCTTTTGAACGCAGGGGGCAAACCAGCAAGGATGGAGTTCCTGCAGTTTTTCTCCTGCTTAGAGAGGACCTGTGTCACCTCTGGTGAAAGACCTCCAGCTTACACCAGCATTATGCTTGGCCAATTATCTTATTTAGGTATCTCATATATATTTAGGTCTTGAAAAGGTCAACAGCGGAGCATGACTAGGCAGGGTTTTTTGAAGCTATAGGACTGGAAGCCTTGCTTCTGGCATCATTAGAAAATAATTGCTTGTGAATGTCCAGGGATTTGAATCGACGTGTTGGAGCTCTGAAAAGGAGGGCAGGAAGGTTTAAAACATTATTGAAACAGCTGCTGCTAACGTTACGCTCGCTGCAGACGCCGAGGAGGGAGGGAGGGGAGCGCACCGGGGGGACCACGGCTGCCCCTCACCTGCCTTGGTACCCTTCTGCAGGAGCCTGTCTCCTTGGGCTGCTCCTCTTGGGACTGTCCCCAGCCCTAACACACTCCTCTGTCCAGAATTCACACAAGCTGGTGTGTGTTTTTTGAAGGCTGCAGTGAAGCAGGGATCATCCCTGTGGCACTCCAGCTGAGCTGTTTTCATCCAAGTATACCTGCCATTCTTCCATTTTAAATTATTTTTGTCCTTTGATTTTGGATTTCTGCTCCCTGTATCTTTTTTCCTTAGGTCTCTCTTCCCCTTCTGAATATCTCTCTTCCTCCATTGCTATCTTTCCTTTCTCTCAGTTTAACTACCTTTTTCCTTAGGTCCATGATAAATCACATCACTTATTTTTTATGCCCCCTCTTGTTTTCAAAGTTCCTGTAGTCTTTGGCTCCTCGGTGTTGTTAGCTGTAGAAAGTCCCTTTCCCTAGCTGTGGTAAGGCCCAGATGTTACTAAATGTGATTTTTACCATCTAAAAAGCTGTCAGTTACCTGCTGCTGCTCTCAGCTTGATTTCTCAGTATGACCAAACTGGGTGGCTTGTGCCTCTGAACACAAGCCCTGAGTTTCCTACAAGGATTGCTTTGATGCCTGGTATTAGACCAGTCCCTTAATGAGGCATCTGTTCACTCCTCAGCTCTGTTACAGATATTCCCTGTGACCCTGGCCAAGTCACTTTATCTCCCTTTGTCTCTTCTCCCCATTCAGAAAATGAGCATAATTGCACTTCTGAAAGCTTATGTGGAATTGCAAAGATGAATTCCTCCTGCTTGCTTTGCGTTTGCCTCATCCCTTTTGTCTGCACGATTGTCAGCTGGGATAAAACACCACCAAACCAGAGTAGCCCTGGTCAGCACAAAGCTCAGGCTCCAAGCAGCTGGCCCAGCCACTCACCATATCCTAATGACACTGAGAACAGAGACTCAGCTTTATTACCATTTGCATAGCAGTCTTGTGTGCTTTGATGAGCTTCCTATGCTGTCTGTGAAAAGGAAGAGAGAAGTTCCCAAAGCAGGGTGCTCAGGGGTACACAGTGGTTATTGCAGGACAAGGAGTTGAAATGGCTTCCTTTGAGGGCCTGCTCCATGTGTCTTTAGCAGAAAATGGGGGGCTTGCAAAACCCATCTCCAGTTTTCATCCCTGTTGTCCATCCTCTTTCCCTCTCCCTCCCCACATCAGTTCTGTGGCAATAAGGAAATAAAGGAATGCAAAGTAAAGGCATCCCTGAGGCTGTCATTGTTGCCAAGTAATGGTAATAGCACTTTCTCCCTCCCATACCTGCTTCTGAACCTAATGTAATTTAATTATTGGGATGTTGCAAAGGAAGGTGCCCCCACACAGATTCAGTATGGATGTAATTATCAGAGATGGAATGCCAATTAAGCACATGCCAAAATCAAGCCGTGTATTTTTGATTCGTCACCTGGTTTGTTATCCTTTACCTCACGTGCCTCAGACAGCACCACCTGAGTGAGGAGCAGAGAACCAGCTCTTTGTACAGAAAGCTTGCTCTTAAATCTACACTTGACAAGAAAGTGGCATAAAACATCTGTTTTTTTTTTCAACACACAACTGGGAGTGTAGTTTTGAAGCATTCTCTCCATCTCAGGTAAGGAACACATGGCAGGTACGGTTTTTGATGCGGATCTTCAAGGTCCCTTCCAACTCAAACCATTCTATGATTCTAGGATATACATCTCCAAATGAAAGCATTGCACACAGCACCATTCACATACATAATGTCTCAAAAGGCCTTCACTGAAAATCCAAATTATGCAGGGAAGAAAACCCAAACTGCAGCCAGTTCAAATGTGTTGGCTAAGTCAGCTAAGAAGACCTGTAGGCTTGGGCTTTGGTAGCTAGGGGCACATTGTCTGGGGTTTTCAATTTTTAGGTATCTCCTAGCATTCCATTTTTCAATTCTAGTCAGTCAGCCTTGCATTTCGGGGTGAGGAGCACAATGCTGGTGGAGCATCCCACCTTGCTGTGCAGCCTGGGCACATTTATAATGTTCTACCACTTTCCCAACCTGTAAAGAGGCCTTCTTTGAATACTGTGCACTGCTCACCATGCAGGCAGCTCATTATCCCAGGCATTTCAAGACTAATTTACAGGACATTTGGTTAATTTGCATAAGCCATCCAGTACACAGAACATGTCTCCACAATGAAGTAATATGCCAAAATCAGGATTTATGTGAAAACATGAATTCTGAGGACACAGACACGACGTTTTTAAGAAGCTGTCATTAGCACCAATCTCTAAACGAATACTTCTGTTGAAAAGTCACAGAATCCTGCCTCTCCACCTACTGTATGTGAAGCTCCCATATGATTTTCTGCTTTGAATCTTGCTCATCTTTTTTGTTAAGTAAGGTGGGTTTTTGATCCTCAAAACAGCCTTGCAGTATGAATGCTTGGCGCTATTGGCTTTGTCTGAAAAGGAAACAAAACCCCCCAAACTGAATCCAAAGTGAGGGCTGCCCGTTCAGCTATCACTGCGAGGAGCCTCGCGCGTCCGCTGCTCTGATTATTACCTTGACACCAGAAGCAGGAGGGCCTGTAATCCTTGAAGCAGCTGACATCTGAAACGCTGGTTCTTCCTGTGCTTTGAGTTAGTCGGTCCTTGATCTCCGTGCCTGGCGTGCAAGCCTGGCTTTCACTGCAGCCTGACCTCGTGGGTCCCTTCTTCTGCAGCCCTGTTTGTCTTCTGCTGTTCAGAAGCTTCTGAACAGCAGCTTCTGTCTTCAGGACTCTGAATTAGAGCTGCTCGGGTCAAAGGAGCAAACAGGAGAGTTGTCTTTATTGGATACAATGCCTGCCCTGGATTTAGGCATCCTTGGTTTGGGTTTTTTTTTTTAATAACAATTTTTTTTTAAATAACAATTACAAAATAAGAACATTACAAGACATATTTTAAGCAAACCTGTCCCCTGCAAGGTGACACTGGCTTTCCCTGATCTCTAACACACAACTGCTTCCCCTACAGCTACAGATGCTTTTGCTCCCTTCCTTGTAAAGCCAGCCTGGGATTTGAAAGTCAAGTTGGTTTCTTTCTTCTCTCCCTAATATGTCTTGTGCCATTATGAGGCCTCTGAAGAGCACATTAAGTCCATATTTACCCCTGTGCAATCTAATTAACTTCCAGAATAACTGTGCAGGTGTAACCGAGATCTCAGTTTGAAGGCAGCTCTGCTCCACTTACTATAATTGCAGGAACTGTTTGGCCAGCAGCATTTCTGTTAGTAGCAGTGCTGTTTGAAAAGAAAATAACTTAGTTGGACTTTAGGACTGGATTTGTAGGAATGCCAGCTAGAATTGCATAAGTGAATGCATATGTATCTTCTTCCTTGTAAATAGAAGCTCACTTGAGCTGGAAATCACATGTACAATAAACATGTAATCCTGATGCCATTGCTACAGATTCATTTCCCAGGGCAGAGCTATGGTTTCAGGAGCATGTCAGTGCTTTATTGTTCTGAGGGGTTTGAACAGTGGTGGTTGTTCACTTTGGTGAATCACATGTAGTTCCTCTTAGGTGAAACCTGCTGGGTATTTAACAGCTTGTTCAGCTTGAACTAGAAGCAAATAGAGGGATATAATGTGTTGTAGGAAGAGAAGTACTCTCAGATATTTTTTTTTCCGTGCTAGATTCTGTTTCTCTGTTGCATCTGTCATTCTAGGCTTTGAGATTAGTATTTTCAGTTGCAGGAATTTGTGGGGTTTTTTAATCAAACTGTGCTACAGGTTACATGGAACTGACAGTATCAGCTTGAACATCATGAATATGTTCAATAGGAACAATACATGCAGTTTTTTTGGTTTACTCTTTTCCAACTTGAATCACTTCTTTGCTATTCTGAGATGTTAGAAGCACATTTTTTTCCTCTGGGGATTTACAGTTTCTCTTAGTGTTTTGATTACTTGTGAATAATTTGATAGAAAACCCCTTGCATATGTGCCTGTGATGTACAGCATCTAGCTTGGATTTGTTTTCTGACTGATCCCTAATAGCTGAAGTTACTGTATAGAACAAAAAAACATTTGTAATGCTGTCAAGACAGGAAAAAAACCTCTCTTCTGCAACTTGACTCAAATTTGTTATGTGTACAGCACCATGAAGCTCAATAGATGTAAATACAGATTAATTATTTAAAATGTAATAGGAAGGCATGAGCTTCCAAACATGTAGTGTTTAATTATTTAAAACTTGTAATGGAATTTCAACCCTCCTGCATACCTCAGATCTCTCGTAGCGCTTGGACAAGTGCCTGAGGTTAACTGGCATGTCCCCACCTCCCAGTCATCTCCCCTCCTATATCACAGGGTGATAAATGTGCCTGGTGGATGTGAAGAAGAGTCAATATTCTCAGTCATGTCTACTGGTACATGTGCTACACTTAACTCTTGCTTTCCCCCATTACTGTATTGCACCCTGCAATAAGCCATTCCCTGGAACATTTTGTGTCACAACGTGTGTTATGAGTGCACACGTGTGTGCACGTCTGTACCTAGCCACAGGGGACCAAATCCCAAAGTCAGGGCCTGGGCTAAGCCCCTCGTGATTCCTGATCCCACAGAGTGGAAGGAGCCCCAGAGTAATGTTGCACTTTGGTTGTTTTATGATGGTGGTTCAAGGCACCTGCTCTACGTGATTGATAGTACCGGGTTGTACTGGCTGGTGTACACATGTAGGACAACCTGATTTCCATTTCAAAAACCTCATGCCCTAAGGAGGCTGGTCAGACAAGTGGAACCCTTCTCCCCATTTTAAAAGGAGGATCAAAGATACAGGCTGAAAATAAAGAACATGAACATACAAGCCTCCCAGCTTTAGAGACCCACCTGAGCTTACCCTCCCCTCACTCCCCTCTGCAATGGATGGAGAGAGAGAGTTCTGCTGGGACCAGTACAGACACCACTTAGGTGTCTGCTGTGATCCACCCTCCTGAGTTGTCTAACTCTGTCCACAGACCTGAGCCAGGCAATTGAAGTAAGTACCTAAAATTGGGCTGCCTGCATTATTTCACACCTACCCTGCCCCTTGTCCAGGGGAATTTTGAATTTTGTGTTTGTGGGGAATGAATAATGCCTGTCTGACAAGTCCCACCTCAGCACCCTAGCTACATAGCCTTCCTTCTTCTACTGCTGTAAGTCACAGGATGAGAAGCATTTGACCCCGGGTGAGTGTTAAAATAAATGTAAAGAAAAGCCCTTAAAAGAAAAGCAAACACTTCAGTTGAACAAATACACAGTTAGGAGCCTTTGTATGTGATGGCTACTGGTCTTCATTTGCCAGCCAGATCTCAGATGGTTTGGCGAAGAATATTTCCAGTGGTGCTCTACTCTGTGAAATTGTTGTCAGGAGTAATGTGGGAACCTAGGGAAGGAAAAGGGCTGGAAAAAGCAAGACAGAGTTAGTCCTCTTTCTAAAGAGCATAGCACTCGGGAGAGCCTTGCTTGCAATACACTTGCAGGGCAAAGATTGAAATATGTTGGTTTGTTTTGTCCTGGTGTGCAGCTTCCACATGGCTGCTTCGTCATGCCATGAGAAAATCATCTGCATGATCCTGTAAGTACGGAAGTGTTTGCCATGATGCATTTTCAGAATCAAATCTGTGCAGTCACAGCATGTGTCATACGTCCAGGCAAGGGAGGAGGGCCATCTACAGCAACACAATCCATCAAGGCTCCTCTGCACTTCTGGACTTTACTGAATGTCTGATGCCTTCTGCTGTAATGTACCCTCCTTGGTGAGAAATGAATCCTTTGTGCCAAGTCCAACTCTCAGTTACATGGTTCGAATTGAAAAAACAACACTGGCTGCAGTGGAGTCATCCCAGATTTATCCTGGGGTTGCTAAGAATAGATTTGATTTATGTAAATAGTCGGGTGTCAGGTATGCTCTGGTGCTAAACACTTTCTAAACTGAGGGATAAATAAGACATATTCCTGCTCTTCAGTTGAGTAGAAAAGATCTAGTGGGACTTTTCCACATCCATACCGTACTCAGAAAGAGGGAGGTGTAAATCACCGAGGAAGAAGGTGCATTTTACATGCCTTGAGAACCAGTAAATGTTTTAGCCCTGGCAAAGCTGGGGTAGGTGAAGGGCTGGTCCTCCCCACCTCAGGTGTCTGTCACCAGCAGGTTGCTGCCTGCCACCCTGGCAGCCAGCGGGTGCTTTCGGAGGGAGCCTGGCTTCATGGCAGGAATGTTCTTAGTAAAACAAGAGGGGCATTCGCAGAAGACGACGAGGAAGTTTTCAGACACGTTAGTTCACCATATGTTTGGCTCTAGCCTGCTGTTTCAGACCTTTATAACTCCTCATTTATTATTTTTAAGGCTGAAATCCTGGAAAACACTGGTTTAAGATAGCTAGGGACCATAACAGTCGTGGTAAGTCCTACCTACCAGACACAAAGTAATTGTCCTTCCTTTTTTTTCCCTTGTTTCTTTTTCCTTTTTTCTTTTTTTTCCTTTTTTTTTTTTTTCTTTCTCCTCTTCTGTCTTCTCTTTTCTCCTCTCCTCCTCTTGCTATTTGGAGGCCGTGCAGACTGTTGAATTTCCTGATCTCTTTTCAGCCTTACCTGGTATTTCAGTCTTACCTGCTCCAAATGGGAGTGCCCAAGAGTGAGCCTAATGGTTGCTCAGAAGAAGCCTCTCTCCACTGGTGGTTTTGTGCTAATCGAAGGGGGAAGGGGGGCTGGGTCTTTACCAAAGGGCTCTGGGTTTCAGCCAGGCCCAGTGCCTCACAGCAAGAGAAAGCAGAGGATGCAGAATGCTTCCTCTGTGCACAGCCAAGCAATTTCATTCACTTGGCTTCATCTTCTCCAGCCCCCAACTCCAGAGGAAATGGAAAAATGAATTCCACTCTCCATGCCCAATCTGCAAGAGATGTGACACATCCCAGTCCTGGGCTGAAACTGATGTGACACACTTTTGCTTGATCCAGGCAGATTTTGGATCTGGCCCAGGGTTGTTCCAATCAAATGTGGTTTCCAGAGAGAGGGCTGCTCTTTAAACAACGTGTTCTGGGACACGGGGTGGTGTGTACCATTGCCAGCGGCGAAACCAGCAATTCTGGAAGTGTGAATCACACACATTCAAATCTGGAATAGTTTTGACTCCCTTCAAAGCTCTGTAGACTAAAACCCAGCAACGCTTCTCTTGGAAACTTTTTGGATTTTTTAATCCATTTTTACTAACAGTCAAGTCAATCTGTCCCTAATGTTATTTTTCCAAGTATGCAGCTGATGCAGTCCCTCATGGATTTTATGTTTGGGAGAGGTTAGGTCATAGGCTGGACTTGATTATCTGAAAGGTCTTTTCCAGCCTTGGTGATTCTGTGTGATTCTGTGGGGGGTTTCTGCCTCAGGTAGACTGGAAGACTCAGCCAGTTCTGCTGTAGCCCAGGCTATGGCCATGGATATGTTAGAGCATAGTGGGTCATGGCCTGTAAATGTTATTGTATGATAAAGATTAACATGTAGTAATGAAGGCTGAAGATTCCTGACCTATATAGGTAGACAGGGGGAAAAGAAAAATTATATATTTAGATACCAAAGCACCAGAGACTTCTATTCTGTGAGCCTTTTTCTTTGTACAAGCATAAATCAGAAGAAACAACACACAAATCGGTGAGCGTTACACCACTGTAAAGTGGCACGGGTGAGAGGAAGAATTTTTGCTTAGAGCCCTTCATTTCAGGTAAATAAAGATTTCTCAAGCTTTCAGACTGCATTCCTACTTGCTGTTCTACAGACGAATGATATTTCAAATCTGGATCACAGTAATATTTGCTAGACCCAGTAATATTATATTGAATTCTAAGTGATTTAATGGCTGTTCAGTGGTGATTTTGGTCCGGGTGAAGTGGTATTGGCCTCCAGCAATGCCTTAGGCTAAAACCATCATGTGTTAACAAAAAGCATTAACCTGCCCCTCAGACCTCCTCATTATTACATTTATAGTCCTGTCAACCAACCTATAAGCCACTGGAATCATAACAGAGGGGGTTTTATTGTTATTTTTATATTCTCTTGAATATTAAAAAGAAAATATATTGGAGAAAAAAATACATATAAGATATTACTAGCTATAAATTCTAGACAGATGAGCCACATGGGTTATTTTCCATCTCATGGTGTTACTTTGCGATATGACCAGAATAAAGTTTTGTTCAGAAAAAGAGAATTTTAAAAAGTGAATTAATTAGAGAATATAAATCTTTGTCTGGCTTTTGAAGTCATCTGCAGACTTGGTAGCATGAGGTTGTTAAGGGTGAAGATTTCTCATTTGCAGAGATTTTGGTCACTCAGTAAGTGGGATACTAGTAAAGTGCCCCTTTCCTCTTTTACCTTTAAGTATTCCTGTGCTTAACAGCATCCGTATTTCTCAAGAGAATTTTTTAGAAACATCTACAGTGTTAATTGTTCCCAATTTCTCTTTCTTTTCCTGCTTGGTGGGGCTGGATGCAAGGAGGGCTGCAAAGCCTGGCGCATGTAGGTCTCTCTCCTCAGTGGACAGCTGCTCTGAAGAGGAAACCTGTGGCTGATGTTTGGTCCTGTTCTGGCCAGGAGTGGGGTCTCTGCAGCCCCTATGTAGGAGTGAGGAGCTCCTGGCGTGGCAGCTGGGCTGGCCCTCTTGTCTGTCCCCAGAAGAGGGGCTGACAGTGGTTGTCAGCCTAGGCACTGGTGGGACCTCACAGTTTGGGCACCCCAGGGATGGAGAAGCTGCTCTGTTGCCTCTTGTAGCTGAGCAGGGGGAAGTGTAAACTGTGCAGGGGTTCTCCAAGGACACGGAGGTTAATGTCCTCCTGAGGAAAAAAATGCATTTCCACTTTCTGATGGAGAGGACAGAGGGGGATTTCCCAGTGTGACCTTCCCCTGCTGCCCCAAAGAGATGGCAGGCCCTGCACACTGTGAGGAAGTATTTCTAAGCCCCAGGAATATTTTCCCAGCTGCTAGCTTTGATTTCTTTCTTTTACCTTCATGTGTATTCAAAGCCAACAGTTCTGGTCCTGTTCTCAAGGCGTTTACGACGCTTTTCCCTGCCAGCCCTTTGCACAGCTTTAGTGCCAGCAGTTTGAGGAGGTATATTCGTGTCATCTTTAGGAAGAAACAAAGCTCTCACTGTGGCACTAACAGCTTAAGGATCAAAAAGCAAAACCTTCTGTTGTGGAAAGGCACATGCTGTAGTTCACTGAGACTCCCAGGTTCACCTGCTGAATGTAGCTCTGGCTTCTGGTTGCTCAAGTTTTCCCCCAGATCATGTCAGGACCAGAGGAATTTGAGAATGCACATCATAGGAACCCTTGGCCTGGAAATGTCAGAGATCAAGATGACCAGTGCCCACATAACCTGAATCAAACTGCTCACCTGACCAGCAAATATATCGGTGCCACTGGTCTGCCAGGCTGGCTTCTCCCACTGCCACCCATAATCTAAGGGCCATGAGAAGCATGGTGGAGACACTCAGCTAGCTCACAGATCCCTACCCTCAAACTAGGCTCACCAAGAAAAGAGGCTGCAGACACACTTGAATGTTCTCATGTCAGACAAGGTTGAGTCTGGAAGAGGACCTGCCCCTTGACCTCTTTGTGTGGGCACACCACCATGCCAATGTTAGGCTGCTGCTTGCAGATCTGTGGCAGCCATCTGATGAGCTTAAGGCTTGATGGGAGCTTGGAAGTTGAGCTTGAGGCTTGATGGGAGCTTGAAAGTCGAGCTTGGGATTTGATGGCTTGAGTTGGGGATTGCTCTGCCCCACAGCCTCTTGCATGCCATAGTTAGGCTCAAAGGCCCATGGATTCACAGGGGGATGAGGTTTCTCAGGGTCTGCATTACACCTGGGAAGGACGTTCAGGCATTTCTGGGTAAGACAGACTGTCTGGCCTGCTGAGGGTGTTTAACCCCCCACCTCTCTCCTGCTCTTGCCCTCCTTTTATCTTCTGCATCATATTGATTTTATGTAGGACTTCTGTCACTTCTGGAGTGGTGGCCTTAGCCAGTTCTGAAGCAGCTCTGCGGATGTGCCCTGTGATCAGCTCCTGTATGCTACTAGTGGAAAAACTCCACATTAAGGGTTTTGAAGTTTAAATGCTGTTATTGTCCTATTCAGTGTTATTTCAGCCAGGAAGGTTTCTGGGGAGAAGAACTTCCCTCTTAGCAAGCCCCACCTCACACTACATTCATTTTCCCTGAATTTTTACCCACCATATTGTGGGCTTCACCAGTGGTTTCAGATCCAAAGTTCCTCCTGTGGTTTCAAAGCCTCAGACTGAAGTTGAAAACACAAAGCTCAGCTGTTTATATACAAAATCAAATATGTAGCCACTCTGATGAAACAAGATCCAACCTGGATTTCCACTGGGCATTAGCATAACTTACAGTCATTGCTTTTGACTGGGAACATTTAAAAGCCCACACACACAAAGGAACATGAGGGCTTTGAAAAGACTATGTTTTAAAGACCACAGATGACAACTGCAATGATTCAAAAAATTGAATCAATTTATCATTAGCCATTAATTACCAAATAGCTCTGTTTTCTCCTTATGCTTCATGTAGCTCAGACTTTTGCATAATTAGGATGAAAAATGGAGACAGAGTGGGTCTTGCATTTAAATGACATAAAGTCAGTATTTGCTCCTCAGAAAACTATGGTAAAGAATTTTCAGAGGACAAGAAGTTTTGGAGGGTTACACCATGGAAAGCAAAAGCAAGCAAGCAGGCAAGCTTTGGTCTCTTTTAAACAGAGAGAAACTTGTCACAGGACAGTTTTAGGTTGTAGACAACTGCAGTGTTCTGTTTTGTCAACTGTTTTTGCACAAAGCACAAAACATTGTAAAAATCTGTTTTCCTTCACACCTAGCATCACTACCAGCTAGATTGTAACCACATTCACAGTGTGTTAGAGCCTGCCTCGGGGTTCCTTCCCAGAAAGTTTCAGCTGGAATGTGTTGTGTTTTTTTTTTTTATGTTTTATAATAATCACTCCATTCAAATGGAACAATGATTATAAAAAACAATCACAAGCCATCTTGGATAGAAAAACCCTGCCGTGATAATTGCAATAAGGACATCAAAAATGGTGATTGGGGCAGGAGAACAGCTTAGAGCCACACGTTGGATTATGCCTGTGGCCTGGTTTCACTGGGATGGATTATACATGCAGTTTTCTGTTCAGGGAAGCTGCAGTTTTTGAGGAGACTGCAGCACCCAATTCTGTAAGAACAAAGTTGATAAGATGCTTCGTTTTTGTTTGTGGCCAGCCACGGGGTGCAGGTTTCCATAGCAATCCAGGGCTTTAGTGGTTTTGAGCTGGCCATGTGCTAGGGCTAGGAGGAGTGAAACCCAAGCTGCCCAACAGAAGTAATCCATACCATAAATGTCACTCTCACTAGAAATTGGGAGGTTTGCTGGGAACAGGGCTCTTCCTCAATGGCTTCTGTCCCTGGAGGGTCTTGTCCATCATTCTGCCCCCAAGGCCTCCTCTCCTGCTTGCTGTGACCATCCCTCTCTCACTGGAGCTGTGATGCTGGGAGCACAAAGCTCATGACCACTGTATGAGCTGAGTATAACTATGTATTTCTTATTAGTGTTGGGATTAATATTAGTTCTTCATTATTATTTTATTAAATCCATTTTCATTTCGACCTACGGGTCTCCTTTTTTTCCCTGATTCCCCTTCTGGGGTGGGGAGGGGTCATTGGGTGATAGAACAAGTGCCCAAACACAGACAGGCAGCCTGCTACTGGTATTGTTTGACATGTGGTAGTGAAACAGCATCAATTCCCAGTCACGACAGCTGAGGTGGGACTTGGTCACAGTCATCTTGAAAGTAACTGCTGTGAACTGCCCTCCTGTTTTGGGGGCAGTCTGCATCCCTGCCAGGGACCCCTGGGCCAAAGCCCCCTGCCCTATAAGCTAGCGTGCAGTGACCATGGTGCTGGGCACACAGACCCCTGCATGCCCTGCTCAGGCACTGACTGTGCCCTGGGCTACCCTGTCCCTCTCAGGAGGAAGCCTGAGCAGGTCCAGGGTGGGTGTTTTGAAGGAGGATCAGGTGGGAAAACACAGGACACCTTGGTGAGTGACAGTGGGTTGTGTGGCTTCTGGCGAGGTTGCACCCACTACATGGCTTGGTGCAGGGTGCTGGCAGCTGAGTATCTTCTGTGATAAAAAAGCACAACAGCATTAAGATAAACAAAAAAAAAACCCTTTTAATTTTGAATTTCGATTCAATTATGCCGATTATTGCTAACCTCTGAAAGGAATTGTCTCTGGGTAGAAAGTGTTCTCCTCCTCTTACTCACTTTGACCCCACACATCTGAGCGGAGCATGGCTGTGTCCTGCAGATCTTCACCTGCTCACCTTCCCAATTGGCATGGCTGGGTGCCTGCCTTGCACTTCTTAACATTCATCTTTTTTCTGAGTCAGGAAGTGCTGCAAGGGAGCTCCAGTGCCTTGGGACCATCTTTATGTCAAGCAAAGCACCCTGTGTTTGTGTGCTAACAGCTGAGCGGTGCCTTCCCAGCCTGGTGGGGCCTTCCTTTCCCCAGAGGCAGCTCTGTGGGGGCACCCACAGGAGCTGAGCAGGGCAGGGGTTGAAGAGTGTGTACAGGCTTCCAAGGTGACCTTTGCAGGAGGGGTCAGTCTCACCCAGAGCCCTGCTGGGGCCACAGCTTCTCTGTGCTTACAAGCATGAAATACATTAACAGTCGAGGTACACCTCTTGCCCCAAAGTTTCTCCATACTTGGTCAACCAGCAGGCTGCAGAGATGGGGCCGTGGCAGGTGTTTAGCACTGTGGGTGTGATCTATGAGGAGATTTGTTTAGATACTACCATTACCTGCTCCAAAGAGGGGCCTTGGTGGTGGATAAATGGAGGAAAGCAGGGAGGGAGCAGGCAGCTGCATTACCCAACAAGCTGGGGGAGGTGGCGAGGGCAGCTGAGACAGGTTTCACACTCCTTTGCCTTTTGAAAATAGTTAGGCATGTAGCCCTTCTGGACACACAGATCTGGGTTTCTTTCCTACTGATACACTGAATTTTTCCCTGGTGTCCTGCTGGGAGTGCTTTACAGCCTTGCACAGGTGGCGAGGTGCCTTGGTGTCCATGTTGCAGTGGCCACTGGCTGATCTGCAAAGGGTCTGGCTGAGCTGTGTGTAAGAGCACTTGTGGCAACTCATTTGGCTGTTTACTAGAAACCTCTGTATGTGCATTTTAAGCCACTTCCTAATTTCTAGAATTGCTGCTGTGTCCAGTGTTTGGCAGGCTCCAAAAAACTTGAGCCCTTGCTGAAAAACATATGGCTGGTGTGTCAGGTTCTTGCTTGGCTGCAAGGCAGGAGCATGTCCAGGGGGAGGGGTGTTGTCTCCTCGCCTTCCAGCTTTTGGGATGGGGTGAGAGCCTCTGTCTCCATACCTCGTACATCCAGGGTGGGTGGCAGGGTTGGAGACTGCAGGGAAGGGCCTGGGACACAGTCTGGGCTACAAGGAAAGGCAGCCAGAGCCAAACTGGGCTGTAAGAAATGTGCAGTGGCATTCATGAAACCAGAGCATGTATGAAGAGGCAACAGTTGGATACTGGAGTGGTAACAGGGAGTAGAAACCACCCATCAGACTTGAATACATGGGTTTTATGCTAGGAAGTGAGGCTTCAGACCCATGTTTCGACATCCTTGGTAAGAACCTGGTCCTCAGGATATGATGCAGCCCTCCTTTAGGCAAGGTGGCCCACAACAGCATTTTCCTGAGTAAGGAGAGGGGCTTTGTTAATCACCCTCTGGTTCTGGAGAAGCAGAAAAGGGACTGTCTTTGGCCTAGTGACCTCTTTCTGTCCCCTTGCAAAGCTTTCCCAGAGAGCTGATGTTAGTCCAGAATGCCAAGTGTAAGGCACAGGCTCTGTCATCGCTGCAGTGGTGTTTGCACCTTACCTGGTTTCTCTTGGGATGTAAACACCTCCATAGACAGATTTTAGCAAATGTATTTCATAATTAAGTAGTTTCTGGTACTAGATTATTGTTCAGAGGTGAGTGGTGGACTGCGCTAATGGATGAACTTTGTTCCTGCATTTGACAGCCAATTAAAGTATTAATTACCCCGTGCCTAAAACCTGAGTGTGGCCCTTTTAAGGGTGCCTGTGTCATGTCCACAGGGCAACCTCGTGGCCACATCTGGACTCTGCTTTGGATGTTTCTATCAAAATAAAGATACAGATGCCAAGAGGAATGGCTATTTCCCCTTCTTTGTAAGAGCAAAATCCGAGTGTTACAGGATCCCTGGGTCCTGGCTTCCTCAGTGTTCCTGTATCAGGGGTGAGCAGTGTTTCTGCTGATGTGGTGCCTTCTGAGTCGTCTCTTGGTGTAGATTGCTCCGTGTTTCACAGGAAAGAGGATGAATGATATCAAGTCATTGAGCTTATAAGTAGCATGCTGGCAACCTGCCACTAAAATATAAATACATTAAATGTACTGGAGGAAATGTTCATTCTGTTGTTTGGCGTTGGACATGCCCCAGTTAGGTAAATTTAATCTTCTTGAGGGTTGTTGTGTTACAGCTGAATGAGATATAGCCAGTTATCTTATTACTGATCTTCCTGTCATTCAGGGTTTGTGTTCTGGCATTGGTGGTGTGAAGTGTGCCTGCCCAAGAGCAGCCCTTAGAGTATTTTCCAAGGGAGATGATGGTGTGCAGGGGATCTCTTAGAGCCTTGCCAGGTCTGACCCTTTATCTCAGAAATGTTTGGGCTCCTGGGCAGTCACATCACTACTGGTCCCACCTCCTTTTGGGTAGAAATGTACAAAATGGTTGCTTTGCCTATGCTTGTTAGGAAATGCCTGGAACTTAGTCTTGTAGCATTTATTTTCTTCCTCTGTATTTCTGCTGTAGTTCTTCCAAAATCCCTGGCCATGCCTCTGCTCCTGTGGTGGCCAGGGGCAAGGCTCCCACTGACTCCAGGGTGAGCGGGGGCCGGCGTTAAGCATCAGACCCAAAGCTCCTTGATTGCATTAAAGAGGTGTTTCTTCTTTTTATTTTTTTTTCCATGAGTGCTGGGCCAGGCCCTCTGGACCTGATCCTGCAGCATTAACTCTCGTGGCTAATCCCACTGAAACCTGGGGAGCAACTCCTGTGCCTGAGCCCTACCAAAGCCAAGGCACAGCATTCCCAAGCACTCAGCAGCCCTTTAGCTCTTCTCTTGGTTGCACATTGAAAGGAAAGGATGAGGCAGGAAAAGGGATGCAGAAGGGATAGATGAACAGAGAGATTTTGAGCTGGTTGTCGAGAATGATGATGTTCTGTGTTGAATGCAAGTACTTAAAAAAAAATAAGACATTGGCTGTGTGTTTTACAGATAAGAAAATGTTATTTTTTTTGAACAGAAAGATATATATGTTTCACCTATCACATCTGAACTAATCAGTGTAGGCTTTTAGAAGGAGTCTGTAATTACTCTGAGCACGTCATTAGTTAGATGTAAAATGAATGATATTGCTCCATTTTATTACCTCCAGTGATATAGCCATTTGTATCATAAATTCATTGACCTCATCTTAAATGATCAATCCTGTAAGACAGACTTGATTCATTAATTCTTAAGTGACATTTTTTCTCCTCCAGTAATTTCCTCCTCATCTGTTTTTCTGCCTTTTACTATGGATTGTAAGGTGTCTTGTTACCTGTGCATGACATGCACATTTTATATTTGTATCTTAAATAAACAGCATAGACTGAGTGCTTAGATGGATAGATGGATAGATGGATGGATGGATGGATGGATGGATGGATAGATAGATAGATAGATAGATAGATAGATAGATAGATAGATAGATAGAGAAATACTTGGATGCAGTGGATAGACAGTTCTCAATGATGTTAACTTTAACAGTTTGAGATGTTGCATAAAATCAATGGGAAAATTATTATATCTTCGGTCCATCCAGGATGCTCAGGGGAACAGAATCACTGCCTTTAATTTCTGTGGCTTTAATTAATTTTATCTAGTGATAAAATATACAGAACAGTCAATATGTGAGTGAGGCAAGCAGGCTGCAGAGTTTCTTGTACCACAGTGAATTATTGAAAACAGGAGAAATCAGTAGAGAATTTCTAAGCAGGATTTCTAAATATTTTACTGAGGAAGAGAAAGTGTTTGTTTAGCTAGGAGTAACATAGGAGCCCATTTGAGAGAAACAAATCAATACAGCAATAAAACACCAAAGTATTTCAGTGAATTTCTCAACCAATAACTAATAAAATTAAGTTATTAGAAAAGGTGCCATGAGGGTTTTTTCGGGCTGTATTTTTCTTTCGGTCTGTTTGATTAAAGTCACTGAGGGGCCTCTCCCTAGAAAGATAAGGAGGCTGGTTTTACTCTCTCCTGTTTCTCAGGTGCTTCTTTGGCAGCAGGCTTACAAGTTGGTTAGCTTCCTTTGCCCTGAAGGAAGGGCAGGTCTTAGCTGCACCATCCCAGGACTAAATCAGGGAAGCAGCTTCACCTGGAGTCCTGCCCCATCCCTTACAGCAGCCACCTCCAGGGCTGATCTCCTCCTTGTTTTCCCCTGCAAGCAGACACTGTTTTGGTGGGTGATGGCCAGGGTGGGCTTCATCCTTCCCCTAGCCTTCCTCGGGAGCCAGCTGGGAGCTCCTGGTACCTCTTTGAGCAGCTCTTGGAGCACATGTGGAGACTGCCTGCCTCTTTGCACAGCCCTTGGGGCAAGAACATACCCTGCAAGTGGCAGAAGGAGCACAGTGGTTTGCATCCTGATTCCATGCATGCAAAAGGTTGTGTTTTGTGGCTACAGCTGTGAGCTCTCAATCAAAAATGACTTTAAGGTAAATTCAGCAGCTTTATTGAATTTAGTAGTACCCTATTGGCTTGCAGTGTAGACTCACAAATTCCCTTTTTGTCTGCTTGGAAAACAGTGGTGAGTCAGAAAATTTCAGGAGGTCAGTTATAAGGTGTTTCCATCAGATCATCCTGTGTAGACTTGCCAGGTGGGTGGCAAAACCCGTAGCCACGCCAAACCCCCGGGGTGGTTCAGTGCCCACTGCTGTGTGCTTTGCTGTTTGTGGGGAGGGGTTGCCCAGCTCGGGTGCTGTCTGCCATGGCTGCTGAGCCTTCCTGCAGGGAGCACAGGGAGAGCCAGTGCCTGGTAAAACCCAGGAGCCCTTGGAAGTGAGGGTGCTTCCACGCACTCCTGCTTCCCATCTGCCCTACAACCTGGGGGGCACGTGTGTGCCCTGGCAGCGGAGGTGTTTCTCTCAACTCTTCTCTGCATTTGACAGCCTTTTAGTTCACATTTTTTAGGGTGTTACATCCTCAGTGTGTGCTCAGTGCAAAGCTGGCCCAGTTTGCAACGCTTCAGGAAATGTTATTCCTTACATGGGGCATCATACTGGAATTATGCCTGTCCTAACGCTGCACATGTCGAGCAGCACCCTCTGCTGTGTCCACGTGCCTGGGCTGAAAATCTGCACCCTGCATTCCCAGACTTCAGGGGTGGCTTAATAGTTGCTATTTCTTCAGTAATTATTTATTTTGATTTAAATGTCAGGATAAAAACTTTCTGATAGATGGAGGGAGTGTGTGTGTGTGAGTGAATGGATGGTGTGGGGAAGCAGGAGAGGGAATCAAACACCAACGCGACCAATAACCAAAAGGTTGCAGAGATAAAATGATGACCAGGCTAATATCCATAGCACATAGGGGTTTGGGGGTGTATATGTGTGTGTATATATATATATTGAAGATATATTACTGAAAAATCAAAGATGTCACCATTGTTTTTATTAAAGAAAGCTGAGAGTTAAATGAGATGGGTAATCAGATGCCGGACATATGTTGTTTGGAATTGTTTATATGGCCAATAGTTATTAAAATTAATTATCATTTTAATGCAGTCTTTTCACAATCATATCCTTTTTTTTTTTCCTTTTTTTTTTTTTCCTTTTTTTTTTATTTATACAAAAGATGCAGTCCTTTCAAAACCAGCTCATATGGGCTATCTGGAAAAGGCAGAACAAACAATAGCAGGATATATCCTGACATGGGCATAGGCTGAACATGCTGATAGAAAGCACCAAAAATCTCTCTCAGCTGAGTATTTTGAGAACTAATGTAAATGACCAAAAAATGTTGTGGGTTTTGGGTTGGGTTTTTTTTTTTTTCTCTTTCTGTGTGTAAAATTCTGTCAAAAAAGTAAGGCACTGAAAAATCTGACATCTGTTTATCTGTTTATAGCTATGGCAAGATTACTCATATTAATTCTTGTTTAAAATGCCATATGAAGGAAAGGCATTTGTGCAAACAAGAGTCATATTTGAATTGTAGATCATGTCTTCACCATCTGTGAGAGCTGTTGGTGTTGCAAAATTAATGTGTTAATGAAATCACAATAATTTCTCTGAAGTAATGGATTCTGAAGCCTAGAATGACTATTTTTTGAACTTTGGTGTCTAGTGGTTTACAACTGGGAAAACCTTTCACAGCTTAATTAGTTCTGCAGCCTTACTTTAAAAAAAGTTGGCTGTGCCTTCCCCACACCAGTAGTAACACAGAAATGGATTAAATGGAAAGCAGAGAAACAAAACAAAATAAAAATGAGCCTGCAACACAAACTTTTTTGCCGTAGTATTTAGAAAGTTGATAAATAGGCCCTTGCTTGCCAAGAAGTTTTACACAAAGTGACTCGGACACAAGAGTGGGCAAACAGCTCAGGAAATAATTCCAGCTTGCCGAAACGTCACTAATTGGGACTATTCAAACCTCACACAAATGTCCTGACTATTTCCAAGCTCCTTCTTGGAATGAAGGGCAAAGAGTGAATGATACTTTTTGCTTCGTGATGCCGGTTAAAAATACCACACCCTTTCCAACTTACTATTTGATACTCTTAATAGAAAACTGAATGTTACAGTGGGCTGCACTTTAGCAGAAACGATTTGCATTCATTTCCAGCAACTTTCTGAGTCCTTTTCCAGTTATCAAACTTCTTCTGTAGCGTGGCATCCCAGGCAGTACAGGCATGCTTAAATTACCACTTGCACAGATTTTGTATACTTATACATACATGTTAGAACAGTTTGAGGATTCTTCTTTGTGGTGTGGGTTTAAGATCCATCATGTAAGGTAGAACTGAGATCATGGGAGCCAGAAAAGGGAGTGGCATTCAATTCACCAATATTGTGGAGCAAAAAAAGCATAGTTTTCATAAATGTAACTTTTTTTTTTTCCCCCTGCTAAAAAATGATGTGAGTATTTAGAAAGCAACTGAAAAATTACTTTTGAAATAACACTATGAAGAGAAGATTGCTTTTCTTACCTGATTTGATTTTATTACTGTGTTGTAGGTATGTGACTGGTGTAAGCACATAAGACACACAAAAGAGTATCTGGATTTTGGGGACGGGGAAAGAAGGCTTCAGTTCTGCAGTGCAAAATGTCTCAATCAGTACAAAATGGACATTTTCTACAAAGAGACACAGGCCAATCTTCCAGCTGGACTGTGCAGTACATTACATCCTCCAGTCGAAAATAAAGCAGAAGGCACTGGGGTGCAGCTGCTGACTCCAGATTCTTGGAATATACCGCTAGCAGATGCTCGGAGAAAAGCCCCATCCCCAGCGTCTGCAGCTGGCCAAATTCAAGGTCCTGGACCATCAGCGTCTACCACTGCCTCTCCGTCTGACACTGCCAACTGCTCTGTCACTAAAATCCCCACGCCAGTTCCCAAACCTATTCCCATCAGTGAGAATCCAAATATTCCACCGGTTTCTGTCCAGCCACCTGCTAGCATTGTGCCTCCAATTGGTGTCCCACCTCGCAGCCCTCCCATGGTGATGACAAACCGTGGGCCAGTTCCTCTGCCCATATTCATGGAGCAGCAAATTATGCAGCAAATCCGTCCACCATTTATTCGTGGGCCGCCCCACCATGCCTCAAATCCCAACAGCCCTCTGTCAAATCCAATGATTCCTGGAATCGGTCCCCCACCAGGTGGTCCCAGAAACATGGGTCCCACCTCTAGCCCCATGCACAGGCCGATGCTTTCCCCTCATATCCATCCTCCCACAACACCTACCATGCCTGGGAATCCTCCAGGCTTGTTGCCACCTCCCCCCTCCCGGAGCTCCTTTGCCCAGTCTTCCCTTTCCCCCTGTCAGCATGATGCCAAATGGTCCTATGCCTATGCCACAGATGATGAACTTTGGATTGCCATCCCTTGCCCCGCTGGTGCCACCCCCGACTCTACTAGTGCCATATCCTGTCATTGTCCCTTTGCCCGTCCCCATCCCCATTCCCATCCCCATCCCTCACATCAACGACTCCAAACCCCCCAATGGCTTCTCCAGCAACGGCGAAAGCTTCATTCCGAGTACCTCCAGCGAGGCACCTGGGGCAAAGCCAACCAATAGCTCTTCATCCCCTCGAGAGTCAAAGCAAGGATCGTCCAAATCCTCCGACTCATCACCGAGCTGCTCAGGCCAGTCCCTAAATCAAGCTCAAGTGCTTCAGGAGCACAGTAAAAATGAAGTTGTTGACTTGACTGTCAGACCCAGTAGTCCAGTGAACAGCAAATTTGGTTTCCCCAGTGTGCTACAGGGTCCACAGGACGGTGTGATAGACCTAACAGTAGGCCACCGGTCTAGGCTGCACAATGTTATCCACAGGGCTTTACACGCCCAAGTGAAAGTGGAACGTGAACCTAACAGTGTTGTAAATTTGGCTTTTGGTAGCTCGGACAAAAGGAACTGCAGTGACTGCAGGGACAACTGCAGCCCAGTTGACTCAAAAACGTTACCGTGCAGTGACGGAGCTCACTGCTGTCCCGTCCCCTTGGCCTCCGGCACGCCGGGACTGGAAGGTGGTGCAGCGGTGTGCAACGTCATTGTGAATGGCACAAAGAGCACGGAGGGTTCCAAGAACCCAGAGCCACCCCAGGAGCCCAAAAAGCCCCAGCCCCCTGAGGAGCTGCCGGTGAGCGAGCTGGAGTCCGTTAAGGAGAACAACTGCGCATCAAACTGCCACCTCGAGGGAGATGCTGGCAAGAAGACTGGGGAAGAGCCCCTTGCTGGGGGAGACAAACAGGACCCAAACCTTAACAACCCAGCAGATGAGGACCATGCATATGCTTTGCGGATGCTGCCCAAGACAGGTTGGATCACACAACCTGTGCCAAAACCAGCAGAAAAGACTGCGATCGCGCCGTGCATTATCTCAACACCAATACTCAGCACAGGGCCAGAGGATCTGGAGCCACCATTGAAAAGGAGGTGTCTCCGAATTCGAAATCAGAATAAGTAAAGGTTTGTGTAATCACTACTGCCTTCTGCGTGAGTAGAATGAGTATTTTCAGGTATGAGGTCAAACTCGTGTGGATGTGGCCCTGGTGAAACAAGATACAGGTCCCGAATTTCCTGCACTTTCAGAAAACTATTGCCATTGATGTTTTAGTCTTGTTCTTTGTGTTGTATTGCATCTGCACATGTCAGTACTCCATCCGTCAGCAGCCTCATTACACTTTTGCTCACAGAACATTCCGTGATGGTGCTGGCTGTGAAATTACTGTGCTGTGTATGTCTAAGTCAGTGGTTTTCTGCCTAGGATATGGTTTAGGTCTGGGCCATTAATCTGCTTACTTATTCCAGCTGAGTTACGCAGCAGCTCAAGCCTTCATGATGATGATTGAAATTGCCCTACAGCATAGCACAGAGCAGGACAACCCAGCTGCTTCCTGCTAGCTCAGATCCAACTGACTTACCAAATGGTCATCTCCAACCATCTTTCTTTGGTCTGCCTCCAGACTGCATCTTGGCTTTCAGCCGGGCTGTCATCTGGGGAATGAACCCCCTCTCCCTGAGCTTTCTTTCCTCTTGTATCGGTGCTTAGGGACTGCCTGCTCTTTGGGACCTGCCTGCTGTAGCTTATCTCAGCAAGACCAGTGCCGTGGGGTTTTACTCTCTTACCTGAGGTATCTGCCTTTGGTGCAAGTCTCCCACCTTAGAAAAGCAGGTGAGGTCTCCCCGAGCCCCGTGGTTGTTACATGTGGTCCCTGGTAGGGCTGCAAAGCAAGGCAAGGATACGGGTAAGTCCACCAACAACTGTGGCCTGTCCAAGGACAATGCCCCAGAGGCAGAAACCCCTGCACCCTTCATTGCCTATTCCCAGCCTACTGCCTCCCTCTGATAAAACAGCACCTTTGTAAAACTGGTAGTTTAATATATATCGGCTGCTTCAAACCTGTGAGCAAGAAACAAATGTCGTTTCACTTGTTTAGATTCAAAACCATGGTGAGCTGCTTTCAGGGAAAGGGAAAATGGTGGGTGTTGCAGTAAAATCCTGACGGTTGGCCGGATGTGCCTTGGGGACATGCCAAATTTCATTTCAATCCCTGGAATACTCTGTAGCCTCCAGTAAATCCCTGTCCCTGGTAGCAGCAACAGCGACTGCAGCGGCACGGTGTGAATATTGCCTGGAAGGGCTTGGCACCTAAAACCATGGGTAGTGGGGCAGGCTGTGGAATCTGGGCCATTGCAACATCTCCCTGCTCCATCAGCGCAGGCTAATTGCACCATCAGAGATACCAAAAGGTAGTCAGGACTCCCTTTTTCTTTGTTAATGCTGTGTGCTGGCTGCAGTGCTGGAAACACTGCTTCCCTTGACCACAAACAGTATTTATTTACTTTCTTCAGTGGAACAGAACCATTATTCTTTGCTCTCAGCGTGTGCTGACACACTTAGAAGATACATTTGTAAGAGCAGAGGACAACTATCACTTTCTTGGGCTAATAACCAACATATACAGTAACTCAGAAGTCACATGAGTATTTTGTACCTTTACACACACTCCTAGGCCCTGCTGGTGGGGATCTCCCCCCTACCTGCTCCTGAGGTATGGAGGGACTACATGTCCCTCTCAGCAGCAAGAGATTTATTGCAAAGCCTAGTGTGCCACCTTTGGAGCTTGAAAGATTGTCTCTTCATAAATGTATGCATGCTTTTACCTAGGGATTGCAATTTGATCTAGTGAGAAGACCACTATTTGACTATATCCCTTTTATTTAATTCTAGGAGAGCCGTGGTTGACCCCTCCTTTCCCACCTTCCTCAAGCTCCCCATAGCTGCGGTTTGATTCAAAACAGGGATAAGAGACTTGCACTGTAGCCAAAGACAGGCTGGTTCTTAGCATCTGTTTATGCTTGCCCAGACCATCCAGGCTGCAGTAATGCCACCTTTCCAAGGTCCTGATCCCACGAAGGGTTGAGCATCATCCAGAGCCAAAGCCTTAAAACTCAGGGAGAGTTCTGGCTTCACTGAGTTGTGTATTTTTTGCCCATTGACACGATTATACGTGATATCACTTCAGAGGTGGTATTTGACAGAGGAAAGGGGCAAACTGAACAAGCTGCATTGAAAAGACAAGAAGGATGCTTTATCACTAAGCTGTTGTCCTCACCTCTTTGTATTCTCTAAATGTCAATAACTACCACTGTGGTTGTCCTTGGAAATAACCATTTTCCCATTCACCAAGGGTTTGATATATTCCTTTGTCTCAGTGTAAAGGGTTGTCTTACAGGAAAGTTTTCAGGTTGCCAGGCAAGATTAATCTGACCCAATATAGACATCTGAAATGAAGACACAGCTGAGCTAATTGTCTAAACCCTCTTTAAAATCATCCTAGAGAAGCAGGCACTTCAAAGAGACAGCTGAGCTCATCCTGAAGTCAACAACAAAGACCTCTCAGACGAATTGTGCCCTAGGAGTGCCTGTTTCTCCCTGCTGTGAAGAAAACTTAGGGTGACTGGCACAGTCATAGATGTCCCTCTAGACACTGAAAGTTAAAAAAGCCCAGCCTAGGCATCAGCCATGCCTCTGGGGTTTGTGCAGTAGCATAGCATGGTGTGGGGAGAGTTATTAGTCAGTCTGTGGTCACCCTCTCCTTTCTCCACAAAAAGAAACATCGCCTCTGTGCAGAAGAGATATGAGACCAAGATCCTTGTGTGCTTCAAAGGAAAGAGGATACCCAAAATATTCTGCAGAAATAAACAGCGTGATAACCATCTCATTCCAGTGGCTACCTCAGTGAAATGAAGAGTGGGTTTTGAGCCTCTCAAGGCATGCACAAGTGATTTGTGCAGCTCTGATGATTGATTTGAGGCTAGGAATCTTTGGTTTCATGCAGAGCCCTCCTTTCACTAGTGCTGGTAGTAGCCAGTCCAGGGGAGCAGAGGGGCTGCTTAGATTTCTGGCCTGCCAGCAGTCTGTGAAGGCTGCTCAAGGCTCAGAGCCTGCTTGTGTCTGTACAGAGGGGATGAGCAGAGGGAGCAGAGCATGGATGCAGCCCCTCACACCACAGCCTTGACCTCTGCCATTCCCACGAGTTCCTCCTGCCCAGGCCTGGAGAAGGGTGGAGGTAAAACCCTGCTCCTTCAGCAGTCTGGCTGTGCGGAGGATCCCTCATGAGGGACTCTCAGCCTCATAGAAATTCTACTAAAATACAAAGAGGGTAGAAGCTGCACTAATAATTGTGTTGACTTGGGCCCTTGGAGGTTTGTATTGATTGCACTGGCCATGCTAACCCGGGACAAGAGAGTCCAGAGAATTGTCTTTTCCACTTCTGCTCCCCACCTACCCTAACTAGAAAATGTGAACATACTGCCCTAATGTGCAACTTTTCCTGGATTTTATTTCCCATAAAATTGTACGAAAAGACGGAAATTAGCCAAATATTTTTTTTATGCTAGAGCTCTAGACAGACAGATAGAATTCATGTAATAGCAACATGGACTCTCTGAAAAGGAATCAATGTAAGCGTGACCTTTTCGGGCAAGTTGCCAAGCTCTGGAATTATTTAATGTACCAATTACTTGATTATTGGAAGTGCTAATCAGCAACATAATCCTTGATGTTAAAGTTTAGTCTCTCCATCAGGATTTGGACTGTCAAGCTGTTCTAGCTTGATGCAATTCAAAGAAGCAGCAAAAGATGTCTTGATGCCAGAGTCCTACTATGATAAAGAAGCATGATGATGAAGCTAGGGAGAATATTCTCTTGAGTGGGGGTTTTTTTCCAAGCTTGAGCAACGTGAGTTTCTAAAATTAGCAGCATTAGTGTTGCCTGCCTATAGGCTTTATGTCCAGGCAGGATCAGTTTTAACCCTCCAGTTTTGGTGTCAAGGTTTCCTAAAGCAAATAAATGGAAACACGAAGGTCTGCTCGGATTGAACATGATCGTTCTGATAAACTAAATGAGAAAATTAACTGGCACAAGCTAATCTCACAACTAGTTTTTGTGTGTGTGTGTTGACTACTCCTAGGTTGGAGGCAGAGGAGAGTTCTTCTGTTTGTGTCAGCAGAATTTCTCCCAGAAGTAATGGAAATTGTAAGAGTATGGCCACCTACAGAGCCAGCCCCTATGTGCTGGAGTCAGCATCTGCTGAGTTACAGGCCCAAACCTCCAGCTGTCTAGTCCATACATTGTAGTCATAAAAATACTCAACATGCAGAACACTCCAGTTCAGATCAGAAATAATATATATCCCACTGTGAGCTGCCCTGCCATAATGGTCCAGCACAAGATTTCCTGCTCTGGTCAGGATTCCTGAGGCAGGGGGCATAGCTATTAACCTCCTTTTCTGCCTTAAGAGTTTTTATCGCTCCCCTGTCATCGTAGCATCTGTCTACCAACATCTTACCCTGCCCTCCTCGCTCTGGTCAGGATAGAATTTGACCTTAAAGGTATACCTGAAAGCAGATTTTACATATTTAACCACATTTTTATGCTAATGGTCTTTGTTGACACTATGGGCCAGAACCTTAGCTAATTTTAACTGGATGTAGTGCCACTGGTGCTAAACTGATTTAAATCAGCAGTCATTGGACTCATACACTTAACACCTACTCTTCTGGTTCAGAAGTTTTCCTTCACCTGGCTTCTTATGAGCCTACAGAAATTTTCCATTTATCTGAAGGGCGAGAGGAGAGACTGTTAACACCACAAAGCCTTAAACACATTTGCTTGGAACTGAAGCTTTGCCCTTGAGAGCTGCCTGGCTCTAGCAGCGTGATCGTAAGTTTCAAAATTGCCCGTGTAGCTTCTCAGATATATTAAATCAGAAAAAGGATTTCCCAGAATCAAAACAAAAAACCAACAACAAACAACAACAAAAAGATTCTCAGAATGGTGAAGTATAAAATGACACACTTATGGAGTGGCTTTCAGCTCCCACATCTTGCTGCCGGGGAGTGGGAGTGCAAACTTCCGTCTCCGTGGCAGGAAACAGCTCGTGGTGTGTGGCTGTAGATCCCTGCACACTCTTTGAATCAAAGGAACAAGTGCTCACTTCTGGTGGGTTCCTCCTGCTTTTCTGTAAAACCTCCTAGCGCATATGTTTCAAATCTGGAACCTGATTCTTGAACCCAGTTCAGCAAATCACTGCACCTGGTCTGGTTTGCAAAGGTTGTGAGCATCTGGGGCTGCTGGTAAACACAGGACAGGGCCAGAGTGTCAGCCAGCAAAAATTGCTGAGGCTCAATTGACAGACCCACAGAAATTTGCAAAGCCTGTGGCTCCTGGAGGCTGAAGCCTACCTGACAGCTCCCAGGACTTGGGACCACTGACTTCAGAGATCATTTTGGTGCTTACTTGCCCTTATTAGTTTTAATTGTCTTGTGAAATGAAAATTATTTGAACTGAAGTAAGCATCTTACCCATGGCATGCCTTAAGCTGGTACAAGCCACATTCATATTGAAACAACAAGTTACTCATAATTCCTTGCCAGGCTTTAAAGACTGACCAGGCACTTTCATACATACAAGGCCTGATTTTCTTCTTATTCAAGCTGGTGCAAAGCAGATTTGGCTGCATTCAGAAGTGTTAAGTGTAACATGTGCATTCAAAAGTGTTAAGTGCAATTCTAGCTCTTCATCAGTCTGTTCTTGTGCTGTCGAGCTACCAAAGCCAGTGGCACAGGGACAGTTTATGAGGAAAAAAAGCACAACTCATTATTAAATTCAGAGTCCCTAACAACAAAGACCATAGTAAAACAGACAGGCACCCTTGTAAAAACATCATCTGAGACAATGATTGCCTTTACATTCAGAGGCCGAGATGAAATCTGAGAAGGAGCTAAGCACCTAATAGCCTTTGTGAAGCTTGACCCTGGGACAACCATGGCCAGCTTCAGTGTGGAGTGGTGAGCTCTGAACAACTGTGAGGAGCTTGTAAACTATTTCTCAGTATTATGAGCAATACCTGAAAGTGGGTCAGAAAGGAGCAAAACACTTTTGAGGACTGTGGTTGCAAAAAAGTTGGGCATAACCAAGCAGGGACGAATAGATTTTAAGATAAATTCTCATTAAAAAAGCAGTGAGAGATTTAAGCAAAGCAGAAATGAAGCTGTTTGAGCAAGGAATGAGGAGGAAATCAGACTTGTGACAAACAAGCTTTTCTGAACCACTTTTTGTTTCCAGATTACCTGCTGAGTCTCTCCCTGTCTATTCTTAGGTCACATAGAGCAGAACAGGCAAGTTAAGCATGTTCCTGGGTGCCTCCATCAGTCGTGGCCCCATGGCTGAGGCCCACTAATTTACACTGTTTTGATCATGAATTGCATTTCATTCCCGGGACCAGAGGTGGTGTTGGGAAGCGTGTACGATCATCTCGTGAGAGCTATGAATTGAAGTCACCTCTGACATTTTGCAGAACCCTCAATTATTTAGCAGTTGCTTCTACCATGAAAATTACAGCTAATTAAATACCTGGGCTTGATCCTGTACAGCACTGTGTGCACTCAGCGCTCGGTGCCTCCAATGCAAGTTGAAGGCCCTCGGCACGGTACAGACCCAGGTCCTGCCTCTGACTCATTTGCATGGCTTTACTTGCCCAGACAGGATTTTGGTATTTGAAAAGAATGGTATTCCTGGGCAACATGTGTCTCAATTTGTAACAATATCCTCCCCGCAGCTGGCTTGGTTTTCCAAGTGTTTCTGAAATACTGTCTTGAAGTCCAGCCAACCTACAGTAACTAATTATCTAGAGGTAAAGAGGCTGAACTGCATTTGTTGAGAGGATCATAGAATCATATCATAGAATGGTTTGAGTTCAGAGAGACCTCAAAGATCATCTAGTTCCAACCCCCCTGCATGGGCAGGGACACCTCCCACTAGACCAGGTTGCTCAGAGCCCCATCCAACCTGCCCTTCAACACTTCCAGGGATGGGGCTTCCACAGCTTCCCTGGGCAACCTGGCCCAGTGTCTCACCACCCTCACACTCAAGAATTTCTTCCTCATGTCTCACCTCAATCTCCCCTCCTCCAGTTTTAATCCATTCCCCCTTGTCCTCTCACTACAAGCCCTTGTCCAAAGCCCCTCCCCAGCTTTCCTGAAGCCCCTTCAGGCACTGGAAGGTGCTCTAAGGTCTCCCTGGAGCCTTCTCTTCTCCAGGCTGAACAGCCCCAACTCTCTCAGCCTGTCTCCTCTCTCTGCTGCTTTCCATCTTCCAGTCCCCTTTTTGGTCTTTCAGGCTGTGTAATATAATCATCTTCTATGGAAGCACACATTTAAAAATATAATAAAATAAAATAGGGGGTTGAGGGATTGGGTAGTGCAGAGTGAAATAACTATTGAGTTCTGACCTCTCTGGAGAGATCTGCATCCCATCATTGGCTGATTGATACTGAACCCTGTGGTTAGACCAATTTTCAGCTATTTATTTGGAGCCCACATGGTTAAATGTAAAACTTTGTGTTGCCTGCTTATGCTCCCAATATTTATAAGCTTTCATGAGCTGATTGTGCTGCCACTTCTAAGTTGCTTATCCAGAAGGAGGGGGGAAAAAAACCCCTTTCCCACGGGAATTCTCCAATTGAGAGATGCTTGAACACTAGTACAAAAGAGAAGATACATTATGAGGTCACTGGAAATTTGAATTCTGACCCTACCTTTCAAAGTACAATTAAAATGCCAGTTCTGGTTTTATTTGAAGTAGTTTAGTGGTTATTGCTGAACTGGGTATCTTGGTGGTAAAAATATTGTTCCTGTTTTCTTGTGGTGGGTAGGGGAGATGGGAAATGGAGGAAATCTAAAACAATGGTTGGGTGTAGTGCAGGTCACTCAGTGGCCATCAGTGCTGGGCATAAGGAAGGTGCCCTAAGGCGCTTGGCACTGCACCAAGGTCTATGTTAGGTCTCACCCACTTGTTCCTCATCTGTTCTGGGTGGGTTTTTCCTCTTCCTTCCCCGCCGTATAGTCTACCTGATGTTTTGGCCACTTGAGCATGCCTCCTTGGCTTTAGATGCATCTGCATCTGCTCTTGCTCAGTCTGAAATGAACCAGAATGGGGGCTGTGAAAACCAGGGAGAAACCCCGTGGGGATGGTGGCAGGCATGCAGCCCTGGATGGGTATGGATGTGGAGAGGTTGTTCATGGGAAAATGGGAAAATGTTGATTGCTTCCTGACCATAGAATCATAGAATAATAGTATCATAGAATGGTTTGGGTTGGAAAGGACCTTAAAGACCATCTAGTTCCAACCCCCTGCGTGGGCAGGGACACCTCCCACTAGACCAGGTTGCTCAGAGCCCCATCCAACCTGCCCTTGAACACTTCCAGGGAGGGGGGATACCTAAGCTTTTCACTAAAAAGATTCAATGCTGCTTCTGCAAAAAAATAGTTATTATTGTTGTTGTCATTACTTTGTGGCCCACAACAGCATTTCAGATGAAAAAGCCAGGCCCAGACACAACCCAGTTGAGGAGAACTCTCACAGGGAGGCAAGGGCTGTTGCTCAGCAAGACCTTCACCCTCACCATTTGTCCTCCTCCACACCACTACCCACAGTTAATCTGCCTTTTTCTGGCTGTTTATCTGGCTTTACTGGAGAGATCAGCTTGGATAAGAAAATTGAGAAGCACCTCAGAATAGCCAAAAGCTTGGTGGTTTGGGCCCACAGGAGCCTGCTGAAATTCAAGTTAAAGTTTCTGTTCTGATGCAGACAAAATCAGCAGCTTAAAGAAGGGTTATCACATCACAGTGGTTGCCTGTTTTCAGGAAAGGAGAGTAGAAACTGTCTGGATTTGGTTTTCCTTCTGGTTTAGTTTTTTGTTTTGTTTTTCTGATTTGGCTTGGTTTTGGTTTGTTTTTTCTGTTTGTTTGTTTTTTTCAAAAAGTTCCTTGCAAAGTTTCAGCTTCATCCCAGCCCAGAATGGGAGAATTAGTTGAAAATTTGGCTTTTTTTAAAAAGGAAAATCCTGTCTTCTGCCATATATGCACATGAAGCATTGGTGGGGCAAAGCAAACTATTTACAGGTCTGCCAAATTTTTGGTAGGTGCTCCACTAACAGGAGGGCAATGGGCTGCCTTGCTGGTGTGGAGAAACACCCAGTTACCCTGGGGTAAAGCAGGATCTGGCCCCAGCAGGCTCTATGATGTCCTGTAGGGGCCATGGCCAGAGACAGTGGGTGCTACAGCTGAGATTACAAGCCCAGAGCTGTGGTGGCAGGTTCCTTTTTGTATGCCATGCATACAGACCTTGAAATGCCCCAAAATGTAAGCCAGAGACCTCCTGTCAGTGAAAGCCTGGAGAAGGATGGTGCTGTGGGGCTGGGCAAGGAAGGCCTGGTTGATGTTGGCTTTGTCATTAGTTCAGATTCATAGAATCATAGAATCATAGAACGGTTTGGGTTGGAAGGGACCTTCAAGATCATCTAGTTCCAACCCCCTGCATGGGCAGGGACACCTCCCACTAGACCACGTTGCTAAGAGCTACATCCAACCTGCCCTTCAACACTTCCAGGGATGGGGCTTCCACAGCTTCCCTGGACAACCTGGCCCAGTGTCTCACCACCCTCACACTCAAGAATTTCTTCCTCATGTCTCACCTCAATCTCCCCTCCTCCAGTTTTAATCCATTGCCCCTTGTCCTCTCACTACAAGCCCTTGTCAAAAGACCCTCCCCAGTTCCTGGAGCCCCTTCAGATACTGAAGGTGAAAAGGAGTTTAATGAATTCACTGAGCAATTGTTCTCTCAAAGTTTAAACCATAAGAAACATTTTTGAAAAGGTGAAAAATTATATGAAGAGAATATTTATAGAGGTTCTGGGGAGATTGTTACTTTGAAAAGTAGAAAGTGATATAGGTGAGGAAGGAAGGATGATAATGACAGAGAAACCTGACAGCAGCACCGATGGGGGAATCTGGGGAACTGAGCCCAAATGTTCATCTAGCTTACCAAGACTGGTCCCCTCTGCCTTCCTCCAAAGTTGGTGGATAGAGAGGCTCTTCCCAGGTGTGTTCCAGAGCCCCTGGGTGTGGAAAGGACACCATGGGAAGGAGACACTGGTCCCCACCCTAGGTTCAAGTTTGAAAGGCCCTGCCTCTCCTCTCCCTGTACCACAGGAGAGGAAAGTAAGAAATCAGTGCAATTTGGTGGGCAGCTGCTTTCACAAAAAGCTTGGCAGTGGTGGGAACATGAGGAATGGAAATTCAAAATGCTGCAGCATGGGTTCCTGATGGCAGCTGTTTTGCCCAGGAGAATCCATACCTGAAGGGGAGAGGAGGTGCCATGTCCCTGGGTCTGTGCAGAGCAAGTTGCACAGTGAAGTTGTGTTGCTGCTTCGTGGTACAGGGGATGATGTACAGCAGCCCAGGCCATTCTCCACAAGTATGTAGCTGCTCTGCTGAACGTAGGGAATCCTGTTTCCACCAGCTACAAAGATGTGCTGCATGCTTACCCTGGCCAGGACTGCACTCCTGGTTTGGGGGGAGGACTGTCTTTATGGAAATACATCATGGAGATTCCTTTGCCCTTATGCTGTATTCCCTCCGATGGAGCTGGGGCTGGAAGAAAGCAGTCAGGAGCAGACTGCTATTAGACAGCTGGGTTTTGTGTGGTTGTCACCATTTTTGAAAGAGGTAGAGCGGGCTTCATTTCTGTCTTGTTTCTCTTCAGTGGACAGCCTGCCAGGTAAATCCAGGAGTGCAGACCCCACATCCTCTTGGTGACTTTCAGGGTCTGCTGCACAGTGATGATTCCTTTGCTCCCTCTTATTAAGAGGTGAGTTTTCCTTTAGCCATGCAGGAGCATGAAGGAGAGCCTGGAACTGCATTTCCACCATTTCCTTGCTACCTAACAAGGGCATGGTGACATACATCCCTGTTCCTAACTTCACTAGCTACTTTCAGGCTTCAATTTAACATACATGGAATGAGTTTAGTGAGAGATGGTACTAAATGTACCAGCAAGGCCCAAACATAGATGGAAATTGATGAAATTTCCCCAAAGGCTTTTCAAGGAAGAGACACAAATAGCAGGAATCAGCACACAACAGACGTCTGCTTTCCACTTGATGTGTCTCCCTCAAGGTCCTTCCCTGACTGTAAAGCGACTGGATAGGATTGCAAGCACAGCCTCTGGTGCATCCCTGCAACAATTCAGTCACAGAGTTGGGGATGACTAAGCTGTCCCTACCACTTCTTCTGCCTAGGCATAAAAGGAGAGCAAATCCCAAGCCTCTTCCCCAGTGCATTCCTTGAAGTCACAATGTCTGCTCAGATTACAGCTCGCATTTCACAGAGCCTGAGTTGCCTATCTGACCCAAGCTGGGAAGGATCCATAGCTTACAAGACCAGAGCAGAAGGAAAACACCACCTTCAAAATCAAAGGTTGGTGCTTAAGGACCCTCCTGCATGTTATCCCATCCGTGCTAAAGGCCTCCCCTGACTCTTGCAATGTGTCAATCCCTTCAGTTAGCTCGTGGAAAGATAAATCATCAAGTAGTCAAAGGGGAAGGTTTTAATGAAGAGGATTGAACCACTTTAAGAATTGCTAAAAAAAAAAAACCCAAAACAACAAAATAAATTACAGAACCATTACAAGTAACAGATGATTCCAGAGTGTTTCCAGGGCTGAGTTTGCTCCCATGCTGACTTTAGCTGCACTCTTGTGGTTTCTCTTCGGAGCAGTTTCCCTGAGAAAATAATTGCAGTGCCTTTACTCTAGGGCCATGCATGTCCCAGATGAACTGAGCCTCTTTTAGCACATCAGCATTCATTGTCCGGGTGAATTAAGTGCTGTGCTAAATGATGGAAACTCTGCCATGCCAGCCCACATCAACGGTTGCCTCAGCCCTCCCCACCCAGTCTCTTAATTTTTTTTCTGAACAGTAAGATGTGAATCTGGAGACAGAAACGTTCAGTGGAGTGCAGAATGAGACAGAAGCAACCATGGAAGAACCTCGTGCATCTGAATGCACGCCTGTGTCCACAGCCATGTCAATGACCTGGCCCCTCTGAGGAGACAGGACATGACTGGGGAGGGCCCTGGGAAGAAGCAGCTATTTCTGGTGGCTGTCCCAGCCAGCAGGAGCATGCCACCAGCCTGGCAACACTTGGCTCCCGGGGCAACACTGGGAGCGGGCACACACAGATCAGTGCTTGGGTGTTGGGGAGCAGGAGAAGGAGCTGCCCACTCAGCTGTGCTACCCAGCTCCTCAGCATGGAGCCACGGAGAGGGAGTGGAGCAAGGAGCACTTCTAGTGATTGGCTCTGCCTAGCAGGGCCAGCCTTCCCACCACACCAGTCCCAGGGGCTGTCAGTCTGCAGCAGCACCTGGAAAGAGCTGGCTAGCTGCATAAAGGGAAGAGGGAAACTTGCTGGGGAGGTTTTCCCGTATTTGCCAAACTATCTGGCAAGCTCTAACTCCATGTTGTTTTGAGTGAGGTTTTAAATCCTCACGTGACAGGGCATAGAGCAGAGATGAGGCTCAGTGTTGGTGCAGCCTGTTTGATAGCTGCCCATTGCTCAGGTGACACCAACAGCCACAGAGGCCACCAGTGTGGCTCTCACCTGCAGGTCAGAGGAGTGCTGCAAGACAACCTGAGCACATACAGGTAAACCTCCAAGTTATCTGCTTGAGCTGGGTCAACCAGTTGAGTTAGTCTCCTTTTGCCCCCCTGCATTGACAGTAGGGTAGAAGTTATCCCACCTACTTGTTCTCTTTCTGTCATCACTTCCATACTGCCTCCTGGGGTTGGAACTACAGCCCACCTCTGACTTGCAGGTGGTCTTCCATCCCAGGATCAGCCCAGATCTGCTGAGCTTTGGAAAGCAGGCAAACCCAGCGTGCTCACCTCAGGGCAACTCACATTACCTCAACTCCATGACTTTACGCTTTTGAAAAATCTTCTTTTTTTTCCGTGGCTGACACCATTTTTGATGTGAGTCGAGTTCAGCTGGGGTAAAAAGTGTATGTCACTCGCCTAAAAAGTAATTTGTTTTCTGGGGGGAGATATAAATAGCTGACTGTATTGTGCTGGTCATGCACCATGCACGTGCTGTGTTGGCACGAGGTGTGTAACGTCTCACTGTGAGGTGGTGATGACTAGTGTGTTCTCATTTCTTTATAAAAACTTTGCATGGTATGGGTTTTTGTTCTGTCACTTGATCTCTACAAAGATGCATTCATCAAATGCAGTGCCTGCCATATCAGCCAATAAACAGGGAAGGTCCTTCTCTCCAATTTGCACACTCTTTTATACTGAGTCTTTACCCCTACTGCAGTAGGGGTAAGATAGACTTAAAAAGACTTAAAAATAGACTGAAAAAGCTAGCTGGCTGCTCCAGGCAGAAAGCATCAAGAGCTAGTGAGCTTCTTTATGCCCTCTCTCCCAAATCACTTATCAGCCTGTGCTATGCCATCCCATTTGAGACTGATTAGTGAGGGATGGAAATTCATTTCCATTGCTATATGGAAAGAGAGGAACAGGCAAAATACCTGAAGTGCAGAGTGAGGTGCATTCATACAGACATTACAGATTTTATTTCCTCTGCTTCCCTTTTGGTGCCAGAGCAAGATTTCAAGCCAAAAAGGCACAGAAAGCAGTCATGTACTTTATGGGGAATACTTAGTAGGTGGATACATCACATTCTCAGTCTAGTTCTTGTCCACAGCTCTCTCTACACACAAAGCTGCTCATCCCACCGAGCCCTGAAGCCCAAATGTTATTCCTTAACCTAGATGTAGTGGCCTCCATGCTCTGGGAGTTGATGCTGGTGGTCAACATATTCCATGTGCCTTCCAGTCTCTGCTTTGAGAAGCAGGGGGATATGAGCACAGTGAGAGAGGGATCACAGAGGAGCCAGTGGGAAGGGAAGATCATGGAGCAGACTGGCAAATGTGACCCAGCACCAAAATTAAGGGCAGTAAGTACTTCAGAGTTTCAGTCCAAATCTTGAGGGGAGAGCAGGTCCCATCCAAAGAGACAGAGTCCAAAGCATGCTCTATGGAGAGAGGACAGTCCCTGCTAGGCAGTCTGCAGGGTCAATTGACCAGGGAGGCTGAAGCACATGAGGCTCTGGTGTATGACCCAGGAGCCCCTAGATAAAGTAAGGCATCAGGAGCTTATGACCACTGTCTTGTTGTTAGTTGCATTAGATTAATGAGAAGGTGATTTTTGGTTTTCAAAAATGTGATTACAAATATTTTTGTGACCTTGGCCTTCACCACTGACAAAGCTCACCTTATTTTACAGGAGCTAGCATGCAGCTTTCTGAAGGCCTCAAATCAAAAAAGCTGTGTTTGCTCTGGTATTGTTCACCCAGTTAAAGCACTGGTGGGCATCAGAAGGGGGTTGTCTGAATAAGTCCTCTGGGATGCATCCCTTTTGTGTCCTAAAAAATGAGAAAAGAAAGAAAACAAAAGCTGTCAGTATATCTGGTCAGACAGCAGGAGAAAAATGGACCTGGAAATGAGGACCAGGATAGAAAAAGGGAAATACTGGAAAGTGAAATTCTTTGCCTAATTCTGTGATCTGCTCTAACAGGTTCTGCAGGACTTTGTTTGGTCCATGGAAATGTAAGTGTTCAACACTGAAAATGCCAGATCTTGGTAGCTGTTTACCTCAGTGAGAGTTCTGCTTTGCGTCCTAAAATGCCTTTATTGGAATTCTGATGGTGGAGCTAGGCAGTGTCAGTCTGCTGGCTATGACCCCTGGTGCTGCAGCTGCTATGGTGGTGGCACAAGACTGGTTGCAGACTATCCCAAGAGAGGATCAAGGAGGCTGTGAGGAACTCCAGCCCGGCCTCCTTCGTTGCAGCTTGCTGTGCTGTGTTGAGCATCCCTCTCTCCTTGTATGCTACAAATTTGAGGAAAGGCCAGGAGGGGTGTCTTTGGTTTGCATGCATAGCACAGATAGTACCCAGAGTGTTCACTCTGATGGTGGGATGTGTATTTATGTGAGAGTGAAGCTGCCTCTGGGTACTATGCCAGTTTCTCTGGGGGACTGATCAGCCCTGTGGAGCTGCACACCAGCCCGTGCAGTGAGGTGTCTCTAGAGAGCCCTGGCACCTGAGGTGTTCCCCATGCTGCCCCCATCCCCGGTGCTGAGGGGTACTGATCCAATGCTTCTCCTTCTCTGACTCCCCTCTCCTGCCTGTGCTGTGCAGAGGGTGGTACATCCCGGCTCTGTAAAGCACACTGAGATCAAGGGGTGAAGGGTTCTGTAAAATTGCAAGGTATCATTATTCACCTGCGCCCGTGTAGGATGAAAGGCCCTCTATGAAACCCAGAGAAGGAACTATTATTATATCGGTTTCCAGCTTTTCTCTTGCAGGAATGCCTCCATCTTCCTTTCCAGCAGCCTCGGAGGCCGTGTGTGCCCCTGGCCCTTGCAGCACCCGGGGCAGCTGAGGCCAAAGCAGTGGGCTGGTGTCTCTGCCCAGCTGCCCGCCCTGCCAGGAGCCTCCCCCTGCCGGCCCTCACCCCCTCTCCTTGTCTGCTTTGCAGGAGCGCTCACCAACAGTACCTTGCATGGAGAAAGGGAGCAGAGCAAACCACGTCACTCCACCGAAGGACACCAGCTGGTCCGCTCACCACCCCCTCTGGCTCAAAGTCCAGCAAAGAGAGCAGCTTCCTGCCACCAAGCCCCTCCGAGGAAGCCTCGGTCCCACGGGTGCCTTTGACCCAGAAGACAGCACATGATGGACCCGCACAGTGTGCTCAGCATTCCTGCCACCACCCCGCTTCTCCTCCAAGGAACGCTTTTTCCTCTTGGTTTCTTGCTGGGGGGGATTTTTCACCCTGGTTTCAAAAACCACACGGACCAACATAGGTACTTTTCCTGCTCTGACTTCAAAGTTCAGATATTTGAGACTGGACAATGATACGGATTTCTTTCTTTTTTATTATTATTGTTTGTTTTTTTTTTTTTCCTTCAAAAAACTGCTGTGGTTTTGCTGCTACACTAAGAATCGTGATTTGCATTGTATGGTTTTGGACCTATTCAAGTTTTGATGGGGGAAAGGGGTAATACTGGAGTAGCAACACTTCAGAGTCATCTCTGTCCTACCCATGATGCACTTTTAAATGAAGAGTTAGAATATTTTATTGGCTAATATACTTTCCTTGTTATTTTTACAAAGGCCACCTTTATCCTTTCTAATGCCATATTTTCAGTGTTACACTTTTATGGCTTTTAATTTTTGATTTGACAGATGTAAGAAGCAGCATGAATAGTTTATACTGTGGTTTTTCAGAGACTGAATGCCAAGAGAACTCAGTAAATGTTTATTCTTCTCAGCTTTCTCTTTAAATTCCCCTAAATAGCGCCCCATTTGGGAACAGAGCAAGAGTGTTGAACTAAAGACCAAAATTCCCTCAAGGTGTAAAATAATCTGAGGGGAATATTTGCTGGGCGTCATGAAAGACTTGGATGAAATTTCAACCCTGATGGTTTTCAGTGATCCAGGAAGGCAGTGAGACAATCTCTCCATATGCATAGCCCTTTCATGATAATTAGAATGGTATGGACAAACCAATGAAAACAAGGGTAAAGTGAGAAAGATCCCCCATGATTCTGTTTCACTGTTTGCTTTCTCCTGTCATGGTTAAGAGAAATGTGCAATTGGATCCTCAATCAGTGGGTGGAGGATAACAGGGTAGAATTTACTTGTGTGCACTTGTACAGTTGTAGCCAAGAGTCCAAAAGTACACTTAGAGCATGTTATACTGGCACTGAATTGGTAAGAGAGTTGTGGAGTATCCCATTCTGACAAATAACGAAAAAAAAAAAAAACAACAAAAAAAGAAAAAAAAAAGAAAAAAATCACCAAAAAAAACCCACCAAAAAAAAAAATCAAAAACAAAGCAAAAAAAATTAAAAAAAAAAAATAATTTCAGATCACCTTGTGATTCAGTGTAACTGTTTACTAACTCGAATAAAGCAATTGTTCACTCCTGAGTGGTCAGAGTACACCTGTTCTATAAGGCTGGCGGGGAAGGGAGGAGCAGCTCTCGGGAGCAGCGTTCCTGGCGGTGCCAGCAGTGTGGGGAGCAGGGGAGCAGAGCCCGTTGAGCCAGAGCCTTGTAGTGATGGTGCACTATGAGCACGGTGTATATACTGTATTTCTATATTTTCCTTTGTACAGATTCACTTAAGTCAAGCTACTGTTTTACAGGTGCTCCTTATTTATTAGAGCTGTGAAAGCTTGGAAGACACACCGGGCGAGTAAGCTCGCTTTTTAAAAAACAAAACAAAACAAACAAAAAAAAAAACAACAACAACAAAAAAAAAGGGGGGGGGGAGGGAAATCCAGCAACTCCTGAGTCTAGGGAGAGAGCTCAAAGACATACTGATAAAACATCTTCAAGGGAGCAAGAATCTGCAGCACCATCAGTGTGCTCTGCTTTCCTATTGGGCTTGCAACGCTTTTCTCTCTCCCTGACTGGTGTCAGATTTATTAAAACAAAATAAATCTCCAAGAAAAAAAAATGCACTTAAATGTGCTGTTGTTTTATTATTTTTTATTTTTTTCCTTTTTGTGCATGTGGTTATTCATTCCTCTACCTGCCTGGTCACAGGTCAGACATAACTTGGTCTGAAGTCTTGGAAAAATATGTGTAAGTGTTCCTAGAATCATAGAACCATAGAAGGTGAAGGTTGGAAGAGACCTTAAAGACATCTAGTTCCACCCCCCCTGCATGGGCAGGGACACTTCCCACTAGACCAGGTTGCTCAGAGCCCCAGCCAACCTGCCCTTCAACACTTCCAGGGATGGGGCTTCCACAGCTTCCCTGGGCAACCTGGGCCAGTCTCTCACCACCCTCACGCTCAAGAATTTCTTCCTCATGTCTCACCTCAATCTCCCCTCCTCCAGTTTTAATCCATTCCCCCCTGTCCTCTCACTACAAGCCCTTGTCCAAAGCCCCTCCCCAGCTTTCCTGGAGCCCCTTCAGGCACTGGAAGGTGCTCTGAGGTCTCCCTGGAGCCTTCTCTTCTCCAGGCTGAACAGCCCCAACTCTCTCAGCCTGTCTCCAGAGCAGAGCTGCTCCAGCCCTCTGATCATCTTCGTGGCCTCCTCTGGACCCTCTCCAACAGCTCCATGTCTGTCCTGTGCTGAGGGCTCCAGAGCTGGACACAGCACTCCAGGTGGGGTCTCACCAGAGCAGAGCAGAGGGGAAGAATCCCCTCCCTGGCCCTGCTGGCCACACTTCTTTTGATGCAGCTCAGGACAGAATTGGCCCTCTGGGCTCCAGTGCTCACTGGCGGCTCATGTCCAGCTTCTCATCTCCTCCCACCCCCAGGTCCTTCTCCTCAGGGCTGCTCTCCAGCCATTCTCTACCTTGCACAGTACCGTTTGCTTCCCAGCTCTTGAACAGCACAGCCAGCGCTGCGGATGGAGGGGTTGAAATGTCCAGTGAGCTCTGTAACTGTTTGACTGATTTCATTAACCAGCCATGCAAGGCAAACAACAACAGCACAAGCATGTCTTCTTGGAGGGGCACGTAGAGCAAAGCTTGTCTCTCTGGTAAACAGCTTGCTGCATCTCTATTTATTCATCTGAACTTGGCTGTAAAATGAAGGCCGTGTGTATTGATTTTGCTTTTGTCAGTGGTCCAGAATAGTTAGCACACATTTTCACTCTTCTGAAAAACAACAGACTCTTTAGAGAAATCTTTCTCTTTCATGAACTGCTTTTTTCCAGAAATGGAATCATCCTGTCAAAAATCATCAGGACAGCAGAGGTAGGGAAAGTGAACTAGGCTGGAGCTTGCTTCACACATTTCCAACAATCACAAACGTACCTTGGCTTTCCTGAAAATATGCCCACCTTACTCTTTCTTAACAACTTACCCCAAAATTCAGAATCTGAACAACTGCTTTGGACAGTTGAATCAGTTCATTGTTTGCTATTTTAAAAATATCTACAGCTGCGTATCTGGGGAGAAATCTCCAAGTACACATAAACCTTCAGCAAAAATGTAGACCAAATGGAACAATACATTATGCAAAAGAAACCTGCTTTATTTTTGAGGCCAAATCCATCCTTTGTATGACGCCAACAAAATGAGTGGAATTACACAAAGGATGTAAGAAGGTCCTTTGCCATTAACAGGAACCCAGCAAAGGCTTCTAGAGCCGTGCTTGCTCACTGCTGACATTATTTATGATGCACTAAGACCTAACAGTCAAGCCAAGCTCTTTCCTGGAGAACTCACCATCAAGGAGCCAGACAAAGAAAATCCTGATGCACTGGGAGATACAGGGGAAGGTTCCTGCGTGCACCAGCAATCACTCCAGCTGTTGCACACGTGCAATTTTGAGATGCAGAAAGTTGTCTTCATGAGCAGACAGAGGCAGCTTTGCCTCGGGTCTCTGAGCAGCCAGCCCAATGTGGCCAGGGCAGAGGGGGAGTTTGAGATGATCAGGACACAGAGGGGTGCTCCTGCTGGCACTCACCTCTTGCTGTTAGTGAGACTTTTGTCCTTGCAATAAGAGGGAGTCTGCATGCTGCTAGCACTCTGCATTCATGACCTCCTGTGTTGTCTTAGATGATTTTGAGGGCTGTTTTTTTCCAAACTACGACACACGTCAGTATTCGTGTGGCCCAATTCCGTGAATAAGAAGGTCCCTCAAAAGGAAAACATTTTGTGCTTTTTTCTGTGCTAAATGATAGAAATAAATTTGCTTTGTTCAAATAAGCGCTGCACGCCAAATTTGCAAGGATGCTTATCCAAGTGAGATATCCCCTTCTGAGGTCCATATTTGGACACCCAAATCAACACTCAGCCAAACACATGCATGAGGCATTTCAGTGCCATTTGGAGTGTCCATATATAGAACTGGATGCCCTAACTTCATTGCCTTTGTTTTAAAAATAGGCCTGGAATATGTAAAGGCATCATTTAATAACAACTATGACAAACATTCTGTGCTCAAACTAAGGACAACTTTGCTGGTGCTGGTACAGGTTGCTTCCCCTGGAATCACTCTGGGTTCACAAAGGTATAAGTCATAAAAGAAATGGCCCCTTCAGTTGCTTTGCCTTCCACTCCCACCCAAAGGTGACTTGATGTTTAGGATCTGTGAGTTTGGGAAGGTGATACACAGGCAGCATCCATGTGCATTCATGCAGCAGAGGGAGAGAAAGAGAGTTGGGATTGAGTTGAACTTGCTTCCTATTGAACATAACTGCTTGAATGTCTTGAAATGAGTAGTACACCTTTACATAGGCTTGCACACGTTTTACTTGTCATTTATGTGGTATTGGGCAAAGAAATGCCATGTCACCTTGAGCAACTCTAGGGTATTTTCTGCAAAGCACAGGATGCACCAGCAAAACACACAGAGATGTGAAAAGTACAGCTGAACAGCAGCTCCTGGCTGTTTTCTTCCAGCAATGGTGGGAACACGGTGCCTCAGAGGTGCAATGGATGCTGGCTGCAGGGCACTGTAGCACCTCCAAGGGACACAGTGTCTCTAACACAGGGGTGCTCCTCAGCCTGTCATGTTGGCCAGTCAATGCCTGCTGAGACTAGAACTTCTGTGACACTGTGAGGAACTGACCCAGCCATGAGGCAGAAAAATAAAGAAGAGTAGCTTAAGCTGCTGACAGTCTCTTCTCTCGAAGATGTTCCCTGGTGTCTGAAGCATCATCTGCCTACTGGAGCAGGTGAGTGTCCCAGCCACTTCACCCTCTCCACTACTGAAATAGTTTTCCAAGGACATAAAAGACACAGAGAGACAGCCAGGTACACTGACTGGGACCTCTCCCTACAAATGATGAGAGCCTCTAAAAGTTGTGTGTCCCTACATGAAATGCCCAGGCACCTGGCTGTCAGGGGAGAAGGGGCAGCCTCCCTGCACCTCCTGCGTGGGGCTTGTTGGCACCTGGGCAGCCCATGCTACAGGTGGGACACTGCCCAAACAGGGAAGGAAAGCTTGGTTATTATTTGCTGAGGACAGAGATGTGTTGTGATTCCCACCTGTCAGCAGGCCTAATTTTTCTTTGAAGGACCTTTCTGGACCTATTTAATAAAAGAAAATGGCTTGAGGAAGAAGGAATGCTGCCTTCTTTTCCAGAAAAGCATTGTGGTTAGGAGGCTTGCTGAGGGGCTGGGAGACTCTGCTTCTCTCTTCTTCAGCTGAAGGAATTGAGCCCACAGAGGGCCACAAAACAAGGTGTTGAGAGAGACTCTCATCTCTTCCCATGTCTCAGGCCAGGATTGAGGAGATGTAATCTTTCCTGGCCTGCTCACTGGGACATGAGCTGTGCCAAGAAAGGCAGGAGAGGTGCTCTTCACTCCTTGTGGAAGAGACATGAAGATGGCATATGCAGGGCCAGGTAGAAGCAGCACAGCCCTTGCATTAGCACTTGAGGCTCTGTCCTAGAACATCTGCTTCTGCTCCCAAAACGGCTCCAGAGTTGCTGCAGTACATACTGACCCACTACAGAGCCCATCTCTGAAGCACTGGGAGCCTTCCCTCAGCCGGCTCTCAGGGTCCACCTCAGCGTGTTGCAGGCCTTTTGTCCTCCATGCTGCCGGGCCCCTCAGCAGAGCCAGGCAGGGCAGGGAGGGCAGGTAGCCCAAGGGGTCCCTGGGGCCACAGCATCACCTGGTGGGCTTTAAAGCCAGGCAGCGTGCCAGGCCAGCAGGGCTGCAGCAGCAGCCTGCCCCGCGCTCGCTGGGCCTTCACGTCACCTGCCCTCTCCCTCTGGAGCACCTCAGGAGACAGGGGTTTCAACTCTTGCCAAGGGAGACTGATTTATTGCCTCCCAATTGCTAGTGTGGTCTTTGGCACTACCACATAGTTGAAACGTAAGGTTTGGGGGGGGGGGAACGACGGGGGACACTGGGCTGGGGAGCAAGGCTGCTATTTAGCTCGCACGTACCTTTCTAGGCAGAAGCTGAAGCTGGGCCGGGCGCTGAAGCACGGCTGGATGCAGGAAAAGCTGCTGCCTGACTGGAGAGATGATTTACGGGCAGGGTCAGGTAGAGGAGCTGACACAAACGGGGCAGAGAGGACGGGTGCCAGCCCGCAGGCTTATTGTCGGTCGACATCCAGGGAACAGGGTGGGAAGAGGGGGTGGGGGCAGCGTGAGTCGAATTCCTTAATAACGTGAATTATAAAATCATTTCCTGTGTTAGGGGTTAGGAAAGAGAGCGAAGGACCCGGAGATCTTCCAAACAGAAAACAGCTTTTGTTAAGGCTTTTGGCCTAAGGAGTTTGAGGGGGGGGGGGCGTGGGGGGGTGGGAAGGGAAAGTGCTGGCACATTTTTGGCTGGAAGCCTCAGACAACATATTTTTTATTCTAGTCTTTATTTTTCAAAATAAAATCATGGCGAGGCAGCAACAAAGAGTGAGGAAGAGGGTGAAATTAGGGGGAACAGTACCCAAGTATTTCCCCCTTCTTTCTGTCCCTGCCATTAAACACACAGGGTCTCCTTTATTATATACAGTAGCGGGATTAAGCCAGCGGCCGAAAGGCTAGGAATGCAACCAGATACTTTTATACTTATTGATCCTTTGTGTTGTTTGTTGTGTGTTTTTTTTTTAGGGAGATTGTTTTCATGAAAGTTTAATTCACCTTTTTTAGCTTTTGAGTCTAACTTCCACACATTTTATCCCGCTTCTTTGTGAAATGCTAAATCCATCGGTAGGTTTTAGTTTTCCTGGTGTAACTTTTCAGAAACTGTATATCTGCATAGCAACCCCACTGCAGGCAGCTTATGTCACGGTATCACATGTCAGAAAGATGAAAAGAACTCCAAATCTGAGCTGCTCCACAAACTTATGTCCCCCATTCTGGGACATACATCTTCTGTACTTAATATAAGTGTCAGGAAGGCAATTTCAAGGCCAGGGAGGTGCAAAGTTTTATCTCGGAGATGACAAAAATAAAATGACACATGACCTCAGTTCAGCCTTGTGGGGACAATCAAATGAGAAACAAAGATTGTCTTTTTCCTCCTCTCCCCACTCCCCCTGGCCCCCACCTCCCTGTGTCCCTGTTGTCTGCTTCCAACTGCAACTTGAGCCTGCATCCCGAGCCCAGTGTCCAGATTAGAGATTGTTGACTCAGATTTAGTGGTGAAACCTGAGCCAGGCCCTGTTGATGGCATAGCCTTGAAGGAGCAGGTTTACTTCAAGCCAAAAGAGAGATTACATGTCAGATGAGAGCCTGCCTTTTCTTTATCACAAACTTCCTGATCTCCCTCTGTTTTAATAATGTGTGTGTGTGTGTCCTGCCATGTGCCCACTTCCAATTCCTTCTATAGGGTGCCATAAATCAGGAAATTAGCAAGTGTGTAGCTGCCCTTTGCCACAGGCAGAGACAATGAGCTTGCTGTGTTTTTAACCAGTGGGTAGCACTTAACATAATCAATGGAGAGCTATATGCAGAAAGGATGAAAAATTGGGGTTTCGGTCTGACCACTTACAGAGTATTTCTCATCACCCAGGCAAGCTGCTTTTATGAGAATATGACATGCCCTGGAAGCTTGCTCTCCATTTTGCAGGAGAGTCATTAAAAGAAATCATTACATGTTTTTTTTTGTTCCTTGGCACACATGCTGCTTTTCCTTGGCTTCTGATTTCATCCATCTTTCAGGCGCTTCGTGCCTTTAGTAATTTATGTGCAAGATTTTTCCAAACCTCCAAATGTTTTTCCATTTGGCAAACTGTGTCCCGAAGCCTCCACAGAATGTAACTGTAGAGTTTTCTTGTACTTCAAAACATGAGCTCTGTTAGCACAAAGATGCATCTAATACTTATAATCCTGGACATAAAAGCTATAAATTCATATAAGACAATGAAAGACATCGTTCATTCTTGTGAGGCTTTACCAGCCTTGTTGCTGTAACCCCTTCCTTGATACACAAAAGGAGAATTTCTCTATGTACATTGTTGTTTTCTTTAACTATAGTTTTTGGAAGCTTTACGGTACCATATGGAGAACTATTTTATTCTACTGCTGGTAGCTTTCTCAATACTGGCTATAAATTAGATAATTTTCCTTGTGTCTGATAGCCACACACTATCAGTCAGACACGTTTGCTCTTACAGAAAAATCCAGGAGAATGTGATAGAAAGTGGTAACCTTCCCACCATATAGAATGTAATGGAAAATTTTATCCCCACTCTTAAGACTGACCATGGTTGATTAAAAAAAGTCATGTTTTTCACCCTCCATTAAGTGCATGCATTTGTAGACTGTTTTTTACAGAAGTCACCTCACCTTGCTCCTGCCCAGACCTGGTACTTCTGACAGGAGCACATGTAGGTAGATACCCTGGATGGGATTTTCAAGGGCTTCCAAGGGGATTGGGCACTTGTATGTATTTTGTGGAGATTTGAGGAGGTCGCCCAGCAGGATGAGCATGGGCTCAAGAAGCAGTTAGGTTGTTGTTAGTTGCAATCTGTGCTGCTGTGGCTTTCTTCAGGAATGCAAACTCAAGGGGAGATTCATTACATGCTCTTTATAATGCAGTCCAGTGAGTGACATCCCCAAAATATCAGAGTGTGTAACCATGAGAAAAGAAATCTTTCTTCAGCCATCCATGCTGACAGGAGATCACCAGGCATTGAGGAACAGCAACAGTATCTTTGCTTGTATTTTCTTCTTTTCAAAATCCCTAAGTAATTTATAAGGTTGCACTATAAAACTCTTTCATTTGTTAGAAGTCTCAACTGGACTAAGTTCCTGGACAAAGGGTCTGTTTTAGCAGCAGAAATAGGTCCAGATCAGGCCTAATGTATTATTTACACTGAGTTGTGCTCCATTGCTCCTTCTCAGCATGTGCTGCCCTGCTTGCCCTGGAAATAAATGCTCAGTGAGACTATAGAATAACTGGCAGGTTAAGCCTCTCCGACAGTTCTTCACCCAAACTCCTGCATCTACACTGAATTTACATGGAAAGAACTATGCATGTTTCACTGAAGAAAGGCCAGCTTGTGCAACTCCATTGACTCCTCCAGGATCAGCCCTCATCCACCCTGGCACAGGAGAGAAGTGAATCAGAGCAGTGGCGGGGGGTTCATTTTTGAAGAAATGAGGATGAAGGCTGAGAGCTTTGACAGTCCAGTCCTGCCTTTGTTTCCGTGTATGACAATCCAAAGGAACTCAACGAAAAGGTCACTGAAATCCTTCCAGCTGACAGTGCTGTGATGGAGAACAGTTGCTCTTTTACACGTCATTGCTCAGCCCACCAAACCATGGTGACATCTCTCTGATACACACATGACATCCACATTCATAGAAGATGTCATTGTGATCAGGGCTATTATGGCAAATTGATTGCTGCTGTACCACTTTAAAATAAACCATTCCCCAACGAAATCAAATTAAGGGTACTTTATCAGCGTAGGCAGGAGGCACATTTTCTTATCATAATTTACTTCCTCTTAAGTGACTCTAAATTTTTGTTTACCTTATTGGGTTGATAAAGTAACATGCTCAATTGTCAACACACATTAAAAAATATTCTAGAGAATGTGTGGGAAACGCCAAGGAAACTGGGAGCACAAGCGTGTGCTTTGCCTGGGCTATTAAGTTGCAGCATTTTACCATTTCCACAGCTCTAGTTTTTATTTTTGACTGGCTGAGTGCTTTTCCTGCTCTCTCAAACTCCTCCGCGTTGCATCCAGTTTGCTCTTCCAGAATTGATCGACTAGTACAGCAGGTCACCACCCCTGCTGAAATCAGCCAACAAGCCGACCATAACCCCAGCAGATGTTTGTGGTTTATAGGCCAAATGAGAGCCCTGCAGACCAGCAAAATACCAGCACCACAGATGTGGAACCTGGCCACTCGACATGAGCAACACAAAGCCCCATCCTGCCCAGCCGGGCTGGGACTTCCAGAGGAGCAGAAGGTCTGAGAGACTAATTAGCCTGCAGAGCCAACACGCTGGCCTATGCTCCATCATTTTGATGGGCACAAAGTCCTTTAATGAAACGCTGCATGAGTGAAGTCAGATGAGGCCCCTCTGTAACTTCACCTCTGAGTCTGGCAATCACCTGAGTTCCTAATGTGTCCCCAAAACGTGCCAGCCGGCTGTGCCAGGCTCTGCCACTCACCCCAGCTGGGCCAGGGACGGCCAACCAGTCTCATTACCACAGCCTGAACTGCTCCTGCACTTGGAATGCAAAATGGAGAGGAAGGTTGAAGCTATAAACATGACATCACAGAGAAAAACCTTTTAAAAAAAAATTATTTTATTTTATTTTTTTAAATCACAGGTGCTTCTGGTATATAACAAGGGAAAAGAAAGACCTGCAGCTCTCAGCAGGACCGGAGACACTGAGGATGGCACAGCCAATCTTCAGCTGAGCTCTTTTGTTCAAAAAGCAGGCATTGTTTCTCTGCTGAAAAAGCCACACTTGGTGCCTTCTGACCCTGACGAGGTGGACACAGATATTCGCTGCGGTTAACGTCAGCTCTTGAAATCTTCACACCTTCAAGAATGCTCTCAGCAGCCTCGGGAAGGTTGTGTTCAAAGACAAGCCAGGGAAACAAACAGCGTTTTGAACACACACCTCAAACCCGTGTCCGCGTCGTCGCTGATACAACGCGCGTTTCCCCATGATGCTGAATAATTTAAGACGAAATTGAGGCTTTTATGTCATGATGTTGGGACTCAGGGAAGAAGCAGAGACGCTTTTTTAGGAGTCTTCGCAAGGCGTGCATTAGCCTGGGGCAGGATGAGCCCCCAGCCCCGAGGCGGGCTGGCCTGGCGCCCTGGCTGTTGCCCGCCGCCCCTCGCTGCCCGCCCCGCCCGGCTGCGGCCGCCCCCGCCCGCCCCGGCCGCACTGCGCCGCCATCTGGTGGCGGCGGCGCCGGCTGCAGGCGGGAGGGCTGCCCTGGGGAGGGCAGGGGCGGGGGCGTGCTGAGGGGTCTCCGCGCCCTTCCCGCCGCCGCCCTGAGCCTCAGCCGGCCAAGAGACAGCGGCCGCCGCTGCCGCCTGTGGCTGCCCGCCGGCCCAGGGGGGACATGCGGTCTGGCAGCCACAAGGTGTCAGCCGCGGACCGGGCAGGTGGCCGCCGGCAGACCCTGACGGCGGCTCCGCGGGACCCCGCTTCCCGCAGCGGGGCGCGGAGGCTGCCGGCCGCCCCGGGGAGACAGGCCCGGAGCGCCTCTTCCCGCCACTGAGGCCCGAGGGCCGGGTGAGGGGGTCGCACCCGGGCTGCGCCCCCTCGGGCGCCGGGGCGAGGAGAAAACGGCCGCCCCGGAGTTGCGGAATGGCTGGGGTCGGGGCTGGGCGGGGGGTCGGAGCCCTTTGGCCCCCGGGCCGCTTCTCCCCGTGGAGCGACGGATAGGGAGCGACACCTCTCCCAGCCCCTGCTCTCGGCGGGCGTGTAAGTTCTCTCAGACCTTGGCCACGGGTGATGTCCTGAGCTCTGGGCCCAGGGTGGATCCGCCACAGTTGCCTAAGAACCTCCTGGCATCAGCGGCATTGAGGCTCCCTCCTTGTGCCACGATCTTTAACACAGGTTTCAAAGAAGCTAAGCACTTAGATATTAGGAACCTAAGCATTGACTGAGTGTGTGTGATTCAGGGGCAGAAACGCCACCACCAGATCTCCGGGACCAGTGCTGCCAATGTTTTGAAAGTCGCAGGGCAGAACTGCTGCAAGCAGGTGAATCTCTTGCAGGGCTGCTGTGATAGCACACTGGATGTCCAAAAGAATGATCTCACCGAAGTCCCTGCCATGAGATCCACCTCTCATTCATGTGGGCAATCCCGCAGGCTTCTGTTCTCCAGGTTGTATTTCCCTGTTGGGAAGCCAGCACACAGGATCTGGCAGCTCCAACAAACCTGGAATCAGTGTGCTGATGGAATTTGCTAACACAATCCAACAGTTCTTTGTGAAAACTGAGTGGCTCTGTTGTAGACCAGCATGCATCATATTTAAAATAAGTCCCCTTTTATTGGTAGGAGACAGGAAGCAACAGAGTGATTCACTTATTCCTAAAGTATGTGCTTCACTCATGGAAATAAATTAAGCAGCTTTTTTTTTTCTTCTGCTGTGTGTGTAGTTATTTATGATGCCTAGTGAGGAGCCAGGTCCCAGTCCTCGTTCCCTAGGTAAAGAGCAGGAAACTGGTTTCTCAACTGTTCTTCATTATGAACCCTAGAGTTCATTGCAGATTGACGTTTACCTCTGCTGTGAGTAAACCTGTGGCAGCCCCTCCGCGGGACTGAGAAGGACTGAACAATGCCTCAGAAAATGCTTTGTCTGCACCTAGAAAGGCAGACACTGGAAAGGAAAGCAGAGCACATTTTAAAGGAAGTGGTCCCAGTCTGAGAGATTTTATCTGCTCCAAAGTAGTTCTTTGCATGGGATGATTTCCTGAATTAGATCTGTTAATTCCACGTAATGTCAAGATGATCTCTCCACGGTTCACCTTTTGTCTCATTGTTGTAGAAGACTGCTTCTCCCCGGTACGGTCTGTTACTGCTAGAGAGCTGAGATGATGTTTTTGGCAGAGGAGGCCCCGTTGCACATTTCCAGGAGTTCATTTGCCTCTGGATCACACTTCTGTGTAACTGCTTTTATCTTCTGTTCTTTAAAAGTATTTATGCACAAAGAAAGTCTCACTGAAGAAGCTTCCTTTTCTCAAATAAAATGGCATATGCAGATCTCCTTCAGATTCTTTTCTATAGAAACAAAAACAAAAGCAAAGAAGATGTGTAAGTGTGCCTTCTTGAGTCAGGCAGGGAGTGCAAGACACCACGACCTTAAAGAGAGAAACAAATCCAACATATTTCACTTTAGGATCAGAGTTAATCTAAACTGGATATCAAAACAACTCGAAAGATAAAAATAAACTCAAAATTAGTATTTCTTAATGTCCAGACAGTTATTAGCTCAAATGTGACAGCTATTTCCACACCTCTAATAAAATCAGAAAGGGAGCACAGATCTTTAAACGGTAGGTCCTACGTACTTCTTTGGGACTTTAAAAATTGCTGTAAAGTTTCCATATCTTTATCTGTACTCCTGCTTTAAAAACCTATGACATGAAATCGATTTTATTATAACCAATCAATTTTCCTGTTAATTCACTAAATTGATTAACTACCTAACTATCTTTGAGAGCGGGAAAAAAAAGTAGTTAATTCATGAAATGGGATTCCTAACAGATGAAATGGAACACTTTTCTGCACCTTTTTTCTCCAGGAATCCTCCCCAAAAAAAGTGCAAGAAAGATTTGGGGTGATGCTGTTTCTTCGAAACACTTTTCCAGATCTCCCTGTGATCTCCTGCCCTGCCTGTGTCCTTGACAGTCCTGTTGGCTTCGTGGCTTTCCCTGCCTTTTTCTGACTAAAGGGAGAAATGCATCACATCTTGCTCTGGGGGCTACACCAAGGAAAATAATGTTGTGGCCACGTACATAAATGCGTGCATGTTTATGTACATTTCTAGGGCAGGCTCTGTCCCATGTAGAAGAAACTTCCTCAGCAGCTTCTGAGTGCTGGAGCAGAGCAGAGCTAATGAATGGCCTGTTAATGCTCCATCCATGCTTATGACAGTTAGTAAAGGCACTGGTGACAAGGTAATTTTTAATAGGATGAACGACGTGTCAGAATACTAATAGGGCACTAACAGGAGTGGTTTCCAGGGGAGTCACCTCATTGCTCAAGTGAGAGAGGGGACTGTTCCCTCCGGCCCTTTCTTCAGAGCTCCCAAGGACTGTCACCTATAATGATCCAAATCCCACAGCCTCTTCTGAACTACTGCTTAATTGGGAAAGTGCTTCAGAGCAAAAAAGAGTCAATCCTTCAAGCCACCGAGCTTCCCAAACCAGTTGGAAGATTCAACTGGTTAAAGGTTAATTATTTGTGTTGCCTAAAGGGTTGACTGAGTCCCTCAGGGTCTAAAGACTGTCTAAAGAGTAGGAAAAAGCAATCTTAGCTCCAAAGAGCTCGTTGGCATAGCAAGAAGATGAAAGGCAGCTCCTACATATGGTCTTCCAAGGGAATACTAGGGAATAGCACATCCTTGTTGAGCTTAGACCTGCATACCTGGCACAACAGGAACAACTGGACACATGCACAGGCTTCCCTGCTGAGGGAGAGAGAGAAGGAAGCAACTTTGGTTTTAAGGAGCTTCCATCTAACTGGATAGAAGCACAGAATAATGGCACGGGCAGGGGGGTGGGTAAAATATTGCTACTCACCTCAAAATACAGAAAGAAATGACAAAGTCAGCACAAGGATTTTTTAGCTTTATGTATTAACCTAAGGATGCCATTGCAACAGGCCTTTGGAGCCAGAGGAGCTTTTACAAGGATAACACATGTTTACAGAGGGAAGAACATGAGTTCTGCTTACCAGATCACAAGCCAGCTGTTAGCTGATAGTGACTGGCAAAACATCTGGATGTACTCAGGGTCCTTCCATCTTCTGCTGCTCCCATTGATTGCCAGTCAGACAGATGTTACAGTCAGAACTGGACTTGGGGCTTCTCGGCGATTCTACCATGGGTAAGACCACCACCTGCACAAGCAGAAGGCAGATCAAGTCAGTCCTTTGACTATACAGTGGTAAACCCTGAACATGTTTGCACTCAATTTTTGGAATTTTGTGAGCCTTGTGCACTGATTTTTAACCATCAGTGCAGTAAGTGCACGACACAAGAATTAATGGTAATGGCACAATTATTCCCTTGTGTAATAGTAAAACCATGATTCCTTCCTTGCTTGGAGCAAATATATCAAGGGCTACTCCATAGAAAAATGTTGTCTGCTATAGATCACTGATTTAGTCATGAAAAAGAGACATTTTTAACCCATGGTTTGGAAAAGCTAGTAAGCTCTACTGCAAAAGTGCCTGAAATACACTGAAAGTAATGTGTCCCTGTCAAATTTCTTCCAAAGAAACCTTACAATCTTCACTTTTTCAAGGAACCCCACCAAAATCAATGGAACTATTCACTATTAAAGCTTATTAATGTGAGAGCACGTTTACTTTACAGGAACCAGCTGCAAGAGCCCTCTCTCACCAACCAAAGATTTATCTACCTAGCAAAGATTTATTGCTCTGAAGCTAGGGTTGAAACATGTGCATATCTGTAGATCCCTGTAATTACAGTACGTGTCCTTTCAATTGCTTCATATATCTAGGTACTCTGAGTGGCCTGAAAGCTGTATGTCAGAGAGATGTTGTGAGCTGATCCTTTAAGAGCCTTTGTGCTGAAATGTAATGTTTTCCAGGCACATGCCATCACTGTATTCCTGGTTTTAAAATTAGTATCATCCTGGTCACAGGTAGGGTTGTTAAACAGTAGCCAGTCAGCCTTTTACAAATTATAACTGGCTTTTATTATTATTTTAAACTTCCCTCTACCCTCTGCCAGCAGCCCCAGCTGCTTGTTCCTAGCCCTCCTGGAAGCTTTTAGCTTTGACTTGGACTAGCTCTGCAAAAATTGCTGTTGCTGTTTGGTTCATCTGGGGGAGGAGGGGAGGCAGAAAAGAGCAGTGAAGGGAGAGAGGCAGCAGCCTTGTGTCAAGCAGCTTCTGACACAACAGAAACTTTCTGTGCCAGTGGTAAATTTGCTGTTAGAGGATCCTATTCCCGTTCTTTTCCATGTCTCACTTATGTTGGATGCAAAATGAACTGTTTGTCTGGCAACCCTCTGGCTGTGGGGCCAGAAAGCTCCCTTTTTAAAGGAGACAGGAGGAAAAACACACAAGTGGTCATTGGTTTTTGCTACTTTCTTCCAAATCGATGATCAGTTGCGTTTACAGAGCAAGTTAAGCAGCTGTGACCACTGATTGATACACACCAAAAAGAATCTGTTTATATCAATATAGATCAATACTCATCTGTTTCTGAAGGTGCAAGAGTTACATGGATATATGGGTAAAATTGGGGCATGTGAAAATAAAACTAAACAGCCTCAGACCTCAGTGATGCTCAGGGACCCAAGGGCCAAAAGGACAGTATTTCCTACTGCTCTGCAGTTCATGAACAGGGTCTGGAACTGCATACATGGTTACCAGTCCAGTGGCAAGATGGTAATTTGCCAGCTACCTGGCTTCAAAACAGCAGGCCTGCTATTATTTTGGCTGCAGTGGTGGCCCCGAGGCTGTGATGTGTGTACAGATTGCCCTGTGCCTGCACTGCAGCCCTTTTGTCCCAGAAAGCTGGTGCAAAGTTTCATATCCTGATGATGGGGAGACCAGAAATCAGCAGTGGTGGCTGCTCAACCCTCCTTCAGCTCAGGACTGTGCCTATCTACCCTGGCTTTGTAATGGCCTCCCCTCTGGGTGTGACACTGTTGTGGGTCTCCTGCAGTGGTCCCCCCTGGCAACGGGGCCCTAACTCTGTGCATGGGTAGAGAAATGACCCCAAGAGAGGGAGGGGTGCTCAGCATAGTCATTGGGCAGCCCATCACTTGGCCATGTTGGCAACAGAGGTCTTCCACCTCTCAGGCCCTTCACCAGTAAGGAAGGAAGTGTGCTAGTTCTCTTCAGAATCAGCCCTCAGGCCTCTCTTGAAATTAGGCACATTATAGGACAATTAGATGCATAATAAGAAAGTAATGAGGAAAACCCTTTTGTCTGAAACCTTGAAGTTGAGCAGTACTGAAATGCTGTAAAAGTCTGGGCCCAAAATTAATGATTTTCAGTGACAAATAGTAATGCAATGTCTTGGTTTTATCTAAATGAGACCCTAAGGCAAGAGTCTCAAGTGATGGTGAGTGAAGCACTGGTCAGGTTTTGCTCTCACTGGAAGCCACTGGGATATTGGTGTGGAGTTCCAAGGCCATACAGTTGGTGTGGGTTGCCAGTGGGGTATAATCTAGAGAACATTTTGGCTCTACAAACCTGCTGACAAGGCAGATAATACACCATGAACCTTTCTCAGAAATACCAGCTTGCCATCGAGAGCAAATGCAGAGCTTCTGGGGGACAAGGGTGCCCCGAAAGGCTCTGCAACCTGCTCCCCACTCTGGGACAGGGCTGTCCCCAGCCATGGTGCAGCTCTGTCCCCTTGGCTGGGGCTGCTGTGGTGGGGGAAGCCTTGGTAGACCCTTTCCAGCTTGGCTGGAGGGCTGTGCTGGGGCTCACACTCTTCACCTTGCAGGGTGCAGGGCTGCCCCACAAGGGAGGGTGAGACAGGAGCTGAGGGCTGTTTGTCTGGGTCTCCTGCCTTGCTGGGAGTCCAGCAGTTTAGCACACAACCCCTCTGTCTCCTGTCAGGAGAGGCTCAGTGTCCTTTCCATGGAAACTTGGCGGGCAGTGGGATGCACGTCCAGGGAAGCTGTCCAGAGCAGTACTGCTGGTGCTTGGGGAACACCACTCAGGATTTTCTGTGAACCAGGAATGCAAAAATCTCTCGTCCTGGGCAGTCATCATAGCCTCTCACCTCCAGGTGGAGAGGATTAAACCCTCAGAGAAATAACCTTCTGATTTATACATCCAAGCCCCTTCTGAGATAGAGCATGGCTGCCTGAGCAGCCCTTTGTGTCTCACAGGGCTCAGCCTGCCTGCAAACCACGGGGAGCTCAGGAAGGGCCCTCACTGGGTTAATGTGTCTCTCCCAGCCTTACTTCAGGAAAGTTTTCATTAGGACTGGAGCATTGGTGACAGCTACAGCAAAAGCTGCCAAAGTGTTTCCATTATGTTATATCTCCCTGTTTTCACTTGCTTGTGACTATCCAAAAGTTTCACCTAGAAGGCTGAAATTTTCCAGGCCTCCTCTCTAGCTGGAGATGAAGGGTTTGTTTTTTTGTTGTTTTTTTTTTTTTAAGTGGGAGGGGGGAAAAAAAAGAGAGGGAATAAATGTTTCTGCTCTTTTTGAACTGGCAGCATCCAGGCAGAGGTGAGAATTTAAGAAAACCAAATTTAATAAAAGCAAACAGTGCTATTGCAACCTCAGAAATGCCTGACACTTTGAACGTTGGATGAATCTCCAAGTAATTTTTTTTTTTTAATGCTAAGAGATCCAGCTAATTTTTACTTGGCTTTTTTGCTGCATCCTTCCCTTCAGCACAGGGTATCTTCAGGCAGTGCTGCCAGCGTTGGGCTGGTGAAATTTGGAACCCTCTGTTGTGCTGGACTCTGTGTTAGGGTGAGTCTGGAAGCTGCAATATCCTCCATGAGGAGCTTTCATGCAAGGATCTGTTCCCAGCCTGAGGTGGGCTGCAGACAGTAGCCTCTTAAACCATGTGGCCACAGAGCGTGAAACTCTAGGTAATAAATTTACAATGTAAAAATCAATTAGCATTAATAGAGTTTTTATTAGCAGCCAATGTAGGTGCTGTGATTTCTCTAGTAAGCGTGCAAAAGCAGGGAAATCTGAAGCTAAATAAGCTGTAGCAATTAATCATGCTTTTTAATTCAGTTTGCTTCTTAAGCTGGAGAGTCTCTTCCCCAGATTGCTCATTTGAAATTGTTCCTGAGCTGAGCAAGGGTTGGAGTTTTAGGTCTCTGCAGCTGGTGGATGGATCTATGTAGTTGGCTTAAAATGACCCAGTTCCCATTTGAAAGCCCATGCTTCACAGTTCTCTGCAAAAGGAACAGCCAGTCCCTCTCATTAACATTTCCAATAACCATTAAAGGAAACCCAGAGTAATCCATTTGCTCTAATGGAGGTTGTTATTTTAATTGGCTTGGAGGTTTGCATCTTCTTTTGAGCAGTTTTCATCTGGAGAAGACAGAAGCCCACTGCTGCCCGTGGCAATTGGTGATGCTTCTCACACACGGGCAGGAACAGGACATGGTGTTGACTGTGAAGGACCCATTCTTGGTCCCTGCTGATGACAGATGGTGGAGCCAACAAAAATACCCAAGCCAATAAAATCAAACCCAAGTTGAAATACTGAAAACTGGATAATTAAAACACAGGAGACAGACAGACATTTTTCCCGAATTAGAAAAATCAGAATATGGAAATTTAGGAAAGAAAAAGACTAGAGAAAAACTATCCCCTTCCTGCCTCCACCATCCCCGCAGTCCACGGTGACTTTGTGGCTTTCAGATGAGGGATTTCTTCTGACTGCCCCTGGGCTTAGCTGACTCAACTACTCAGGAGGAGATTTGTAAACCATCCATTTCATAACATTACTCAAAACTGGGAGATCTGACTTCATGTTCCTGGTTGCTGCACAAGACCCTGCACCCCTTCATTTGTGGGTATTTGAAGGTGGAGATCACCTGAGGCTTGCTGATAGAAAACATTGCAGACAAGGACTCAAATTTGATGCCCTCCCTCCCAGGGTGGATGAGCTCTGTGTGCTGAAGGAGGTACTTGTTCTCCATCAGGATTCACAACCCTAAACCTGCTGGGACTAAAGGCCAAAGCCTGGTTGTTCAGAAGCACAGAGGAGCTCAGTCTTTCTGAAAGAAAACCTGGTGACATGGTGGCAAGTCTTTTATGTGGCAGGTTGGTGGCTAGGTGACTTGCTGAGGTGTAGAATAAGCCAGAATAAATTTTCAGCCCAAGTGAGGTGGTTAAAATCTACATCTCCCAGGAGAAAGCTTTAAAAAAACCCTGCCATGCCAGGCCCTGCAGGTGAAATAAGCCAGAAGGATGCTGTGTGTGTCCTGCAAGTACAAGTGAGGTGCAGACTCTCACCCTCACAAGGGCTTAGGAACAGCTGCCCATGCCCAAAACCAAGCTGTTATGGTCTCCAGGGAATTTCTCTGGTCCTGATGCCAACTTTTGGTGCAGGTGGCCTTAAAAGAAAGCCCTGAGGATCACATTTTAGGACCTTATTAGTAGAAGTAGGTGCTCATGACAATGGAGATATCAGTCATAAAGACGGTGAGGCCAGGTCCCACACAGAGAAAGGGTGTTGTGTTGGCATGGGGACTCCTTGGGTACAACTTGAGGTTCTCAGCATCCCTGAGTCTCTGCCCTCAGGCTGAGTTGTGTCAACTGATCTGAGGGTTACCACAGAGAAGGTCAAAAGGAGATAGACAGGGGGACACTATCCCTTCCTCAGGAAGCCAACCAGGAGAGAATGCAACACATGGAGGCAACAGTATGGGAAGGCTGAGCATCTCTAGGGTCCTCAGGGGAGACTTCAAATGCAAACCAGGTTCATCTGTCTCTCTGGGATGCACAGTTCACTGTCTGTGGTGGTATCTGCTTAGCGGAAAGATAGACATTCATGTGTATATAGAATCATAGAATGGTTTGGGTTGGAAGGGATCTTCAAGATCATCTTGTTCCAACCCCCCTGAATGGGCAGGAACACATCCCACCAGACCAGGTTGCTCAGAGCCCCATCCAACCTGCCCTTCAACACTTCCAGGGATGGGGCTTCCACAGCTTCCCTGGGCAACCTGGGCCAGTGTCTCACCACCCTCACACTCAAGAATTTCTTCCTCATGTCTCACCTCAGTCTCCCCTCCTCCAGTTTTAATCCATTCCCCCTTGTCCTCTCACTACAAGCCCTTGTCCAAAGCCCCTCCCCAGCTTTCCTGGAGCCCCTTCAGGCACTGGAAGGTGCTCTGAGGTCTCCCTGGAGCCTTCTCTTCTCCAGGCTGAACAACCCCAACTGTCTCAGCCTGTCTCCAGAGCAGAGCTGCTCCAGCCCTCAGATCATCTTCATGGCCTCCTCTGGACTCTCTCTAGGAGCTCACATATATATGTTTATATGGGTCTATATATAAGACAACTCATACTACTTCACTGGGCCTTGTTTTAAGGTTACAGCAGCTGAGACTTCAGGTGGATGCCAGCGTGTGAGAAATAATGTGTAAAATCGCTCATTGTAATTAACTCCCCTTTGCAGGTAGGTGGTCTGAGGCAAAGTTTGAGGTAACATGACTGAGGGAGCATCCTTGGCAACAGGAAAAAAAATTGAGAACTGCAGTGTAGGTCACTGGCCTGCTCTGAGGCCTCATGCAGGCTTTCATGTTGTAAAGCTGTGATGGAAAATTAGTTCCCAGCTTTCCAGACTGGTGCCTGGAACTTGAATTTCATGCCTGTCAACATTTCCCAGTTTGAGGCAGAAATCTCCCAGCTGACATCCTGTTTCCTAGGCACCAATCCTGAAAGAAGAATCACCCTGGAAGTGAGTTTTCCTGGTGCAAAGCACAAAGTTGTAAGAAAAGAGCCAACCTGATGTAACTGGAGAGAGCAGGGAGAGGGAAGTAATGATTAGAACAAGATTAGCAACTGAGTGAAGGAAGGACACAGAGGTGCAAGCAAAAGTGGGAAAATAAGTGTAGAAAATGTAGAAAGTAGAAACGCGGCCAAAAAATACAGAGTTCTACCCAACAGGAAACTGTACATAGATCTAAGACATACCAGAGAAAGCAGAAGATGTGTTAACAGAGAGGAAAGTGAAGAGGAAAACACCAGACATCACCAGCCGGCATCATCCTGACTGAGAAATTCACAGGCGTGTTTTTCAGTGCCAAGAAAACAGCACCAGGGATTCAGAAGGCACGTGGGTATCAGGTCTGACCACTCTGGTCCTGAGCCCTTCTGGACTGCTCACAGGCACTGCTCACAGCAACAGGGATACTGTGGCACACACAGCATGTTTTGTGTTCTCATGGGCCACATATGCTTCTCTCTCAAAACAACTGTTGTCTTTCAGCTTTTTCCCCATGAGGGAATAAGCTTCTCTTGGAGCAAAGCACAAGATTTCCTGTCTGCCGCCTGTGTGCTGCTACACCAGCTCTCCTTCCTCAGGGAACCACAGCTCTGTTTGCTCCAGAAAGGGGCTGCCCAACAGCCTTGGAGACAAATGGGCTTTTGGAGCAGGGAAACACCCTTATCAGCACCAACAGTGAGGGCAGCCTGGCTGCACTCACCCCAGCACAGAGGCTGAACAATGTGCTCCACAGTCAAACCAACATCCACCAACATTAAGGGACCCTGACATAAGAAAGACATGGAGCTCCTGGAGAGAGTCCAGAGGAGGCCACGAAGATGATCAGAGGGCTGGAGCAGCTCTGCTCTGGAGACAGGCTGAGAGAGTTGGGGCTGTTCAGCCTGGAGAAGAGAAGGCTCCAGGGAGACCTCAGAGCACCTTCCAGTGCCTGAAGGGGCTCCAGGAAAGCTGGGGAGGGGCTTTGGACAAGGGCTTGTAGTGAGAGGACAAGGGGGAATGGATTAAAACTGGAGGAGGGGAGATTGAGGTGAGACAGGAGGAAGAAATTCTTGAGTGTGAGGGTGGTGAGACACTGGCCCAGGTTGGCCAGGGAAGCTGTGGAAGCCCCATCCCTGGAAGTGTTGAAGGGCAGGTTGGATGGGGCTCTGAGCAACCTGGTCTAGTGGGAGGTGTCCCTGCCCATGCAGGGGGGTTGGAACAAGATGATCTTGAAGATCCCTTCCAACACAAACCATTCTATGATTCTGTGACCCATGGTCACTGCCTGGATGTGTGCACCTGTTTCTATGCAGAATGAGAAGTGCAGGGCAAAATCCTGCTCTCACCAACAACCAAGTCAGTCTGGAGATGCTGCTGGAGGTTGTGGGAGGTGCCAGGCGAGTAGGCACTGTTCACATGAAGTGGTCAGCAGAAGTGAGGCTGTCATGTCCCTGCAAAGATCATTTGGAGCTGGAGGGAGGAGCTTTGTCTAAAGCAGCTGATTTTTGTATAGCTGTCTCTGGAAATGTAGATAAAGAACATTTCATACTGGAAAACAGCCCTGCTGTCGAGTTAATTGTTGGTGCTTTTCATCTGCCATTTCCAAGCAACCAGCCAGTCTGTGAATTGGCTGTGTCTGGGGCAAGGAGAGCTGTACAAAAGGGACTGGTAATCAAGGAGCACCTTCAGCTTTCTAACCATAATAAAACACATTCTTGTGCTCTTCTTTGGATGCTGATGATGGCAAAAATCCTACTCTCTAGCAAGAGAGCTGAAATCTGGAATGACGATTGCACCAGTGGAAGGAAGCCAGATTTGCAGCTCTGCAAGCGAGCAAAAGATCTGGCTGGCAATAAAGGTGCAGCATTAGCATGAAAATGTTGGGGTTGTTTCCCTTTTAATTTTGTCCTAAGTGACAGGGCCACATTCTGATTTCTCTTACATGAGGCTGTGTCTGTCTTCAGCGTGCCTCTCATGCAGCACCAGCGTGCCTGAGATCAAAACTCAGCCCTCTAGGTTTCCATTCCCCTCTTAAATACAAATTCCAAGGTGGTAATAAATACTGGAAGAAAAAAAGAGATGTAATTTTAGTGACAGAGCAGCAAATTGCTGCTGAATGTATGTGACACTTTGTCAATTTTCCTCTTGTTTTTCCTGATGGTGTTTTGTGCTAAACATTACGTTTGCAGATGCAAAATTTAAAGGACATTTTATCTTCGGCACTGAGCAACATAACGTGTAATTTGCAGCTTCAGCCAAGAGTGATGGCCTTATTAGTAATGGGAATTTACTGATTAACTGCTGTTAGCAAAACATCATCTTCAAACCCCTTAGTCTGAAACTGGCAGCCGCTCTGTCGGCAGGAGCTTTTTTATTTCATCTCGGGGGAGTTCTGTAGAAATATTTCTCATTTAAACAGCTTTAGCCTTGGCCTTTCAATAATTTTTATGGTCTCAACTAATAGGTTAACAATTAGTTAAGAGCAACTATCAGCTTAATGTCAAGCCATTCACAGGGAAAAGTTCAAGGAGAGAAGTAACACTTATTTCAAAAGGCGGCTTATTTTCCAACAAAGGGCTCCCATCAGTTTGAAAGACCAGAGGGAGAAAAATGAATGGAAGAGAGAAACGAAGGAATCAGCAGTGGGGAGGAAAGGGCTGGGGTCTGAGAGAGGGGAGAGCAGCAGGGGTGGAGGGACACTGCAGTGCCTTGGGGTTACCCACACTCCTGGTCCCCAGCCCCAGAGATGCTCCAGCATCTTGTCCTCTCACACACCATCACAGTCGACTCTCTCCTTGTCCATAGTTCCCTCCCCAGCTTGTCCCACATTTTCACCTCTTTTTTTGTTTTGTTTTGTTTCAGCACTTTCCCTTTTTGCCTACAACTCCTGTCTTTCTTATTTTCTCCCAGTCTCAAGCAATGCCATGAGCTGCCCACCAGCTCCCAGTCTCTCATTTATCTCCAGGCTTTTGTCCATTCTCCAACCACTCTGTCCCTCAGACCCAGTTCTCCACCCCTGCTCGGGATGCATCTTTCTCTGTGCTCTGTAGGCACTGACAGGACACTGAGCAAGTCCACAAGGGATATGTGTGTTTTTCCTCTTAGCTTCTGTCCCAGATGTCACAGTGGTCTACACACAGCTGGGAAGGAAAGCCCTGCTTGGCCATTGGTGGCATGTTTGCAATCAAGATGGCATTAGAATGAGTCTCATTGCCAGGGCATGAGTGGAGGTTGTTTTTCTTTCCCCAAGAACTTTTGTACAGACAGATCTTGGAATTATTTACAGGGTTGGAAGAGTGTGCATTGTTGCCTCCAGAGTAAATCTCTGCTAAACTGGAGCTCTCTGATCCTTCTCCAGGATGTGCAGAGTGAGTCAAGGGCATGGGAAGTGACTCCGATCTCCCAGTAGCTTCTTCCAGCTTAAGAACTCCTCTTCCCTGGGCATAATTTTTAACCAATTCAACCATATTTTTTATGCAAGGAGCTGCATAAAACGTAATCACCAGCCATACCCTGGCTGTTGGACCACAGATTCCTGGCAGATGTGTGAGAGGTAACAGCTGGGTGAGCAAGTGACTGCTCATAAACGGGCAAGTTGGTACATGGGGAAGGACAGGCAGGTCACTGTTGCCATCACACCAAGTAATTAGGGGAAGAAAAGAGCCTGTTGTATTTACACAACAATTATAAAGTGCATCCAAAGCTTTTGTTTGCTTTGCGCTGCCAATTCTGGCACATGGTGTTTCTTTCTCTATATATATTCATGTATATATTTTAAATGTACATGTATCTATATTTATATATATATATATATAAAATATATATATTTATATAGATACATGTAAGAATCCATTGCCTGAGATCTAAATCCTGGCCTGTGAGCTGTGCAAGGCAGGAATGCTGATGTCTTCTTTCCTTTTGTGATTCCTCCTGGAGCTGGGCCGTGAGCCCCAACTGGGATCTTTAGACAGAATAGTAAATGAAACTGCTGCATGGCCCATGTTATTCAGTGATCTTCAGGATCAGTGCTGGCTTCCTGAAGTCCAGGCTACTCTATAGACTTCTTACAATCAAAGGAAGGAGCTTTCTCCTTCCCCCCAGTATTTATTGCAGACGGTGTCTGAGCTTCAAACCAAGGCGACAGAGCACTTCACAGACACATAAACCAGGGATGAAGTTAAATTGCTTCACCTCAGAAGCCAGCCTCTAAATGACTTCAGACAGCTTCTAAATATATTCAGTCTGAAGGAAAACTCCATTCTGGCTTTCAAGTCTGGAGATAAAAGAACTGTCTGGTGAAAAAAAAAGGCAAATTTCTCTTAGCCAGAAGAGCCAAAATGCTGTGGTCTCTTGTTTAGGGGCACGAGGGAGGTACATGTCTGAGGTCAGGCTTGATGGATGGTCTGGGTCCTGATGTAGTGACCCACTGGGAATGGGAGCACCCATGCCAGGGGAGAGGACGCTGTGGTTGTCGGCAGGAGTTGGCCCAGGGCCTCATCCTGACTCTGCCTCAGCCCTGGGCTGCTCAGTACCAGGACATGTACTTTCCTGCTCTTTCTCCTGCCCCTTGAATGGAGGCACAAGCTACAAACCCCAGCTGGGGATGGACAACAGCTGGATTGCTACGCATCTCACAAGCTTTCCATTTTGCTCCTAACGTGTGAAGGAATAGCAGAAGAAGAAACAACTTTAAAACATATTTTTGACATCTACCTTAAATTCAGGATTCATAAAGAGGGGCCAGAATCCAGGAAAACAAGGGGTGACCTGAACCCACTTTTCTTTAGCAGAGCCCCTTGGGATACGTTCATCTACTTTTTCGGTAACATTAGATTTTGCAACTGATTTCTATCCGATTGCAGAGAGCAATAAGAAGATAGGACACAAAGACTATTATCCAGGGGCCTGTTCTCACTTTCACTGATGTGGATGGCAAATTGACTTCCAGGGAAACTTCATCATGCTGTAGTGTTGATAGCATCGTAGAAGAAAGTGTAATTAAAGGGCAAAAAAGAGGGGAATCATTCAATGCAATGTATTTCTTGGATAGCTAGAGCTGACTCCACATAACAGGGAAAGCATCTCTTATTTTCTAGGAGAAGTTTTTTTAATGGTAGTTGAGCTGAGGTTTTTTTGGCTCCTTTCCAGGCTTTTTATTGAGACATTGCTAGAGTATTCCACTAGCTGCCAGTGTGTGAAGTGGGCAGATCAGCCTTGAAATATTACGGTCTCGGGACAAATTTTGCTCTTGTTTTCTCCCCACTGTAAATCCAGAACAACAGTAATGACTTCAGCTGAGCCACTTCAGATTTACATCAGCACAAATGAGGGCAGGGTCTGCCCGTGCAGATGCAGCCTGAGGGGTTAGGAGTCTGCCTGTGTGTTGTATCCTTGCTTCCAGTTGACACCCTAGCCTTAATTCACTGGAGAACCAAAGAAACTGCTTGCCCTGCAAAGGAGCATTGATGCTAATGTATTGCAGTGGGGATTTATCAACAGGCTGACACCTCAGGATCCATCTCTTATTTGCATAGCAGAGAAATGTGAGTAAAAATGGGAGATGAGCTCTGCACTGCTCAGGGTAGGAGGTAATTCTGGCATTAGCAGAAGTTAAAAAGGTCCCTGTGCACTGCAGGGTGGGGGGGGGGCTGGACTAAATGACCTTTAAAGGTCCCTTCCAACCCCACACATTCTGTGATTCTGTGAGTCAATGATTCTATGATTAGCAGAGCTGCAGGCTCGACCACAGGGAATTCAGGAGGTGAAAGTGTTTTGTGTGTCCATGAGCCCTGTAGGTGTGTCAAGACTGAGGCCAGACCCTTACTTAAAAAATACAGTTTATTAGATAAAACATACATAGAACCAGGTAAATGCAAATCTTTATTAAAAATACAGAAATCATTTTGCAATAGTAAAAGAAAGTACTGGCTTTTTCTATGAAACATAAATCTGAGGGTTTGGGACATTTTTGCTTTATCACAGCTGGTCCCCCTCTGTACTACATTCTCAAACATACTGCATCAAATTTTGAAACCCAAGCAACAGTCTGTTGTACAAAATGAAGAAGGTTAAGACCAGTAATACTCAGTTTAATTAAGATGCAAACAGTAGCATACAGCACACAGAACAGGTAATCTACAGCTCTACATTAAAACATGCTTCTAAATAGTGACAGAGAATCCACTGGAAGGGAGAAGTTACAAATAATAATAAAAACAACAATGAAGAAATAAAGAAGGAATCACAGCTGGACACTAGCTTTGTTAAAGGGTTGCATATGTTTTGGAATATTGTACATATTAAGAATGAATAGAGTGGACCCACCCATACAGAACATGCTCAATCAACACATGTGATTTTGTTTGGATGTGTGACTAGGGATGAGGTGTCCATATGGTGGGCAGGTGTATGTCTGTGTGCACATCAGCCCTGGGCCTACACACACACACACAGAAAGGCACACGCCTCTGCAGCTGAAGACAAATCACTTCAATAAAACCCTTTGAGGCAGGGTGAGAACAATTCCAATATGCTGTTTGTCACAATCGTGCTGCTCCCAGGACTCCAGGCATTTTATTCACGTTATTCTCACCCCTAAGTTCCACATTCATTTTACCTCAGCTCTCCCTTGTTTGCGTATTTGCAAAGTGAATACAAAACTATTCAATATAATGCAGTGTTCCCTGCTGGAGATTATTTCTTGGAGGAGATTTTGATAGCTGAGAAACAGCGAAGTATTGAAGTGTTGGCATTGCTCTTCCAATATGTGGAACTAAGGGGGAGGTGTCTTTTCCTTGATTGCTGTTAGCATTGTGTGGTAATCCTGGCATAATTAATAATATAACCTGATCTACTGGGAGGTGTTCCTGCCTGTGCAGGAGGTCAGAACTAGATGATCTTGAAGGTCCCTTCTGTCCCTTCCAACCCAAACCATTCTATGATTCTATGATGACTCTGTATCCTACATGTCATCTTCAGGAAGGATTCTTGCTCAAAACTGGAGAAGGTTTCCATTAAGAAAAGTTGTAGGCATCTAAGCTGTTTCTGTAACCCCAAATTGTTTAGCACCTCCTGACAAGAGTAGAAAACCAAAGTGATGCTAAAATATAATGCTAAGTAGAATGAATGGGTAGCACAAGGAACATTCAGTGAAAGAATTACTCAGGCTTCACAGAACTAGAAGTTACCTAGATTCAGGAAAGGGTGTCAAGTGGGCAACTTGAAAAAAAGCTGAAGACTCCAGGTGTGTGTGTGTGTGGCATCAAATGGCACAGAACAGCATTGTTGTGCTGGGGCCTTGAGATGGTCACAGGGTAAGATGTTTTTTTTGTTTCTCTCATTGAAAGAAAGAAAACCAAATCAGTGCTAAGGCAAAGATGTGTGAAAAATGAATACAGAAGTCCTGACCAGAGGGTGTGACATTGGTACCATCTCACTGAGACTGGTGGGGATGGTCTAGATTTAGATTCTGGCCTCTATGTGGAGGCATGGGTTGCCTGCAGGAAAGCTGGGGAGGGGCTTTGGACAAGGGCTTGTAGTGAGAGGACAAGGGGCAATGGATTAAAACTGGAGGAGGGGAGATTGAGGTGAGACATGAGGAAGAAATTCTGGAGTGTGAGGGTGGTGAGACACTGGGCCAGGTTGCCCAGGGAAGCTGTGGAAGCCCCATCCCTGGCAGTGTTGAAGGGCAGGTTGGATGGGGCTCTGAGCAACCTGGTCTAGTGGGAGGTGTCCCTGCCCATGCAGGGGGGTTGGAACTAGATGATCTTGAAGGTCTGTTCCAACCCAAACCATTCTATGATTCTATGATAGATCAGCATCAGAAAAGAAGCAGCCAAGGCAGGATTACACAGCAGGACATGATCAGAACACCCTGGCAAGCTGGGTGTGTTGGGGAGGGGGCTGGGGCACAGACAGAGGGCATGGTGGGGACACTGAGGGAGCTGACACAGCCTTTTCTTCCCAAGGGGGCACCCAGGCAGCATCACCAATGCAGTTGCCAGTGAAATAAACCCAGCTGCCATTTGCCATCAGGAAGAGTAGCAGCCTGGTGACACCAGCACAGGGACACTGGCTGGAGTAACACCAGACAGAACAGTGAAAAAAAAGTGGGACAGTCTGAGCCAAGGACTTTCAAAATACATCAGCCTCATATACACCTGGCACCGAGTCACAAGACCTAAGACTGAAGTCAAGCCCATAATCTTAGCATGGCAGCACATTTTTATTAAAAGGGAAATCTCATTATTTACATTCTATTTTTAATATAGATGCTGGCAGGTGAAGGAAGCCTGGTGAGCTAGTGTACGTGAGCTGATTTCTCTCCTTTGAGAGCAGTCACAGAGGAGAAGCCTGTGCCACGTGCTGGACAGGCTCCTGTTGGCTCCTGTGGGACTGTGAGGAGAGGAGAGCAGTCACAAATGCATTTTGCTAATGATGTGAGGTGTGGAGATGTTGTGTCTATCAGTAGTAAGTGGTGGAGGCTGTAATAAATTTTGGAGTGACTGGATGCGATTCAGCGTGAGTTTGAACCCTTGATTGTAACCAAATTGTTCATAAATTCAGGTTTTTTTCCTCCCTGGATTTTGTATATGCTTGAAAAGTAACTCTATATTGACTGGATTGTGATGTCCCTTGCAAAATGTCTGTTCCTAAGGTTGTACAGTACTGGGAAAGAGATGTGATTCACTTTCCAAGGAGGGTGAGATTAATAAATAGTAGAGGCGTAAAAAAGTCCAAGATTGTAAAATACCTGCAAGTTGTGATGAAAGCAGCCCTCCTTCTACAGCTGCTGAGAAACTGAGGCTTATCTAACACATTACAGGACATTAAAAATCAAAGCTAACACGCTTTGAGCCCAATTAGCAATACAAAAATCTAATAGCTGCACATACATCAAAGAACCCTCGTACAAGCTTCAGTAGCCTTGGAAGCTAATGCTGAGGAGTTGGAAGGGAGCTCAGAGCAGCATGAAAAAAACAACAACAACAAAAGTGTGAGCAGGAGTTGCACTATCCTGTGGCCTGATTTAAGGCTGCCACTTTCCAGCTGGATAGAAACTCCTCTGCTCTCATCCTTCCCGCTGTTTGGAAACAGAGTCCCAGAGCCAAACCCTGATCTCATTCCCACTGGTAGCAGTATGCAGTAGCCCCACAGAAGCCACAGTCATTACCCCAAGCTCACACTTGTGCCCCCATGTGTGACTCTGCCCTGTGTTACTGCACGTATTTCAGCTCGAGGGATGATGCTGTGGGCACTGCAGTGCCAGTTGCCCCACGGATTTTTCTCAAAACTCTGAATGTAGGCTCAGCAGCCTGGCCTGTCCTCACTGCCCCTTTTGTCTGTCCCACCACTGCCTCCCAGCTGGCCAACACTGCTTCTCTCCTTCCTCCAGCTGGATGGCTCTTTCCTACCTCCTGTTGTCCTTATCGTTGGCAATGGGTGTCTCTTCTTTCCAACCAGCTTTCTGATGCTGGCTGAAAGCAAGCTGGACCTTCTCCAGGCCCGGGGCAGCAATGCTGGTGGCTCTGTGCTCAGCACACATCGATGCTCACACCTGCCTAATGGTGTGCCATTCGCAGGGCCAAGCCTGGCCCACGTGGCCTAACGTGCATCAGCAAGAAGGCCAAGGATTCATCCCAGTGAGCAGGGTAACTGGGACTGTTCAAACCAATAAGCATTTAAGCAGCTTGGATACCAAGAGGCAGCACAGGAGAAGATGGAAGGTGGAGGGGAAAACTCCACTCACCCCGCGTAAAAGTGCCGAGCCTTTAATGAGGTGTTTGTTGCAAATAGTCGTCAGCCAACTAGTTAAAAAACATCCTCAAAAAGTGCCTTTCATGCTGGTGAATGAAAGCAGTGAAGGGTTTGTTGGGTTTTTTTTGTGCAAGATAAAGAGTGTGTAAAAAAAAAATACAGACAACCTAATTCAAAGATGTCAGCGTGTGGTAGTCTCTGTCACAGCAGAACTGGTGCGAGACTCTCCTGTGAAGGGCACTTGATTGAAAGGAAAGAAGGGGTTGCAGAAAACTACAGAGAAGGAGAGAGGGGAAACAGAGAGAAATGGAAGAGCAGGGAAGGCCCCAAAGGTAGAGAAGGAGCTGCAGCAGAGGTCAAGAAGACACATGTATGGTCACAGAAAGATGAAAAGGAAAGAAAAGGAGATTCTGCAAGAAAGGAACTGAAAAAAATGACAGTAACTGCAGTGGGGAAAGAGGAATGTAAAGGGGTGGGAAGTTCCAGAGGAAAAGATGAGAGTAGAAGACGACTAAGAGGGAGAAGAATGAGGGCAGGATGAGGGACTAACTGACCTTCAGAAGCCCGTTTGGGTGCTATTTTCAGGTGTGTAAGGAAGGAGTAGGCAAGTTCTGTGCAAGGAGTAGGTCAGACATGGCCAGCACAGGGAGAAACGCTGGAGCCCTGTGAGAGCAGATGGTCTTGTGGGTAAGGCACTGGATTCAGACCAGGAGGTCTGGGTTCAAACTTCTGCCTTCACCAAAGATCAGGTGTAAGAATTATTGGGAAGCAGGCAATATGGTTCACCTTCATGGAAGTTTTACTTCCTTTTTCTCAGTGTTCTGCTATTTTCCCCTCACGTGCCTTCAACTTCTGTGTTAAGCATTTATCTGCAACAGGGAAGAAAAACTGCCTCTAGGAAACCCTTCTCCTTAGGTTGTCTCTTTTGCTGCATGAGGCTGTCAGCTCTCCAGGGCAGGTTTAGTGTCTCATATGATGCCTGCACAGCAGCAGACACAATCTCTATATGCTGTTGTGACACAAACACTGATAGTGAGTTTTGATACCAGCAGCCTAACCTGCTTGTATTTGAATCGATAGTGCATTAGATACAGATCTCATTTACACTGGTAAAAAGGTGGAATAATTCCACTAAATTTGCTGTAGTGTCAATGGAAGACTGGAATTTAGATTGACTTCTTGTAAGTGTGTAGACTGGGTAAGAAAGAAACTTTCTTCTACTACTAGGTTTCTAAGAGGGGTAAAATGAAAAGTCATTGTATGTGGACCTGCTACACAGCTATGGCTGTAGCTGCTTTCTGAAGCTTTTGTGCCACAAGAAAAAGAAATACAAAGGTATTTTTCTTTAAATACTGACTCTTACCAAGCCGATCAGAAGCCTTCTGGATGCTAAAGCACATTAGAAAAGCCATGAAGAAGACAGATAGGTTTTAGAGGCAGTCATTTGGTTCCAGTGGAACCTGAACACATGGATCAATTCACAATACTGCCACTGCAGCAAATGCTCAGGGCCATAAAACACATTACAGATCAGGAAACCATCAAAGTGAGGGACAAAATTAATCACCAGTCTTTCACTGGCTTGGATTCACTGCAATTCACAAGTCCTTTTTCTCCCCTTCTCCTGAGTTTCGGCTGAAAGACACTGAAAGCTGTGAAACTCCTCCACTCTGAAATGTCCTCATTCCTGTACCCCTTGGGATTTAGGTTCTTCCCATTCCCCACTCTTTTGGAGATCTCTGACAATAGAAAGCTTGTTTCCTGTATTTCATGTTCAAAAAGAGAAGGGCAGCATGATCCCAGTTCTTTGTGACACCAAGAGAAAACTCCAGGTAACAAAGACACACTGATCTATGCAGGGAAAGTTCGACACAGACCTGGAGACAAGGCCCGAGCTCCATGGGAAGCCCAGAGAAGCCTGAGACTTACGTATTTTTTAATCCCATTCTTCCTAGCTGCTCTACCCTGCTCTTATTTCACTGAGCAGTCAGGCAAACTTCTCTGAGCAACACACACACACGCACACGCACGCTGGCACTCTCTCCTGTCCAGCCTCAACTGCTGCTTTTTGGCATCTGCCCACAGACCAAGAGGAGCAAGACTCTGAAGTCAGAGATGGAGTCTCTTCTGAAGCCCTGTGAGCTATTCCTGTCCGATTATGGCACTACCAGGAGACTCAACTGTTTGAAGTATGATGAAGTGCTGTGGATGCTGAAGGAGCCAAAAACTGTGGGTCACTGGGACTGATTTTGAAAAGTTTTATTTTTAAATTCCACCTAGGCCTTCACCTCAGGAACGTGTGGAAATCTCCAAGTGAAGTCATGTTCAAATCAGGGCGAGTTTCTGCCTAGTGGCACGGCCGAAATCCTCAGCGCACCGGCTTTGGTTTGCTGCGAAGTGGAAAACCCAAACCACCCTCTCTGAAACTCAGAGCTAAAACACAAAGCTCACTGGAGAAGGTGTTGGGATCAGGTAGAGGTGCAGCTGGAAGAGCTCTCTACCAGGAAGCTAGCAGCTCTCCCGGGAGCAGGGGAGAGAGGGCTGGCCAGCGGCAGCTGTCTCTGCTCTTTGTAAGGGAGGATGAAATAGCTTGTTAGGCTCTGGTTACTATGGGACATGGCTGAAGCTTGACCTGGTTTATGAGCCAAGCCCTGGTCTTATGAATTCAATAGAAAAATTTACATGGACCTCAGTGGGACCTGGGTTTGGCCTAACATGCTTTACTTAGCATCTTGAGTGAGGGAAACATTTTTCTTTAGATTACAGTTGAAAGATTCTTGGGTTTCAGCTCGAGTCTTATGGTGGCAGTGTATCGCACACTCGTATTTCTTTCTTTTTCTTTAATAAATCACATTCCTCCTGCTCTTAGCCTCTGACCAAAACCTGTCTGCTTGAACTGCAGTAAACCTGGCCTGGTCAGCGATGCCTTTGCTGAAAGCAACCACCTCCAACCACACCATGCATGGACGGACTGACCTCTGGGCTACCACATCCTCACCCACCCCTCCAGCTCCAGGCACCTGGTGGGGAGTGGAGGCTCTGGGACCAAAAGGAGACAGAGACTGTAAATTCACCTTTGCTTAGCTGTACTTCTGAGGCAGGGGGATTTGCTGGAGCTGGGGCCAGAAGGAGCGAGTTGTGTGAGAGTCTATCAGATTTGTGAAGTACAGATGTGATAATACCACTGCAACCACAGAAGAATTTACAACAGGAAACGTTGCAGCTGTTGCTTATTAGCATTAGTACAAATTACACAAAGCAAATTGTTAGCAGACATGTTTCCATAATATTTAACTCATGGCAGTGAATAAAAGTGATACTTTTTCAAGCAAAATTTTGGATTTCCAAGGGAATCGGTTTCCAATTGTCCATGAAGGGAGCATGAATTAGAGAGCAGCATGCAACCATTGCAAGGCATCAGAGGCAAGGAGTGCAGCTACTTGCCTGCTATCTCTGGTGAAGGTGTGCAAATTTGGGACCATATTTTTGGTGAGAGAAGGCAAATCTGTACAACTGCATATGACCCAATTACCAGCAACAGGGAGCAATGGTGTGTGGGCCCCATTCTGGAGCTGCCACAGGAAGATTCTGCAAGCAGAAGTGCTCAGGAAGGGAGGGAGGCTCTTGCTGACCTGCCATTCCCCTGCATTTTTGCCCCCAAAGTGCTTCTTGTGGCTTATTTCCCTAGTAACCCCAAGCCTGTTGCTGTGAAAGCAGCCCAGGCCAGCAGAGCAATCCCTTAACACAAACTTGGGTGGTGGATTTGGAGAATAAATCCACACAGCAACAGGCTGAACGTGCAAAGTGAAACATTGGGGTGCAACCTGTGAGCAACTGACAGTAAATCCCCTGAACAGAAACCCTGGGCACGACACCTCTCTCCAGCCAAACCGGTTTCAAACCAGGGCAGCAGCTGGTTTTGGTCCTGCCACACCTGCCTCCCCACTGGGCCTGCCAGCAGGTCCCATTGGGGCAACTCCTCTGCCTCCCTCCTTGCTGCATGGGGAAGAGCCAAGCAACTGGCCCTGGGGAGGGAGACTGCAGTTCAGAGAGGAGGAATGCCTTAAAAGCATTTAATTTTAATTAATACAAAGTGTGTGTTTAATTATCGCCTCCCTTCCTGGTGCCAAGGCAGGACCAGTTGCATCCTGGCAGATGTTGGACCCTGGAGATGCATCTCCACAGGGTGAGCTGGGAGTAACCTACAGGTTCCTAGAAGGGCCTGGGGGATCCCCCTCCTGCTGTCTTTTTCCACATAGAAGTCATTCAAAGGACAAAGGAGAGAAAGGAGGAGGAAAAATAAATAAGGTACTAACTAATTAAATGAAGGTTTGGGGGTATGTTTTGGGGAGGTGAGAGCTGACAAGTTCCTCCCTGGTTTTGCTCAGCCCCCAGTGAAGCAGCTGGGAAGGGGAGGGCACTGCAGCCCATGGGCTGTGCTGGAGCCAGAGGAAATCACACAGAATCACAGAATTGACATGGTTGGAAAAGATCTCTAAGATCGCCGTGTCCAACCACCAAAGGCCATCCCTGCTACCAGAGTCAGGGCCAGGCTTCAGATCCACTCCCTTGTCCAACCTGAACACCTGCTCCTGCACTATCCTTTGATCCTGCCTTGCCTGGCTGGCACTGGTCGAACTGGAGGGTTGTTTGTGCTCTTGCCACTTATCCAACAGAGGCATCTTTTCAAGCCAAAACTTCATCAGCCATTTTCTTCTCATTTTGCTGGTTATTGCTCGTTTTGCTTGTCATGTTCTACTTAATCTCTCCCAGCCATCCTTTCCTTAAGAAGGAAAGAAGTGTAACTCCTGAAGGCTGCTGACAACCTAGAGAAATTCAACGACCAGTTTAAGGGCAATAACAGCCCCGAGTGATGCTTTCCATGCCAGTCCCAAGGGTGCTGCCTGCATTAATCCCACTGAGCAAAGCTGCTACTGCTGTGAAGGCCACTGTGCTCCTCAGCCTTCCAAGCAAAACGGTGGGCTTGGAGAGGTGGGGGCGTTCCTAAGAGGCATTTCTTGACACTCAGTTAGGTCTGGCTGGGGAAGGAGGCATTTCTTGGGGTGAGAAAAGAGGCCATGGCAGCAGGTGGGTGGGGAGGCGGCTGACCTGTGTCACAGCAGAGGCTGAGCTGGTCGGCCATGCTGGATGCAAGAAGATGGTGTGCTTGGGACACCAAATCTCTTAGTGCCCTGCAACCAGCACTTGAGCAAGGGAGGAACTGTTCCCAAATTCTTAGACTTTGCCTGCTTGCTTTTTTTAAATTAAAGTATTGTCTGGAGCACCTGTCCTATGGAGACAGGCTGAGAGAGATGGGGTTGTTCAGCCTCCGGGGCTCCAGGGAGACCTCAGAGCACCTTCCAGTGCCTGAAGGGGCTCCAGGAAAGCTGGGGAGGGGCTTTGGACAAGGGCTTGTAGTAAGAGGACAAGGGGGAATGGATTAAAACTGGAGGAGGGGAGATTGAGGTGAGACATGAGGAGGAAATTCTTGAGTGTGAGGGTGGTGAGACACTGGGCCAGGTTGCCCAGGGAAGCTGTGGAAGCCCCATCCCTGGAAGTGTTGAAGGGCAGGTTGGATGGGGCTTGGAGCAACCTGGTCTAGTGGGAGGTGTCCCTGCCCATGCAGGAGGGCCAGATCTAGATGATTATGAAGGTCCCTTCTGACCCAAACCACTCTGATTCTATGACATGAAATGCGTGAAGCAACTGAAGTGCCTTTTGATCCAGCCATGAGTGCTTAGAAGCAGAAAGGAGGGACATGTCTTGCTTCTAAGGGTATGTGCATCCACCCACCTGTTGGAAACAAATATGCAGCTGAGTTGGCTGCAGCCTGAAGCGAGAGCTACAATTGGAATATTAAGTGAAGTAATTTGTACAAGCAATGTCTAAAGCAGCAGCTAATGGAGAAGCAGCTGAAATGCATGTTCTGGCTTTTTAGTGCTTGTTCTGAGGAAATGGCCTGACAACCTCAGCACAGCAGAGTTGCTTAACTACCCTCACTGACAAGACTTGAAAGAGAAAAATTAGTTATAATTGCAATAATACAGCAGTAATGTTTGCCTCCAAATTGTCTTTCATTAAAAAAAAAAAATAATGCAGTGAGGAATTCTTGTTATAAGCATTACTTACACGTGTCCCTGCACATGCAGGGGGGGTGGAACTAGATGATCTTTAAGGTCCCTTCTAACTCAAACCATTCTATGATTCTATGAAAATGAATCTATTAACTGTCTTCCCTATAAAAAACAGAACATTGTGAAGTTCAATGGGGAGAAGTGTTAAGGTCTTGCACCTGGGAACATGTAACCCAGGAGTGCAGTTCAGACTGGCTGGGGAGCAGCCCTGTGGAAAGGGACCTGGGGGTGTTGGTGGATAACAGGCTCAACAAGAGAGAATGGTGTGCTGCAGCACCAAAGAAACCAACAGGAGATCAGGAAGTCATCATCCCACTCTACTTGGTGCTTGTCAAACCACACCTGGGGTATTGCATTCAGTTCTGGTCCCTGTTCTACAAAAAGGATGGGACAGGCTGGAGAGGGTCCAGAGAAGGGCCACAAGGATGACTGGAGGACTGGAGGACCTGCCACATGAGGAGAGGCTGAGAAAACTGGTTGTCTTCAGCCTTGAGAAGAGAAGGCTTCGGGGAGACCTTATTACCATGTTCCAGTACTTAAAGGGTGGCTGCCAAGAAGATGGAGACTCCCTGTTTACAAGAAGCCACATGGAAAAGACAAGGGGTCATGGGCACAAGTTGCTCCTGGGGAGATTCCAATTGGACACAAGAGGTAAATTTTTCACCATGAGTTCAATCAAACGTTGGAATAGTCTCCCAAGGGAAGTGGTGGGTTCCCCCACATTGGACAGTTTGAAGTCTCAGCTGGACAGGGTGCTGAGCCACCTCATATCAACTGGAGTAGTACCTAGAGAGGTTGGACCAGGTGATCCTTGAGGTCCCTTCCAACCTGCCATTCCAGGGTTCTATGATTAAATATCAGGGTCTGGACAGCCCTGTCATACCTACAAATGCTGTATCAAATGAGATAGCAGCACTGACTGAACACATCAGTCAGATACACACATGAAAACTATTTCAGCATATTACATGTAAGAACATTGTTTCTGCTGTGGAGTCTGTAAATATCAGGTTGTAAATATTTGGTCTGTAAATATTGGGTTGGTATTTTCAGCCCTCTCAGCTGTAATGTCTGGAACAGGGGAGCTGGAGAGAAGGGGTGAGACACAGAGCTGAATGGGAAAGATTCTTGCTGACAAGAATCTTGAGAACAAAATGTGAGGTTAGAGATTCTCCAAGAAAATACAATAAAAAAGCAAAAATCTTCTTGGAACGAGAATGTTCCATTTCCAAAATGTCAACATGATGTTTTGACATTACCAAAAGCTGCAGTTTCAGTTAAATAGAATTTTACGTCAGAAAGTGACAGGCTTTTATGAAGAGTTTTGATTTTGACAAAGTGGGATTTTCCAGCATTGAAGCCATCTGATAAATTCCAACCAGCTCTGACTCCTGATAGACTACAGCCGGGTGGGTTTCTAAGTGGAGGAATTAAAATCACCATTTGAAAAAAAAAGAGAGGCTAAGTAGATTCCAGATCAAGGGGAAAAGATTGTTTGAGGACTCTCTGAAGGTGACATTACTAATACAGCAACATTTTTACATATTTTGGAGATCTTTGTGGGGAAAATGTTCATTTAAAAAAAAAACAAATATAAGAGTGAAAAATTAACTGTACAGGTTTGATGGTGATGTGGAGTCACCTCTGTCTCAACCAGATGGTCAACTGAACAGGTTTGTCTTCTCTACACCACGGACACAAAGTGGTGCAGATGGGTGTCACCTTCCAAGCATCAGCACATTTAGGGTTCAGTGTGCTACACCACTTGGTAGTATACAACTTTTTGTTTAACACACTGGTTCAGCTATTCCTATTAAAGGTGTTCCAGCGTGCAGGATTTGCTGAGTCCTGTAAAGATCCAATCCTGCAAACGTAGGCAGACAACTTGTTTAATTTGGGGGAGTAGTCCCCAAGAGTTTAGTGAAAGTCTTATGGGGTATGGTTTCTGATATTGTTAAGGATTTTCAGGATTAGGTCTTGAACAGGTATCTTTTTGTAGGGGTTGCAGTCTAGCAACATGCATCAAGTTGAATTTTGTTCCATGAGGTATTTGTGGTGATACTCTGTTCTGCATAAGCAGGGTCAGGCGTTGTGATGACTTGCATATTATCAGGACCCTGTTTCCCACTTCAGCTCTAAAATAATTTGCATGACTTACAAGTACTTGCTCCATCTCCTTGTCGTGCACTAAGGATTTTAAACTGTGGTTTTAAGATGTGTCCCTTCATCACCCTCCTTTGTGAAGGATGAAAACAAGGGCATACCCACGCCACAAATTGCCTCCTCAGCCTGAGACCTGTCCTGCTTTCTGTCTGGCTACATGGAGCATCAATGAGCACCTTTTGGATTTGTGTAAGAAGCAGAAGAGCATTATTTTTAATCCACTAGAGGTGGAAAGCCCAGCACATCTGCATATGAGCTGAAAGCTGTGGCACCACCAGAAACCGACCCCACGGTGTCCACCCTGGACCTGACCATGGCTGGGAAGGGCTGAGATGTGCCCTGCATTGCCAGCTCCTGTGGGGAACACTCCCACCTGGCTGCCTCGCTTTTTAAAAATACAAACAGAAAGAAAACCAGAAATTCTGGGCTTTCTTAGGGTGTCACAAGACAGAATGGGCTGAGGGGAGGGACCCAACAGCTGAGCAGGCCAGACACCGTGGGAGCCACCCACCCCTTTGGTGTAATGGGAAACATCCTGCCAGAAACACTCTCTGCACTCGGGCTTTTCTTGGATTAATTATCTGTAAACGATGACGGGCTTATCCTGCTGGGAGCCTGAGATCCCTAGTCGGTACTTATAGATGTGCTCGGGAGGAGAGTCGTGATGGTCAAAGCTCATCGGCCAGAAAGCACCATGGGTCAGAGCTCCAGCCTCAAGTCTGTTAGAGCTGCTCCCTCTAGTGGGAAAAAGCATTTTAGCTGCCAAAAAAACCCTTTCCCCCCTATTTTTTTTTTTATCTTTTTTTTTTCCTTTTTCTTTTTTTTTTTTTAAGTGAAGAATTCAAGTGTTCCAGATAGTGCAAGACACAGGGCTGCTTCCATCAGACAAGAGGTCACCTAAAGCCGTGCTCTTCCAGCCTTGGAGCATCGGTGGTGGAGCTGGAGCCCATCAGCTCTAGGTCAGTGGTTACTCCTCTGAGGCAGACCCGTGGTGAGTGAGGGACTCATGGTTAGTCTTCCAACAGTCCTCAGCAGATGCTGTAGCTGTCTTTGTTTTTGATTTCCCACTTCTGATTACAAAAATAGGACTTACTATAATAATTAATAATAATATTAATGATACAAAATAATTATCGTAATCATATACTTTTTGGCAAATTATTAACACAAAGCAGCCCCAAGGACCCCATTGGACTGAAAAAAGGTGACGATGCAGGAATGTTAAAAAAGAGAAAGTCTTTGTTAAAAAAAAGGAGGAAAAACAATCTGCAAATGAATGCATTTCTGTAAGGCAACATGTTACCTTGTTAGTTTTCCATCTCGACTTAGGTCAGGTTCTGTTGTTGCTCAGGACATTGTTAAAACTTGGCTTGCTTGAGCTTCTCAATGTGGTAACACAGTTTCAGTGCAGGTCCCAGTTTCAGCCCCAGGTATTTCATGATCATGTCACTTTTTAGCAGCAACAAAGCATTGCCGTCGATCTCCTGGTTTCAAAAGAGAGGAAGAGTCAAAATATGTTCACCCCTTTCCAGTGCTGTGTCCTAACACATTAAACAAAAAAAGGTGAATCAGAAGCAACATGTCTTTTAGAGTAGAGCCAGCTGGAATGCCATGCATTTTGAAATTTCATTTAAAAATACTGAAATCTGAGGTATCACAGAAGGAAACTCTACAGAAGGGGTTAATACTTTTTATTCTTCAAGGAACTGTAAGGCTTGTCTGGGTTTAAAAAAAAATAAGAATCAGGGTTGCTGTAAGCCTAATTCTGAGAAAAGCCAGTCAGCCCTGAGAGAAAGGGATGAGTGATGGAGAGAGGGATATGGCCTCATGAACTGCACGTAGCACACCTTTGAATCTCAGTTCCTGAGATTCTTTGTCCCTGGCTATCAGCAGGTTTCACATCTTCCCAGTACACTTCTATCCAGTGATACCTATCTCTCTATCTCTGGTTCTTTTTCTTAAAGATGGTAGTAACTTGCTTATTTTATTGCATGTATTAACACAAGGTCTTCAGATTTCATTTAGCCATCATGTAAGTGGAGGAAATGACCACCAAGTTCAGTGGTAATTTTTATCCCAGACCTCTTGGCTTGGAAGCCTTGTGAAAGCACCAAGTGAGCACAGCTGGGTGCACAGAGAAGCAGGCTCTGGTTTATTATGGACTGTAAAACACAGAAGCTTTCAGCTGCACTGTTCTTCCTCAGATCCTGAGCTTGTTTGGTTTTTCATGACTCTAGTAGTGGATCTGCTAAAAAATACTGCCCTCCCCCACAGTCTCCAATCACATACTTGGCCCAAGGGAGCTAAACCATAACAAGTTCTAGCAACATAACACATACTAATGCTGTGTGTATTGTATTCTGGTTCTGATGGTCAGATCTTTCCTCTGTGATCCATTACCCACTAATTAAGCACTACTACGGATCCTAATTTGCCCTGATCATTATTATTCCATTCAGTAGGTGACTTAGCTGATGAGCAGTTAAGGTCACTTTCTGATTGACTCAATCAATTAATGCTCTTCATTTTGCAACCTCCAATCTATCCACGGTAGAAACTCTTTTCACCTTCCCTCACTCCTTCCCATCATCTTAAGGAAGGTAAGGGAAAGTAAGAATAAGTACTACTCACAATTAATATTTTTGTAAGGAAGAAAAACTCCTGGAACTGTGGTGCCATAGGGTAAAAACACTGTCAAGGGTTTGGTGTGGAGGCAGCTGTTTCTAAATGCTGAGCTCAGCATTTTAATTTTTTCCTTTATTATTACTGTGCAGGGGTCAAAATTAAACTCCATGACAAGAGTATGCCAGAGGGAGCATTCACATCCAATTAAATATCCCATATTAACCATGTGCCTGTGCAGGTTGTTGGCTTGACTTCTCTACAGTATTACTGTGTCAGGCCTTTAAAAAAAATAATAATTTAAAAGAAGAATTCTATAGCATGATCCCCACATCTGCAGCAGCCCCACCAGAAGATCTTGAACTAAATCAGGAGCTGGTAAAATTCAGAGCCATCAGTGCAATTAGCTTGTTTCCCATGAGTTGAAATCTGACCCACTGCAAGTTAGAATGTTGCAGGAGATCATGGCCATGTTCCTGCAAGGGGATGGACATGGCAGACGGGTGAGCTGTGAGGGCATCATACAGTGGGTATAAACACACAGCTTCCACCTGCAGGAATGAGTATGACTATGTTTGTGCCACCTGCTTGCAGCACTTGTTCTGAGGACACTGTTCAATAAGCAGAGTAGCCCCTAAACAAGCCCTGTGCCATGCAAACCAGAATTGCACTCAGTGGTGGATGTCCCCCAGGATGAGGCTTTTAGTGAGAGAGACAAGTCCACATCTTCATGAGTGTTTCAGCACCTAATTTCTGAGTAAAATCAAAGACTTCAAGGTCTATATCCTGCCTGGGATATATCCATAGCCTTTCTTTTGTGTTCATGAGCAGACACCAACCCTGGTAAGGTCACCACCACATGCGTCAGGAGTGCAGAAAGTGGCAGCTCAGTGGTCAGTGCCCAGATACTCAAGATAAAGGTCTAGAGAAAGATGCATCCTCACAAGTCTGATGTCTAGCACTGCCAGAAACAGGTTGCTGTTAGAATTAATTGGATTAATTGTGTTTAACTCAAAGCTTTTTGTCTCCTTCACACCTGCATTCACCAATCACTGGCCATAATTAAACTGTCAAGACCCTAACATTGCTTCGATCCCTTCCAGCTTGACTTTTCTACCTGCTAATTCCCTGTGTAACTCTTTCCCCTCCTCCATTTCCTTTCCTCCAGTCTTTCTACCAAGTATTTCTTGCTGAGAGAGCACTGCACGTGGCTCTCACACAATGCCTCTACAAGATCTCTGCCAGGCCAACAGCTCCTTTGCATGAGGTCAGAAGTTCTACCAGCTATGGCTTGGCTTTCCTTGGCACACAACCCTGCTGAGGGAGCAGGGAACAGCAGGAGGGAGGTAGTAGGTAGTTTCATGGTCTTTGGTGGGCACTCTTAGGAGCCACCTGTGACAGAGCTCCTTGGGTGTCTTGGGAAGAAGTAAAGCTTATTTTCCTGGTGGGAAGAGCAGAGGCAGAACTAGGTCATCCTGAAATGCCTATTGCAGGAGTGGAGAATGCAGGCTGCACCTCCCACCTGCACGCTGGGAAAACTGCCTTTGGGGCTTGTGGTCACAGAATCATAGAATCATAGAATGTGTGGGGTTGGAAGGGACGTTTAAAGGCCATCTAGTCCAGCCCCCCTGCAGTGCACAGGGACTTTTTAACTAGATCAGGTTGCTCAGAGCCTGTCAAGCCTGACCTTGAATGTTTCCAAGGATGGGGCTTCCACCACCTCTCTGGGCAACCTGGTCCAGAGCCTCACCACCTTCATACTGAAGAATTTCTTCCTGTCTCACCTAAATCTCCCCTCCTCCAGTTTTAATCCATTCCTCCTTGTCCTCTCACTACAAGCCCTTGTCCAAAGCCCCTCTCCAGTTTTCCTGGAGCCCCTTCAGGCACTGGAAGGTGCTTTGAGGTCTCCCTGGAGCCTTCTCTTCTCCAGGCTGAACAACCCCAACTCTCTCAGCCTGTCTCCATAGGAGAGGTACTCCAGCCCTCTGATAATTTTTCTGGCCCTTTTCTGGAGTCATTCCAACAGCTCCATGTCTCTCTTGTGTTGAGGACTCCAGAACTGGACACATTACTCCAGGTGGGGTCTTACAAGACTGGAGTAGAGGAGCAGACCCAAATGGCTTAATATAGCAGTGGAGAGGCACACTGCCCATATGCAGGGTACCTCTCCCCTAGCCCTTTCTTCCTGGTGGTGCCACCACTCTCTCCCTCCCAGTGTCATAGCTCAGATGAGCTGATTACCAGTGCAACCATTTCAGGTGATAGCTGGGCCTTGTCAATGACAGTAAGTGCTTCTAAGTAAATTATGCTCCTGCTTCATGGAAAGATTGAACATACAGGAAGATATGGCTAAGGTTAATGGACTAATCACTTGTCTCTCACCCCTGGGGTCTCCACACTAATCCAGATGAGATTTGAAGGCTGAAAAATTGCAGGGCCATATATAACTGGAAGGTGTAATTGAATTGAGTTGTGTGGCAATCTTACCCAGCTTCTCACACCTCTGGTGTATTTTACAAGGAAACCAATGATAAGTAGAGCCCACAGGTGCAGGGTGTTTCACAAAGGATGACAGGGACAGTCTTCAGGGGCAATTTAGCTTGGTCCCTCTGGTCACAGAGCAGCTGGAGTATTGTGGCATGTTCCACTGCAGGTGGCCCATGACTGCCTGCAGCATGTCACTGCCCTGTTGCTAGAGAAAAGCATGCTGTGCCATCCTTTGCTGCAACTGGAAACTAGGCAAAAATGCTGCTTTTGCACTCTACATATTTACAAGATGAACTTCAGATGTTTCCTTTTCTTTGGGACATACCTGTATATCTCGCAGGCCATGGCAGCTAATTCTCCCTGCTGCACAAACCCTTCTGGTAGTCTCAAAAACTCATGCTAAAGTTCCTTTAAACCTGAAGGCAGCTTGTTTAGCTGCCTGGTTACCCACATGGCCAAGGTAGGCCATGTTTCATTGTCAGCTTACAAGGAAGATCTGCCTTCTCTGCAGGAGGCAGGGACATGAGGCTGGCAGCTGACCTGTGATCTCAGGTTTGGTCCTGGCACCACTGTGCCCCCTCAGTTGCTCTCATCCCACCAGCCTGTCTGCAGAGTGGCAGATGGCCTCAATACCTGCCTAGGGTGATGAACACATCAAGGCCTGAGTACATTTTCATTTCTGCACATTTTCATTTCCTATCTGGAAATCCAGCGTGTAGCTGGAAGCCATCAGTTGTCTCCCTCAGCTCTTATCTGCAACCCCACATTCCTTGCTGGCCCATGGGCAAGGAGTGGGACCTGGCTATCAAGCCCTCTCATTTGCTTTGTAACCTAAGGTGCTGATCAGCAGTCAGGGCTGGGGAGCTCTTCTTGTTTAGACCGAGGTCCAAGCACTCACATCCAACGTTATGACTGCAGGTGAACACAGGCAAGGCACTTTGGGGGCAAAACCCATTTTCATACCTAGACTGAATTGATCAAGGGGGGATGGAGGGGCAGGAGAAGGCTGAAGATGCTATTAGGTGCATTGATGCCAATTCCCTGTACAGCAGAAGAACAAGTAATTCCAGATCAGATGGATGTTTACAGTCTTTCCCTTAACTAATTAAGGGTGATATCATTTCCACCACTGGAGGTTGCCCAGCAAAAGCAACTACCATGTTCTCCAGTGAGTCAGCAGGTCTGTTAAATTTGGTTATGTAGTTAGATAGTAGTGAGAGGAAAAAGATTAAAAGCTTGGCTGTTTTGGGTTTCTCCTGCTAAGTATCTAGAGACATTAAAAATGCTCTTCAAAGAAAAATCATAGATGGACTGGCAAAAAAATTGTCATTGAGATGAGGCTTTTTTGTGCCAATCTGACAATGAAAAATGCACATCAGATCATCTGTGCTTCCTCTTGGGTTTGGCACAGAAACTATTTACTCTGGTGTAGTTGGGAACAAAAAGGGAGCATTTCCTAATGACATTGTTAGGGTCTCCCATTGAGGGGTAGCTGGGAACAAATAGGGTGGGGTGGGGTGGGGTGGGGTAGGGTGGGAAGGGAAGGGAAGGGAAGGGAAGGGAAGGGAAGGGAAGGGAAGGGAAGGGAAGGGAAGGGAAGGGAAGGGAAGGGAAGGGAAGGGAAGGGAAGGGAAGGGAAGGGAAGGGAAGGGAAGGGAAGGGAAGGGAAGGGAAGGGAAGGGAAGGGAAGGGAAGGGAAGGGAAGGGAAGGGAAGGGAAGGGAAGGGAAGGGAAGGGAAGGGAAGGGAAGGGAAGGGAAGGGAAGGGAAGGGAAGGGAAGGGAAGGGAAGGGAAGGGAAGGGAAGGGAAGAAGGGAAGGGAGAATTTCAGTTGGAAGGGACCTACAATGATCATCCAGTCCAACTGCCTGGCCACTTCAGGACTGATCAAATGTTAAAGCATGTTATTAAGGGCGTTGTCCAAATGCCTCCTAGACACTGACAGACTTGTGGCATTGAACACCTGCCAGGAAGCCCGTTCCGGTGTTTGTCCCCCTTCTCGGGTGGTTAAGTGAACATTTCTTCAGTCCAAACCCCTCAGCAGTGCTGAACACCTTGCAGGGCTCTGCAATCAACTTGGCTGAGCACAAACCCTGCCTAGAGCAGCCAACGGCATCTGAGGGGGCTGTGTGATGAGAGCTGACTATGTCTTGGGACTGCTCATGCACTTGGCTTTAATTACCCAGAGATACCAAGGGCATCCTTCTACATACATGTTTTCTGAAGAGCTCCACGTGGGGGCCTAAAGCATGAGGGTCTGCATCTTTCACAAACCACACCACGTCATCCACTGTCCAGGTCAAAGGATTCTTGCTTGATGGTTGAGCCGCGTCTTGTTGTTCTGGTGAAGGACTTGAGGCTGTTGACACAAAAAAGCCCACAACAGTGCATGACAGTGACACAGAGTGGTTGCCTTGGTTGGTGAGTGTGCAGGGGTACAGCATTGGACATTGGATCTGTGTGTTCAAGTACCAGCCTGAGATGGTGGGGTGGTGAGACAAGGGGTCTTGGAACAGTTTCTGATCTGACTGCCTATCAGGAGACACGATCCCAGCTGGGAAATTGCATTAAAAAACATGAAACCCTCAGGTTCCTTCTGGGGAAGAAAAAATGTGCCATCTGCCAGGCTCTTGAACCAAGATGCCCCTGCTTTCTGATCTGCAAGCAGCACAGATCTTGGCTCCAGAAGGCACCACCCTCCCACCTGGAGAGGAGGTGCTTCAGCACTAAACGGAGGAGTTTGCCATTGAATGCAAAGGCTAGAGGATAAAATCAGGATTTAGCAAACAGGGTTTTTTTCTTTGCATTCAGGTATTCAGACTTATTGTAGAGCTTAAAGGAAACTTTCTAGTCTGTATCTAACCTTAGGCTCTCAGGAAGCTGATGGTCCCCAAGGAATGTCTATTTGGAAAGACACTAAAACACGCAAAGATGAACATTGCACATGTGACTTTTTAATGGTACAAGCCCTGGATGATTTAAGGTCACTTTGGCTTGCTGTAGCTCTAAATCAAATGAATAAAGGCACATTGGAATGAAAGTGCATTTATGTTTTTATTCTTAGTCTCCACAGAATTATAAATCTCAGCCTCCACATGAATATAATTTGCACCCCCACTTATGCTGCTTCTCTATGACAGGAACTATATAATGCTAGGCTGCAGGAAATGTGTTTAAATATGTTTATATTCACACCAAGCAAACTTTGCATTAGCAGGTGGCAGCACACAGATGTATAAAATGTCACTTGCCCAACCCTGCTTCTCTCTTTCCATTAAGGCCCAGTTTTTAATGGGAGAGGTACAAATGATAAGCAAGTAAGCACTACAGAAGACAAAATGAAACAGAAGTGTGCAAGTAGAGGGAGACCAAAGATACCTAAACTGGAGCCTGGGGAGGCCACAAGTAGCCAAGAGGGCAGTCAGAGCTCCTGAGGAGAGAAGGGCTGAGCTCTCCAGAGGAATCATCATAGAATCATGGAATCATAGAATCATAGAATGGTTTGGGTTGGAAGGGACCTTCAAGATCCTCCAGTTCCCACCCCCCTGCATGGGCAGGGACACCTCCCACCAGACCAGGTTGCTCAGAGCCCCATCCAACCTGCCCTTCAACACTTTCAGGGATGGGGCTTCCACAGCTTCCCTGGGAAACCTGGCCCAGTCTCTCACCACCCTCACACTCAAGAATTTCTTCCTCATGTCTCACCTCAATCTCCCCTCCTCCAGTTTTAATCCATTCCCCCTTGTCCTCTCACTAGTTGTAAAAAGTCCTTCCCTCCTTCTTTATAATGAGCTTATAGAGACAGGTGAAAGGTATGAAAATCCCCATGTGTGACTCAGAATGTGAGCAAATGCAGAGGGCTGGGTTTGCGGCTTATGTAGATTGTCACTCCATTGACTTCAGTAGAGCTGTGCTGATTTATATTAGCTCAGGCTCTGCCCATATATGCCCAGTAATGGCTTTATGGGCATATTGTCCCTTTTTTTCTTGCTGCCATGCTCATCTTATGCTAAAAAGTCATGTATATTGTGCAGTTATGAAGGATGAACTCCAGGAAGCAGCAGAGCTATGAATGTGCAAATTTGGCCGATGGGCTTCATAATGGGATAGGATGTAAATATCATGATAATTACACTCCCATTTGCTAAGTCACTGTTCTGGATATAAAGGACAAGGAATAGCCACGGGTCCTCTTAATTAGACAGTGAGGGTTGGTGTTTGTGTGGACTCAGGCGACCCTGGGTCCTGCTCACAGAATGGATGGAATACACAACAGTGCAGACACCATCTGGAGCCTTTGGCATGAAACACTGAAGACAAAGAGTGCAAAATGAGCAGGGTAATCTTGGCCAACCCCTGGATCATCAGTAACATCGAGTAACTGTCAGGGACAAGTGGGAGAACTGAGACTTGTCTTGGAGGCAGAGGGGTGATTATTTCTGTGCTGCCTGATCTGGGGTCTGGGGGGCAGCTGATGTGTGGAGATACTGGGCTCAGCACCTCAAACCAAAGGTCAGGGAGAAAACCACACTTTCACTAACCAGCTGGAAGATGGAGGGGAGAAAGGTTTGGCAGTGCCCAAAGGATCTCAGAAGCTTCTATGCTACTGCCATAATGTGGCCAGGGGAGATGTGCCACTGCTGAGGGTCACATTTTTACCCCTACATTTGTATGAACGTAAGGAAAGCCCAGGGGCCTTAGCCTGGGATTGACACCAGGCACAAAGAGAGCAGCCCCTGGTTCAGTGACTCCTGCCCACAACCTGCTGCTTCCAGAAATGCCAGGAAAGGGCAAAGGGGAACAGAGAGCCCTGAGAGTGGTTGAGATCCTTCACAGGTACTGGAAATATCTGTAGTAAAAGGAAGGGGGATGAGAAGAAAAGGTTGAAATGACAGGGGAATTCTATTGACTCCTTTGCAATCTAGCAATCAATAGCATGAATCTGATTTTTTAAAGACAAACATAGAAATGACCTTTCTAAAGACACTGCATGACTAGAACTCTTCCAGTACCTAGCAGGTCAAGATAAACCTTTCAGATTCCCACCTGAGGTATACTATAATAATATAAAAACAAGGATTATAAGTAGATGCAAACTCTTCAGATATTGTTTAGTCTTTATTTACCTACCTAAAGTAATGTCCTGGATTCTCTGCTGCTTTTTAATGAATTAAGATGTGTCATTTTTCTTGTGTGTAAGGGGCTACCTGTAAATGCTGTTAGCAAAACTGGGATACCACCAGCTTGCAGAGAAATATCTTGAACAGAGTTTTTAGCCGGTGAGCCTGAAACAACCTGGTTTGCCATATATTTTCAAAAGTTCTTTGTTGTTTTAATTCCCTCTGGCTTTTTAACATCACAGTTTACACATTTAAGTGCAATCTCTCTGTTTACCAAAAAAAAAATGAGTCGTTTCACGTTGACACAAAGGCATGGCTTTTGTTCCAATAGCAGCACTTTGCTGAAAGATTATATTAAGCACAAAAGTGTCTGATGGCAGCAGGGCAAGCACTAGACATTTTTTCTTATCTGAAGGTATTCACACTTAACCTAAGAATTAGATAAATGAGGAAGTCTCATGTCTCCCGGGTATCCTCTGCCATCCTGTCATCAGAATTAATCAGGAAGATAATGAATACTCAGATTACAAAGAGATGGGAGTGCTTGCGACCAATAATTATTTTTAGAGATCATAATCTAGGTCAAATCCAATTTCCTGTTTTTGACAGATGGCAAAAATTTGTCAAATTAATGGAATGGGATATGGAAATTTAGGTAATCAGAGGGAAGCACTTCCCCCTCCTGCCTGAAGCAGTGTTGGGGAAGGAGAGTGAAGAGGTTCCTCTGCAGGGGCAAGTCTTGGGGCACCCCAGTTGACACCATGACCTGCACAGAAGCGGCTGGAGATACCAGGTCAGTGGCCAAAGACCAGCAAAGCTGATGGGAAGATGTGGCCCATCTTGGTCTGAGCTCTCACCCCACGTAGGCTTTTCTCTGACCCTCACCTCTGGCCTCAGAACTTTCCTGAGAAAGAGGATGGAGAGGAAGAAAGCCAACAACTGAACGCCTGCAAAGGCATGACAGGGAAATCTAACACTAAAATGGAGTTAAACCTGTGAAAGAAGGAAAGATAAATAACAAACTCCCTAAATATGTTCTTGGCAAACAAACAGAGCCCCGAGGGAGTACGGTCATTGATAGATAAGAGTGGAAAGGGAGTGACAGATGAACTTTAATATTGCTGCAGGCCTAAATGATTTCTTTGCCTCAGGGGAAGGGGGTGGGAATGAAATTTTAAAAGGTTCTCTCTGATTGCACTGGAGCAGATAATAAGGAGCAGCAGATCTACTGAAACTAAGCAGAAGTAGCAGGCCCTCAAAGGCACAGAGAAATGGGAATTGTTTTTTAAAAAAAACTACCTCCCACTATAAACAAGGACAGGAGGAAGACTTTGTAGAAGACACTTTTCTAGAAGTCTGGGGCACACCAAGCAGAAGAGGAGAGGCATCAGAAACACAGGCGTGTGGGAGAACACAATTACAGGATAGTTATGGATGCTGGGGGGGGTTGTTAACAAGGCACAGTCAGCAGAGAGCTCTGGAAAGAATCACAGAATCATTAAGGCTGGAAAAGACCTTGAAGAGCATCAAGTCCAACTATCCGCCCTTCCACCCCTGACCACTAAACCATCTCCCAGGGCACCATGTCCACCCATTTTTTTAACACCTCCAGGGATGGTGCCTCCACCACCTCCCTGGGCAGCCTGTTCCAAGGCCTCACCACTCTTTCTGTGAAGAAATTTTTCCTAATACCCAACCTGAACCTCCCCTGGCACAACCTGACCCCATTTCCTCTTGTCCTATCACTGGTCACTAGGGAGAAGTTAGAAGACTGGGCTTAGCACACCTATTTGCACTGGCAGGAGCTTGCAGGAGACACTGTGCACCACCTGGCTGGTGTGGCAGGGCAGAGTCCTTGTCCCCCCAGCACAATGGCTGCTCCTGCTCCCAGCCTGGCACACATGGCACGGGGATGCAATGTTGGAGCTGCTCCTCCACCTGCTGCAAGAACAGCCCAGTCTCCAGCTGCATGAGACGTGACCACGGGCTGGTCTTAAACATTTATTTGGCCTTTTCTTGCTTTGCCTGTCTTTTGCAGGGGAAAAAGAAAAGGCAGCTCACTGAAAGCATTGAAACTTTCAGGCTGTAAATGTCCTCAGAATGTACCAGGCAGGCTGTGTTTGCCCAAGTGGTACCCAGCACTGAGCCCTGTGATGCCACCAGCAGCTCCTCTGCCACTGCCCTGGGATGTGCTGGATCTGGCCCCCGGGGGGTGCTGGCAGTATTATTTTGGAAAAAAGAGAAACTTCAAACCCTGCAACCCCATACGTTTTCAGGAAAGAAATGTATTGGCAGGCAGGATTGCCTCTTTAACAAAGGCCCTCAGGTGACAATAATTAGCTGCTAATATTGGATAAGAAAATCTACATGAAAATAACAAGCTACAGGGCAAGGTTAAGGTTATGATGTTGTGGTTGAACGTGCAATTCTTCATACTTGGAATAAAGGCTTTGTTTGTTCTGTAAGCAGGCTTGGGAAGGTTTATGATGTCCTTGACTATTCCTTCCATGATTTAAGAACTTCAGTTTGGCAAATGATGACAGGCCAATGCATGTTTGTCTGTTAGCAACCACAACTGGCTTTCTGAAATCAGCTGGGTTTTTTTCGGTTGGTTGGTTGGGTTGTTGTGGGTTTTTTTAAATTTTTTAGCATAATCATGGAGAATTAGGCATCAAACTTCTGATCACATTAATGAGAGCTTTGAGGTTTAATCTCATCCATTCCACTTGAAAGAGATGTGTTGCTATGCACTGAGATATGTGTTGTGGTTGTTTTTTTCCATTATATTTGCTCACCACGATAAACAAGGCAAGCTATTTTTCAAAAATATCCATAAATAGAGAGGATCAATTTGAGGTTTCAGAGAGAAATTCTTCCTCTTTTTAATGAGCCCTGCCCATCCCTGCCTTGTAAATATGCAAACTGAGGAGGATAAGAACAGAGTCTGTCACACACTGCTTACTCATCTTTGCTCACTTATGATTCAGCAGCATATAAATTATCCCTAGAAAGAGGAAAAACACATGCAGAAGCATCAGAGAGAGAACAGATTCCAAAGACCTTTTCAAGAGAGATTTTGCAAAGGCACTAATCAAACTAGTGTGGCTGCTCTAAGGCAAGTGCAGAAAAATGCGGATTTTTCAAGTCTGTGATTGGCAATAAAAGTGGAAGTGGCACGTTGGGTGAGGTGTGGTGGCTGGGAAGAAATTCAGTCTCTAATTTTAAGCAGGAGCAATACTTTGTAGGACACTACAGTGGGAATTCCAGCATTACAGAGCTGACAGTGTTGCAGAGAAGGAGGTGAAACCAGGCTGTGACTGGGAACAGCACCTTTTCTTTCATGCTAGAAGTGATATTGTAGTGAATCTGGGGGCACCTTGACCTCGTGGATGTCACTGTGTTGCCCATCACAGCCACTGCAAACTGCCTGGCTGTGTCTGAGAGCAAATGACTCTCCTCTGCCTCAGAGATCCCAGCTCTTGCTGTGTACTGTGGGAGACTCTGCTGGAGGCTCCAGAAAGCAGCTGAGTGGATCAGAGGAAAAGAAGAATGGTGGTGGCACAAACACACACTAACCATCTGGGCTGCTGTGCATGTCAGTGGAGCATGAGGAATTGCAGTTCCTTCTGCTGGAGACCTTGACAGCAAACCCATCTCTCCATGGGTTTGTGAATACCTTTATGGCAGACCCTAATCTCCAATGGACAATACCAGGAATAATACATTGCTTATAATTATAAATAAGCAATACCAATAAATCAATAACCATTTTTGTGCTGTTCACTGCATAACTGCCAGTTTTAGGGAGCAGCTGTTGAGCTGACCAAATGACCCAGAGGTCCCCAAGGAGCTAATCCATGCAAGTGTCAAATGATTATCACATTAAAAACATTAAGCAGTTTTGGGATGAGTCCTGTTCCTCTGAAGTACCATATGTAGCAGCTTAGTCATAGAATCGTTAAGGTTGGAAAAGACCTTTAAGATCATCCAGTCCAACCACCAACCCAACCCCACCATACCAACTAAACCATGTCCCAAAGTGCCACATATGCACATTTTTTGAACACCTCCAGGGATGGTGACTCCACCACTTCCCTGGGCAGCCTGTTCCAATGTTTGACCACTCTTTCTGTGAAGGAATTTTTCCTAATATCCAATTGAAACCTCCCCTGGCACAACTTGAGGCCATTTCCTCTCGTCCTATTGCTGGTTATTGAAGGCTTACAATAGACTTAACTGAAAAGTAAAATTACTGAAACGAAAAACTGCTTCAAAGACATCCTCATATCATGGGTGCCTGATGCAAAATCAATCTCTTCCTCTTTTCTCCTCGAAGTTCTTTAATATATTTCAAGCTAGAGAAATATAGGAGCCTGCAAAGCCTGTTGGATCACTCCTCTATGATTTTCCCATTGGTTCAGTTCTAGAGAAAAGATCTGCCATCTTTCAGGCTTTCATTTTGTAACGACTGCAACTTGTGTGGGAAGTCATGATGAGAGAGATGGATGGCACTGTCTCCTGAAGCTTAGTGCCCTGATCAGGACCTCACCAAGTTTTCATAAGGCATTGGCTGAAACTTGGGAAACAGTGACATTCACAGTCAGAAACAAGAAGGGAAAGTAATGCAGCTGAGCAAGTTTAAGGAGCTCTGATTTTAAGCTTCAGTCCCTTGAACATAGATTCAAACCCCTGATAACCTCAGCTTTTCTCCACACAACACATTTTTAAGCATGGGAACACAATATTTTGAGGCTGCTGAAAACACACAAAGCATTCAATAAGCCACTGGGTGATTCAGGGAAGAAAAATCTACGAAGGGTTACTAAACATGAATCCACCACTTCTGGTTGAGGAAGCTCTTGAGCCACACATTTCTGAAGGTGGAGAGGGAAGCACCACCATCTCTGCACTTACCTCCTTCCTGGGGGTGTGCTGCTGTCTCATGCTGGAGACAAAATGCTCAGCTAGACAGACCTTTGCTCTGAACTGCTCTGACCCTTCCTGTGTGCTACAAAGGGATAACGACTGAACCCAGGCAGAATGATAAAGATTTTCAAAGCAAGGAAGTAACAACCTTGTTAAATCTTGGCTCCTCGCAGCTGCCAACTAAAAAGCTTGACAAAAGGGTCCCAGTTCTGCTAGGAGGCTCTAGGGAAGCAGTGGGAGAAGGAAAAATGAATCCTGTGCACGGGAAGCCTCTTGTCCTCCCAGCACCTGATTACGCTGGCCCAAGAGGCAGCGAGCAAGATCTGAAAGAAAAGGCTTTTCATTTCCTTTTCTTTGGAACTGAGGCCCCTGGTTCTTAGTGACAACCTTTTATAAGTTGTTTGCAGTGGTGCATTTCTATTCTAGCCACTTGGCTTTGAGGAAAGTTGGCTCTGTAAGTAAAGAAGAAAGAATGCTCAGAGCTGAATGCTTGTCTGTGCTCTGCATACCAGAGTAACACTGGGAAACAAGGGGGGGGAAATTACAGCCAAGTGACTGATGGTTTTCATAGAATCATAGAACCATAGGATGGTTTGGGTTGGAAGAGACCTTAAAGATCACCTAGTTCCACCCCCCTGCATGGGCAGGGACACCTCCCACTAGACCAGGTTGCTCAGAGCCCCATCCAACCTGCCCTTCAACACGTCCAGGGATGGGGCTTCCACAGCTTCCCTGGGCAACCTGGCCCAGTGTCTCACCACCCTCACACTCAAGAATTTCCTCCTCATGTCTCACCTCAATCTCCCCTCTTCCAGTTTTAATCCATTCCCCCTTGTCCTCTCACTACAAGCCCTTGTCCAAAGCCCCTCCCCAGCTTTCCTGGAGTCCCCGTAGGTATTGAACATTTAGGAAGACGAACTTAGATAAAGAAAGAAATAGAAAGATAAATACTAGTAATACCTATTTAGGAAGGATACTGTCCTAAAATATTAATTAGTGAAAGTCCAGGAACAAGAAATAAAACAGGTGCTGGGGACATGAGGGATGTGAGGGAATTGTGTAATTATCTGTGGCTACTGGAAAGAGGCTCTGGAGTGGCTACCAAGCAGGAATATGCAGAATCACTTGCAGTTTCCAGGGGAAATGCAAGGGCAGAAAGAAAGTGCAATGAGCTACTGCAGACAAAGGGAGTAGGGGACCAGTAAGGCTTCTGCAAATATATCAAGACCTAAAAAAAATACTAGAGTGACAGTAGATTCCATTAATAAATGAGGAAAGGGAAAAAATTGATGACTTAAAAATGGCTGAGACACTCAGCTCCTTTTTCAGATCTATCTTCAAGATGAAAAATACATAAATGAAGTTCGAGTAATTAGTAAGGAGTGAAGACACTGTTGGAATCACTGCTGATAAAGACCTGTTAATGGAGAACTTGGAAAATGCAAACAAAGACAAAGCTCAGAGAATTAGCTAACCTGTTTGATAACCTCAGGTAATTCCTAGAGAAAAACAGAAAGTAAATCATAGCTAATAGGGAATATAGCTAATGGGAAGAGCCACTGACCCAGCAAATACAGTAACTGGACAAAAATACAAAGAGAGGGAAGAAGAAGGGTTATTGAATGCAGTGGTTCCCACAACACCCCTTGTGTTTGCAAATAAACTTCTTGTGGCTTTGCTTCTTGAAGGATAGAAGAGCCTTAAGCAATGAGCTGGATGATTTCTAAAAAGATATGTTTTGCTGGGCAGTTTTTTTCAACCAAACTCTGGTTTGGTTTGTGATTAAGGAGCAGGATGGGCCACACAACTATGAAGCAAAACCTTTTGCTAAAATGCTTTGAGGTAGGCACTAGGATTTGGATTTGTACAATCTTGTACACAGGTGGTGTCACACAAATAACAGGAACCTGCCTGGAGGCAGCATCAGTCTCTGGGAGGAATGCTTTATATATCATAGAATCATAGAACCATAGGATGGTTTGGGTTGGATGGCACCTTCAAGATCATCTAGTTCCAACCCCCCTGCATGGGCAGAGACACCTCCCACTAGACCAGGTTGCTCAGAGCCCCATCCAACCTGCCCTTCAACACTTCCAGGGATGGGGCTTCCACAGCTTCCCTGGGCAACCTGGCCCAGTGTCTCACCACCCTCACACTCAAGAATGTCTTCCTCATGTCTCATCTAAACCTACCCTGTGTATTAATATTTTTATCTGTAAGTTGATGATTACAGTTGTGATTGCCACACGATTATACATAAGACATATGTTTACATAATTAATAACAACATTAGAAAGCATTCATCTATTTCCTTAACGATGATCAGATTGATTCTGTGTTTGTATAGGTTATTATTTCTCCTTCTAAATGGAAGCATGAGTGGTCTGGATGGATGTCAACCCAGACCCACCTCACTAATTTTCCTGGGAGTTTGGGGGTGAGTGAAGACTCCAGCATGGCACCAGCACACCAACACACGTTGGTAAGTGGACAATGTTATCTTACCACTTCTGTTTCCTTCCAGATAGGTCCCGTTCATCGCTGGGCTGGAGGTCTGATGCCGCAGGCCGGTAGATGAGGACCCCCCTGAAGACATCTGGGCAGGACGATGGCTACAGGAGGAAGAGGAGCCTCCAGCAGGACGTCCATCTGCAGGACTCTGACGCATGGTGGACATGGAGCCCATGCAACCAAAGGCAGGATCAGTGGGATCCAGGCTGTACCTCTTTGTGTTGCTGGGATCAACCAGGTAGTCCTCAGGTATGACTGTTTCTGCTCAGGAGTCCAAGACACAAAAGAAACATCAGTAAAACAGAAGCAATTTTAATTCAGCCCTTGAAAAAAATGATATATTTATATAATTTTTGCCAAAATTCCCTTTTTTTGGCAAAAAGTTTAACTCCATTTCCAATTTTCTCTACAGACAGCTGGCTGCAGGAGGGATCCTTGCTTAGAATTAATAAATAATGAAGGGGAGGATGACCACTCAGAAGTCAGTAGGGTCACAAGAAGAAAACTATGGCTTGATGTGACTCATCTGCTATCAGCTTATAGCAATATCCTCCATAAAGTCCTGGGCCACTGACTGGTGGGTCCCATTTGCCTCACAGTGCTCCCCAAATACCACCAAGACTGGAGAATTGTGCAGTGGTTGCTTGCTCTGTCTTTCATTTTAAAACATGAAAGTTGAAAGGAAGAAGACTGTTGGGTTCCTAATGCCTGGCAGCCAGCAGGAGGGAGTGAAGGTAATGAACCAAAGCGTTCTGGCTGCAGTTCCCAAAACTAATAAAAAAATATCCTCAGCTGCAGACATCCATCATGCCTGGTATCCCACAAGGAGAAGAGGCCTGATGGCTGAGGAGCATGTCCAAGGTTTACCAGGGGCAGAGATGTGTGAGTGAGTCACTGGGACCTGGCTTGGACTCAGACACACGTCCACATCATGGATGACTGCAAATCTCTCCTCTACGTTGCACTTCTCATACTGTGTAGGAGTCAAATACTTTGCTTTTCAGACTCCTTCCAATAAACCACATTTTGCACTTGCAGACCTATTTTAGAGACTAATATTCCCCTTTGCTTGGGGGTCTAATGCACAGGCATGAGGCAGGTCTAGCCCCAGGTTTTGCAGGACACAGACTGGTTTTGCCAGTTCCCCTCAGACCTAGCTCCAGGTCTATCTTGCTTTTCTGTCTGGTCTGAGATCTCCTTGTCTGTGTCATTGTCCTCCTCTGGCCAGTCCCAGTCTTCTCCTCAATATCCAGGCTCGTTCCTGCTTGCCTTTTTTGCCTTCACAAAACATAGTCAAAGCTCTTCTCATTCCTACTCATTCCTGCAAAACCAACCATCACCTCACCCAGCCTCAGGACCCTCTCCTCCACCACCACCACTGAGATAGATACAAGCAGAGCCCCTGGAAACCACTCTGAGATCCAATCTTCACATAACCCCTACAAATCCTGGCAACCTGCTATTTAGAGTTTCCCACTCCCCTTGGGTGAAAAAAAGGTGTTAATGAACAAGGTGGCCAGGGAGCCCCTAGAATAGGAAGGTGCCTCCCATTGCCCCACGATTTTTCTTTGGGCTGTTGAAAATGTCACTTTCCTCATCATGCCTTCTCTCCCTGCAGAGACACCTGAGAAGGGTGAAATCACCCCCGTGGTGTTGTACATCTCCATCCCTGTCTGAGCAACACACTCCTCCTGACATATTGTGTAGCCAGTTGGGTAACAGGAAGAAATTATGCTGGAATTTATGCTACAAGACCCAAACCCCGTTGCTAATAGATGTTGAGACTGTACATAATAGAGTTTTCCTTTTAATTTACGATTTTACTCTTTCCCTTTGAAAAGAAAACCAACAAAACCTTGGCAACTGTGTGTAGTAGTTGATGTTAAACAAACATGATTTAGTTTGACAACTCAAATACTCAAGAGCTGCCATGCCAGCATCCTGGCTCGTGTGTTACATGATTGCCTGACTTCATTTTCTTGCTGCTGGATTTCAAAACTATGTCCCATTCTGGGCCAAGGCTGGACTCACCATAAGGCAAACACCAGACCTGAAGGACAGCTGTAAATGTGAAGTTTCCTCACTTTTGGGCACTTGCCTTTGCAATTGCAAGTAACTTTCCTTTAGCAAGGCTTTTTTTTCCTTAGATAAATTAAATTCTTGCAGCATGCATTCAGGTACCCTGCTGCTTTCTGCCAGGGATTTCTGAGCCTGATTCTCACACAAATACAGACAGGGTATAATTCATAGAATCACAGAATCATCATGGTTGGAAAGGACTTCTGAGATCACTGAGTCCAACCATCAGCACCAAAAAACCCCCGTAACAAATACAAACAACCTGACACACTCCACCAGAAAATACATACCCGCAAAAACCCAAACCAAAACAACAACAACAAAAAAAAAACCACAAAAAACAAACCAAAACAAGAAAACAAGCACACAAAAACAAACAAACAAAAAAGAAAGAAACTCCCCCCCTAACCTTGGCCACTAGAACACGCCCTGAAGTGCCACATCTACATGTTTCTTGAATAGCCTGTTCCACTGCCTGACCACTCATTCAGTAAAGAAATTCTTCCTAATGTCCAACCTGAACCTCCCCTGGCACAACTTCAGCCCATTTCCTCTGGTCCTGTCGTTATTCACTTGGGAGAAGAGCCCAACCCCCACCTCCCTACAACCTCCTTTCAGGCAGTTGTAGAGGGCAATGAGGTCTCCCCTCAGCCTCCTCTTCTCCAAACTAAACATCCCCAGTTCCCTCAGCCACTCCTCATATGACTTGTTCTCCAAACCCTTCCCCAGCTTGGTAGCTCTCCTCTGGACACGCTGCAGCCCCTCAATGTCCTTCCTGTAGTGAGGGGCCCAGAACTGCACACAGGGCTTGAGGTGCAGTCTCACCAGTGCCCAGTACAGGGGCATGATCACTTCTCTACTCCTGCTGGCCACACTATTCCTGATACAAGCCAGGATGCCATTGGCCTTCTTGACCACCTGGGCACACTGCTGGCTCATGTTCATCCAGCTGTCAACCAGCACCTCCAGGTCCTTTTCTGCTGGGCAGCTCTCCAGCCACTCCTCCTTAAGTCTGTAGCTTTGCATGGGGTTGTTGTGACCCAAGTGCAGGACCCAACACTTGGCCTTGTTGAACTTCATACAATTGGCCTCAGCCCATCAATCCAGCCTGTCCAGGTCCCTCTGCAGAGCCTTCCTGCCCTCAGGCACATCAGCACTCCCACCCAATTTGGTGTTGACTGCAAACTTACTGTGGGTGTTCAGTGGAGTTCAGCTGACGTAACACTAGTGTAAGAGAATGGGAATCAGACACTGAACCCTTCTCCTTAACCTCCAACAGATGCCAAAATTGTATAGCAATTGAGCTAAATATCTTGCTTTCCAGACTCCTCCCAGTAAGCCAAAGAAAATCCAATCAAGCCTCCTCATTCAAAGGAATTTAATTACTGTGTAGAACACTTGCACTAAAAGCCTCTTACGCATAAAGAAGACAGCTCTTTCTGCAGCATCCTGCCTGCACCACATGGAATAATTATGCCTCTTGTGAATCATTACCTCTTTATTCCAGGAGAAGAATGCTCTTTTAATATGATTACAATATGAAGAAGATTCAGACTACCAAAACAACAAACAGCACATTAAAAGAGCCCTGCTAAACAAACGCCATGCAGCTTTTATTACTGTGGATATGAATGACTCCAAAACTTGGGAGCAGACACGAGGGATTTTTGACTGATGTCAGACTCCCAGTAGTCTTGTGAGATAGGACTCAAGTGGGTGGAAGGACACTCATGAGTTGTGTATGAGACTATGACAAGGAGCCAGATGCTCTTAGTTCTGTTTCTGACCCTGCTTAAGACTCTTTTCCACGTCTCTGCTTCAGGCTCCAAAATGGAAGTAATGATGCCAAGGACCAAGCAGGAGCCTTCATTCATTACTGTTTGAAACTTGTCCCAGTGAAAGGTGCTCTGGGAGTTTACAAAGTCATATTCATGTCTTCATTGGCCAGGGGGAAGCAGGGATCATCTCAAGCAGCCAGGGTTTCTAAGGAAGCCTTTTCGGAGCTCCTGATCTTCAAGTTGACACTTCAGGGCAGGAGAAGACAACTGCCTTTCATGACCCCCTTCCCAGCAGCAGAGAAGAGGTGAAAGTTACTGGGAACAGTCTATATGGGTTTCACCAAGGATCACTCACACCTGACCAACCTGATTGCCTTCTAGCATAAAGCAACTGGGTTTGCAGGCGAAGGGAGAGCAGTGGATGTCATTGCCTTGACTTCAGCAAGGCTTTCAACACCATCTCCCACACTATTCTTGCATCCAAGTCAGAACATTATGGTTGGGATTAGTAAGAAACTAGTTGGATGACCAGGCTGAGTGGGTGGCAGTTAATGTGTTGTATGGAGGCCAGTAAGAAATGGGGCACCACGAGGGTTTGACCTGACATCATGGTTTGGTCTCTGCGATACCAGACAGACAAATGGGTGAGTTCAGCAGAGGGCCATCAAGATACCTGGGGCCTGGAGCACTTGCCCTGCCAGGAGAAGCTGGGGGAACAGGGCTTGTTCAGCCTTGGGGAGGGGCAGCTTGGGGGTAGGAACCTAACAACAGCCCACAGGACCCATGGGGATGTCACCAAGAAGATGGAGCCAGGCTATTCACAGTGGTGCACAGCAGAACAAGAGACAACAGGCAAAACTTGAAATGAAAATTTCAGACTGGATGTAAGGGGAAACCTTTTCCTTGTGAGGACACTGGGGCAGTGGCAGAGGTTGCCCGGAAAGACCGTGCAGGTTCTGGCACTGGAGCTTTTCCAGGCCCAACTGAACAAAGCCCTGAGCAACCTGGTCTGACTACATAGCTGACCCTGCTTTGGACCAGGCATTCTACCAGAGACCTCCTGGGGTCCGTTCCCAGCTGAATTGTCCTCTGATCCTATGACTGACATCTTCTCCACTCCAAGAAGCAGCCATAGAGGGTGGGGGAGGACCATGGCAAAGGCTTGTATGAGGGCCCTTCAGTGGCACAGGAGACAATGAGATGGACAGTTTCTGCTGCCCAAAGCATACAAAAGACTGTGGAAGCTCTTTGTGTTCATATTTCTGCAACTCCTTGTTAGTTTGCACAACAGAGAAGCTGTGTGAGTTGGGGCTCCACCAACAATGGGTATGAAAATACCTGCATTTTGTGAGCTCCCAGGAGGCCTTGTAAAGTGTACAGCTTCCACAGCTACTAATCCCACTTTGGCCAATTAGGGGAAAACATCTTTTCCATGACAACAGAAGAAAATGTAACTCTCTATTGAGGGTTTAAATGCAACATTTTCATAAATCTGCAGCTTAGCTCTTCTGTATTCTGTCACACTTCTGTATTTTATTTTCTAGGTAGTCAGCAGAAGGACACACACTAGTGAGGAATTAGTACACAATGTTTGGAAGCAAGATTTATGAGAAAGCTGCTTTGAGCCTTTGCTCTGAGCACAGCAGTCTCTGTTGCAACTGGTCACCACCCTGAGATCCTCAAGCCATGTTGGCATAGTTTTCCTTTCCATGAATGGTGCACAGGCAACTGGATTGAAAAGCCCAAGGCTGTTACATGCAGCACAGCTTAAAATGCAGCAAAGGAGGTGAGAAAAAAAGCCAACTAGTTTCCTAATTTTAAAATGCACATTTCTTTAGCTGAGTTTCTTCAAAGTAGCAGCCTGGATGGTTCCTGGCCAAATTCCTGAAGAGGGGTCAGCTGGGAGTTAAACCAGCATGAGAACCTGCAGCTCACTTCCCAGCTCTGCTGCATACCTCTGGAGTGACCTTGATCAGGTTATCTGTCACCTCAGGAGCCCAGTTCTCCATTAGGATGAAGAAAAATACTTGTTTTGTCTCTCACCTCTGTAATATGTCAAATCCTTTGCCTTGGTGGTAGCTGAATGCCACTACAGCATCCACAGGGATGCATGTGAATGCAGAACACATCCAATGGACCTTTGGTAGCATCTGGGAATAGAGACACTCCAGAAAGACAAAATATTATGTGTCCCACTGTGCATTAGGAAAGCAGATGAAAATCAATTTCAAGTCAAGCAGGAAATGAAGCAGAGTGTATACCCAGGAAAGATGATCCTTAGCTGAGTTTCCAGGGTAGATCTAATCTCTCACTTTTTCTTGTCTTAAAAAAAAACCCAAACAACCATATTCTGCTAAAATCTCTCCTATAGGTAAAAGCTCTTTCTGCACTCCAGAGACACTCTGTAATCTGCCTTCTCTCCTCTCCTCCCAGGCCAAACACACCTGGGGCTGTTTTCCTCAGCTGCTGCTGCTCCCACATCACTTCTTGTGTTACATCCCTCTCTCCCTTTCCTTGTCTCAGGCTCCCTTTCCTTATACCCCCATCAGCTCCTCCCTCTGTTCTTCCCCATTATCTCTTCCTGCTGCCTCTTCCATCATATTCCCACCATCTCAAGCTTGCTCTAATGCTCTTTCCCACACAAGCAGCATCACCCTTTTCCCATTTTGCCAGCTGTTTTCCCATCTCTTTTCTATTTTCCCTCCTCCTGCACTGCTGACCTGCCTAGCCATTTCTTCCCCAGGCTGTTCCCCTTCCATCCATCTCACACGGTCATTCATCCAGCTTTCCCTTGCCTGACACCCCACCTTTCTCTGGGTTCATCCCCAGACTGCCACTTGGACAGCAGAGCCCAAGGGCAAGGCAGTGAACTGGGACCAGGATCCTCTTTCCCAGTTAACAGGCCATGTCCCACACTGTCATGGAGTGGCTGCATCCAGGTGAAGGTTGCACAGGGCACCCATGGAGACCCACATGCCCACCTCTGAGCACCCCAGACACTGTTCCCAAACCAGGGATGTCTTCTTTTATGCCCCAGTAACTTCCTGGGACAACTGCTCTTCCTTCTAGACCAATATTTTTGTGTCTTTTCATAACCTTGTACTCCACCACCTGCAATGCTCGATCATTTCTATTTGCTCTAATTAAATTCCCCATTAACTTATTTTCCTCACAGTCAATATAGATTTCTTTCCTTTTTTTCTTCTCCCCCACTCTTCCTTTTTCATGTTGTCTCCTGTTCCTCTTATCGTTTAGTGATGGGCTTTGCCCTCTGACCCTTCCCTGTGCCTTTTTAAGTGCTACCATATATTTTCTATAATGGGTTGACCAGATGTGAACTCCATATTTTAAGCTGCATGATATCATATCTTCCTCAGACCTCTCCTCTCCCTCAGCCAGGGCCAGCCTTTTCTCATCTCCCAGTCATTTTAAGAGGAGCCAGCCACAGTGTCAAAATCTTATGGAGAGACTCCTTGGACAGTTTTATCTTCACCTGTATTTTATAGTTCCTCAGCTTGGCTCCAGCTTCGCACATGAGGATGGCACTTGCCCTATCTGGGAGGCAGGGGGGAGGAGTGAGAGGGGACAGTTTTAAGCAGTTGTGGAGGTTAGAAACCATCCATCTCAACCTTCATGGAAGGCAAAATAAAAGTGGGGAAACACAAAAAGCAAATGCAGAAATGCAGAAGGAAATGCTTCTGGGGAGTTTCATTATGAGTTCAATCTAGTTAAGCAGGAAGAGAAAGCAGAGAGATCTAAGCAGTATTTAAGAGTGTGAAAGAGATGTTTTGGTTCTGAACTGCTATCTTGTGTTTCAACATCAGCTCTTAAAATAACAAAAAATAACTTTTTCTGTGTCTGCCAAACAGCCTCACACATTTCTGTCCAGTCAGAAACAGACCATGGACCTTATCTTCCTTGTAGCTTGAGCCTGCATGCATCTATCTAAAGATAAGAGCTTCCTGTGATGGATTAAGACTTTCCAGCTCTGCCCGCTGTGATTTACTCTGGGATTACAGCACCAGCCCATTCTTTTTAGCTCCATTGCCTGTCCAGACATGCAGCACAATGAAAATATGATGTCACCTCTTAGCAGGCATTTCTACATCATGTCAACACCCCTCTCTGGTGCATGCATCTGCACCCCTCATGGCTGGGCAAGGACTGGACCTTTTCCACACCAGCCCGTGGCTGCCAGGGTTTGGCTGGAGAAGGAAAACCTTACAGGGAGTGACATCTGGTTTGTGGCAGCAGAGCTGCTTGCTGCTTGCCAAGGTGGAGTGACATGGAGATGTGTCTGTCCCCAAGGAGCCAGAGCATCCCTGAGGCTGCTGCAGAGAGGCAGCAAGAGAGCAGGCAGCCCAGGGCATCCGCCGGCAGCGGTTCAGGGCTGTCACGCCTGTGTGCTTCAGCCTGTGGGATAACTTTGCATGGCTTACAGGAACACACAGTTGCATCCACGGGGGAGAGTAAAAAAGGGTGGTACTAGTCAGTCAGAACAAGAAAATGGAAATACATCCACTTGTGAATGTAGATATTCTGAACACTGAAACCGTGGCCACACTCCGGAGATAAAACCTGCAGTGGATTCTGCAGGGTTTAGTCTGAGGCTTTACTGCACCACGTATCATCTTGCTGGGTCCTAGCTGCTAAAAAAATGTTTTGCAGTAACTGAAAATGCTGAGTCCCCCAGGGAGAAGCTGCCAGTCAGTTAACATCAAGAATCTAATTTTTTTAAAGAATTTTCCAAAAACCAGTGTTGTCCTGATTACCCGGACTTCAGCATAGGCAATTATTTTTCATTATTTAAACAATTTCCCTGGACTGCAGCCCAAACAACAGCCACATTGTATTTAATGCAGTAGAACCAGGGAATGAAACCAGCTGGGAACAGATCAACACTGTTTTATTGTCCAAACTGAGTAAAAAGGTGGAATAAATTCACAAGCTAGCCGCTGACAAATACACAAGATTTAATAATAAAAGGTGCTCATGTATACCCATCGAGGAGTATTTGTGGTTTTTTTTCAGTGCTTGGGGATGTTTGAGGAGAGGTCCTCTGTGGCAATAGAGAGGTTTCAGCCCCATGTCACAGCGTGGGCAAATTGTTCAGGCACTGCAGCCCCCTGAGTGATGGCAAAGAGATTTCAATGACGCAAGGATCCGGCCTTCAGGAAAAAAAAAAATCTTCCTTTGATCTCTTCCTCCTGATTTCAGACCTGCTCCTCCATTCTCTCCCCTTCTCCCTTGCCTTTATGTTACACCGAAGTGTACATCATGAAAAGGAGATTTATTTGGGTTGTAGTGTGTCATAGCACAGCCATAGTTCTGCCCTGGCAGAAGGAGACAGGAGAGGCTGCGATCGATCTTTTGTCTCCAGCTTCAAGCAGAACCTGGAGGGGCTTCTCTGTCTAGGTAGTTTATAATGTACTCTGCATGCTTATAAATCAGCATTGATAAAAATCACACAAAAAACCCCCTGTATATAGAATAGACTAGATGAAAATGCCTGTGTTATCTGAAATTTTCAAGGTGTTGTATTCTGGCATTCTACACAGCTGAAGTGCTTAGAGCATTTCTGATCTGCTACCACCATGATGCATCTCCCTGAGTTATATTGCTGAGTCCTGGCTTAAAATATTCAACAGCATTTTTTGTTTGTTTGTTTGGAAAACAAATAATTTGAGGCACAAGAAGTGAGATGTCTAGAGCCAAGTGCAGTAACTGCAAAATGAGCTGCACACACAAGAAGGCCGGGGAAGAGCTGTTCACAAGGGCATGGAACAATAGGACAAGGGGTAATGGTTTTAAGCTAGAAAAGGGTAGATTTAGGTTGGACATTAGTTCTCTAATATGAGGGTGGTGGATCACTGGAACAGGTTGCCTAGAGATGTGGTGGGGGCCCCATCCCTGGAGACATTCAAGGTCAGGCTTGATGGGGCTCTGAGCAACCTCATCTAGTGTGAGATGTCCCTGCTTATTGTAGGAGGGGTGGGACTAGATGACCTTCAGAGGTCCCTTCCAACCCAAACCATTCTATGATTCTATGATTGATCTCCTGCTCTGCACTCATTTTGCCAGTAGATGAATGGTTTTCAGGCAGGTGCTGTGTGTTAATACTTTCCAAAAAGCACCTCTAATGGACTCTGCATAATCATGGCAAACAAATAAATGCTAAGGAGCTGGGGAGCACAGTTGATTAGACAGGGGCCAAGACTTTTCAAGAAAAAGATGGAAGTTTTATTTCCATGGGACTGGAGATGACATTGTGTGTGGGTTTCCATTTATTTTGTAGCTAACTGGACAAGGATAGAGAGAAACAGAAGGTAAGTAATGACAGATAAAGTAGGAAGAGCCTTTTCATCTTTTAATCTAAAAGCCTAAAAAAGAGAGCAACATGGGGGAGGAGAAAAAAGAATTCTGAAAACCTGAGGAATATCCAAGTAAAAATCAGTAACATCCCCTGAAAAAAAATCTGAATCTGCTTTGAAACCTGTCAAGTGGAAAGAGCTTAAACACAAGACTCCCTTTTCCCTGTTGCAGCTGACTCTGCTTCCTCCTATGGAGGTCCAAGCCCAGGCCCTGCTGTAGATGCCACATACCAGGCAGTCCCAGAAGCAAGGCCCTCTCATCCAGATGCACAAAATACCAGCAAATGTTCCTCTCTTTTCCAGAACATTTCTTGTTTTGTCTTTACTTAGTAAGTGCTGGCTTTGCTAACTCTCCTTGTCCTCTCCACTGCCACAGTCAGTCTTTCTACTACCCTGGCTGTGACAGCAACCCAGTAGCAAGGAGCTACACATCTAATTGCCCACTGCTTTCATGGGCTGTCAGAGTCTCCACTGACCCATTGCACGTGGCTCCCAAGTGGTGTTACCTAATGTGGTTGACCTGGCACAAGGTAAGGATCCTGAGGATCATCTTTTTCCCCCTTCACATCTATGAAAAATCTGGTGGGTCATGCTGGCTAATGCACATGGCACTTAGGTGGTGGTTAGGTTTTTCACCATCAGTTCTGGCCTGTGGCCTGCTGACCTGCCTGCTTGAAATATGGATATATTGGATCACAGGTATTGGCATCAATATTCAACATGTTTAGGAATGGAAATTCCTGTTTCGACTTTAATTTAAGCTATTTGAAATCAAAGCTCAGGCTCCTAAATTCAGAAATCTCCTCAAGGAATCATGTAGCTCTGTGGAAAAGTCTTAACCAGCTAAAACAAAGGGGAAGGGATTAAAACTGGAGGAGGGGAGATTGAGGTGAGACATGAGGAAGAAATTCTGGAGTGTGAGGGTGGTGAGAGACTGGGCCAGGTTGCCCAGGGAAGCTGTGGAAGCCCCATCCCTGGAAGTGTTGAAGGGCAGGTTGGATGGGGCTCTGAGCAACCTGGTCTAGTGGGAGGTGTCCCTGCCCACGCAGGGGGGTGGGAACTAGATGATTTTAAGGTGCCATCCAACCCAAACCATTCTATGATTCTATGCTTCTATGATTCTTTTCTATAGAGGATATGATCTCATCCATCATGCTTCATGCATTTATGCCCATCATTTCCTTACACATACCCTTTGATATGGAAAAAGAAAGCATCTTTTTACCTTTTCTAAACTCCATTTAATGGCTTTGCTCTCTTTTCTAGCCTCCATAGCTGCAGCCCAGGCAATCTCCAGCCCTGCTGGTGCCTGTGCCATGGCTCTGAGCACAGATTGGTCTGAAGGACAGAAGAGCCTTTGGCCTTCTCCTCGTCCACTGCTGGAAGCAGAGTGCCTACTCCCCCAGGAGGCAGCTTTTCAAAAGGGATGGATTTTCTTGCACCTTCTCAAAACCATAGAGGAAAAACAGCCCAGCAGAAGGTGGGAAGGAGGATTTCCCTTGGGCTGATTCTATCAACATATATCAACAAATCCCACCTGGGCTCCACGCAGCCATTAGCATCTGGCAGTCTGCTGTGAGCACAGGGGAGTGATGGCCCAGGGCCACGTGCTTCAGGGCAAGGTTAAGAGGTGACTCCAGGGTGGTGTCAGTGGGTTAATATGACTGGACACGATGCTGGCTTCTCCTCTCACTTCTGCCAGTGTAAATCAAGAGTAACTGCACTGAAGTCAATACGTGTGTTGCATTCCTTGGTACACAGGGGCTGGAAAGCACATGATTTTAAAAGAGAGATCATCTCGATTACAAGCTGGAGAACAGAAACAATGAAAGATGTGGCTGCTTGGCTTGGCTTCCTGCAGTGCTTTATTACAGCCCTGCTCCTTCCATGAGAGCTCTGTCCCAACAGGCTCCCTCACAGGACTGCTGGAGGGATGTCTGCTCCCTTGCTTAGCATCCACAAGGAGATACAATTTCGTAAATGTAAAGGAACAGAAAGGGACTCTTTCTTCATCCGGGGTCAGCAAACAGGAATCACACAGCTTAAAGGTCAGAAAGGTGAGTTTATCCAGTTCTGCCAATTCTAGAGAGTTCAGGAAAATTATATCACAGGTGAATTTCATCTCTCCCACCCACCTCTTATGATTCCTCCTGTCAGGGTTTGCCCCTCAGTGTACATTTAATTGCTTTCTTCTGATCTAGGTTTAAAGGGCTTGAATGCTAAAGCCTCTACTACCACCCTCATGAAACCCCTCCCCAGCAGCATTGCCTCTTTTCTTTCACCCTCCTGCTTTTACTTCCTACCTCTTATACCATCCTAAACTGTTCCTGCCCTTCCCTAGGCTTCTGAATGAAAACAGGCAGCTCCAGCTCTCCAGCTGCAGTCACCTCTCTTTCTGCTCTGCCACAGAGTTACCACCCTGGACATCTAATTTCAGGAAGCTGTTCCTGGGGATGGTGCTCCAGCTGCAGGCAGGACCACAGTGTGGGGGTCCTTGGTGGGATGCCCTGCCCTGGGACTGGCTGGGTCGAGCCTGGAGAAGGAAGAGGCACCCAGACTGCTGATGGATGCACAGACTCGTGCATCCAGGAAGATGGAAGGAAGAAATGCCTGCAGCCATCCCCTCCTTTCTCTGCTCTACTGCAGGCTCTGCCATCAATTCCAATGCCCCAAAGACCGGATAAACTCTTTATATTAGACTTTGCTGTGGCTGGATGGCTTGTGCAGTTCCTCTGCTCCCTTTTTAGGAGTGACCTTAATATTTTATTTATTGTTTAAAGGATAATGTTCACAGTAGAGGAATATATGAGGCAATAAATGGCCTTTGCAGGTAATTAAATGCTGAAGGAGCCGCAGCTATTGATAGCCATAAAAGCCATTTATCCTGAGGGTGCTGAGCAGCCTGGAGCACTGTTCCTCATACCATGCAACAAGACAAGATTAAACAAGCCACGCTACCAGGAAGGGAAAAACCAACATTTTTCTTGCCCTCTCAGGGCTTGAAATTTCTGAGCTGCTGTTTATTTGGTGCTTGGAAGAGAAAATATTGATTGTAATAATATGTGATTTTCTATCATTTTTTTTTATTATTATTATTTTTTTCTTTTCCTGGCTGTTTTAGAAGAGCTTTGCACATGGTGGCAAGAATTATTGCCCTCCTTGGACAGATGCTCAAATACAGGCACAGCAGAGAAGGGTGACTTGCCCACACAACTGAATGAAATTCAGCTGCCAGCCTTGTGTCTTGCCTCCTAGTCACACTCCTACAGTGCCTTGCTCTAACACTTCTCATACCAACTTTTCAAGTGCATGTTGATAGGAAGAACCCACCTTCCTATACATAGAGACAGTGATGTAGCAAGGGAACCTCTACCCCCTGCTGTGCTCCTGGGGCCCTACCTCCAGCCACGGCCACGAGAAGAGGTGCTATTCTCCTGTGGGCAGCAGGAGGGGACACCATATGGTATCTACACGTGCAGATTTGACCTGGGAGAGCAAGGCTGGGGACCTTCTTCACAGACCCTCCTGTCCCCCTCCCTGGCAAGGACAAGGATACAGAGTGGCCACAGGAGTCCTCAGATAAATGAAGGTTTGCTGCACCTACTGCTTCTGTGCAGCTGTGCTCTGTGTGGAGAACAGCAATTATCTAGCAGCACAAAATAATATTCAGGACTGAAAGAGCAAGAAAATAATTAACTGAGAGGGGAAAGAAGAAGATGCTTGTGATATCTGATGATTCCCGCCTAGGCCAGCACCCCGTTTTTTAAGATAAACCACAAGAAGTTCTGTAGCAAATGTGCTTTGCTCTAAAAAATAACAGTCTAACATTGCATTGGCACATCTTGACAGTATGTAGGGGTCCAAAAATGTCCCTTTCCCATGCACACACCCAAGCCTCTGTTGACTCACAATGGGAGGAGCACTGAAAGCTAACTGCAGAGGGCATAGGTGGAGGCACTTCACAGGATCCCTGCCCTGTTGGCCTCCCATCCGTGTAGACCATGGCACAACTCACAGCATTTTCTGCAGAGTTAACCCAGCTCTTGCCATCATTTTAGTTCAAACTGCACAACCACTCCCCTGGGTAATTTTGGGATGCAAAATTTGTCCAGGGGTGCTTTGAACCCGGGTGCTGTGGGGACAGATAAAGTCTTAGGGCTAACTGTGATGCAAACCTGAAGCCAGGCACTTCCCAGATGAAGTCCCTGGAGTCACCCAACAACTGCTCCCCACAAATTGCTCTCATGAGCCAGAAAGTCCCCTTGCAGCTGAGAAAGAGCCATGGGGTATGTCCCCAGACATGCCAAGACAAGGCAGTGAAGCCACTGATGTTGGGAGAAGGCAGGAGAGGAACCTTTGCCCCATGTGTGGGGCTGCTGGTGTGAGAGGCATTGTCAGGGCAGGCAGAGCACGGGGGCTCAGGGGTAGGAGGACAATGCACAGGCAACAAGGCTGATTGCAGAGCCCAGGGCTGGGTACAGCCTGGTGTGTGTGCCTCCTTCTTAGACACACAAAACATCATTGTAAGTGATACACCCATGAATCAACAAATCCCACCTGGGCTCCACGCAGCCATTAGCATCTGGCACTCTGCTGTGAGCACAGGGGAGTGATGGCCCAGGGCCACGTGCTTCAGGGCAAGGTTAAGAGGTGACTCCAGGGTGGTGTCAGTGGGTTAATATGACTGGACACGATGCTGGCTTCTCCTCTCACTTCTGCCAGTGTAAATCAAGAGTAACTGCACTGAAGTCAATACGTGTGTTGCATTCCTTGGTACACAGGGGCTGGAAAGCACATGATTTTAAAAGAGAGAACATCTCGATTACAAGCTGGAGAACAGAAACAATGAAAGATGTGGCTGCTTGGCTTGGCTTCCTGCAGTGCTTTATTACAGCCCTGCTCCTTCCATGACAGCTCTGTCCCAACAGGCTCCCTCACAGACCTGTCTGTGAGAAGAGTTCCTACTGTCCTCCTCATTATTGCCACTGCAGGGGAACCCCATTTCTGCTCTGTGCAGCAGAGATCCTGCCTGTGCTGCCCTTGCTGCAGAGAAGGGGAGATGGAAGGTGATTTAGGCAATGCAGCATTAAACATAGACTCAGTGGCTCGAGCCACAGTGCCTAAAACTGGGGTTATTCTGGTGCCAACAGAGCTGTTGAATACAGCCTGACATGATGAGCAGGAACATGTTGGAGATATGGACAGTGGGATTGAGTGTATCCTCAGCAAGTTTGCTGATGATACCAAGCTGTGTGGAGTAGCTGACACCCTAGAAGGGATGCCATCCAGAGGGACCTTGACAGGCTGGAGAGGTGGGCCAGTGCCAGTCTCCTGAAGTTCAACAAGGCCAAGTGCAAGGTCCTGCACCTGGGTCGGCACAACCCCAGGCACAAATCCAGGCTGGAGGGAGAATGGCTGGAGAGCAGTCCTGAGGAGAAGGACCTGGGGGTTGGAGGAGATGAGAAGTTTGACATGAGCCACCAGTGAGCACTGGAGCCCAGAGGCCAATTGTGTCCTGGGCTGCATCAAAATAAATGTGGCCAGCAGGGCCAGGGAGGGGATTCTGCCCCTCTGCTCTGCTCTGGTGAGACCCCACCTGGAGTGCTGTGTCCAGCTCTGGAGCCCTCAGCACAGGAGAGACATGGAGCTGCTGGAGAGGGTCCAGAGAAGGGACACGAAGATGATCCAAGGGCTGGAGCAGCTCTGCTCTGGAGACAGGCTGAGAGAGTTGGGGCTGTTCAGCCTGGAGAAGAGAAGGCTCAAGGGAGACCTCATAGTGGCCCTCCAGTGCCTGAAGGGGCTACACACCTTGACAAGGGTGTGTAGTGATAGGACAGGGGGGGGAATGGTTTTAAACTGGAGGAGGGGAGAGTTAGGTGAGACATCAGGAAGAAATTCTTCCCCATGAGGGCAGTAAGGCACTGGCACAGGTTGCCCAGGGAGGTTGTGGCTGCCCCCTCCCTGGAGGTGTTCAAGGCCAGGTTGGATGAGGCTTGTGCAGCCTGGTCTAGTGGGAGGTGTCCCTGCTCATAGCAGTGGGGTTGGAACCTGATGATCTTGAAGGTCCCTTCCAACCTTCACCATTCTGTGATTCTAAGTATCTGCCTGGCTCTGGCTGAGTGCAGCATGAAGGGTGTGAGGCCATCACTCCAGTTACTCTGCTGCAAAGCCATGGACAGCAGGTCCTGAGCTGGGCATGAGTTGCCCTGGGAAAGAGGAAGCTTTTCCCCTCTCCAAAATTCCCCATTTCAAGGGCTTTATGTGGCAGAGTTAATTTCTGTGGCATTCATGTGGGCTCTGGGCTGAGCAGTAATCTTGTAGGTGGGTTTTCCAAACATCTACCTGGCTGCACTGAAACCACCTGGGGCCCACAGCAATGCAGACAGTGGACAAACTTGTGAAGCTGCTGAGCTCCCCCCAGCCACCCCCAGACCCATGGACAGGCTTTGGCAGAGCAACCTGAGTTCAACAAATTTGGTACATGAGGTCAGTGGTCAGCAGAGCTGAAAGTGTCCTCAGATCTTGTCTCACCATATTTCTGTTAATCTTTGGAGGAAGGAGAGTCTCCTTTTGAGGGTACCAGCTCAGAGAGCCACCTGAGCACCAGGCTGCTCTGGAAACAGCACTGCTCATGACATCCTCCCTCACTGCAGGACCAGGTGGCTCCATCACCTGTCTAACATCCCCACTTCAACAGGAAAGGACCCAAATCTCTGCAGGTCACACAGCTCTCTGCCCAGCTGGCCAGTGGCTATCAGACCCTGGGGTGAGCAAGCTGCAGCCTGGTGAGAGAGTTTTAACCCTGTGTGTAACTACTACCCCAGCTATTGCACAGCTGGTGTTCTCCACCTGTGTACCACCATGCTGCTGGTGATGGAGATATAGAAGCCCCAAGAGCCACTGACTCTTCCTCCATCTCATTCTCAGATAGAGGGCAAGAGAGCCCAGGCCAGCACTAGCCCTGAGAAACCCAGGCTGCCCTGCTGTGATTAATTGTCCTCCAGCAGTAGGAGAGCCAGGGAAGAGAAGCCTTCCCTCCATAGAAGTCTCCTGCCTGCTCTGGGGCAAAAATAATACATTGTACCTTCCTCAGAGGCTGGGCAGAGCCAGTAGGGATGGTGTGGTGAAGATGATGCTCAGAGTGTAACTGTAAAAACTCCAGCTCTGGAGTTGCCTCCCATCACATACAGCCTTGCCGTGCAAAAGTAAATGCAAATGTAAATGCAAATTAAAATGCAAATGCAAATGCCAGGCCTCCTGGGCTGCATTCACTCAGTGCTGCAGAAATCCCTTGACCTCTCAAAAACATTCAGGTTGCTGCAAATGTCCTAGTCCAAACGAAAAAAAAAAAAAATAATTGCTTTTCAATCTGGGTTCCTGCTTTTCCTCCCCTCTGGGTAGGAGTGGCAGCTGGATTTCTTTGCCCAAAAAGGCAATTTCTGCCCTGTGTGCACAGCCCACTCCCTGCTAGCAGATGGGGGCTGCAGGCATGTCCCAGCTCCTGGGGTCTGCACGGGGCCAGCAGCCTGTCCCAGCACACTGGGGCGTGGGCAAGGAGGAAGCCCAGGCATGCCACCCACCAGGGAGCCTGAAGTTGCACCAGGGGAGTTTTAGACTGGATATTAGAAAGAATTTTGTTACCAAAAGAGTGGTTGGACAGTGGAACAGGCTGCCCAGGGAGGTGGTGGAGTCACCATCCCTGGAAGTGTTTAAAAGAAATATAGATGTGGTGCTTAGGGACAGGATTTAAGCACTGAACAGGTAGATTAGGTTATGGTGGGTGGATTTAGGTTATGGTTGGACTTGATGATCTTCAAGATCTTTTCCAACCAGGATGATTCTGATTCTGTGAGCCTGGTGCTGCTGGGGGCAGGTACCTGTCTGGACCATCACTATCCTTGGGTACACCTGCCCTGTGCTACAGCTGCTCCAGGTTTCCCCCCACTTGGCCAAGCACCAAAGCAGGGACCTTGCTACTTTGCTGGTGCCCACCGACATTTTAAGCCAGCAGGAACACTCCTGCAATAGCAAAGCAAACCCTGTAGCAGTCACCACTCTCATGTGGGTTTACACTCACAGGTGGAAGTGATAGATGGGGGTCCAGGCTGAGTGTGCTACAGCTGATACCACTGCCTTAGAAGCCCCCCACCTCCCAGTGCAGCCAATAAGGCAAGGCAGTGCAGAAGGGTCTGGACATGGGGACAGGAAACACTCTGCAGCAGGTCTGCAAGCAGGGCAGGCTTGGTAGTCAGTGGGGATCCTTCAGTGCCTCATATGGTGGCTGAGTTGGATGGAGAGAGAAATTTCCCCTCTACCTTCCTGCTTGCCTGAAGCTTGAATGAACTTAATGCCTTTGAGGCTTCTACCCCAGGGTCAGGTATGCTTGAGGAGGCACAAATTTATGGGAGAGAATTGACAGAAGCAAAGGCAATGGGATCATACAAACCTTGTTTCCTCAGGAAAAGAGATAAAAGAAACCAAATAATAGCTGTAAATAGTTTTTAAAATATCCCTATCATTGCTGGGGGTCCCTCAGTACAGCAGTTCTCACCTGAAAAATCCTCCTCTATAGCCACTGAGAAAAATACTGCAAATCAGCCTGCTCCCTCCCTCCAGGAGATCCCACAGGAACCTGCAGGTCTCTAGCACTGGCAGTACAGGACCAACAGGAGACAGTCATTTCTTTAGCCCTCTTAAATCTTGAGCCCAAGCTGATCCAGCAGCCTACCTGCCTCCATCCTCCTGTTTTCACACACCTCTGGGCTCTCTGGCACGGTGTTGTACTGCTGCAAAGGCTGGTTGCTGAAGAGGTTGTCACACAAGAGGCTGCGACAGAGCTTCTTCAGGAAGCGCAGGATGTACCCGAGACTGTTCACGACCAGCAGGTTCAGGAGGTGCTGCTTCCCCTCAAACGAAGCTGAAACTGGAAAACAAGCAGGAGCACTTCAATGCCTGGGGACACATGGCAGGAGGAAGAGCAGGGGAAGATACTTCCCGCAAGCGTTGGGTGTGTCTTGCAATATTTCAGAGAATTACCCCCACCTGAAGTGCAAAACAAACCGGAGGAGCTTGAGGAGCTGAGTGTGTGTGACCCAGATCACCTTCCTCCTGGAGTGCTGAGAGATGCTGACTGGCATGGCCAGCAGTGCAAGGATTTCTAATAGATGCATCCAACTGAAAACTGTATTGTATGGTGGGAAGGAGGCAATTATGACACCCTGGTCTAAGGACGGGGAAAGAAAGTGATCTGCCAGTGATGGGCTATTAGGCTGACTTCAGCAACACCCAAGGTTTTAAAAGATAATGGGAGACTAGAATTAAAGACATGGCTGTGGATGAATAAAAGGTAGCAGGGTTGTTCTGAAGAGAGGGCTACCAGCTTCATTGTGGATCTTTATTTACTGATTTAATTGCATTTATGGGCAAGGACAGGTTGGCAGTTGTGGTCTATCTGGAATTCAGTAAAATATGAGAAATCTTTCATTAAACTGAAAATTATTGCATTTGTAAGGTGGGTCAAGAGGCCGCAACAGGCTCTGCTGGCAGGAGACCCCAAGTACTGGAGACAAACTGGTGGCACAAAAAGGTTTTGTTGATGCTGTAAGCCAGGAGGCATTATCAATGGAGAAGAGGACTGGGAGATTGCACAGAAAGAACTGGCTGATCTTGAGCTCTGCAATAATAAAAATGGGTGGAAAAAAATACTAGAAAGAACACGTCAACCCATTATTTTTTTGAGGAGGCTCAACATGACCTGGTGAGAGGAAAAATTATGGGCTAGGCTCACCAGATATCCCTGAGTCACCAAGGTGACACAGCAATGAAAAAGTGTGATGCTGTTGACACGCTGGAGGGAAGAGATGCCATCCAGAGGGACCCTGGCAGGCTTGAGAAGTTGTCCCATGCCAACCTCATGAAGTTTAATACAGCCAAGTGCAAGGTCCTGCACATGGATCAGGGCAATCCCAGGCACAATTACAGGTTGAGAAGAGAATGGATTGAGAAAAGCCCTGAGGAAAAGAACTTCAGGATGCTGACTGATGAGAGTCTGAACGTGAACTGGCAATGTGCACTTGCAGCCCAGAAAGCCAAGTCTATCCTGGGCTGCATCAAAAGAAGTGTGGCCAGCAGGTCAAGGGTGGTGATTCTCCCCTCCACTCTCATGAGATGCCACCTGGAGTACTGTGTCCAGTCCTGGAGCCCCCAACACAGGAAGGATATGGAGCTGTTAGAGCGATACCGGAGGAGGCCACAAAGATGGTCAAAAGGCTGGAGCAGCTCTGCTCTGGAGACAGGCTGAGAGAGTTGGGGCTGTTCAGCCTGGAGAAGAGAAGGCTCCAGGGAGACCTCAGAGCACCTTCCAGTGCCTGAAGGGGCTCCAGGAAAGCTGGGGAGGGGCTTTGGACAAGGGCTTGTAGTGAGAGGACAAGGGGGAATGGATTAAAACTGGAGGAGGGGAGATTGAGGTGAGACATGAGGAGGAAATTCTTGAGTGTGAGGGTGGTGAGACACTGGGCCAGGTTGCCCAGGGAAGCTGTGGAAGCCCCATCCCTGGAAGTGTTGAAGGGCAGGTTGGATGGGGCTCTGAGCAACCTGGTCTAATGGGAGGTGTCCCTGCTCATAGCAGGGAGGTTGGAACTAGATGATCTTGATGGTGCCTTCCAAAACAAACCATTCTATGATGTCAAGGAGATATTGAACAAAGCATTTCCAGGAGAGACAAGGGAGCATCAATTCTGCTATATAAAGTTCTGCTGAAACCTGAGCTGGACTGATGGGCACCATTCTGGTCATCCAGGCTCAAGAAGGGTGAATTCACAACTGAAGAGGTGCAGACCAAAGCAATATTCAGGGAACAGAAAGTTCCCCTGTGGCAATGCAGCCATCACCATCTCTGCTATGTGGGACTGTGGGAAGATGACACTTCTCTCAGTAATCCAGTGATCTTCCTCACAATGCAGAGAGGACCTGAAAGAAACTGTGTATTTCAGTCTAGCAAGATGGGGACTGTTCTCCAGAAATGCATCTAAGATTGAGCTCAAGGGTGGGAGCAAAGCAAATAAAATTCCTGGTCAAAGCTGTCAGGGAATATATTTAGCCAGGCATCAAAAAAGGGCATAGGTGCCAGCCATGAGAGAAGTGGAGGGGTCACAACAGACCCACCAGCATCAATTGTGGCTGGATACATTCAGGTGTCAACAGGTTTGCAGGGAAGACTACATGATGTGGCTGCCTGAACTCCACCAACTGGAAGGTTTTTCCCAGTCCTACAGCCTCCAGTCATTACTAACAAGTATAAATTGCAATGTTGGGCTTTCAATCTTTGGGATAACTTCAGAGATTTCCTGCTGGCCTGAGTTGCTGTAAAGGATCATGCTCCAGCATCTGTGAGCCAAGCCATGGGGAGATTGGAGAGTGCACGACAAAATCTATCTGCTCTGCTGCTGTACTGGAAGCAAGCTGCCATCTCAGAGCCACACTGTGACTAGGAGGCCATTCAGGCCTCCTCGATCATTAGAAGGGCCAGAAGTTGGGAGCAATGTTGACCAGGTGCTTTTAGCTCAGGTACCTGAAGCCGAGCCAGCTCAGAGGAACTGAAACCAAGGGGTTTGGCAGGCTTGGTGCACATGGTGACTTCCCTGCTTGTAATGAAAATCACATACACAGCACAGAACCAGGCAAAAATGAAGCTTTGCACTAAATTGTGTCAGGCTTGTGTTTCTGTGGACAATTCTGGATCATTCTTAAGAGTATTTCTGATGTCCCTTAGGGAAGGCACATGTGTGACTAGAGAGAACTAGAGGAGAGGGAGGAAGAAGGATTTATATGCTGCACAGCAGACCAGAGCCTGGGCTCCCACACTAGATGGTCCCAATGGCACAGCTGAGCTGCTGCGATCCCTGCAAAACTGTTTGGACTTGCAGTCCTTGGCTTTGTATTCATGCCTGACTCATCTGTGGAGCTCACTGGAGAGCATTGTTCCCATATTCCCATCGTTGTTCCATTCCCACAGCATCCCGGTGTGCTAGAACAGGGTTGTGACACAGAACTCTGGCTGTGGCTGGAAGAAAAGTTCACGTTCAGTCTGAGAGCCAGGCTGGGGGACGGAGCGTGGGACATGGGAAACTCATCGGGATGCAGTGAGAAGTGTCACTGCAGGGAGCTGAGGAGCTCCTGGGAAGTCCCCTCTGATCTCTGATTCTCTCTGATATGTTTGTGTGGTTGTGCTGTATGAGGAATTGCTGCAGGACTCTTGCAATCCCTACAGCTGAGCTGAGCTTTGGCTCATGAAGCGCAGCAGAGGACACACCAGCAGCTGAACCCCCCTCAGGTTTTCCTTTGGAGCCACACGTGGCAATGGGACAGCCAGGACAGTCAGCACTGGGGGATCGGGTTAAGATTGCAAGCACTTCCCAGCTGGCCACGAACCCCTTCCAGAAATGCTTTACCTGGCACGGTCTCGCCTCCGTAGCCCTGTTTGATGAGGGAGAAGACGGCCTTTTGCTGGAGGGCGCAGTCGATGCAGGCCTGCACAGCCTGCTGCAGGGCCGCCGCCGGCCTCTCGGGCCCAAACTGCTCTGGGAGCTGCTGCACCTTTTTTCTGTCGAGGTAAGGCCCCAGGTTCGCTTGTTTGTTGACGTAAATGCAGACTGCAGGCACAAAAAAATAAAAACCCGACAAGGTTATTACAAAACAGCCCTGAGAGCAGATGCTGGCTGTGTACGTTGAGGTTTATTTCACAAGATCTTCCATTCACTGATGAATTGCTGCCATCTGGGGTGTCCCAGCCAGGCTTCCTTGCACTGATTGCCCATTGCCTACATGAAGTGAGTGGAGTTTGGGCCTTTGCTTGGTGTCAGAGGAGAGATAAGCCACATGCAACTAAAGAAGCTCTTGTATGTGCCTGGGCTCTGCTCTTTTGCAGACTACCTTGTCCGTGGCCAGAAAAAATGCCCAGGGTGGCCTTACAGAAAGGGGTAACCTCCAGCCTGAGCTTTGTTTTGTTGTCTCTACATCTCTTTAGACTGGTTCATTGAGAGGCCCTCTCTGAAGCACTGCTCTGAGTTTTGGTTTCTTGCCGCTTCCAAACTTAATGCATCTGCCATTTCTGAAGGGTTACGCTGCACTGAGCTGCACGGCAGAGACACTGGTCTTTGGGAGCTTCCTGACCCTCCACGTCCAACCCAGCACCCTGCAGACTGCATCACCTCAAGTGAAACTCTACATCACACACACTGCTAAATCCCCATTTGGGACCACAACACCATGACTGTGCCACACAGGGGATCTGGGAGGGATGCCCCAGCCTCTCTGCAGCCAAGCCCTGCATGCGTCCTCTCATATGCCATTGCTTGCAAAGGCAGGTTTTTCTACATGCCATAAGGCCTGCCAGTGATAGCCAAAAATTCAGTGTTCTCCTCTCACTAGCATGGACTTATTTTAAGCTTGGCTGAGACCAACTGCATCTTGGAGGAAGCAGAGATAACGCTGTGGTAACTAAGGGCGACTAAGACACAGCCTCGAGTCAGGCTAAAGTGAGACATATTATAATAGCTGGCTGAGTGTGCTCGAGCTGTCATCTCTCAGACAATATAACACTATCCTCTGACAGAAATCAGATATGTGACAGAAAAATACCATCAAGCAGAGTGGAGGACATGATGACAGCTGTGTAAAGTTGGAAATAATTTACAGTTTGCATCACCGTAATGAAAATCTAGTGTGACTATCACAGCACACTCTGCTACCCCATCTCTCACTGAACAGCAGAAGGGGCTCGAGCAGCAGATTCTGGGTAAAGAGGAGGATAATAGCAATCACACTTATCATTACATAGTGCTTTACACCTTCCAAGTGCCAAACAAACAAAGGGGCAACACACGGAAAGACACAAGCAGCATGCATGGATTGCAGGGAGCTGTCAGGGTGCAGCTTTCCTGGTGTGCCACTGTGCCAAACCTCCCTGTGGCTGCAGGATGTGGCTTCTGCTGTGACAAGCCACTGCTTTTGTCAAGGCTGGGTGCACTCTGCAGCCAGTGGTCTGGGTCCCTCTTGGGGGAGTGAGGGCCCCTATGATCCTTTCAGTCCGTATAAGGAGGTAAAAATTGGCTTGAGCTGCCTCCACCTCCTGCAAACCCTGCTCTGGTGGGAGCCTAAATGCACCGTTGGGAAGGTGCTGGGAGAAGAGGTGGCATGAGGACAGGCAGATGGAGCTGCAGGGCACTGCATCTGCAGAGCCTGAAATGAGCCACGGAGCCTCTGCCTCTGCAGCCACCCTGGCGATCTGGTGGGGCTGGTGGACTGTGCCTTCCTGTCCCCTTGGAAAGCAGCACTGGGCACACCTCTCAGGGCAGCACCATGAAACACTGCTCAGCTGATGTTTGCCAAACACTCTGCAGTCTTCACATGTGAAAGGATAAATGAGAATAAAATATATTATTATTGTCACTGTCACTCCGTTTAGTATCATTCTGCTACCAGAGCAGATGGAAAACTTCTCCTCTGTGCATCCCAGCTAAGAAATAATGGGATTTATGTGTTGTGTTTAGATTCTAATGTTATCTAATCCATTTCTCTGCTGAAATCTCAGGGTAAATCAACTGTCTTGTTGATTTTCCTCTCATTTACATCAGTTTAAAAGCACTGACCTATGTTACTTCTGGTAATATAAGCCATAAATGAGTAAGACTGTGTTTTCCCTGAGTACAGTTAGAAATGACCAGGTCTGCTGCTGTGGTAAGGCACTGGGGTTTATGTGCTGGTAACCCTGCCTACAGTCAGACTCTAGCTTCTCCATCCTTCTTCTCCCCACAGCTGTAACAGATGTTTCATGTTCACACTGGGGTTTAGTCAGGTCATTGCAACACATTTGATGGGGTGAGTGTGGGGTATAAAATGGCAGCATTCAGGGGATGTTGATGTCTGCCTTTCAAGAGGAATGGGTCTGACATCTCCACTAAACTCGACACATGGCAGTCAAAATATAGTCTTGTGGGACATCTCTGTTCTGTGTCACTGGTCGCCAGTCTTATCTGCAAACACCCCGTTTTCATGAGCTCTGCCTGTTCTGGAAAGCAGAGCCTCTGGCTGTCAGCCCATGGTTCCTGCTCACCCCTTGGCCTAGGAGCACTTGAGGCTGGGTACCTGTGAGAGCCTGTGGTGTGGCCGAGTTGGGTATTGTAGCTGCATCCTGGGGGATGGAACTAAGATCTGGCTCCGGCGTGCTTCGCGGCGGAGAGATTGCCAAGGGAGGCATCAGGACACGAGGCTTCAGCTGCAAAATACAACCAGTTGAGTAAGGAAAGTGTACACCAGATACTCTGATTTTATTCTGTGCCTGGCACTCCCCATGAACTCCCACTCATTAGCAACCTGCTTTTGCACCACTTTCTCCAGGCCAGGAGCAGCCGTTCTGCTCCCGGGAGATACTGGAGCCTGAAGCCTGACTGATTTGCAGCAGACAGCAGTGCCTGAAGTTAGGGGATGCAAATATTATGCCACCCACTGGGTAGTTATTTACACCTGAGCAAATTGGGTCTAACACTCTAACAAATCAGAGCAATAGCATTTTATGACCCATTTCATGGGGGTGTAAACAATTCTCTGCAATTCAGAAACACAGGGTCTTTAACTACATTATAATTTAGGGCCAAATTCTGCTCTTCGTTACAGGGGTGTAAATCTTGTGTAAATCCAGTGGCACCAAGAGGCTACTTTGGGCTGACACCCATGTAAATAAGCTCAGACCATGGTCCACAGTGTGTTATTACCAGGTAGTAAATACAAACTCCTGCACTGTTGCACCCAGTAGCCTTTGTGACCTGCAGCCCAGTTTGGAGAAGTGAAACATGAGGAGAATTTATGGTGCAACATCACTATGTCTTTATGCTCCTGGCACCTGGGAACATCTCACCAGTCAAATGATGATCAGGTCTTCATAATTATAAAGGGCTGATGTGATGGATGTGACCTGAAGGTCCCACTCTTGCTTTTCCTTCTGCCACAAAGAGAAGCAGGGGAAAAGCAGAGAGCCAAGCACACACCTGGCTGGTTCATATATTTACCTATATTACACCCAGCTGCTCTTCCAGCAGGTGATTTTTTTGTTACTGCTTTTCAGTGGCCAAAGGTAAAAAATGCTGTAAGTGACAAGGGTAAGAATGAAAAGGAATTTTTAGCCCTGTTAGATCTGCAGAGGGTTGCTTCTCTTAGAGCTTACACCCAAGCTGGAAATAATGTATAAAGTGTATTTTAGGTAGAAATGAAGCCAGACCACTATCTACAACCCAAACCTTGAGCAAGTCCTGGTGGAGAGTAGAAGTCATTTTGGATAAAGATTCATGTTGTCCATGGTTATGCTACAAAGGTCTAAAATAATGGTCTCTGATTCAGTGAAATGGGAAAAACAGAAATCTGGGGAAAGGAGAGGGAAGGCTGCTGAACTTAGTGCCATCCAAGGGAGTTTTTAATCATTAAATCTTTGGGAGTTTGGATCATTCCCCAGTTTTTGGCTTATCCCAGCAAGGGCTTCACTAAGAGACAATTCAGGGTCTCTCTCTCATTTTCAGCAGCACAGTAGCCTGTGCTGGGATGGTACCCACCAAAACAAACAAAAAGGCCATCTTTGCTCAGATGGGTGCAACGTTTTCCTGCCAAATTCCACCAGCCCCTTCCTGAACTTGCTCCTTCAGGCAACCCAGAGTTTCCCTCAGAGCAGCTTCTGTGGGCAGATGGGCACGATAAGCCTGGACGGCCATAAAAGGTGGCTCCTGATCCAGGCACCATCCCCTGCAGGGCCATGTTCAGTGCCTAGGGCAGAGGCTGGACCCCACCTGTCTCAGAAGTGCCAGGCACCACCTCCACATGGTACCACTGCCTCCCCTCCTGAACAAGGGAGAAAATGTTCAGTAAGTGAATCTAAGACAACCTATGGATTTGACCTCCTGCTGTATGGCAGCTGCAGGACACCGGGGACCCGGGCTAGTGCCAGTCCTCACCTGCCTGTGCTGTCCTGTGTTTATAAGGTTGTCTTGCCTTCAGATTGGGGTCAGGAAAGACCAACAGCAAAGTGCTGTCAGTGTGTTTTCCAAGCAATTAAAATAAATGGGAGGAAGATGCTGTTTCAAAAATCAAGGTCCCTATCCAGGTTGGGGTTTATCCCATGTGAGAAGGTGAGAAGCAGCATGATTTGTTGTTTTCTGTAGCATGTCAATGACTCACTTTTTTATGGTGAAATGGTCTGGCACTGTGAAACTTTGGGTAGCCCCTGTTCTAGGCTTCTGGGCTTGCTTTTGATCATACACATCTAAGCATATATAATAAATGCATATATATACATATGTGTGTTTGTACCTAGTGTATATGCAGCTATAGAAGTACATACATTGATATAAAGATGTAATATACACTTATATATGTATTACATAGAATCATAGAACCATAGAATGGTTTGAGCTGGAAGGGACCTTCAAGATCACCTAGTTCCAACCCCCCTGCATGGGCAGGGACACCTCCCACTAGACCAGGTTGCTCAGAGCCCCATCCAACCTGCCCTTCAACACTTCCAGGGATGGGGCTTCCACAGCTTCCTGGGCAACCTGGCCCAGTGTCTCACCACCCTCACACTCCAGAATTTCTTCCTCATGTCTCACCTCAATCTCCCCTCCTCCAGTTTTAATCCATTCCCCCTTGTCCTCTCACTACAAGCCTTTGTCCAAAGCCCCTCCCCAGCTTTCCTGGAGCCCCTTCAGGCACTGGAAGGTGCTCTGAGGTCTCCCTGGAGCCTTCTCTTCTCCAGGCTGAACAGCCCCAACTCTCTCAGCCTGTCTCCAGAGCAGAGCTGATCCAGCTCTTGGATCATCTTTGTGACCTCCTCTGGACTCACTCTAACAGCTCCATGTCCTTCCTGTGTTGGGGGTTCCAGGACTGGACACAGTACTCCAGGTGGGGTCTTTATGTATACATATATAAATATATATATGCACTCACACATGCACACAACTATATAGATAATATTTTGGAGTCCTGATTGTTTCACTAGCATGTTGGCTTCTTAACATCAGAACTGGTTCATGGCCCTGGGTCTCCAAACACAGGCACACAAGTCCCCTTTCCAGCCCTGGAGCCTCGTGCACCATCTGAGTGTGCACTGCCCCAGCAGCACCATCAGCCTGGTGGAGGTGGGACAGTGCCTGGTACAACTCTTTCTCCACCTGCTCCCTGGTTCTTGAAGGTCCAGTCAGGCTTATGTTCAAGAGCAAATAAACAGAGGACAAGACTTTTGTAAACTCTCTATCTTGGCAGCCCCTTCTTGGCAGTTTGCTGGTTTAGTGAACAGTTTACTACAAACTTAATTGCAACAAAATGAGCTCTACAGCCTCTGGATACAGATACATGCCATTTTATTAGGGGTAGCAGAGAATGTGCCTTCATTAGCTCAAAATAAAACAATGCCTGATTATAAGAGGCAGTACTCACAAACGTGGCTTAAATACCTCCCTGCCACTGAAACTCTGAGTAGACCCTGAATATCACTGAGTGTAAATCTCAAAGTTAAATTTCAGTTAAAGATGTCTTTTCTTGGACTGATTCTTCACTATCAAAGAACCAACCCAATCAACCAGCTGACTGACTGAGAGCTTTGCAGTAGAGACCACATCTGCATGAATGTGAAAAAAAAGCAGTGAACATCATAGCTCCTTATCTTTATGGCCCCTAGTTTCCCATGCTGGTTGTCCTTTGTCCCCTTGTCCTGACAAAACATTTGCTACAAAAGGCTGAGGTTCACCTCCTCTCCGTGGGCCTGTGTCCTGTCAGCTGGGAGGGCAGAGGCATCTCCTGGCCACAAGAGCTTTTGCTGCTGGAGAGAAAACATCCTGCAGCCCCTGGAGATGTGCACACAGATGTGCACCAACATGAGCACGTGGGCCAGCCTGGTCTTGCCATGTGGCCTTCTGATGCTGGGCAGAAGTGTACATTAAACCCACACTGGGAAAGCACAGACCTTCTGAGTACCTGTTTTAGGGTCCTTGGCTATACCTCGTGCTCTCTGTGCACTTGACTGCAGGTGAGGAGGCTCAGCACGAGGCAAGCCAGGGCTCAGCGTGGTCATCAAGGCAGAGAGGGGTCATTGCTGTGCTGGAAAAGGCAAAACACAGCCCAAGGTCCTTCCCACCTTTTCTTCTGGTGTCATGCCACACAGCAAATGATGCAGGGGAGTCTGCACACAGCCTCCTACACCCCCTAAGTGCTTTGTGGCTGTGTCACAGGACTGAAGAATAATCAGGGCACTTGAAGGTTGTCTCTGCAATTTCAGTCCCAGTGTGTCAGAATCCTGACTGCTTATTTGTCATCATGAATTGTGACTTCTAGGGCAGCAGGGGAGCCTGTGCCCTGTAGTGGCAATTGCCACTCCACCTGCTGTCCTGCCCAGAGTGACTCTCACTGACCACCCCACCTGGTAGGAGCTTCCAAGGCCCTGGCCAACTGCTCGCATGGGCTGGGGCCACCTCCCCAGATGGGAGCTGCTGCCATGACACAGGGGGGACAAACTGTCCTTGGGCTGCTCAGGCAGGGCCATTGCTATGTTGGCCTCTGGGAGGGATGTGGTGGTCTTTGCACGTCACTCAGATATCCTCTAACACTGTCAGTCCTCCCACGATGCTAACTCAGCCTTCCCTCATAGGGGCTTTCCAGGTGGCTCTCCAGGGCTGTCCCTCACTTACAGCCAGAGAAATAAAACCAATCCATCTACTGACCACCTCTCAGCTGCCAGAATAGACTTTAATGAGATTTAGACAGTCAGAGAGAATATTGTATTTAGGGAAAATACAGCATTTTATGGCAAATAGCTCTGCATCAGCTACAAAACAGTTTTTGGAAAAACAGCTGATGAAATTTTATTACCAAAGCTATGAAAAATTAACAGGATAGTGAGGGAAAGGACTTTGCTTGGCAGTGAAGCACGATGAAATGTCATTTCAGGAAGACACAGATATTTGCTTTAATATCAATGAAAACAGGCAGTGGGTCATCTGGCTATAAAGAGCATGTGATTAAAAATGTCTGTTATTCACATCTCAGTCAAAATAAATTTAAATCTAGGCTGTAAATTCCTGGTTTGCTAAAAATTCAGAAGTACTTTTCCATCTGTTCCGTAATAATTCAGCTATCTGGTTCCTAAAAAGAATTTGGTCGTCTGCCATTTGGGCAGGGAGTAATTTTTTAAAATGCGTTTCAGTCTCGTGGTACCTGAAAGTCATACAATTAGCGGGCTAATTAAATGAAGCTAGAGTTCCCCGTCAAAAAAAAAAAAAAAAAAAAAAAAAAAAAGGCAATCTTTGACTCACACTGAGGAAGTGTTTGTGATGGAGAGGAGTTCACTTCAGCTGAGAGCAGAGCACACAAAGGTGCCTCACAGAAAACACCGCTTCGGCGCACGGATCCTGCAGCACAGCGCCAGGCCAGGTGCCAGGGGTGCTGCAGCTCACCAGTGGCAGCTCCAGCAGCTGAAGCCACCCGTTCTAAAAAGAGGCCTTTTTACTCACTGTCACTCACTGAAAAGCAGCAGCATCCCAGATTCACTGCCAAAGGTAAGCTCCTGGGGGCGGAGAGGAGGCATGTGTGGCACCCAGTGGGGGGAAGGGCTTCCCTTCAGAAGGAGGGGGGCAAGAGTGGGCAAGTGCTCGGCCACCTAGGGCTGAAGCACAGAATCATGCAATGTGTGGGGTTGGAAGGGACCTTGAAAGGTCGTCTAGTCCAGCCCCCCTGAAGTGCACAGGGATCTTTTTAACTAGATCAGGTTGCTCAGAGCCTCCTCAAGCCTGACCTTGAATGTTTCCAGGGATGGGACCTCCATCACCACCTCTCTGGGCGACCTGGGCCAGTGTCTCACCACCCTCACACTAAAAAGCAAGTAGCACGAGCGGTGCGTGCAATAATAAGGGCAGCCTGCTCTAGATAAAGCCCAAACCCCAGGAGCTGAGACGTTGCTGAGACGTTTGGTCCCTGTGCCTGGAGCTTGGCCAGCAGCACTGCTCATGGGGCCTTGCTGCTTCCTCAGAACCAGGCCCAGACCTTCTCCAGGGGAGGCTTTTCTGTTTTGACATCAGGAACTTCAGCAGCTCGTATTTTCTAGCAGTCAGCGATTTGCCCTCCTTGTACAACGGGCTGCACGTCTGCACCCATTCCCATGGAAAACAAGGAACATGCACAGCAAACAGGCACAGTGCCCCTAGCTGGCTGGGGACAGAGATGGAGAGAAGAACAGAGCAATCTACTGACAGCAAGACCCCTCACTGCAGTGTAGCTCATTTTCCCTCCCCAGAATCAATTCCCTTCCCCTCAGCATGGCAGTCCCATTTTTGCTTGGTCTGAGGAATAACAAGGGCCCCCTCCTGCTGGTGCTGAGCCCACCAGGGGGGTACGGTGGGATAGCCCCAGCCCACCAGCTGCATGTGGCTGAGGGGACTCAGGTTTCTTTCTTTAGCCCTGCCTTCCCACCTGGGTCACGTTGAGAGCTGGGCATGATTTTCCCCCAAAGGGAGCAGTCAAATTATTAAACCTGCCTTTCCATCACTGAGTGGAATCTCATTACTTTCTAAAATGTCCTCCCCTTATTTTTCTCCTTTGGAAATTAGGGTTATTTTCTCCTTTTACACCCACTCCCCTGTGTTTCTCTCCTTTTCATTTCCTTTTGTTTTATTTCTAATCACTGTAAGTGAGAGAGAAGAAACAAGTGACAAATGAGAGAGAAACACTTCACAGAAGGTGTGCAGCAATCTCACACAATGCTGTGGGAGACAATTTATTTTCAAACAACACAAATTAAAGTAACTGTAGACTTTTAAAAATTAGATTCCCTCTATTTTTCACCAGCTCAGGTAGAAAAGAAAATCGCTTCTTTTACTTCTTTTGGATTGGTCTACCCCATGCTTGTACAACTTTGCATTTCCAGCATTTCACCTGAAATACTTGGAGAATTAAAGAATCATAGAATGGTTTGGGTTGGAAGGGATGTTAAAGATCACCTAGTTCCAACCCCCCTGCATGGGCAGGGACACCTCCCACCAGACCAGGTTGCTCAGAGCCCCATCCAACCTGCCCTTCAACACTTCCAGGGATGGGGCTTCCACAGCTTCCCTGGGCAACCTGGCCCAGTGTCTCACCACCCTCGTGCTAAGGAATTTCTTCCTCATGTCTCACCTCAATCTCCCCTCCTCCAGTTTTAATCCATTGCCCCTTGTCCTCTCACTACAAGCCCTTGTCCAAAGTCCCTCCCCAGCTTTCCTGGAGCCCCTTCAGGCACTGGAAGGTGCTCTGAGGTCTCCCTGGAGCCTTCTCTTCTCCAGGCTGAACAGCCCCAACTCTCTCAGCCTGTCTCCAGAGCAGAGCTGCTCCAGCCCTCGGATCATCTTTGTAAAAATATATTAAAAAACAATTAAATTAAAAAAGAAAATGTATTAAAACCAGCAGGTGGTGGAGAAGGAGTGTGCAAATCACGTCTCTACCTTATACCCAGGTTTTCTCCCTCTCTTCTTTGGGATCTTCACGACTGGCAAAGCACTGGCTGGTGCCGAGTAGAGGTTGTGAACGGCCACCTTGATGGGCGTGGGCTGCAGCGGGGGCCGCCCTCGCTTCCTCCCCCCCCGGCCTGGGGGACTGCATCTCCCCGGGGGCTGGGCTGGGGGGCAGGCACGGCAAGTGGCTCATCTCCCCCGGGGCTGCTGAACAACTAGAAGGGAAAGAAAAAGGGGGGAAAAAAAGAAAAAGAGCTTTTTATTTGTTTTTCATTTCAGATTTTTCATCCCAAGGCAGTTTTCTCGTGCTGTCATTCTCCCCATTACCATTAATCATGAAGCAGGAAGAAATATCCCAGAGATGTGCATTCCTGGGTGGGATTCACCTGACCACAGCTGCCTCAGCTGGTCCAAAGTGGGGCAAAACCCTTGTCATGCCTGTTTCTCTCCACTGATTATAAATATAATACAAAGAGCTGCCCGAGGTGGTGAGGCCTTGATTTCAGATGTCCCACAGGTGAACCCCACAACGGCCACCTTAGCCCTGCATCCTGCAGAGAAGATGGAGCTTGCACCCATCACTCAGTGCCTGCTTCAGAGGGGGGGTTGAAGTAGATAACCTCCTGAGGTCCCTGTCAACCTGGTTTGTTTGGGTTTTTTTCCCAGATCCTGTGGTTCTGCAAATCCTCTCTCACCTCAGAAGTGCTACCAGTACTAAAATGGACTTCCCTCCACTCCACAGGCAGCACTCCTGAGTGGGGAGGCTGAGCTGGACCACGAGGAGCAGCACAAGGTAGCAGCATTGGAGGAGAATTGCCAAACATTTCCTCTCTGCAATTTTATAGCATCTGTTACCACGCCTGTTAGCAGTGGGCTTTTGGATGAACTCCATCACAAGCTGTTACTTCACCACAACCCCATGCAGCCTGATGAAGTTGAGCAGGGGTAATGGAGTGGAATCTGGTCCATTTCCCTTTGTCCAGGTTTTAATAAAGAAAACAAATACACAACCCTGCACAGACTACCGAGGGAATATACAGCATTCTTCACAGCTTCTGGCAAGGGTCATGTGCTAACAAAGGTCAATTAAAATTAAAACAACCCACAGAAATACTTTTTCAATGCTGGGTTGTTCAGGCATTTGCTTTCCTGTGTGTGTGCAGAATACTAGTCCCAGTCCTGCCTGCAGGCATTGCTAGATGTAAGGGTCTAGGCAGTCCTCAGGCTCTTATGGTAAGCCTTGTGATGGCTGATGTTTTCCATTCCATGGTGTCCCAGGCCAGGGATAACAGAAGACTCCCTGCTCTCTGTTTTTACTGAGCAGTCTCATAGCCCTCTCAGCTGCATAGCCTTAAAGATGTGGGCCAAAAGCACCCCCTAAGCTCAAAAACACAAAGCAGGTAAAGGTTTGTTTATTCCTGCAAATTTTTACCAAATCTACAAGCTGTAAAATCTACTGTCATCTCACTACACTTCAAACAGCACCATTTCAGAACCTAGTGTGATTGGACTGATCAGAGCAGACGTTGATGGGAATGAAATCAGGGTTGCTCACCCACATGGTGGGAAGGGTCCAACCAAGGGGCCACTGGTGACAAGTGTCTGCACCTGGGGGCTTCTCTGCTTCCAAGGCAATTAAGTTTTGCCTAGTTAAAACTTTGTAAGAATGACTGACTAACAAGCAACTCACTTCTCTGGTCTCATCCAGGCAGTAGTTTACACAGTAGGATAAGAAAAACAAAGAGCTCCCAGCCCTACCCTCCAGTAAATCCATTTATTTGCAGTATATTAAAAACTGGGTGTTTGTTTTTTTTAGTAACACCAGGGGTATCTGCTCATTTCAGACGGGTCCATTACATATGGCAGGACTTCTAGATTGAGTATGAAGTTTTCAGTCTTCAACATCAGCTGCCTAGAACTCTCCTGCAAGAACTGAATGTCTAACATCAGACCAGAACAAACCTGCAGTGCCCACTTCACCATATTGCCCAGGGCCACTGTGGTGGCACTCTCCAAGTGTGCTCAGCCAGCTTGGGAACCACCTGAAAGCCTGCCATGGGGCTCTGATTTTTACCAAGTAAAATCTCCTGTGACTGCACAGACTACTTTCAGGATTAAAAGCATCAGGCTTGCCACAGCAGGAGTCAAATGGAAAGGCTCTGTCTATCCTGAGCATCGCTGCTTTCCTTCTGTCTTCAGCAATGTGCATTTTCCTCCCTGTAGTGCTTTCTGAGGGACACCCTTGGTGCCTCTTCCACCTCCCAAAGCAAAACGTCCCTGGGATGTCACAGGCTGGCTGCAGGCAGGGAGTTCAGCAGGGAAGGGAAATGCAAGGATTACGCTGGATTTGGCACAAAAACCCACTGTAAAAGCCTAGTGCTTCAGGCTTTGCATTTTGGTCTGCTTTAAATAAAGCCTGGCAAGACAAATTTTCACAGAGGATCTTGGCAGAGACTGGTGGAGACAAGCCCAGGCCAGCTTTGCTCCCTGCCTGGGGAAGAGCAGGGGTTCCTACAGTGGGGGCCACTGGTGGCCATGGGGCTGTGAGACAGGGGGTATGGACCTTCACTGAACACCACACTGCTCTGCCATTATCACATTGTCCTTTGATGGTAAAAGGTGGTGGCACCTCAGAAACTCTGAGACTTGAGCACTTCTTTGACTGAAATGCTGCTTTCTTCTGCAACCAGTGAGGAATGAAACACACGGTGGCCTGGAAACCCAGTAAATATTAGCAATCACCATTTCTTTTGTCCTCTATCTCTGCTTTTGAGACTTCAGCCACTCTGCTTTGGCAAAACCTCTTACAACTCCTCGCCACACGTGCTGACACACAAGACCCAGCTGGACTGTGCACAAAATTATCTCAGTGTAACGTGTGTGAACTGATACAGCAAAGACAAGAAGTCGTCTGCAGTACACAAGCTGTTGCTATTACACTTAATTACAAACCCAACCATGACTTGATTCTCCTTTCTTTTATGCTAAGGGAAATGGAGAGTGCCTTTGGTGGAATTTACTGGAAGGCAATGGTGCTCCCCAGCAGTGGGGAAGAGCAGACAAACAAAGATTGCCTCTGCCTGATGGTGGGGGGTGACAGCATAACCTCATCTTCCAGCCAGGAGAAAGCTCTTGAGCAGGCTGGAAAAACACTCAGTCAAATTGTGGGCTGGCCAGAGAGACAGAGGGACAGGAGGGCTTGTCTGAGTGACCCCCAACAAAGTGAGGGTGTTACCCTGGTAAGACTTCCCTGGGGCAGCTCTGGCTGCTGCCACAGCCTGGGCTTGACCCATGGCTCAGCTGCTGGAAAGCTTGGTGGCTTCAAGGCAAGTTAAGAGAACTTGATGCAATTTAAGGGCAAATTCAAGGAAGCAAATTACAGGCTACTAACAAAGGCACTGCCTCAGATCAGGAAATCACTGCAGTACAAATAGCCTGGCAGGGTGCTTGGGAGGGCAATCACTGTACGTTTGCCCTGTCCTTGTACCTTTCCTAAGGCTCTAGCTTTGGATGACCAAGGATGGTGCAGCTTCAGTCTGACCTGGGTCTGTGACTTTCCTATTCTTAGTTTAAAAATAACAGCAGATAACTGCTTTACATTTATGCCTTCTTGTCACCTAATGCAGGGCTAGACACAGGGCAATCTCTCCTTACTTGTCTCTCAAACATTGCCATCTGGAAATTTAATTTCCAACCCTGCCTTCCACATTGCCCCACCAGATCCCAGAGAGTAGGAAGCAGGGAAACGCCTCTCCCCACCCTGACACCTGGGTGAGTGCTGCCAAGTGTGAAATCTTGTTCCCTCTGGGCAGCAGAGCTTTTGCTGTGACTTCACAGAATCATAGAATGGTTTGTGTTGGAAGGGACCTTCAAGATCATCTAGTCCCAACCCCCCTGCATGGGCAGGGACACCTCCCACTAGACCAGGTTGCTCAGAGCCCCATCCAACCTGCCCTTCAACACTTCCAGGGATGGGGCTTCCACAGCTTCCCTGGGCAACCTGGGCCACTGTCTCACCACCCTCACACTAAAGAATTTCTTCCTCATGTCTAACCTGAATCTCCCCTCTTCCAGCTTAAAACCATCACTTCTCATCCTATCACTGCCCTCTCTGGTGAAAAGCCCCTCCCCAGTTTTTCTGTAGCCCCTTCAGGCACTGGAAGGTGCTCTGAGGTCTCCCTGGAGCCTTCTCTTCTCCAGGCTGAACAGCCCCAACTCTCTCAGCCTGTCTCCAGAGCAGAGCTGCTCCAGCCCTTGGATCATCTTTGTGGCCTCCTCTGGACTCTCTCCAGGAGCTCCATGTCCTTCCTGTGTTGGGGGCTCCAGGACTGGACACAGTACTCCAGGTGGGGGTCTCATAAGTGCGGAGTAGAGGGGCAAAAGAAGATCCCAAGGAGCACCCTGTGCCTAGCAGTCTGCCCCTGTGGATGGCTGGGGTGGAGAGAAAAACCTCTCCTAGACCAACACTAGTGCCCTTGTAGGATGTTGCCAACAACCTGTGCTTGCTCTGCACCATGTGTTGGTGTATTTGCTGTACAATGAGTAGCACAGCTTAACGTGCTGAGAGCAGAGGGAGCTGCAGGGCATTTCCTTCCAAGCTGAGTATTTTTTATGGACTGCAAAGATCCCTTCTTAATAAAAATAAATGCCTGCAACAAATGCAGCTCTTAACCTGCGCTTCAGTAACTGCAAGGGCTGAAGGTAAAAATATCACATTAAATTTTATATCAGTAATTCCAGAGGATGATCATTTAAACTTGGTTTACACCAGGACTCCTGCAAACCCATGCCTGGGCTGGCCCAGGGATGATGCATAGGGAAGGAACAGGATTTTCATGCCCTAAGCCAAAGGAAGGCACAAAAGTGCAGTTGAGGAGGAAATGTGCCCATTTCACAGCAGCTGAAGGAGAATGCCCTTCTCTCCCAGTACAACCACTGGTCCCAGCAGCAGAAAGACTCTCACCCAGGAGTCCCTGCCAGCACTTGCAGCCCTGCCTCCAATTCTTGCCTCCTGCAGAGCTCCATGGCTCCCAGTTCTACATACCCAACAGCCCTCTGAGGAAAAGATACAAACTCCTTGTAATCTTGTCTGTCCTTCCTTCAGCTGTTGCTCAGGGACGCACACTCTGCTGGGGAATATCACTTCATTAAAAGGGAGGGAGGGGACACTGTTCAGCCAGTCACAGGACTGTTTTCCCCTCCTCCTCTGTGCACAGCAGGGCAGCCCTTTGACTGTGACTGCTTGGAGATGATGGCCTGCTGAGCAGGTGAGCAAAATGAGGAGCAAAGCTTTATACCCGCGTGCTCCTCTTGGGCAGCATTCAGGGTCATGAGGCATCACACGCCTCTTCATCAGGAACACCAAAGCACCACATACTACATGAATAGTAAGTGTTTAGTGAAGCACACAGCAGGAGGCTTTGCTAATAAAAGCATTGAACCAGTGTTCTCTGGATGTCTGGATGTGATTGCCTAATGATGTTGCATGGAGAGCACCCACCTCACCATCGCTCAAAGAAAGGTCAGGATAATTTTCAGCCTTGGCATGAAGTTCTTCTACGGTGATTTGCAAGGCTTTTCTCTTCTCTTACCTATTGCCTTGGGGATTGAAGTGAGAAAAAGCTGCTTCTCTGAGGAACTCACTTGCCCGTTTTGATCCCAGGAAGAGAATTTCTACATCAAACCCTTGAGACTGTCCAGCCAACAGGATCTGAGCAGAAAGGCCCATTTTCCCAAACCAATTATTAAAGGAACAAATGACTCAGCTATCTGTGCTAGCTGAGGGAACCAAGAATGGGATTCACCCCACCTGATTTCAAACCTCAGTTAGTCCATCACCTCTGTAAAGGTACCTCTGGACACTGCAGAGATGATCTCTCTTACACCCTGTGTCACATCTGCCAAAAAGTCTTGGCCACTTCAGGTCATCTCAGGTGGCACTAGGAGACTATTTTAGGCAACAAGACTTAGCCATAGGGAATAGTTCAATAACAGATTAAGACACCTAAATGCCTGCATTCAGACCCTTATATGGAAGTGTCTCTGTGTGTGCTGGATGTTTGACCTCCCATGGTGTCAATGAAGATCCAGCCAATATGGTTGAAGGTCTGCAGTCATTCAGCTGGCCAGACCTAGATGTAGTTTATGGTGGGCTCAGTGGCTCTAAGGTCCACTGACCAGCTGCAATTTGATGATCATGGGAGCTTTGCTACTTCCTTGTAGACACCTGTATTTAGGTGTCTTGATCCAGAACTAATCCCATTTCTAAAAGGTGGGTGTGACTGATCTATTTTATCTGCAGCGTTAGGGCAAGGTTAATTGTGCCCTACATACACATGGTTCTTCTGTTTATAAAGTGAGTCCAAGAAAACAAGCTTTTATCTAGATACCTACAATGCTCAGGTGAATCCCACCCTTGGTTGCTCATGCCTACCCACAATGGCCAGTTCTGGTTTACCCTGTGTTCAGGATATTTCTGGTTAACAGTACATTGCATTGCAGAAGAAAGCGTGGCCTTTTGGGGAGTGGAAACTCAAGTCTCACAGGTAAGAAGGACTTGAGATTCCTGGGCTTGTCCCAGCCTCCCTGGGGTCTGGGGTAAGGAACTTCATACCCATTCAGTGTCTCACTTTCTCATGTCTCCAATGTGTCCCACAGCATCCATGCCAGGAGTCAGGAAGACAAGCAGACACATGAAGTGACTTGCTTGAGACAAAGGCAACTGATAGCAGGGTCCAGACCCCTCACCCTCCCATCATCTATATCCCAACCATTGCCACAGGCTGCTTCCCAAGGAAAAGTGGGCAACATATTTCAGTACCTCTCACTCAGCTAAAATAATGTGTTTCCCCTCTAAGTCCCTGGAGGGGTTGAATTTTGCCCACTATCTTGTGTCTTAAACATTCTCACAAGCAGTTTAAAAAAGGCTGAAGAAAATACAAACACCTTTTCTTCTGCTTGAAGCCACTCCCAAGGATGTTGATCTTGAGGTATTCCAGAGGTATTTGTCAGTACTCCCTACACAGAGAAGTGCTACAGCACAGCCTGGAAGCAGATACAAAGAGGAGTGAACGTGGTTTTGTTCTGGGCTGCAAAAACATGGATTTCTAATGAGCTACAATCTTCTGTTCGAGCTGGTAGCCCCGTATCATTTTGACCCTGCAGCAGAGCAGAGATCCCAGCTCTCCTTGATAGAACTGAAAGCAGTGGCAGGATCCAAAACAACACACACCAGCATCCCTCACTGCATAGACTTTGCCTACCTTGCCCTGGGGCCACCATGTCAGCCAGAGACAGCATTATTTGACTTTAGTGAATGTGTCCTAGCGCAGCAGAAACCCAGCAACATTTCTTGCCACGGGTGTTGTGCTGGCTGCTCCCCCCTTCAGAAGGGGCCCTGCAGCTGCTGAGGGCAGGTCCTGCAGAGCTGCTTTTGGTATTTTCACAGTCGCTGTGTTGGGGTAGGAAAGGACCAGGTACCATGCAAGCAGCCTGCAGTGCTGCCCCCTCCCCTCTCCTCCCTGTCACCATCTCGGGTGGCTTAACAAAAGTGAGCTGGTAAGAGACAGCATGGGATTCTTCAAAATCCAGAAATACTGATGGTGTCTGCTCCTTTCCTTCTTACAAAAAGCACGAGAAAGAAAAAATGGTTCCTGGTGTCATTTTACAGCCTGCTATTTTATATTTTAAGTGAAACTCAGCAGCAGTGACAGTGCTGTCCTTGAGGAGGTGTTCCTTTGAAGGATAGCACCCTGGTGACAGCAGGTAGAGCAGTAGCTGCGTGCCCCCCTCTCACTCAGGTTTGCTTAATGAGCCAGAAGAACTTGAAAACCCTGGTGAGAATGGGACCCCCAGGAGCAGCCGAGGCCAGCCTTGCCTCTTGATCTTACCTTTCTTCATTTGGCCTGACATTTTTGTTGCAGACGAGCAGCCTGTGGCAGGGAATTGAGGAAAGGGAACTTTACGGAGATGGAGAGAGCGAGTGGGCAGAGCACCAAAGGAAAGCTGGGGAAAATGGGTGCAACGAGGCCACATGAGTGGCAAAGGTCCCTTTGCTGAGGTGGTCAAGTCAAATGTGTGCAAAAAAAGGGAGAAAACAGAGGCAACTCACTTCTTTTCTCTCATGTGAAAGAAACATGCAGCTAGCAGGACCATTTCTGGTACCGCAGAGAAACAAGAAGAAACTGGACTCGGTCTCCCACATGGATGAGCTGCTGGAGAGGGTGGAGTCCCTCTTGCAGGTCTTTGCCTCAGACTGTCATTAACTATTTGTGAGACAAGCTCCTTGCAAAACATCTTGAGTCCCTCCCCTCACTCTCCCAAGGTCTTCTGCTTCAGGTTCTGGGTATGCAGAGGTGCCATTTCAGTTTGCTAAGAAAAGCCTCTTAAATTCCCCTGTCCTGAAATCCTGAGGGTGGCAAAATACAGGCTGCTGGTGGAGCCATCCAAGAACCATGCAAAAGTCCCTCGTCAAGCTGAAAGGGGTAGCACAGAGACCTGAGGCCAGGGACTGAGTATTAAAAGTTTGGTATTTATTGTAGAAGTACTTATTCCTGCAGACTTGCAGTCTCAGAATTGCCCTGCTTTGGCCTTCTGTAGTCCAGGGCCAAGTGACTTATCCAGTGACCAACAGGACTGTAAAGCAGGGCACACTGCTCTTTTCTCTCTGAAATACCAGATGAGTTTCCAACACCAAGGCCCTCCACCCTGACTTGCCCCAGCTCAAACCCCAAATGCTGGAGATGCAAAGATGGCCAAGATCATAGAATCATAGAATGGTTTGGGTTGGAAGGGATCTTCAAGATCATCTAGTTCCAACCCCCCTGCAATGGGCAGGGACACCTCCCACTAGACCAGGTTGCTCAGAGCCCCATCCAACCTGCCCTTCAACACTTCCAGGGATGGGGCTTCCACAGCTTCCCTGGGCAACCTGGCCCAGTGTCTCACCACCCTCACACTCAAGAATTTCTTCCTCATGTCTCACCTCAATCTCCCCTCTTCCAGTTTTAATCCATTCCCCCCCTGTCCTCTCACTACAAGCCCTTGTCCAAAGTCCCTCCCCAGCTTTCCTGGAGCCCCTTCAGGCACTGGCAGGTGCTCTGAGGTCTCCCTGGAGCCTTCTCTTCTCCAGGCTGAACAGCCCCAACTCTCTCAGCCTGTCTCCAGAGCAGAGCTGCTCCAGCCCTCAGATCATCTTCATGGCCTCCTCTGGACTTCTCCCCGGAGCTCAATGTCCTTCTTACGTTGGGGGCTCCAGAATTTGATGTCTGTTATTAATTAATTAGATGACATTGGAACAAATCTTTCCATAAATGCCTGTATGTTTGCAGCCCAGATAGGGCTTCAGCCTGTAAAACTGAGGTTGAGTTACTCTGAACCAGCAATTAAATTTAAATTGGGATTTGTATCATAGCAGGTTCTGCTTCACATATTCAGCCAAGTGATTGCTAGTTGAGACACCCTTGTTTCTGATCACACACTTTGCCAGTGTAATTTACAGGTTGCTTTCCAGAAGTCCCCTCCTGCCACTAGCTTTGTTACCAAGGAACTTGCACAGCTAACAAGCTAACCCTCCTTGAACTACAGGCACACAAGCAGTATCTTATTTATCTGCAGCCTTCAGACCAGCAAAGGAAGCACCAACTTCTCTTCTGAATGCAGTTATTTTCTTTCTCATCTTCTGTGTCTTGCACAGAAGCCAGACCCTTTTATCACCCGTTAGCCACAGATCCTTTCTGCTCTCTGTTAAATTTTCAGGGGCAAAGATTTGGCACAAATGAATGTGGAATGACAACATTTTTATTACGGCCATTTCAGTTCTCTAGCTGAGTCTGTAATTGGCTGATACTCATATTTTTTCTGTCTGGCAGTTCTTTGGCCTCTTCTTTTATAACTGCTTGCCTTTTTCCCTCCCTCCCCCCTCCCAAGTTTTCTCTAGTGTTTACGTTTATGGGACATCTTCAACCAGTGTCTGCCATAAAGGGATGAGCCTCACAGAGCTGCCCTCTCACTTCAAAGAAGGATCCAAATATCTAGATAATTTCCCTGAACTCCTTCCAGTGTTTTCTTGAACCATGAATGCATTGCCCTTCCTGCAGAAAAAAACAAGTTTGGCATTTATACGTAGCAAGAAGAAGAAGTAGGTACCTAACTCACAGGAGATCAATGTATTCAGATGGTGGGAGATGACCAAGGAGAAGAGGCAATGACCAAACACTTCTCATTTTTCTACATCCTATGTGCCCTCTCATCACACAGAATCCCTCTCAAGTGCATTTGTCACAGCAGAAGTTAAGGAAGGATTTTGCACACATTTCTGTGGAAGAGATGGAGGAGAATAAATATCAATAGACAGTGGAGAGGGATTCTCACCAACGTCACACCAACAAGCAGACGTGCAAGGATTCAGGCTGCTTCTCCCAACTTGCCTGGTGCACACTGCACTGAGAGCTGGCTGGGAATTTTTGGAAACCACAACGTATAAAAATTCTTTTTTAAGCAAACATTTTTCAGTACAGAGCAAGGTGCAACAAAGCTTTTGTTTGAAAGCAGTAAAAGAGGTCGACTCAGCCCAGCCCTGTCACCCTCTGCCTGGGCACTCCCCAGCACAGGGGAGCATGAAAACCTGGTCCCCATCACACCAAACAGGAGTCTCTCTAACTCCAGCTATACTACTAAATTAAAGAGGAGCAGGACTAATGTCCATCTCCAGGGCTTAGGGTGCAGCATAGATTCCATCCACGTGGCTAAGGTTGGCCCCTGGGCTGCAGATTTGGTTTGGGAGAGGTGGATGGAGCAGCCTGGATGAGATCCAGGGAGGATGCTAATGTTAGGCAGAGTGGAGAAGGTTGAGAGCTGTGCCCTTTTTCTACTGATAAAAGGGGATGCTCTACTATGGAGGAGATGGCCCCTCAAGGGCAGACTGTTACCCAGTGTGAGGTCTTAGCTGCCCATCACCTGCTGTCATGGCTCTCCCATGTTGTGTGTCTTCTTCACAGAGCGACTCCATCCCACCTTCACACACTGGATATACGGACACTGGCTCTTTGGCTTTCTCCCATGTACTTTGAAATGGCCATGATTTAAACCCAGCACAGAGTGAGAATGAGCTTTCCACCCCCAAAACGCTGGCAGGACAGTGATCTGTTTCTCACCAGCCCTGCTGATGGTGCCCCAGCCTTTCCTCAATTCCTGCCAGCCTGGAGCTGACCTGGACTGCACAACCTGGGCTGCTCCCTGGAACCATCTGGAATAAGCAGAAAGTCTCTAGCACGGAAACAGGAGTCAAGTTGAAAAACTCCCTGTCTTCCCCAGATCCAGTGGACCTCCAGAGGTGTAACAAAAAATACAGATGAACTTTATAGCAGAAAAGACAAAACTGTCATGAGCAGTTTGAGGTGGTCTGGGGGCTCTTTGCTGGCATTTAGTGCCCCCTGTGGTACTCCAGGCATTTCATTATGTCTTCCATACTCTCATCCTCAATTACTTTCCCAAGTTAAGTATATTTTTAACACAGAGACAGCCCTGGTCCTGGGCACAACCCCCATCATTCCCTGCCTTTCTGGAGTCCACAACATGAAATAAAATTTCTGTGCCTTCTCCCTAGCCAAATCCTGTCTACTGCATGAAATCACCTGGGCTAATGCGCCCATGTTGGAAAAAGAGGTGGAACACTCTCCTTTCCCAATAAAATGTGCTCTCCAGGCAGTGTGAGCACAGAAGAAGCCATCCAGTTCCCCTGTCCCACACAAATGATATCCCAGCAGAGTGCAAAGGACCCCAGGGGCTTCAGAAGCTGAGTCCTGTCCCCCTGCTCCTGTGTCACCCCCTGCTCTGCCTCTCTTTCTGTCACCAGTAATGTCCAGCCCCTGACTCTGGGATGATTTCTCTCCACCACCAACACACTTGGCTGGATGGTGCACACCAGCTGATAGGCCTACCACAGATATCTGTCCCAGGAAAGAAATTAACCCCCTAAATTTGAAGTGATATTACAAAAGTCAATAGGGAAATATCTTTTCTTAAACAGAGGGCAGGAATTTCATACATTTCTCACATAAAGTTATCCTTATTCCTCAGGGACCCGCTGCACTTTTATATTACATTTTGAGAAATAATACTTATAAAAGATTCATCCTTTTCTGACATAAACTGGAGCAGCTCTTATGTTTCTGTCTTTAGAGACTTCAGGGACCACAGCATCTGAAGATGCTCAAAGCTTTCACTTCCATGCACAGAAGATGTTTTATCTTCAAACCATGTTTTAACATTCTAATTGGACAACATAAATAAAAAGATATTTGTTTAATCATTAAGTTCAGGAACAAGAAAAGCATGTGCATCACTTGCTATGTGTTACCCAGGACTGCTTGGGAACTAGACAGTCACCCACTACCACCAGTTCCCACACCAGAAGAAAAACTCTGGTGCCTGAGTGACCCCTGGGCAGGCTGGTTTGTGGGGCCATCAGCTGTGATTTCACCCTCTTTGGGAAGGTGAGCTCTGGCCACTTGCAGCCTCGCTGTCTGCATGGGCACTGGATCTGCCTTTGAGGGAGGCTGCAGGTGGGTCTCAAAATGCAGAGCAGACACATCTGGAATAAAAACATGCTGGGAAACTGCAAAATATCCCAGACCTAAAACTCAACTGTGGGAAGACCGTGTGGCAAGTTAGCAAGGTGTGACTCCCTGAGACTGGGAAGCAAAATCTTTGCTAAATGGGACTGGTTACTAAAGCATGCAGCACCCAAGAGTAAAGTTTGCTGCTGTTTGATTATATCTGTAATTCATTTTCTAAATAAACATATAGCCTTCACTTTTCAGAGCTGCTTTGATCTATTTCCCCATCCAACAAACCATCATTTCCTATTTTCTACATGACTTTTACATTCTGTTTGGCAACAGCCCTGTTTTCATCACCTAGAAACTCAACTCTCAGAAGGAAAACACTCCAGCTGGTTTGTGTATCATTGCCTGCATACCTTGGGCACTTTGGAAATTATACACTTTGGAAAATTGTACTGGTTACATGTCTGCTTTTGCTGTTTTGACCTGATTTAAAAAAAACACACCCCAGGTGAAAGACAGGACATCAGGAAGAAATTCTTCCCCATGAGGGCAGTGAGGCACTGGCACAGGTTGCCCAGGGAGGTTGTGGCTGCCCCCTCCCTGGAGGTGTTCAAGGCCAGGTTGAATGAGGCTTGTGCAGCCTGGTCTGGTGGGAGGTGTCCCTGCTCATGGCAGGGAGGTTGGAACCTGATGATCTTGAAGGGCCCTTCCAACCTTCACCATTCTGTGATTCTATGGAAGGTCCCATTGAATGAATTTTCAGTTGGTTTGTGCTTGCTGATGTGGGTCAGCAGAAGACACACTTCCAAACCAGCTCTGAGGGCAGCTAACAGAAAGCTTTCAGGTACATTATGGAAACAATACATAAAGTGAAGTTCATCATAGAATCATAGAATCATAGAATCATAGAACCCTAGGGGTTGGAAGGGACCTCGAAAGATCATCTAGTCCAACCCCCCTGCCAGGCAGGGTCACCTAGAGCACATCACACAGGAACTTGTCCAGGTGGGTTTGGAATGTCTCCAGTGAAGGAGACTCCACAACCTCCCTGGGCAGCCTGTTCCAGTGCTCTGTCACTCTCACAGTAAAGAAGTTTTTTCTGATATTCACCTTGAACCTCCTATGCTCCAATTTGCACCCATTACCCCTTGTCCTATCGCTGGTCATCACTGAGAAAAGCTTAACTCCATCTCCCTGACACTCACCCCTTACATATTTGTAAACATTGATGAGGTCACCCCTCAGCCTCCTTTCTTCCAAGCTAAAGAGACCCAGCTCCCTCAGTCTTTCCTCATAAGGGAGATGTTCCACTCCCTTCATCATCTTTGTGGCTCTGTGCTGGACTCTTTCCAGCAGTTCCCTGTCCTTCTTGAACTGAGGGGCCCAGAACTGGACACAATACTCCAGATGTGGCCTCACCAATGCAGAATAGAGGGGGAGGAGAACCTCTCTTGACCTACTAACCACACCCTTTCTAATGCACCCCATCATCATAGAATGGCTTGGTTCGGAAAGGAGCTTAAAGATCATCTAGTCCCAACCCCCCTGCATGGGCAGGGACACCTCCCACTAGACCAGGTTGCTCAGAGCCCCATCCAACCTGCCCTTCAACACTTCCAGGGATGGGGCTTCCACAGCTTCCCTGGGCAGCCTGGGCCAGTGTCTCACCACCCTCACACTAAACAATTTCCTCCTCATGTCTAACCTGAATCTCCCCTACACAGACACTGAGAGGCTCCTGGAGCCCCCACTGCCACCAAGCATGAAAATCTCCAGGCTATATCAAAACATGGTGCAGTGGGTGGCTGTGTGCAGCTCTATAGAATTATATGATTCTATGATTGTCCCAGTACATGAATCACTAGGGAAGCACCACCCAGTCCCAGACATGTGGCACCTGCTTTCCCCAGGGCAGGAGGATCTCCACCACCTGCTGAGTGCAGTGGGTGGGTGGTGAGAAGCGTGCAGGCTGCCTGTGCAATCCCTGCCTTGAAGGGTGGTCTGCTTTGCTCCCCATCCCACAAATCTCCCTAACCCAGAAGCCTTCACAAGTACCTCCAGGACCTGGGTATCTCTCTCCCCTGCAGAATAATTTCAAAATTGTTCAATAAAATATTTTGCCTTTTAATCCCTCTCTTCTGCGGGTGAGAAAGCACAAGTGATTATGAGACAGATAAAATACCTGCAGGTCACAGCTCATTCTGCCTGCCCCTGCACAGGGGATGGGGATGTTGGACAGAGGTCACTCATCCTTCTTCTGGTTTGTGTGTGTGACTATGTCACTCAGGGACACGTATAAGCTCTTTGGGGCAGTACAGTGTTTGGGACAACTAGTATGTATCTCTGCGTGGCATCTCTGTCAAATTGCAAAGGAAAGAAAACAGCAGATTGAAATGTCCTGTGGGTCTCTCTTGGAAATCCAATCTAAATGCCAGTGGATCAGGTGTGTTCCAGATACCCACAGCAGAACAGGCAAAATGCCCCACTGCAAACTCCTTTCTCTGCATCTTAAAGCCCAGAGTCAGATTTACTCTCTTGCATTGTAATTCATGCAGGACCTGACCCAATCCATGCCATCATTATGCCTCAAATTCTTTGTCTAATGCCATTTTCTCCTATTTTCTCCTGTTTTTTTCCCCCCAAGTTGTCTTAGCTCTTTTATAATCTCTGAGAAGGGATGATTTTAACATCCTTCATTGGGAGAGATCCTCCAGGCTTGCAAGGAGCCTGTGAGGGGCTGTGGCACGGAGCCATCCACAGCGCATGACAAATGGAGCCTCCCAAACACCTGGAGGGATTTCAGGCTTGCTTTCTTTCTTTTTCCTTCTGCTTTCCTCTAATTTTGCATTCCCTCATGGAGCACGCTCTCCTGGCCTTCCCAGCACATCATCTCTCTCCCAAAGCTTTGACACCCTTACAGTGACCAGCCTGAGCTGCCCTTCTCCAGCAATCACCAGGCAGCAGGACCAGAGTGTCAAGCTTTTCGCTGCCCCAAAATTAGCATAAGAAACTGGCACACTGGCTGTGACTGTAGGCAAATGTGACCTTTCCAGAGGCTGACTTTATTTATTTATTCTGTTGGCAAAAAAAAATAATAAAAAATAGTGCACTGTCTTCCAGAGTTACTAATAATCATTCGAGTATCTCTGACTAGCAACACTTCTTAACTGAACAGGAATGAAGGCTGCACTCACAGCCTGGGACACTAGCACACAGCAAGACCATCATTTCCAGTTCCAGTTCCTCTGCACTTTCACTCAGCTGCTCCAGGGCAGGACAGGACTCTTGCCCCCACAGTTACCCACGGACCCACGTGCTGGCACCGATGGCAGAAATAACTCAGGGGCAAGCACGGCCCAGCTTGCTGGTGGGCCTGTATGTCACCTGTTCTTACCATCTCACGTGATGTTTGGGAAAACCAGCTCGTGTGATGTCCTAAAGCACACAGGTGGGCACACATGGCAATTTTTGCCTGCTCTGGTGAGCTCTCCCCCTCTTTGGCCCTGGGGATCAATTCCCTTGGCACAGGGCTCAATGTCAGCTGCGCTCACTGAGCCGTGAAATTGCCGTGTTGCACGTTCCCAAAGGAACCTGAGGGGGGCTAGACCCTCATGTCTTTCCCTTCCTGGTTGCCTGCCTGGTCTGAAGCTTTCACCCGGGCAGGACGATGGGCTCCTGTGTGCTCATCACCCCCTCCCCTATGTCATAGAATCATAGAAAGGTGAAGGTTGGAAGGGACCTTCAAGATCATCAGGTTCCAACCTCCCTGCTATGAGCAGGGACACCTCCCACCAGCCCAGGCTGCACAAGCCTCATCCAACCTGGCCTTGAACACCTCCAGGGAGGGGGCAGCCACAGCCTCCGTGGGCAACCTGTGCCAGTGCCTTACTGCCCTCATGGGGAAGAATTTCTTCCTGATGTCTCACCTCAATCTCCCCAATGCATGTCCCTATGCATGACACCTCTGTATCTGCCAAGCTAAATACTAATGAGTTTGGGAGAACTCCCTGGCTTCCAAACTAATTAGAACAAAGCACCTACTGGAAGCCTCAATCAGTTCTGTTCTCCTCCTTCTGCAGAGGAGGATGTTCCTTTGTGCCTCCTTCCAGACAAGTCTTAGTTTTCTCCTCAGCATGGGGCAGCCTCCTGTCTAACTGGGTAAATAAATACCTGCATCATACCCCTCTTGCTGCACACATTCTAAGCTGATGGAGAGATAAAGGCCCTGCCACAAGGTTAATGGTAGCTCACCTGAGCAGATCTTTCTTTTCAGCAATGACAAGTAATTGGGTTTCTTTGCCGGCTCAGCATCGGTCCCTGTTGTCAACAGAGACTGCCACTGCTAACTGTGTAAAAATAATGGGTCAGGATAAGAAACCAATCATCATTTTTGCAATATTGTCTCCCGTTTTAATAACTTCATTTAATTAGAAATCATAGGTAGCAACCACGGCAGGTAAATTTAATATTGGTTCTGAAACACCTGAGATTGCGGGAATTTCACCATCTCTCACATTCTTGCTAACAAAAGTGTCTCCAAAGCTGAAGACTTGTCCCAAGAGTCTCCTCCCATACTGCACAGCTCAAGACCAACCATCTCAAAGGACCAGCATGGGGACACAAACAGGTTTGTGCAACAGATGCACAAACACATGGCTACACAGGGATGGGGCAAGACGTGGCCACCTCCTCAACCCAGCTGCATGGAGCAGATGCCCCAGCACCCAACGGCCTCGCAGCAGCAAACTGCATTCTTGCTGGTGTAGTTTCTCTCAGCTGGATCTGGGATGAGGGGTGATTTTGCAACCCAGCCCTGAGTCTAGGGTGAGGGGCACTGTGTACCCTGGCAGGCTGGCAAGAATGTGAGGCTGCCTAATGTAATGCTGGGTAATGAGCCCATCTCCAGCATCAGATGAGGATTTGGAGTGATAGCTGGAGCTGAGCGGGAAGCAGGCTGAAATAGTTAACAGTGTGATTGGTCCTATTAGCCTAATTACTTGATATTTTGTTTCAGAGCAAATCTACCTTAACCTAGTCTGCTGCAACAAACAAAAGATCTGCTTTCTGGTTTTTCTTTAGCATCACCCAAAAAAGCCCACGTTCTGAGAGAGAAGGATATTTGCACAGGCTTAACTTTGGTACAACTACAGCAAACCCATGAGGAACCAAACACATTAATGTGTGTCCAATAAATGCATCAAGGGAAGAGCAACAAGTGATAAATATCCCTGGACTATCAGAGCTGCAAGGTGCCTCCTGAGCAGTGGGGCATCAGTGCCACAGGCAAGGGTCAAGATGCTCCTAGAGTTTGTCTTCTTACCACAAGGTTTTCTCTGTTCACCTGCCTGGCTACTGTCTCCTCTGGCCAACAGGAAAAAAGATGCTCAGTGCTTCACAGGACTCGGTGGCTGAGCAGGGAGGGCTGGCAAGGAGGGATATGATGGTCAGAAAGGAAGGAGCATCTTTTTCACCTCACTGTTCTCCTGCAGCTGAGACAGCTGAAGGGGCAGCAACCACAGCCCGGGTTTGGCCACCCAGTCCAGTCCCAGTCCCAGCCCTTGCCAGCAAGCTAAGAACAGGGTTTCCTTTCCTGGCCCCACGGCAATACATGCACCCATGCAAACAGAACAGAGGTCCCTGAGAGACAAGATGGACCCAGGGAGCTGTAGAAGGTGCAAGTTTGGATTAAAAACATGCCTCTGAGAAACAGTCCAGCCCCACCTCACTGGAACTTGTGGATTTTCAGCTTCAGCACAGTGGGCTCCCTCTAAAATTCATTGTGAAACTTGATCAAACCTACCACACTTCACCTGGGTGTTGTTGGGAAGCCAGAGAGAAGCCCAAAAATCAGGCACGCCATTTCAAAGGAGTAAAGCAAATAGCTGCCCTGATCTGCTCAGCCACCCTGGGCACCAAGCAGGGCTGAGCAGCAGGTCGGTAACAAGAAACAACTCCCCCCAAGGCAGGCTGAGGGCACCCAACTCCAGCCTTCCCAGCAGACCCTTCCTGCCCTGGTTGTGCAAAGGGGTTTGAGCTGAGCTGGAGGTACAGCAGGACTTGCACCCAGCAGGCACGCTGTTGCCTTTTAACCCAGATGGGAGAGGGGAAAATAGATTTGCAGAGGGAGAGCAAGCTGGTTTCTCCCCAGAGCATACCTTGTCTGTGTCTGCAGACTCAGCAGTGAGGCAGGACCAGTCCAGAGGCCCCCGGAGGCTCCAGGCAGCTGGCAGCAAAGCTCCTGGCATTAAGGGAGGATGTCGTTCTGGTTTTGGAAAGGGAGATGTAAAATACTCAATGCATGGGTAGAGCCCAGCCACACTGTCACTGGCCCACATGAACGCAGCCTCCTAGGTGAGAGGGTAAGTAGCAGGAAAGCCAAGCGTGACAAAACCTGCCAGAAAAGGACCTTGGTGTATTGATTGACAGTCAGCTGAACATGAGCCAGCAATGTGCCCAGGTGGCCAAGAAAGCCAATGGCATTCTGGCTTGGATCAGAAATGGTGTGTCCAGCAGGACTAGGGAAGTAATCCTGCCTCTGTACCCAGCACTGGTGAGGCCCCACCTCGAGTATTGTGTTCAGTTTTGGGCACCTCAGTACAAAAAGGACATGGAGGTGATGGAGCAGGTCCAAAGAAGGGCAACAAAGCTAGTGAGGGGTTTGGAAAACATCCCCTATGAGGAACGACTGAGGGAGCTGGGGCTGGTTAGTCTGGGGAGGAGGAGGCTGAGGGGAGACCTTCTCACTCTTTACAAATACCTGAAAGGAGGTTGTAGTAAGAGTGGGGTTGGTCTCTTCTCACTGGTGACTGATGACAGGACAAGAGGAAATGGGCTCAAGTTGCATCAGGGGAGATTTAGGTTGGATATCAGAACAAACCTCTTTACAGAAAGGGTTGTTGGGCACTGGAACAGGCTCCCCAGGGAGGTGGTTGAGTCACCATCCCTGAATGTGTTTCAAAGTCATCTGGATGTGGTGCTTGGGGACATGGTTTAGTGGTGGGTCATCAGAAATAGGGTGATAGGGTGAGGATAAGGTTGGACTTGATGATCTTAAAGGTCTTTTCCAACCTGAACAATTCTATGACTCTATGATTCTAACCAGCAGGGTCACTGCAGCCCCTCTTGAAAGGCAGCAGGACACACAGCAGGGCCTTTGGGTGGGAATTGACAATGCCTCACCCAGCTGCACCAGGAGCGACAGAGAAGCCCATTTTTCCAGCTCTTGCATCCCAGCAGAGCTGCCCCTGCTCCCACATGGGACACTAGTTCACCAAGCCCTGCAAAACTTTTCTCCCCTGTGTCCCACTGCCACCTGAGTGACTGCAGCCACCTCCGAGCACGTGCCAGCTCAGATGGGACACAACACCCTCCACAAGCAGCACATTCTAAGGTAAACTTATGGAGGAGCAGCACCAGAGGGGTGTTTTCGATTGCCAGGCATCCTTTTGAATAACTAAACAGCAGTGACTGATATGTATTTACATACATTATGGTCTATTTCCCCATTGGAAGACGATTTGTGTAAATAACTTCCATTAATGTTAAAGGGAGGCATTCACATAAATCCTCAGCACATTAATGGCTGCCCAGCCTCCTCTGTGTGGTATTTCGTGGTGCTGCATTTACTGAGCACAATATAAACGTGGCCGACTTAATATGCAAATAAATTCAAGTATTTACTGAGCCATAAGAGACAGTTACTAGGCACATCTCTCATCCATCGTTTATAGGGAAATAGATGGAGGCTGCCAGATGAAATCAGGAGATAAATGCTATAACCATTTTTTTAAGGCAACAGGGGAAAGGGTACTGAGTCTCCACATATACATAAATAATGATCATAAACAGTTTCTTCAAGACAGCATCTCTTCCATTTATTTCTACATTCTGTGTGTCTGTCTCCTGCACATCTGCACTGAAGCTCTATTTGTTGCACTGCTGTTCCCTGCTGGAGCCCCTCCTGTCCCCGCAGGACACAGCAGGGCCCTGCACCATCCCCACGTGCTCACCTTGAGAAGAGGGACCCCCTGCTGCAACTCCTGCTTTTCCTGGAACCAAAATGGGAGCCCTTCCTCTAGAGGCAGCTGGTGCGGGAAAGGGGAGGGAGACCTTTTGCACTGGTTCTTCTCATGGATGCTCTCTTGAGAAGCTACACTTGACATTTGCAAGACAAGAGCCCTCACCAGGTCTGCTCTTTACCGTGGCAGGGAAACGTCTTCTGTGGTAAACAGATCTTAAAAATGCATCAGAGACAGTATTACTGAAGTCCTCTTTCAGTTTCCTGGGTAGGATTTTTAGGATGCCATGCCAAATGGATGTGTCCCCTGCAAGACGTGTCCTCTGCAAGACATGTCCTTCACCAGACATTTCTTCCTAGTGGTAATAAATTGGGTAACACTGATTCACTTGATTATTCTTTCAGATGGAAAACAATGACAGATTCTCTGTCTCTGTTGCACAGTTCAATAGGGTGGTTCCTGTGCACATACATGCTCATGGAAACATGCAGATATATCTAGTAAAAGGCCTTCTGTACTATTAGACCCCACAGCACTCTGCTCAGCTGCCTTCCTATTGAACACTGTGAAGCTTCTCCATGGTCCTCCCAGCACCCCCGTGTTGGCTCTGGGCTGGTGTGTCTATCCCAGCTTGAGGACACACCGGTGAGGGTGTGCAGAGCCAGCTGTGAGCTGAGATGGAGAGACCAGCCCAGCTGCCATGCTTGGCTGGCAGCCTGACAGGACAGCCCAGGATGGCCAGGCCCAACAGCAGCTCAGCCCCAAACCAAAATGTTAGCAGAGACAAAAAACACCAGGCAATCTCTGTCCTTAGTGGGGAATTGCCTCTTGTAATGTCACCCTTTGGGTTTGTCCTCAGCTAAGACCCCAGAGCTCCCCTTTCCTCTCTTCAGTGACTCCTTATCCTTTCAAAAGCTCTTCTGTCTGAGTACTCTCTCTCCCCAGGTTTGAAGCCCCTTCCCAAATCTTTCCTCTCTCCCCTGAGACACATTCCTCTCCCCACAGTGCCTGCAGGTGCAGATGGCTTCAAACCTCCAATATATAGTTTGGAAATTGATCATTTTTACATGCCAACTCTATAAATTGGAGCCAACAGCCCGAAACTGCTTCTACCCATCCTGGCCTTGCTCTGCCCCTGCGATGCCTCCCCAGGAAAGCCCCCACTGCTCCTTGCAGGGTGCAGTGCTGGCCCCATGGCTCAGGTGTTCCTGCTCTGCCCCAAGAACAGGCTGCACCACAGGGCCAGGGAGCAGCAGGAGCACTCCAGGAGCAGGAGGGCACCCGAGAGACTGATACTGGGGCAAGGGGACAGGAGGTGGCAAAGAGACACCCAGCAAACAGGACCAGGGGTGGTGCCTCCCTCCCAGCTTCTCTCTCTCTCACCTTGGTAGGCTTGCAGTGTTTTAGAGACATTCCCTCCAACCATGAGTTTTTAGAGTTCCTAAATATTCACTGGAGCCTCTTGGGATGACAATGACCATAATTTTCAAGAAATCTGCCTGTGTCACAAGGCAAGGTCTTGGGTTAAAAACTTACCTGTCTGTGGTGTTTGCCCTGGCAGGCAGGCAGGAAGCAATCAGTGGGGGCTGATGCTGCTTAGAGGCCACCAAGAACTTCTCCTGAGTGATGGGGATGTGGCAGGTTCTTCATGCTAGCAGGAGGGGGCTAATGCCCACAGCCACCTACTGCCCCTCACACACAGCTGCCTGCGAGCCAGCCCACCCGGCTTGGAGACATCTCAGGCTGCCATCTTCCTCTGGGGACCTGTTTTGGGAGGATTTTCTAGTAGGAAAGGCTCACTGCAGCCCACAGACAGTCCTTACAGCTAAGGGGAAATTGGCTTTTGGGAGGTTGCCTTGTAAGGCCTGGGGTGTGGGGACAGCACATCCTCACCTGCCATTAAATCCAACTAAGTTTTGAAAGCAAAAGCACTCACAGTAACCTTCTCTATTGAAACTTCAGGTGCATGACACCTGCAGGAGGGTGGGGTGAAAGAAGGTGCATCTCATACCTTTCCTGCACCTCCCACCAAGTAAACCATGCCACATTTTGTAGTACCTCCTCCATCACCTTGACACACAGGCAGAAGCATGGAGAGGGTGGAGGGAAGCATCAGGGAAAGATATTTACACAACAAGAGAGGTACAGCAGCTCTCACAGTCCAGTTTCTCAGCAGAAGGCACATGCACACGTGCTGCTCATGTCCGAGGAGCTCATCAAAGAGAAATATAGCTGATTTTTTACAAATTACTTGTGCTGCTTTGTTTGGAAGGGACCAACCCCCCTGCATGGGCAGGGACACCTCCCACCAGACCAGGTTGCTCAGAGCCCCATCCAACCTGCCCTTCAACACTTCCAGGGATGGGGCTTCCACAGCTTCCCTGGGCAACCTGGGCCAGTGTCTCATGTTCACACTAGAGAACTCCTTTCTAATATGTAATTGAAATCTACCCTCTTTCAGTTGAACACCATTCCCCCTCATCCTATCAAATGGATCATGGATGATGTAGTCAGGAATCCTCTGTGCTGTGGGATTAACCCTTTGCTGCACCCCTGGGAAGGCGAGGTGTGCACAGGTGCTAGCAGAGCTCCAGCAGCTGAACTGCCCCTGCTCCCCAGCACCCTGTGCTGAGGTGGGAGCCTGCGTATGGAGCTGGGCAATGCTTTGGGTGCAGTGCCAGTTACAGATGAGGAGAAAAGCATGTCTTTGCTGGCATGCATTTAGGATAGAGCTGCAGGTGACTTTAGCTAGCTGCCCATCTCCTGAGCTGGGATCTGGGAGCTGCAGAGTGGTAGCAAGAAGGTGCGTGGTGTCCTCACGTCAAGGCAGGGTTAATGGAGGAGGGAGACGGAATCACACAGAATCACAGAATGGTCGGGGTTGGAAGGAACCTTTGGAGATCATCTAGTCCAACACCCTGATAGAGCAGGATCCCCTAGAGCACATCCCACAGGAACACATCCAGGTGGGTTTGGAATGTCTCCAGGGCTGGAGACACCACAACTTCTCTGGGCAGCCTGTCCCAGGGCTCCGTCACCCTCTCACTAAAGAAGTTTTTCCTCATGTTGAGGTGGAACTTCCTGTGCTCTAGCTTGCAGCCATTGCCCCTTGTCCTGTCACAGGGCACCACTGAAAGAGACTGGCCCCTCCTTCCTGACACCCACCCCTCAGATATTTATAGACATTAATTAGATCCCCTCTCAGCCTTCTCTTCTCCAGACTAAACAGCCCCAGGTCTCTCAGCCTTTCCTCATATGACAGATGTTCCAGTCCCTCCATCATCCTTGTAGCCTCCATTGGACTGTCTCAAGTAAATCCCTGTCCCTCTTGAACTGGGGAGCCCAGAACTGGACACAATACTGCAGGTGGGGTCTCACCAGGGCAGAGTAGCAGGCCCCCTCCCTCCTGCTGCAGCCACAGCCGAGCTGAGCTCGGGTGCCCAGGGTCCATGTGTGCCCTGACACGGGTGGGAGCAGACCCCCTGCGCGGGGCATGGCAACCAGAGACCCCTAGAGCGATTCAGGGCCCAGTCCCGAATGCTCAGTTTGAGTCACACCTGTTGTAAGTCAAGAAAATGCCAGGGAATACTCCTGGGAGCCCCAGGTGTATAAATACCTAACTAAACCAGAGCACCAGCTCGGCCCTGTGGATGCTTTTGTTGCTCTGACATTTCGGCTGCTAAGAGCACGCCAGCGGCTGCACGCGTGGCAGGGAAGAGGAGCAGGAAACCAGAGGCCTCTTCCTGGCCCCACTGCTGACCCATCCTCTTGCATCCCAAACCCAACTGAGCAGAGCAACCACCTCCAACAGGCGGGGAGCAAAAGGCTGGCATTTATGGCACCGTTTCCCCTGCACGATGAGAATCACCTTTAATGATGGGGTCAGGATTAAACTGCAGGGCAACAGCAAACGGGTCGTTTCAAGAGGAATTATTCATCCTTCAGCAGAACATAATTACACATCCTGACTCCCTCTGGGCAAGTCTTTATTCGGACCAAATTTACACTAGTTCCTAAAGGGAGCAGTCAATATTAATGAATGACTTAGAGTTGCCTCATCTTTGTAAGGCTTTATTAAAAAAATAATTAAAATCAGAAGTTTAGATCTTTAATTAGTAAATTTTAACCCCACCTTCACTGCACATCACTCTCTCTTTTGCCAGTTTCTTCATTCTCATCAATAGGAAAACTTGATGCAAAAAATGATAGCTTAGATTATAAATTATTAGTCAATAGCAAATGTAGCCAGGACCTTTAATTCACCCATATATCATGCTTCTGTCTGGCAGAGCAGTGTGTAATCCCCTGACACACAATTTTTAATTAGGGTTGTCTTTTTTAAAATATGGCAAAATAAGGAGAACATTTCGCATCTCACAGGAAACCCATTCCTTCTGAGGAAACTTTTTATGACAGAATTAATACACATAACACATTTCTCCCTATAAGATGAGCCTGGAGTATTTTTCTTTGCATAAGTAAACCAATTATTGTCCGTTTTCACTGCGGGGAGCCTGGTGGTGACTGTCTCCTGTTAAATACTGTAGCTGCTCTTAATGGTCAGCTGGAGAATTCAGCTGGGAGTGTTTTATGTAAATAAAGCTGACTCCTCCTTTGCACCATTTTAAAGCTATAGGGAGAAAAGTAGGGCAGGATTTTAGGAACTGGGGATTTTTTTCCTGATTGTTACATCTTGCTTTTAAAAAAACACCACGATGCCACTTAAAAAACACCCATGATGGAGCATACTTTGGGAAGGTGAACTGAAATCCCCTGAAGATAACAGGGTTTAGCTGATTTCAGTGTTATCAAATATAAATACTTGCTTCGTTCAGTTTGTAAGAGAAATCATTGCTGTCTTACTCTCACCAACTATTCCCTGAAGGTCTTCCTTACCTGAACCATGCCTTTCTGCCTTATATTTATTTGCCCAGCTGGCAGGGCTTGCCTGGCTCCTGTTCCCAAACCATCCCACACCCCATTTCCTTGCTTCACCCTTCAATCTGTGCCCTCCCTTGCTTTTTTTCCCCCTCTTTTTTTGTTCAGTTACCTTCAAGGCATCAGAGAGACATCTGTGTAAGTTCACATCTCAGCCTCCTGAAGCTCAGGGGGTCACCCACACACCACCATGGGGTGCTCTATGGTGTTTCTCTTTTAAACTTTTTTTTTTTTTTTAGTATGTAGCAACAAAAACCCAGTTGTTTGTGCCAAGCACAGAGCTAAGGGAATGGCTGAGGGAAAAGCATCCTGGTGCAATTTCTTCTTCCTAGGTTCTGTAGCCACCATTAAGCACCTGTACAGTCATGTGTTCTCAGCAGGGTACAAACCCCAGGGCAAGACACTAATTGCCCAAGAAAGAATATTGCTTCTTTCTACCCACTCTTTTCAACAAAATACAGGAAAATGCTTGAGTTAAAAATTTCCAGTAAACAAAATGACAGAAATATCAGAGTTTCTGTGCTGCATCAACAAAGCATTTATCAAGGTAAACTCCCTGCAGAGTTTCTGAGCTAATTCAGCACATGTTTTCTGTTGGTAGATTTTTTTCCTGTTCCTCTTCCACACTCCACCATTAAAAGCTCATGCCTCTGCCAACATTTCTAATCTGAAGAACACGTGCATCATCAGCTAAGTAACTTTTATAATGAGGCAGAGGGGTTCTGCCCTACTGGGAAAATCAGTGTGCCATCTGAGTTAAATTAGTAAGTCACCTGCAGCTGGAAAGGACTGGGAGACACCTCATCTGAATGGAATCAGAAACCTGAACTTGCAAATCTCCCATCCATATCCTCAGCTGGGGTCAGATGAGGCTGGAGCCAAGGCAACTCTGTTGATTTACACCCCCTGCTGATAGAGCTGAGTGTGCTTAGCTGAACTAGGCAGCCCAGTGTGGTGGAGGATGCTTTATGTACTCCTGTAGCACAAAGATACTTTTTAGACTCCAGCCCTGCTCCCACAGATAACATCCCCCCACTTCCCAAGTATTTGCTACTTAACCCCCCTCTATGTGCTTCACACTTCCCATTGTGCTTTACTCAGCTTGAAAAGCCCTTGGTCTATCCTTGAGCAAAGTGTCTTCAGGAGCCTCTTGAAATAAACCCAGGATTAAACAGCAATTCAGAGAATTCAAACAACTTTCCTTCTGCAGCTCACCAGATTAACTCTGTACCCCTGCCACACCCCTCGCATGCACCGAAACCAAAACCAACTTCTTTTTGCCAGGTTGCTGCTGTTAGATGAGCCCAGGGCAAAGAAAACCAGTGCTGACAGCCATGCCCCAGCTATGGAAAGGGAAACAGCACCCAGATCTCAACGGGTGAGTTACTCATGGAATCACACTGGGCTTCACCCTCCTTCAGCAAGCAGTGGGCTGGGGAAGCAGAGGCTTGGGGAGCTGCGGGGGGACCAGCAGGGCACACACATGCACCTCATCCCCCTGCTCTGCCCCCTCTCAAAGCTACCTTTAAAACACCTGAAAAGACAAACGTGAACTCTGCTAAAGTATGCTCCTTGGTGCCTCTCATAAGCTAGATGCCTGTTAGTCTCAAGAAAAAAACCCAGCATCACTCCCTTCAGTTTTCTGATAAAAATTCAACTTAGTATTTTATCATTAAACTCATTGCCCTGTGAGCTATACAGGTATAAATACTGCCTGCTGTGTATATTGCAAAATAAGTTGCTTTTAAAATGGAAGAGGCATTTACCTGGAAGCAAAGGAAACCCTGGTTGGATTCAGGTTTGGAGAAGCCCGAAGCTGTTCTGCATGCAGAGTGCTCTGTAGTCGGAAGTCTTCGTCAATTACTGCACAAACACACACACGCAGACAGACACACACACAGACACTGACAAGCTCCCGAGCAGCACTTGCTGATCTGCAGCCCCTCTCCTCACACAAACTGCTCCCCGGGCTACGTAAGGGTGTGCTTTGGTGGAGAGAATCTCCAGCTGAGGAGCTGTAAAGTTCCCCCACAGACCAGCAGAACAACTGCTCCGACAAGGCTCAACAACAAACATCAGGCAGAGAAGAAGAAGAAGAAGAAGAAGAAGAAGAAGAAGAAGAAGAAGAAGAAGAAGAAGCATGCTTTCCCCTTACCTATGGCTTAGGTTACAGCACTGAGCAGTGCCTTTAGAGAGCCTGGGCACTGGGACCCCAAGGGCAGAGGACTTTCAGCACAGTCCCACAGCCCGTGGCCAAAACCATCTTCTCCCTGTCTCTTAGCACAGTGTAAGTCTCCAGCAGCTCAGCTCTCCAGCTGCAAACATCTCATTAGACTAATGCATTCAGCACAGGCAGAAAACTCGATTTACCATAGCTACAGCAATGAATTTCCATTATGATGACAGCTTCAACCACATCATGTCCGGAACAGCAGCCAACCACTGCCTTTTAAAGAACACACACGTTTTACACACAGAGAACGAGGCCTTCGCGGCGGGTTGCCTTGCTCTCCGCAGCTACACTGAGGGGAAAGAAGAAAAAAAAAAAAAAGCCATTTCTTTTTATTGCAGAAACTCCACGAGCTGAAAGGTAAAGGAATTTGGACTCCCCCCCCCAAAAAAAAAAAAAAAAACAACAAAACCCCAAACACAACCCAAAGCAATACAGCGGTATCTTTCGCAATACCGTGCGTGGGGGCTGCGATGAGCAGAAGGGGTGTTGGCAACATTTCTGGATTGGCTACCCCTCCTCTGTTGCCATGGAAACCGGACTGTAGCATCAGCCCTTTGTCCCGCTCCTGCAGCAGCCTGGCCCCGATGCTGAGCTTACGTGATGCCACGGAGGGGAAGGACCAGTCACTCCGGTTTGGGTAATTTGTATGGAAATTGGGGGAAGAGCACTTGGGATCTTCTTGCCATACACACACACACACACACACACACCTGTACACAAACACACCGAGTCAGATGTGTGGAGAATATTACAGCTATGGCCAAGCAATTATATCCATTATTTGTAGAAATATCAAGTATTGCAGCCACGACATGGCATTTGAGCAGCTTTTCACTGTTTTTCCACTCATCACAGAAGTCACCAGGTCTTCCCTTATTTAGCACAGCACTGGCAGCTCTTACCACAAAAAATAATAAAAATAATTTAAAAATCAGTAATACATATAATAAAATAATGCTCATAATAATCCTGCCATGCTCCGTGGACTGGGCTAGATCAAATTGTCCCAGCAAAGGGGTTTGTCATAATTGCTTGTGAACGTGGCACAGCTCCCCACTGCCCACTTCACACACTCCCATATGGTGTTACTCAGTATTTATTGCAAGCCAAAATGTGCTCCTCACCTCTCTTTGCTTCCACTCCTGTGAATGCCCCATCAGATGGGATTGCAGCCGTGGTCACTGGTTCTGCTGGTGTCATGGCCCCTGCACACTGGTTTTGTGTTAGCCTGGCTTTAGGGGTTCCAGGGGAGCTACTTCTGACTTGTCAGCACAGAAGGTGAGATGAGCATTAAGCCTCTTACATTTACTGAGAAAGAAGAGGAAAAACAAGGAACTCCTGGACCATTCACACCAGTAAGAACCAGGGCTCTGCCAGTGCCCTTGCCCAGCTGTGGGGGAGGATGGTGAGCACCTGCCCACCAGTGACTGTGAGCAAGGTGAGATGCTGAAGATCACACCACCACTCTCTTGCAAGCAGAATAAGGCTGGGAGGGTTGCTGGGCTGTTTCTTTCTTTCTTTCTTAAAATGACAGCTAGAGAAAAACTTTGTACATTGAAAGAAAAAAAAAGAGAAGTTTGATAGGTCCAGGAGAAAGAAGGCAGTATTTTTTTCTCTTCTTTTTGCTTGAATTACTATAAATTTGACAGACATTGTAGGTGTGTGAAAAAATGTATTAGCAGCACAAACTGGAACAACTGTTTTCTGTCTTCCACTGCTGGTGAATGAAACCCGTGGTTCTCACAACAAACACACTGAGTAAGGAAGTAACACAAGTGCTCCTGAGCCCAGCCTTCATCCTGGCAAAGTCAAGTAACCCTCTTCTCCTTTTTTTTTGTTTGACAAAAAGTTAGACATGAGGAAGAACTTATTTATTGTGAGGGTGGTGAGACACTGGGCCAGGTTGCCCAGGGAAGCTGTGGAAGCCCCATCCCTGGAAGTGTTGAAGGGCAGGTTGGATGGGGCTCTGAGCAACCTGGTCTAGTGGGATGTGTCCCTGCCCATGCAAGGGGACTGGAACCAGATGATCTTGAAGGTCCCTTCCAACCCAAACCATTCTATGATTCTATGAAAAATCAAGGTCAGCAGGCCAACACTCATGGATTTCCATCCCAGAACAAAATGGAAGGAACTGGAGCACAGTGCAAATTCCACTTTCAAGTTCTCTAATAGGATAAATGGGAAGAAGTATTACTGATTAAGAAAAATCATGACAGGATTTTTTAAAAAGCCTGTCTTCTCTTTTAAGTTGTTTAAAATTTTGAGCACGAGTCTTAACCATCCCTGTCATTTCCCATGGCCTCAGCAGATGCACTGCTGCTGTGCCTTGTCACACCCAGGGCTGTTGGTTGTGTCACACCACGTTCCCCATGCCATCTAGGATGGGCAGGCTGGCACAACAGCACAGCTCAGGGGCATCAGCTGCAGCCTCTTGCAAAAAAAAAAATAAATTATATTAATATCATAAAGTATGATATTAGTATTTAATAATACTTTATAAAGTATTTTTATATATTTATATATATTTATATTTTATATTTACTATTTATATTAATATCATAAAGTATGATATTAATATCATACTTTAAAAGTAAAGTATAAAAGAAAGTGTTGGGGAGGGGATTGGAAATTTTTCTTTCTCTTTGCTGTTGTTGTCAATGCCACGTATAATTTTGCAGGCCTCAGACCAGCCAAATCCCCACTGAGCAAGTTTTGCTCAGTGAAGAACTGCAGAGTTCTTGAGACTGTGCTCTTTGCAGGGGTTTATTTGGCAGCCTTAAACTTAAAGTTTAATTTAAAGATTCTTGAATATTGGTTTAAAACATTCAGTTGGTCTGCAGGGCAGCTTAACTTACAGCCAAGGAAAGATGAGATAGCATCAGGGGAATGGTTTGAAGCATTCACACCTGCTATGAAGTCAAATGCAAGGCTCATTTCCAGCACTTGGGTGCCCCAAGACAGGGCCAAGGGACAAAGGGACATGAGCCAGAGGTGGGACCGAGGGGAAGGTTTTACCCTGACAATTTGAGCCATGGGCCACCATCAATCTCCAATTTATTTTTTTTAAATACAAACATTTTTCATTGTGTCCTCCATCCCCCTCTGTGCTCTTTTCACCAGTGTCCTGGTATTTGTCTTTCACCTGTTTTGTATTGATTATTTTTCAGCCCTTCCCTCCACTGCTTGTCCTCACAACCTCTTCTGAGCTGGAACAGACATCAGAGGTGGGAGTGAAGCTTTTGGGGCAGGCGGTGGCACAGCAAGGGCTGCAGGTCAGGGCTTTAATGACCAGCCAGGAGGCAGCCCAATGCCCAGAGTTCAGACAGGAATTTCTCAGTGCTGGATTAGCCCTTGGCTCACCCAGCCTCCTGGGTGCAAGGGCTTTTCTTGCCTGCCTCCAGACTAGCTGGGTATTTTTTTTGTCATGGATACAAATTTTACCCTAATTTTACACTTGGCCACTGGAAGACATATCTGAAATACCAGCAGCCAGCCCAAAACCCTGCCCTGCTATCTGCTATGGGCTCTTCTTTTGCTAGTGATGTTGGTTGGGGTCATGGATACCCATCATCATCCATATGGATATGGGCAATGGGTACAGAAACAGCCCTGATGCCTGAGATAATCTCTGTCACCCCATAGATGCTATTAAACACCCTCAAAGAGGGCCTGACCCACCAGCTCTTGGACCACTCATGCCAGTTTGGACTGAGGACAACTCTGGCTGCAGCCTGGGCTCTCCCAGTGAGGGATGAGCATCCCAGAGGTTGCCACCCACACACGAGTGTGTCGGATCCTGACCTCATGCCATCATCCCTCCCCAGGTGCTGGCTCCCTGGCAGCCCCATCCCTGCAGCCTTGCACCAGGTGGGATGTCACACAAAACTCTGCTGCTCTCCATCCACCAGCAATGTTCACAACTCCCACAGGTTGTGATTTTTTTTTCAAGCACTACCCAATACTTCGAATAATTCAGTTCTTTAAACAATTACATCCAATTACCTTCAAATTTCCATTAAATCAGAAAGCATTCAGGATAAGTGAGAAAGGAAATTGAATCTCTCAAAACAGCCTAAGCACGTGCAGCCCTACCTGCTATTTGGGCAGAAGATGAGGGGGGGCAATGTGGTGGGCAGAGGCTTGGAGAACTTCTTTCTGCCTGGCTTTAGGGGTGACATTCACTCTGTCAGTCACCACTGCACAAAAGGCAGCAGTGGCAGCAGCAGGTCTTTTGGGGCAGCTGCCTGCCTGGGTTGTGCCCTGTATGAGATTTTTTCCCCTCCATCTTTCTTTATAAGGCATTTCAGTTGAACAAGGTTTTTGCCTATAAATCTTTCCAGATGCTGAATTGATCTCGTGACACCTGCCTCGACCCTCTCCAACCCCCCCATGCTTGCGTAGATACAGTAGGTTAAGTTATGATGGGGTCCAGTTTAAGGGAATGAATTTAAACAATTACCTTAATTACAAGAGCAGTATCATCTTTCAAGCAAGCGGGTCTCCAGGGAGGACAGCTGTTGAGAAGTCATTTAGATGTGTGAGCCCTTGAAAGCAGTGGTGAGAGGGGCTGGGACTCCAGCTGTGGCTGCCACCACTCCCCACTCACACCCCGGCTCCTTCCCCCTCTCCCAGCCGAGGAAGCAAAATGGGATGGCAGCTCTTGGGCAAGCAAGAAATCCCCAGGCTGCCGGGGGCCCCACAGCACCCACCAGTCACCCCCTGCCCAGCCCAGCCCTGGACATCACCTTTTGTTTAGGCACGTTGCTAAATTGGAGTCAAGCCGCCGAGACTTGCTGAAGCGTGCCAGCAATTTGCTCAGGAAAATGCAGCCCGTGGTTGAGGCAAAGGGCAACTTCCAAATAAAAGCCTGGCAGCAGCCTGCATGGACAAGGGGTGGCAGGGCAGGGTTCCCATCTCACTCAGACCCCTCTCCCAGCCCAGCCCGTGCCCACCAGACACCCCACAGCCCCCTTTGCCCCCAGGACAGGCTCTGGACCAGCTCTGCCTCCTCCACCCCCTGGCACAGCAGCCCCAGCAAGGTCACCCCGTCCTCACGCCGACTCTCTGCTGGCTTGAGGACATGATTACTTCCCAAATCACCAAACATCAGGAGCGTCTTCGTAATTTGCTTGGTTCTTTATTACATTTATTGATTTTAAAATATTTTAATGGCTCGTTCATTGCTGTGTTAAAGAGCTCAGGAAGGCAATAAAGTCACACAGCATCCTTAGTGATAAAAGAAATAAACCTTTGAGCTGCAGAAATCGTGCCTTCTCCCTTCCCTTCTGAGCTCCTTCCAAGCTAAAGACAGAGCGTGATGGCACCCAAAAGGCCAAGTGCCTGGGCAAAATCCCCACACCTACAGTGGGCAGGTAGAATCAGGTGCAATAAGCTGTAGCCAAAACTCTGGAGAACCAAAGCAACCTGCTGCAGCAAAGAAACAAATAAATCTTGTTCATCCCCCTTGGTTAAGGTGCTTGACACACACGGTCATTTTTTGGTGTGTTGGTTTATATGACTGAAGTGTCTGGCCATGGACCATCTCTGTCTGTCCAGACACAAAACAGTGCATGTGCCTCCAGGTCCAGCACAAGGAGGTTGTGCTGATGCTGGCTGGGATATGCCACACTAAGTTGCTTATCTGCAAATATTTTCTAATGAGACTGCCCTAGATTCTGTGCTGGTCCTGCTCTGGCAGGGGGGTTGGACTCGATGATCTCCAGAGGTCTCCTCCAAACCCAACCATTCTGTGATTCTGCTTTGAGACCCAGAGTGTGGCAATCTGCTGGGGCAGAGCTGGAGTGGCTGGGCTGCTGTCCCCCACATGCACCCAGTGCCTGCTGCAGACACACGGTGCTGTCCTGGTGGAGCATCCACATCCCTTGGAGAGGTGGGGCTGGTGCTGGTATAGGGAAAAGCTGTGGGGTGATAGGAAAAAGTTGTGGGGTGCAGGGGAAGGAGTCCCTCTCTGCCCTCCATCCTCTGGCCCCAGTTCCAGCCTTGTGCACGTCACCCTGCAGGATAACAGCCTCGCCATTCAACACCTGGGTGTAGCTGGAGGCTTCATCCTTGGTGCTGGGAACCCAGCAAACAGAATCACAGAATCATCACGTTTGGAAAAGGCCTCTAAGATCACTGAGTCCAACCACCCACCCAGGAAAAAAAAAAAACAAAAAACACAAACAAAAAAACCCACAAAACGAAAAAACAAACAAACAAAAAAGGCAAACAAACCAAAAGCCAACAACAAAAAAAGGGAAAATCACAAAACCACAACCACACACCCCACAAACCCACCAACAATACACAACCCACAACAAACCCACCATACCCACTAGAACACGCCCTGAAGTGCCACATCTACACATTTCTTTAATATCTCCAGGTGTGGTGACTCCACCACCTCCCTGGGCAGGCTGTTCCAGTGTCTGACCACTCTTTTGGTAAAGAAATTCTCCTGATATCCAAGCTAAACCTCCCCTGGCACAACTTCAGGCCATCTCCTTTAGTCCTTATCATTATTCCCTCGGGAGAAGAAGCCAAGCCTCCTGTGAAGGAGGAGAAGTGGCAAAGGGATGGCCCCACAGGGCCCCACAGGCCTTGGGTAGGGCTGACAGAGCTCCTGCTGGCTCCTGAATCAGCATCTCTGGAGACTGTTCCCGGGAGAACAGACAGGCTGTCACAGCATGGCACAGCCTAGCATCTTCCTTCAGCACTAACTCAGCAGATGCTGGGCAGAGAGGCTTGCTCCAGGAAGGCTGAGATGGATGGCAATTACTGCATCCCGTTCCACAGAAAAAAGAAGGAGCAGCCAGGATTATTTTTTTTTTCCCCCCCCGTGACTTTCTACTGCTAATTGCAGGAGAAGAGCCTGACAAGGGTAAGGCATCAGAAAGCTGAATTAGAAACTCTTCACTGAGTACATCCCAGAACTGTTGTTTGTGAGGCGATGTGCTGGAACATCAGCTTGTTCTTGTAAGAACCACAGTCATACACAGACAGAGGGGCTTTTGTTCAGCCAGTATTATTCCCCCCCTCCCACAAATACTGTAATTGCCCCCAGGCATAACCAGCACCACGGTCTCCTCAGACCCAGAGGTGGCCTTTGCAGGGGACACAGCCCATTGCCCCCCCAGCACCTGGAGCACAGGGCATGGCACAAAAGGTACTTACTGGTCTTCCCAGTGGTGGAGCAGGGAGCCTGGGTGCAACTTGAGTGCACAGCTGACAGCAACTCGGACCTTGCAGTCCCAGAGGCTTGCACACTCTATTCTACAGGGGAAAATTCATGTACCACAGTTGAAAGCAAAATGGTTTAAAAAACAGTTAGGGTGCCTTTCCTAAAAAGGGGCTTTCCTGATTCTGGGAAATTCCCAGGAGTTGATTCACCAGTACCTTAACTCTAAGTTTTGGCTTTTGTATAGTGAGGGATTGTAAGCTGGGAAGTGTTATCATTCAACAAATAAAAGTAATTTAATTTAACAAATATACAACCACAGTACAATAATAAATTCAATTAATAACTCAATTAAATGAAAACAGAAGCAGCGATCTAATCATTTTCTATTTTGAGCATCTTTCTTGGCTCAAATACCCTAATTTTCCACAGTAGAGAGAACTGGATCTGGGCACTAATTAAAAAAAAAACACTCCTTCATAGAATCATATCCTAGAATGATCAGACGATCAGATGAGGGGTTTTGTTCCTTGCTCCCCCTCTCCTGCCTCAGGCTTAGAAAACTGCTCTGGCACTAGGAAAGCAGATGCTATTCCCACCCCCAAAAAACAGTGTTGCTGAGAGCGCGTTGGCACAGAAATCCTGGAGGGAATGGTGCTGAAAAGGCTTGGCAGAGGGGTGATAGTGGCCAACATGTCACACCTGAGGGGGGTGAAGGCCAAGAAAGCTATTCCCAGCCAGGGATTCAGCCCCAAAAATTTGGTCTCCAAACATTAATGACTACAACAGGGAAGAACTAAGCTGTCCCCAGCGGCCACTGCAGGGCCGTGTGGCACAGAAAGCCTCTCCTACCCAGCACTTGCTCGCACCTCAGAGAGAGAGGGGAGAGGAGGCACGATGGTGCCACCTCCTGCCTCCTGCCAGGGTAGCTGCATGTCACTGCCTGGAGCGGGCTCAGCTGCCACCCTCAAGCTGAACTCCTCAGGGACAGAGCCATTCACAGCAATTTCATACAATAAAATTGCATACAATTGTCCAAACCCAGTAGCTTTGATTTCTCTCCATAGCTAAAAGAGCAGTAAAGATACATCTCTCTCTATAAGCTCTGTTTGCATACTCCTCTTCCTTAATTCAATACAAAATAAAAAATCAGTCACTATCCAAATTCGCTGTAATTATCTCTTTTTTTTTTTCTGTTGGCAAGTGCTATTTTTAGCCCATACGCATGCACAGTCATACTATAGCACAGCTATTTTTTAAATTACATATGCCAGCATAGTTTATAGATTTTAATTACCCAGGAAGTTGGATAGCCATCAGCAGGCAGGAGCTGTATGTTGTTTGCATACAGACTCAGACAAGAAACTTCCCCAGATGGCATCTGCTTGTACAACAGAGGAGGGGCAGACCCTCTCCAGCAGCCAAACCCTGGTAGTTCAAGAGCCTGTGGAATGGTAATCGGGATCCCAGGGCTCAAACACCAAAGCTCTAGAGCACGAGTCTTACAAGGAGCTTCTGAGGGAACTGGGGTTGTTTAGTCTGGAGAAAAGGAGGCTGAGCAGAGACCTTATTGCTCTCTACAACTGCCTGAAAGGAGGCAGTAGTGAGGTGGGGGTCGGGCTCTTCTCCCAAGTAACAAGCAAAAGGATGAGAGGAAATGGCCTCAAGTTGTGCCAGGGGAGGTTTAGACTGGGTATTACAAAAAAAAATTTCTTCACCAAAAGGGTTGTCAGACATTGGAACAGGCTGCCCAGGGCAGTGATGGACTCACCATCCCTGGAGGTATTCAACAGACATGTAGATGTGGTGCTGAGGGACCTGGAGTCATGTTAGACTTGGCAGTGTGCTAGGTCAATGGTTGAACTTCATGATCTTAAAGGTCTTTTCCAACCAAAAGTATTTATTGTTCTATTCTACGATTCTTCACTTGGAGGAGAGAATGGGAGCCCAGGTGGAAGAGGGTATTTCAGTGATGAGCATGGATTTAGGAGCATAAATGCAGCTCTCCACTTCCCAAAAACCTGGCAGATGGGCACATGGGACAGGGATCCCTCCTCTGTCAGTATACTGAAATGCCACATCCAACACTGGTCATAGAGGCCAGTTTCTGTGCAGGGCATGGCATGCATATCCCCAAGCTGGAGTCAATACAGAGACTCCTCTTCATAAACACATCAGAGGTGAGTGATGGCTGGGACAGACATGGGGAGCCCCAGCACACTTTTAAAAAACCCCCAACAAACCCAAAATACTAGCAGAGGTCAGAAACACCACAGAATCATAGACTGGTGAAGGCTGGAAGGGACCTTCAAGATCATCAGGTTCCAACCTCCCTGCCATGAGCAGGGACACCTCCCACCAGACCAGGCTGCACAAGCCTCATCCAACCTGGCCTTGAACACCTCCAGGGAGGGGGCAGCCACAGCCTCCCTGGGCAACCTGTGCCAGTGCCTCACTGCCCTCATGGGGAAGAATTTCTTCCTGATGGCCTGATGTCTTTCACCTGGGGTGTGTATCACAGCTTCATCGTTCTCTCAGCTTCTGAGGATGGTCTGTATCTGGGTTTTGTTTTACTGGTGGAGGGGGAAGTACTCAAGTACAGTTTAGCCCCAAAGTCACAAGAAATCCAGTCTCCCAGAGCAGGCTCTGTTGTCCTTCATCCACACGTAACTCTGTAATGACTTGTCAGATCCTGTCACAGGAGAGCAATTAGTTCACCTAACAAAGGAGATTTAAACCTTGGCAAGTGGCCTCCACTCTGTGTCAGAGATGGGACAAACTTTCTTCCCAGCTGTGGAATAGCTGCCAACACAAAAAAGAAAAACAAAACAAACAAAAAAACAGAATGAAAACATACTTCCCAGTCATTTTCTGAGCTAGCTGATTAATGGCTCAACATGCTAAGCTTCAGAAATCATATTGTGGTCATAATAAAACTAAGAATAAAATAGTAAAACTATAATAAAAGTTGATTTTAGTGGTGATTTTTTTTTTTTTAAATAAAAGGTCTGATTTTAGGGTTTTCCCAATATTCTCCCTCTGCTATTTTGGCCCTTCCATCCTTTTTGAGGCTGGCATGGTGTGCATCCCAAAAAGCCTTGCCTGTGACTAACAAGCTGAATTATGTTACTAATGCCTGGTCTACAACCTCAGATGAGGTTGGATTACAAAGAGGCCTGGATTACAAAGGCTGGTGGCAGCCCCCGTGTTGCTGCGTTGTGATGTTTAACACTGAGCCCTTCCATAAGGATTCAAAGCAGCCTGGTGATTAATTGCTGTCATTCCCACCAGTGTCTCCAGCTCGCTTTTGACCGAGAGGGCCATGTCTCCCTTTTAAGAGGTGCTGGGGTTTGAACAATGTTGTGCTATTTTTTGCTTTAATTGGCTTTTAGCAGCGAGTGTGGAAGATGCTGTGCTGGGCAGGGCTGGGCAGGCAGCTCCTGCTGACCTGTGGCTGCTGCCTTGGCACTGATTCCCCGGTGACATCTCACAGGCACCACTCCAGGCATCTCCATCAATGGCCTTCTAGAAGGAGAGGTTAGAGGTGCACTTTGCAGGGATAGCTGCAGCATCAATGAATCACAGAATCACAGCCTCACAGAATGGGGGGGGGTTGGAAGGGACCTCTGGAGATCATAGAATCATAGAATCATAGAATCCTAGGGGTTGGAAGGGACCTCGAAAGATCATCTAGTCCAACCCCCCTGCCAGAGCAGGGTCACCTAGAGCACATCACATAGGAACGCATCCAGGTGGGTTTTGAATGTCTCCAGTGAAGGAGACTCCACAACCTCTCTGGGCAGCCTGTTCCAGGGCTCTGTCACTCTTACAGTAAAGAAGTTTTTTCTGATATTCACCTTGAACCTCCTATGCTCCAAAACACGTCCAGGTGGGTTTGGAATGTCTCCAAGGATGGAGACTCCACAACCCACCCTGTGCAGCAGGTTCCAGTGCTCTGGTACCCTCAAAGTAAAGAATTGTTTTCTTGTATTTAGCTTAAATCTCCTGTGTACCAGTTTGTGCCCACTGCACCTTGTTCTGTCACTGGACACCACTGAGAAGAGTCTGGCCCCAAAGATGCTGGAAGAAAGGAACAGACTGGACAAACTAAGTTGTTGTCATCCCGATTATTTCTCTTTTTAGCCTTCTGATTCTATTGATCTCATAATCAAGATGGTCTCCCTGGCTTTGCCACCCATCCTTCTCTTGCCTTTAATGCTCTGCTTGTTTCATTGCTCCCACAGTGCTCAACACAGCACCCTGTCTGTGTGCCTGGCAGAGCCAGCCCTGGTGTCACTGCAGCAGGGACAAGCTCATGGTGCCAGGAGCAGCAGCAGCACCCATCCATCCCCACCAACACCCTCTTTCCATAAGAGACGATCCTTCAGGTGGTGGGGACCACCATCCTGACTTCCACAGCTACCAGGCAAAAACACCAAGAGGAAAGAGGATCTTCATTCATCCCAAACAGCCTGACCCCCTGCTCTAGGGCCCAGGGGGAGAGGGTCTCTGGGGTGATGGGGTGGGGGACAAGCAGGTGACATGGGCCACTTGCATCCCCACTGTGAGGTCCAGCCCCAGCTGCCCTGCCTCATCGCCTCTGAGTCTTGTAAGCCTGATGAGAGATGGGTCAGATGTTTTTAAACAAGCTTTTGCTATGAGACTAAAAGCCTGTGTGTAGAAGTGTCTGTATTTTAAATCACCTGTCATTCTTAGTGTACACACTACATATTAGATGTGCATTTGAAAGTAAAATATAATGGGGCAGCTTTTCCTCATCTGAATGAACTACTCAGCCCAGATTGCAATGAAGGAGGGGGGGAAAGGAAAAAAAAAAGGGATCAAACACACCTAACAAATCTACATCAGGAGGGAACCATAAAAAGATACAACCAAGATAAAACCTTATGTGAGGAAGTTAACTGCAAAGAGTATATCTTCATAACTTGAGGAAGTAGTACCTGTATGCAGCAGTCCCTTCTGCCATGTGATGTTTAAGAGAAGCTAAGGACATAAAGGAGGTTACTCAAATTGCCTTGTGATGGAAAGCTGCCACTTGTGTGATGGGACCAAGAGAGCAACTGGCTCTCCTGTACCTGAATTGATTTGGGGGGACCTGCACAGCTGGGTGGCATGGGTGGACCAACAGCTGGGTGCAAAATAAAGCAAGAGCAATCATATTTCATCTGTTCAAGTAACCAAAGTGGTTGTCACCTGGGCCTCCAAGTCTTGCCACCCTGTCATTGGACAGTGTCTATTTTACAGCCATTATAGCCTAATCTCAGCTAATGTGATTTACACGTAGTAATTAATGGAGCTTCAGCTGTAAGGAAATTGGTCATTCAATTTGAGTTTAATTTACTGCACACGCATACATTAGGAAGCACCAATCCCATAGCTGTGATCTGGGCATCAAGAAAAGATTGTGTGCTGGAAAGGAAGAAATAAAACAGCCAATAAACAATACGCTGCTGGCCTTCCACACCTCCTGCTCCTGAAGTGTCTCCACAGTGGGAGGATGGCACACAAATAAACCTGGGCATCTCAGTATGGATGCTTGGAGGTAGGAAGGCAAAGTCCCCACTGTCACTGCTATCCCATTTTCCCCTGTGGGAAACATCAGCCTGGTGTGCTGGTGAGCATGGCCTCAATCTGATCCCTGTGAACGTTTGGGGTGTGTCTCCATCAGAGAGCAGGGTGGGTTCCATGAGCCAGCAATGTGCCCTCGCAGCCAAAAAGTCAGTGCCATCCTGGGAGACATTAAGAAGAGTGTGGCCAGCAGGTTGAGGGAGGTTCTCCTGCCCCTCTGCTCTGCCCTGGGGAGGCCTCCCCTGGGGCACTGGGTGCAGGTCTGGGTTCCCCAGTTCAAGAAGGACAAGGAGCTACTGGAGAGAGTCCAGCACAGGCCACTGAGATGATGAAGGGACTGGAGCATCTGCCTGTGAGGAAAGGCTGAGAGAGCTGGGGCTGTTCAGCCTGGAGAAAAGGAGGCTGAGGGGGGATCTCATCAGTGCTGAGCAATATCTCCAGGGGGTGTCAGGAGGATGGGGCCAGAGTCTCAGTCTCAGGATGGGGCCACCACTCCCAGTACTGTCCAGTGACAGGACAAGGGGCAATGGGCACAAACTGGTACACAGGAGGTTTAACCTGAATATAAGGAAATACTTATTTACTGTGAGGGTAAGAGAGCACTGGAAAAAGCTGCCCAGGGAGGTTTTGGAGTCTCCATCCCTGAAGACACTCTGAACCCACCTGGACTTGTTCCTGTGTGATCTGCTCTAGCAGGAGGTTGGACTAGATGATCTGCAGAGGTCCCTTCCAACACCACTATTCTGTGATTCTGTGTTCCTGGTGTACAATGGTACTGGCTATAATGAATCATAGAATCCTAGGGGTTGGAAGGGACCTCGAAAGATCATCTAGTCCAACCCCCCTGCCAGAGAAGGGTCACCTAGAGCACATCACACAGGAACTTGTCCAGGCGGGATTTGAATGTCTCCAGAGAAGGAGACTCCACAACCTCTCTGGGCAGCCTGTTCCAGTGCTCTGTCACTCTCACAGTAAAAAATTTTTTTCTGATATTCACCTTGAACCTCCTATGCTCCAATTTACACCCATTGCCCCTTGTCCTATCACTGGTCATCACTGAGAAGAGCCTAACTCCATCTCCCTGACACTCACCCCTTACATATTTGTAAACGTTGATGAGGTCACCCCTCAGCCTCCTTTTCTCCAAGCTAAAGAGGCCCAGCTCCCTCAGCCTTTCCTCATAAGGGAGATGTTCCATTCCCTTCATCATCTTTGTGGCTCTGTGCTGGACTCTTTCAAGCAGTTCCCTGTCCTTCCTGAACTGGGGGGCCCAGAACTGGACACAATACTCCAGATGCAGCCTCACCAATGCAGAATAGAGGGGGAGGAGAACCTCTCTTGACCTACTAACCACAGCCTTTCTAATGCACCCCAGGATGCCATTGGCCTTCTTGGCCACAAGGGCACATTGCTGGCTCATGGTCATCCTCCTGTCCACCAGGACCCCCAGGTCCCTTTCTCCTACACTGCTCTCCAGCAGGTCAGCCCCCAACCTGTACTGGTACATGGGGTTTTTCTTCCCCAGATGCAAAACTCTACACTTCCCCTTGTCAAACTTCATCAGGTTTCTCCCCGCCCAACTCTCCAGCCTGTCTAAGTCTCTCTGAATGGCAGCACAGCCTTCTGGTGTGTCAGCCACTCCTCCCAGCTTAGTGTCATCAGCAAACTTGCAGAGGGTACAGACTGTTCCCTCATCCAGGTCATTGATGAAGATGTTGAACAACATCGGTCCCAGTGCTGACTCCTGAGGGACTCCTCTGGTCACAGACCTCCAACTAGATTCTGCCCCATTGACTACAACTCTCTGACTTCCTTTCAACCAGTTCTTGATTCACCTTGTAATGGCTACAAAAGATGCTGTATCAGTGGCATACACATGAACAACTCCAGCAATGGAAAACCATGCCTAAAAGCCAGGCCAGCCTTTCATGTCAAGGACAGCAATTCCTTTTCAGCCACCTTAAGTCAAAAGTGGCCTCATATCAGCCTGGTCTTTGGAGCATCTAATAACTGTGCCCAAGCAAAGCCAAAAGCAACACCTGGGCAATCCTCCCTGGCCCATGTGGGACAGGGAATTGCTCAAGGTGGTCCATGCAGCCCTCTTTGTGCCATTAAATGCCACACATGCAATGTAACAGTAATGTCTTCCCTCTTTAATTATTAGACCACAGACAAGGAAGGCTTATACACACTGAAAGGTTGAAAAGGCTTCCTGATTCAGCACACATTTGAAATTAAATTCTAGGTAGAGTATATGCAATTTGGCTTAAAAATATGACCATTAGCTTTTCAATCTATTGTGTTAATTAGATTCATTATTAGGTTTCATTGTTAGTAATACTTCTGTTATTTAGCTGAATGATAAATACAAACAAAATTACTTCTCCCAACTAAATATTGTCTCTGTGAGCTCAAATTGCATCTTAAAACAAGATATTGACAGGGAAGAAATGAATTGCAAGCCATGAACACCATCCAGATATACAGTGTACAAATTTGGTATCCCCTCTAGAGTTTAATACTGAATGTGAGTCACCCAAAGTCTATTTGTTCCTGACTTGCTAGAGCCCTGACAGCACAGCCAACAGAGCACCTGCTTCCCTTACTGAATAGAGACAAGTGCAAACACACACCCAGCCTCTAATCCAGCACTCGAGTGCTTTGACAAGCCTTTGACAGAGGCTAGAAAAAGAGAGAGCCATCGCCCTGGGCACATCATAGGATCACAGAATGGTCAGAGTTGGAAGGGACCTCTAGAGATCCTCTAGTCCAACTCCCCTGCTACAGCAGGATCCCCTGGAGCACATTCCACAGGGCTGCATCCAGGGGGGGTTGAATATCTCCAGAGAAGGGGACTCCACACCCTCCCTGGGCAGCCTGTCCCAGGGCTCTGTCACCCTCACACTGAAGAAGTTTCTCCTCATATTTCAGTGGCACTTCCCATGTTCCAGCTTGTGCCCGTTGCCCCTCGTCCTGTCCCTGGGCACTACTGAGCAGAGTCTGGCTCCATCCTCCCTGCACCCACCCTGAGATACTTGGAGGCATTCATAAGGTCTCCCCTCAGCCTTCTCTTCTCCAGGCTGAACAGTCCCAGCTCTCTCAGCCTCTCCTCATCAGGGAGATGCTCCAATCCCCCAACCATCTTTGTTGCCTCCGCTGGACTCTCTCCAGCAGTTCCAATTTACAATGCTGCCAGGGGCATTTAAAAATCTGTCTCTGCAGGGAATGTGCACCTGGAGTGAGCACAGCACACTGTGGATGCCCACAAGGCACAACAATGTACCCTGTGCATCAACTCTTTGAGGCACGGGCATCCTCATGGTGGAACCACCTAACGAATCTCACTTTGCAGAGCTTAAAATACAGTTGGAGATACCTTCACGATGTCCACTTCACGCAAATACAAAAACATGCAAAGCAACATTTAAGGCTCGAAATGGACTCACGAACACCCCAGTTTCTGCTACAAAAGGAAGCTCTGCCTTCCTTTCTCTGACAGGTTTTTATTTTTAAATAATCAAATAATAATTTAAATAATTCCAATTTTAAAATGGCTTTCCTTCGGCAGTTTTGAAATTGAGTCAGCAAGGAGTCTAGGGGGGGGAAAAAACCACCACCACAGATATAAAAATAGCTGAAACGCACACGTAACAGCAGAGCAAAGAAAGAGAGAAAAGTAACCTCCATGTCTGCCTTCACCCTCCAGAAAGAGGGAAAACAAGCTCAAAACTGGAGCTCCGAGCAGGCTGTGGACCCCCGGGGCAGGACCCCCTGACAGGACCCCCAGGTTTCCCGCCGAAAACCAGGCCCCTGCCGCCCCCTGCCGGAGCGCGGCGGAACGACACCCGGGCTCCCGCTCCCCGGGCCTTTGCCATTTAGAGGGGGGGATCCGTTGGGTTAGGGGGGTTTTTTGGTTGTTTTGTTTGTTTGTTTGTTTTGGGTTTGTTGTTTGTTTTGGTGTTGTTTTTTTTTTTGCACAAGTGTAATTATTTTCTAGCATCAGACTAGAAGAAAGTTGAAGCTTGTTTTTAATATTAATCAACCACTGCCGACAGTTTGGGGGCGGGAGCATTAAATCATTTTACACAAACACAACAAAATACCTTTTATAAGTTATAAAATCATAGAATCGTTTTGGTTGGAAAAGATCTTTGAAACCATCAAGTCCAACCGTTAACCTGGCACTGCCGAGTCTGCCACTAAACCACATCCCTCTGCATCACGTTACATGACTTAGGCATCTCTCCAGGGATGGTGACTCCCCCACTGCCCTGGGCAGCCTCTGCCAGGGCCTGACAACCCTTTCAGTGACAAAATTCTTCTTAACATCCAATCTAAACCTCCCCTGGCACAACCTGAGGCCATTTCCTCTTGTCCTGTTGCTTATTACTTGGGAGAAGAGACCAACCCCCACTTTTCTACAACCTGCTTTCAGGTAGTTGTAGAGAGTGACAAGGTCTCCGCTCAGCCTCCTTTTCTCCAGACTAAACAACCCCAAATCCCTTTTACCTACACGTATCCACTTCAAATTCATCCCTTATTTTAACAGTGTTTATCTGCCCCAAATATAACTCATGCCATCTGCTAATTGCAAGCCACCACACCCTGCCTTGATACACAGGCTGGGCCAGCAGAAGCAGGGCCAGTTGCTCTCCATCGCCTTCCTGCCCATTCTACCTAAGTCCTTTCTTTTCCCCCCGTAGAAGTGGCTTCTGCAAGCCCTGAAGGTGTTTGCAGCATCTCTGTTTGGTTGGACAGTGCAGTGCCTGCTCTGAACAAGAGGCTACAAAAAGGAGCATGACAGCAGAAGGGCAAAAATAGGTCTGTCCACACTGAAACAATTCTAGATGCTTCCAAATTATGCTTGGGCCACTATTGCACAGGGGGTGTGCCAGCAAAACAGGTTTTGTTTCTATAACTTTTTTACTCTGCAGTCACTATTCCAGAGTTTCACAAGAGTTATATGTAAAATCAATTAAATTAATTCCTAAACTCATTAAAAAAGCAACACATATACAACAAAAAACAGAGAATGTTGCTTCCTCTTATAAGGTCTTACCCTCCTGAAAACCCATATTCAAGAATAGTTACTGAATCTCAGAATGACAGTTCCAATTGTCCTTCAAAAAACAGTCATTATTGGTCACACCACACAATGGACCAACAGTACAGTAAGAGTTGTGCATCCACAGTTGATCTTTTTAATTGTGTGAAGCTCTTCAAATACCTCCTCAGACCCTTTTTTGCATCTGCCTTAGAAGGTCGTCTAAAGTGATGCAAAACAACATAGCTGGCATTTTTAGGGAAGTATCAGCTTGCTGCCTGCACATTATGAAGATTTCCAACATTACTGCAATTCTTTTCCTCACATCTTCTGTTCAGTTACCTTGACTTTACAGGAGATCCACATCTGAAGTAGTATTAGATTTTGCCTTTGTTAGCTCAGCAGAATTATCCTTGGTTTGCAGACTTCCAGTGTAATCTCAGGTATCAGCTTCAAGTGTTCAGACCAGGGACACGATGATTCTTTCTTCATTCTTTTTAAATCACTTCAATGCATTCACATCTTGCAAGAACACACACTTTTAATAGTAAAAATTAAGGATCAGCAGTGAGAGTACTTCCCCCACCCCACCATGCTCTTATTACCAACTATCTCTCCTAACTATGATCACTTCCCAACTTCTAACCACCACAGCAGTTCCCTATGAATTGTTCCCACAGAACCACGTCAGTTTAGTGTTCATCTTGCCTACCTGATAATAACAAGTCAGATGACTCTTCCTCAAGCATTTCTCTCATCAGCATCATTTTTGGCTTGAAAGCCTACGGAATGCAACTAGTGGTTTTTTAATTGTTATTTCTCAACTGTATTTTGCAAATAGAAACTGGAGTTAAAAGGCATCAAGTGTACAAGTAATTTAATTTCAACTTAGTCTTCATTCTTGAGTTTAAACACCTGACACTGCTTATGCTTTACAAGACCCTTCTCCCCACGAGATGCACTTCAGAAGTACTTTGAAAGATACCATCACCTCATTTAGAACACTTCCAGATTTTATTTGCCACTATTGCAATTACAAAGAATGTAACAATGTGAATTTGCATTTAAAGTGACAACCCTTTCTAATCAACAAGGTCACAAATTCGTGTGCAACTATTCTGCCTTTGGGGCATTTTCATAGCATGGAAATGTTCCTGCATGACAATCTGTCCCATTTTATAACGTTGCATTTTCATAGTTCAATATATAGAACAGAAGTAAGTCTGTTCCTACTTGGAGAACACTCACGTATTTCTGAAGTATAGAAATACAACTTGTAATTAATTGCTTTCTTTTGTTGTATTGAGAGAAAAAGAAGAAAAGGAAGAATCCATTAATTACTTTTTTCAAGTCACCCCATACACTAACAGCCCTGATCCTCTCCCTCCCTGTATTTATTCCCTATTTAGATTTGTGTGGGTTTTTTCTAAACAGGGGTAGGAACAGAATCACTGTCTTGTCTGCAGCCCTGCAGGAGACTGAGGTAAAAAAAAACTCAAAGAGATGCACACTATTACAAATGCAAACAGCCATCAAATTGTCCAGTTTATTGGTGGGAAATCAAAATAGATACAAAACATGCCCTCTGTGCATGTTGTATTTTACCCTTAAAATGTTTCCAACAGTGTCATATAGATTCAGAGTTAAGAATATACCTTGGCCTTCAGCACGTACCTTTCATAAAGGTATTATATAAAAGCCACCAACTTAAGTAACACATGGTCCCAAAACTGCTTTCAGACATTTTGTTTATCAAAAGATTCAGATCTCCTGCTGATCTGATGAAATAAAGGCTTAAAAATGTTTTAAGCCATCAATAAGTACCCTACAGCAAAAGTCAAGGAAGTTTAGGATTTCCATCATCATCTCGGCCATAAAAAGGCAACAGTCCTAAAAAAGCAGCCCTCCAGAATCTATGGAATGTGGCAATGGGTGTGATGCCAATTCATAATGATCAAGTTGAGTAAAACAGATTTTTAAAGCTACGAATGATGTGAACAGTATCACAGCAAAATATTCAATGAATGCCACAGAACCAATCAAGTTTGAAAGTTGAGCAGATGTTTCGATCAACAGAGATTCTGTCATGTCAAATACACCAAAAAACGTTTCCTAAAAGAAATTCCTAATGCAGAAAAATTGATTTAAAGTTTGCTCCTAGCTAATAGTACCTTGTATTTCAATCGGATCCTAAACTGATCAGACAATACACAGCCCACACTTTCAGACATTTATATTAAAAAAAGCTTTTATTTTCAATTGAAACAAATGCACCATCCTGCACTTGAAGGCTATAAATGAGCCGTGAGCATTTTCCAAGGTGTATCAATGGCAACAGATTTGTTTCACCTCCACTGAGAAGTTACATAATGCACTCTTAATTGGTAAGGAAAAATTAAATTCAGCCTTCTCAAAGCTTCTGTACTGTGTTCCTTTGTTATTGTACAGTTCCACAGTCAGACCAAGAGTTTGCAGTGTGTGCAGATATTGTAGTCAATCAATAGTATTGTTTAATCATCATCTTCCTCCTCTTCCTCTTCCTCCTCAAAACTGTCTTCAAAGCCCTCACTGTCCTCCTGGTCCTCATCACCTTCTATTGCTGTATCCCACTGTGGATGATTTTCTGGCACCGGTTTTGCTTCGTGCACTTCCAGCTGGAATTGGATGAAGAAATAAAAGAGGGGAAAAAAGGGTTATGGGCAATACACACCAATTTAGGAAAACAAAAGAACCCCCAAAACAAATGACACATCACACCACACTGACAGTTTAAAAAAAAACAACAAACAAAATTAAAACAGAAATCCCAAAACAAAACCAACAACTGCTTCCAGAAAAAAGGCGTGCCAGTTTTTTTCTCATTGACTGGATGTATCTAGGACTAAGGGCAGGGAAATGGCATGGCAGTCCTCAAGGTATTAATCCAGAGCCAACCCTACTGCAGAAATTGAATAAAGATGAGAAAACATCTATTAAAATATGCAGAGGCACTGGAAAGCATCACAAACTTCAGTCCCATTTAATCCATCATAAAATTGCCACCATTGGCATCAGGCAGCAACCACTTCTAAGTCCCTCCTTGCCATGGTTTTAAAATTAGGACAGCTTGAATTCTTAGAGATGACAGGATTTCTGGGGTTTCACAGCCATGTGAAGTAGCTTTCAATACCACACAAACATAGAACACAATTACACATTACCTTCAAAGGTTTAATCTGGTCCAATCCCATATATGAATCTGACCTTAAATAAACCGTGTACTGATAATTTCCAGGCTTGCCTGGTGCTGGGAACTTCAGCTCTACCTGCAAAACAGAATTCACACCCTAAGTTCTTAACTGCTTTCAAGTGATAGACTAGAACAAATACCTAACTTCTCTTCTGAGACATAAACACTACTACAAAATAATTTTTTTCCTCAAAATTCTTTCATTTCTTACAAGTGACACTTAAAATCTCTACCTAGTAAAACACCCACAGAAAATAAGACTACCCAAGCACAACACCTTCCATGAAAGGTCCATAATCATTGAGTCTCATGATGTTCTTTCTGAATTAGATCAAGGAACTGTACATTAAGTAGACAACTTTACCCTGTTGTATGCTTCCTAAATCTCAAAAAGCCAAACAGGTTTAAATACTTAGTATGCTGAAGTACTAGCTTAACTCTGCTGTTATTTGAAATTCAACATAAAGTGTAGTTTGAAAGGACAAAATAGGTCAAATCTCCGTTTTTCAGAAAAGCAAACACAGGCAAAGGTTACAGTCTCAGAAAGGTTCATAGGAGCTGAAGCCAATTAATTTGTCACAGTCTCTGCTTTACAGAAAAAGAACACTTAGCATTTCTCACACAGTTGCATAACTTTAAGAATGATCATTGTGTACAAACACTGGTTTTCATCAGCTTTTGATATCAGGGACAAAAAACCCACAACATTCTGCAAAGAAACTTGAAAGTCATCTTTAATTATCTTTTCTTTCTCCATTATCCATTTCCACAATTAAAAGGCTCTTCTCTACTTTTAGCAGGCGAGTAAACTTTGCTTCCCATCTTGAGAGAAGTGTGGAAAAAATTAAAATCTAAGTGCGTTTGCATAACACAAGATACTTCAGTAGTTTGGCAATACCCCACTCCCCCAAAAATTAATTATTCAAGTACTTTACCTCTTCTTTATCTTTTAGTGTACAAACATGATATGGCATACATATTAGCATCTGCTCCTTCCGGTCTGCAATATACAGCCACCACCACTCTTGTTTTTCCTTTCATAAAAGAGAAAAAAAAATACACAACAAAGCAAACAGGATTGTTGAAGTAATAAAAAATTATGCCCCTACACTTTTAGAACAGGTAATTATGATTCACTGGTTCCCCACCAGACAGATGAGAAAGGAGGTGGTTTGTGTTTGGGGGTTTTTTTGTGTTGGTTTTGTTGTTTTTTTTAAACTCTTGGATGTGTATGAATAAAACATACAGTGTAGAGAAACAGAGTGGTTTGGGTTGGAAGGGACCTTAAAGGTCATACAGATCCAAACCCCTGCATGGGCAGGGACACCTCCCACTAGATCAGGTTTTGCTCCAAGCCCTATCCAACCTGCCCTTCAACACTTCCAGGGAGGGGGCATCCATACATACATTGCACATGGAAAGCAAACAGGTTATCACCAGTAACTGTTGGTCTCCAAAGGCTTTATTCTGTATATTCACCCTCAGCTGCTGTGTGAGGCATGAAACCATCCTGAAGAATTGTGTCCCCCAAGGATTAACAGGCAACTCCATGCAATATAACACTACCTTAAGTCCTCCAACTGAAATCCAGCCTGGATAAAGAGGTCAGTGTATAAAGCAAGGCATGCCAAAAGACAGGTAAAGTACTCTTCCCAGTAAACAGTCTTTGTCAGGAAAGTATGTTTTGCCCTACTTCTTCTCTCTCCCTCCAAACAGTGGGAATCTCCTGCAAGTTGGAATTTGGACATACTGAGGCTTCACCTCAAGGAAGTATGAACCACAGGCAAGACTGGTTATTTGTAAAAGACACCCAGCAACTGCTGCCTATCACCTACAGGTCCCAAAGGTCTTGCTGCTGCAGACACTGAAGCAGAGTTTGTAAACTAAATGAGTACAGTTCTTCATAAAAGACTGCAGCACTGTACAAAAATCCTATTTATCCCTCAATTGGAGTGAGGTTTCTAAGACTGTGGTGCAGTTCAGCAGCAGAGACACAACCATTCTCAAATGGGAAAGGCTATAGCTCTTCAACATCAACTGCTCTTCCTTTTAACCCCTATCCATTTTCTGTCACCCCTCTGGCACACATTTTAAGCAAAATCCACTTTGTTTTAATAGAAGCTGGAACCTTCCTGTTGCAAAGTAGTTGGTTTAGTACCTCAAAGCAAGTTTCTGTTCCTTCACCTCAAGTCTCTTCTTTAAAAAAGTGAGGGGAGGGTGGAGAGAGACTTCTTCATACTTATGAAGTACTTTAGTAGGTAGGTAATAGTCCTAACAGTGTCATCTTACCCTTAGTGAAATAAAGGGGAACAACCCACACCTTTCAGACAACCTAAATATAAGATTTCTGAACTGTGTTCCCAAACAATTTTTACCCACCCCTGATGGCCTGGTAAGTCATCACATTTCTAAAAGACTGGAGCCCAAAAGAGTGCATCTTATCAGAACTCTGCTCAGTGGTGCCCAGGGACAGGACGAGGGGCAACGGGCACAAGCTGGAACATGGGAAGTGCCACTGAAATATGAGGAGAAACTTCTTCAGTGTGAGGGTGACAGAGCCCTGGGACAGGCTGCCCAGGGAGGGTGTGGAGTCCCCTTCTCTGGAGATATTCAACCCCCCTGGATGCAGCCCTGTGGAATGTGCTCCAGGGGATCCTGCTGTAGCAGGGGAGTTGGACTGGATGATCTCTAGAGGTCCCTTCCAGCTCTGACAGTTCTGTGGTTCTGTGACTATGACACTTACAAGTCAAGCTCCAAACCAGGAGGCCAATTTTTATCTTTAGACCAACAGCTATCAGGTGGTTGCTTCAGTGCCACATGGAAGTGGTTGTTTTATTTAATTTTCATTTAACAACATGAGAAGGACTGAATGAAAGATACAGTGGACATTTACACCACCACTGAGCCCCTTCCAAGTTCCACAGGTGGGAAGCAACTGCTGTTAATGTGTAGAATTTGAAGAATTTTTATCTTTACTGGAGGAGTCAGAAGTTCAGTATTTTTCGTGTGGCATTTTGTTGTTGTTTGGTTGTGGGTGGTTGGTGTTTTTCTTTTTTAAACACTTCAGAAGCCAATGTTTGGTGGTTTAAATAATGCCGCTTTAAAAAAATACAAAATCTAAATTAACTCCTTTTCTCTTTTGAAGTGACTAATTGTTATGCTAGTAGTAATTACCACCATCTCACAGAAATATTCAGCTAGCAAACTGGAGATTTACAATGACAAGACACACAGCCAGTAACCAAAACACCCTGATTAGCCCTGTTGACTCCCAGAGCAGTGTAAAATTGACCCAGTGTGTTAATGCCCATTTTAAAGTGTATAAAAGTAGTAGCACCTGCATCCCTTCACACATTTGGAACAGGCACCAAGAAGAGGATAAAGACCTATTCACATGCCATTTAAGATCAGAATTTGTAGAATTCCTTTCTACAGTGAAGTCCTTTCTACAACTATCCTAAGCTATTTTCTTTATGCAAAACTGTCCCATGTGACTCCAAGGCAGAAGTTATTTTATCTGTAAGTTTCAACAGTAAATATGCTGTCAATCTGCTAGATAGCTGTAGCACAGCAGAATCTTCTAGAGCCAAGGTGTTTATTTCCTGGCCAAGGGGCCTCTAGGAATAGAAGGATAAACAGTATAAATAGTACAGAGGAACAAGAACTACAGAAGCTAGATGCAGGACAGAAATGGCTACTTGCCATTTTGGGCCTACAAGGACTCTGACCATAGAAAAATATCTGCATTTCCATGAATATATCATTTTTGATGTTACCAAAACACTGTCCTGACTTACTATACATTGTGCATGTTTCCAGTGTTCTCCACGGTTAAGAGTAACATTTTTTTTTAGAACAAAGACCAAAAAGTGTCAACTGGATTTTCACAAAAACTGGTAAAAATAACAGCCACAGGGCAAAAAGAAATACCAGGACAAACAACATTCATTTTATAGAGTAAACTTTTTGGAAGTAAAGCTCCTGACCCCAAAGTACCACTACTTTTTTATAGAGAGGACAACTGTGCAGGGGTATAATTTTCCTCTCTCTGATTGGGTGGAATTTAAAGTTTATGCCTGTGAGAATCTGGCAAGCTAACAGGCAAGTGGGCAAAATGCCCTTTAACAGATGGGTGCAAGGTTTGGCGTGCCAGGAAACCAGTATGTTCATGAATTTGGAACACCAGGGCCAGTTTCTACCTAAAAATGTCAAAACTCCAATCTGTGCAGTTTCTGGATCCACGGATGCAGGAGCAGAAGATAATTATTTAGGAACCTGCCTAGATTAAACATGCATCTCTGGTAGAGTAATCAACTGCTCAAAATCAGATGAAACAGTGTTAAGGCTTCCTTGTGAGAACAAGTATATTAGGCTTGGCTACACAAACATCTGTAAATTCTGGGAACAGGGAGATTCACACAACTGCAGGGTTTCATTCTTAACTCTGCATCTCTGAGCTGGCATCACCCAATACACATCATACCCTAAGCCACGGCTGAAAAAACCACCCAGAGAGTATGACAGATTTTGTTCTTCAGAAGCTGCAAATCAACCCTTATCTGAGCATGCTCCAACTGCAGCTACAGGACTGAGTACAGCTGCATTTAACTTCTAGGAGATCAGCAAAGAGTGGTTGGAACATTTACAACTGCAGCATCATGAAATGGTGTATGTACATCTTTCAGGCTCGAGCATTCAGCTCAGCCCTAGATTTTAAATTCTTTTTTAGCACAGCCCTGTATTGAGGTGTTATCATATCAGGTTTGTTACACACAGCTGAAGCAGCTTTCTAAAGAGTATGAGCAAAGTTCCTCTGAAGGAACCCTCAGTGCAGTGAGAAAGGAATAGGAATAGTTAGCACCCCTGGGGCACTGGGCATAGCACAGACTCACTGTCTGAGCTAAAGCCAGCTGCCTGCACAGCAAGGAGGTATTAAGGCCCTGCTGCCCATCTGATATGATCTAAGGCAGCCATGAGAGCAGAATGCCAGTACCCCTTTATCTGTGATGCTGGTGGGCTGCTGGCAGCTGTACTGAGAGATAGGAGGGCACCCAACAGTGCCAGGAAAATACTGCACTAGGATCAGCTGTTAAAAAACATCACAAGGCCACACAACTCTCAGCTGAGGCCGTCAGGAAAACAACTTCTTTGGTTTATTTGTGTATCTTGTCTGGCTCTTTAGCAAGAAGTCTTGCTTCCCACACTTTGCTTTCTCATGGTGGCAGAACTAGGTAAAAACAAAAGGAGCAGTATGGGGACAACAGGGAATGTTCTGCAGATGCAACAAGCTGTACAGGGTATAGACATAAAGAGCCCTGGGGACTGAAAAGAGGGAGTAAACATACACAGTGTCTTCCTTTTTTCTCATGTTTTCTTGTTCTTCCCTGTCTCAGTTGTCTCCTTTAAACTACAAAAATAAACACAACCCTTGCATCCCACTTTGTTGTTCTTGGGGATAACATGATGAGAGAGAAGAGATCCTAGATTAGTTCCCTAGTCAGACAGCAGGCAAGCAAACAAAACCCTCTGAAGTATTAGCCTGGGAAGAAAGTGTGGCCAAATACTCCTTCCTCCTGGTTCCAATCTGATTGTATCCCAAAGACCTAACCAACTTACTTACTCAGAACACAAAGCTCACGCTTTCAAAAATCCCATCTTTAAGGTTTCCTTGCTGTAAAGGGGTTTCAGACACCTACTGAGTGGTGAGCTCCTTGTGTAAGGAACAACTGATAGATCAGATTTCACCACCAAAGGCTGCTGTAGAGACCCCTCAGCCTATCTACTATACTGAGTCACCACTCTCAAACACATCCCTTTCTCTGGCACCCATCCACACCTGATGTTTTATTTCTGAGCTCTGTAGGAAAGACTATTCCCCAAGTGGCTTCTGCCACTTCCAGACTACACTGTGGTAGAAGCCAGCTTTGCCAACCCTCTCCTTCTTCCCCAGCTTCAGGCTGTGTTGCCACCACGCTGCTGCATAGAGACTTCCTGTCAAGCAGCAAACCTAGAACACTCCAATGACCCCCAGACTCCCCTGTCATTGCTGTTAACACAAGGAGGGGTCAGGATCTGCCCCACTCACAGACAGATGAAGAGCAAGTAATACTCTGCCCCTAACTCTACACTAGAGCCACTGCTGTGCTTTCAGATTCCATAGAAAAAAAAACAACAAACCAAAACAGAGAAGAAAAGGTGTATAAATTAGATCCCTATATATATGAAAGGTTTAATTCTGAATCTAACTGTATGTAGCAGATCACCAGAAAAAAAAGACTCGAGCATTATTGCCATCAAAAAGGAACCTTAAAGTCTATAGAAGTTTGCAAGTCTTTGGGAACTGGATAGAAAGAATAATACATTGAAAGTTTTTAGGAAAATAACTGAAGGAGTTTAAGAGGATTTTAAAATTCATGAAGATTAGTAGTTTTTTCAAGTGTTAGACTCTTAAAAGCCTAGTATTTACAATAAAAATATATAAAGAGCAATTCATTTGTATTATTTTAATTCTCACGTTTCACAACTGCAACATTTTCTCTTACTGACCTCAGGAAAAAAAAGACTGTAAACGGGATGTGTTATCTTTGACTTGGTTTCAAGAAGGGCTCGTTCCTTTCTCTGTATGCTTTGCTGTAATTCTTGCCACTCCTGTCAAAGATAAGTTTAAAGAGTTACTGTGCACTGGCCAACTTTTGCATTAAAAAAAAAAAAAGACATTTTAGCCCAAGGAAATGATACATCCGACAAGTTCTTGTGCTACACTACACATTATAAAAGGCACTACATTCTACAGTAGGATTAAAAGCAAAATAATCAAACAGTAAAACTAGAGATCATTCATGTCAGTATTTTTTAAAACCCTAAAATACACATCTGCAAGGCTTGCACACATTCTTCAAAACTCAGTCCTACAGCACTGCCTGTAACACTCACTACCTGAGCCGTAAGAGTCCTGACAACAAGCTTGATGATTCTTTTCCCATCAGAAGTTTATTCTCACCCTGTATGACTTCCAGCTGTCACACTCAAGTCTTCCACTGTAAGACCTGTGGTGCAGAAATCATCTACCACCACAATGCCTCATTCTCAGTTACAATTCTGAAGAACTAACTTAATAACTAACAGTTGCTAGACTTTAGTGAGCACACGGACAAGCGTGTTCAACTACCACACGCGCAGAGGATGTGTTATGCAGTATGGAATAGCCACTGCATGGAAAGGACAAAGTTCAGAGGACTTTATCTCACATAAACTGCAGCAGCTAGTAATCTAAGGAAGCTGAAAGAAACATTACAATCTTTCCCTTACATTAAGCTATTTTTCTCATTTCCTTTTTAGGTTTCCTGTCCTTCCCTGCTCTCTCTGACTTGCAATGACAAAGCTCTTGTGCCGGAATGAGGTCTTGAAACCTCTGGAGAACTGATATTACTCCTTCATCCTACTGTTGCCTAGCCTGAGGGGATGCTAGAGGATTAAAATGCATTTTCTCTCAACCCCAGAGGCAACATTACCCTTCAAGAAAAAGTAAGGCTTACAGCTTCATCATCTTTGTTTTGCTTCTCGTCTTGTTCTCTGTCAGAGTCTCTGTCACTTCCATCATCTTTTTCACTTTGAGAGTCTCTGTTTGTTTCTTCTTCTTCAGATTCACTGCCTTTATCAGAGATCTCCTCTTCTTCTTCCTTCACGACTACTTCCTAGTGGGAAAGAAAAACAACAACCAAAAACCTGTGAGTTTGCCTGCCTTGTTGGAGTACCCAGCATTCACAGCACCTGTCTTCATGTCATAGCCCTGATTTCCTATTTTGATCTACACACTTCTGTCACACAGTATGTCTATAGTGAAGATTAATCCTTTTTACCTCACGTGCTCAGAGGAGAAGGGAAGCAATTTTTTCCTTCTCCTTACGGCATTTGCAACACAAATAGGAGAAAAGAGTATTCTATTCTAGGGTCACATTTCAAAAAGCCATAAGAAAATTAAGAGAGAATATAAGAAAGTACCAACAACGTAGCTCCTGAGGGGGAGAAAGTACCATGTAGTGGGAGCATAAAGATACTAAAGCTACTTAATTTAACAGAGGGAAATCAGATTTCAGCTTTTTCCTTTAAAAGAAAAGGTACAGAACAACCCACCCCCCTTAAGGCAGCATAACAGGAACTCCTAAGAAGGGGCTATGAGGACAGGCTGCTAAAGTTGGGAGTAACTTTGAGCAGGCCACTGGAAACGTTGCTGTGCTGATTCCCTGATTATTTTACCAGTCATTTTCAAAGGTAACGAAATAAAATGCTATTTTAAGAGATACTCTTTACAAAAGCATAGAACAAAAATATAACAGATACAAAAAACCCATCAGATTAAGAGTGATAGACTGAACAAAATATCAATGAATCTATGAGCTACCCCATTAGCTTGTTTTTGCTTCTGTTGTTTCGGTGGCTGCAAGGAAGGTGGCACAGGTTTCTTTTTCAATGGCTTCTTCTTCTTTGATTTTGAAGCTTTCTTAGTTCCTTTATTCTTTTGCTGCCATCCTTTGCTCTTAACTTTGTTGACATCTCCCTGCTGTAGGAAAGCAGTATTTAAAATATTTATTCTGTGCATGAAATTGCAGGCATTCACTGCACTTGAAGCATTTTAAGCTGAGAACTGAAGTTAGAAAGCAGAGCTCAAGAGACATTCCAGCAGGCTTGAGAAGCACACAATTAGCAACTCAAGATCTGAAAGAAAGTTCTCTTCACATGCCCTCTCCACTCACCCCATCTTCTGTTGGTTGCTCTTCTGCTGCACATATAGACTGTTCCTTTTCAAACACTTCCTAGTTAAGAGAAAGATGTGAAAACAATTAATGCCTCTTCTGTACCAAAAGAGCAAATTACTGTTTTAGATTTGAACTCAAACTAAATCACCTTAATCAAGGTCTGCAGGTTTTTACTCATTATGGTAAATTATTTTTATCAGTGACAAACACAACAGGGGATTAACATCAAAATTAAACACTACTTTGAACATTTGGTCTAGGATTTCTCTACCACTACCATAATAAAGAAATTTAGTCACAATGTGTCATCGTGTTCCAAGGAATCTACTTGTTTTATAAAGCATAGAAATCCTGTATCACAAAAGCAAGTAGTAGTAAAATACAAAGTCTGCTCCAGTTGCCAGAGCACTAAAAACTTCAACAGCTGCACTGGTACTAAGGGACACAGGACAACAAATCAAACCAGAAATCTGACACATGAAGACAAAACACAATGTTAGTATTATGTAGACTAGAACATCCCTATGCAAATGAGATTTTTTAATGCATTTTTTCTTCAAAACATACTATATGCCATTTAGAAAAAATTCAGTCATAAGGAGCTGTCTTATGAGATACATTATACTGCAAATATGAGATATCACTACCAAAAAAACATAAAAGGCAAGCTCTAGTTTTTAGGTCATGTATCTCAATGCCAGATTGCCTAGTGGAGTTCACTTAGAAAACATGATAAATGAGTTTTCTATCTGCTGTCAGACATGTTAACTTTTAAGTACAGTTCAATATGCTCACAATTTTCAGTCTCCTTCATGTTTAAGATCTAGCACATGGATAGGATGCTTCTACTTTGTACCTGCTGCATCCTCAGTTATCATTGAGGTGATGCATCCTGAAATTCCACAGCATAAACACGTGGTACTTACATACACAGACAGCTTTCTGCTGAACTGGCTTCAGTCATAGAATGGTTTGGGTTGGAAGGGATGTTAAAGATCACCTAGTTCCAACCCCCCTGCATGGGCAGGGACACCTCCCACTAGACCAGGTTGCTCAGAGCCCCATCCAACCTGCCCTTCAACACTTCCAGGGATGGGGCTTCCACAGCTTCCCTGGGCAACCTGGCCCAGTGTCTCACCACCCTCACACTCCAGAATTTCTTCCTCATGTCTCACCTCAATCTCCCCTCCTCCAGTTTTAATCCATTCCCCCTTGTCCTCTCACTACAAGCCCTTGTCCAAAGCCCCTCCCCAGCTTTCCTGGAGCCCCTTCAGGCACTGGAAGGTGCTCTGAGGTCTCCCTGGAGCCTTCTCTTCTCCAGGCTGAACAGCCCCAACTCTCTCAGCCTGTCTCCAGAGCAGAGCTGCTCCAGCCCTCTGATCATCTTCATGGTCCTTCTCTGGACTCTCTCCAGGAGCTCCATGTCCTTCTTATGTTGGGGGCTCCAGAACTGCACACAGTGCTCCAGGTGGGGTCTCATGAGAGCCAAGTAAAGGGGCAGAATCCCCTCCCTGGCCCTGCTGCCCACGCTGCTTTAGATGCAGCCCAGGACACGGTTGGTTTCTGGGCCACAAGAGCACATTCAAAGGCTAGCCTGACCCTCAGCTGTAACACTCATGTTTGTATGCCTTACCTCAGAGGAATAATTCAGACTTTCTGTTTACTTAGACAACTGTCTGAACAGCACAGATGCAAAATCTGACACTGTAGGTTTTGTCATGTAAAAGTTTGTTTAGTTTCTGTGCATTAAGTTTTTTGTTCAAAGGAAGTTATTACTACGTTTTAAGCTTAAAGATAAACCCAAGTCAGAAGTCTAACTACTAGGGTGTAGTATCACTTTAGGTTATGCCACACTGCAGTCCAACTTCTCCATACAGCACTGCTGTACCTTCTTTACATGAAGTTATGTCTGTTCTGCATTTTGCTGCACTGAGTCTCTTTCATAAGTGTCTAAAACCCCCAAAAGATACATAGTATTATGAGCCCACATACAGTGAAATCAAACACTGTCCTAAGGACTTGAGTATTTTATTCTAGTTCAAGAACTAAGTTTCTGAATGTCTCTTTTCCTGTTATTTACTAACCTCGGGGAGTATCACTTGCCATATTCTTTTACTGTTCCCTAGACAACTGCAATGGGTCAGACTGAACTTTGGTTTGATTCCAGGAAAACTTTCTCATTCAGAAACAAAAATGTAAGGGAGGATTAAGAGCACAAGTTCTCCATTTCACATCTTAATTTCACAGTTATATTTACAAAACGCTATGTTAGCTTGCAAAGAAATATACCTGTCATTAGCATATACTTGCAGTTAGCCTGAAAGACAAAGTATTCTTAATACTTACTGCCATGGTCTGTCTTGTTAGGGTGACCAGAACAGTGACAAGAGAACCTACTGTAATATTGTTGCTGTCTTCATCATCCAAAACTAGTGTAAAAAGAAAAGCAAAACATCTATTAAATTTCTTTAAAGCCCTTTCTGCCACTGAACTTGGGTTCTGCCATGTCTAAATACAAGCATACTAATGTCAGCATTTTTAACAAAAAAATAATTTAAAAATATTACTTAATAAGTCTCTAACAACCTCAAATATAGTATTGTCAGGATGAAGGCTGGTAATTTAGCAAACTATAAAATAGCAACATTGAGTTTGAAGTTTTAATTGCATGAAAGTTAGAAAATTCAAAGTTATAGCTGCTGTGGGAACCATCACTCTGTAATATGGTGCATTATATATAAAAACATAAAACTTCAGAAACATGAAATACCACCCATGACCAAAGGGATCCTGTTATATTTGTTCTGGGAATCATAACTTTGATTTTCCTGACTTTCATGATTAACAATTCAATTTCAATGCCACATTAACAATCGCGCATTTAATTATTCTTTTTTTCAAAAGTATGAGGTAAGGGAAAATAAAAGAACAGTAAAGATTATTTTAACTAAAACATCAAACATAAAACCCACACAAAAGCCACTGAGGAGTTTATATCTCCAATCTATGAACTGGAGAATGCCCCAGGTTGGGGAGGAATAGAGTTATAACCCAGTGTAGAAGTTTTATTTATTTTTTCCAACCTCCCCCCCAAGAAAGAAGTTTTACTATTCACTAGTTTTATATGTATATTTTTCATATAATGGTAGGACTGAGGTAAACAAAAAAGCATATAGAATCATAGAATGGGTTGGGTTGGAAGGGACCTTCAAGATCATCTAGTTCCAACCCCCCTGCATGGGCAGGGACACCTCCCACTAGACCAGGTTGCTCTGAGCCCCATCCAACCTGCCCTTCAACACTTCCAGGGATGGGGCACATGCTCCATTTTAATCCTTCATACCACACCCGAGTACAGCTGTGTAACAAATGAAGACCCTAGGCAGAAAAGGGTTGCTTGCCAAAACATGGGAAGGTTCTCCAAGACTGCACTTTAAGCAGATTAACAAGACTGTGCACAAACCCCTGCTACAATGAGATGAAGTATTTTTTTTTGTTTTGAAAAAAAAGACACATCAACAACTTTTAGAAATACCAAGATGAACAGACATTTGCTTCCTGAATGCTTATTTCCATTAACATTTGCTTCTCACAAAGAACTATCCCTAAATCAACTAATAAATGAAGCTACCCCAAACATACTGCATTTTTAATTTGATCATTGCAACTGCAGCAACAATACAAATTAAAAACAAGCCTTCTTAATCTCTCATGGTTAAGTGTGGATCTTCTACAAAAGAAAGGAGATGGCAGAACCAATTCCCTTCCCACTGAAAGGCTGCCTGACAGGAACTGCTGTACCTCATCCTCAGATAGGAAAAGCACTACACAGTCATGGAAACAGCACACACGAAGGGTGAGCACAAATTCTGTCAGATATAAAAACTATACAGGGATTGTCACAAAGGAATCCATGAATATTTAGTCATCAGGGTCTCCAACTTAAAAGTCTCACAAAGGACTCTCAACGCTGGAGGAAGCTGAGCATAAATTCTGGGATAAACACAACTTTTTAAGATAGCTAATAAAAATGGTATTTCCACCAGAATTCCACATTGCTGGTGAAATATTAAATCAACAGATGAAATGCCAGATAAGCTCCTGTAGGAGAAACTACTGCTGGCTTGGGAATCTGTGAAATGTGTCAATGGGTTTTATCTCCTCTGACCATAAATCTCACATATGAGAAGTGGCCACTCAAAAAGAGAAAGTCATTTCCAAGCCACATAAATAACAGAGTTGTGTTTCATTGTCCCCCAAAAGCTTACTGCCAACACGCTAGCAAAGGTCAGAAGAGCAACATACACAGAACAAAAGGAGCTCCCACTCACCCTGGGGTTTTATATCCATGGTGACATAGGGGAAGCTGCCAAGGACAGCCATAACTTCATCATATTTCTTATCTTCTAGGAAGTGCAGTAAATTGCGACGATCAGAACCTTTCAAACTCACCAAATCCTGAATACTTTTGATTTTATACTGAATTAAAAGAAAGGGAGGGGGGGGAAAAAGAGGAAGTCACATGGTAGCAAACAACACAGTCCACAAATAAACTCTTGATAATACATCACTTTGTGTCCCCACATTACTAATGCAGACACAACATTTGATTTGTTCTTTTTTTTTTTTTTTTAAAAAAACCATACTTTATCAAACTAGCAAACATACGTTTTGAGAAACACTAGAACAAAGAGGATGCATTCAGACCTACTAAACAGCACTGCTTTGAACATTGGTGTGTTCCTTAGTATGTCACCCCTTGGAAACTGGACACCTTTCTTATAAAACTATCATTTCAGCCAGCTTTTTCAGAAAGCTGAGCCAAGAAACCTCACTAATCAAGTTCTTTACTTTGATAGAGCACTTCAGTGCTTTAAAATTTATATCAGCAGGATCAACTAAGCTACTTTTTTTTTTTTCATAATGAACTACAAACAAATCTAAAACTACTCCTTCTAAGATTTGCAGAGCAGAGTGAAAAGGATAAAATACACAGATGAGTCTGAAGGCCTGATTACCTCACCACTATAAATGTATGTATTTTATTAAGAACAACTTCAGGCATCCAGGTAGACTGATCATATCTCCAATCTAGGAGACTGTATTTTTTAAGAGCTCAATGCATGGGAACCCTGTACAAACAAGCCTAATAAATTGGTCTCTTCCCTCTTTCAGGGGAAGGATTATGAGACAGCCAAATTCTTGACTCTTATACTTAGTTACACTGCACATGTCAAAAAATACATCTAAAAATGGGTAAAAGTGATGATACCTCTAGGAGAATGATTCTTTTACTTTATCCAAAGGAAAAGACTACTTGACTCTTTGATGAACAGGCATCCTCAAAGGGGTTTAAAAAATGCAGTACTTAAGAATTCTTTATCTTCACATGAACACTGAAGCACTTAAACACCACCTAAGGCTGTTGTTACAGCTAAACAAAACTTCTGTTAGATAAAAATATTTTGAAGATTGATCCAAATTAACCACTTGAATGAGACTATTAAAGATAATTAATTAACTTCTACTAAAAGAGAACTTGTTTCTAACCAGGCATTCCTTGGAAGGTTTGAATCCCAAGCAGGTTTTAATACAGAATCAGTGAAACAGAAGTGAAGAACTGTATGCAGGTATTCAGCCAAGATTATTCAATTTTGTCCTTAAATTCTACAAACACCAACACTTACCCAACTACAATTACACAGCAATAGCTTTTTTTTTTAAGCACCCTCTTTCATACATAAAGGATCACAAAATCTGAAATACTTCCCACAGTAATGGATTTTTTTTTTTTTCCTCATTAATTCCTCCGTGCTACCTTCCAAGTGTATTTTCTGTCAAACTAGATTAAGAATTATGTAAAGCCAAACAAGGAAAAAAAACCCTCCCAGTAGGATATTCCAGCTGTATTCTGGAAAAATGTTATATTTAATAGGACATAATACTCTGTAATAAGAAGGCAATTCTGTTTCTTCTGTTTGTGAAGCCAACATAGGCAAATCTTTTATACTGTTTTACACTTGTAAGATTTCTGATCTTAATTCCTACCTCCTGAGATGGACTTTAAAGAAACACAGATCTAGGAATATTGTATGGAACTCCTGGAAAGATGAATGTGGTTTTTTTCTCTTTAGTTAATTCAGGACCTTGCTTTCTTATAGGCAAATAAGTAAAAGAAGCAACAGAATATGTTTTGAGACATTGTCAAGTAGATTTCATAGGTTTATACCTTTTTATGATTGGAGACCCGCCTAAGATTGTCCTCTTCAATGTGGGGCAGCTGCAAAAGGGGAGACTTAAACTGCTGAAGTCCCTGGACAGTCATCTGGGAAAGCTTCATGCAATTTTCCAAAGATCCCAAAGATGGAGCACGGAACTCCCTTTCTTGGGGGGAATGAAACAGATGGCATAATCTTTAATATTTTTTTGGTCTTCTTACAGTTTTACAGTGTATACTGGTGTTCCAGACTACAGAAAACCTTCCTTTCAGTCAAGCAAAAGAAAGAGGCATCTTAAAACGTCCAGCATGATTAAGCAGGCAACCTTTTTGCTCCCATTGCAGTCACACAGCTCAGCAGACATTTTCTTCCCTCTATTTAGGGCTATCACAGCTGAACACCAAGAAAGGGAAAGACTTCCATCTAACACTCTCTCAGGGAACAACAGCACAATGGATCTATGCACTTATTATAGACAAAAACACCACCACTTAAGTTGAAAAAGAAAAAAAAAAGCAGCAGCAAAACAACTTGTTTTAAATTTGTATAAGGTGTGTATGTATAACATGTTCAGCCTTACTTTGTAAGCATATAATTAAATACATTTTATCAGTAGACATTAATCTTTAAGAACACAATGCATTATTTATAAGATTTTCATCTTGAGAAATGAACATAAAGATATCAGCCTATTACATGGCAGAAAAAAAAAAAGCAGGTATAACTGAAGCTAAGCACAGCATATTATGTTAGAAAGCAGTAAGAACAGCTGTGAAAAATACCAAAGGCTTGGCTTTTGGAATTAAACATAAAGGTGAAGAGGGGTGTCTGAGCCAACATCTATTTGATTTTTCCTTCAGCCAAGGAAAAAATTTTAATCAGACCACAGCAAAAGAAAAAAAAATAAAATTTAATACTCATCATCATGTCTGCAAAGAAATCAAAAAAGTGGAGCAGAGAGGTTTCCACATATTGGTATTTAACTCTGTTAGACAGCCATCCATTCATAAATAAGACTTTTCCAAACCCTGTTTAGAAAACTCATTGTAGAACTCCCCTGCAGCTGCTGTAAGTCCATGTTCAGGTCACTCTATCTATACTTTATTTTCAGCCAAGAGGAATTTCAGCTACTTAATTTATTTTTCTCCTCAACTCGTATGTGGCATATGAAAGAACTGAAGGCAATTTTAAACATTTATTACAGAATGCACCTGTAATTTATGATGCCTGTCATTTTACTGAAGGATCAGCATGTGTATTCTCTCTATACTTCAGAACTTTGAGGAAAAAAAAATAAAATCCACCTTTGATTATCTTGACTGTTTGCAGGGATATTTTGAATGTAAATAAATAAGGAAGAATACAAATATCTGTGTGTTTACAGACACAAATGTATGTATACAGATGTATTTGGTATGGATATTTGGTACCTGGCTGGTGTCAATATATTTGGGAAACAACAACAGGGGCATTTTTCAGTAGATGGATCAGACAGTTGTCAGCAGGAATCTGTCCCCCCTGCCAGGGCTGTGTGACCCAGCTCACCACACTATCAAGGCAATGAGAGATGTGGATAAAAGCAGGTTTCCTGCCACCTGGCTGAGAAGGCAGACAGGCTGGAACCTGCACCTGACCAAAAGGCTACCCAAGCCAAAACTGTTGGATGTCTCAGTGCCAATGGCCATGTCTTTTGATACAAAGCAAGTTTAAGTTCGTTTTACAGATGAAATATGAAAAAGTAACAAATCTGACCAAAAAAACCAACAAAACTCAAATTTGGTGTCTTCAGAATTTGTTTTCTCCTTCCTTTACACCACTACCTTGCTGCAAGTTTATAAGCAGCTACTAGGACATGTTAAATGCACCTGAGAGATCCCTCAGACACTTCTGCTCCATGTTCCCCTCTCCCTTCAAATGACCTGTTCCTTCATTAACTACACCAAGCTATAAATATAATGAGCTTTCTCATCAAACTACATAGCAGAACTGTTTTTTAACCCAGTAGATTAATGAACACTGAAGACTATATGGAATGCAAAGAGAAAAATAACACATGAATGGAACTATCCAGCTAGACATACTGATAAGTAACAAATTTATAACTCCTACCTTTAAAAAAAACAAAAGTAATTGAAAGGCTGATCTCCCCATTGAACAGCACAAAATTTACTTTCCAACTTACTTATCTCCCACCTCCCCCATAATTTTTTTTTGGCTGCTGCTAAGGAAAGTCACGTTTTTTTAAATTAAAAAAACCCACGCTGCAAACCAAGCTAATAAAATAATCCTAAATATTCTCTGACAAACTGGCTTTTGCAGGAAATTAACCTAGAGCTTTGAGAGCACAGAGCACTAGTCAGAGTAGAAATTCTTCTCTTTCTTAAAGCACTAACTTATCATCCATATGACAGTAGAAAAATATTTTCACAAAATTGGAGAATATTATTTTGGTTTCTGAAAATAACTAGGGCTTTATATTGCCTGAGAATGGACTGTGAGGACAGTACAGCTTTTAACAACACCCAACTGCCCCCACCATAAAATTAATGCCACTACAGCACATACAAGAAGGCCGGGGAAGAGCTGTTCACAAGGGCATGGAACAATAGGACAAGGGGTAATGGTTTTAAGCTAGAAAAGGGTAGATTTAGGTTGGACATTAGTTCTCTAATATGAGGGTGGTGGATCACTGGAACAGGTTGCCTAGAGACGTGGTGGGGGCCCCATCCCTGGAGACATTCAAGGTCAGGCTTCATGGGGCTCTGAGCAGTCTGGTCTAGCGTTGAGCCACCAATGTGCAACTGCAGCCCAGAGGGCCAAGCACATCCTGGGCTGTATCAAAAGAAGTGTGGCCAGCAGATGGAGAGAGGTGATTCTGCCCCTCTACTCTGCCCTGGTGAGACCTCACCTGGAGTACTGTGTCCAGCTCTGGAGCCCCCATCACAAGAAAGACATGGACCTGCTGGAGCGTGTCCAGAGGAGGCCACGAAAATGATCCAAGGGCTGGAGCACCTCTCTTATGAAGAAAGGCTGAGGGAGTTGGGGTTGTTCAGCCTGAAGAAGAGAAGGCTCTGGGGGGGACTTCATAGCAGCCTTCCAGTACCTGAAGGGGCTACAAGAAAGCTGGGGAGGGGCTTTTTACAAGAGCACATAGTGACAGGACAAGGGATAATGGTTTGAAACTGCAGGAGGAGAGATTTAGGTTAGAGATAAGAAGGAAATTGAGTGTGAGGGTGGTGAGACACTGGAACAGGTTGCCCAGAGAAGTTGTGGAGGCTCCATCCCTGGGGGCATTCAAGCTCAGGTTGGATGGGTCTCTGAGCAACCTGGTCTAGTGGGAGGTGTCCCTGCCCATGCAGCAGAGTTGGGACTCGATGATGTTTAAGGTCCCTTCCAATTCTAACCATTTTATGATTCTATGTCCCTGCTTATTGTAGGGGGGTTGGACTAGATGACCTTTAGAGGTGCCTTCCAACCCAAGACATTCTATGATTCTATATTTCGACAGCTTCTGCTTGTCAAAGTGACAAGATGACCTTTAACCTAAGGTCATCAAGTCATTCAAAACACATGACATTGAAGACCCCAAATTTAAATGCAAATCACAGCTGCTTGTGAGGGAACAGTGTACACCTGGATCAGACCACAACCTCTACAGTACACTGCAGCTTCCTGCCTGAATTAAGAGCTGCACTTGGGACTGGACAGCTGAACTGATGCCTCACTTTTCTGCAGGCATTTACTAGAGCACAGGCCATGATTCCTCAGCAAACACCTCACTTGCCAGGGCAGCTACCTACTTTATGATACTTAAGGATGATCTCAAAGAAGCCATCAAGGTAATTCAGACCTGCTGGTTTGTGACTACCAGTTAATTGTCACCAAACAGTGAATGCAAAGAAGGGATGCCACACAGCAAAGCATATTTTCAGGGATGCAAAAAGAAAGTCTCTCAAACTATGCAGAAATCAGGCAAGAGAGTAGAAGAAAATTTATCTAAAAGGTAGCTCATAATTGTCATATATTCCACCAGGCTGGAAAAAGCTGAACAGTAACTGAAAACTGAGGGGACTGAAATGAAAACGCGGTAAATTTTGCTTTTATGAAATAAAATTTGAACTGTTCCATGCAAATAGCAACAAATCCAAATAATAACAAATCCAAACTCATCTGCAAAGAATGATAGCTCTGTTAAAAATTAAGAAGTAACCATGATTGAATATTTTTATGCCAAACCTACACTCGCTCTTCCGTGACAGATTGTTTCTAATGGGGTTTGATAAGAAAGGCAGTGTGTACTTAAGCTACTTACAATTCATATTAAGATTATAAATACACAAACTTGAACAAAACAGTCTCTTAAAAATTTCAGCATCTAACTTTAATTTTACTCATAACTTAAAATTAAAAAAAAAACAAATGTTGACACCTTCTCAGTTTCCAGTTCTTTCCCAACAACAGTCAGCGGGGGGCAAAATTGTCTCTACATGGACACTCGTCAAAAATAGGGTCAACCTTCTAAGTTTGCTAAGTGGTAAGTAGCAAAAATAGTAATTTTCCTTGAGATCAATCACCAACATTCTGAAATGGTTCACTTTCAAGTTCTCCATTTCATTATTGTTGGGCTGATGGGCAACTGTTTGGTACCACCTTCCCTTTAATGCTTTGAGCTGAGAGTCCTGGCAAAGAAGTGAGAGGAAATGTTTGGTACAGGTTGCTCAATACTGCCATTTTAACACTTGGGAAATAATTTTGAGAAAACCTGCTAAAGAAATACCAAACAAATCCTCAACTATACCTATGATACACTTCTACTTTTTTTTCTAAAAATACAGAAGTAATTTCCACCATACTGGTTGATGTTGATTTCAGTAAAGGATTGGACACCATCTCCCACAGCATCCTTGCAGCTAAAGTGAGGAAGTATGGTCTGGATGATGGGGTAGTGAGGTGGATTGTGAACTGGTTAAAGGAAAGAAGTCAGAGAGTTGTGGTCAGTGGGACAGAGTCTAGTTGGAGGCCTGTATCAAGCAGAGTCCATCAGGGGTCGGTTCTGGGACCAGTACTATTCAATATGTTCATCAATAACGTGGCTGAGGGAACAGAGTGCACTGTCTGCAAGTTTGCTGATGGCACCAGACTGGGAGGAGTGGCTGACACACCAGAAGGTTGTGCTGCCATTCAGGGAGACCTGGACAGGCTGGAGAGTTGGGAGGGGAGAAATTTAATGAAATACAACAAGGGCAAGTGTAGAGTCTTGCATCTGGGGAAGAACAATCCCGTGGACCAGCATGGGTTGGGCACTGACCTGCTAGAGAGTAGTGTAGGGGAAAGGGACCTGGGGGTCCTGGTAGACAGAAGGATGACCATGAGCCAGCAATGTGCCCTTGTGGCCAAGAAGGCCAATGGCATTCTGGGATGTATTAGAAAGGGTGTGATTAGTAGAGAGGTTCTCCTCCCCCTCTACTCTGCCCTGGTGAGGCCACATCTGGAGTATTGTGTCCAGTTCTGGGCCCTTCAGTTCAGGAAGGACAGGGAACTGCTGGGAAGAGTCCAGCGCAGAGCCACAAAGATGATTAAGGGAATGGAACATCTCCCTTAGGAAGAAAGGCTGAGGGAGCTGGGTCTGTTTAGCTTGGAGAAGAGAAGACTGAGGGGTGACCTCATCAACGTTTATAAATACATAAAGGGCAAGTGTCAGGAGGAAGGAGCCAGGTTCTTCTCAGTGATGTCCAATGATAGGACAAGGGGCAGAGGGTGCAAGCTGGAGAATAGGAGGTTCCATGTAACATGAGGAAAACCTTTTTCCCTGTGAGGGTAACAGAGCACTGGAACAGGCTGCCAAGAAAGGTGGTGGAATCTCCACCCCTGGAGACAGTCAAAACCTGCTTGCCTGGACATGTTCCTGTGTAACCTACTCTAGGGGATCTTGCTCTGGCAGGGGGGTTGGACTACATGATCTTTGCAGGTCCCTTCAAACCCCCACCATTCTTTGGTTCTGTGTGTGATACATAACAACAGCTATAAATTCTCATCCACTTTCACTGACTCATTGAGGTTGGAAGGGATCACGATAATTTCTCTAGAAATTGTTAGTAGTAGTATGTTTTTTTCATAGCCATCACTTCCATTTTACACACAAATTGAAAATCAGTTTACACTACTGTCTTCCAAAATACTGTTTGAATTTTTAGTTTTAATGTAAGCTAGAATCTACATGTTCTGGAACTTCAAAGCAGTTTATTAAATACTCTGCATCTACAAATAACGATTTTAAATTCAAATTAAAAAGGTATCTCCGTGTACACACAGAACTAGAGGAGAAGAATACATCTACGTGGGGGTCATTCAGGTTGTAAGGTGTATCACATACTGTGTTAAGCATCTTGGTTTAGCTTTTAGAAGAAGAGCTATAAGGTGTTTTTCATTTCTCACAGACTCCCAGTTCTGTTGCCTAAAAAAAAAAACAACAAAACTTCTGGCTGTGTTACTTGGGTTTCATTTTGCACAAGAGAAAACAAGTATTTGCTAGTTGACTACTATAGATACACAGGCCACCCTAACAGAAATCTGTCAGAGGTTTGAAGTATTTTTATTTTGACAAATATCCAGACTTTAAAAAAAGATATATACCAACATTTGGCACATGGAAGGGGTTATAAACAAGTTAAAAAGATGTCTTCATTTAAGCCCTTTAATAATATTTCAACTTTATTTTACACTGCAAGGAACCATCTTCAGCACAATTGCCTTTTTAAAGTAAAAATTAAAGAGCTTAAGTATTACATTTCAATTAAATTGTAATTTCTATGGCAATTACAGCAAAGCCCCTGCAAGTTCAGAACAAAGCTACATAGAGAGCTCAACAGCACAGGATCCTGAAATGGAGAAATATGAGCAACATACAAAGACATGATCCAAAAAAGCAAGTGTCATAGGAGAGGAAGAACTTTAAAAGTGCAAATAAAAAGACAGATGAACACAAGGTGTAATTTATCTGATACTAAGTGTTTTGCTACCAAAAACAGACCAGATCTTTACGAGAAGGTTTTCAGCTGCACCTTTAACTGCAAAACCAAGCTGAACACACATACTCAGTATGTCAGAGTAGGGCATTTCAACTCTCAAAATAGAGAGCTCAAATAAAAATAGAGAAATAGAATAAAAAGAGCAAAAGTGCACTTAGGCATTTGTAAATATCACAGGTTCAGTTTCCCACAAGAATCAAAGACTTGACAGAGTCTTGCAATGAAGAATCACGTCTATTAGTTTTAATTATAAAGTTTCTTTGCTTACCTTCCCGGCTTCGAGCCATTATTATTAGTTGGCAGATCACATTAATCATTTCTTGAAGTAGTGCTGGACTCTTTTTCAGGATGAACTGCTGATCTGCAAGAGACAACTTGGCTGCAATTATGCTGCACTTCTGTTAGGAAAAAAGACAGTTACATGAACTGGACATTAAACAGTGTGGTCTTCATTTCTACTCATTCTTGTGTTATCGAAAATACCACTTCATTCTCATTGACACATCCCTCTGTAACACTCCCCAACAAAACAGGCAAAAAACAACTGAGAAGGAACACAAATTTTGTAAACCAGAGAAGCAAGTTCCATACCAAATGAAGAAGTACTTATTAGATCCATCTAAAAAAGCAACAGGATGGCACAGACAACTGACCAGTCTTATTAAAATAGCATGAAATATCCAGGTCGTCACAGGATTAAAAAAGGATTTTTAATTTTACCTGAAACATCAGTTTTGGGAAAACCTTTTGTAAAGTACTAACTACTTTTGGATACACATCTGTTAAGTTCTAAGTCTACACACTAGGCAGCAAGGAAGCAGAGAGATTTTTAGTGACTTAAACCTGATCATTTTTCTTCTGAAAGAAACTGGAAAATGTGAACCAAAGCATCTTCACTGGTTTGTTGGGGGGTTTTCTGCTTAATTTGCATTAAAATACAGAACATCTCAAGTGTGCTGGTCAGCCTAAGAAACCATCGGTTTCATGGTAGAAATTTAGGAACCACATGTAGAAACATTTCAGTTTGTATATTTACAAGCATGAAAAACTGCAAAACACAAACTGAAGCTCATATGTAACTGCCATTTCAAGTGCCAATCCTGTCATCCTTGCTTCAGTGGACTAAAAAAATCCAAAAATAATCATGCATGGAAATGTTTGAGAGCAATATTAAGTTTATCTTGGATTTCTTTACTCTGAAAAGCAAACACACTTCACGTGTTTCACTTTTTATTCCAGTGCAAAGTGAGAAAAATTATCAGTTACATTTGTAGCCAAAAAAGCATTAAAAAGTAGGATATCAGTGTTACAGGGCTGTCAAGAGAAGGAGTAAATGCTAAGCAAATGTTTTCAAGAGTCATTAAAGTTGAAAACTAAGTACACTGCATAGAGATTATGGAGCAGAGATCCAGGTAACTCCTTAAGGGACAAGAACTATCAATACTGCAGCAGGTAATGAATGTATTTGTCTGGGGAGAAGCCATTACCTTCTTCAAGGACCTCAGGAACTTTCATCCTGGCAAGATGAGTCAACAGCAGAACTCTGGCTTTCAGGCTGTAAGGGCAGGTGAGTGGAGGCTCATTCTTCTTTAAGTTTATGCCACCAATCTCTCTGATTAGCTAAAATAAAACAGTTCAACCAATAGCTATTCTGGTGCTAAAGAGAAACAAATACAGGAGGAGAACAGTTTACAAGGAAAAGAGCTACATTCACAAAAGCAAGCCTTGAATTAACTTTTCCCTGGGAAGTTCTGTAGAGATGAACATCAGCCATTTGTATTCATAACCCAGCTCCAAAGAGTGCCTTTAAATGCCTTGTTTCCATGTGGGAGGGAGAGGGGAAGTAAAGATTTGCACACAATAAACTCACCTTGAATAGCACTGAGTCAACTTTTATTGATAAATATTTCTAAAGTCTGATTTTATTGTGACAGTTGACTAGATTCAACCATATTTCTAAGATATTTATATTAAACTCAACAGGCACTAGCAACAGCATCACCTTGAGACCTTTCACCCCTCTCAGACCTAGTCAAGCTGCTCAGAAATCATCTCAGGTGTCTGAGGAAGGAAGGTTGTAAGCCTGAACTCCATGGTAGGCTGAAGATGAAGTATTTAACTTCAAAATAAACAGCATCACCTTGAACAAAAAGTTGTGCTCTTTATTCAGAATAACCTCCCTTGATCCTGACTAGACCAAGATGTGCAGTTCAACAGGTATCTTCCACCTGAATTTGTTGAAGACCCTGGATGGAGAGGCTGCAAAGCTGAGTAACAGAAGCTCATCATTTATAAGAATTAATCCATATCCCAGAAGCTTCACTTTTCAGGGCAAAAAAATCACCTGAGGAGAGACTGAGGTGCCAAAATCTCCAGCCACAAAGGGAAGTTAGGATATCAACAGCCAGGCTACGCTGACCTTTAAGTAGTCTTTCCCTTTTCCCTTGAAAAAAAGACCTTCTAACAAGAAGTTCCTTATAAGCACATCCTGGTATAACACTAGACTGTGATTACTAAAACTGGTAAGAAAACTTTTTATTAAAATTATCGATACTGGGTTTATGATAAAACAGTGAAACAAAAATGATAACTGTCCCCAAAGCAGGATACACTAACAAAAATTATTAGCAATACCTTCATATATTGATGCCTCAGAGACTCGTACTGCCACGTGCTCAGAGAAAAAAGAAGGACACATGACACTGATTACTGAAGCTTTAGAAATGGAACAAAATCCAATAGTATTAAATGCAAGGTCATGCACTTGCACACCAACAGGAACTGTACCTCAAAGATGGGAGCTTGTGAGCTGGCAAACAGAGGTAATACAAGAGAGGAGCAGAAAATTTAGCAATCCCACCCCAGTTGCATTAAACCACCGTAAGAAACAGTTGGGGAAAAGAGTATGGTGCAAGTGAGTCCCTGCAGAAATACAGGAGCAGTACTGCCACTGATGAAGGCACTGCTAAGACTCAGCACAGGATACTGTGGGCAATTTTGAGCAGACAATTTAAAAAATAATGTAAAACTCAGAAATACATCAACTGGGAACAGGACCCCTTTCAGCATTTAGCAGCATGAATGAAATTAGAAGCTTTATGGGAAAGAGGGGACTAAAAGACAACAGCCCTTCTAGTTCAGCAAATTAAAGACAAAAAGAGAGCGAATGGGCTATTGCTTCTGCCTATAAACACTTTAAGGATACATACAGCAAGCATTGCTTAGACTGAAGAATAATGATGACAAAAACACGGGTATAAATTGGTCACAAACAAGACTCCTAACCACTAGAACAGCAAGTTCTGGAACAGCTTCTCAGTAGGATATGGTTACAGGAAGCTTGACTGCCTTTTAAATAAAGAATGATTAAATGTGAAGGGCTCACACAATGCCAGCACTTGCAGCAGCACAGGAGAAGAACTGATCATCAAGGTGATCTTTCCTAGTCATGTGCTCCTAAGCACAATGCCTGCTGAAAAACCTCACCTAACTACACTTCCAGCTCCTTCTCTTGAAGTCCATAAGATGAAAAAGAATTTGTAAGAGAGACAAAAGACAACTAAAGAGGTATTTAAGTCATTTTCTTCATGTTTATGACTTGAAAATTCAATTGTGTGCATGCAAAGCTTGAATCTGTAAGACTACTTCCCCTCATTTTGCCAACTCAAAACATTTTCATTTCATTTTCAAATAGAGCATTTTGTATACTGTGCTTTAAACCAATCAGTTTCTGATAAGTAAGACTTCCTAAAACTCTGCTAGCACTAATTATTTGCCACCATATGCATTATGGCACCTCTGTTGGGAAGACTAAATGGAAATGAAAATAAAGGGCAACCAGAGGGGAACCGAAATTAATGGAGGAATCTGTCATATTTGAAGAAATGATTAGTTCAGACATCAACTAGTAATTTCATTTCAAAATTCACATATTTAACCAGATCTGTGTTAAGGATTTAGAATAATTATCAAATGGCAATCACCTCCTTACGTGAATGCTCAAGATTTATGAGGACTGACACACTAATGCCAGACAGTTCACCCCTCCTCAAAAATATATTCAGTTTAAGCTAAGCACTGCCACCAATTAATGTTATCTTTTCTTTTAAAAAAAATTAAATCACATCTAGCTTTTAATTCCTATTTCTGAAGAGACAATTGCATCTTGACAAAATCAATGCCTCAAGAACTTGAAATCTGTCAGCTGGTCACCTAGAAGCACCATCTCCCTCTTCCCGTGAAGGGGTCAGTTATTCACCAAACATCTCTGGATAGAACTCACCTGTGGTATCTGGATGTTGTCTGCTGGTCTGCTCGTAGCATCTTTATTGTACTGAGGATCAAATTCTGATGCCCCTGCTAAAACCATGATCAGCCCTGCAAAGATCAGTGGAGGCAGAGAGAGAAAATGTCAGCAACATCCTATGCCACCAAGTGATTTCTTCAGAACCCTCAGCCATAAAAAACTTAATTCCCACTCTTCAGTAACTCAGGGTTACTTTTCTTAACCAATCTGTAGGACAGACAAGGCAAGCCTCAAAGCTGTGGTTCTGGGCAAGGTTCAACATCAAATAACCTACTGTTGACAGCATATTTGGTGAAAGAGGAGACCAGGTTTGCAGTGAACTCCCTAACCTAAAGAAGTCTCACCTACTCTCCCACTCTTCCTCTCTCACCTACCTGTTTAGAGAGGGGGAAAAGTGTGAGAATGGCAAGATGGAGAACTTAAACTGGTCTGAATTAATCCCACAAACATGGATTTATGTGTGCTGTGTTCTTTCTCTCCCAAATACTTCAATCTTTTCACAGACTACTCTTCACTTGCAGAAAGTAAACGTATTTCCACACTTTTCTCTCCCAGATCTCTCCTGGATTATCTGCAAAGCATTTCTGTTTAGTAGGATATGGATGTAGAGAGTGGATGAGTCCAGCAGTCTTCCAGCAAATGTAAAACTGAACAACAGTGCAATTCAAAGAGTAAGACAACACATTTATGAACCCTTTTTAGAGGGTTTTTTGTTTTTTTTTTATTCTGCTCTTCAATTGCTCTGAGCAAGCTAGTAAAATCTAATCTAGTACCATGCTAATTCTTCAGGCCCCTGCCAGCCTTCAAATTGGAAGATCCAATCTGTATCAACATAATGCACCTGCACACTGCCCCAGAAAAAGGCTTTTTTATTCCTTTAAAAGTGGGCAGACAAGAAAAATAAGTATATCAAAAACTACACACCAGTGGAAAAGTAACATGAAATTGACGGGGAGCAAAATTTTTAAACCAAAATTCAGCTATAACATAAGAACTGAGAACAGAGAATCAGAAATGGAATTTCATTCTTGGGTGATACAAAGGTTTTATGACAACCTCTAGAAAATCCCCAAAGCCCATTTTGTTACACTAACAGAAGGAGACATGCAGACAGCAGCTATGCTCCTAATGGCCATGGAGCAACTCAGGATTACAAGCAGGTCAGCATGTTTTTCTGGACATTATAATATCCCTTTTCCCTACTTTTTTTATGTATACATATGCAAACATAAATATACATCCGTATAATTGCCTCTGTCAGATATTCCACAGAATGGTTTGGGCTGGGAGGGACCTTCAAGATCATCTACTTCCAGCCCCCCTGCATGGGCAGGGACACCTCCCACTAGACCAGGTTGCTCAGAGCCCCATCCAACCTGCCCTTCAACACTTCCAGGGATGGGGCTTCCACAGCTTCCCTGGGCAACCTGGCCCAGTGTCTCACCACCCTCACACTCCAGAATTTCTTCCTCATGTCTCACCTAAATCTCCCCACCTCCAGTTTTACAGAGTACTTTTCACCTGCAACAAAATGAAGTTTTTAAAAACACTCTAGAAGAACCAGAAACATTGTTTTAACATAACAAAGGCTTATAAAGCAGAAGCATTTTAACATCAGATAATTTCCAGACACTTCCAGATGAACACAACATTTCAAGAAGCCTTTTACTCACGTTTCATGTCCATGTTCCGTGTTTTATAGACAAAATACGTATAGATTTGAGTTGTCCGAATGAGAATCTGATCCCCACTGTATCGTATGGATCGGTACCACCAGGAACCCTGAAACGTTTAACAGCAACAAAATGACATCAGATACAATGATGCACTGAAACAGCTATCATGGAATGGTTTGGGTTGGAAGGGACCTTCAAGATCACCTAGTTCCAACCCCCCTGCATGGGCAGGGACACCTCCCACTAGACCAGGTTGCTCAGAGCCCCATCCAACCTGCCCTTCAACACTTCCAGGGATGGGGCTTCCACAGCTTCCCTGGCCAACCTGGCCCAGTGTCTCACCACCCTCACATGAAAGAATGTCTAACCTGAATGCACCCTCGTCCAGCTTAAACCCAATCCCCCTTGTCCTCTCACTACAAGCCCTTGTCCAAAGCCCCTCCCCAGCTTTCCTGGAGCCCCTTCAGGCACTGGAAGGTGCTCTAAGGTCTCCCTGGAGCCTTCTCTTCTCCAGGCTGAACAGCCCCAACTCTCTCAGCCTGTCTCAAAAGCAGAGCTGATCCAGCCCTCTGACCATCTTTGTGGCCTCCTCGGAACTCCAGGAGCTCCATGTCCTTCTGATGTTGGGGGCTTCAGAGCTGTACACAGTGCTCCAGGTGGGGTCTCACAAGAGCCGAGTAAAGGGGGAGAATCACCTCCCTTGACCTGCTGTCTTCATTTTTGATGCAGCCCAGGACATGGCTGGTTTCTGGGCTGCAAGCACACATTGCCAGCTCATGTTGAGCTCTTCATCCACCAACACCTCCAGGTCCTTGTCCTCAAGGCTACTCTCAATCCATTTTCCCCCCAATGTGTATTCGTGCTTGGTATTGTCCCAACCCAGGTTCAGGACCTTGCACTTGGCCTTGTTCAACTTCATGAAGTTGGCATGGGCCCACCTATATTAAGGAAGCTGCCCCAACTGCTTTTGCAGATACAGCTCCTCTCTCTCACCTACTGTACAGAACAGTATTTAGGTCAACAGAAAGAACTACCTACCAGTATTTTCCTTTTCTGTGTATCTGGATTCAAAGGGTGGAACCAGCCTCATTTTATTTTAGATGCCTATCTCAGGCATAGAATGACTATACTGTAGTTAACTTTGGCTTCTTTATTGATTCATAAAAGAGAAACAGGCCCATTAAAGGCATGAATCATCTTGTATGTCTACTTCAGAATGAAATGATAAAATAACTTGCTCCATAAAAATGACTATACCTCTTCTCCAACTATAAAAGAAATTTACAGTGACAACTCTGAATGCAGAAATCTATCCGCAGTATAGGGGCAAGAAGAGGTGGATTGGTTTTTTTCCTCTGCTCAGGAGATTTCTTCATAACAGAAAGGATGTTTACTTTTCACTTGAGCTGTGACAAACCTGGTATAAATCACTACAAATACCTGTATGCAAAAAAGCATCAACAGACACCAAATGAAACCCAAAAGGAAAGATGGGGAAAAATATGTAAGCATTGTACCCTGGATTGTAGGCTTGTTCAATAATGTGCTGAAATTTCATTTTCTACACAAAATCATCAGTTATGCAGAAAGACTCTCAAAGAGAAGGGATGATGCCTGGCTAAGCCTCCACACACTGAGATGCAAGCAGTTCCCAAGACCTCAGGACACTTTCTCAAAAGAAAGCCATCTTCCCAAGAGCATGAAGGTTTCTGAGGCTTTCTTTATGCCATACCCCAGATGAACAATCACTGGATAAGGGACATTGTTCAAAAGCAATACTGCAGGGCAAGCTCAAGCCCTGGAATATCACTCACTTAGCAATTGATTCCTCACACAAAGCAATCTCAAGGGCAGACAGTTCACAGTGCACAGAAGATCAATAAAAACTGAAGTTATGAAAACCAAGGCAGCCAGGAGAAACCAAAGCAACAACCTGTTCCACGTGCAGTAACCACTCCAGTGCCACCACCCAGACATCTCAGTCTGGGCTCTACAGTAACACCACTGAATATATTCTTGACTTCATCATATAACATTAATTTTATGTGATGAGTGACAGAAGGTAAGAGACAAATGACAACTCAGTCTCTAACTCTTGCTTTGTCTAGTATTTCCCCTGCAGCCCTCTCTTTACCATGGCACTGCATTTTTTTGGAAATTCCACAGCAGCTACACATTTTCCATAATAAAAGAAAACATCCACATTTATTAAAAAAGCAACATTCACTCACTCTCTCCATGAAAGGCAGGAATGAGCAACTCTACTTCTGTCTAAGACAGCTTAGTTTACAGCTTGGTTACAGAGGGTAGAATTTTCATCAGATAATACTTACCACAACAACTGGGAGAATAACCATAAATGCTAACCCATATACAAGCAAAACCTGAAGAAAAATTATGAAATAGAGTGCATTAGCCACTTCAGTTACTCAACACCACTCCTCTGTAATCTTTATTGCAAAATACAGTCAAGTAGTGTTACCACAAGCCTACTACAAGTTAATGCAAGCCTACTGCACAATGCCTGTCATCAGAAGAACTTAAAAGTCATGTAATCAGTTGGGTAGTGTTTAAATAAGGAGTATCAGTTTAGTCTAAGTCATCTTTTAAACCATCCATGCATTGTCTCAGGTGGGCTTCTTTAATAATTCAAGAGTTGCCAGCGAAACGGTGATGCAGTGGATGGAGATGATTACCACATCAAAAGAAATCAGGCAGGTAAGCCAAGTATCTTAGAGCAACAAATAAAACAGAACATTTAGACACTGGGTGATTACAGGTTTGCCAGCAAATCAAATGGAACTACAAAAACCCACTAAACCAACAGTTCTAGATATGTTTCTTTGCAACAGCAAACACACACTTTCTAGCAGGGGTGACCACAGTACAACCTCATTAACAGATCTGCAATTAGATCCTTCAAAGCACATTAATACTTTACTCTCCAAGGTTTTTACTTTTAAGCTGCTCTGACACTTTTGACTCCTGAAATTTGCTCCACAGATGTGCCTTTGGACCAAAGTCTTATTTGGACCAAACATTGAGTTTTGACTAAAACATTCAGGTTTAAGCACAAACATTTTAAGGTGAACACTTGAAAGTTCATCTTAAAATCCTGACCAAAGTAAGCTGACTCACCAAAATTGAATTTTTCTGATCCACAATCCAAGCTGGCAAAGCTATACCAAAGCTTGTAGCTGTAGGATGAAAGAAAAGAAATTCACTTTAAAATATTAAAGAACTGTTTCAAAGTCACATTAACTTCTAACAAACAAAAAAAAAACCCCAACAAAACCACCAAGCCATAAAGAAATCCTCACGTTTATCACTTCAATAAGCAAAAAGTCTAAATATAGCAAAATCAAAAACCAAATTAGAAATAGACTCAAGTATGCAATAAAATAACAAGACTTAAATGCAACAGTTGAACACCAAAGATTTTACTACACATATTGCAGTGAAACAGATATGTAAGATTTACTAATATATTAAAAAAAGAGAGATTTACTAATTGAAAGATGCATGAGTTTTACCTTGCAGAGTTTTCAGCAGTTTCAATACATATAGTTCAGTAAGTACATTAATTGCAAGAAAACTGTTTGAGCAAATGAATTATATGGAAAAAGTTTTATTAGTTTGTAACTCCAAGGAAGTGTTTGAAATTGTAACAAAACCCTCTGCCACTTCAAATTTCTGTGTGATTGGTAAGAAAGAAACACTTTCAATTCAAGAGGAGTTAGGCTGAAGAAAACAGAAGGCACGATTCTCTTAACATCTACAGGAAACAGATGTGAACAGAGATTAGAATAAAACCATCCAGAGGGACCGTGACAGGCTGGAGAAGTGGGCTCGTGCAAACTGCATCAAGTTCAACCAGGCCAAGTGCAAGGTCCTGAACCTGGGTGAGGGCAATGCCAAGCTCAGATACAGGCTGGGGGGAGAACAGATCAAAAACAGACTGGAGTGGGGGTGTTGGTGGACAAGAAGCTCAACATGAGCCAGCACCATGTGTTAGAGCCCAGAAACCAACTGTGTCCTGGGCTGCATTAAAAGCAGCGTGGGCAGCAGGGCCAGGGAGGGGATTCTGCCCCTTTACTCTGCTCTGGTGAGACCCCACCTGGAGCACTGTGTCCAGTTCTGGAGCCACCAACATAAGAAGGACATGGAGGTTCTGGAGAGAGCCCAGAGAAAGGCCATGAAGATGATCAGAGGGCTGGAGCAGCTCTGCTATGAAGACACGCTGAGAGAGTTGGGGCTGTTCAGCCTGGAGAAGAGAAGGCTCCAGGGAGACCTCAGAGCACCTTCCAGTGCCTGAAGGGGCTCCAGGAAAGCTGGGGAGGGGCTTTGGACAAGGGCTTGTAGTGAGAGGACAAGGGGCAATGGATTAAAACTGGAGGAGGGGAGATTGAGGTGAGACATGGGGAAGAAATTCTGGAGTGTGAGGGTGGTGAGACACTGGGCCAGGTTGCCCAGGGAAGCTGTGGAAGCCCCATCCCTGGAAGTGTTGAAGGGCAGGTTGGATGGGGCTCTGAGCAACCTGGTCTAGTGGGAGGTGTCCCTGCCCATGCAGGGAGGCTGGATCTAGATGATCTTGAAGGCCCCTTCCAACTCAAACCATTCTATGAAAACAGCTTGTCTTCAGACACTTTAGCTAGCTATCCCGACAGAAAAAGTTCTAGGAAACCAAGAAAATAAAAATAAAAAACCCCACACTTTTCAATTTTATAGGGCCTGATTAAAAAAAAAAAACCAAACACAACCAAATGCAAGAGCAAAAACACAACAAACCAAACAAACATGCTTTCCTCAGTCCCAGCAGGTATCAATGAGGAGTATTCCTTATACAGGACCAGACTAGGATCCCCTATGTACTTAGATATTATTCTGATACTGTGGCCAACTCGGGCAACCAGTCGTTATGCACAAGCCTATCGTGACTTCTGTGTAGTTAAGTTGAAAAGTGCTATTTTTTGAGACTCCAATTAAACATTTGAGCACCTTGACCACAGCTCATGCTTAGGAAGGAGTTCAACTGAATAATAATACCCTGTGAATTTACTACATTAAGTTATAGGAAATGCCCTGCTCTGGAGAAGAGTCTGGAGACTCTTCCCTGTCTGTTAATGGTTATGGATTTTTGGAAAAATGTACTAAAAATGTGAGGTGTCTTTTACTGGTGGTATCAATATCAATTTCCCACAATATTTTTGAACTTTAGGACTGTATCTTCAAACTGTTGCAGAACAGAGGCAGTTCAGTACAAAGCTCTCTCTTTTCTGGTCTGAGAGTCTCCTCCTTGCCCCCATCCATGCTCACTGAGCTGAAGCATTCACAAATACCAAGGCAAAATAGTCTAGTAAAATTTGCCTTACTTTATTAAAAGCATATCTTTTTACTCTCTGGGTCCCCTCACCTGCTTTTAAACACTCTCCAAATTATTTTGCACTTTTAGTATTTTACTTTCAGTAAAGAAGCAAGTCATTATGAAGACAAGAAAATCCTGCTTGCCTGCCTCTGACCAGAGTCCCTGTGAGGGACTTTCTGCGTTCTTGGACTACATAGAACTAAAGAACTGGAGAACATAGTTTAGATACAGATTTTTACACTAAAGGTGTATAAATGAAAAGATGAATTTCACTAAATTCAAAAGATCCTCACACTTCAGTGTGGAACGAGGTTACAGAATAGAGGATGGGAGAGAGAAAATTTCAGTCTTCTTTTCACCCTTCAGAGGAAGCAATGATGACAGACCCAGAAGCAAAGCAGAGAATTCCAATTCCCCCATAGTCTGAGTTAGGGATTCAGAAGAGCAGGAGGCTTCACTCCCACAGTATGAACTGCTGCCCTGCCTAAGGATGATTTTATTTTGCCCTTTAGAATCCCCCGAGTCCCTTCAGTTTGTTAAAGCAAACTGAGCCAACCACACAATGACCTTCATGCCTTTATATTCTCAGCTTTTGGCTGACTTTTCTTCTGAAGTCACAGCTTCAGGTCTGTTCAAGGACACTGAAATACTGTCTGACTTGAAATCCCATGCCTTGGCAACACTAAATTAGTAGCCTGTGGTTGCAAAAAGCAGTTGAGCATCAGGAAAGGTTCTAGGAAAGCTATTTGTGCACATACCAGACTAAAATTTACAGTACCACTTTGCTGATATTGTGACTGCCTTTCTGAAGGAAGATCTTTGTATTTTGCAGCAAGAGGGACAGAGACCTCCCACTTGCCCAGTGAGGAAACCAAGAGAAGCTACAAGGTGATTTGCTATACTATAAAACACAGTGCTTAAAGGAACTGCACCATCAGAAATGCCTTTGTCAGACTATGATTTAGCTGGCATGTTGTTTTTCTGAAGGGAAAGACCATTTCTTTGAAACACTGGTTCAGGGCTTGGGTTGTTTTTTCCCTTTTAAATTCATTTCCCACATTGCATGGATGTAATTCAGAAGAAGAATTTCCAGAGTTCCCTCACATGATCCTGTAACTTCACAATTAAGTAACAAATTCCATTAATTACTTCCAAGCTGGCCTTAACTCATTCCACTGAGATATGCAGTATAACTTAGTCCCCCCCCACAGCAACAAGCAGAGACCTGTGGAAGCCTGTCCTAACAGACTGCAGGTTTCCTTTTTGCCTGTAACAAGCATCAGAAACAGCTAGAAATATACAATATTCTTCCCAACTGGTCCAGTTACTGTAACAAAGATGTTTTACAAGTGACTCACACAACTGCAAATAGGAGGGGGGGGGGAGGAGGAAAAACACACTACTAACTTTCAGTCTTGAATTGTTTTAGTTGGAATCATTTACTGAAAAAAAATTAATATTTCATAATCAGGATTCTTTTCGTGTGGCTACCTGCTCAGGAACAACCTACCTCAAGCTGAAGGTAGCATACAGCTACATTCCAACAGGACTGCTTCCAGCAAATAGAAGGCAGATGTGTGTACAGTATTTATTTAAATACATGCATATCTTCACTTACATCCCTTTGAAGTGTGTTTATGGCTAGTTGTTAATTTTTCAATATACATTTCCAGTATCCGATCATAAATACTAAGAAATGTTTAAAATTGATGGGTTGCTGATGAGTATTATTCTATTTTTTGCTTATACCTCTTTTTAATTATGGCAGGTCTCTCTAGATACTTACTGAAGCTGACTAATTAAAAACACTTCTGTTTTTTTCCCTAAAAAGCAGTTTGAGAAATGTGAAAGCAAACTCTTTCCTGCCTTTCCCTCCCACCATCACCCCAGAGCCAGTTTCACAAGCCAAGAACTGAATGGATGCATTGCTTCAAACCACAGGAGAAAGTTTTTCTGTAGAGTAAGATCTGAGTGATTCTGAAATGATCAGACACTACACCACTCAATGTACAGAAATTACATGACTTCTGTTATTCATAATTGTTACCTTGTGGTCCATCTGGATTACCAAATTCTTCCCAATTTTTTCGTGATTCTTCATCAGTTAAGCTAGTGTCAAGAAGAGACATTAGGTTAATACAGAAGTAAAGAAATTCCTTTGAATCATTTAACATACAGAAAGTTTTAAATGTGGCACTTCTACCATTCTCCAGAGATGGTATGACAAGCTAAACAGCTTCTGCTATTGTTTGTATGAAATCTGCTATGACACAACACTGCTGGACTCCTTCATGATACACGGGCAAATTCTTGTAGCACATGGACAGCAAAAAGAAATCAGACACCTAAGGGGCACCCTCATACAGGAGATGGAACAACCACATCTCCCTTTCATGAGGGTGACTGTGTACCCATCAGCAAAGAGCACCTGTCAATGCCAGGTAACAGAACAGCCAACCTTGAAAGACAACAAAGGTTGAAGATACTATCTTTTTTTGGAAGGAAGGTGAATATGCAAGATGAGTGGATACAGCAGAAGTTGTCCATATGGGCTTTTAATTCTCTTATTTTAGACTTTTAGCCTTTCATGGTGCATGTTTTGTTTTTTTTTTATTTTTAATTTTTTGTTGTTTGGGGTTTTTTTTACCTCGAAATGCCTAGTTTCATAATTAGGAGGAGAGAAAGAAATTAAGACACCACCTCCCAAATCTTACAGTTTCTATGCCTGTTCTGTAATGACAGTTCCTTGGCATTAACACACCACCTCAAACTGAATCCCTGTTGCTAGAAGGGAGAATACTGCTTCAGGAAACACCAGGCATTCACTGTATGGAAGATTGTCTCACAGAAGAAACCCAGTGAACAACTCAGACATCCCCACCTCTTTTCTAAGTCCCACATTTGTTAACGAGCAGACTTACTGCATGGGTAGCTTCTATAATCTTTCAAGACAGTATGACTAAGGAGCTTCACCCTCATTTACTTCAAGACATGCCTCTGCCCCAGCCCTTGCACTGGTGGTTGATGTATTAAACTGTATCACCAAGCATTTGAGTGCTAGCTTGCAAAGCAAAGCAGTGAGATGTTTCAGGAGTTCAGAAAGCAACACCAAAATACCCTACTGAAGAGGCTTTGACCGTGATGCAGGTGTGTTTAAGCAGAAAGTATGATTTCCAAACTGCTCAAGGGAGCATGGTGTCAGTTCTCCTTCAAACATCACACCAAACAGGACTCTCAAACAGTCAGTAAAGTCAACCACCAACTCACTAGCTCCTCTGGTGATGTGACTGACCCAGTAAACCCCTACAATGGAAGAAGGCTCAGAGGGGCAGGGCAAGGGTGATGTGCCATGAAGCTCTGACCACAGTGACTCACTGCAAAGAGGCTGACTCTGTCCCAACACAAGGGGGACCAGAGGATGGCCTTGGTTATAGACAAACACTCATCAACAGTTGAACAGATCAGCTGGTGGCATAAATGTTTCTCCTCCAGTACATTCAAAAGTATGAATTTCTCCTCCAGTTCGCAAGACCAGCGTGGGGGAAGTGCATACCTGGCTCAGCACAACATGGAGTATAAAAACTAGACAAAACCAGGGAAAGAATTTTGAAGAGAGCAACAGGCTTCAGCCCACACGTACCTTCCCAGCACCATGACAGCAAGCTTACTAGAGAGACTGGTAATGGGAATCACGTTGGAATTGGGATTCAACTATTGAATTTTGTATCTTTTGCCAAGTCTAACTTACAGAATATACTAAAAACACAATAGAAATGGATCACTGTGATAAATCAGGAATCCCATGTAACATCAACTGTCTTCAGATAAGCAAATTTGACATTAAACATTACATGCTTCATACATGAAATATTTACAAGACTGGTCTGAAAAGACTGGACTCTGACAGATGATCTTTTAGAGTAGAAAATAATATAAAGCTGTATTAACATTCTGTGTATGAAGAGCATCACAAAATCCAAACCCACATCTTGATTATGGAAAAATTCAATTAAAAGGGATCTCCGTTATGCCAAATTCTAATATTACACATCATCTCTCAGATAAATAATGCTATAGGAAAGGTTAAAGGCAAAAAAACCACTCTGGAGTAAAAGAGTATTCATGGATTCACCTTTTAAGAACTACATGGGTAATATGAAACAGTCACTGAGCAAAAAATCAGGACTGCAAGACAAGTGCAAATGCAAAGGGATGTGGGGGAGCTGAGAGAAAACCGAACCAGAATGAAACATCTTTGTCCCTAGATGGGAACAGAGTTAAAACATTGTCTCTCAGTCTTTGGTTTTATCACCAAGTGAAATGAACAGTGTATTTGTTTTCTAAGCAACACTTTGGAATCACTGCAACAGGGTTGGCCAGCTAAAAACCCCAACATCCATTTTGTTCTTGACATGTCACCTTGGAGATTCAGTATGTATTGCACTGCAAATACTTTTCCTAGCCAACATGGAAGTTTAATACAAAGACCTAGCACCTTAAAGTATTCTGACAGCTGCTAAACAATTAACTTATCCTTCCTAACTTGTACAGAACAAGCATGCACTAAATGAGACATGTTTTGACTTTCCTTACACACCCAAACATGTTCCCTGGCTGCTTAGGGCATCCCTGCTATTACCCTAGAGGCTTCCCTTCCTGTAATATCAAGTGCCCATGTTTTGCAGGCAAAAAAACCCAACCAAAGACCAACTTACGCTGCATAGGCCTTAGCAATCCTCATGAACATCACTTCATCTCCTCCTTTATCTGGATGGTATTTCAGCGACAGCGCACGGTATTGTTTCTTAATTTCTGATATACTTGCTCCCTTTAAAAAGGAAAGTTTAGAGTGATTAGCAAGTACCTTAAATCAAATCTGTTCTTCTATATCTGAAGATCTTCTATCTCTGAACCATTTATTGAACTAAAGAATTATAATCTAATATGATATGATCATGAAACTACATATGCACTTCATGGAAACATTATTATTCTTCTAATAACATTTTATAACCATTATATTTTTTAATCAAGTTAGAAGTTCCAGTCTAACAAAAAGACATTCAGGGTTTGTTTTTTTTTTCTGGAATATCTTGTTTGTCCATCCATAGGAAAAAAATATGCAAGGCTGCTTTATCTGTTTGATAAATCTTACCTTTCCCTAAACATATTCATGAATACAAGGAATTTTCACTTGTAATATTCTTCTATTTAGGCAAAGGGTTCATAGATCAAATATGATGGTTCACTTGCAGACATAAATCTGTCAGTCAGCAGAAACAGTGGATTGTCCTGCCACTTCAGAATGCCTTTGACTAGAATCATCCTACCCATAAATTATTTCAAACTCCTTGAACACAGGGAATACATTACCTATACCTGACACAGAGATCCATTTTTACTCTACTACAGCACGTTGTTAAATGCCACCAACACAACTCCCTGTGCATTAACTTTCAGGTCAGACTGTGAAATCCACCACTCAAGAGAACCCACAAAACTTTATAATAAGCACAGATCAAGTTTTTCTAGTAAGTTAGCTGCTAAGTTTCACAGAACCATTACCATAGGCCTTTGCAACATTTTGAGGCAGGGAGGCTGATCTTAACTACATAACCATAGAATCATAGAATCATAATAAACACCCAAGAAGTTTTTTAAAGATGATGGTACTGTTTCAATACATTTAAACCAGACAATAAATTACTCTGAGGCTTCATTTGCAGTGCTCTCTCTTTATACACTGTGTCTATCATAGTCCAACACTATTATTCAGCAGCATGCCTGTCTCACTTAATTCACAGGACAAAGCTGCTCCACAATAAACTAGATTTCAAGTAAAAACAGTCATTTCCAGACTAAATGAGCAATGCCAGACGACTGGCAGAAGCTGGAAAATGGAAAAAAACAAACCCAACACGTTGCTGGAGAAGAAGAGATGGGTTTTCATTGCTCATATGTGACTGCTGCCCGTGACAAAAGAAAAAAAAAAAAACACCTTGATTTTTTTTCCCCTCTCTGCCACAGAGGGTGCACGTGACCCCTGATAAGCTGATGACAAATTTTTCATCTACCATTAATTGCTTACTCCTCATTTTCAAAAGCTAGGCTACAGAGGTTAGGTCTGACTTACAGAAATGCTTAGCAGCCTAGGACAGTCGGTGTCTCTCAGCACCCTACCTGGAACACAGAGCTTCCCTGGATTAACTACTTACAAAAAAAAATATTATGGTCCTGATTGTCTACCTTAAAGAATTCAGAATTATAATCAGAGTTGAGCTTGATCTTTCTGCCTTGGATCTCACCTGTAACATGGCAGTAGGGGCACTTATTCAATAAATCAGTAATACTATCTGAGCACGTTCTGTATAAGTGACGCACTCCAAAAAGAGCTATTTTTTGTTCAAAACAAAGCACTGGTATTTTATATAAAATAAGGTGCATGTACATTATCTGGACTATGTCTGTGTTGTGGCTTTCTTCTGGAGGAAAAAAAGCCTCTTGTTACAAGCTGTAATGCTAACATAAGATTAAAGAAAAAACCACCATCCTGACTGTGGTGTGAATGCAAATCAGCAAAAGAATTCCTGTTTACCAAAAGTTTTGAGTGCTTGTCTGCAACCCCCTATCTTTTATTTTTTTTTAAGTTTGTTTAACAGCAACATTTCCATTATCTAACAACGCTTCAACACCTGTATCACTTCCACATCAGCAGGGCTGGCAACAACTCTAAAGGTTCCACTTGAACTGTAACAGAAGCAAGCTGCTGTTCACTTCCATGTAGTCTGAACTGGATTTTTTCAAGGGGATTCAACAGACATCATGTGATAGCACAGAAATATTAAACACACACTCTGGAATCTTTGTTTTGAGCCCTACTTCAACTGATCTACCTTCACACCCATCTCTTCATTCCCCTTGTAACACCCCTGGCTTTAATTCAGCTTGTCCTTTTGCTCCATCCCTCTATCAGTTCTTGGAACATGCCAGGATTGGTTTCTTCACCTGGATAAATCGCACGTGCCTCGAAGCACATGGACAGGTTTTCATTAATAAACATTAAGTTACAATTCACTACATACATACTTGTTTCCCCTCAGGGTTGTTAATTGTGGAAATGTGCCAAAGATGACAAAAGAAAATGCTCTGATGACCTCATCCCTAGCCTGATTTGTTTAATCAAAGTTAACCCAAATAGATGAACGTTTAAACTGCATGGTTCCAACAGATAACATTCACCAGGAAAAATTTATCTTGTTCCTGTGCGTCAATGAGAGAAGGTAACTCAGCAATCAGTCACTCACAGAGGAACTGAGCAGAGGCTGAATTTGAGGAACTTGCCTACACACATGACAGGTAGGTCTTGTTCTACCTGTCTAGCTAGAAATTGGCTGGAGTCACATCTCTGCTACAATGGTTTTCATAGAAAAGCAGCACCAGTGATATTTCTTATGCTGGATAAGGGCTGGAGCAGCTCTGCTCTGGAGACACGCTGAGAGAGTTGGGGCTGTTCAGCCTGGAGAAGAGAAGGCTCCAGGGAGACCTCAGAGCACCTTCCAGTGCCTGAAGGGGCTCCAGAAAAGCTGGGGAGGGGCTTTGGACAAGGGCTTGTAGAGAGAGGACAAGGGGCAATGGATTAGAACTGGAGGAGGGGAGATTGAGGTGAGACATGAGGAAGAAATTCTTCCCCATGAGGGCAGTGAGGCACTGGCACAGGTTGCCCAGGGAGGTTGTGGCTGCCCCCTCCCTGGAGGTGTTCAAGGCCAGGTTGGATGAGGCTTGTGCAGCCTGGGCTGGTGGGAGGTGTCCCTGCTCATGGCAGGGAGGTTGGATCCTGATGATCTTGAAGGTCCCTTCCAGCCTTCACCATTCTATGATGCTATGCTGACCAGCCACAACACTAACAGCAAACGATGCAAAGTGATGTATTTGTTAATGTTCATATACATATTAAGCTCTCCAACACTAACAAGACACATCAAGTTCAATCAAAACAGGTACATTCAAAGGTTCTTCCATATCCTTGTGTTGACCTGTATCCACAGGGTATTTCCTTACATGGGAGAGTAAAACATACCTCAGAATTCAGAGCTGAAAAGATGACTCCACTGTTATTCAAAGGAGAAGTTTTGTATCAGGAAATAATTACCATAAGCAGAGAATTTGCTTGAAATATTGTGGTTATGATGAAGAAAAGAAGAGTTTGACAAGACTGACTAAGAATTTAAGACATGTCCAGAAGGTCTGTTTGTCTCCTTGGGATAGGTAACTTCTTATATCAATTTTCAATCAGACCTTCAATATAAATAAAGCACTGCAACTGTTTTCTAGCTAAACACTGTCTTTTTTTTTTCTTTCCAGTTTAATAAACCAAGTGGCTGGTATCACTGTTTAGAATTTGTTGTTTACATTCACAAACACAACTGAGATTCGAGGTAAACTTTACTACATCAAAACGTGTATCACCAACCTTTCATTTACAAGAGAAATACTGCCATAAAACAATTACAAATCAAATTAATCTACATTCTTGTTTATGCAGTTCATTCAGCAACATCCCTAAAAATGGGTATTGAGAGGATTTTCACAGGGTGTACAAGGCAGAATGATTTTATTTTGGGGGGGGGGAAACAACACCACAGTAAGATTCAAAAAAAGATTAAAAAAATCCAACTTAATATTAACAAAGCCATTAGAATTTTGAAGGAGTTAGACAGAGAAGTTATAAATTAGTACAGATCTAGGAAATTAATATCTAATGACTGACTACAACAAGCAGCAGTAGCAACTTTCAGATGCCAAGAGAACAAAACCACTAGGTAACATTCACAGAACTTATTTTCTTTAAAAAACAAGTCTTAAATTTGTCATCTAGACACAGAACATACAGTTATAGTAGTACAGACTACTGGAAGATGTTATTACTTACAGGATCCAAATGTAAGACCTCATACGGGTTGTATTCTTGATACTCTCGGTCTGTTTTAGAAACTTTGTATGCAAGGAACAAAAATAATGCCCAGCCAGCAAGGAGGACTATTTTCCTGTTTGGAATAAAGAATTTTTAAAATATACAAATCCACTAGCTTTAGTGTCATTCTACAAATAACATAAAAAGCCATTTGGTATCAGTCTTCAAGACAAAATATTAAAATAACAAGAAATATTAAAGCAGGTACGAGAATTCCAGTTACAACACCAACTTTGACACAAATGAGACAGCTGCTGTGACTTCTAATTCATTTATTTTAACTTTATTTTTTTTTAATGCAGGCAAGCCACTATCAATAGCTCTTTCCATTATTTAATTCTCTGTCCTCAGCAGGCATACAATTGTATTTCCTGTTTTTAAAGGATGACTTTAACCTGATCCTAGACAAAGTCAATGCTAAAAATCCCAAAAAGCTGAAACAGATGGCACAACAGCAGAATATTTTGATGGTGGGAGTAATAAACAAAGAACTGAAGGAGATAAAGCCATCCACTTTAAACATACAAATTATTGCTATTGTATATCTGAATGTATATGCTTATGTATTAAATATTTCAATCAAAAGACACCACTAGCATCACTTATTTCAGAGGGAGGATTATCTTTTGGAACAAACAAATGCAGTGTTTACTCAGTTATTAGTGCTGAGGTTCACTGGTTTCATTTAGCAGGTATTTTATGAAGGACAAACAGCATCCATCTTGATTTCAAGCACTACTCAATAACGGTGATTACCTATCAATTATTCAAATACAGCTGACTGCAAAGGTCTCTTCTGTGACACAAAAGCTATTATCATATAAATAATCCCAGCTGCTTTTATTTTTATTAAAAATGTACTTTTATAAAAATAAAAATGTAAGAATTGCTTTAATGGAAAGCCATGCAAATGAAATGCACTTACTTTACTGTAGGAATTATGTTCTGTTGTGGTTTTAACAGTCGCAAACGATACCACAAGCATCTTCCATAGACATTTCTTATATTCTTTAATCGAATTTGCTCTATAAAAATGAAGAGAAATATTGTGATTAACCAGTCTGACAAAAAGCAGAACGACAAACATGCTCACTTCATCCTCCAGTAGGTAGTACAAGGTCAGTTAGAGGACTAACAAAAGGTTGGATGAGGCTCTGAGCAACCTGGTCTAGTGGGAGGTGTCCCTGCCCATGCAGGGGGGTTGGAACTAGATGATCTTGAAGGTCCCTTCCAACCCAAACCAGCCTGTGAGTATAGGAGGAAATAATGTTTTTCACCCACTGCAGTGACACTGCACATCCACAAACAAAGGAAGTTGGTCAGGTTGTTCCCTGCCACCTAAAAGGAATCTACTGCATTTTCCACATGCCACGTAGCAACCACAGTGAACACAGCAACACTTGCCAGCCCAGCCTTTGCCTGGCTATCATGCACCTGCAAATTTTACTGCTGCCATTTTATAGTCAACTCCAACAAGTTTCTCATTTCAGTATGTCAGCGACAGTGTGCAAGACAAACAAACAAATTCCCAGGGAAAACTAACCTACTTGGAAAACCTTTTTTTTCTATACAACTTAAGAGTGCAGCTAGAGCCAGCAGCTACTTCCTCAATTCAAAACATGAGGTACTTTCCTCCTGTTTGTAACATCTGCTTTTTATAAGTCACCTTCATTTAGGTTTTTCCTGTTGAAGGGGGAAAGGAAGGAAGCATAAGATAATAGCTACTTGTAAGCCAGTAACACGGGTACTTGGCAAGAGAGTACATACATTAAAAACAAGCTAGCCAAAAAGATTTCCTCCCAGGTCCTTTCTGGAGAGGATGGGGCTGGAAGGAAATTGTATTTACACTGTCAACAACACTGTGACACAGCATGGAAGCTCTCTCTGTTAAGAGTTACTCAAGACTAACTTAATCTTGGTCAAATAAGTATTTTATGTTAAGAAAAGCATGGTGGAAAGTAAACAGCTTGTACAGAATTTCTGTAAGCACTGAAACTGTATGTCATGAAGTGACCCCACCTGGAGTATTGTGTCCAGTTCTGGAGCCCCCAGCAGAAGAAGGACATGGAGCTCATGGGGAGAGTCCAGAGGAGGCCACAAAGATGATCCAAGGGCTGGAGCAGCTCTGCTCTGGAGACAGGCTGAGAGAGTTGGGGCTGTTCAGCCTGGAGAAGAGAAGGCTCCAGGGAGACCTCAGAGCACCTTCCAGTGCCTGAAGGGGCTCCAGGAAAGCTGGGGAGGGGCTTTGGACAAGGGCTTGTAGTGAGAGGACAAGGGGGAATGGATTAAAACTGGAAGAGGGGAGATTGAGGTGAGACATGAGGAAGAAATTCTGGAGTGTGAGGGTGGTGAGACACTGGGCCAGGTTGGCCAGGGAAGCTGTGGAAGCCCCATCCCTGGAAGTGTTGAAGGGCAGGTTGGATGGGGCTCTGAGCAACCTGGTCTAGTGGGAGGTGTCCCTGCCCATGCAGGGGGGTTGGAACTAGATGATCTTGAAGGTCCCTTCCAACCCAAACCATTCTATGATTCTATTACTTCAAACCTGTTTATCTTTCAACTAGTCTATCCATAGATTATGCAGTCTGACTTGCAACAGTTCTGAAGTGAGGAGGTCACTGTAATCACCTTTCCTGCAACTTGGCCCTTTTCAGACTAAAGAAGAAAGAAGCAAGAAAAAAATAATTAATCCTGTCTCAATACATTTCAATATTGCTGAGGAACAAAGTGACTAAGATAGCCAACTTAAAAGAAGATTCCGAATTATCTAAATGCAGGAATTGTATTAACTTTGATCCAAAGTACATGTCTATCACATCTTAAGAAGTATTAATTGTCGATTTTGGACTTTTAACAAAGTGATGCCCTCATCTTAACTAAAACAGCAGTTATGATATATGGAAATATTTTCTTTGGCAAATTTCTAAAAGGTGACTGGGGAAGCCAGTGACGACCTCTATTTATTCTGAAGACACTGGGAGGTGGGCTATGGTGCTCAGTGATCCACCTCAATTTCTAAGCAACCGTGCAATTAAGATAACACATCTAGGACTTCACCAAGCTCTCTCGAGTGAGAGAAACATGACCATAAATGCCAATGTTGTGCACCAGATCGACCATTACTTCAGATTTAACCTGGACCAGATGTGAGCACAGGATGGTATCTCAAACTCTGGCTAATTTGCCCAAAGCACAGAGTGGGAACATAGATGATATCTGGCCACCCACAAATTAGTAAAGCAAACAAATATGAAAGCTTTGCAGAGGCAAGGTACCAGAACCAGAAGAAGCATATCAGCTTATTCTGAACTACTTAACTCTATGAAGTGTATCTATCCCAAAACTCAATATGACATTAAATAGCTTGATGGGATTCCTAGGGAAGATTAGATTAGTAGTCCCATCACCTCTAAAGAGGGAGAGATGGAAATAAGGATTTTGCTCTCTACAACTACCTGAAAGGAGACTGTAGCAAGGGGGGGGGGGCAGTCTCCTCTCACTAGTAACTAGAGAAAAGGCAAGAGCAAATGGTTTCAAGTTACACCAGGGAAGGTTTAGGTTGGATGTTAGGAAAAAATTTTTTCCAGAAAGGGTCATTGAGTACTGGAACGGGCTGCCCAGGGAAGTGGCTGAATCACCATTCCTGAATCTGTTTAAAAATCATATGAAGACAGTGCTTAGGGATATGGTTTAGCAGCGGGCTGGTAGAGCTGGGTTAGTGGAGTTAGCTTAAAAGTTGGACTGGGTGATCTTACAGGCATTTTCCAACCTGAACAACTGTCAGATGACAGATGCTCTCATTAGCCCCTCTCCCTCCCCTGTAGGGAAAAGGAGAGAGAGTAGGGAGAGAGACTTATGTGTTGGATGCTAAACTACACAGCTTTAATGGAACAGTAGTGATGGAAAGGAAAATATGAAATGGGTACAAATATATAAAAGCAGTATCATGTTCACCCCCAGTAACGCCCACATCACCACCGAGGCTGCAGGGCAGGCCCTGGAAAAGTCCCAGATTTGACTCCTGGAGTCAGTGGCAGACAGGAGCTGGATGCAGGGATTCAGGAACACATGGATCAGGATCAAAGGCAGACAAAGGGCTGAAGTCTTCCCAGGATGCCAGCCATGAACAAAAGAGAACTTGATCCTCATGATCCCTCAAATTTATAGCAAGTATGACACGTACGGGATGGAATACTTTGTTTGGTCAATTTCAGTCACCTGTCTGGTCCACTCCTCCCCAAAGGACAGTCATAGGTGTGACCCCTTTACTCCCTTCTGGGGCATAAGATGTTTTTAAGAACCAAGCAGTGGCCTTGGTTCTACATACCATTCTCCAGCAGTAAGTATAAACATCGAGTGTTATCAGTCCTAGAAGCTGACACTGAAAAACATGCCATTAATTTCAGCAAGTGCAGCTACCCAGAAGAGACTTAACTGAAAAGGAAAATTACTAGAAAGAAAATTGGTTCTACCCTGGCTCAGACCAGGACAGGCAGGATAACTCAATCCCTTGCATCTGATCCAACTCATGCAGGGCTTCAAAATAAGCTTTGAAACATGTCTCGCAATTTTGTGCATCAGATAAACCACACAATAATTTGTGGTTCTCCTGATCTGCAAAGATTGTTCACATACTTTAAACAAGCACTAAAGAAGACATTTTCTAATCAAAAAGGATATGACTAATATTTGGTTAAGCAACTGCCCACTCAGTTTCACTTGAGTAAGGCTTTAGAAAGCACTGTGAAGGAAAAATTCAGAAGTCAATGAAAACAGGGTTAAAATGCAACACTGACTCCCTGCTGGTAGAATGCAAATCAATTGGGCATTTTCTCTTCACAATTATTTTTTCTTTTAAGATAAAAAATTGTGGGGGATCTCAGTTGGTTCAGAACTGGATCCATCACAACTAGAAGTGAGCTAATTGTTATTTAAAATTAAACTACATTTTTAAATGCAAAACCAAAAGACATTACCAGCACACAGAACTGGCATTTCAAAAAAAGCTGACAGCATTAAAGACCAGACAACTGAGTTATGAGGACTAAAGAGCTCTGCTACAGAATCAGGGAAGAAAATACTCTGGGGGTTTTAAATGGACAACTATGAGCCAGACTGATGCTTTTAAGAAAAAAGTCAGCAATGGTACTTGAAAAAATCAGGCATCACAAACATCATGGAAGACATGTGCTTATGTTAAGCATAAATCACTTATTTCAAATAGTGTGCAAATAGTTGTGCAGTGCTGAAGCAAGATGAATCCAAGTGTCCAGTTCAACCAGACTGACCCAGATCAGCTTCCTGATCCAATCTGTATCACAGCCCCACAGACATTTATGCAGCACAGCCAAGGGGCAGTGCTGTTTGGTACCTGACTTAACTGACCACTCTGCTTGGAGAAATACTGAAAACTAAGGTGAAAAGGGATTACCAGTGTGCTGGGAGAAACAGAGAGTGACTAACAGAACTTTGTTTACTTAGTCCTGTAAAACTAAGCCTAACAGGACATGACTCCTTTCAGTGTTTTTGCTAGGATGCTTTTAACAAGCTGCTATGCCTTGTCTTCAAAAAATATGTGCCACCCTGTGACACAATGCCCCAGTTCTCAAACCTGCCCACTATCCAGCCCTGCAAGGGCCAGATGCCCCTCTGCTTTCCCCCCTCTGCATCCCCCCTGCAAGAACAGCCAATACCCTTCACCTTATCATGCCAAAAAGCTTCCAAAAGGCCCTCAGGGGAAGGAGAAAAAAATATTTGCGCAAGGTAAATTAAAGAGTTGGCGTAAGGTCAAACAAAAACTGACCATGGGGAAAATGAGACTGGAAACTAAAAGATGTTTTATAATAACCAGCGAGGCTTTGGAACAGCCTTCCAGTAACAGCTGCAGAGTCACATTTTGTGACCAGTATGACAACAGCACCAAGGAAAAAAAACAAAAGAGGCAAGTGGTATGGACAAAAAATTAAGCATTTTGGAGAGATGACCACCACACACCTAAGCCAGTTAGAAGTCCCTGGCAACCATGTCCTGGAACAGTTATGCTGCACAGCCAGACCTCCTCAGATGATACCAAACTGAGACATGACACTGAGTGGCCACTGCATTCATTTTTACACACTCATCTGCACAGCTCTGGATCCAGTCTAATTACAGTTGATTAAAGCACATCAAAGCAAAAGCACCTCATTAATTTCTTTCCAGTCCTGGGATGGCAATGGTCTCATTTGATTAACGACCCCCAAAGGAATCAGGACACTAAAAAGATGACTGTTTATAGTTACTTATCCAGAATATAGATACTCAAATCCTTCCCAAGTCGAGGGTAAAGTCCAGTCTATTCAAATTATTCAGAGCTAACCTGAGGCAATTCCTCTGTCACTCGTCATTGTTAACATGTATTAACTTGTGGAATTCAAAACCAGGCAGCTACTTGGGAGAAAAAAGGAGGAGCACAGACAGCATCACTCCTAACTTAGGCAGAATGCCACTGGCAAAGCATCACCCTGAGTAAGAAAGCTATATTCCTGCTGTATCCATGAAAACCAGACTTCCTGTTTATTCACAGACAATGTATGTGATTGCACCAAAGAAAATACTCGTTAGGAAGAAACTGTTGCAGGAAAAAAACCCAACACTACAACCAAGAAACAGAAAAAAGGCCAGCAAGAGTGGGAACACCAGATAATTACTGTGCTTAGAAGCAGCCATGTATTCCTAATGAGCAAGTTGTGGATAAATCAGGTCCTTTTTTGCTTTGCCCTCATCTCTCAAGGAGCTTTCTTTCACACAAGTCGACCTGCTGTGCCACAGAACCATCACCCTGCAGACTCCGAGCTCGCAGGAGTAAATACATTACATGCTGCTCAAGGTAAAGCTCTGCAGCAGAATAGGAATTGTACCTTCTTTGGATTTGAGCTCTGGAATCCTTGCTCTGGCAGGGCAAGAGGTTCAGAGTCTGAAAAGCAGATAAGAGCTCTGTTTCTTCTCACTCCAGATCATGGCTCCCCATTAAAGCCTAAGAGGGCTTCAGACAGCACCCTTTGATATGGGATTACAGGGAGACAAGCGAGGGGGGGAAATGCTTTTCCTCTAGTCAAAACAACTCCTCATTTGATGGTTAAAGCCCTTAACAATAGTGAATCTCCCCTATGGTTAAAATAATATTAAACAGCCTTGAAAAGCAAAGGCATGATGGCAAAAGGCAAAAGCCCTTGGGCTTTTGAATTAATCTAACAATAATCCATGCACCAAGGTATTGTTAAAGTATCCCTCAAGTGAGGATGCAGAGTGACAGTTTAACCCTGGAAACAATCTGGCAAAGCATCCCAGGCTTCCTCCATTTCCCCCAAAACGGTTCTGGACCCATCCAAAGTTCCTGAGATTGACAAACAATCTTTCATCAATACAATTCTCTTAGAGGGTTTTCATAAGTCCCTATTATAATGTATGTGACTATCCAGCCAAAACTACATCTCAATACTAAGTTCTCAGGAAATAACACAATTACCAGTACAAAAGGCAACCTGAGTGCCACCTCTTCAAATTGCTCAGAAAGAGCAAGTCAGGTCCTCCAGTGCTACTAGTAGGTTCATTGACCCACCACAGGATGGGTAGGGAACAACAGGGCACACAAACACAGAAGGAGGTTGGATTCACTGTTTCCATAGGTGACATAAAACCTGTGGCCTGCAACTCAGCCATGCCTAAGTTTGGGTTTGATGCTCACCCATACCTTATTGGCACACATACTGCCTTTCTGCAGATCTCCCCTGCCCCTCCAGCCCAAGAATACAAAGTCTTTATCTTCTCATACAAACAGTGTCTTCAAAACCAAGGCATTTATGAAATGCAGCAACTGCAGATTGTTGTACCACCCACCCTCCAGTGGCCACCTCAGCAGTACTGCTGGTGACCAGTGAAGCAAACAGGCTTCTTGTCAGCACACAAGGAACACACACAAAGGACACTGGCAACATGGGGGCTGCCAGGCAGCTCAGGAACACAAGCACTTCTGCTGCCAGAAGAACCTGTGACACACGTTGGCATTAAGAAAAGTACGACAGAGAGAATGGACCACTTTTGTGGGCAATGGCATGGGCACCAGATAACTGAGCCATGCCAAGCCATCAGATGAGACCTGGGATCCAAGTCATTTCTAGGCGAACATCACAAGGCAACACAAGTACAGCAGCACTGCTAGAGTTTTGTTTCATTTTTAGTAACACATGTAGGGCAACCTAACCTAGCCATCCCTGCAGAAATAACTTCTGCCCTGCTCCTTTCTGACAGTGGAACAGGAGTGGTCTTCACTTTCTATAACAGGACGTTCCACCTCAACATGAGGAGAAACTTCTTTGCTGTGAGGGTGACAGAGCCCTGGCACAGGCTGCCCAGAGAGGTTGTGGAGTCTCCTTCTCTGGAGACTTTCCAGACCTGTCTGGACACATTCCTGTGTGATCTGCCCTGGCTGTTCCTGCTGCAGCAGGGGGGTTGGACTCCATGATCTTCCGAGGTCCCTTCCAACCCCTATGATTCTATGATTCACTGTTCTACTATGAAAGTAGTTGAGTTTTAATTATTTGTTCCTGAAGATACAGGAGGATCCATTTTATCCATAGGAAAGCTTGACAAATTATGCCTACCTAGACCTAAGCTTTTTGTCTCAGTTCCTAGGGGATCCAACAAGTGCTCCAAAAGAAAAACTAAGGGAGATGCTTTTTCATTTTTTACATTTTCTTGAGGAAAGAGATGACATGTTTACTGGAGGTAGGCAACTCTGGAAGAGAGGAAGGAAATACACTTGGAATTATAAAGGTAAGTTTTAATCACCAGAATCTTGTTTCAGCTGCAACAAACACGGGTCAGTTTTAGGAAAAAATACTGAGCACTAATGCCAATAGTCTTATTTTGGATCTAAAGCATTTAAGTTTCAAACATGATACAGTCAAATTTTAGGACAGCCAAAAACTAACAAAAAAATCCTATTATTGAGAATAAATTAAAGACACAGGTTTTCTATCATTCTACCTCAAAAAGTAGGAAAGATATATATCTTTTTCTGATCCTCTGGGGCTGTATTTTAGACTTGCTGCCTTTGCTTTTCTTACTAGCCTGAAGGCAGAAAGGATGCAGAAAAACTGCTCAAGTGTCTGATTCAGAGTTCTGCAGTCTGAATTCTCTAAACTGTGCACTGAAAAAAGGCTCCAGTTTCCTTCCAACAACTATTTATATGTGTACATATACACTATTTATACACTATGTATGCAAAGGCTGAAATCTTGGACTTTTTCCTACTTCAGCAATCACAGAAATTAAACAATGTTATAGACAATTTATTTACCAAAGTCTTGAACTGGGGATTTCTGAACAAATTTGCTTTTTTAATCACAGAATCATTTCTCAGATAACAGGTGATGAATATGTGGATGAAAACACTCCCCTACTGCCTTACTAGGCCATTTTAGCTTTTACCTCTATTGGCATTTTCCTTGGCAATTACTGGAAAATAGACTCCACATGGATATAGTATGGTATCTGGGAATAATTTAAGAATCACAGGATTAGGAAAATCTGCTGCACTTAAGTTTCAAAAGAAGCCACTGACAACACTGACAATGATGTTTTAAAGCAGTAACCCATCTTCCCCAGCAACCAAGAGGCAGGATACAAACTCAAAATAACTCACAAAATCAGCAGCTCCTCTGAAGCACCAAATAATTTCAAAGCTTATTGTAACAGGATTGACTTGCAGTATAAAACTCCAAGTTATGAGGCATGAAGCAAATTCAACTGATTTAAAAGCTTTCTAAAATGCAGTTGCTTAAATCCAAAAGCCTTCAAATGACCACTAGTTTCAGTTAAGATTTTCTTTATCTGGATAGCAAGTTTCAGGAGACAAGTCACACAAAACACTGATGAAAGACTTTGAACTGATCCTATCAGTGGAGAATTAAGTGGTCTGAATAGATGCTTTCCAATCTTGTCTATTATTACAAGAATTGCCTTCATTACTCTGAGTTTATCTACAAAGAGGTCATCTCCAAGTTAGCCACTTCACCAAAATGTTCAGAGCTGAATTACCTGACCCTAGTTGTTTTTAAGCGGGTTTTTTTGTCTAATTCATAGAAGTAATCAAAAAATATCAAGTGGTCTGAGTAACATGTTGTTGTTAACTATTAAAAACTCCAAACAATTCATAAACTACACAAAGTCTTGTGAAAGACCTTAACAGCAAGGCTGCTTCTCTTCTAGAGCATATTTTCCAGCAACTAGATTAAGTGTAAAAGGTACTAAACATACATTCACATACCATTATACACATTGTGTAACAAAAAAGTAGCATTTGCTATAAATGACTTTAATAAATAGTAATATGAGGGGTTCAATATCTTGAAGGTTAATTTCAGAGTTTACTTATGTTGACTTCTGGTTCACAGTGAAGCTCACTGGTCTCAGGGCACAGTTCCACACAACATTACTCCTAATCAAGCCATTTCCAAACCTTCTCATTCCTATTAGTTTACAGCCTTGTTCTGCTGACGTGGGACTAACTATACTAGCTTCTAAGCAACATCACTTAAATTATAAAGTTTATAGTAGGGCTGGACCTACAGTTGCATCAGCAAAATATTAAGAGCCTGAGTGGGGCTTTGGTAGAGGGAAAGTGCCATATACAAATCTGAGTCCTCTGTGTAAGAGGAGATCCTACTGATACAGTCCAGGGTTTCCAAAAGGAGCTTAAAGGTTCCTCTCACAAGTCTTTCAGGACAACCATCTAACTATAGCAAACATAAATATGTGATTAGAAGACTCTCATTTCCCCAATAAGCAACCGGGGTAAAAGGGTGATGTGGTGGATGACTGTGGCTGGATGCCAGGTGCCCATCAAAGCCACTCTATCACTCCCCTCCTCAGCTAGACAGGGGAGAGAAAATAAATGAAAGGCTCAGGGCTTGAAACAAGGACAGGGAGAGATCACTCACCAATTACCACCGTGGACAAAACAGACTTGATTCAGGGAAATTAGTTTAATTTATTACCAATCAAATCAGCGTAGGGTAATGAGAACTAAAACCACATCTTTAAACAGCTCCCCCCACCTTTCCCTTCCTCCCAGACTCAAATTCCTTTGTGCACAGGGGGACAGGGAATGGGGTTGCAGTCAGTTCATCACACGTTGTCTCTGCTGCTCCTTCCCCCTCAGTGGGAAGCACTCCTCACACTCTTCACCTGCTTCAGCCTGGGGTCCCTCCAACAAGAAACATTCCTCCACAAACTTTTCCAACACGAATTCTTCCCCTGGGCTGCAGTTCTTCACAAACTGCTCCAGCATTGGTCCCTTCCACGGGGTATAATCCTTCAGAAACAGACTCTCCAGCCTGTGTTCCCCATGGGGTCACAAGTTCTGCCAGCAAACCTGCTCCAGCATGAGCTCTTCTCTCCTCAGGTCCTGCCAGGAGCCTGCTCCAGAACAGGCTTCCCAGAGGGTCACAGCCTCCTTTGGATACCCATCTGCTCCAGCGTAGGGTCCTCCACAGGCTGCAGGCAATTATCTGCTCCACTGTGGACTTCCATGGGCTGTAGGGGGACAGCCTGCCTCACCATGGTGTTCCATCACAGGCTGCAGGGGAATCTCTACTCCAGCACTTGGAGCTCCTCCTCCTCCACTGACCTTGGTGTCTGCAGAGTTGTTTCTCTCACATATTCTCACTCCCTTCTTCAGCTGCAATTGTGCAGGTTTGTTCCCTCCCACTGTTGTTAAATTAGTTATCACAGAGGTACTGTCACTGATGGGCTTGGCCAGCAGCAGGTCCACCTTGGAGCCAGCTGGCCTTGGCTCTGTCAGACACAAGGGAAGCTCCTAGCAGCTTCTCACAGAAGCCACCCCTGCTACCAAAACCTTGCCACACAAACTCAACGCAGGTGTGCAGTAAAATAAAGCTTCGGGGCTGTATTAATTTACTCTGGGTAACACATGCAAGGTTATCCTGAAGAATTCCAAAGGTTAAGCAAGTGGGCTACACAACGGCACATGGGATTCAGGGTATCAAAACGTGAAGAGCAATGGGAACTATCCTAATTTTATGTATATAAGTAAGAATGACCTTGTGCCTCACCATTACCTGTCAGGAATGTGATCGTGGTTGTGTGAGAAACTGTCCTATGAAAGCTTCAGCTGAACACTTATAAAAAGCAAAGCCAATGTTTAGAGCATTCCTGTGAGGAAAGGAAGAGAATATTATTCCACCATACAAGCTTAAGGTATGTACAACCTTGGGTATGATGCACAGTCCTAGTCCCCACCTCTCAAAGAGGGGCAACAAGAAAACATTCAATTAAGGTGAACAAGGACCTGTGAATGTATGAGAAGATTTATGTCCAAAACATATGCTGCAAATCTTCCAGCTGGGAGAAAGAGAAATGCAAAGAGAGGCAATGGAAGGCTGTAAAAAACCTAAATGACAGCCAGGATTGAATGTTTACTGCCTCTTCCAGTAGAGCAAATAAGGATTGTCAAATAAAATCAGAAGCAGATAGAAAACACAGGTAATTATTTGCAGTGTGAGCTGGTAAGCTCCTTGCCATAGGATGGTAGAGATGCTATGCTAAAAGCCATCAAACTGAAAACCACTGGAAACTGGGAGAGTGTGCAAAGCAAGTAACATTTCTGCTTCTCCTGTTATTCCCTCCTTAAGGCATACACTTTTCTAATATCACATAAAGAGGAAATCTGACCTGACCCAGTATATCCACTCTTCTGTTTCTTAAAAAAAAAGTGACAATATTTGAAACTTTATTGCTAAGCCTTTGTCACATTGCTAGCAAATATCCTAGTTTCAAATAGTTCTACCAAGCCAACAAAGATAAAGGCATCTTTTCAATCTAAAATGCATCTCCTCCAACAGATATATATTTAGCATGCTTGTAAGTAATTTTCTGAACAAGGGTAATATTAAGTTAATATCTGAAAACACCTCTTCAATCTTCTAAATTGTACACTTACTTAAAAACTGGTGCAGACACAAATCTTTCTGCTCAGGAAAGCAATGAAGCACCTATTTTGGGCTTCTCCCTCCTAATGAGATGGTCCAGCCAGCACAACCTCTCCCACCATAAAACAAAAGCCCAGTGTGCACTGGGTCCTGGCTAACAACTGAGGGAAAGGACTACAAATCCCTCAGTAGGAGAAGGCAGCCCCACAGGATCAAAGGACACAGCAGCCCCAGCCTAGCCTTGCTCAAATTGCTGCAGATCTGCAGCCTTCCTCACAAGCCTGAATTTGAAGGGGAAAAAAACCAAACAAAAACCCAAATGAACAAACAAAACCATCAAATCCTCACTTTGGAACTGCTGTTCATCCCAGTCATAGTTATTTACCTTCCTCCTCTCTCCTACTGCAAGGATGGTTTAAGCTGTTCATGAAACCACAACTGAACCATCACACTTTACCCCTGAATATAACAGGTTAAATAGCACTAACTTGAATTCTCTAAAGCCTACTCTGTACATCCTTGGTTGTTTAGGGTCATCTACTTGAGCAGTCAAGATATCTCTGCAGCAAGTAGAAAATGAAAAACAAGGTACATAATAAAACTCTTACAATGGTGTTTTCAGAAGCTTTCACAACAAAAGCTGAACTTTTAAAGAACACCTTTATTTTCACGTACATATTACGAGAGATAAATTTTGTAGTAGCTTGATCTTTATCTTGCAACAAAAATCTTTTCAGAATTAAGTGTTCTGGACAATCTTGAAGCTACCAAACTAATCTCTAATACAGGGTTATTAATTTTATTTTTATTGCTAGGAGGCTACAACCCTTATAACAACAACACAATACTTCCAAGAAGTTCCATGAAAAGACACAGGGTTTTTTTCCAAATAACAATTCAGAAAAATCTAACCAAACACTTTGTTTTGAAAAGTATCTTCAGAAATAATTGCTAGGCATTATTAATGACATCTCACGATGTTTGTCCTTTCTTCACCTGTTTCTGCAGAAACTCCCTACTGCTTCAAAATAGCAATATAGTAAAAATTAACAAAGGAGTATAAGTATCACCATTATATTCTGTTCTCCCCTTTCAGTAGTCACCTAATAAGCTATATTTTTCTGAATGTTAAATGGTTTACATTAACCATAGTACACTCAACCTCTCAATACCTAAAAAAATTCAATTTGTATGTAATAACAATTCTTAAATGCCTATCTTGAGTTTCACAGACTCCCCTCCCACTTCCCAACACAATGCTCAGAGGTTATATTAATAGGAAAGGATAAGCACAGACAGGCACAAAATGCTCATATCCACAGATAACAAGTTTTCAGCCCCATGCTCATCCACCACATAAGCCCTAGTAAAGCATCCTGTGTTTTTATCCTGTCCTCTACCAGCATAGAATCACAGAATCACAGAATCACAGAATCACAGAATCACAGAATCACAGAATCACAGAATCACAGAATCACAGAATCACAGAATCACAGAATCACAGAATCACAGAATCACAGAATCCTAGGGGTTGGAAGGGACCTCGAAAGATCATCTAGTCCAACCCCCCTGCCAGGCAGGGTCACCTAGAGCACATCACACAGGAACTTGTCCAGGTGGGTTTGGAATGTCTCCAGTGAAGGAGACTCCACAACCTCTCTGGGCAGCCTGTTCCAGGGCTCTGTCACTCTCACAGGAAAGAAGTTTTTTCTGATATTTACATGGAACCTCCTATGCTCCAATTTGCACCCATTACCCCTTGTCCTATCACTGGTCACCACTGAGAAAAGCTTAACTCCATCTTCCTGACACTCCCCCTTACATATTTGTAAACATTGATGAGGTCACCCCTCAGTCTCCTTTTCTCCAAGCTAAAGAGACCCAGCTCCCTCAGCCTCTCCTCATAAGGGAGATGTTCCACTCCCTTCATCATCTGTGTGGCTCTGTGCTGGACTCTTTCAAGCAGTTCCCTGTCCTTCTTGAACTGAGGAGCCCAGAACTGGACACAATACTCCAGATGTGGCCTCACCAAGGCAGAATAGAGGGGGAGGAGAACCTCTCTTGACCTACTAACCACACCCTTTCTAATGCACCCCAGGATGCCATTGGCCTTCTTGGCCACAAGGGCACATTGCTGGCTCATGGTCATCCTCCTGTCCACCAGGACCCCCAGGTCCCTTTCACCTACACTGCTCTCCAGCAGGTCAGCCCCCAACCTGTACTGGTACATGGGGTTTCTCTTTCACTCTGTACTTTTACCAAAATGCTGTGAAATACTTGTGAGGCAAGGCTAATGAGATTTCAATGAGCTGTGAGCAAGGATGGGGGGGAAGGTGTTACAGTCACTCCACTCTAATCAGTCCTACCTCACCAGAGGATTAGAAGCAGCACAGAAGAATTTTACCCCAGGTGGTACCAAGATGCCCTTCCTCTCCCCCAGCTGCTATAAGGTGCAAGTGCTCATGCCTCCATTACAGATAAAACAGAAGAAATACTGCCTGCACTCTCTACAGTGCCTTGAGTCACATCCAAGCTGCAGACTCACTGTTTGTCCTTACAGAGCCAAAGAGGCTTCATATTTACACTACTACATAGGGACATCCAGAATAGTGGGCAAATCTACAGGGAAGTATGGCTCCTAATACAGGAAACATTTCCAGAAGGTCTTTCTTTGGACTTTTATGCAAGATTTTGAACATGGGTGCAAAGTACTACCTATCTGCAGCAGTATGTAAAAAACTGCTGCTTCAAAACAGCAACACAGTAAAAAAACCTTGAAAACAATACTAACTACCACCACTATATTATCCCTTTTAATAATCACCTAGTAAGCTATATTTTTTAAGTATTTCTGTACTTTGCCCAGCCTTGATGCAAAAAGGCTGCACTAGAAACAGACTCTCAGACTGCCTCTGTTACTTCCTAGAGGGAGGAATAACCTCCTTTAACCAGATTTAAGTTTTTCTTTGTATTATCCCAGTGAAAGAAAACTTTATCAACATCTCAGAAACATTTAAGAGGGGAGGGTGCAGGGGGAAAAGGTTAGTGAGCAACAGTAGACCATAAAGGTGAGGAACCAACAAAAAAAAACCCTACACCCTTTATATGGATTCCCATCACAATTAAAGTAAACTGAACACCTTCTATCCATTTCATAGCGATATTTTTTCCTAGATACAAAAATGCAGCAGCTCATCTTTTCTTTCTTTTCCCCCATTCCTACAGTAGGTTTTTCTGTTCTGACACTTCAAGAAGGAAGATCTGTGTTCCAAGCAGAATAGCTCCTACAGCCTCTTTTCTCTGAGAAGAGACTGCAAGAGAAAACTTTCATTAACATTATCCCTGCATTCACAGCTATTATTCTTTGTGGTTTTTCAACTGTTTTTAACATCATGGTTTGTTGAAGCTGCTGTAAAAGACTCAGGATAGAGACTTTTATTCTTTCCAGCAGCTTTGTAACACATTATGAATACCCAGTGCCCTAAGATAGGATAATTTTTTTTTAATGTAGACATAAATCAACTCAAAAATTGACTTAAAATTACCAGCTTTCACAGATACATGTACTTAACTACGAGGCACATCACAATTTATGACCACCTGTTCCAGCACAGCTTTATAATTATGTGTCTCAATTCAGCAGCACAGGTATAAGTCAAAAAGTACACCAAGTTCAGCAAACACGTCAGCATTGTGCAACAACTGGCACATAATCCAACTCAATTCCTTCACCTCTTGCTCTGTGTTTCCTCTTTGGATGCTGCTGTTTAATCCACACAAGCCTACAGTGCAGCTGGTTCAAAGCAAGTCCATCAACATGAGGATACTTTGATAGGCACTTAGCCATCCCTAATTGCTGAGAAAAAAAAAAATTCTCCTCTTCAATTCTTACAATTTACTTTTTGAAAAACAAATTAAATTCTAATTTAAGAAAATACTTTTTCATTAAGAAATGAATCTGCACCAGAGTAAGTTTTTAGCAACCAAATTTTTTTGTTCTGATCAGAAACAGTCCTTACAATAGTTTTGCTCACAATTACGCTCAAGTTATACCAGTATTTACCTGAAACACAAGTAAACCACAAAGAGTATGAAGACTATTTTCAATAATAATATAATAAGACACACATGTTCTAAAGACACGTGTCAAGGATAAACAACATGGCATTTTCACCATCACCACCATGGCAAAAACCTGTCTTCTCCACAGCTCACAGCCACATCCTGCACCATCCTAGACATCCACAAAGTGAATCCTACCCAGAAACTAATACAGATTAAAAGTAACACACCAAAAAAAGCCTCAAAAACTAGTTTTAGCTCAAATGAACTGCTTCCAGTCCCTCACACTGCTCAGGTGCTCCATTTGGCACAAGGAAGGGGGAGAATTACAAGACTTGCTTTGTTAGAGCACTGCTACCTTGAAGCAGTTATGAAACTGCAATCCAAGATACAAAGCTGAACAATTAACCTTTTAGAAGAGCCTTATTAGCGCTACAATGAACACCGAGGAGGCAAAGTCATTGGGACAAATCCGTTTTACAAAGTCAATTACCTCTTTGTTTGGTTTATCAAAGCTGAGGTAATGAAATTACAGGACAGTTCACAGGGTGACTACCTCACAGCAAAGCCCTCCCAAATATAAATACTGAACTTTGCTGCAGGCTGCAGCAACACTTCAGATGGAGGCTATAGCAACACTTCTTCATATGGACTCCCTCAGAATGCCTGGAGAAAGCAGGCTTAGACACCCATGAAACAAAAGCACCTCAGATTCTACTCAGGACTTGAGAGAGACAAGTTAAATCATGCTGTTCTTCAAGCCAGTACTATTGAAAAGGCCTTTCAAAAGTTTACTTTGAAAAGAACTAAGATAAAAATCTTAATGGTTTACCAAAAAAAACCCTATCTGGCTAAAAAGCTGACATTAGGTAACACATTTTGAGTTGTCTTCTTACAAACCCAGTCTTCACTATGGCATGAACAAACACCGATTTATTTTTTTTTCTTTAATTTACTCTGTGGGCACTTACTACAAAACTACAGCACAGAAAAAGCCTAAAATGTTACGGATCATCAGCAATCCCCAGTTTAGCTTTTACCAAAAAAGAAACCTGCTCTGTGTCTTTCAGATGCTCTGGTTCGCATTTGCAAATGGCCCTTGGAAGTGAGGAGGACAGGCCCATGATTTCCTTCACAAAAGTTCCCACTGATCAGTCTTTTCAATCCTGGCAGGCTGAAACAGCTAGCTAGTCTACCCGGGCCTCACCAACTCTGCCCAGGGCCACAAAGGCAACTCCACACTGGACTATCTAGCACAGGCAGGACAAAACACAATTCCAGAACAAAAACTTAGCTGGTCCTGCACAGAGAGCAGAGATCTTGGCAGAGAGTTTGGCCCTGTACTGTGCCTCCCTGGTTGGAAAACCTGCCCTAAATTATAAAAATAAACATCTCTTATCAAAGTCTAGATATGCCTGCTCATTACAGGAATCAGAAGCTACAATTGCTGGAAAATTTCTCTTTTGAAGACACAGGTCTTCTCGCAGCTTCCAAAGTTAAACACGTCTCACCTTAGGCTAGAGAGTAGGAAGAAATTCTGGAGTGTGAGGGTGGTGAGACACTGGGCCAGGTTGGCCAGGGAAGCTGTGGAAGCCCCATCCCTGGAAGTGTTGAAGGGCAGGTTGGATGGGGCTCTGAGCAACCTGGTCTAGTGGGAGGTGTCCCTGCCCATGCAGGGGGGTTGGAACTAGATGATCTTGAAGGTCCCTTCCAACCCAAACCATTCTATGGTTCTATGATGTGTTTTGGCTTTGGTTTGTTTGGGGTTTTTTTTTCAGTCAACTATTCTGAAAACAAGAAGCCATAGCTAAACAATGGATACTTTGCACCATCACAAGGTTTAAATTTATTCCTGAAATCTGGAGCAGGTACAGTTGAATACATATGAAGTTGCCTGAAGACTATTCAAAGGATTTTGCTGGAAAAGAGTCACACAAGAGCTGCACACTTCCAACAACTAGAACACCACAATGAAGCACTGGAGTGCACCAGTAGTCCTGAATGTAATCTGCACAACACCTCAACCCTTTATTCAAGAACAGTCTGCAGAACAGAACTCAACCAGGAGCAGGCACACTATTAAGCCACACACTAAAAACTGGACTATTCTCACATCTTAAAAGCCATCAGGACAATTATGAGGCAGAAATAATTATTTTCTTTCCATGTATTGCCATGCCTGGTGATTTTCACTTAGTTGACTCATTTTTGTACCGACAGCATAATAAAATTTATCTTATGTTTTGGAAAGTACAGTTTGATAAAGCTTTTTAAGCATCTAGTACTAATTGCAGAATGCTATGCCCTCCACACACATGACAACGCTGGCTGGAGGGAATGAAGTGAGTAATGTTTAATGGCAGGGCCTACTTGGAAACTGGGTACAATCCATATAACTGTGTAGCCCTATTCCAAATTTACTTTATTTTCTGTCATTCTGTAAGGCTAGTAAAGTGTTTCCAAGTTTGACAGCATCTGTATGGCTTTTGCTGCTGCTACCAGCCCCCTGAAACTGTGAAGTCAACAGCACTGAGGGTCACTGCTGGCCATGCCATTCTCTGCAGCTTCTCAACCAAGTCACACCAATTTTTCCAAGAAGCAGCTGCTAAGAACTACAGAGAAAGGTTATTCGGCAGTAATTTTCTCCCCCATTACCTCCCACCCTTCACCAGAATAAAAATCCTGAGTTTTGGGGAAAGGTTACAGAAGTAGAGTTATCCTCTCTCTCAGATCCCTCACTCCTTAATAACAATCCAACTATTACAAAATGTCTTTGATGACAGTAATGCCTTCCTCTTGCAAGAGTCAGGACTGCAAGACAAAACAAAGACACGTTTCTTTCCAACAGAAACACCACTCCTCAGCTGTACAACAGGTATCATCGGGAGGGCAGAGATCAATCCTCCTAAGAGCCTCTCCAGCCAGTGCTCTGTCAGAAGCCCCAGGCATGTTTATCAACAACCAAGATGATTTAGCACCAAAACAGCATTTGTTCATTGTTGTACTTCCTCCTTATTGGAAGTTACAGGAGTAAGATTTCATTGTTGATTATTTCTTTGAAATATAAAACTAAGTTAAAGAGAACCACACAAGCCATTTAAAATGGCACACAAAACCACCAGGTACTGAATGTAAAAAGATGCAGGGAACTGAAAGCATTTTTCTCAGATTGCAAAGCACAAGTGTTCTTAAAAGGTCGGTAGTTTCAGCAATGAGAATCCACATCAAGCACCTATGTTCTACTGAGCATTTACCATCCCGGCTTTAAACACAATTTCTACAGCCTTTTTCATCTCAAAATTGCAGTTAAAAATGTGTTCTTGGCAGCCTGTATACCACAATGCCTTCTCCCTACAAAAATAGAGGGATACAGGAAAGACAAAGAGGGAAACGACTGTGGAAATAAAATGCAGAAGTATTCAGAGAAACTTTCTAACATTGTTTGGGCGACAAAGCATCATCCCAAGAGGCAGAGCAGGAATCTAGCACTCTGGACATTCAACTGTGACTTGCAACGAGAAAAATTGAAGCCCCATTTTCACACTTGCTGTGACCTTACAGCACACAAAAGCAGAGCCTGGTAACTTCTCTTTGGCTTCAACTCCAAAACAACGTTCAATAGTTTATTCTTTTCCCACGGTGAAAATTTAGGTCAGTCGCCCTCGAACCCCCCACGAAGACAAGGGTGGGGGGGAGGAAATAAAAAACAAAACCACGAAAAAAATCCGTAACAAAGCGCAGCGATGACTCTGCAGGAGCAGAGACGCGGAGCGCGCTGGGGGGGGTAGGCGGGCACGGACCCTCCCGCTCGCTGCCTGCCCCCGGGGCCCGCTAAATGGCTGACACCGATCACACCGACCACACCGCCAGCGCGGCGCCCCCCGGAAGCGGCAGCCGCCAGGGTCGCCCTCCAGCCGGGCTCCCCGCAGGGCCGGCCAAGGCCCCCAGGTGGGGCGGAGCGGAGACGGTGCGGGCCAGGCCCGGCGGAAGGCGCGGCCCGGCCCGGCCCCGCTCTGCCCGGCCCCGCTCTGCCCGGGGGCAAGCACCGCTAGCGAGGGGGGGTACTAAAGGGGGATGCAAACAAGGAAAGGGGAAGGCGACGCCCGTGGCGGCGGGCGGAGGCGCAGGCCGGGCCCGGGGCAGGGCCGCTCACCGGCGTGCTGGTCCCGCGGCCACAGGTAGTAGGTGGCGGGGATGACGATGAGCCCCACGAAGCTGGTGAGGAAGTAGAAGAACGTGTTGCCGCTGTCGTCGTACTGGAACTGCTGGCCTGCCATGGCCGCTCAGCACCGACCGCCCGCCCGCCCACCGCCGCCGCTGGCGTCCCCGCCGGCCGCCCGGTCTCGCCGTCCCGGCTCGCGCGGGGCCGATCCAGCCGCTCCGGGATCCCGCGAGAACGGGCGCTCCCCCGCCCCCTCCCGGGCGCCGCCGCGGAAGGAGACGTGTCACTGTGCAGCCACCATGGCTATGGTGGCGTCACGGGCAGCGGACGCGCCCCCACCCAACACCCCCCGCCCGGCCGCTGGATTGGCTCGCTCAAAGCCCCGCCTCCCGCCACGCCGCGCCAGCCGCCCTAGCAGCGCCGGGAGCGGGGGCGGCTCCGTCCCCTCACGTACACGTTGCCCACCCCGTTCCCGTCCCTGTCGCCGTCCCGAGGGGCGCCGTGGCTCCGCCCGGTTCCCGCAGGCAGGTGGCCGAAAGCGCTGTCCTGCAGGGAGCGGGGAGCTGATCCCGCCCTGCCCCCGCGCCGCCGCGGCTTCCCCACAAGATGGCGCCGCTGCCCCGCCGTATCGCCCCGGCCGCCTCCGGCGGTTCCCTGCCTTCATCCCCGCGCCGGGTAGATGTCGCCGGGAGCTGCTGGGGCCTTGAGGCCGGGGAGGGGCGCGACTGGTGTTTTGAGATGTGTAGAAGTGTCTCTGGGAGCAGTGCTGGCTGTATCCCAAGTGGGACTGGGCTGCTCTGCGCTGGGCATTGGGCAGTGGGTCTGCGGCTGGGACGGGAGCGGGGAAGGCTACAGGAACACGGCTAGGGAAGAGAGGAAGGCGGTGAGGGTAGCAGGGAGCAGCATTCGGGGGGTAAATAAAGGACTAAAAGGCACAGTGATCTGAAGATCTGCAGGAATTTGGGTAAGGAAAGTAGTTCAGATGTATGAAGTCCTCAGGATTTGGAGGATGGACGCTGATCAGCCATATGAGGGCAAATTTTTAAAATGTCTCTCATTCTGAACTCAGTTGCAGGAATCACAGAATTACCAAGGCTGGAAAAGACCTTTAAGATCATCAAGTCCAAGGTCTCAGCTGGGATGGTTGGAATGATGTGGAAATCACCTTGGGCTGGACCTTTCTGATGCAGAAGCAGAAAAGTCAATGTGTCCACAAGAAGTTGTTGATTACACTGCAGTCAAGAAGGCTGTTCATGAAAAGGTGTTTTTTTTGAAGCAGGGGAACCTGTCTACCAGAGGGAGGGGGTTGAAGTCAGTGGGTATGCATGAATACAAGATACCTTGCTGCTTTCACTGGGTAGAGGCTACTAGGGAGCTTCAGAGGTATCACAGAATCACAGAATCACCAAGGCTGGAAAAGACCTTTAAGATCATCAAGTCCAGCCTATGACCAACACCACCACACCGTCTATAGACCATGGCACTAAGTGCCACATCCAGCCTTGCCTTGAACACATCCAGGGATGGTGCCTCCACCACTTCCCTGGGCAGTCCATTCCAATGTTTAATCACCCTCTCCATGAGGAAGTGCTTCCTGATACCCAACCTAAACCTCCCCTGGTGCAGCTTCAGGCTGCTCTTGTCTTGTCACTGGTTGCTTGGGAGAAGAGCCTGACCCCACCTGACCACAACCTCCCTTCAGGTAGTTGAAGAGACTGGTAAGGTCCCCCCTGAGTCTCCTCCAGGCTAAACAACCCCAGCACCCTCAGCCTCTCCCTATAAGACTTCCCCTCTAATCCCTTCCCCAGCCTTGTTGCTCTCCTCTGGACCTGCTCCAGCACCTCAATATCCTTCTTGAAGTGAGGGGCCCAGAGCTGCACACAGGACTCGAGGTGAGGCCTCACCAGTGCTGTGTACAGGGGGAGAATCACATCCCTGCTCCTGCTGGCCACACTATTCCTGATACAAGCCAGGATGCCATTGGCCTTCCGGGCCACCTGGGCACACTGCTGGCTCATGTTCAACCAGTTGTCCACCAGCACTCCCAGGTCCCTCTCTGCCAGGCTGCTCTCCAGCCACTCTTCCCCCAGCCTGTAGTGCTGCCTGGGGTTATTGTGGCCAAAGTGCAGGACCCTGCACTTGGTCTTGTTGAATTTCATGCCATTGGCCTTGGCCCATCGACCCAGCCTGTCCAGGTCCCCCTGCAGCTTCTTCCCACCCTCCAGCAGATCGACACTTCCCCCAACTTGGTGTCATCTGCTAACTTACTAAGGGTGGAATGATCATGCTCTGCAAGAAGATGTGACTCTAAAGGTGTGAAACCAAAAGCAGATACTGCGTTGGCATAAGCAACCTGGTCTAGTGGGAGGTGTCCCTGCCCATGCAGAGGGGTTGGAACTAGATGATCTTTTAAGGTCCCTTCTAACCCAAACCATAGAATCTAGAATAATAGAATTGTTCAGGTTGGAAAAGACCTTTAAGATCATCGAGTCCAACCGTAACCATTCCATGATTCAATGATATGATGATTCCAAGAGTGCTGCAATTCAATCGGTCGCAGTAGAACCCTCAGCCCAATGTACAGTAGAGGGCCCTGGCGCCACAGGCTGCGAGACCATAATATGCTGGTTAATTGCTTTCGAATCTTGAACAAACCTGAACTCAGGCTCCCCAGCCTTCTCCAGTCTGGTTTGTACCCCTGCTACCACTGGGGCACGCCGGGGGGATTCGCACAGGTGGGAGGTTCCCTGGGGGCGGTCCGGACGTGTTTGGTGTCCAGGCCTTTCCCCGCCGGCCGGGCCGGTGCCGCGGGGCAGGGGGCGCCCCCCCCGCCCCCCCTCCGCGGTGCGCGCTATTCCCGCGGCCCCGCCGCTCCCCGGGCACCGCTTCCAGGGCTGCTGGGTCGGGATCCGGGACTGCGGACCTGACGCGCACCCCCGCTATTATCGAAGCAGTACCCCGAGGTGACAGACGGAACTGTACAGCCCAGGTTTGGAGGAGAGCTCTTCCTTATAAACAACCTGGGGACTCTTCTGCTATTCCAAATCTTCCCCACACCCCTTTATTTCCTATTGTTAATAGGATTTGTTACGTAAAACATGTTCTCCTTTTCCTGTTATCCCTTGAATACCTTGTCCTGTGGTACAGATCCCTTCAGTACAAAATGAAAACGAGAGAGTGTTGCCCCTGTGTCTTCTAAAGATTGCGCTTCCTTCCCTTCTGTTTTCCCAATTGTATGTCCCTTACGATTCAGCTGAGCTTTCCACATCCCATAGACTCCCATTTCCTCAGAAACTTATGAGGCCCCTGCCTCCAATCACTGTGGATTAATTCTTCATTTCTGTCTGACACTCCCGTGTCCAGTTCCCTCCAAGGCCCCCTCAGGAGAAGTGGGCATTCTCTTTGCCAGTGACCAAGTTTCCCGCAGCAATTACACTTTTCCCCCCAGTTATTTCCAAGACTTCTCATTCCTCTTTCAGATCTCCAGTCTGACTTACCTCTTTTGTACCCTGTTTTGTTCTCTTTGAGGGGAAACCTCTTCCCTTGCACTCTGGGCTGTAAACTCCAGCAGCCAGTGCTGCTGCTAAAAGCCTAGCTTCCCACTGCTTTTCCTGTTTGTTTTCTTTTGTAAGTCCAGCCCTTTTTGTAGTCCAGTCCTTCCTCCCATCCCTCAAACATGAACACCACCACACTTACCTTCCTTTATCATTGTCTCTGCTTGCCACCCAGGCATGTGTTCTTTAAAATATTTCTGTGTATCTGGGGTGGCTTCATCAACAAACCCCCTCGCTGCTAGCTCATTGTTGAAGTTCTGCAAGGTCACTCTGCCATATTTTAATAAAGCCCACTGTCCTCATCCCCAGTAGTCACTAGGGTGTTCATCTGGCCTCTGCCTACATTCCTGTACTTCTGTCCATCCAATCCTGATTTGCCACAAGCTCTAATAGCTTCTGCTAAATTCCAGATCACTGCCTGACAGTTGGCTCTGTTGGCCTTATCATAATCCCAGTTTGGATCATTTGATGGGCAAGGATTCCTATTTCCCTCAGCCTGTCGCATCAACTCTGCGTCCTTTTCAACTACTTGATCCCTTTCATCAGATCAAAATAACTCCTTCAATAATATTTGAGTATCCCCCCATGATACCCAGTACAAATGTGTGAAAATAACTGGACGCACCAGCCCACATCTTCCCTCAATCTAGACATTTTCCTCCCCCACACAGCTAATTCTCCTGGATTCCAGGGTTGATTGGTAAATGCAAGCAATGCTGGAGGAGAAGCGTTTGCTCCCCCCACTACAGGCAGCATTGCAGCTGGATTTGGAAGAAGATTAGCAGCAACAGTAGCTGGAGGAGTGGCAGAAGAAGTAGCAAAAGATGAGTTAGAAGAAAGCTGAGGGGAAGAGGGCATAGGGTGGAGCAGATTCCACAAGCATATCTGTTGGATCACTGAAGCCTGCTGCAGCTGGAACTGTAACTCAGATTCCCTGGGGATCTAGACAGGCTGGATCGATGGGCCAAGGCCAATTGTATGAGTTTCAATAAGGCCAAATGTCAGGTCCTGCACTTTGGCCACAACAACCCCTGGCAGCTCTACAGGCTTGGGGAGGAGTGGCTGGAGAGCTGCCCAGCAGAGAAGGACCTGGGGGTGCTAATTGACAGCAGCTGAACATGAGCCAGGTGGCCAAGAAGGCTAACAGCATCCTGGCCTGCATCAGGAACAGGGTGACCAGCAGGACCAGGGAGGTGATCTTGCATCTCCACTCAGCCTTGGTGAGGCTGCACCTTGAGCACTGTGTGCAGTTCTGGGCACTGCAGGATAGGAAGGACATGGAGGTGCTGGAGAGCGTGCAGAGAAGGGCAACTAGGCTGGTCTGGGGAACAGGTCTTATGAGGAGAGGCTGAGGGAGCTGGGGCTGTTCAGCCTGGAGAAGAGGAGGCTGAGGGGAGACCTCATTGCTCTCTACAACTACCTGAGAGGAGGTTGTGGTGGGGTGGGTGTTGGCCTCTTCTCCCTGGTGACCAGAGATAGGACAAGAGGAAATGGGGTCAAGTTGCACTAGGGGAGGTTCAGATTGGATATTAGGAAAAATTATTTCACAGAAAGAGTGGTGAGGCCTTGGAACAGGCTGCCCAGGGAGGTGGTAGAGGCACCAGCCCTGGAGGTGTTAAAAAAGCAGGTAGATGTGTTGCCTGGGAGATGGTTTAGTGGTTACGGGGGTGTAAGGCTGACAGTTGGACTTGATGATTTTGAAGGTCATTTCCAACCTTGCTGATTCTGTGAACCTTTCCAACCACTTTCTTTATGGCAGTCATAAGCCAAATGATCCCATACGTACTAAGTTTCAACTCACTTTTTCAATAACACTGGCCATCCAACACAGCACTGGGAAGTTCTCTAGCTCCTGCTGTTGCCAAACAAGTCTGATAAGAAGGTGAAGGGTTTCCAACTATTTGCCAGTTTTATACCTATATTAGTTTCCAGCAAAATGCAATGGGACATGACATAAGTCTAGCATATTTGGGTCATTAAACCAACAAAGGAAGAAGGCTCTTGGAGTGTGTAGGGGGGAAAGAGAAGATAACAGGTTTGCATGGCATATTCATTTAAATGAAAATAGCTCTTTGTGAGAGCTTCAGAAGCACCTGTAGCTGTGGAAAAGCTACAGGCATGAGAAAGGCAGCAGGCTCTGCCCTGCCTGTGTAGCTGGGATGCACCTCAGGCTGCCCGTGGGTGCTGGGTAGCCAGACAGATCTCTGCCTTTTTTCTGCTCCTGGTCCACTCTGCTGGCAGTGTCACTCAGAAGCCTTTGTGTTTGGCCCAGCTGTTGTAGAAATGTTGTTCCTCTGTGTCTGTGACACAAGATGGTTCATTAAATTAATTCCAGTCAGCAAAAGTTGAGTGTGACCAACCTGAAGAGCCATGAACCAAAAGAAGACTCTCAGGAAGAGAAACACGCTATGGGAGGGCAGGTGCCTGCAGTTAGTTCCACTAGGGCAGGTGAGCACTTGCACCCACTTCCCTGCAAACACCACTGCCTTTCTCACTGGCACTTTTTATTGCTGCTATTCTATTTATTTCTGGCAGAGAAGCCAGATTCAAATTGATGGCCCAATGATCCACCCTGGGACCACAGTGGACCTGTCTCCTTCAGATTTGCCTGTTGGTTTTGGTGGGAATAAAACTAGCAGTTGTCCAGGGCCATAAAGGATTTGAGCTGTACAACACACCTAACACCATTCAAAAAATAAAGGTCCCATGTTTTAACCTGTCCTTGGGGTGCCCACAAGAGTGTAACTCCATCTGGTTGGGATTACCACATTCTTGCACTCCCCCAGGTCTGATTTCCTTCCAAACAGGCATGAGAAAAGATATATACCATATTCTTCTTGGCATGCTTCCCAACATTTTGTTGCAACTTCCACAAAAACTTCCGTAGATACACACCTGACTAGGCACAGGGATTTGGCTGGACCAAATAGCAATGGAATGAGGGAGCAGGGGAGAAGTACTGAAGAGCATTGATATGGAAAACTGTAGGATTGGGAAACGGAGCATTCCTAGGCAGTGTGCTGAGAAGCTGCTGGAGAGTGTCCAGAGGAGGCCACAAGGTTGGTGAAGGGTTTGGAGGGGATGCAGTATGAGGAGCAGCTGAGGGCCCTTGGTCTGTTCAGCCTGGAGAAGAGGAGACTGAGGGGAGACCTCATTGCATTTACTGCTTCCTCACTAGGGAAGGGGGAGGAGCAGGCACTGACCTCTTCTCTCTGGTGACCAACGATAGGACCCGAGGGAATGGTAGGAAGATGTGCAGGGGGAGGTTTAGGTTGGACATTAGGAAGAGATTCTTCACCCAGAGGGTGGTGGAGCACTGGAATAGGCTCCCCAGGGAAGCAGTAATGGCACCAAGCCTCACAACATTCAAGAAACATTTGGACAACGCCCTCAGGGACATGGTATGAAGCTTGGGGTTGTCCTGTTCTGGGGTGGGAGCTGGACTTGGGGATCCAGGCTGTCCGGGGAGGTGGTTGAGCCACCATCCCTGGAGACATCTAAAAAGACAGATGTGGTGCCAGGGAACCGGGTTTAGTGGTAGATGTAGCATCGCTAGGGTAGTGGTTGGACTTGATGATCCTGAAGGTCTTTTCCAGGCAGAGTGATGATACAATGATACTATGATAACTGCAGAACTTCGTGTGGTGGGTAGTTACAGATTACAGGAAATTGTGGGTTTTTTTTCCTGCTGATAGGTGACCAATTCAGGAAAAAGGTACTAGAGCAAGTTGCTGGCAGTTTGTATCTCAGCTGTGTAGAGGTCAAGAGCAGCCCCAAACCCCACAAGGCTCCTGAATAAAGTGCAGTGCCAGAAGAGCCAGGAGAGTGGAAAGAGAAGAGTTTATGCACCTCTTAATCACATCTGTGGTATTTGGGCTATGATTCCCTGGAGGCTGAGCATAAAATCCAATTATTAAGTTACATCCGGAATCAATTTGGTTGGCATTTTGGCCCACTTTCTTCTGTCCTGTCGAGTGCACAGGAGTAACTGTGAGGATGCAAGACTGCAGCTCAGCAGTGCTTTAGGGGTTGAGGGTTTCCACTGACCCAGGTCCAAAATGCTGACCTCTACCACATGGTCCAAGGGAGGCCTCTCTCCAGTCATTCTAGGCTCTTTGTGAAGATAAACCCCTCGTCTCTTTTTTAGCTTGCTTTCCTTTCTGTCTTTCTACTCTTTCATCTCTTTTCTCATCTTTCTCTCTTCTTCTTCTCTTTCTCTTCTTTCTCTCTCTCCTTCTCTTCTTTCTCTCTCCTTTTCCCTGCCTTTCCCCCAGCCTCACACAGGGAGCAGCAGGGAGGGTTTGGCCCTTGAGGAGGTGCAGGCTTTGCTGCAGGGCTTCACAGGCACCAGGACAGGGCACTAATGTTGGGAATACCAACCATGAAAGCTGGAGCATGGCTGCTGCTTCTCTGGAAATCAGTATTGCAGTTAAATCCAGCAACTGGGACTCAGGGGTATTATGAGGATAGGCACAACAAAGATGCAGTAAGTGGATTATCTGAAAAGTCCACCCCCCCCCGCTTTTTTCCTCCGAGTTTCCCATTTTTCTTTAAATGAACCATTTTATGCTGTACTTTTAAACACGGCCTAAAAATGATGCAATAACACTGCCTTCAGAAATGGGAAAGAATTTGTCAAATGGTGCTTTACTACTTGGCATTCAGAGCTCTTCAAACAATACCTGGTTTGATAGTTGACCTTGCAAACTGGGGAAGACAGAAACAAGTCACAAAGATTCCTGCGGGTTAAACTATTTTCCAAGCTGCTTATGAAGCTTAGAGCTCAAATGGCCTTTGCACTGAAACTCACAGAATACCTTGTCTTTTTTCAAGGGTTACCACCACCTAATTCACTTTACCTCTGCTGTGGCATTAGAGGTATTGTTTACTCCTCTGCTGCTCAGAAAATGCTCAGGAAGTGTGATATTATGGTCCACCCCACGAGGCTGCTCCAAGGCACAGCAGCTTAGCCCAGCATAACACTCCCGTCTGTTCACTGTGGCTGGGCTTTGTTGATGAATATTATTTGAATGTTTAAGAGGGGCTTTCCCTGATATTTTATTTATTCCTCCATAATCTCAATCATGCTGCCAGTGATCAGGCGAAATTCCCATTGACACCGTTACCTGGCTGATACCAGTGCAATGTTTGCCCAAGAAGTAAGATGCAAAACCAGGAGCTGGTGCTGGCTTCCCAGAGAGGTTTTCAGCTTTCGTTAACAATTTATAATTAACTACAGTTATCTGGTTTAATTTGCCCACTGCTTATTTTTAAGGGGCAAGAGCGTCTGGGTTTAGACTGAAGTGTCAGAAGGCAAAGGATAAAAATTGTTTTTCGTTAAGATCAAAAAGAAATTAATATCAAAAAAAAAGGGACTTCAAAAACAGCATCTACTGGCTGAACTGATCTTGTGGCTAAAGCAGATACTTGTTGCTCTATACTCTTCATAGAGAAAGCAGAGCCAGAGGCACAGGGAAGGGCAACTGAAATCATAGAGTCATAGAATGGTTTGTGTTGGAAGGGACCTTCAAGATCATCTCATTCCAACTCCCCTGCATGGGCAGGGACACCTCCCACTAGACCAGGTTGCTCAGAGCCCCATCCAACCTGCCCTTCAACACTTCCAGGGATGGGGCTTCCACAGCTTCCCTGGGCAACCTGGCCCAGTGTCTCACCAGCCTCACACTCAAGAATTTCTTCCTCATGTCTCACCTCAATCTCCCCTCCTCCAGTTTTAATCCATTGGCCCTTGTCCTCTCACTACAAGCCCTTGTCCAAAGTCCCTTACAGGGAGCAATGAGGCAGGCTGGGACTCTGCCGAGGAGGTGGCCAAGAAAGGATGTGTTAGAGGTTTACGAAGCTTTGGCAACAACAGCCAAGGGGAAGAGCTGCTCAAGTATTGCAACAGCAGCATGGGGGAAACTGGAGGAAAGCAGTAGGAGATTGGTTTAAAACAGACATTCGTTACATAGAGGGTACTGAATTTTGATGGTGCAGCTACACAAGGTTGGGGGAGTCAGACCATATCACCAAACTGATAAAGGGATTCAATGGACAGTAGATCCATGGATGGATACTAAAAAGACTAGGCCAGGACATACATGAAATTCAACAAGACCAATTGCAGGGTTCTGCACTTTGGCCACAATAACCCCAGGCAGCACTACAGGCTGGGGGAAGAGTGGCTGGAGAGCAGCCTGGCAGAGAGGGACCTGGGAGTGCTGGTGGACAGCTGGTTGAACATGAGCCAGCAGTGTGCCCAGGTGGCCCGGAAGGCCAATGGCATCCTGGCTTGGATCAGGAATAGTGTGGCCAGCAGGAGTAGGGATGTGATTCTCCCCCTGTACACAGCACTGGTGAGGCCTCACCTTGAGTCCTGTGTCCAGTTCTGGGCCCCTCACTTCAAGAAGGACATTGAGGTGATTTCCACATCATGGGAAGTCTTCAATAAATGGAGATAGGGTGAAGGCTCTTTTGTAAGCAGTGGGGCCAGGGAGTGGTCTGAAACTGTCCTGGTGCATCACAGCAGGTGCCCAGCCTATGACACTCCCAGGATGGGACAGCTGCAGCAGTGAGATTTACTGGTGAGGTGCTGGGACAGCTTGTGAAAAACCAGAACATCAGCAATTTACAGCTGCTCACCTCTGGGCACACGGAGTGCCTGCTGGAACTTTGTGCCCAGAGCATCAGGAGCAAGATGGCCTTTGGTGCCAGATGCTGATCATAGAATCGTAGAATCATAGAATCATAGAATGGTGAAGGTTGGAAGGGACCTTCAAGATCATCAGGTTCCAACCTCCCTGCTATGAGCAGGGACACCTCCCACCAGACCAGGCTGCACAAGCCTCCTCCAACCTGGCCTTGAACACCTCCAGGGAGGGGGCAGCCACAGCCTCCCTGGGCAACCTGTGCCAGTGCCTCACTGCCCTCATGGGGAAGAATTTCTTCCTGATGTCTCACCTAAATCTCCCCTCTTCCAGTTTCAAATCTTCTGCTCAGGGTGTAAAATAATGATCATGGGAGATCCAGGCACAGAAGGCAGGGAGCACCAGTAAATGGTTGAATCAGAGGGACTTAGCCTAACCTGGGGGGCAGGGACATGCACATCTTTGCTATCGATGGGGTCAGGCCATGACTCCAGGAGGTCCTGACCTAGTGATTCACACCAGGTCAGCAGATCCATGGTATCTTCAGCCCAGCTAAACACAACCCTCTCAGCTGCAATGGGGATCGCATGCCCATGCAGCAGACAGATTTGCTGCTCAGTGGAGGTGTATTTTAAAATTGTGCTTTTGGTTTGTTTTTGGTTTTTTTTTACCTTGATGTCTGCCAATCTGTATGAAGTAAAGACCTGCAAAAACACTATTATGTGTTTTCATGGTTATCTTTCCTCCACTGAATTCCAGTTCTCCTGTCTTTGACTCAGGCTGGCAAACTCAAAGTCATATTGTATTCTCCATCTTAGATCTCAGGCACCAGGTGAGAAAGATCTGTAAAGCAAATGCAGAGGCTGTGCAAGCGTAATGAAGGGACTCGTGGAATTCTGTAGAGCTTTTATCATCATTCCTCATGAAAGCTCTGCACTTTGTGACAGAAACCTGCGACCACAACCTCCTGAAGCATGGGCTACTATAGAGAGTTGTCACTGGGGTGAGGCTGGAAGATTGATTTGTACAATGTCACCAACCGTGATGACATTTATTCCATTACCAGTATTTATTTTCTAAGCCTTTTCCATGTACAGGTGACTTCCCTTTTCTAACTGCCTCAGCAAATGGAAGGGCTGTGTTCAGTACCACATCCACAGCTGTCCTCGGGCTCCCCTTCTCTCCACCACAGCACATGCCCCCTGCCCAAACTGCACCAAGCATCTCACGTTGTTCTTTCAGATGTGTGATGCTCTGCATTTTGCTACAATGAGATCATCTTCTGAATTAGTAAGGGAAAAGGAAAATGCACCAACATCTGTGTGCCCCTAAAACCCACCTCACATTGACTGAGCAGATTTTTAAAGGCCAATGAAAGGACCTTTAGCACTCTTCTCCAACTCTGTCAAAGGATTAAGGGAGACTGCCTCCAGGCTGAGACTTTGTATGATGTTATACTGATTTTTTTTTTTTACAGTCGAGCTATACATTTCTGATCACCAGGGTTTCTGATGCAAATGCTGCAGCCTTTCGTTGTTGCAACTCAGAGGAGCAATGCTATGATTTTAATAAAGCTGTCAGATTAAGTGACTGCATGGTTACACCATGATATTAATACATGTTCTTAACTGTCAATTAGTTAACTGGCTAATAAAAAGAGCCTAGCTTATAGGATTTCACTAATGAATATAATGCTTTGTTTCTGGGCAAAACATATGCTTTGGATATATAATTAGAAAAAGCCCCCCTATCTCTCCCCTATCGAGAGAGCATGTGCAGCTGAATAAAGGAGCTCATTATACCTGCAAGGGGTCAAAGTCTGTGGATCTGTAGCTTATGGTATTATGACAGATTACAAAATCACTCTATTATGCTAGTCAATCTGTTTCCAAGCACCAGCTAGCAGGGAGCAGGGCACTAGAACCTCCCGAGCAGGGCGCCCGTTGGCTTCCCCCAGAGGTCTTATGATGGGTCAGCTGGCGGTGACACCACCTCTGACAGCTCATATGTCAGACCCTCCCTGCCTGACTTCTGCCTTTGTTGTCACAGAGCCTCTTCACTCCCTGCTTCAGGTGGCAAAGAGCTCCCAGTAAGAGCTGAAACAAATTTGAAATCGGTGGGCAGCCATCCCTTGTGCTAATGAAAGGGAGAAGCAGAGCACTTCTGCTCCAGCTGACCTCTCTCAGGCTCTCACCTGAAAAAGAAAAACAATGAAAACAGGGTTTTTTTAAGTAGAGAAGGGAGCAGCTCAACAGCAACAGCTGGGAGAGAAAGCCTTGGGTTCAGCTTTGGTGCGTGTGTCAATTGAAAAGGAAAATAATAATAAATACGTGGGATAAAGAGATTTCAGACATGACAGAGATCCTAAGAAATATTTGACTTTCCTAATCTTCCAGGGAAATTATTTTGCTGGGAAGTCTTATTCAGTCAACTCAGCACAAAACTCCTTGGTACCAGGGAAAGAAAAGCCTCTTGTATTTGAGAAAAACAGAAGCAGTCAGCAGTGGGGGCACATGTTTCTGATGGACCACACCTTTCTGAGATCCTACTGAAGATGGGTGGTTCCACCGCGGCCTTGAGCTGGTTATTTCACCCTTGCACCAGCCTGGAAGCTGCACCAGGGCCAGGAGGGCCCCAGTGCTGCCAGTGTGACACTGAAGGACCAGGGGGTGAACCAGGACTGGCAGGTTGGCCCCTTAGGACTAGAACTAACAAAGCCACATTTGTGCCCTGTGGTCAATTGATTGTGGTGCCCAGGAAGATGCAAAATCTCACCGGAGCTTTTCCTGAAGCTGGGACTTGTATGGGCTCCATCATGTGGGATTTTGTCACGTCAAACCAAGGGTGAGGTCAGGCTGCAGCCTTTCTGAGGCTTATTATGAAACTTATAGGAACTTATTTCTCTTTGCATCTTCTCCCCTGACTCCAGTTTGATTAAGATTTGCTAAGGTTGTAGGGAGGTGGGTGTTGGGTTCTGCTCCCAAGTGAATAATGACAGGACCAGAGGAAATGGCCTGAAGTTGTGCCAGGGGAGGTTCAGGTTGGATATTAGGAAGAATTTCTTTAGTGAATGAGTGGTCAGGCACTGGAACAGGCTGCCCAGGGATGTGGTGGAGTCACCATCCCTGGAGGTATTCAAGAAACGTGCAGATGTGGCACTTCAGGGTGTGTTCTAGTGGCCCAGGTTGGGGAGAGGGGGTTTGCGGGTGTTTTTTGGTGGAGTGTGTGTGGTTGTTTCTGTTTGGTTGGTTTGGGGTTTTTTGTTTGGTTTGGGTTTTTTTGTGTATTGATGGTTGTTACTCGGTGATCTCAGAGGTCTTTTCCAATCATGATGATTCTGTGATTCTGGAAAGAGATTCAAGAGCTGGGAGGCCTTAATCTGCATTCACACCCCATGAGCACATGAGTTCACTTTCCCTAGGAAGCCAAGCTCAGAAATGGGCTTGCCCTGTTATCCACTGAGGGCTTTTTTTGTTGAAATACCACGTTGAGGACACACTTGTAACCATCCCATGTTTACAACAGGCACTGAGTGTCACACAGCAGCAGCTGCTTCTCTCATGGTTAAAAAGGGACCCAGGTTAAGGCTGGCCCCAAAATGGAGAAGTGCCACCATGCAGGTGTCCCCATGCACACCCTGCATTGGGGTCAGCAGGCATTTAAGGAGCTGTTTGGCTCTCCCTAAAGAAGATATGAGGCTCCCAGCTGTTGCACAGTGGACTGCCTGGACCTCCAAGGACCACATCAGGAGCTTTGACACCAAACCCACACAAGTCCCTCCTGGAGACAGCTGTGTTTGAAGCCAGGTGCCACCAGAAACACACCATGGGAGAGCCGCAGCATCAGGAGTAGCAGCCACAGCCCCTGGAGGACATGGGGTGGCCAAGATTTTTGTAGGATGATGTTGCACACCACCCTACCCCAGCAAGGAGCTGGGCATATGTGGTCTGATGCCCAGCAGCCCCTTCTCAGCACCTTCCTGGAGCTGCCAGGTTCACTTACAGAGGTGCCCCTGCAAAAGCAGAGAACTGACAAATTCAGTTTAGACTCTCCTTTGGGCAACTGGCTCTAAATGACCCCGCTTAAGCAAGGGGGTTGGACCAGATGACCTGCAGAGGTCCCTTCCAGCTTCAACTATTCTGTGGTTCTGTGATCCTGTGAGGAGGGCCAGTCTATATTTGATGCATATAATAATACCGAGATGTGGATTAATTTCATGGTTTGCATCAAGTGCCATGATTCTGGAATCAAACCACCAGTGGAGTGATGCTGGATGAGTCTTCAAAGCTACCCTGTGGGCTCACATGGTGGCAGCAGGTGGAGCTTGCAGCCTGCAGGCATGGCTGAGGTGCTGCAAGGAAGCACTTGAGGGAAGAACCAAGGACTTGTGTGAAAAGCGGGCAGAAGAATCACAGAATCATAGAATAGAATCATAGAATGGTGAAGGTTGGAAGGGACCTTAAAGATCATCAGGTTCCAACCTCCCTGCCATGAGCAGGGACACCTCCTACTAGACCAGGCTGCACAAGGCCTCATCCAACCTGGCCTTGAACACCTTCCTGGTCAGTGAGCCCTCAGGCTGAGGGTACGTGGGCCTGGTACGTGGCTGTGGTTGTTCTGAGTTCCATAAAACCACCAATGTTAACTTCTCCCACCATCTTCTCCTGGGTGCACCCAGAGCTCCTTAGGCTTGCTTGGGGTTCACCAAGCATTCATACCCACACTGGTCCTGGTAATGAACTTCACTGCAGAGGCAAAGCACCCTTGTAATTTTAACTTTGCTTTTTTCTCTACCCCTCCAAATGAGCTGGAAAAGCCCTGAAGTAAAATACAGGGTGAAAAATTAAAGTAGAAAAACTCTTCCTTTCTCCTTGGACCATCAGCTCAGGTGAGGAGAGGGAGAATGTCCCATAATCAAGCTTTGCTGTTATTATAACAACACCTGAAGGTCACTTCTCCCTTGCCAGGGAGCAGTCTCCCCTGGCAAACACCAGGAAGTCAAAATTGGAGTATTTGGAGCAAAGTGAAGTTTTGAATAAAAATTATCAGGTTTTTAGAAAAGAGGTGAGTTTGGTGGTTTGTTTTTTTTCCTTTTAGTCATCTCCAAGCCCATCTCTCAGTCTCCTTCTCTTAGAGATAACTTCTGTTGTTTTTCAGGAGCTAGCTTTTCTGCTCAAACAGATTCCCAGATACTTCAAACACATTTATCCCATTTTTGTGCAGAACGTTCAGCTTTACTGCTCATACAAACATTCTGTTCATCTCCAGAGGCTGAATCCAGCCATGGCCAAAGTGAGCCCATGTCCCTGGAGATCAGCAGAGGGACATGAGCTGACACTGGCCAACACTTTGGCCCACAGGCTGTGATGTATTTGGCTGGCAGCCGAGGAGTTCATGACTTTTAGATGTTTCAACAAAAGGCGTTGAAAAGAGCTTTTGATATGGGTATTTGGTGAAAGAGATCAAACGTTTCCCCTTTGCATTAATCCTTTTCATGTTGGCTGTATATAAACTAATTAAAAAAAAACAAACCCTCATCCTGCAGGTGTTCAGGCACAGGGTTTGAGAAAAAGTTATTTGGGACAAAAGTGCTCCAGGGGCAACTGCAGAAGAGAAATGGCAGAGATTTAGGAAATCATGACCAGCATAGAGACCATGAGCTGAGAATCATAGAATCAGAGGCTGTGTGAGGTTGGAAGGGACCTTTAAAGGTCCAGCCCCCCCTGCAGTGCACAGGGACCTTTTTAATTAGATCAGGTTCCTCAGAGCCTCCTCAAGCCTGGCCTTGAATGTCTCCAGGGATGGGGCTTCCACCACCTCTCTGGGCAACCTGTTCCAGTGATCCACCACCTCATGGTAAAGAACTTCTTCCTGATACCCAATCTGAATCTCCCCTCCTCCAGTTTTAATCCATTCCCCCTTGTCCTCTCACTACAAGCCCTTGTCCAAAGCCCCTCCCCAGCTTTCCTGGAGCCCCTTCAGGCACTGGAAGGTGCTCTGAGGTCTCCCTGGAGCCTTCTCTTCTCCAGGCTGAACAGCCCCAACTCTCTCAGCCTGTCTCCAGAGCAGAGCTGCTCCAGCCCTCAGGTCATTTTTGTGGGCTCCTCTGGACTCATTCCAACAGCTCCATGTCCCTCTTGATGAGTCCTTCCCATTGTGCCAGAACTGGCAGGCACAGTGGAGACAGGCTCCTGGACTAGAGATGACCCACTAGGGCAGCTCTCATGTCCTTCAGTCAGCATTGCTATGGCAGGTTATCACCCCAAAGCTGCCCCCAAAATAAGACTTTCTTCTAAGAAATAACAAAACCCAGGCAGGCAGTCATACTCTCCTTCCTCTTTCCTGGGTTTTTCATATCTTTTTAAATGACCTCTAAAATATTTTTCCATTAAAACAAGGTCTATTTTTAAGCTACCAATGTCATTTCATTAGTCATTTTCCACAAGAGGCCCATCTGACTGGAACGGATGCTCTTTTTATCCCCTTTTAGCAGCATACACATTTTTTTATCCACCAGTGAGTAAGATGGGGTCTCCTAGTCTTAGGTCTAACAATCTCTACTTCTTTTTTTTTTCCTCTTTTCCCTTGTCTTCCCCCTCAGATGCTGGAGCTGTACAGCAGACAGCCTGTGCACCCCCATGTCATGGATCATCACGGCATAACAAGGAAATCAGGACGATGCACTTAGCAGAAAAATAAATACATATATATAATTTCTAAATCTATCTTAGACAGTTTTATCTGTCTTTTCTACACCTCTCCATCTTGTCTCATGCTTATTGTCCCCATGGAATGAGTTGCCAGTGTAATAATATGAGAGTTTCATGGTGTCAGACCATTAAGATCACATCAAGGATGGTGCTGTTCCTTTACCCAGCACTGGAACAGGCTGCCCAAGGAGGTGGTGGAGTCACCACCCCTGGAGGTGCTCAAAAGCCATGTAGATTGGGCACTTCAGGACATGCTCTAGGGCCAAGGTTGTGGTTTGGGTTTTTTGTGTTGATGGCTGGACTCAGTGATCTTTGAGGTCCTTTCCAACCATGACAATCCTGTGCTTCTCTGCTGTGCCTCAGCTGAATAACTCTTCCTTGGGGAACACTGCTGTCATCATTTGCATGATCACAAGAACCCAGCTCCCCTCTGGTGAAACCACAGGACACTGCACCCACCCTGCTTGGATCAGGATTGTGAATACTGAAGACAGAGCAGCAACCACAGGGCACAGAAACCATGCTGAGATACCAAATGTTAGTCCATCATGTTGCAGTAGCGTGGAGCCAAAAGAACCAGCAAACATCATGGACTTTAAAGCTGGGAGATGTGACACCAAGCTCTGGGAGAACACGAGAACACCAGGTATGTATTGATTGTAGGTTTTAAAGTCAGAAGAAACAGCCAGAGAAGCTGAAGATGGTCTGCTTAAATAAAGCAAGTTCAAAGCCTCACTAGTGAAAAAAACAGGAGGCTGTCAATTGATGTAAGGTTGATAAACATGAACTGAAGACCATTTGAAAGCTGAACTTGATCAAGTATTTTCACAAATCCCTTTACTGCTGAAAAAGAAGGGAAATTGTTCAGAAATAGTAAGTCTCCTGGGCGCCCAAGTCCTGCTTTCAAAGCAGCTTGGCTGTAGGGATGCTACACTGTACTGGGGGTCAGTGGGTTCAACCACACTTCTGAAGGCTGGATTTGGACTCCCAAGTCACTAATGGTTATCGTTTTTCCCCTCAGAAGTCCTACCTGATCCCACGTGGATACCACAGATGTGGGGCCAGCTGCCACAGGGCACGGTGCTTTAAAGCTGCAAGCATAAAACCAGGCTGCTGGGCTTTGGCAGGGAGCCAGGCTCCAGCAACCACCCCCTGCACAAAGATGCAGCCTCAGGCTGAGGCCTGAGGCTCCAGTCCCTCATGTTACCATGACTAAAAACCCAAAAGGCAGAAAGCCCTGAGCTTCCTGGAGCAACTGAGCTTGGGCAAATCCTGTAAGCCCCGTGAGCAGTGAGAGACCCGTTTTGTTTAGGGAGCTTGCAGTTGTTTTGCTAGATCGAAGGGGTTTGTTACATTTGCCACGATTTTCTTCCTTTCCTCAACAGTGCTGTTACCAGCAGAGAACACACACCATTTCTGGTGGGTGGTGAACCTCCTGCTGGTGGCCTTCCCTGGTGAGATGCTGCTGTGGGACTTCACGGGGGAAGCTGGGCACGTGCTGGGCTGCAGCTGCCTGAGTATCATAAACAAGCGAGGTGGCCTTGGCCATGCCAGCCAGCCAGCAAGCTAAAAGCCAAGGAAATTGTTCCAGGAAAAAGAAAGAAAAGCTTAATCTTAGTAAAAATATAGTCCCTGAGCACTGGCAGGGCCAGGGTCAGACTGGGTTACATGTTGTATAAGCCCCCGTTATACAAGCCAAGCCAGAGGCTTTCCCAGGACTATTCAATCCTGCTTTCTCTTGCTCAGTTTTGCTGTTGCTCCCTGATTCCTTCCTTCTCACCATCCCTCCTGATGCTTGCTTGGACACCAAACAGCTCATTCCAAGTGCTTCCATCACCCTGACTCAGGAGATCACAAAAATCACTTGGTCCTTAAATAAAAGTGTGGGGGCTTATGAGTGGACCCAAAGTAACTCACGTGAGTGGTTGCAATCAAAGCAGCTCCTTTCATGGTGCTTATCTGTGTAATAGACAGAAAAAGGAACTATGCACTGGGGCTAACATCTTTGTCTGCAACATGGAGAAGCTGAGCCTGGAGAAGAGAAGGCTCCAGGGAGACCTCAGAGCACCTTCCAGTGCCTGAAGGGGCTCCAGGAAAGCTGGGGAGGGGCTTTGGACAAGGGCTTGTAGTGAGAGGACAAGGGGGAATGGATTAAAACTGGAGGAGGGGAGATTGAGGTGAGACATGGGGAAGAAATTCTGGAGTGTGAGGGTGGTGAGACACTGGGCCAGGTTGCCCAGGGAAGCTGTGGAAGCCCCATCCCTGGAAGTGTTGAAGGGCAGGTTGGATGGGGCTCTGAGCAACCTGGTCTAGTGGGAGGTGTCCCTGCCCATGCAGGGGGGTGGGAACTAGACGATCTTGAAGGTGCCTTCCAACACAAACCATTCTATGGTTCCATGATTCTATGGACAGGGGGATCAAGTGCACCCTCAGCAGCTTTGCTGATGACACCAATCTGTGTGGTGGACACGCTGGAGGGAAGGGATGCCATCCAGAGGGACCTTGACGGGCTTGAAAGCTGGGCCCATGCCAACCTCATGAAGCCCAATAAGGCCAAGGGTGAGGTCCTGCCCCTGGGTCAGGTGTTCTGAAAGCATCTTTAAGCTATAATTTTTTTTAAACGAAGCAATGCAAAGCAAGGCTGCTCCTCCTAACAGACTCCAGAGCTCATTTCCTCCTCCAGCAACAGCAGCCCTCACTCCCTCGACTCTCCCTTTGCCAGATCACTTTCGATTCTCATCTGATCACCTGGAAAAAAGCAACATTCACCCAATGAAACGTGCACTTTGAGAGCCAGAACCACAACCTCCATTTGAAACCTACCCCAGTGCAGTACAAATTCATTTACTTTTGACATTTTTCCTCATTTCTGCCTGTTTGAGGAACTGCTTTTGACTCAGCACACTTCTGCAACACTTTGAAGCTCATTTCTCTGGTTTTAATATTCTGTTTGACTCCAAGACCCTAAAAAGCTGAGGAAACACATACTGGCAGTTCATCATAGTCTTCCAAAGGAGAAGAAATAGAACATTGTACTGCAGACAGAAAATTCATTGCAATTTTTTGAACTATGGAGAACATACAGATGCCCTAACAAACACAACTTGCTTCTTAACCAACAAGAAGGGGAGGTCATTATCTAAAGCAGTCTTTTCATGACAGAGGGAAAGTACAAACAGTAATCAAAACCCACTGACTTTGGAGACCCCCAGTTGAGGCTTGCCCCTGTAGTAGGGAGAGAAGAACACAGAGTTTTACCTGGAAATTGGAGAGCTTAAATTTTTCAGATAATATATAATTCAGGTAAATAATAATTCAGATAATATAATACTGGCCAGTATTATATGATGGAACAGACTTTCTATTCTATATTCTACAACACCAGACAGGTATAAAATGTCTGTATCCCTCATATTTCCCTGCCTCCTTCTAGAGACTCCTTTGAAAATCTTCAGTCTTGACCACATCTATCTTAGACTCTTTGCTTGCAAACCCAAGGCTCCTGCTCCTTGTAGTCTGTTTTTCCTGCAGCACAGGAAATGGTTCCTGTTTCAAATGCTTGGAAAAAAGATTGTTTGACTGGAGTCCAAAGGACTACTCCGATTGCCAGTGGCTGTTCTCACCCTCTTAACCTAGATCAGTTTGACATAAGCCATTTCCTTCATGGTTAACCCCGGAAAAATCCTGCAGGGAATATAAATTCATGCATTAATCCTGCTGGCCAGTTTGGTTCCACTGAGGTTGGGGAGGAAGGAGGTGCTGAGTTGAAAACCCAACTCAAATTTACTGCTTCCATTGCTGGAACAAAACACCACCCCAGAGCCCTCTGTGATCCTCACACCAACTCCTGATGGCAGAGGAGAGAAAAGAGACACGACTCCAAGTGCTGAGCTTGACAACGAAACTTCAAGCAGCATTAAACTTGCTCTGTGTTTAATGCTGTGGTTTAAGCAGCTAATCTTGTTTCAGTTGAATGGCGTGTTCATTACAGCAAATAAATCAGTAACGTGGAGGATTATTGAAGAGGAAAGACATCTTAAACCAGTTTAGGGCAACGTATTGATTTGTGGGGTTTTTTCAGTGTCCGCTTTAGCTTGGCGTTTCTCAACAGTCAGTTCTAATAAATGCTTGTGTAGCACAGCTTAAGCAGGTGGGAAAGCTGCCCAGAAGGAGTATTATGAATAACTTAAGGCACTGGTTTAATTGCAGCAATCCATGATACTTACTGTGTTGGCACCAGAGGGGAATTTTCAGTATTAAAAGTTAAAACTTCAACCGAGCCACCAGGGAGTCTCTCTCTTTTCTGGAATATTTGAAAGAGTTTCCCAATATTTTCACCTCAGATGGGAACAGGGGAAGGTTTCAGAGGTCACTTAACTATTCAACTTCTTTCCATCACAAGTCATTAAGTTATTTTTTTGAAAACAATTAGCAGTTTACTCAGTGCAACTTTGGGTATCTGACACTGCGAAACATGGCAGCAGTGTCCCTGCCATCCTGCCACCCAGTTGGTCCTATCCTGCCCAGTCCCATTTGCAAGGAAGATGCAGAGGAGCAAAAAAGCCCCAACCTAGCTCCCACTTCAAGCAGCAAGCTCCCTTCAAAGCTGGACTAGAGAGAATTCCCACATTCTTTCCCCACACTGCCAGTTCCCTGGCACTATCCTTGCCACAGCTCCCAGAAGCGAGTAGGAGCAACTTGACCCAACTTTGGAGATCACAAAATCATCATGGTTGGAAAAGACCTCTAAGATCACCAAGTCCAACTGTCAACACACACAAAAATAGAAAGACCTTGGCCACTAGAACATGCCCTGAAGTGCCACATCTATATGTTTCTTGAATACCTCCAGGGATGGTGACTCCACCACCTCCCTGGGCAGCTGTTCCAGTGCCTGACCACTCTTTCAATATAGAAATTCTTCCTAATATCCAATCTAAACCTCCCCTGGAACAACCTGATGCCACTTCCTCTGGTCCTGTCATTACTCACTTGGGAGCAGAGCCCAACACCCACCTCCCTACAACCTCCTTTCAGGTCGTTGTAGAGGACAATGAGGCCTCAGGAGATGGCCCTGCCTGAGCAGGGACTTGGACTATGTGGCTTCCAGAGGTCTCAAAGTAGGACTGACAGGAGGAAGAGCCACATGCTCTCAATGCCAGATGGCCTCCTCTCAGCCTCAGCAACTTGTCTATGTCCACATAGAGTGAAGATCCCCTGTAAAACACCACTGACATTTGTGGTAAACGAGCTCCCGTCCCACACCCCAACACATCAAAACAAAGATTCAGCAGGAAACAGGGGTGGGGAAGTTGTTTTATCTGGAGGGCTAAGTAACAAAATCTCCCTCTTCCCTCACCTCTAATCTGTGCCAGGCAGGAAGGTCAAGCTTAGATCTTAGCCCACTGCACCTCCAGAGGAGCAGATGTGCTCGTGGGTGCTCCCCCGCACTCACGTTAGCCAGCACGAACCAGAAGTGCCCCAGGCAGCTCCTCTGGCCCCAAAGAGTTACTGGGGGAAACCAGTTTGGACCAGCACCATCTTTCAAGCAGGGAAATGGCAAGGCCATGAAGCTGTGTGGCACAGCACAAGACACTGGTCAGACAGTTCCATAAGCCCAGTCCCAGGTTTGGATCGTGCCAGAAACCCTCCTGACAGCCAGCAGAGATGCTGGTATCTCTACTAAATATCTGTGCTTGGAAAAGGTGATCACACAATTGATCCTGGTCATCATCTCAACTCTCAGCACCACTCGGGGCTACTAGTTGCACACAAACCCTCCTGGCTGGCTCCAGCAACACACACCGACTGCCCTGCTGGGGGAGGCAACACTGCAGAGAAGCTGCACAATTCCCCTGGTTTTGCTCCTCCAATGTGTAGCTTTTTACCCTGGCAAAAACACAGGTTCATCCTGCACAAACTTAACGAAGATCAGGCTAAAAATGCTTACACCAACCCCAGGAGGAAGACTCACAATAAAATAGGAGCAAAAATTAAGTTACCCAAACGTTCTGATTAGGAGTGCTGTGACTTGGCTGATCAGTTTATCAACGCAAAGAAACTTTACATTCAGGGCATGAAAATTAATGTATGAATTAAAATAAATGCAAGAAGATGTGATGGTACTTGATTAACTGGACAGTAAGCATCAGAAACATTAGGAACTGAATTTTGGGATCGTAGGAGGTGTTTATAATAAAGATGGAAAAAGCAGCCAGTACACAAAAAACAACTCTTTGGTTTGTTTTAAAGAAAAAAAAAAACCCTGTTTAGTGCTGAACAGGAATCCTCACTCAGCTTGAAATAGCAGCTTTGTAAAGACCTTTGGCCCAGGATTAATTCCACACCATCCAGAGCATCACACAACTCAGATACCCTCCCAAAAGCAAGCAGTTCCTTATAAGCAAGTCCCTGTTGCCACCCCACTACTTGCTCCCTCCCTGGAAGTGCCTTGCAAGGGACACATGGATTTAAATTTGCCTTCAAGACATCCAGATCCTACCACTAGTGCCCAAGGCTACCACCAGCAGGTGAGACACCCACCTCTCTCCATGGTGAGGCACCACCACTCTGCCATCTTTAAAGAAACCTTCCAGCTCAACAGCAACCCAACACCGTGCCTGGGCAGCTGAAAGAGTGGCCACTGCAGGCAACCAAAAGCCTCCCCACAAAGCCAGCAAGCCACCCCCACCAGCCTTACCCTGGCACACCCCAAAAAAAAGCTCCGTTGCTTTGAGGGAACCAAAACTCCGCCTTTCCTCAGCAGTTGCAGTTCAGCTGTTCTGTCACCCGGCGCAGCGCTGCTCTGAAAACATCTCCCTGGTGCTGTTCTCCTGCAAGTGGCATCACGAGGAACAATAAGCAGGTGCTTCTGGGGACAAACCCAGAGCAGCAGGAGTATAAAACCAGTACAAATGAAGCAATTAAATAACCACACTGCTCACTGTTTATTGACAATCTTTATTAGAGCTGACTCGCCGTCTTCAGAGGCTTCCAAGGAGGTATAAATATGAACCCAAGTGCTACCCCACAGTAAGAAATCTTTATTTGCACAAAAAGATACAAACAACTAGTATCTCAAAGTCCATCCTAGTTAGTACATATAATACCAAAAAGGCAAAAATAAACCAAGATGAAAGACTAGCAGCCAAAAAGAATTCTAATTCGCCTTCCACACAGTCTGTGTGCTTCCACATTGCCCTAAGAAACAGGTTATCAAGACAATTCAATCCATTTATATATGAAACATCCTACCAAAAATATAACACTGTGTAAAGAAAGTTAGTAGTACAAATTGGGGGGGGGGGAATATGAAGAAAAAGGATAAAATAGTAGATGTAATATTAAAAATCTCAAGTGTAAACTTTACTGCTCCTTTAAAATAAAACCCAACAGAAGTCACATGAGCATTTTCCATTTGGCTCAACAGCCAGGAAAGTAAGAAAAGCTGGGGTATTTTTTATGATTATTATTGTTATTATTTTTAAAGTGCTTAACCACCATATCCAAAAGCAATGACTTTCAGACCTCTGCACGTGAACGTGCTGAAAAAGCCACTGCTGAGAGGACAAAAGCTGTCGTTCTGAAATGCTGCACACACACAGGCTGGCTCTCTCTGCAGGAATGAAAGATTGCTTTCAACAGCTCTCAATCATATGATGGCCCAAATCAATGTAATGCTATTAGAGCAGGAAGCTGAATAAGTCCCAGAAAGTTGAAGTTTAAGAGATAAAAAAAAAAAAATTAATCTGTTTTTTCTTTGTTTAAAAGCAGCGTGTCTCTCCCAGCCACAAGAAGGTACCTTGATGTAATAAGCATGAAGAACATAGTTTTATTGTTGTAAACTACCTCCAACAAGCTGTTGACTTAGTGATTCACACGTTTAACAAGCTGAGATTAACACTAAAAGGCAATAAAGTGGGTGGGACCAATAATCACTAACACAGTATTTTTAATATTAAACGTACTGTCATTGTGACTTTAAAACTGACAGTACATCCCAACTCAAAAAAAACCAACACAAAATCAAACCAGAAAAGCAATTACTTGAAGAGCTCTAGGACTGTTTTGTGACATTGTTATGTATTTATTTGAGCCTTAGTGCAACTGAAAAATTTAACATTCTAGGCCCCAAAGCAAGTCAAATATGCAAGACTATTTCACAGGGTTTTTTGGCAGACGTCAGACACACAGACCCCATGAGAAATTCAATTTTTTAGCTGTAATAGCCACTCATTTTTACCCCAAGGGTACAAAACATTTAGAAGTGGGAGCAAAGACTCTGGCATTCATTAACCTGTACAGCTACAAGTCATTTAAATCCCACCACTCTCCCAAATCAGGGCTATCATCACCAAAAATGCTGCAGCCGTTGGGCTGTGCCCGCAGGCAGGCAGCAGCACCCTCCATCCCTGCAGGCATTGTGCTCATTTCTCCAGCAGCTTTGGAATCATGCAAGCTTCAATTTGTTTACATTCATCTCTTTCACAGGTCTGATCTTTGAAAATATTTCTTGAAAGTCATCAGTTCCCCACACAGTATCTTCATTGTCCTTCAGGACAGTTTTTAAGTTAGAGAAACCCCTGGTGCATTTACCACTAAAATACTTATTATCTAAAAAAGGCAACTTTTTCCCTGTTAAGTTCCTCTAAAGACCTCTGCATTAAGCCATTAGCAAGCTCTACACCAGGAAATTCAACATCTCCAGTGACTTGACTTTACCTCACTTCTCCTTTACAAAAGCAAAAAAAACAAACAAACAAACCCACAACAAACCCAAAGCAAAAAAAAAAAACAAAAAACCCAAACCTCTCAATAATTAAAAAGGAAGTAACACAATAAGCAGACAAACGGTGGAGCATTCGGTTCCCCAGGCAGACATCTAAAATAAGCCTCTGAAAATTTAACATTTGAAAAGCAAATCTTTTAGTGGTTAAAGTGTGCAAAATGGCTAAACATGCTGCCTGCTTCAGAGACAGCTGAGTACTGAACTCATCAACGATTATTATTCCTGCCTAGCACTGGCAGTTCTGTTGCTTTTTGTTGCTTTGGACATCACATATTTCCACTTTCCCTGCATATTTCATGTCTGTTTGTTGTTTTTTTTTCCCCCCCCAACAGAGACCAGCAGCACAACTTTAGAGAGGGGTATCAGAAAGGTTGGAACTTCTCTTTTTAAAGGTTTCCTGTCTATCCCAAGTCTGGCAAAACTGAAAGTTACATGGAATTAAACATCACGTTTAAACATCAGATATTATTTCAAGTTTTGTCTGTGAAAATCACCTCAAAAAGATTTAGAATCTCAGGTTCCTGTGAAACAAATATGATAAATTAAAGAGGGGGGGGAAAAAAAACGTGCAAGGGAAGTGTAACTGTTCTATTGATGAGAAATACAAAAGCTTAGAAAAAAACCACCAGCTTCAGCCCAAGACTGAAAAAACCCACAGATTTTTTTTTTTCAAAGCCAGAGTCCATACAGTGTCACACAGCCCTGCCTTGTCATGTTTGTTAATATCCTCGCTTAGAAGTCAGACAGCATTTTGTTTAACTTGTGTTGCTCTGTATCATTACACTAAACCATAATTAACTCCTCTTTTGTGCCGGCCTCATTCCAACACAATTGTACCCACTGTATAACCAGCAGCAGTTCTCAGGTTTTGTTTTGCAGCTCAGCTGTATTTTTCTTGGATGTTCACAAGACTGGCATTTGACTGGATGCGCTTGGCTGCAAAGGGAAAAATTAGATGAGAATTAAACACAAAGAATTCCACAAAACTAGTCTCTCCACTCCCTCTATTTATCTGACAGACTTGCAAACAGCTTTCTGTTCACGTCCAGAAACTTTAATGAAAAGCTATGGCTGAAGCTCTTCACTGGCCTTCTTCAGGGGAGTGCAGCAGCCTAACAGTGGCTATTAGCACTGTCAGCACAGCTGCAGGCAGAGCTGGCTGGGCCCCCTCTCCCACCAGAGCCAAGCCTGGCACCTCCCCACTCCCACAGGGAAATGCCAGCACCAACACTCACGCAAAATGAGGATCCGTTTCTTCTGCTTGGAGTGGAGGAAGCTGCTGAGATAAAAAACAACAGGTAGGAAGAGAATGAAGGATGAAACTGCGATCACTGGGACCGTGTCGCTGCAGGGAACAGAGCAGTTGAAAGTCCTGCTCCAAAGCTTCCGAGTGATGTTCATCTAAAAGAAAAACAGAAGCAAGCTGTGAAAGCAAGGCCCTGGGTTTTTGCTGTGCTGCTGGGTAGACATCAGGCCCCAAGACATTCAGGTGTTCCAATATCCCCTCAGAAAACAACACACAACCACCTACCCATGCCCAGAAGCAAGCAAATCCCTGGAAACAGAATTTAAACGGAGCCAAAATCGCACATCAAAATGTTTACAAGCTTCAGAACCAGTCTGTGCCCAGACACAGTGCAGACATTGCCACATGCCTGCTGCCCAGAGAACCCCCTGACAGGCTGCAGGGACAGGGGCCATCCCCTCCTTTCCACAGGACAAAGCTTTTCCCAAACAGATGTCACCAGTGCTGAGGACCCCTAGAAACAGCTGCTCTAATAAGGAATCAGTGATGACACTGGCTAGAACAGCAGCAAAGCTTCACACTAAAAGCCAGGAGATGAAGATTTTTTTTCTTGAATCCATCCCCTTCACAGTAACAAGACATCAAAGTGCAGCTACTTAAACTGGAATGCACTCGAGAGATCAGGAGCTTCAGTCACACTCCTGCTGCATTGACTGAGGACAGCACCTAGCAAGACAGCCCCAGCAGCTCTGGAGCCCTCAACACAGGAAGGATGTGGACCTGCTGAGCGTGTCCAGAGAAGGGCCATGAAGATGATCCAAGGGCTGGAGCAGCTCTCTAATCAAGAAAGGCTGAGAGAGTTGGGGTTGTTCAGTCTGGAGAAGACTCCAGGGGGACCTTATAGTGACCTTCCAACACCTGAAAGGGGCCTGTAAGAAGGCTGGGGAAGAGCTGTTCACAAGGGCATGGAACAATAGGACAAGGGGTAATGGTTTTAAGCTAGAGAAGGGTAGAGTTAGGTTGGACATTAGGAAGAAGTTCTTTACTATGAGGGTGGTGGATCACTGGAACAGGTTACCTAGAGAGGTGGTGGGGGCCCCCATCCCTGGAGACATTCAAGGTCAGGCTTGATGGGGCTCTGAGCAACCTGATCTAGTGTGAGATGTCCCTGCTTATTGTAGGGGGGTTGGACTAGATGACCTTCAGAGGTGCCTTCCAACCCAAGACATCCTATCACTCTATGATTCTAACTTCTCCCTCACAGGACATCAGCCTGACAAAGGCACTGCTGCCAGAACTGTCCCACACCAAAAGGGAAAAGACATTCTCTAGCAAGACAAGTACAAATGGCTCAGAGTAATAAAGACCCCCATGACAAGGTGTCCCTGTTGAGTGTTAATAAATACTTACTGCATCTTCCACGTCGATACATAAGTGTGCAGAGTGCCCAGACTCACCACCTTGCCTGTTCATCCTCTGCAAGTTGTTATACAGGTCATTCAACATTTTGTAGGTTTCGTTGCAGTTTTTACATACTTCTGTGTAGTTACTTGGTGACAGATAGACAGTTTGCCCCTAGGGTTATAAAACTCTGAATGAATGCTGTTTTAAGGCATTATAAAAAAAAAAACAAACTAGAGTCAAGTTTGAACTGAAATTCAGATTTCTACCACCCTTCAGTAAAGGCCCAGACAGAAAACTTGCATGAGAATGCAGGGAAAAAAGGGAGCAACTCTAATTCACTAACTATGGGATCCATTTCCTGCAGGTTCTGCATCTCAAAGTGTTCTTTGAACTAGCAGCTTTTTTATTATTATTATTTAAAAACTTATTTTTAAAGTTGCCAAGAAAATAGAGAAGAAAGAAATCATTACTAGCAATTAAATGTTATTCTGGAGTCAGAGAGATCTGGCTCCTTAATAGTTGATTTTGTTTGCCCACACCTAACAGCTGTTAGATTGCTACTGCTGAGCTCTACTGACAGGGACAGACTGTGCCATAGTAAGAAGTCCTTTTCATTTGCAGCCTTCACCACCCCTGAATGCAGCAAAAACTACAATAACTAAAGATATTCCAACCCAGTAATGCTGATACCAGCTTAACCACTGGGTTAAATTCTAGTTCAGACACTTAAAGTGATCAACAGGCCAGTCCATGCTGCTCCTGGCCACGGCCTATGGAGCACATGTCCTAGAAATCATTAATAATAAAGAAGCAGTTTCCTCAGAAATTGTCCCATCCCCATCATTTCCCATTTTTACTACTGAATGATCCCAGAACTTGGCCAGTTTCTGATTGCAATGGAATATGCACAGTTTCTTAGGCTATTCAGGGCATTTTCTTTGAAGACAATCCCCACATTTATCACTAAGTCACACTGCCTTTACAATATGGATGAACTCCACCCATAATTTTACTAGTCAACAGAATTGTCACAGTGATTGAAGGTCTTTCTGAACTTGTCTATATTACCATTAGGTTATTGAAAGACTGGATTGTGAAGTCAGAAGACAACAACATCTCCACAGAGATGGAAAAAGAGAACATGCAGACATGCTGCTTCTCACTATATAATTATCAACTACTGTGAATTCAGAAATTCTGATGTGAAGTAGCACTGCAATTACATACAAAAGGAAGTCAAGGTGAATAACACTTTGAATTAATTTTAGGCTCTCAATCTGTAAACATCCACGTTTTACAGCTCATTGCTTTCTCTGCCTAAAATTCACAAACTCACCAGCAGTTTACTTGCCTAATCTCTATCTGCAGTTTATTCAGCATCAGGAAGACTTCACTAGCAATTAGAGGATTTAATGCTTCTCTTTAATACACAGCATAAATACCTGAAGGTTATGTTCAAAACATGTCAGAGATTTATTGAATAAATCCAGGAATTCTACAGTAGAATTGGATAATCCCTCACTGTTGTTCTTTAAACAATCTGTCAAAAAGAGAAAGAAAAACATCAGGATATTCTCCTTTCTAACGTTTCCATCACCAACAAGCCCCAGACACTCCTCTCCTGCACCAAGAGCTCTCAAATGTAAAAGACAGGTCTAGTCAACACTGCAGTTTCCTCATCTGCCTGCCAGGGATGTCTCAGACCTGCTGACCTAACTCTTCATCGAGAGCATCTTTCAGAATTAATTGGCCTTGATTAAGTGAAAGATGAAGACTATAATCAAGAGCTTTCTGAAGAGGGGGTCTGAATTATCTTTGGACTTTAAGATAAAACAAGACGTTACTTTCATTTTCTGGCCTACAAATGTGGCTTTGCCCAGCAACAGTAACAGCCATTATGTGAAAGGAGATGCACCAGCAGTGGAGATGAAACCAAGAGCATCCAGGAAAACAGCCAGACCATGAATACAACAGTAGAAATCACAGTGTAGGTTATTAGGATTTAAGAAATGAGCTGACCATTTCGCCAGCTTCAAGCAGAGCTCTGGGGCTTCTCTCACAGTCACCGGTTCAACCCTACCATGTTACTGCCTCCATCCATCCCACCCCACTTCAGGTGCTCTAACCAGCCAGACCATTGAAAACAACAGTGGTTTGGGAATTTAAATGTTCAGAAACACCACCATGAGAGCAAGGCAACTTCCTCAAAAATTCTCCTGAAAGAAGGAAGCACCATCAGTGTTGAGGGTGAGCGTTCACCTGGACACAGGTCACAGGCTAAGCATGGCAGGACAGCACAGACCACTGAGCTGCTCTTGTGCTGCCCTTCCAGCCTTCACACAGCCCAGGCCCACACATGGCAACTCTCCTGGGCTCTCAAGGGACTCTGCAACAAACCCAGAGTCTTTAACACTCAATTCCATAGTGCCATTCCCACCGTTTTCTACTGCATCCATTAGTGTAGGGTCCCACTTCCCATGCCAGGGCCATGGCAAACCCCATGGTTTAACTGTAAGCATGGCACAGCACCATCAGCATGGGGAGTGTGAGACACAGGGATGGACTGGGACACCCTCCAGCCATAAAATTAAATAAAAAAGCATGGCTGTGGAGGCAGATACTGTTCAACATGTAATCACTCCAGACTTACTAACTTTATTAACAAACAAGGCAATGTTTCTTATATATGTTTTTAAAATGGGCAGACTGGGGAAACCAGAAGAAACCACAAAGAAGCCAAGCAAAGTCTCCAGCAGGGTCTGTAGATGACAAAGAAAACAAACTTGACTACCTTTTCAGAGAACAGCCTAAAAGAAATACTCATATAACAATTTATCCAACAGACTGGTGCCCCCAGTTACCCATGGGACAGCAGTGTGCCCTCGTGGCCAAGAGAGCCAATAGTATCCTGGGGTGCATTAACAACAGTGTGGCCAGCAGGTCAAGGGAGGTTCTCCTCCCTCTCTGCCCTGCCCTACCAAGACCACATCTGGAGTATTGTGTCCAGTTCTGGGCTCCCCAGCTCAAGAGGGACAGGGATTCACTTAAGAGAGTCCAAGGGAGGCTGCGAGGATGATGAAGGGACTGGAACATCTGTCTGATGAGGAAAGACTGAGAGACCTGGGGCTGTTTAGTCTGGAGAAGAGAAGACTAAGAGAGGACCTTATTAATGTCTATAAATATCTGAAGCATGGGTGTCCAGAATGGGCCAGTCTCTGTTCAGTGGTGCCCTGTGATAGGACGAGGGGAAACGGCACCAAGTTACAACACAGGAAGTTCCACCTCAACATGAGGAGAAACTTCTTTGCTGTGAGGGTGACAGAGCCCTGGAACAGGCTGCCCAGAGAGGTTGTGGAGTCTCCTTCTCTGGAGACTTTCCAGACCTGTCTGGACACATTCCTGTGTGACCTGGGTGTTCCTGCTGCAGCAGGGGGGTTGGACTTGATGATCTCCAGAGGTCCCTTCCAACCCCTATGATTCTGTGATTTTGGCAGTAACTCTTACAAAATAAAAGGCTCCTGTACCCCTCATTGAAGTGGCTCTAGTTTAGGATTTTTATGTTACACACTTGTCTGTACTGTAACAAATCCATACAGTTCTGCTCTGTGCAAACACTGGGGCAGAGTTCAGCTAAGTCATAACAGCAGCAGAAAAGCTACAGGAGGACTCACATACTTGCACAGTTGGCTGCCTCCCAGGTTTCATTGAAGAACTCTGAAAGGGTCACAACTACCTGCAGCCTGTCTGAGGTCAAGATGCTTTTGGCACAATTGTGGCTCTCGGAAGAATTCTAGAAGAAAAAAGGAAACAACAAGTGTTAAAAATACAAAGGGGAAATTTTGAAATGTATTTCAGGCAAGCACAGCTCAACCATCACATCTCATCACGTTGATACTCTTCAACAGGCAGAGGAGAACTGATGGAACAATTAAAATCTTTTGATCCTCCAAATCACACAATGAGCAACATATCTTACTGAACATGGTCTTTGAAGACCCACTAGGAGTGCATGCAAGCCAGGCAAAAATAAGTGACTGCAAAAAAAGAAAAAAATAAGCAAGCAGAGAGACAGAGCCTCCTCTGCCAGGTAGCTCAGATCCATCCATGGCAAGGCTGCTGCCCCAGGAGCCAGCTCACTGCAAGAGGACATTAGTCTGCAGGAGCATTTGAAGAAGCTGAACCAACAGACTGACCTCAAAACAAACTCAAACAACAGAAAGCAACGTCCAAAACTGTTGTACCAACATCCTGGATCAGCAGCAAGCTTCCCCCTGCTGCAGCAATACCAGAGGGCAGTTCCCTGCCAAGCAGCAGCTGCTCCCTCAGGGCAGGCCGGGCTCTCCTCCTCCCCAGATGTAGGTCCCAAGCTCACCTGGCCTTAGCAAATCACCCAACACACCCCATCCTCAAAGCAGGCACTAGCACAACTCCTAAAGCAACTTATTCTCTGGATCAAGGTAATAAAAAAAAATATATTAAAAAAAAAAAAGCAGAGTTACTACAAAAGCCATTAAAACAGAAAACATCCCTATCAGAATTCAGAGCAAAGTTTTTCTCCTCCAAAGCTTTATTTTCTGCCTCAAATCACTGATGCAAAACCACAATCTCCAGTCAGCTGACTCCTGTGGTCTAGCTCCTGGTTTCTGGCTGCTAAATTGACTTAAGTGCTACTCAAAATTGCCAAAGCTGCCAAAAGCCTCTTGGATAAAGTGACGTCGGACGTACGAGAAAATAATCCCTTTAACAAGGAACCTGCTCCTTACAGAGCTTTATGAGATCCAGTTTCTGCCTCTCTTTGTTAAAACAGGTTTATTTTTTAAATAAGGAGTTTGCCTTGGAGCCTCAACGGCAGAAGTTGAGCATTGCCACATCTGGTAACTCCTACATTCACCTACTTTCATTTCTATGAAATGACAAACAGATATGCAAGAAAGTTGTTTGTGTGGGGAAACTCTCTGGTTGCTTCATGAAGGCCTTTTACTGTGAAACTTCCTCAGCAGCTGGACTCATTAGTGGGGAAAAAGCACTTGAAATCCAAAACTGAATCAGGTAGATCTATATTATTTCTTAAATATGTTGTTTTATTCTTTAGTTAGCCCAGCAAGGAGAGTTTTACATTTTTGAGATGCCCAAAAGTTAACTTGGCTGCTTCTTCCACATTGCACTGTTCACTGTTGCAGGATGGCAAAGACAAAAACATCAGCTGATTACTTGTGATCATGGACTGAGGCTGCAGGAGGCCAACTCCTTTATTTATTGGGTTAGTTCATCCACACACAGAGGGAAAGCCAAATGCTCCCTACTACAGATGTGTCTTCCAGACCCTGCAGTGGTCCCAGGCTGCATGTACTCGAGAGCAGCAGCTGCAGTGAATTCACAGATATTGTAAGAATATGTTTGGCAACCTAATCCTGGCCAAAACATCGTGCTGAAAGTACCCAAGAGAATGACACTCTCCATTTCTCACTTTCACATCACCTAGTCATTGTTATGAAGCAATAAACAGGCTACAGGCTTGCCAATTAAAACAAGAGACCACTAGGTAGGTATTTGTCCTGGAGAGGACAACTATCAAAGGAATGTCCACCTGCTTTTCCAACACAAGCACCGGGGTGGTGAGGGGAAACTGGGAGACAATGCATCAAAACCAGAAAGGGATAGTTCTAAACACAAGAAGCAACTAAGCTGTGAAGTGGTTTGCAGCAGGACACTGCAGCACCAGAGGTTTACCTAGGTTTAAAGAGGAACAGATTTTTTCCTGTCAATGGTGATTCTAAACACAAATTCAGAAATTCCAAGGCTGGAAGCACAATCACAGGGACACACTGCTACAAACTGGCTCACTGCTTGTACTCTTACCAGGGCACTCCCTTCTAGCCATCATCAGAGAACAAAGGTCCTTTGGGCTGATCCACTGTCATCCTCACATCATCCCAACTTTTACAAATGGATAAATTGGATGAGAAGCTGCAAAACTAGTCATGAACCACATCCAACGCTAAGAAAAATATGATCAGGAGTCTGAAGGATGTAAAGAGAAGACCTATCTTCAGTGCAGGTTTCCCACTGGTGGGGTTCACAGACACCAGACAGAACTCAGGAGCTCTAGTTTGCTGCCACACACTCCCACCAGCTTTGGAGCCCAGAACACTGACAGGGCTCCCCACAGACGATCTGCATCATTCACCACAGCTCCAGAGACCACAAATTTTCCAAGAAGTGATGGTCAACTAAGCTCTGCCAGTGTTCCTCATTAGTGCTATACAACAACGGCCTGCGAGCCAGACTGCTACATCAGCAAGAACAACTCAAGTTCTTCCACTCGGACAGAGCAGCAAAGCTTTTTTTTCTGCAGGTGGAGCTACTTACCCCCAACCATGCCGGGAGCTGGCTGCACCGACCATGCCACAACAGCCGGCAGCAGAAGACACCCACCGCTGGCAGAGGTCCTTCCCAAACATTCCCAGCCTCTATTCAACCACCTTACACACCCGGTGGGGCTTCCAGCGTGGGAACTGACCTTCGCAGGCTGGAGATCCGCTCACCCGAATCACGGGAGCCCCGCTCGCAGCGTCAGTGCCACAGGGGGCCCCGCCAGCCGCGCCCTGGCCTGGCCTGACACCCTCCGCACGGAGCCGGGCCCGACACCCGCTGTCACGCCGCAGGGCAGGGCGCAGCAGCCGTGCCTTGGTGCTCTGGTACAGGCCTGACATGACTGGAAACCTTACGGAAACAGCCCAGGCTTCCCGGCCCGGCACCGGCGCGGACAGGGCCGCACACGCGGGATCCCCGCGCCGGGCAGCCTCGCACCCCCCTTCGCCCGCCCGACCCCAGCAGGACGCACCCCGACGGCGCGGACGATGCTGCCGTACTGCGAGAGGAGGTGGCGGTACTGGCGGTGGCAGGCCTGGCACAGCCGCACCGGGCGGGCGCGGCGGCTCAAGCAGCTGGTCAGCGCCGCGCTGCCCTCCGCGAAGGCGGCGAGGAGGCGGCGGCACTCGGGCTCCAGCTCGGGCAGGTCACCGGGCAGCCCTGCGCCCCACAGCTCCTCCGCCAGCTCCTCCGCCTCGCTCAGCGCCTCCAGCCCCTCCAGCGCCAGGGCCCGGCGCGGCTCCCCAGCCGCGGGGCCGAGGGCGAGCGCCAGGGCGGGCAGCAGCCCCAGCAAGCAGCGCAGCGGCGCCATGGAGGCCGCGCCGAGGAAACCGGAAGTACCGCGCAGGGACACAGCCCGCCTCCCCACCCGCGGAGCGGCCGCTCATTGGCCGCGGCGAGCAGGGGGCGGGGAAAGAGGCGGGGTCTCGGCTGGCGCGGGGCGGGGGGATGGCGGCGGGGCCGGGCGGGGTCTCGTACCGTGGTCGGCGCTGGGGGGACCCCGGGCCGGGGAGTGGGCAGGGGCTGTACCGCCCCGGGGGGATACCGGGATACCTGCCTGCGGGCACGTTCTGCTCCATGTAGAGCGCAGTTTCCGTGCCACGCATTCCAGCCAGGTAACGCACTTTTCATCGAGAAGGGGATTTGAAAGTACCCTGGGCTGCGTCAAGAGAAGCGTGACCAGCAAGGGCCAGGGAGGGGATTCTGCCCCTCTAGTCTGCTCTGCTGAGACCCCACCTGGAGCACAGTGTGCGGTTCTGGAGCCCCCGACATAAGAAAGACATGGAGCTCCTGGAGAGAGTCCAGAGGAGTCCACAAAGATGATCCAAGGGCTGGAGCAGCTCTGCTCTGGAGACAGGCTGAGAGAGTTGGAGCTGTTCAGCCTGGAGAAGAGAAGGCTTCAGGGAGACCTCAGAGCACCTTCCAGTGCCTGAAGGGGCTCCAGGAAAGCTGGGGAGGGGCTTTGGACAAGGGCTTGTAGTGAGAGGACAAGGGGCAATGGATTAAAACTGGAGGAGGGGAGATTGAGGTGAGACATGAGGAGGAAATTCTTGAGTGTGAGGGTGGTGAGACACTGGGCCAGGTTGCCCAGGGAAGCTGTGGAAGCCCCATCCCTGGAAGTGTTGAAGGGCAGGTTGGATGGGGCTCTGAGCAACCTGGTCTAGTGGGAGGTGGTCCTGCCCATGGCTTGTGCCAGTCACACAGTAAATGTCACAGAATGGAAATGTGCAGGATGGGTTTGTGCCATCAGGTGAAAACGTGACAGCAAAGGTGGTGGTAAAAATGCCATAAGGCAGGCAAAGAGCACCCAACAGAGCATCTGACTTCTCTAAGTGGGCTGAGTGCCTCAGCTCTGAAGAAATGGCTTTCAAAGCAAAGAATGAAGACAAATTAAAATGATGTCATGAGTATGACACAGATAAATGATAATGCTGTCAAAAATGTACCAGATTGCCTGTACTTGCAAATCGGTCAGGTTGAGGGCCCTGGTTGGGTGCCAGACCTTCCCTGAGACCTGCTGCCCAGTTTCTGAGCAGGTCCTGCTGTGGTTTTGACCAAGGGCAGGCAACATCCTCCTGCACAGCACCTGCTGGTTTGGTGACCATGTCCAGCAAGGCCATTACATTTGGAAGCCTGAAGCTGCTCTGCAGGACACGTGCAGCTGGGTGGCTCCAGGGCCAGAGGGTGGCCCCCCTTGCTTAGTTCACTAGCAGGGGTGCAGCCTAAACACCAACAAACTTTGGGGCAGCGGTGCTGCCTGCACCAAGCTGGCAGCCAGAGCCCTGAGACGGGGACAGGGGCTGCTTGCCCATCCTAAGTGACCCTCAGCCCAGCAGTGGATGGGGTGGCCCCCACTACCCACCACGGGGTTGGGTCGTGGGCAGGCAGGAGGGCAGGCAGGCAGGGGGCAGCGCCGCCATCCTGCCCGCATCCCCCCAGGAGAGGGCAGCAGCAGTCCCGCACATCGCCCCTCCGAGGGGCAGGTGGGGGGAAGGGGCTGTAAAGGGCCCTCGGCGTGTCCCGCACCGTCTTGGCAGCGTCTGCATCCCTGGGGAAGGATGGAAAGAGCTCCCCATCCTCGCCGGGGCTTTGCCTCCCCTGGGCCTGCGCGGGCAGCGGGGGGCGCCGGCTGGGGGGGCGGAGTGGTGGCTTCATCGTCAAGGTCAAGGGGGATGTGTTTTCCCGTGTCTTGCGAGAGGTAAAAGATTCTCCTGAGAGAGCATGTCTTTTTCCTGCGAGTGGAAAACTGGTCTCGGGGATGGGGGAAGAAGAAAAAAAAAAAAGGGGGGGGAAGGAAAAAATTAAAAAAAAAAAAAAAGCTTAAGAGGTTCAGATGAAATCTCTGAGGCATAACCAGAATATAAACAGTTCTGGCATTAATAAATGCATTGCTGCAGACCTGTAAGGAAGATGTCTGGTCATTAGGTGCTTCTTTTTAGCAATAATGAATATAACATTACAAAGCAGAATTAGGAAGTCACGGACTTTTTCAGCTGTATCTCAGAAACTGGGCCTGAAGAAGGTATGGGCTTCTTCTCTGATCATAGATTTATTTTGTTACCAGGCAGAAATCATGATTTACCCTGACATCTGGGCTGTCAAGCACACTTGGTTAGTTTTCTCATACAAGTGATGCTCTTTTCTACCTTTCTGCTCAAGCTCAGCACAGAGGTTGTACTCATAACTAAAGCAAACAGGATTTGGCCGTGACCAGCAAACCTCTGGAATAACCCTAAGAATATCAGAAGTGTAGTTATATAGTTCTAATTGTCCTTGAAAAAGTATTTCAATACCTGCCCTGAGGAGAGGAAAAAGTGTGTATCATGCAGCAGAAGGAAGAGTCCTACCTTGACAGTGTAGAAACAGAACACAGCAAATGAATATTGATTTCCTGTGCCATCGTGCTGGATCTGTGGAGATGAATCTATGAACAAGCAGTTTGAAGTGGTGAACCTGGATCTCCCCTCTCTTTGTCTCCCTGTTGCCTTCAGTGCTCTTTCTCCTGATTTGTGCCACTGTGAGCTCAGAGCCAAACCCGTTTTTTCAAGTTTTCTTGTTATCTCCAGGGGCTTGGATAAAGCCTTTTTTTAACCAAAGGGTTAGTGACAGACCATATATGTCAAGGCAGTGACAGAAAATAAAATAATAACCTGAATGTAAGGAGTAAAGAGGGAAAAGAGTCAGGGAGGGCTGGGAAGCTGGGTGCCTGGGGAGGAGGATGGCCTCAGGAAGGGAGATGGGGGCAGGCAGAGGTTCAGAGGGGCAGCAGGGAAGGGGAGAAGGGGCTCTGCGTCCTGGGCCAGCACTGCTGCTCAGGAGACAGACTGCTCATCATCTGCAACAGGGAGGTGTGGGGGTTGTCCACTGAGAGGGGTTGCCAGGGTTGTGGAAATGGAAATTTTTTTTTAATCTTGACAAATTTCATTATGAAGATGTCAAAGCTCAACATGAGCAAAGGATCAGCGTATTACACCTTCCTTGCACAACCACCCCCTGCCTATGGAAAGCTTTTCTTCCCCATCTCCAGTGCAATCTGGTCTTCTCCTGTTGATTCATGGGGCCAGTGTTGGCTCCTACATGTGCTGGTCATGGCCCATGTCAAAGCCTAACAGTGGGTCACCCAATTCAGTGACTGTTTTCCAGACTCCACAGAGCATCAGAAAGCCATCCAGAAGGCAGTTACACATAATTAATTAATTAAGGGCTAACACACATCCCCATCACACTCAAGAAAATGAATCTCTGAGGAAATACATATGTTAAATAAACTATCAGCACATTGATGCATTTTTGGTCAGTTGCAAATGGAAATCATCCCAGCAATACTGTACAATGGTCTGAGCCAGTTCTTATTTTTGAAAGATTATGTGAGCTTTGTTTCAAAAGAATTGACAAACATTTGTCTAGCTGCACGATTTCTGACCAGCCTGAGCTACTCTGACTGGCAGCACTGTCCCACTGCAGCATGATTTTTCTATGTGCACAGCAAAGAGTTTGCAAACCTTTTCACTCAGGGCAAGAAGACAGAGTCACATCTGCACTAAACCACAAAGAAGGAGCAAAATAACTCAGGAACAAAAGTCAATTTTCTTCGTAGTAGCTGGAATGGGGCTGTGTTTTGGTTTAGTGGTGAAAACAGTGTTGATAATGCAGAGCTGTTGTTGTTACTGCTGAGCAGTGCTTGCACAGAGTCAAGGTCTTTTCTGCTTCTCACACCACCCCACCAGCTGGGGTTGCACAAGAAGTCGGGAGGGGACACAGCTGGGGCAGCTGACCCCCACTGGCCAAAGGGATGTTCCCTAGGGTATAACATCATGCTCAGCTTGTAGAGCTGGGGGAAGGGTTTATTCCCTGAAATTACCAAATGAAACGAGGAAGGACCAATAGCAGCAAGTTTTCCGAAGAGCTGTTGACTAGTTTTACTGAGCCTGACTAGCCAACTCAGCCAGGAGCTGGAATGTATTTGTCCTGATCAATTATATGGCAAATTGTGAGCAGATGATTTGCTCACACTAAACCAAACCACCACGTTCTCATTTTGGAGAGTCATGAACATCCTCCATGTCAGAGTAAGGTTTAATCAGTTTTATGTCACCTAGTACATCCAAATCCTTCTTACGGCTTGCTGGTTCACTTAGGGGAGGCTGAACCTGCACCAAACACCCTCGAGGGATCAGAGGTTACTTTTCTGACCACCACTAATTATGGAGACCTGCCCAGGACTGATCTGCATTTCTCCATTCCTGAAGCTGATGGCTGTTGTAGCCTCTGGGGGATACTCAGGCCACCTCAGCCAGAACAAGCAGGGTGGAGGAGTCCTGGACAGTGCCCTCTCCCTGGGACTGAGGTGTCAGAAGGAACTGAAGTGACCCAAGATGAGGAGCCAGAAAGTCAGCCTTAGTTGTGCTCTTTCCAACCAGATACACAGCGAACACCAAGACAGGCCATCCATCTCACCCTCTTCACGTTTAGCAGTTACACTTCTGAAAAGGGATAACAACTCCACCTCTGCGTTTGAAGGGGTTTGTTTTCTATGTGTATAAAAGTGTAATAGCTTGAGAAATCATAGATAATGCCACATCATCTTTGCTTAGACCTGAAATGTTTGCATATAATACTCTCTATGAATCCACTGCATAGAGAAATGTTGCACCTGCTGGGATTTTTGCTGAGGAAAAAAAGTGCAAAAAAGCACCTTATTTTTATTTTTATTTTTAGACTCATGACTAGAAGACAATTAATGGTCAACAGGCAATCGTGCTAGATTTCAAGACCCAGCTTGAAATAAGTTTATGAGATTTTTTTATTTCAGGATGCTGTGCTAGAGCAATGAGTGCTATCACATTACAGGTCCTGGGTGACATGCCATTTCCTTACTCATATGCATCTAATTAAGTCTTAATTGTGCCATTCGTTATGAAATGAAAGAAAAGCTGTTAGACAGGATATCTGTCTTGACAGTAAAATAGGATGATATGGATGAATGTATAGAAAAAGAGGGAGGGTATGGGGGGAAAAAAAGAAAAGGCACTTAAAGAATGATGCTTAAAACAGCAGAAACGTTAGAGGCAGCATAACAGTGAAATTATCACAAGTAACTTCTTGATCAACACAAATATTATGAAAGGTACATTATTTTTATAGCTCACTGAAATGTGGATGATTCTCCATGCCCAGAAATATCCAGTGAGCCCGATTCTGCTTTCAGTTACCCTGCTGTCAATGTGGTGTTGTCCCAGTCTCCTCTTCAGAAGGACACAAGCCAAAATCTTTTTCTTTTGCACAGTTTGTTTCTTGTTGCTCATACACCCTCACTGAATTTCATCAACTTCCCAAAGCACAAGCCTAAAACAGAGCTCCTAAAAGACCATGGAGTTGTACTCCTTGTATTGCAGCCCCTCGGGATGGGGGAGGGGGGGACACTCCCCCATCAGTCCCACAGGGGCAGGAGTCCTTCCCTCCTGCACACACTTGGCTGGGATTGAAGTGAAGGTGCAGGAGCTGACATCAACATCTGAGCTTATCTCCAAGCTAAGGGAGAACATGTGGACAGGTGTCTCCACTTCAAATTAATCTGTCCTGGTGAGTTCTTTGCTTTACATCTCTTGTTTGCATTGCACCGAGGTTTTTCCTTTACCCTTATCATAAAAAAATACCTATTTATGAATAAAATTCCCTAGTAAAAGTTTTTCCTTTCCTCTTTGGATAGAAGATCACAGCAAGATGAACCATAATAGCAGAGTGGTCCTTAACATGACATGTTATTTCAGTGAAGGTCTCTTCAAAAGGTAAGGACTGGATGTCCTACACAGCTGCAATCTTACCCGAAGTAGTCCCCATCCATGTTGACTGTGGGGAAAGAAGAATCTTTGGCACCATTTCAGGTTATTATAGCAGCTGGTGAGGAGTCAGCAGAGACATTGGCAGAGGGGACAGCCTGGGGCACGGTGGGTGAAGTCCACGATGACTGCTTCCCACCCAGCCTCGGCCAGCCACAGCCACCACACCCCCAAAACGAGCAGCCAAGGGTTGTCACCACCTGGGGCACGTCCCCCGTGTTGGTCCATTGTAGTTCCCACAAAGGGCCAAACTTTCTCAGCTGTGAATTTGCAGGTCTCTTCACCAGAGTTCACCAAGGTTGCATGTGTGCAAGGGAGAGAGCACACTCTGGTCACGAGGCTGTAAACATAATATTGACTACCAGATGGCTTTCCATCTGCTAGCAAGAGCCAGCAGGTGCTTCCAAAAGGCTACAGGCAGTTGAAGACTCCTGATGGAATTTGTAAGAAGTTTCCATCACACCTCACAGTGTTCATTGCCATCTTTTAGTCCTGGGTCCTCTGACAGTCACTTCCCCTTCTTGCAAAGGTTCACATGGAATTTATCTTTAAAAACCCACAAGTAGTATCTCAGATGTAAATATCACATGCAGTGAATGCATCTTACACTGCTGGGACTATATTTGTGGGTGTTTTAATCTTAATAGCTTCTATTTCAAATCCTTTTTTCCATTTAGTGTTTTCATTAAAAAAAAAAAAAAAAAAAAAAAAAAAAAAAGGCAAAACATGGTGGTTCCCCCTCCAAAAAAGAACCCCAGCCAACAACAACAGAAAAAACCTGAAACCCATTCTTGGTCTTAAAACTGATCTGATATTGTGTACTGAATGTTTCCCTGCTGGGAGGGACTGTACAAGCCTATTTGCAGAGCCAGCACAGGCAACCTGGCCGTTCTGGCCTCAGCACGCCCTTGAAATCTCTGCCTGGCAGGATTTAGCCCTATTCCTTGTTCACTGGCTCCTTCCAGGGGTGAAGTATCCCAAAGAAACCACCCTATCGAGGAGGGAAGTTGCAGCAGCAGAGGAGAGGCCAGGATGTGGGAGTCAAGAAAAGAATAAGATCTAATTTTCCTACTCTTCCTAGACTGTATTAACTGAAGTGTGGGAAAGAGGAGTTAGTTACTCGACACGAACCTCTCAATTCTTCAGCAATTTGGGCAAGTCTTTTTCAGCAGCAGAGGAATGAGTTGGTGAGTGTCTTGGACTTGAACTGATGTCCCACCATCTTCCAGCTGTTCCAAGCCAGTCTATCGTTGTCCACAAATGATTAAAAAATAAGAAACGGGTGATCCTGGGAATTTCCCGTGGGTTTTTCAACGTCTTCACTCAGTGCCAAGTGGGGCCAGCCCCCAGTTTCCTTGAGCTCCATCCAACTGCTGGACACGAACCTTAAGAGTCCCCTCTCCTTTGTGTCTGGTTTCGAGGTGCAGAGCCCTGGGATGGAGGGTGGAGGCAACCGCCTCACCGGGGGGGCACAGAGTCTGGGGGTAAATGAGTGGCCAGAAAGACAGACATTTGGATGCACAGACCTCAGGTGCGCCCTTCCACTAGCTCACGGGTCTGTCTTGAGAAGCACAGTGCTGGGGGAGCACCCTCCCGACCCTCCCGGGGCTTGCTCCCCCGCAGACCCCGGGAGAGCTGCCCTGATTTTTTCCCTCGGAGAACGAAAATGCAGAGAACGGATGTGGGGCTTTTGGGGGGTTTTCCAAGCCAGGTATTCCCCTCGTTGCCACAAGCCCTGAACTTGCCACTGGAGAGGCTTAAACAACTCTGAAGAGGAGAAGACGAGCCGATGAAACACACATGGGTACATATGCACACAAGTGGGGGGTGTCAGAGCGTCCCGCAGACGCGAACCCCAAGTCACAGGTGAGGTCGGGGCCGAGGGGAGCGGAGCTGAGGGGCCGGCAGCCAGAAAATAAGGAGAGCAGCAACCTGTTGGCACCGGCGTCTACCCTCCAAACCCCCCCACCCCTTTCTCCGCAGGGCAGGACCACAGGCAGGGGTTGGGGAGGGCTCCTTCGGTGCCGTGCAGGGGGGCCCTGGGGGTCCTGCACCACTTGGGCGGGGGGAGACACACAAGCCGTGTCCCCCCGGCTCAGCCCTGGGGGCAGGGTGGTTTGGGTTTTGGTTTTGGGTTGGTGATGGGGTTTTTTTGCATGAGAAGGGGTTCGTTTCCAGGAGCAGCCGCTCTTGCAGCTCCTGCGGTGGCGTTGGGAGCGTTCCGGCCTCCCGCCGCGGCCCCCCCCGGTCTCGCCGCCCCCCCCGCCCCGCCGCCCCCGGGGTCGCTTCCCCTGCCCGGGGCCGCGCTGGGACTCGGCTTTTTGTTATTTTCACGGAGCAGATATTAATTAAAAGAAATACATGATTAAAAAGTAATGAGTTGAATAAAAATTATCTACGCTCATTTTCTGATTATGTTAATTGTTAAAAACCCTTCAATCACGCTGTTGCAGTCAATGGGTTTTAATGTGAAATTAGTGGGCTCTTGATAACTTACAGTCCAGAATAATCCTGGAGGTTTAGTCATCATTCCTAATAACGAGATGTTACAGAGAACGGAGATTTTACATGATTTTGCTACATTCAGCCCTTCCCCCATGAAAGGGTCTGCCTTTGTGACACAAAACTTCAATTTTCATGCCTACGACTACTTTGTTAGTCTCACCCTGTGTGCTGCTCCATTGTACGCCAATTACATATTTTATGTGTCATCTGAATATTAAAAAAAAGGGAAAAAATAAAACAAAAAACGTGCCCGATATAAAGCTAGAAAAACAATTTTGTCCCTCATGGATTTATAATTTTATTTTCCCCGTCCAACTTATCTTGAATCTTGCGGCTGTTTCTCTTCTCTGATGAATTATCTCCCTAGGAGATAAGCACAGGTTTAAACTTAAAGTATTAAAAGTCGTTAAACTGTTAGTAAAAAAATATATATATATATTTGCCGCAGTAGTTGGAAAGCCACGGACAGGCTTGAAGGCTCCGAAGGGAAATAAATAGGGAGACTTTCTCTTCGGGTGATGGCAAAGAGCAGGGGACTTGAAATAACTTCAGCCCCGCGTTTCGGAAACGCTGTGAAATTCGCCTCTCACAGAGGGACGAAATGACGGCCCCCAGACCACTCTTATTTTAGCCAACGTCTTTCTTCCCGAGAAATTCGTTTAAGAGAGGTTTCATTTTCATGCAGATAACTAAATGTATCCTCTGTTCCACAGTCTCAAAAATGTGCATCTAATAACCGCTCCTCGCACCCACCAAACAATTTAGCTAAAATCTCCAGCGCTGACAGCAAAGTGACTCCTCGCTGGAAGGAAAGGAGCGGGGCGGATCAGAGGAGCGGCTGCGGGGCTGCGATCCGCGTCTGCCGGCCCGGGATGTGCCCGAATTCCTTCGCAGGGGCTGCGCTCGCCGCTGGCGAGCAGCTCCCCGGGCCGCCGGGAAGCGGTGGCGACCGACGGGCAGCTGCCCGGCCCGCTCAGTGCCGCTCTTTGAGGTTAAAAAAGAGAAAAAAAAAAAAAAAAAAAAAAAAGAAAGAAAGAAAGAAAGGGGAAGAGGAAGAAAAAAAAAAAAAGGGGGGGGGGGTAGGTGAAAGAGGCAGAGGCAAAATTAGCGCTCGTTGTTTGTGCGTGTGTGTGTGCGCGCATACCCATGTCTTCCTTCCCCCCGAGACAAAGTGCTGGTGCTGTGCATCTCCCTGTCACCGCAAGGATATCTAATTACTGCTGACAGATAAGAAAAGACGTTTTCCTGCGGACCGAGGGGGCTGGAGCGGGGGCTGCGGAGCGCGGGGCTCGTTCCCGGTCAGCCCTGCACAGATGAGGCTGGGGAAGGCTCCGCCGCTGCGACTCGAGCTGCTGCTGGTTTAATATTGATCCCCTACTACCGGCGGCGGGGAGCGGGCGTTCGCTTACTGAAGGGAAAAAAAAAAAAAAAAAAAATCAGTAAAAGGAAAATCAGCTTCCTCCTGGCTCAAACCAGGACAGCTTGCCTTGGGGGTGTTGGGGGGAGGACTGGCCGCATCCTGCACCCCTGCCCCTGCCTGCTTTGGGGCCAGGATCAGGCACTTTGGGTGCTTTCTCCCCCGGGAAGCGGCGGGCTAGGGCAGCACCCCCTTCTCCTTCCCGTGCCTACCCCCTCACCCCGGGGCAGCTCCAGGAGAAAAGAGAAGGTTGTGTCCTAATTTGTTGTAAAGTGCTTTGGGGGGTTGTTTTGGTTTTTTGGTGGTTTTGTGGGAGTTTTTTTGTTTGTTTGTTTGTTTGTTTGGCTGGTTGGGTTTTATTTTTGTTGTGGTTATTTGTTTTGGGGTTTGTTGGTTTGGGGTTTGTTTTTTTTTACTCGCTCTTCTGGTTAAAAAAAAAAAAAGACCCATTTGTTTACAAAGCCTCGCTGCCCCCATCGGAGCGCACCCCCGGCAGAGCTCCCTAAAGGGGGGGATGGCCCTCCATGCCGAGCCCCCTCGGCTGGCTCATTTCCCAATTTGCATCCGCTGTGAGCTGAAGATCATTTTAATAAATAACAATGAAAGGAGGGCGCATCTAGAGGGCTTGTCGGCAACATTCAAAAGCCAATAGAGTTTATAATTCTACTCTATCATTTCTTATTGATTAGAGTAATCAAGATAAAAAGCTAGCCGGGCTCCGAGAAGTTCAGCGGCATATCATTAAAGATAAGAGTCAGTTAATTCTGGCACAGGGGTAATGCTGTCGGCGATGAAGAGTTCATTTGCATGAGATGCTGAGCCCCGTAACAAGAGGACAAAAATCACTAATTAGGACTGCAGAGTGTCTCGAGTTCTTCAAGCACCCTTTCGAGATGAGGGATGATGCAAAGAGACCGCACTTTTATGTAAATCCAGGGCAGGACACTGCGACTGGGGTGCTGCTCCCCCGCAGGGATTGTCGAGCCGGGCCGGGCCGGGTCCTCGGGGCCGCACCGAGCCCCCGGGATACCGACTGGCCCGAGCAGCCCGGGGACACACGGCCTCAGCAAGTGCCAAGCTTGCCCTGAAATCTGCGGGGTGGGGGGAACACGACAAGAAACAGAAAAGAGAAGAAAAAAAAAATTAAGTAAAAAATCGTGGCGTTGCTCAAAAGTTTAATTAAAAAACGAAAATATAGACTGAAAAATAAGGCTGATACCAAAGAAAAATTAAAAGCCGCATCAAGGTACCCGTGAGCAGCAACGAGATGAGAAAACCTGGGGAAAGTGTTTGGTGGCAGCCCGCAAGATTGCGAGCAGAGCCCACACTTCTGCGGGGAGCGCCCGGCCGGCCCACCGCCCCCTGCCCGGCCGCGGGAGCCGGGGGGGCCCCGCCGAGGAGGGACGGGCGCAGGACCCGCCTCTCTCTCCCGCTGCTGCGGGCAGCCGGACATCTCCTTCCCCAGGGAGCACGAGTGGGGCCGGAGCCCCCTCCTTTCCCCGTGGCTACTGCCTTCCCCTTTTTCCCCCCCACTTGTGTCGGCCCCTCTCTGCCCGCACAGACAGACCCAAAGCCGAGCAAAGCCCCTCAGCTTCTGGCTGCCCTCCGCGAAGGCAGGGTGTCGCGGGCAGGGCACCCGTGGAGTGTTCGGGAAGCTCCCGCAAACCCGTGGGGCTCAGCAGCGGGCTGGTCGCTATAAAGTTGTTTACTCGCCCAAAAGGCATCAGCGGCGGGAGGCTTGGCAGCTGGCTATGAGCGCTAACTTTGCCCCTCGCTTGGCCGGGGAGTAAAGGATTCACGGCCTTTTTCTGGCTAATTGTAGGTGTCAGCGTGGAAAGCGGCGATGTTTGCCGCCTCTCCAAAGTCCCACTGTCTCTCCCGCCCCCAGCAGCTCCCCGGCCAGCCCCGCGCACACAGGACCAGGTGCCCCGGCTTCTCGCCCCCGCAGCCACCTGCCGTGTTCTCCCCAGTTCACACCTCGCTGTCTCCACTCGTGGCCGCTCTCACCCGCCCCGCCTGGTGCGCAAAGCCCCTCGCACACCCCTTCTTGCACACCTACACCCCCCCTCGCACACTCATATGCACATACCCCCACCTCCCCTGCAAGCTCACCTGCTCACACGCCCTCAGACAGACAGACAGACAGACAGACACCCCGCTTCCCAAACACCTCTTCCCCCCATCCGAGAGCCCTGGTCCTCCCGCAGAGCCCCGACCCGGGGCCGGTGCGGAGGAGGGTGTCGGCTCTCCTCCCGCCTCGCCTCCCCGGTCCCCGGCTCTTTGGACTTTTGTCTGGCTATGTGGCTGAAGACTCCTTTCCCCTTGTTCTTCCCATAGAGAATAAAGTCAGTCTGTATTTAATGGTTATGGCGGATGTGAGGAGGATTTGGCAAATGAAGAGGCCTTTTGCTCTAAAATATTGTTCCTTACGTCGTGTGAGTCTACCAACCCACCACGACCCCATATTCTTCTCCGGGTGTCTGACTCGAATGACAAACGAGCTGATTTTTTCAGTACATCGCTGGGAAATGTAGTGAGTGATAATAGAGATTTCTCTTTCATTTTTTACGCTTGACTTGGTTATTGTTGCTTTTCTTTTCCCGTGATTCCTTCTGAGGATTAGCTCTGACTTCCCCACTATTGGCGGTCAAAGTGGCCCAAACTCTGGATGACAATTGATGGGGATCAGGGGATTGCCCATTCTGTGCCTGTAAGAACTGATTTGTGCCAGAGAAACTCATCAAGTATAGGCGAAGAATAAAAAGCATTTGGGGGTAAATGTATTCATTGAGAAGGGTTCTTCCAAATTGCTTCTAAGTTTTCTTAATGAAAAGTAACGCTTGCAGCAATCAACGGCTTTTTGACGGATTACAAACCTGGGTAGGACTATGGGGCTGCATTTAAAAGTGCCCCTGTCTTAGCATGGGGGCAACTTGCTCACAAAAGTGTAGGAACGAGGGTCAGGCCGCAAAATACAAAGCTGAGGTTTGATGCGTGTAAGAGTAATGAAAGGTGCGTTAATTTATTAACATGGTGAGCGCAGGAAAAGTGAAAGAACAGCCCGGTGTAAGAAGGATCATTAACTCTCTACCCCAGAGACCCACCCAAGGCTCGTCATTTACATCAAAATAGTTATTGTATCTTGAGAAAGAGAGAGAGAAATCTCGCAGCAACAACAGTCCGGGTATAAGGTGGAAGACAGGAGAAAAAAAAAGAAAGGGAAGGAGAAAGGGGAGAGGGAAAAGGGAAAAGGGGAGGAGAGGGGAGAGGGGAGAGGGGAGAGGGGAGAGGGGAGAGGGGAGAGAGGGGAGAGGAGAGAGGAGAGAGGAGAGAGGAGAGAGGAGAGAGGAGAGAGGAGAGAGGAGAGAGGAGAGAGGAGAGAGGAGAGAGGAGAGAGGAGAGAGGAGAGAGGAGAGGAGAGGAGAGGAGAGGAGAGGAGAGGAGAGGAGAGGAGAGGAGAGGAGAGGAGAGGAGAGGAGAGGAGAGGAGAGGAGAGGAGAGGAGAGGAGAGGAGAGGAGAGGAGAGGAGAGGAGAGGAGAGGAGAGGAGAGGAGAGGAGAGGAGAGGAGAGGAGAGGAGAGGAGAGGAGAGGAGAGGAGAGGAGAGGAGAGGAGAGGAGAGGAGAGAGAGGAGAGGAGAGGAGAGGAGGGGAGGTCGGGGGAGGTGCAGGGCCGAAGGGAAGGGCAAGTGCGCGGCGGCCCGGCCCCGGCCCCAGCCCTAGCCCCCAGCCCCAGCCCCCAGCCCCGCTGCCGGGGGTCTCCCCCATGCTGCGGACGCGGTGCGGACTATGTGCGGGGCGTTGGGCACCGGACCCTGCCCCGAAGTGTGGCTTTGGGCGTTTAAACATCGATTTTGTTAATTAGTCGAATCATTAAGGAGAGGAGAGATCGGTCCGGGAAGGGGGCGGGCGGGCAGAGGCATTCAGCGGGGAGGGAAAGCTTTGTCCCGGGCTGGCTGAGCGCTCCGGCCCGGGCTGCATTTCGCTTTTCGTGGGGCCTTTTCTCCTTTTATTTTTTTTTTCTTACTTATTTTTTTTCCTCTCTCTTATTTTTCTTAAGCAGTCGAAAGACACAATGAGAACGGCCCCGAAATGAAAAGGGTTAGACAGGGAAGGGGAGCCGGGAGGAATCTCCAGCCCTTCCCCGCCTTCCCTTCGAGCCCGAGAGGCCGGAATATTAACTTTTTTCCCCCTGCATCTTGTCAATGCTATCATGGCTTTGATGGGAGGGTCTTCAAGGTGGCACATTTCTGAACTTAACCCCTTTTCAAACTAACTCTCTACCTCCCTTGTTAGTGCCCAGCTCTGAACTTCTGAAGAGTATTTTTGTGTGAGTCAGGGTTCATTCACTCGGGGGCTTTTGTAGGACTTTCTTCCTTTCAGCCCTCAGTGTGTTACACCAATTAAAGGACGACGTGCTGTAAATGTAATGGGCCGAGCAGTGATTGTTTTTGACAAGCAACAAAACACATAGATCCACCCCTTAGATTAGGCCGTTGAAGGGAGGTTCATGCCGGTCAGTTTACTGAATAGTTCATGAACTGTAATTCTGAGGGCTTGTGTGAAAGAAAATGTCTCTCTCCCCTTTCTTTCTTTCTTTTTTTTTTTTTTTCTTTTTTTTTTTTTTTTTTTTTCCCTCTAAAAAGAAGAAACACCAAGCATCTAGGGGGAAGGGGATGGCTGGGAGGGTGAGGGGAGTTGGAGGAGACCAGAGGTGGCTTTGTCTTGTCATTTAGAAAGGGAAAAAAAAAAAAAAAAAAAAAAAAAAAGAAGCTAACAGTCAAGCCACTTTCTGTCACTAAACATGTCAGCCTCCATCGCAGAGATGCTCCTCTCCACACATCTTTATAGGCAGCCTGGAGCAAATAACTGGCTTACTGCTCCTGTCCATGCAGTATTTTTATCTGTCCCAAAGCTCCCTTGAAGCTGGATCAGAAGCCTTGGTGATTCTGACTTCATTTCACAGGAGGAAGAAAATGTGAGTTAAGAGTTGAACCTTCGAGGAACAAAAAGCCCAAGAGATCTCCTAATATCATATCATACATAACCTGTTCCATTTCAGCTCGGGGGGCAGGGGGGAAGGAAAATCCTTTATAATGTGAAGAGGAGCTGACCTGGTTTGGGAAATGGAAAATTATTCTTCCCCAACTGCCCAAGGGCCAAGGGTGTGCTGGGCCAGTCATCTCTTTAAGTCAAAGCAACCTGGATATTCCCAGGGATGGGGCAGGCAGAGCTACAGGCTGTGGAAAGAGTGGGAAGAAAGAAATGGATGTTTCTTCTTGAAAAGAAGTTAGTTCCTTCAGCCTTTCCTATGAAGATTATCCTGGATATGTCACAGTCTCTTTAATCCCAGAGGCACCTGCAGTCCTGCAGCTGCACGGGTACCACGTGCGGGTTTCTGAAGGGAACCACAATAGTGAAACTCTGTTGAGATGGGGTGGGAGCTGATATGGCACCAAAATGCCTTTGGAGCCCTACGGGAGAGGGGTATTTCTTAGCATGGGACCCCAAAAGCCAGTCTGTGGGATGATCTCTGGGAAGGAAGCTACCTCGGGAGCTCCTGCTGAAGAAACCCAATATGATCTACTCTCCCCTTTTGCCTGGACATCATTTCACCCCTGAATTGATAAATTAAATAAATAATCTGTCTTGCTTTCAGATGTGCTGTGTCTCTAGGCATTTTTTAGCAGCTCCCAGGGTTTGCTAAATCCCTGTTAATTCCTGCAGGGCCTCAGCAAACCCTGATGACACTTGTGGAAACGATCTTCCTCTTGAAGATCCAGAATTACTGCCTTGCAATAACCAGATCGCAGCCGTCTGGGGAGATGCAGCAGCTCGGAGCAAATTTTTCTAACTCTTCTTCTCTTCAGTTCAATACAATGGGACCTAATTCCTGCAACACTTTTTTTGGATGCAGCAAGTTGTTTACAGTGGTAATAAGCGTACTGTATGAGCTGTAAAATTTGTACTTGTTACAGCAGGAGATTAATGAATATGTGAATCACAGCTGAGGAGTTTAACTCTCATTGACTTCATTATGCAGAAGGTATCAGGAAACAAAAAGACACGTGTGCTAACTCATAAAGAGAAGTACATCACTAATTCCAGCCTGCAGGCCCCACTGGAGAAGACTTTATTCCTGCTCCCCCAAAAGGACCGTGTGCTGCTCATGCTGGCACACAGACCACAGTCATTTGAGGCTGCAAATGCCGCGGGAGATGGGAATGCTGTGTGGATGATGGGTAGATGTCAAAAGCGAGCTCTCTGACTCGGGAGTGTGAAGTCTGCTCCTGAGGGAGGCAGATGGTTGCAGGGCAGGGAGATGCTGCACGCTGCCTGCCTTTGCAAAGGGTAAGATCACTGTCTGATCTCTGACTAACAACAAAACGCTGCAAAATATTTTCATTCACATGGAAGTATGTGAAAGAGCTCCCTCCTCTATTTCCCACCCTTCTCAGCAGTAAAGGGAGAAAGCTCCACCAGGTAAAATGATGTGGAGCTATTTCCTCAGGCAGAAGATTCCTGAAGAATTTCTTCTTGTTTTGCCTTTCCAGCTAGATCTTTCTGAAAAACACTTAGCCCAGGAAAGCTGAGGAAATCCTCTTTTTCAGGTTGGGAGAGAATATTCCAAACAGCCAAGTAAAACAAGTTATGAATTTGTAAACATTTCTGTCATGCAAGCATCCCTCTCTGGTTGCACTGCAGTGGGGCCAGTCTCATTTGGGAGAGAGAGCATCACCCACGTAGAGGTTGCCAGTTGTATGAAACGTAGCCATCCTAAGCCAGTGCCAAACAACCTTTCTGCTATGCCAAACCATCCCAGATTTTGTGTAAATTTATTACACCAAGCACACAGCAGCTGTTTAATTGCAGAGAATTTAGGACAGGAAGTGAAGAATAAATCTGCATCCAATTGAATCGGCAGCATGTAATTATCTGGAGCACAAATGGGTAAATAACTAAAACTAATGTGTCTAGGAAAATAAAAGCACACATATAGACACATATTTGTGTGGGGAATGGAAGTGTGTTTCATTCAAGTAAAATGACTCACTCGCAGAGCTCCCTTGATCTGGCTCCAAGTGTTTGCAGTGTGTGCCTTGCAAGTCTCGCCTCAAGAGTGCTACATGACTTCAAAGCACCCTAACTTTTATTCCAGGTGTTGCAGAGTATTTTACAGCCACAGATCTCATGATCCGACCGCTTGGAACAGTCGGCGGGAGAAGATGAGGCTGTAAATTTATCACAGAAATTAGTGGAGATTCTTACCGTTTCAGGCTGGCCATACTCACTGCCAAGGGATGCAGAGGAATGAGAAAAGGCTCCCACTTCTACCAGCGAAGAAATTCCTGTGTTTGTGGCTTCCACAAGGATTCATTTTTACATATTCCCTCTCAGACAAAAGAACAGCATTTTTTACATTTCCTGCAACTCTGAACTTTTCCCAAGGAGAACAGAGAAGGAGCGTGGGTGTGGTTTTGGTTGTGTTTTTTTTTTTTTAATAATAGGTTTTAATTCTTGCCTATTGCTGTGAAAATTCATATTTGAAAATGGACCAGTAAAAAAGTATAGACTCAACGAAAGCAGACAAGCTGCGGTAAGCTGCCCCAAAAAAAATGTGGGGAGAGTGTTCTGGCTAGTGGATAGATGATTGGCAAGTAATGTAATCCCCCGGAGAGATGGTTTTCAGATCTCCTCCCCGAATAGATGTCGAAAGCACAGTCCTGCTTAGCCAAGTTAATAGGGTGTGAATACAGCTCTGGGTAGCTGCATGCAACAGGACGGCTGTAGGCTGAAAAACCTGTAGCTGAGATTTATTCATAAATGCAGCATCCCCAAAGGGTGCCTACTAATCTGCTCTCTGCAGTTTCCCTCTTCTCCCCTACGTAATTTTCCATGGCTTGCTTAGCCATTTGGACACTCACATTATCACTGTGTACCCCTTCCCAAAGCTACCAGCCACTTTTGCAGGCTTCTTAACTCCCAGGATTTCTCAGACAACCCACTGCAGGGGGGGGGAAAAAAAATCCTACTGACTAATCATACACATTCCTTTTGGTGGCAGAGTTTATTAAAGATTTTAATTTTTTTTTTAATTATTTTTTAAATGGAGGTATTTTTTAGAGATGAAGTAAATGGAGAGGATAAAAGCAACTTTTCCTTACTGGGTGGCTGAATGATGGTTAGTGAGACTAGAGGAGATTGACTGTTTTGTAGAGAGATTAGCAGAATTCACATTGCTGCTGAATGAAAGGTGGAGGAGGCAGAAACCCTAAACAAGTGAATTCAATTACTTCTGAAAGGAATAGGGTAAATGAGGATTCTCTCTTTGGGTTTGCTCCAGGAAATATTTCTGAAAAGTTTGTTGAAGAATACCAGCAGTCATCCAAACCCTAATTTTGCTATTATGTAAAAACTCCTCGCTCCATGGCAGCTTGTGATTTGGAAACTCTCCCCTTGTTTTGTGCAGGCTCTTGGCGTGTCACCTTCATTTCATCTCTCTCTCAAATTCCACCACCCAGCGCAACTCATTTGCACGTGTGGCAAGGGTTGGTTTCGGAAAGGAATATAAACCTGATCCCAAGGCCACTGGAGTTAAGGAAGAGGTTCTCCTCAGCTTCCCTGGATCCCAGCCCCGAGGAGGGGGCCGTGTTGCCGGTGGGGCAGCAGCCGGGGTGTGATTGCTGGCGCTGGGAGGGCCGCTGTGCCCGGGGCTGTGGCGTGTGCTGGCACAGCCTGAGGCAGCCTAGAGTTCACGACCTGGAAAGTTAGTTTGGATTTTCACTTTATTTGCTGTGTGGTGATTTTGTAAGCACTATGGCATGGTAGGGAGTAACGTTTGTTCCACAGGCTGCCAGGGCAAGATGCATTGAGGAGGAAGTGGCACGCTCTTGCTGCTGAGGGCACTTGGATTATTCAGCTTGGAGAAGAGGAGGCTGAGGGGTGACCTCACTGTGGCTTCCTCACCAGGGGAAGAGGTGGGACAGGTCTTCATCTCTTCTCTCCTGTGACCGGTGACAGGACTCGGGGAAATGGCAGGAAGCTGAATCAGGGGAGGTTTAGGTTGGATATCAGGAAAAGGTTTTTCACCCAGAGGGTGGTTGAGCACTGGAACCAGCTCCCCAGGGCAGTGGTCACAGCACCAAGCTTGCCTGAGTTCAAGAAGTGTTTGGATGATGCTCTCAGGCACATGGTGTGATTCTTGGGGTGCCCTGCACAGGGACAGTTGGACTCAATGATCCTGTTGGGTCCCTTCCAACTCAGCATATTCTATGATTCCTACAGAGCTAGTTAAGGAGGAGGTACCTCAGAGGCACCTCATCCTGATGTGCCAGAAGGCATTGCTGACTGGACACAGTGGAGAGACACTGACTTGCAGATGTTCCTTCCAAACAGAGATTCCTCCTTTCCACACCTGCTGGGCCCCTGCCATCCCCAGCACAGTCTCTTAGTGCTGCAACCCTGACATACCCCCAATACCTTCATACCTCCCACCCTGCCTCAATCTGTACCTGCCCACCTCTGTTCCCTCCAAGCACCCTCTGGGTGCTGCTGACTCTCCCAGATCCCCCCAGCTCATGGGACACAGCTCCATATCTTTGGTTCTACCAAAACCTCTGACTCCGTTCTGGATGCCACAGAAAAGCCTCACAGTCTCAGCAGTCAGTTATTGGGTGAGGTGCTGTACAGGATGCAGGGGGAAAACTGATCTCTGCCATTCACCTTCTCCTTGGTCACATCCTCAGTCCCCTCCCAGTCTTCCCTCTCATCCATTCCCACTGCAGCAGGGGAGGGTTACACATTATTTACTCTAAAATAACTATACACTTTGGCTGTATGTTCTGGAGAGGTAGACAGGGGCTCATGCTAATCAGAACACAGCTAAACTTTGAGGATCTGTTTCAGCTTTTTTGTCTTCCTTCCCCCCACACCCCCCATCCCTCCTTTTCTGAAAAAGTAAACAAAATTGCCTTCCTCCTGAAACTAAGTTTAAGGCCTTTCAGGCACAGCAGAGCTGGCAGGAGTCAGGAAGGTGGCTCCCTCTCTGCAGTAGAGCCTACAAGAAGCACCCTAACCAAGCATACTGGGGTAACCTCAGGTGCAGGGGGAGGTGGCAAAGGATAAGGAGCATAAGGAGCTATCTTCCCAACTATTTCCAAGGTCCACTCTTGGAGGACACCCCTTTTCTCTTCTCCCAACTCCCACAGTAAAAAGCAACACCCAGAAAACCAAGTTACTGTGAAAAACAGCTCACTTAGTGGAGTAGAAGAGCCCAGAGGAGCCGAACATGCAGTTGGGGGAATTGGTGCTGTTCCATGAAAGTAAATGAAGCTGTGCTGACTTATCCCAGCTGATGGTGTGCCCTACAGTCCTTAGCTGTGTAATGTGTCCTGTATATTGATGCCACGTACAACCATGTGGCAGACTCTCCCTCATTGGGAATGTTCATGATTGCAGGAGTTCAGGAGACTGAAAGAAAGTCTTGGGCCTTCTCTCTACATCCCTTCTCTAATAAACACTTAACCAGGTTCTTCCTTACTCTGGCATGTCTAGTCTATCCCAACAGTTATATTATTGTGAAGAGCTCATTTCTTGCCAAATTTCTTATGTTTTTTTCAAGTGCTTTACTCAGCACAAATCCTCTAAGAGTTTGCCTAAGATTTTTTGCATTCTCCAAATATCTGGCAGTTTCAAAACTCCCGTGTAGCCCAGAGCTGAGCTATGAGGTATTTCAGGCCATCAGAACTATACCAGAACCACCACCGGATAAGATTTCCCATATTTTACACCATTTTCTCTTTAATACCTTTGCTGCAATGACAGTTCTGCAGTGCTCATGGGTAAGTACATTTGCCAAGAGATTTTCTAGTTACCCAATGTGCCACATTCAAGGCAGAGTCTTTGGAGAGTATCTACATTTCTCTGGCATATCTGATCCTGTGCCTAGCAGCATTCAGGGCACTCACCAGAAACCTTTGCACCTTAACACATTATGGAAGTGGAGAGAGAATCTTCTCTTCTAGAGTACCTCTCCCCAGCAGTCTGGCCTAGGGCAACATTTGCAGCTGACTTCCACCAGGCAGCTGGGACGAGTTACTTCTCCCATTTCCAGGCAAACTGCCTCTCTGAACTCCTGTTCACAAAGCCTCTGGATTAGTTACACCATCGTTGATATTAGATTTCCAACTTCATCAATTAAATAATAAATCTTCAACTTCACAAATCCCTTGTGTTCTTGTTCCAGAGCAGCCTCCAGTCTACAGGGACTAGGACCTGGGCCTACACGAAAGGGCTTTAACATTGGATCTGCCAAGACAAAAGCAACTCTAATTCTGAAAGTGATTAAGTCTCACATGCCACTGCAGTTGGTGTCACTCTCTCACCCGCTTTATGTCGTGTCTCTGCAACACTGGCAAGTCCACAAATAAGCCCTTCGTAGTAAATCCACAGCCCCACAAAACTCTACACAGCTGTGACTGCCTGGGAAATTGCCCAGCCCTGTGCACAGCCATATTTTTCTTTTTTGTTAGAGAAAACTCTCCCTCGTCGGGTTGTGCGTCCATGAGAAGGTTCCCCTTTTCAGAGCAACTCTCATTTCAGGAAGCTCAAGTTCAGTGGCAGCCTTGGTCCGATCCCAGGCTGGTTGTAAATGCAGCCTTTCTTACCAGCAGTCCCCAAGTGTGCCCAGAGCCATCTCGGCACAGCAGACAGGCTGAGAGGGACCTGTTTTGCAGTGACTGTTTCCAAGCTCCCTCGGTGCCAGCCAGGAGCCGGCACTTTCAAGTGCTGCCTACTGACGCAGGAGAAATGCCGTCTCCTGCCCTTCACCCCTGCTCTTTGCTTCCACTGCCACTTGCCAATTCTTCTTAAAACCAAGTATGGAAACCAGACTGAAACGCTGCAATATCTGGGGTGTTACCCGCTCGCAGCAGCAGTTGCACCCACTGTGGCTTTATTTTCAGCATGTTCTGCTCTGTACCGAAGCACACGCTATGGGCTCCCTTCACCAGACCTGTGGATGGCATCCAAGTTACTGCTGAAGGCACCTTGAGGTCTTCAGTGGCCTGTACAATGCCTGCTCTCCAGTCAGCCTGGGGCAGTTTAATGGGTCAGTGCCTCTAAAGATGAGCCTTGAGTCCTCATTATGAAGTAAACTGGTGACTTCAGGATTCTTCTTTACTCTGAGGGTGACCAGAGCACTGGAACAAGCTGCACAGGGCGGGTTGAGGAGTCTCTATCCCTGGAGACATTCCAAACCCACCTGGATGTGTTCCTGTGTGATCTGCTCTAGGGGATCCTGCTCTAGCAGGGGGTTGGACTAGATGATCTCCAGAGGTCCCTTCTAACTCCATTCTGTGATTCTGTGACAGTGTCAAGAAGAGAGATGAATGTCTCAGTTGCTGTTCAATATTTCCACAGATCATTTATTTAGTTGGAAACAACAAGATTTAAAGTGTCTGTTATGTTCATTGCTGAGGAAGAAGCCTTACCCTCTATTCTACTGAGGGTTAACCAAGTATTCCCAATTAGTTAGGCTCTGACCCTTGTACTTCCACACTCCCACTTTCAAACCATAAGTTGTACCTTTTCCCCTTCAAAGCTGGGCAAGGGCTTTCACTGGGTACCACCAGTTACTCCATTTAGGGCCCCCTCCAGGCTATCTGCATTGTGGTGTTTCCCCACCTGCTCCCACTAAACTAGCAGGTAACAGGGCTGCTTCTCTCAGCAGCTGTTTTCCTCACCACACAAACTAATTGTATCATTTCTTCTAATCACCCAGAGGTGCCATCAGGAGGATTCCCATCCTGCATGTCAGACTCCTGCCCATCCTCACTGTGTCCTCAGCACTTGGCTCCTGAATCTTTCCTGCAGGTATGTCCCCTCTCAGCACACAGCTGCACCTGATGCCTGTGGCTAATTCCAGCACCTCTCAGAAGGGCTCTGGCCTCCTTTCACTGGGTTTTGCAGGCCAGGCCAAGACCAGCTGAGTCCCTTTAAGCTGGTCTGTTGCCAAAGCATCTTGGGAGCCCTTGCTGGAGGGATGTGAGGAAGGAAGGCTACTCAGGTTCCCCCCCAGCTTAGGTAGGTTCTCTCCTCTGAGTCCTCTGCTGAACCTCAGCCTACAGGGCTGGTTTCTGGCTTCCCATCATGTGCTCCTGTTTGGCACTGGACAACTGAGTTCTTCTTTTTTTCTGGAGAGAAGACTTGTGGTGGTCCTGCTCTGGCAAGGGGATTGGACTCGATGATCCCCAGAGGTCCCTTCCAACTCCCACCATTTTGTGATTCTTTGATTCTGTGCTAAGGCTTCAGACCTGTGTGGTTCCTGGGAAACAGTGTTGCTGTCCATCTGCTCTGCCATTGATTTGGGCTGCACATTAAATGACATAAAGGTTCTGGGCTCACCTCCTCAGACCATTCACTGCGTTTTGGATGCGGTCTCTTATATTTTGGGACAGTTCATCTGGCTTCTTCACCTCCAGTTTTTGCAGTTGTGACAGTGGTAGGTAAGGCTAGGCAAAAGAAGTCCTCTGACGGCCTTAATTCCACATCAGATTTCTTATTTTTTGGCTGGGACAGAGTTAATTTTCTTCCTAGTAACTGGTATACAACTGTGTTTTGGATTTAGGATGAGAAGAATGTTGATAATACACTGATGTTTTAGTTGTTGCCCAGCAGTGCTTACACCAAGTCAAGGACTTTTCAACCTCTCATACTGCCCTGCCAGCAAGGAGGCTGGGGACACACCAGCTGGGAGGGGACACAGCCAGGAGAGCTGACCCCAACTTTGCAAAGAGATGTTCCATATTACATGAAGACATGCTGGACATGCTGAACAATAAACCCAGGGGGGATCGGCCAGGGGACAGAGGTGGTGCTCAGGGATGGGCTGAGCACTGGTCAGCAGGTGCTGAGCAATTGCATTGTGGACCACTTGTTTTGTATATTCTTTTATCATTATTATTCTTTTCTCTTCCTTTTCCGTCCTATTAAACTGTCTTTATCTCAATCCATGACTTTCACCTTTTTTTTTTTATTATTTTTTTCTGATTCTCTCCGCCATCCTACTTGAGGGGAGTGAGGGAAGGGCTGTGTGCTGTTTAGCTGCCTGCCAGTTTACACCACAACCCTTTTGCAACTTTCTGATTTCCTTGTGCTGTTGGTATTTTTAGCTTTTTAAATCCTCACTGCCGTCCTGCTCGGTTAGTAACTTCCAAGCTCGCCAAAGATTCCTTGGCCTCCCCTGTCCCCGGAAAAGCTGCTGGTCCTCAGCCATCTGGTTACTGGTTCCTTATTCATCTAATTTGAACTTGTTCCAGCTTCTGCTGCCCCCAAAAAATTTTACCTTCAGTCTCAGGCCATCTCCCAAGCCTTTCAGCAAAGCCTTCAGATGTTGCTTTAATCCCTTCTGCAAAGTCTCATGCTCTTTTCTTGGGTCTTTAGAACTTATTTTAGTCATTTGTGATATCCTCCATTTCTGAAGGTTCTGTTCACAGAATGCCACAGGAAGTCTCAGTGCATGGCAGAGCACAGCATTCCTGGTTTTCTTTTTCTACTGGAAACAGCTCATTTGATATAACTTGGAATTGTATTTGCCTCTTTGGCAACTCTATATCCTTAGTGTTTCATGGTTAGAGCGTGGTCAGTAAGAGAAGGAGGTGTATTTTTTTTCTCTTTTGCACTTTCATGTAATGAACTTCTGGCTTCAAGCAGAAGTGTGTCCAGAGGAGGCCACAAAGATGATCCGAGGGCTGGAGCAGCTCTGCTCTGGAGACAGGCTGAGAGAGTTGGGGCTGTTCAGCCTGGAGAAGAGAAGGCTCCAGGGAGACCTCAGAGCACCTTCCAGTGCCTTAAGGGGCTCCAGGAAAGCTGGGGAGGGGCTTTGGACAAGGGCTTGTAGTGAGAGGACAAGGGGGAATGGATTAAAACTGGAGGAGGGGAGATTGAGGTGAGACATGAGGAAGAAATTCTGGAGTGTGAGGGTGGTGAGACACTGGGCCAGGTTGCCCAGGGAAGCTGTGGAAGCCCCATCCCTGGAAGTGTTGAAGGGCAGGTTGGATGGGGCTCTGAGCAACCTGGTCTAGTGGGAGGTGTCCCTGCCCATGCAGGGGGGTTGGAACTAGATGATCTTGAAGGTCCCTTCCAACTCAAACCATTCCATGATTCTGTGATAAGGGCACTTTACATTACTATATCATCTCCTTTCTATCTGTAAAGGCCATCAGCTCTTCCTGTTGGATATTCCTGTCTTTCTCTGGATAGCTGATGCTGCTCTGTTTTGCACACAGATATTTATTAAAAGTAGAAATTGAGCACCTTCCTGAGAAACTCCAAGACTGATTTTCCTTGATCTGACATCTTCCCTTTCAGCTTAGGCAACTGTCCCCTTTTCTCTAGCCAGCTCCTTTCCCACCTCATGACTCCCCAGTGATCCTCCATTCCTTCCACAAGGTTTTATCAGCTGGAGTCCCTTCACCAGAAAATGCTTCTGGTTTAGCTACACCACACGGTTTCAGGTTGAGCCTAACTCAGATGAAGCTGTTGTCCAGATCCCCTTTATAATCCAAGGAGGGAAGCAGGTGTGTTGACGTCACAGTTCATCTAACCTTGTCATGGGAGTCTGAAACAGGTCAAAAGAATAAGCTTTACAAGTGTTCCTCTGCCCCTCTTGAATAGAAAAAGACACTTGAAACACTAAAACAGGAGCAGATGCCAAAAGCTAGGTGGGACTATCTACCTGGACTTCCTCAGAAATCCCTTCCATGATGCTTTTAGAGAAGATGGCAGGGGAAGAAGTTGTACAAGCAGCCAAAACCAGGCTCCTGGATATCCAGAGAACTTCCTACAGTTTTGACTGGACTTCTTTTGCCTTGTCTCCTGTATTGATTCCTTTCTGTGCCATTTTAGGAAATTTAAGTTAAGTGGAATACAAAAGCCCTCAGACTCACCTTCCCCTTCTCTGTAACTTGTGAGCACTGCTATATTGAATGTAGTTAAAAAGTAATACTAGTGTGAACCTTATACCAGCCTTCTCAAAGCTGTACTAACTGTGAAATCACTGTAAAATTGTGTTTTTCAATGATTTGTGTTTGCTGTGCTCCCAGTTAGAGCCACCAAGGGAAAAAAAAAAATCACATGAAAAATCCAGTAAAGTCCCATACTAAGGATACAAATTTGGGCTGCAACTCCTGGCACATCAGCTGAGAAAAAAAAAAAAAACAAAACTAAAAATCTGTAAGCCACCTTCTCATCTTTATTATGCTTCTTATAGTTATAAGAATCTTCTCCTACCCTTGAGTTTTCATCCTCTCCATACTCAGGACAACATCTCCATCATTAATGCAGTGCTCACCAGGGGCTTTGTATAAATGCTGTTCTCTATTGTCAGGAAATTCCTCACAGGAGTTCTGAAGTTAACACAGACACCAGCTCTCCACCCCTACATGTGTCTTCATATGGAAGCTATGGTGATACAAAATTATGCCTAAGCAACAGGCACCCTGCGTTCCCCTACCCAGAATGTTTCCTAAAGCCTCCCAAAAATGCCACCTTAAATTTAGGAACCTTCCTCTAGTCGGAGACCAAAGCTCTCAAAGCCACAGGACTGCTACTAGAAGACAAAAGGCAGTAGGAAAACATCTAAAAATCCACAGTAACTCTTGAACAGCCACTGCTGCTCCACAATAAAGGAATAATGGTGTGTGGCCCTCTTCTAGCACTTTATCTGGGGATCTCAGTGGCTACACAATGGGTGAGTTAGCTTGTCTCTTTGCCTAAAAGAGAAAAAGGTCCAAAACAGAGCTGTGGGAACACAACGCCTCTCCAGGTCAAATCACAATTCTCTGGGAGCTCTTCAAAGCCTGGAGAAAAGCCCTATTCCTGGAGCATACCTTGCTCCATCTCCCTTTGGACACAAGAAGGATGCAGGAAAGCCGAGGGTCGTGTGGGGCATGTAGGAAACAGCTTGGAATTTCTTTGCTACTGTCTCTGTGCTGACACTTGCTTTCACTAGAACATATTTTGCATGTTACAAATACTAAGGAAAGCTTCAAGGATTTTATAGGAGAGCTGGAATTATAGGCTATAAATAAAATAAAGTACTATTTACACAGCATACAGAAAGACATGGGCAATAGGGCAGATGTGTGCCCTGTGCTTCTCCAAACTTCTTTCTAAAATGTAACCGTTTTTTTCTTGGTATTTCACATTTTATTCCTTTTTGGTAAATTGATTTGTGCTGAGATGCAGAAACTTTTTACCAGAACATGAGGAGCAAGGGTAAGTACAAGTTTTTTTAGTTGTTTGTTGGTGTTTAATGGTCTGAAACCATGTATTTTCTAACTTGAAGACAACCCATCAATTGTATTATTAATCCAGTTGGTTTATTTTTTTAATCTTTTTACATTTTTCACTACGTGGTGCATAGGATACAGTCCTCTAGATATCCAAAGAGCCCTTGATTCCACGTTTTTTAAAACCCTCAAACCAGTGGCTCCAGCCAGTATGTTCCAGGATGTCAGAGCTCGGACAACGTTGCTTTAGCATAATAATTTTACATTCCAGTGGCCCTTGTCTTTGCCTTCCTTCTCTGGAAGGTGGTGGCTTCATGTGTTCAAACAGAACCCTACTTAGATGCTAGGTCACTTGGTTACAACACCAACACAAGGTTGGACTTGCTGTAATCACAGTCTTTGACAGAGCTTGTTCAATATGTAGGGGAAAAGGTGAAAATGGGGAAAGACCTCCACGCAGCCAACTCTCCCAGTAGGTTAAAAAATATAGATGTTTAAATGCCAGGACTGTCTAAGGTTTTGCTTGAAATTCTCCATAGCAGCACCACTTCAGTACTGCAGTGGGAAGAAAAAAAAAAAAAAAAAAAAAAGAGTATTTAAAAAAAATACAATCTAAGGTCTTCAAAAAGGCCCTTCAACTTTAAAGAGAACCTGCTGGTGGAGAAATGAAGGGCCCGTTGTGCAGACAGCCCTGGTTGGGAGGCAAGGGCAGTCAGATAGGGCAGTGCCAGGCCAAGGCAGCCAGCTCTGCCCATGAGGCCTGCAACGTTAACTGCCAGGCCTTCCTGCGGCTGAGAGGCGGCGGCAGCAGCAGCAGCGAGTTTCACTTGCCCCCTGCCCCCCACCCCCAAGCTTCCAGGTTCAATAAAGATTACATCATGGAAGAAGTATGCCGTGTAAGCCTGAGAAGCAAAGCCGTCACAATTGGCGGCTGTTTAACTGTAATGTGGCTGAAACACACACTCCCCCTGTGCGCGCACACACTTTCCCCCTCACCCCTCCCATCCCACCCCGAACCCTCCGCGGCTCCTACCATTAAGGGTAGTATTATTGGGGAGAGGAAAATCTGATCAAAACTGTCGACCGCCAACTGCCCATTTTCTATGGATTCAATAAAGGCCACCTTAACGATTTCCCTAATTAATGGATGACATCTTTGGCTGGAGGAGAGGCGCTGTATTCCACTCTGCCTTAGTCTTTGTTAACCTTCTAATTAACTTTCGTAGGTCACCCAGGTCTCCCAAACCTAAAAGTGAAGAGAGCCATTGTGCTAGAAGCAGTAAACTTACTTTTTCTGCCTGGGTACTTAAAAAGGAGAACGATTATAAGGCAGGGAAAAATAACTCCATTTAGACTCTTTGTGACTGGGGAGAATGCATAGGTCCCTGCCTTAGAAAATAATTGAAACACCTTTTATACCAATATTTGCATGCATAATAAACCAAATTAGCAAATATGCATCTAAATTCAGCTGCAGTTTCAAATTGGTTAGGGATTTGGAGGGGGTTTTGGTGTCTTTTTTTTTTCCTTTTTTTTTTTTTCCTTTTTGGAATGTGAACTTCAGTGGGTCAACAAAAGGAATTGGATTTCTTGAGCAAATTGCAACTGCAGCTATCAGCTTTTACACGGCGTGATCCCCAGCAAAGAGTCTGGGCTAATGGTGCACACACACACCCCCTAATACTAGAATATTAGGCCAGATTAATCCCTGTGGTAAAACCATTGAAGTCAATGGAATTGTATCAGAGATGAATTTGGTTCACTGCCTTTTGTGGAATCTAATATGAATTGACCATTGAGCTGGAGGCATCAAAGATGATAAATGCAGCCCTCTTTCAAACAGTCTGATGCAACCCAAAAAAAAGGGCAGGCAGAAGGCATTTAGGATGGGTGGCCTTTTCTTCTGCCTACAGCTTTCTCAGGGAAATTCTGCCCTCATTCACGCCCATTGACTGAAGTCAATTAAATTATTTTAATAAATTGTAATTAAAATTCACAGTGTACAATGAAAGATTGAAACTTCATAACACAACTTGACTAATAAACCTGAAGTTAATTGCTTCTTGAAAGTAAAGATTGAGAGTGCTTCTTTGGCTTATGGAAGAGACATGAAATTAATTGTTCCTAGTTTTCTCTACTTAGCAGAGAATTACAGAGCAGGGCAGAAGAGAGAAATAATTGCTCCCCACTATAAAGATACAGATGTACATCCCTACACAAATATCTGACTGTGCAACCCACATTCTTGGACAGAATGTACTGAGCTTAACATTTACATGGCAAAAAGGAAAAAAAATCTAGGACAGAACAGTTTTGAGATTTTTTTGGATGAACTGAGAAGGAAGCATGGTGTGGTGATTAAAAGAGGCCTGAAAAACAGGCTATCTCCAAGCTTATCCCTCAGTGTCTTTGGAAAATGGTCACTTTGGCTTTGATTCAGTTTCTCCATCTTTACAGGAGTTAGGTTTCACCAAAGTAATATTTAAAACAAAGGCCTTAAAGTGATTGGATATGAAAGCTGTGGACATGCAAAATGCAACCTGCCAAAACAAAAGTCTGAGTTTTCAAGTAGCCACATGATTTTTTTTTGGTGGTTTGACTGTGCCACCATGTACACATTTCCAAACAGAGTGAATGGCAAGTAAGGTGGTGTCTGCTGCTTCTTTGCTCTATTCTCCAACCAAGTGGTGCAAAGTATAAGAATCATCCTCCCAAGTGTCCCTGTATGTCCTAGGAACAGCCTGGAAGTGGGTGCATAACTCTGAGCAAATTGAAACTCTGCCACCTTCCAAAAAGTACCTTCAGTTAAAAATGTCTTGTATGTTTCTGCCTGTGAGGTGCTGATGGAGCTTTGGCACCATGTGTGTTTGACTGCTGAGAAAAGACAATCAAATGACATGCCCAGGATCAGGACACAGAAAAGAAGCAGCAGACCTTTGCTCTGGAAGTCACTGCTACCAGACAGCTGCAGAATGAATGGAGGCCCAGGGCTCTACCCTGCTCCTAGAGAACACTAACTGGGCAATGTTTTACCTGAGCAGTAAGGGACAGACACTTTGAGAGACAAGTGGTCCCACATCAATGGCTAGGTATTGCTCTCTGAAGCTTGATGAAAGTTTTCAGGGTCCCCAGTGTCAGGCTCTGCCTCAGAAGGAGTATTTGTACTAAAGCAAAAGGTCTTTAGAGAAGGTGTCACTGATAAGGGTCTCAGGAAACGTGGGTTCACTCTCAAGCACCAACACAAACCTCCCTTGTGACATGGAGCTAGGGCAATCCATCTCACTTGACTTGATAACCATGTGAAGACACCTGCATTTGAGCCTTGTGAGACCAGATCTCTTAAGAGTTGGTGGAAGGAAAGATGCCATACAACAAGTAACCCAGAAGTGCCTATTTTGGATGTCTGGGACAGGAAGGATGAGCTGTGGGCCAGAAGAGTTCTCTCCCAATTGACTATGAAGACTCCACACACCAAACTTGAACATATACAGTTAGTACTGCAGATGTCTCTTTTGTGGTCAGATGAATCTTCAGTCCCTCTGCACCTGTGTTCCCCATTTGTGAGATGGAGATAATGATATTTCCATTCTTCTACCTTTTGCCCTTTTTGCTCTCTTAAACAATGAGGTCCTTAAAGACCCTGTCTGGGATCCACCTGGCAGGAAGCAGACAGCTGCTTTTAGGGTGTCTACTGAATCAGTACTTTTACCATGTAATTAATCTCATCCAAAAGCAGAAATCTAAAACAGATCTGAGGAATGCATCAGAAAAATGCCTTTTTCTAACCATGAAGGGAGATGAAGATAACCAGTTCAACAGTTTAAATTTCTGAAGCTAAGTCAAACTCATCTCTGTTTGCTTATACAATACTAAGCACACCAGAGGGCTCTGATGAAAAGCTTTTAGATCTCTTATAATACTATTTTAACTGCCTTTCTATTTTAAATAATCCAGTGTCTAACTAAGTTGGTACACCTGGTTAACCCTCAGTAGAATAGAGGGTAAGGCTTCTTCCTCAGCAATGAACATAACAGACAATTTAAATCTTGTTATTTCAAACTAAATAAATGACCTGTGGAAATATTGCACAGCCACTGAGACATTCATCTCTCTTTTTGACACTGTCACAGAATCACAGAATCGCAGACTCACAGAGTGGTGGGGTTGGAAGGGACCTCTGGAGATCATCTAGTCCAACCCCCTGCTAGAGCAGGATCCCCTAGAGCAGATCCCACAGGAACACATCCAGGTGGGTTTGGAATGTCTCCAGGGATGGAGACTCAGCCTCCCTGGGCAGCCTGTCCCAGGGCTCTGGTACCCTCACAGTAAAGAATTGTTTTCTTATATTTAGGTTAAATCTCCTGTGTACCAGTTCATGCCCATTGCCCCTTGTTTTGTCACTGGACACCACTGAGAAGACTCTGGTCCCATCCTGTCAGTTGTCTGTACCCAGAACTGGACTTAACTTTCTGACTCTGACAATGTCATATTTCACAGTCCATGAAAGAAGCAGCAGCTACAGGTTGGTGCCTCTCTCCAGCTCAGCCTATCCTTTTCCAGAGGAAATTATGATTTTTACCAGATAGCCTTGCAGAACCTGGCAGTATGCAGTTATATTCAATTATGCTCAGTTGTCATCCAGAAACACCAACAATTCCAGACAAATTACCATAAAAAGAAGTTATGGGCAGACAGTGTAAACCAGGAGTCCTGAAAGGTATTGAATTTGTTTTCTCACAACACAAAAGTGATCTTTTTTAGATCAAACTGGTAGGGAAGTCCTGGGCATGTAGCTCATTGAATCCAACTGCCTTGGCAGGACTGGTGTTAGACCTCAGGACCTGCAAATGTTACAACTCCAGTATTATCACCTGGACTAGAAATTCTCCCTTGCCCCCTTCTCAGCCCTGAGGGGTGTGATGAGCTGGTTTCCCAGCCCAGGAGGCTGATGTGGGCTTTCTCTGTCCTCTCAACTCTTCTCTGGAGGAGCCCATGGACTCAACAGAAACAGGGATGTCAGTCCTTGTTCTTTGCAGCTTTAGAGTGAGTTCAACTCTCAAAAGTTACCTTCATAGAATGGTTTGGGTTGGAAGGGACACTAAAGACTATTTGTTCCAACCCCCCTGCACAGGCAGGGACACCTCCCACTAGACCAGGTTGCTCAGAGCCCCATCCAACCTGCCCTTCAACACTTCCAGGGATGGGGCTTCCACAGCTTCCCTGGGCAACCTGTTCCTGTGCCAGTGTCCCACCACCTTCACAGTGAAGAATTTCTTTCTAATACAAATTTCTTCCTTATACAAAGCAGAGCAAGGCTGCACATTTTTTGCCTCTTGGTGGTTTCCATATCAAACGTGCTCCATTTACAAGAAAAAAAGATAGTGTCTCTTTCCCTGGCTGGGACTCTGACAGAGGCCAGCCTGGGCTCTGAGATCACCTCTGGTCACCTTGATGCTCTGCAGCAGTCTAGTTTTCACACTCAGCTGTCCCCACACTGATCTTACATGTTTACCCAGTGGGGTTGAGCAGATGGGCCTGCTTGGGGAGAGCACAGTGCAGCCCCACACAACTGGCATCCTGGTATGTACTATAGCACCTGCTTGTCTGCTAGACATGAAAAGTCAGCTCCACCTTGGTGCCAAACTTGTGCCAGCAAACGTAGTGCCCAATGCTTGGGGCACCTTAGGAAAGTGTTGGTGCAGTAGCCCTGTTTCCCTTGGAAGCCAAGAGCCATCCACACAGTTCTTGTGATACAAAAAAGCACAACTCACATTCTTCTTTAAAGGCCCTTTTACACTGTCAGAGTTTTGTGGAAGACCTGGACTAGAGTTCCAAAGCAGTCTCAGACACAGGAAGGGTGACTGAGCTGCTCAGCATTGCCCAGTAGCAGAGATGTAGGGAAAGCAAAGGCTTTATCTCCAAAATTAGGTATTTTAAGTGCCTCCAGGTTGATACAGGCACCCATATGTTGATCTTGGGCACTGAAGAGAAAACAAGGAGTGAAAGGCAACCACTTTGCTCAGACTTAGCAGGAGAGCCCATTATGGAACACTAGACACTCTAGGTAGGGAGCAATAAGGACAGGCTCAGGAGGAAGGTCCATCTGTCCAAGATGCAAATCCTGATATCCAAGAAGTTCAGAGGATTCCAAGGGATTCATATGGATGAAAAAGATAACAGGAGAATCTGTATATTCTTTCCTGGCTGCTGTTTTATTTGAAGAGTTTCCTTTACATTTCTCAACTACACCAACCAAGGCAGGACTACAGGCTTTGGAAACCCTTATGGCCACACCTGAAACTAGATTAATATGTCAAATTCCCTTGTACGTAGTGGCGCTGCTGTCTCCTCAGGTTACTTTGCCTCCCTGTGAACTCTGTTCTGTCTGCTAGCTCTGGTACCAGTCCCTTTCTCCCCTGTTTTTTTATCTGCTGTCTTATGGTGTGTTCCTGATAACCATTCCTTCTTCTCCTCACTGTTGCCGATTTGGCTTTTCTTGTTGATTTTTGAAGTCCTATTTAAAGAGCTTCAGGTTTCAGCTGCCAGCTCAACAGAGTGTCACCGACCTCACTGCAAAGCTGTTCCTGCCTTTTACACCTTGTGCACTCTCCAGTTACCTTTTGGCTGCTCTGCTTTCTTTGTCTTGCTTTGTCCTCCCTTCAGCCCATCAATCTGGTGATAGTCACCCATAACTCTCCTCTCAGCTTCTCTTGTTGCCCTTCCACACCTACTAACTACTAACTCTGTCAGCATCTACACTGCCTTGTTTCATCCAGGCACATGGTCTGGTGAATATCTCTCTTTGTGTTCAACCTCTGCATCTTTGCATTTATTCTTGGGAAAAAAAAAAATCCTTTCTTTATCCACTCCCTGCTAAGGTCCCTTCAGCTTCCTCCCATCCCTACTCATTCTTTGATTAGCACTTTCCTTCTCCAGACTCACCAGCATCCTCTTTCTATGGATCGCCCATAAGCCTCTGAAGTCTCTGCAAAAACAACCCTCCTCTACATGCCATTATGTCTTTCTCATCTCCTTTACCTCTTATCCTTTCAAATGACTAGTTTACTCCCATTCTCTTGAACTCACCTCTCTGACACTCAGCAGTCTGGTTTTCAGCCACTTCACTCTGCAGGAATTGCTCTCTCTAAAATCACTAATGATGTCCTTCTAGTCAATTCTAACCGCCTCTTCTCCAGCCTCTTTCCCTTTGATTTTTCCAACACCTTTGACGTATCAGACCATTCCTTCCCTTGGAGTTCCCCACAACTCAGCTGCTCTGCTGAAAATTGCCATCTTTAGTTTGAGGAGAGCTTTGTAGCTGACAGCCAGAAGTGTAAGAATGGGGGCATAATGGAAAGGATAATTCTTTGTATTGTCTTCTGCACACTAATGAAGCTCCTCTTAGGAAACCATGAAGATGTTAAGGGTAAACCCAACAGTAAGGAAAATACCAACACAGGATGTCTCTGCTTCCTATAGGGTTCCAGGCCTGACTTCATATATAACAGGAAAGATTTCACCTTTCATATCTCCACAGTCTCCTTGATGGATTCTTGTACAGAGGAAGAAAAGGGAGAGTAAGAAAACAATTTCACCTTTCTACGGATTTGTTATGCATGGCCCTGTTTACTGATAAAATGGGAGATGGTTTAATTCTGAGCTATATGTAAGTATACAATAAAGACAGAAAGAGGTCAGTCAAATGCCAAAGAGCATCATACATGGTTACAGCAAACACTGAGGCACAGCAAAGGTCACAGTCAAAGTTTGGGGGTGGGGCAGGTTAAATCCCATCGTTCAGCAATTGATCCAGGGGCTCTCTCCAAGTTAGACTTTACTTGCAGAGTTACATGGCTAATGTGAACCCCTGTTCCCACTGTGTAGCTCTCACTGTATTAATTTTTACAGCGTTAGTTCCACTTCAAAAGTGGATTAAGTGAAATCCATAATCACTTTATGTGGATCTTAAAAAATCAGAAGTTCAAGTGCAGAGTGCAGAGAGACATAAAAATTATCATGAGCTTCAAATTAAGCTGGGAAATTGCAACTGCTGCACTGTGTCCCCTTCTACTCCAGTTCCAACCTCTGTTTGCCTGCCATATAGTCTGCAACACAGCTGTGGATGATAAAACACACTCTGTTTCCTGTTCAAGTTAGACGAGGTTGCAGAAAATGATGTTGAAAAACTCAAGGGAATTAACTTTAGCTTTTGGAAGCCTTACTCCCTCCCAGTGTGTCAAAACAATTAGCGAGAGTCAGATCAAAGGATCCACTCTGCAGAACAGGGAGAAACAGAACTGAGTGTGAAATGCCCTCCTGTGAAGACAAAATATATGCAAATAAACTGCAGGTAACTGGGAGATCTGATACTATACCACCTCCAGGAGGAGAGGGTCAGCAGTTACATCTGATAAGACTCTCTCTTTCATTTGGGGATCGCTATTTTCCAAAAGAAAAGCTAAATATTGATTAAGTGTTATCTCAAATACCACAAGATTATCAAAGCAATTATAGGGATTAACTTCCCAAAATGTTCCAGTATAACCCCAGCTGCAGAAACTGTGCCAGCTTGGTAATGGCTATTAACATCTGTATGCACAAGAGTAATCCCTCAGTTTTGTTTCTTTTTTCCTTTCTCTCTCTCTCTCTCTCTCTGATTGCTCCTCTAACTATACATGTTACAGTTCTTCTGAGTGCACCCACTTGGAAGCCTTGTTCTGTGTTCCCTGGTGTGACCTGCTTCCAATCAGGAGATGTAAAGGCTCTTCAAGGAGGATACAAGTCATCTAGCTGTGTTGCCCACTTTCACATGAGAAAACCATCCCTGTTAGAGGAGGGCAGAAGACCTTGCCAGTCATGAAGCCCTGTATGGCCATGCTGACTGTGATCCCGTTAGCTCAGTCTCATTCCCTGATAGCACTATCTGTCCATGGACTGAATGTGCTGCAGACACCTTTGAGAACACCATCAGGTGGCCAGAGAAGTTTATCTCCTCAAAATTATAGCTCTAGCTGAGTCTCCAGCACAGTCACAGAGTCCAGGCTGCTGGGTAGCTTCCTATCCCCAGAGCCCACTCTCACATTCACGCTGGTGAGGACAGCTCACTTTTCCTTCCATTTTCACCCCCTCACTCTTCTCTTAGGAGGAGAAGCAACTTTAAAGCATGGGAGAGACAGACAGAGAGAGCATGACTCCCTATAATCCAACAAGTCAACTTCCCGAGCTCAAACATGAACTGAGATTTCCCCCCCCCCCTCGCCTTATAAAAAAGAAATTGACTTTTGTTTGGAGTTTGTGAAAAGTGGGACTCGGGGCCCAGTCAATGGGGCTCCCCGCAGCGCGGGCTGAGTGGAGCCATCTCGAACCAGTCAGCCGCGGCACCAATTAATCCGCTCTTTGTCACAGCCCCGGCCTCAGCAGCAGCAGCAGCAGTAGCAGCAACACATTTGGCCATTGTTCAGACCTTCATGCAACGGGATTTACCCTTTCAAAGAGGCAGTTTTGTCCCAAAGAGTTCGAGCGGAAGTTTCTCACTGACAATTTGCCCCAAATAGATAGATTTGTCAGCAGCAACCTTTAAAAGCAAAAAGCCATGGAGGAAAAAGGGGAGAGAAAAGAAGTGTGGGGGGAAGAGCAAGTGCATCCTTGTCCATCTGTCTGTCTGTCTGGGGGTCTGCCCTGGGCAGGTGGGGTGGGCGCAGGGCCTGAGGTACAGAAGGGTGAAATGGCATTGATGTGGGCTCTTGTTCATCTTAAGGCAGATGTAGCAAGGGAGCTAACAAGCTCCCAGGCTGTTCTATAGCTGCTCTGACTTCTGAAGGCCTTTCAGGGAACGTCTTTTACATGGCACCGGGCTAGGCTGGCCAGGGTTTCCCAGCCTCAAATATTCCACCTCAACCCTGAGAGCAGCAGGCTTCATGTTATGTGGTGTTGCCACCACAAATCTACACTTAAACCAAAGCAAGCAACTTTTATTTTTTTGCAAACAGAGTGGTGCAACTTTCTCCCCCAGTGCCCTAGGGCCCATATCCCAGGCAGAAAAAGGTAAAACAAGCCCATAGGTATTTCCTGCCCTCCCACCAATCCTGCTATGCTCTTTTTGGGCACATTCCTCTTTGGACTTCAAGGGCTGTTGGCATGAATGGGGGGGTCGAACCTGCTCTGGTGCAAACTGCAGCTATTCACACACACTGCTGTTCCTCCCACCCTCAGATCGTGGCACTGCCCAGTATCCCTGGCTCACACATGGGACCTGCCCTTCCTTACACCACCTCCCTGCAAACTCCAAAACCAGAAATGGAGAAATCACAGGAAACTGGGCTCCAGCAGATCCAGGTCCCTGTATATACAGACTCTGCTGGCAGCATGGAGACAGCCCTGCTCTCATATTGGAGGGCAGCAACTGGGAAGTCCCCAAGCCTGTCAGGCTAACCTCTCTTAATAGCACAAATTTTGGGAAAAATGGTGTGATGGTCTGCAATATATGGAAAAAAATGTGTGTAATCTCACTCATGACTCCACCTTCTGTTACACTTGTTGGGCGGGTGGCGAGGGAGTGGCTGGCAGGTTTCTGTGAGCACTATGGTGCTTAGAACTAGGGCCCTGCTTTTTCCTTGGAGAGGCTGGAATACATTCAGCCTGACACAGGTTGCTCTTTGCATACGAGAAACTATCATCTCATCATCTAGACAGCAAGTACCACCTGCCTTGCTCCAGAGACCTCTGCACTGCAAAGAAGCCAAATTCACAGGAGAACAAGCAGTTCTGCTGCAGTCACCGTGCTTATCTATTGCTGTTCAGGCAGTTTGGCTTCCCAAACAAAGGTGAAGAAACCCAGTTTACTGAAGTGGATCTGCTGCAGCTATCTGACCGAAAGGAGGGGCATGAGAAAGGGATGCAAGGCAGCTATACAGCACTAAAACTTTGCAATGAACCCTGGAAACTCCACTGCTGGGTGACAGCCGGCCCAGCTCTTCTGTCAGACTACTTGGTCTCGCTGTATCTTAAATGGATTTGATCTACATTACTCAAAGAACCTCATTGTTTGAGTCTCGCCCAGCCCACTGGTGTTTATTTGATGGCATTCCCAAGGCATTTCCTGAAAGGCACAAGAAAAATGAAGGCCAAGTTCAAGCTGACATAAAAAATGTCACCAGCCTGCTTTATGCCCATCAGGTTCCCCCAAGCCTGCTTACACCTGCCCTTGGAAAGGGACAAGGGTACAAGTGACTGTAAGTTAATTAAACCAGCCAGAATCAGGGGTTGGTTACAGTTAGGTTAGGGCTAGCCCAAGGGAATTGGTTTACAGCAAAACTAGAACACACTGAGCTAGAACTGAAACATCAGGCTTGAAGACACCAATGGATGTCACATGTCCCAGGTGGTCTTCAGCACAGGGTACAAAATATTCAACAAAGAGTCTCAGAGCAGGAGTGTCCTTGGTTGCAGCAGGCAGGAATAAGACCTAAGACCTTCCCCATCTGCAGAGGAATTTCAAGGGACCATAAAGGCAGATAAGTAAGGATGGACACACCTTGCACTGGTGCAAGGCACTGAGATGGGCTACAAGTCAAGTGGTACCATTGCAAATATGCTCAAACACAGTTTTCTCCAGAAGTCCAGGGGAGAGAGATGCCCATGTGGCACCTCTCCTGTGGAGGCTGCACTTAGTCAGCCCTCCTGGAAATGTACAAGTAAATTAACACTGATCTTCCCTGGCATGGGAAAAACACTGGTACCAGGGAAAACAGTATTCCCTAGGAAGTGTAGCTGTCCCACTCTTTATTCCCTTAGCATGACTGGCCCTGGCCATCAATCAAATCAACAGGGTTCCCAAGACCAAAGATCTTCTTTCCCCTCGAGTAGTGATTTTGTTTGTCATTTCCAACAGAATAAAGATCCAGCTACTGGATATGACAGAAAACATTCTACTGGTTATAGTGTGTTTACCATGTGCACAGAAAGACAAACAGAAGAACCCAGCTCTTCTGTTTGTCTGTCAGGTGCTGAATCATGTCAACCTCAAGACAGCAAAAGCACTAGGTGGATTTGGGCAGCATCAGCCAACACTGACTGCAATGACAATATGTAGAAGGTGTCAATAATAACCAAACAAATGCTCCTGACAGTACAAAACTGGTTAATTAACCACATGGTAGATCTAAAAAGACTTCCCATTTGTATTTGCAGCCAAATTACAGTATTTGGATCACTCTTGGGGTTTCCTAAACATCACAATTTAATATGCAGTGTAGCCTCTGTGCTTATAATTGGAATAAAAGCATTGCTGAGCAATAATCTGCCCACTGGAATTCTAAATTCTACTGCTTTAACTAAGTGACCTGCCACACAACTTTGCTTACCAGTATCAGCACTTCCACAGAAGAGAGTAGCCATGGAAAGCAGTTTTGTTATTACTCCACATGGTGAATGGACATCCATGCCAATCCAAAGAGTTTGAGATTCAATGCTTCAGTACTCTGAGTTCTGTAGTGCAGCACAAAGAACTAAGTCACAAGATAAAGCTCTTGTCCTGGGATTCTCATCACACATTCCCCTGATTTGTATTTCTTTGTAAGAGTCATTCCTCATGGAAAAGAGGGACATACAGTTACTGGATCACATCTCACCAAAGATATACCCTATCCCATATCCAAGAACCTGTATTTCCCTAATATTTATACAATGTTCTTGTCACAATTGCAGCAAAACTGCATCTGGCAAAATCCCATGAGGAGGACATGAGTGAAAATATCTGAAGTCTCTTTTGAGAGCACTTAGAGGTTGGAATCCCCTGGGTTGGTAGCATGTAATTGTCCCACACTGCAGAAAGCACTCCAGGCACCAGGGTTTGTGAACCACTAAAACACATTGCAAGTTCAAGGATGTGCATTGCATTTGAATGGTGAAATCTTAGTTAAGGGCTGACAGGACTCTTCAGGTCAGAGAGGCTGCCTAAAAACTTTGTTCATGCCAAATTCTGCAGATCTTGTGCACACCAGCAATCCCATCAAAGCCCATTAAACTACTACCTACTTCATATTTATGATGGAAGACCATGGGATAAGAATTTGCCACAGGTGTGTTTCCATTGGACTGCATTCTCTGTTCAAGGAGAACAAGTGCAAACAGCTGCAGGAATTAAATCCTTTTGCAGATAAACATGGCAGACCTCTGCTTTGCTCTTTCCTGGGGAGTAAGAGCTCTAGATTATGTTACACAGGCTCAGGGCGCTGGTTTCTCGAGCTCACCATCCTGGCCTCATCAATGTCTGAAATCTCAAAAGGCAGAAAATCCCAACTGACCTCATAATACATCAAGCCAGTTGCAGAGTGAAACATAACATGCTCCTCTTGCCTTGGACTTGCCAGTAATTGCTTTACCTGCAAAGATATTCTGTGACCTATGTTTCATGGAGCTAGAGATAAAGCAAGCATGCCTGTAAATGTCATAGACAGTCATAAAACTATTCATCTCTTCTTAAAAACCTATCTGCACCAACTGACTCAATACTTTCAAGCAGCACTGAATGCAATATGCTGACTCAATGCTGCATCTGGAAGAATTTATTTTGGTTGGTTCTAAATTCATTTCCCAAAATAGATACCACAGATCTGGTCTCCAGCCAATATCAAGAGATATAGCTAAATTAAAGTCAGTGGAGCTGAGCCATTACATTGCCAGCCAGAAATACAGCCCTTTCTAAGAGCATTCTTTGCTGCCACTACACAGTACCTTGTGCGGTTGCCTCAAAGGACAGCTTGCTAATAGGTTTCTACAGAAAAATTTGGGAGGCCAATCTACCATAGAAATGATTACACTCAAAGTCTGATCAATCAGGGTCACAGCTGAGGCAACCGTTTCCTACACACACACAAGTGCCTGGGATGTAACCAAAGCTCTTAGTTTAACAGATTGGTACCATTATTTTTAAATGTCACAGCACAGCTCCAAGAGGTATTTCTTCTTTGTAGTCAGCATTCTTTTGTTGGCCATTTAAAACTGTTAAAGTATAGACTCAATCTTAAGTTTTCTTTTATCGAGAGAATAATATATCTGCCCTTGTATTTGGACCTCTCACTAGTTTTATACAGCTGTGTCTCTGCTGGCTTCCTTATTGATACTGTCTTTTGTGTTTGTGTCAGGAAAACTAAAATGTGAGGCTGTTTCTCTCTAAATTAGATTGCAGCTGCTGCTACTTCATTGGCTTATTACGACACTTTGATTTATATCTAACTAGCAAACTAACAAATAAGTCAAGTTACTAACTAGAGCCGCTTTGTGAAGCACTTGTCTCACATTGTCTAGATGGGATCAGGTACCAATGTAGGCGTATAAGCCAAGGCTGACATATCCCTTTCAAAGCCATACGTGATTAATGGGGCATTTCATTGCTGCAAGTGAACTCAGGCTTGTTCCACCCCTGAATACAAGTATTGAGAAGAAGTGCCATGACTTACAGAGATACTCTTTCCTCAGTTATCTTCCTTAGGTATAATTTTCCCCGCTCTTCTGCACAAGGTGGCTTTCCTCATCAGATGCACGTGTCAGAAACAGAGCTATATGGTCACTCTTTCATGCAGTCATTAACTTATTTAACCAAGCGTGCACATGCACACAGCACTAGGGAGAAACTCACCGGTTTTCACTGGGAATGCAGGTCTTGCCCAACTTTTTGCTGGATGGATTACTCAGGACAGAGGATGGGCTGAGAGCAACTCAGGCCCAAAAGCCATCAGAGGGTAACTGGTGCCTTCACTGGGATACCTTGGCAAGTGGAGATCAAACACAGGGTGCCACCAGCTCAGGGAAGGTCATACCCAGCTGCAGCAAGAAGGTGGCTTTGCTTTACAGAGGGTACACAAACACAAGGAAATCCCTCTTGTGCCAGGAGAGAAGGAGCATTCACAGGACAGTCTTTTCACTGGGTCAGCTTTCTGTGCCTTGGATTTTCATATTTTGGAAAGACAAAAAGCCTTTTCCTGCTCCTCCTGGAGAAAACTCACAGCATGAATCTCTTTTCTTATTCTTTTTTAATTAGCCAGGGCCCGGAAGACACCAGCCCCAGGGCACCATGAGGAGGCAGCAAGATGGCCGCCGGGGGGGTTGCCAGGCAGCGTCCTCAGCCCTCAGGGTCGGCCATGTTGGGTGCGGCAGGCCAAGCAGGGCACGGGGAAGGTGAAGTGCCATGGCTGGGTGTGCAGTGCAGGGCCTTCCAGGGGAGCTGTCTGCCAGGCCGGGGCTTCACAAGGAAGACTCAATACCACAAAAAGGAGCCCGATAGGTGCATTTCCAGCACCCACACGGGCAGCTGCCCGAGAGCTGGGTGTCCAGCGCAGCCATGTCAGAGGCCAGGAGCGTGGCAAGACAGCTGAGGAGCAGCACAGTCCCTCCAGTGACCTTCGCTGTGCTGCTGCTTGTCCTTCCGCCTGCAGGTAGACATGGGAACAGGTTTGTGGCACTGAAACACAAAGCCTGACTGGCAAAGGGAAGGCGCCTCAGACTTCAAGGGGGGGATTTAGCAACCCAGAAGAACTAAACCCAGCATGTATTACACACGGTGAGGGTGCTGCCATGTTGTCCGGTTATAGTTTGAGTGCCCCCGCCAAATTGTTGACTCCTATAAGAAAAACTAGAGAGGTCTTTAGGACTCCGAAGGACCTGGGAGGGTCAGAACAGAGGGATCAGTATTCCCACTGCCTGCCATACTCTATAAAAGCCAGGAGAGCCAGAAGCCCAGGCCCTTTTTCCTGTGCCTTTCTTACAGGCTGAGGGAGTTGGGGTTGTTCAGCCTGGAGAAGAGAAGACTCCAGCAGGACCTTATAGCGACCTTCCAGTACCTGAAAAGGGCCTATAAGAAGGCTGGGAAAGAGCTGTCCGCAAGGGAATATAACAACAGGACAAGGGGGGAATGGTTTTAAGCTAGAAAAAGGTAGATTTAGATTGGACATCAGGAAAAAGTTCTTTACTATGAGGGTGGTGGATCACTGGAACAGGTTGCCTAGAGAGGTGGTGGAGGTGCCATCCCTGAAGACATTCAAGATCAGGCTTGATGAGGCTCTGAGCAATTTGGTCTAGTGTGAGATGACCCTGCTTATTGTAGACAGATTGGACTAGATGATATTTAGAGGTCCCTTCCAACCCCAGACATTCTATGATGCTATGATTCTTCCTTGCTGCTGCTGCTGCTCAGAGGTTCTTCAACTCACCACGTGCTCTCCAGAATCCAACTATCAGGTGCTGTGAGGAGCTGTGGATCCCTCTCCAGAGTCAGCCATGCCACAAGGGACTCTCACCCACCTATTCTGCCACCAATGAGATTGGTTTTTTTATATATTTATATATAAGTTTATGTATCTGTTCCTCACCCCATGTGTTACTCCTTTTTTCCATGTTACCGTAAACTTGTTCCAGTTTGTTTCCAACCTTTAAGTCTCTCTTTCTTATTCCCTTATTTCTTTTACCTTCCCTTGGGAGAGTGGAGGAGGGTTAATAGAGGGCAATTCTGCCCTCTGGTTTGTGGTTTGCCCTGGCCACTAAACTGAGACATGTCCCAGAGCAGGGTCTGTTTACCCCGTGTGCAATAATCTAACCCGCACACAGAGTCAAGATACTTGCTTTATTCCAATTCTGCACAGAGAGCAGGTGCTAGGTGGTACATCCACAAAGCTGGCACACCTTTTGAGGCATCAACTGGATCTTAAATACAAAATAGCAATAAAGAAGAACCTACAGTAAAGAAAAATGATCAGTCAGTCATTTTGTCCCTCCTGACTTTACATATGAAGACAGAAATGTGCCGTGCCCTTGCTCTAGCTTTTCCTTCTTTAACTCACAGAATCACAGAATTGTCATGGTTGGAAGGGACCTCTGAAATCACCACATCCAACCATCAACACGAAAAAAACAACCAACCAAACGCAAACAACCACACACATTCCACCAAAAAACACCCATAAAAAAACCCTACAACCTAGACCACTAGAGCGTGCCCTGAAGTGCCACATCTGCACGTTTCTTGAATACCTTCAGGGATGGTGACTCCACCACCTCCTTGGGCAGCCTGTTCCAGTGCCTGACCACTCGTTCAGTAAAGAAATTCTTCCTAATACCAATCTAAACCTCCCCGGCACAACTTCAGGCCATTTCCTCTGGTCCTGTCATTATTTACGTGGGAGAAGAGCCCAACCCCCACCTCCCTACAACCTCCTTTCAGGCAGTTGTAGAGGGCAATGAGGTCTCCCCTCAGCCTCCTCTTCTCCAAACTAAACATCCCCACTTCCCTCAGCTGCTCCTCATATGACTTGTTCTCCAGACCCTTCCCCAGCTTGGTAGCTCTCCTCTGGACACGGTCCAGCACCTCAATGTCCTTCCTGTAGTGAGGGGCCCAGAACTGCACACAGGGCTTGAGGTGCAGTCTCACCAGTGCCCAGTATAGGGGGGTCAATCACTTCCCTCGTCCTTCTGGTCACACCATTCCTGATACAGACCAGGATGCCATTGGCCTTCTTGGCCACCTGGGCACACTGCTGGCTCATGTTCATCCAGCTGTCAACCAGCACCTCCAGGTCCTTTTCTTCTGGGCAGCTCTCCAGCCACTCCTCCCTAAGCCCGTAGTGTTGCCTGGGGCTGTTGTGACCAAAGTGCAGGACCCAACACTTGGCCTTGTTGAACCTCATTCAATTGGCCTCAGCCCATCGATCCAGCCTGTCCAGGTCTCTCTGCAGAGCCTTCCTACCCTCAGGCACATCAACACTTCCACCCAGTTTGGTATCATCTGCAAACTTTCATAGAATCATAGAATCATAGAATTGTTCAGGTTGGAAAAGACCTTTAAGATCATGGAGTCCAACCTTATGCTAACCCTATTACCCTATTTCTGATGACCCGCAGCTAAACCATGTCCCCAAGCACTTTCTGAGGGTGTACTCAATCCCCTCATCCAGATCATTGATAAAGATGTTGAACAAGACTGGGCCCAAAACTAAGCCCTGAGGGACACCACTGGTGCCCGGCTGCCAACTAGATTTGACCGTGTTTGCCACAACTCTCTGGGCCCAGCCATCCAGCCAGTTTTTTACCCAGTGAAGAGCACACTTGCCTATGCCATGATTTGCCAGCTTCTCCAAGGAGAATGCTGTGGGAGATGGTGTCAAAGGCCTTAGCAAAGTTCCAGTAGACAATGTCCACAGCCTTCCCTTCATCCAAAAGGTGGGTCACATGGTCATAGAAAGAGATCAGGTTGGTCAAGCAAGACTTTCCTTTCATAAACCTATGCTGGCTGGGCCTGATCCACTGGCTGCCCTGCACTTACCGTGTGAGCTCACTCAAGATGAGCCTCTCCATGATCTTTCCTGGTACCGAGGTCAGGCTGACAGGCCTGTAGTTCCCCGGATCCTCCTTCCAGCCCTTCTTGTAGATGGGGTCACATTAACCACCCTCCAGTCATCTGGGACCTCCCCTGTTGACCAGGATTGTTGATAAATGAGGTGCACTCTGGGGTGGATCCCATCAGGCCTCACAGACTTGTGCATGTCCAGGTGCAGAAGCAGATCGTTAACTACTTCCTCCTGGATTATGGGGGGGTTGTTCTGCTCTCCATCCTTATCTTCCAGCTCAGGAGACTGAACACCCTGGGGGAAGCTGGTCTGACTATCAAAGACAGAGGCAAAGAAGGCATGAAGGTACTTCAGCCTTTTCCTCATCCTTGGTTGCAATGTTCCCCCCTGCATCCAGTAAGGGATGGAGATTCTCCCTGGCTCTTTTTTTATTGTTGATGTATTTATAAAAGCTTTTCTTGTTGTCCCTTATATCAGTGGCCAAGTTGAGCTCCAGCTGGACTTTTGCCTTCCAAATTTTCTCTCTGTATGACCTAGCGAGACCTCTGTACTCCTCTTGAGTTGCCTGTCCCTTCTTCCAAAGGTGGTAAACCCTCCTTTATTTCCTAAGTGCCAGCAAAAGCTCCCTGTTCAGCCAGGCCAGCCATCTTCCCCACCCTTTGATTTTGTGACACATGGGGACAGCTACTCCTGGGCCTTTGAGATTTCCTTCTTGAAGAGCATCCAGCCTTCCTGGACCCCTTTGCTCTTCAGGACTGTCTCCCAAGGGGCTCCTTCAACCAGTGTCCTGAACAGGCCAACATCTGCCCTCTGGAAGTCCAAGGTGGAGGTTTAGCTGATCCTCCTCCTTACATCTCTAAGAATTGAAAACATCACCATTTCCTGATTGCTAAGCCCAAGATGGCCTCTGACCACCACATCTCCCACTCATCCTTCTTTGTTTATGAACATGAGGTCCAGTGAGGCACCTCCCCTGGTAGGCTCACTTACCACTTGTGTCAGGAAGTTATCTTCCACAGACTCAAGGAACCTCCTAGCCTGCCTGCTCTCTGCTGTGCTAGGTTTCCAGCAGACAGCCGGTAGGTTGAAACTTCTTGCACAGAAGTAGAATACTTTAGGTTTTCCTGATCCTACCCACCTGCTTCCACATAATATTCTGCTACATCCATATACTTCTGGCAGCTTGAATTTTTTCCCTTGCCTGACCTCCTTTTCTTTTCTTTTTTTATTTTTTTTTCATTTATTTCCTCACTGAAGATCATTGGGCTCCCCATCCAAAGAGCAGAGAAGATGAGGAAGATGAAAGCAGAAGGAGCAGTGTACTTAAAGATGGGTCACACGCTGGATTTTTCTTGCTGCCAAGACTCTTAACAGAAGAGAAGATACCTGGCAAGAGACTGAGGCCCAATTCTGAGAAATGTCAATATGCATTCATAGTCCAGGGTCCTAAAGGAGATATAATGAAAAGGGAACTGTTGTGGTTTAACCCCAGCCAGACACTGAACCCCACACGGCCACTTGCTCACTCCCCCTGCTTGGGATGGGGGAGGAAATCAGAAGAGTAAAACAGAGAAAACTCATGGGTTGAGATAAAAACAGTTGAATAGGTAAAGAAAACGGTGCTCGCACAAGCAAAGAAAAACAAGGAATTAATTCCCTGTTTCCCATCAGCAGGCAGGTATTCAGCCATCTCCAGGACAGCAGGGAGATGCCCTCCATCACGCCTAACACTTACTTCAGAAGACAAACACCATCAGTCTGAATGTCCCCCCTTCCTTCTTCTTCCCCCCCAACTCTATATGCTGAGCAGGATGTCATATGGTATGGAATATCCCTTTGGTCAGCTGGGGTCAGCTGCCCCAGCTGTGTCCCTCCCTTGGACCCATTGGAATGAGTCCAGAGGAGGCCACAAAGATGATCCAGGGCTGGAGCAGCTCTGCTCTGGAGACAGGCTGAGAGAGTTGGAGCTGTTCAGCCTGGAGAAGAGAAGGCTCCAGGGAGACCTCAGAGCACCTTCCAGTGCCTGAAGGGGCTCCAGGAAAGCTGGGGAGGGACTTTGGACAAGGGCTTGTAGTGAGAGGACAAGGGGCAATGGATTAAAACTGGAGGAGGGGAGATTGAGGTGAGACATGAGGAAGAAATTCTGGAGTGTGAGGGTGGTGAGACACTGGCCCAGGTTGCCCAGGGAAGCTGTGGAAGCCCCATCCCTGGAAGTGTTGAAGGGCAGGTTGGATGGGGCTCTGAGCAACCTGGTCTAGTGGGAGGTGTCCCTGCCCATGCAGGGGGGTTGGAACTGGATGATCTTGAAGGTCCCTTCCAACCCAAACCATTCTAGGATTCTATGAACTTCTTGTGCACCCCCAGCCTACTTGCTGGTGGGGTGGTGTGAGAAGCAGAAAAGACCTTGACTCTGTGCACTGCTCAGCAGTAACAAAAACATCTCTGCATTATCAACACTGTTTTCCGCACTAATCCAAAACACAGCCCCATTCCAGCTACTGTAAAGAAAATCAACTCTATTCCAGCCAAAACCAGCACAAGAATATATGCCAGCTTCTGTAGCAGAACTGATAACTATTTGTATTTCTAAGGCATTACAAGGAGACAGTAAATTTTACTGTACTATCACCTCCTGTGTAGGACTGCATAATAAACAAAATGCTAAATATAATGGTAAATGGTAATAAAGGTACAAATGATAAATACTAAAATGCTGTGTTTTTCACGTGGCTTTGAGTTTACAGGGCAAAGAATTGTGGCTGACCTGAGATCTGCCTCACTAGCACAGGGGATGCCCAGGGCCAGGTTGATCATCTGTCCTCGTTTTGGTCCCATGCCATGCTAATATAGCTGTTCATCTCCTTCCCTGTTGCTTTGGGTGTTGCTCAAAGAGGTGAACCTTTCCCTGTCTCCCTGGAGGCAGACTGGGAGTTACAATCTGTCCTCATCCACCAGTTCCTTTGCTTTCTGGGATCTCCCTGAGCAACTTCCCAGCCCTCTGGACAGTGTCCCTCAGAGTTAGGCAGGACCAGGCTTGTCCGGATTGAAGGCTTCTCTCTGTGTCATGGAGGCATTTGTCTCATGGGGAGCAAAGAGCAGAAAGTCACCAGGATCTCAGTGCTGTCCAGAGTCGTGCTGCCCTGTGACACGTCTGGTAAAGGCACAAGAGGGATCACCCATGACCTGGGACAAAAGAACAAAGGATGAAGTGCAGAAGGACAGGGACAGCGTGTTTGGGGATGGGCTGCGTCTGGGCTGAGCATTGCACTCCCCCGGGGTCACAGCCAGCAAGGGGAAAGTCAGCTGTGGTGCACTAGCACCTTGCACTAGTGGCAGGGACGACAAAACGGTGACCGAGAGACACCCGAGGGCTTCAAAAACTCCTCAGCAACTTCTGGTCCTGCTCTCCTGGTGCTGTTGCTCACCTCAGCTGGCATCTGCAGGGAAGATGCTCTTTCCTCCCTTCCAGATGCGAGCCTTTTCCCACCCTTCAGCTGCTCCACAAGCTGACACCTCACTGAGAGTTTACAGGAGAAGGAGGCTCGGCAGCCTCTCATCAAGTCACCTCTACCCCTCGCCGCCTGGACCACCTGCATCCCGGTCCTCGGGACACTTCGGACGGGCTGTTGAGGTGCGGCGAGGTCGGCGGTGCCCGGGGGTCAGAGCAATCCTGCGGGGCAGGCAGGGCCCTCCTCAGTCTCCCGGGGGCCAGAGTGTGGGTGCCCGGTGTGAGAAGCAGGAGGAGTGACCCCCGGGTGCGGGCGGCCTCCCCGCACGGCCACCGTGCAACAAGTCCCGGCGGCGGGGAGCGGGGAGCCGGGAGCCGTCGGTGTCCTCCGGCGACTCCAGCTCCGGGCACGGGGGGACGCGGAAGTTTTCCAGGCCCTGCCCGCTCCTGCCGAGGCCGAAAACAACCCTTCCGCCTTGCTTTCCCCCTGCACATCCCGCCGTGCCTCTCCAGGAGCCAGCCCGCCCCTGCTCCCCCCGTGCCAGCCCCCGGCTCCCGTGACGGAACGGAGGTCCGGCCGCCCGGTGGGAAAGCTGGCAGCCCGGCTCGGCCCGGCACGGCTCCGCTCGGTTCGGCCCGCAGCTGCCCAGGCCCCGCCGGCCGCCAGCACAGCCGCTGTCCGGGCCGGGGCAAGGGCAAGGGCAGGGGCGAACCGCAGGTGGCCCCCACCTCGCCACGGGAAAATGCAAAAGAAACGGAATCTTGATCAGTTCTTTCTCCTTTTGTCTTTTTTTTTTTTGAGGGGAGTCCCTTTTTATGACAGCGAGGGCACAAGGCAAGGGAGGAGGCGGAATCATCTCGGCAGCCGCTGCATTTTGTGTGGAAGCCGCTCAGGGGTTCATTAATATCATTAGCATTTAACCCCCTCCCTGCCCCCTCCCCTTCGCAGAGCAGGCTGACGTCAGGCGGCGGCAGGAGTTGGGGGGAACGCGAGGGAAGCTCAGTGGGCAAGGGGCGTCCCTCTCCCCTCCCCGCCGCTGCCTGTCACAGCCTCTCTGCCGATATTATAGGGGCCGAAGCCTGGAGCTCAAAGCGGAAAGTCAGCCAGTGTAATGAACTTCTGGAAACCTTTCCCTTTTTATACCATTCAGTTTCTGAGAGGCAGAGACAGCCTCCTCTGACGCCTTTTCCCCCCTTCCATTATTTTTCCAGGCTCTGATCTCTCTGCTCGCTGCACCGAGCCGCTCGCCGCAGAGCCCCGCTCCCCATCCTACCTTCTCCTTCGCCTCATTGTTGTCCTGGCGGTTGTGGCTCCTGCTTCCCTTCCAGGAGCGCAGTGGAGAGCCCACTCGCACCCCCCTGCACCTTCCCGGGGTCCCGAGAGCATCTTCTCGCAGGGGGGCAAGCGAGCAGCCGCCGACTTTGGACCATTTCGTTTCTTTTTTTTTGTTGTTAATTTTTTTCTCTTTTTTTTTTTTTTTTTCCCCGTTTTTTTCTTTTTTTTTTTTTTTTTTTTCATTAGCGCGTCCTTCTTGTGTCCGCGTCCCTCGGGAGTACATCGCTGGGGAGCGGCGAGGATGTGCCGGCCCCCGCGGCGGTGCCAGCAGTGAGCGCCCGAGGGAGGCACCTGCCCCGCGGAGCCTCCGCGCCGGCGGGGGGGGGGGGGCCGGGAGGGCACCGCCTCACCCCGGCGCCGACACTTCGCCCCGAGTTTAACGACTCCCGTGGGCTTCGAGCATGAGCAAGCCGGCGGGATCAACAAGTGGGTAATAACGCGGTGGAGGCTTCGAGCAGCCTTTCCGAGACAGGCTGCAGCCTGGCCTGGGGGGCGGGAGGTGGAGGGGAGGGAGAGGAAGGGGAGGGGGGGTTGTGGTTTGAGCTTGTGCCCCCCCCTTCCTCCCTGGTTTAAAAAAGAAGTGTATATTTCCATTCGCAGCGGCAACGAATATATAATTATGCTCGGAGTTACCCCGAAGGAGTTTGGGCCCGGGGCTCAAAAAACGCCGCTTCCCGGGAAGCGGGGCAGGAGCTCGGGGGCAGCGGGAACGGCAGCTCCGGCGGCGGCGGGGAGGGGGCTCGTCCCGCCGGGGCGCGGGAGGTTGTCTGAGGGTCTCCGGTACTGAGGCGGATGGGGGAAAGGTTTGGGTTTAAAGGGCATTAGGGAGTTAAAACGTGCTGCGTTTCTCACGGACTTTATGCAATCTTCTGCGACATAATAATTTCTTTTTAAGAGTTTGAAACTCCGGTCACTCAATCACACGGAATCGCGTAAGCAACTCTATTGAAAGAGGATTTAAATGCAATACTTTGCACACCATTTGCAGTTACAACAAATAATCCTGCAACGAGGAAAGCAGAAACAACTTAAAAGTCACATTTTCCTTAATCCTAAATCCATGCACCTCATAACTGGGGAATTTAAAGCATGACTAACCGCTCTTACAGAAGGGCTCAATCGGTATAATCCCAATGGGACTTTCGGAGTTTGTAATATGGATGGAGTCAGTAACAAGGGGGGGGAAATACCCAATCCAATTTAATATCTGACAAGTGATGGATCGGACAGTTATTTCCTCTGCGCTCGGGCGGGCTCCCGGGCTTGCGGGAGCAGATCCGGTAGGGACCCGCCGCGGTACCTGCCACCGGCAGCCCCCCGCCAGCCCCGCGGCCTTCTCCTGGCGGCTCTTCTCCATTATTTTGACCTGGGGTCTGCCTTTTGTCCGCGGGGGCCGGGAAACCGGGGGACGGCGGCGGGGCCGGGGCGCAGGCGGGGGGAGTCACGCGTGGAGGCGGCGGCGGGAGGCAAGGAGGCGGCGGGGCCCGGGGCTGCGGCCGAGCTGCCGCCGCTGTGGCGTGGGTTAGCTTGCCGGCTTCCCCCGGCGGGCTGGGCTAGGCGTTTTTCCTCGCCAGACCCTCCATGAGGGGAAAAAAAAATAATAATAGGGGCGCCGCGGCCGAGGTAATGACCGGCAGAGGGGAAGGAGGCAAAAAAAAAAAAGCTGCGGGGCCGGGATTGCTGCCCGCCGGCTGCGCTGCCCAAACTGCCTGGTAAGTGCGAGGGGAACCGCAGCGGGATCGGGCCCCCGAGCAGTTGCCCCGGGACGTTGTCGGGGCGCCTGGCAGATTTCTGAGTGTCGGCGAAGGGGCAGGAAGGGCCGGGGAGCCTCGTCCCCAAAGGACGGAGGAGCTTCTGCAGGAGACATTTTGCGGAGGAGAAAACCCGCAAGACTGGCCCGCGCGTCCGGGTGCACGTCGCTGGGCGAGCCCCGGGCACCGCCGCCGCTTTCGCTGCTGACTGCGATCCCCCTGACCCTCGGGAACCGCCAGAAGGAGATCCCCCGACCTGACCCAGCCAGGCCCCGCGGGGATGGGGACACGCGGGGACTGCCCCGGGCCGGGGCCCAAGCGCCCTCGGCCTCAGCAGGGCAGGCAAAAGCCCGACTCGCTGTCCTGGGGGTCCGGGGGGGGGGCAAGGGGGTTCCGGCCTGGCTTTTCTGCCCGCCGATGGGCGTCTAGCGATGTCAGCTGCGATGTCTGCCTGGGTGGCAACAAGACCCCATCCCGCCATCCCCCGGGCCCAGACTAACTTCTTTCAACAGCCTCTGATGGTAATTACAGTAATCGGGGCTGCCATATATCCTTTAAGCAATTATGACACACAAAAAAAGCCCCCAAGGACCCCCTGTCGTGGGATGTTCAAAACGGTTTCCCAGCTGAACAGAAATCCCATTTTCTTAGCGCTAAACTTCTGAGACGAAGCGGTACCTCGGGGAACCGGAGCGCTTTTAAACAGAGTTAATCAGTTATCTCATGACCCCGTGTCAAGCTTACATTTTTCTCTTCCCACCCCCCCGCCCTGCCTCTTTCCCCTCTACTTATTTCATATTTTGCCCTGCACGAAAGTTTTCTCATAACAGGCTCCGCGGGGCGGGGATGGGGGGTGGAGGGGGGTGCAGAGCGCGACCGTGACTGCGGGCGGGTGGCGGGCCGGGCCGGGGGGCTCTAGCTGCCCCCTCCGCTGCCTCCCCCCCCTCCCCGTCCCCCGCCTCTTCGGAGGCCGCGGGGCTGATCGGATGGGCCGCCCCGACGGCTGGAAACGTGGTTGTTTAGGTCTAGCGAGATGCTCCAGGTGCTCGGGTTTTACAGATGGAATATGTGGACGTGTAAAGTATATAGAACGTATGTTTACATGCATAGTGCGGATATGTGTGTATATATATATTTATATACACACACACATATATATGTATTTATATATACATACACATATAATGCATATGATTTTTTAGGAGGCTCCCAGACTTAAAATCCGCCTGGGAAAAACTGTTCTGTAAAACCAACGCAAGTTTCTTCTCTCCCCGCCGCCCGCTTTTCGCGCCGACGAGGCCGAGCCGGCTGTCCCGCGCCCCAGGCCGGCCGGGGAAGCGGGGACCCCCGCGGCTGCTCAGTGGCCCGGGAGGCGGCCCTCCGGCTGGGGTCCACCTCCGACCGCTCCAAGGGAGAGCGGGAAGTGGTGCCCAGCGCCGGGAGCGGCGGCAGGCCGGGGTGAGCGGGGGCGGCCCGGCGGAGTCGGGCTCCGCACCGGGATGCACCATCGCTGCACGTACCGCTTCAGTGTCTCTCCCCCCAACCCCCAGCCTGCCCCTCCTCCTCCTCCTCCTTTGTGTGCGTGCGTGTGGACCCTCTCTCTCCCCGAGGATGCTAAGGGCTGTAGAGAGAAGTCGAGCGCTTTCCCCCGTTGGCATTGTGCGATATCCGAATTCCCATGCTACACTTTTTGACGGGTCACTGGTGCCCCAATAGGCAGGTGGCAAGGAGGGCTTGTAATTACACACTCCCAGAAACCGTGCCTTGGCCTCAGCCCTCCTCACGGGCGCCTACCTGCAGCTCCAAAGCCGCGGCTTGCTCGCAGGCAGTGGGGCGGGGGGGCTTCCTTGAGCTGCGCTCCTTATTAATTGCGTAAAAGTTTTCTATTCTTTAACCTCTCTCCCTCCCACCCTCCCTCCGCCACCCCTCCCTCTCACAGTCCCTAACCTAATCCCCGTCCCTCTCGCCGTGTTGTGTATAGCAGCTGTCTGGTTTCATTTAGGGGAGAAGCTGGCAGCTTGTGCTCATTGGAGGCAGTCAAACGAGTTTCAATGGGCAAAATCATTAAGTTAACACTTTATCTAATGTCCCTATTGTCTGCCAGCAGGCATTGTCTTAGAGCCTTAGCGCAGACATGTCTGAAAGTATCTCGGACTCCGAAATTCTCTAGGGAGGGAGAGGAGCCCCTGCGGCCTGTTTCCATTCATGCTCCCCGTCCCCTCAGCACCGCTCCGCACAGCACCGCACCGCACCGCACCGCACCGCACCGCACGCTGCCGCTTTCCAGCCTCACCTCCAGCCACCCGCCCGGAGCCGGGGCTCTTCCTCTGAACTACTTCCCAACAAAGACAGCGGCCCCGAGGGTTCTGCCTCGGAGAAGGACTGAATCTCCAGCGTGTGGTGTGGTAGGAGGAAAGAAGATTGTTTGAGGGAAAGAGAGGAGAGGAGAGGAGAGGAGAGGAGAGGAGAGGAGAGGAGAGGAGAGGAGAGGAGAGGAGAGGAGAGGAGAGGAGAGGAGAGGAGAGGAGAGGAGAGGAGAGGAGAGGAGAGGAGAGGAGAGGAGAGGAGAGGAGAGGAGAGGAGAGGAGAGGAGAGGAGAGGAGAGGAGAGGAGAGGAGAGGAGAGGAGAGGAGAAAATAAGGAAAGAAAAAAGAAAAGAAAAGAAAAGAAAAGAAAAGAAAAGAAAAGAAAAGAAAAGAAAGAAAAGAAAAGAAAAGAAAAGAAAAGAAAAGAAAAGAAAAGAAAAGAAAAGAAAAGAAAAGAAAAGAAAAGAAAAGAAGAAAAGAAAAGAAAAGAAGAAAGAAATAGTGGAAAGGGAAAGGGAAAGGGAAAGGGAAAGGGAAAGAGAAAGGGAAAGGGAAAGGGAAAGGGAAAGGGAAAAAAGAAGAAAAAAGGGAAAGAGGAAAAAAAAAGGGGGGAAAGAGAAAAAAAAAGAAAAGGGAAAAGGAAAGAGAAAGAAAGAAAAAATAATAATAAAAAAATAAAACCAGAGAGAAGGCGAAGCCTAGCGGGGTTTTGGCGGGTTTCTCGAACGGGGCTGCAATAATCTTTGTTCAAGTTTTTACATCACCCTCAGAGCATTTGCAATTCCACTCAAAGTGGGTGCGAAAGCAGCGCCCGGTGGATCAGGGGCTGCGAGCGCGGCGGAGCGAAGGGGAGCGGGGGGAAGCGGAGGGGAGCGGGGGGAAGCGGAGGGGAGCGGGGGAAGCGGAGGGGAGCGGGGGAAGCGGAGGGGAGCGGGGGAAGCGGCGCTGCCCGCCCGCCAGCAGCCGCGCACAAAGGCGAGGCGGAAAGTTTTGCTGCCGGTTTTGGGGTGAAGAAAATAGTAGAGCTCGACTGTGGCAGGAACCAGTGCCCTTTCCCTGGGGTTGCCCGGGGGAAGAGAAGGTCACTTGGCTTCCCGGTCATTTTATTTTGTTTTGGTTTATTCTGTGAGTCGTCTCCTGGCTGCTCTGCTGCCCAGTGAAAGTGCCGTCCCCTGTTTGCAGAGCGCCAGAAAGCGAGGGAAACGCCCCCCGTCGCCCTCCCCCGTCGCCCCCCCCGTCGCCCCCCTGCATCCCCACTTCTAGCAGGCAACTCTGCTGCTCCCGCTGCTGTAATCTTCTCTTCCAAAATGGGTCTTGGCGATTATAGAAGATCCAAATAAACGTAGCGGGGCATGAATAATGCTCATTGTAGAAAACTGACACTTGCTCAAGGAAAAGAAAGTTGGCTATAAAATCACTTCATTATTTGCTTGTACTGCGGCTCTGGGGCTAATCCCTCCGGAGGTCAGATTGCTGAGGGCTCGCTCTCTCCCTTTCTCCCTTCTCTGCTTTCAGGTCGCATTTTAGACATCCCTTGCAAAGTGTGTGGGGACCGCAGCTCCGGGAAACACTATGGGGTTTACGCCTGCGATGGGTGCTCGGGATTTTTCAAGCGGAGCATTAGGAGGAACAGGACATACGTTTGCAAATCGGGAAATCAGGTACCAGCCGCAGCGCAGTCCCCTCACCGCCTGTACCTCTTATTTCCCCAGGACCCCTTATTGCCCCTCCGCGCCCCCCTCCCCCAACAGAAACACCCGCAGCAGTAAAACCCAGCTGTCACTCAGCCCCCCCCGCTCCCTTCCCAGGGGGTCCCGGGCCGTGGCCGGGCGCTGGGTGCCCCAGCCCGGGCCGTGCAGCCACAGCCCACCGGGGACAATGGGGGGGATGCGCAGGGAGGGAGCGGGGATGACGGTGGGGAGAGGTGCGCAGCCCGCTCACCGGCTAATTAATGACAGGAGGACAGAGAGGGGCAGCCCCTGGGTAAACCACAATCCATGGCTGGTCGGTGGACAACGACACGATTTGCACCCCAGCGGATCGCCCTTGCGTTCAGGCGGAGACAGCTCCGCTTTTCTCCCCGTCCCGCTCCGGCCGGGGACGCGTGGCTTGGGACGCGGGGCTGAGGATGCGGAGGTGGGGGGGGGGGGCACAGGGGCCCGGGGAGCCCCGAGGGGGCGGCGCCGCCGTCGCTGTCTCGGGTGCTGAAGGCGGCCAGGCCCGCCCGCCCCGCCGCGGGGCAGAGCACCGGTCACGGTCCCGGTCCCCGGCCCGGTCCCCCCAGCGCACCCAGGGGCGGCCCCTCCGTGCCTCCTGCCGCCGCGAGGAGGGCGCCGGGGTCCTTCGGGGTGAGCGCGCCGGTGCCCTGGCCCGACGGCTGGCTGTGTTGCAGGGAGGCTGCCCGGTGGACAAGACGCACAGGAACCAGTGCCGGGCCTGCCGGCTGAAGAAGTGCTTGGAGGTCAACATGAACAAAGATGGTACCCGCTCCCCCTCCCCCGGGGCGGTGGGGTGGCAGGTGGGAGCTGGGCCTTGATCTGAAATGGGCAGCGGTGTGTCACTGAGAGGCCTCCCCCACGGGGCCCCTAATGATCCCCCCTGCCCCATCCCGCGACAGCCTCACCCGTTTCACCCCAGACACCACCTGGGCGTGGGGCCATCCCCCCAAAAAATTGCAGGGAGGAGGGAAGCCCAGCCAAGCGCCCCGCGGGGTACCTGGTGTGGGACACCGTGGTGACCCCCTCGCCTCTCCTTGGTGCCCTGCAGCGGTGCAGCACGAGCGGGGCCCCCGGACGTCGACGATCCGGAAGCAGGTGGCCCTCTACTTCCGCGGGCACAAAGAGGAGAGCGGCGGCGCCCCACACTTCCCTGCCGCCGCCCTGCCAGCACCTGCCTTCTTCACTGCTGTCTCCCAGCTGGAGCCCCACAGCCTGGAGCTGGCCGCCGTCACCGGCACCCCCGAGAGGCAGGCTCTGGTGGGCCTGGCGCAGCCCACCCCAAAGGTCAGCCACTGCCCCAGCCCCCGTGGGCTTGCAGACCCTGCTGCCGGGGTGCTGCAGCCTGCCAGCTCCTTCCTGACTCTGGGACAGACAAGGCAAAAAAAGCAAGGCTTGGGGCCTTGGTGGGTGTGGTGGGGACTCTTTGGTTACATCCCTAAAGCTCTGAAGATGTGAGGTGCAAGGGGTGAGGGGTCCTCTGCAGAAGGGGTACACAGAAAGACTGACTGATATCTTGGTCCATACAAACCCTGTCTCTCCTACATCCTTACACCCTCATGACTGCAGAAGTGCTCCTCCTGCTTGGAGCCTATTCACAAGTCAATTTTATACCTTGTTTCATGAGGATGAGCTGTGATCACCAAGTTGTCTTCAGCAAAATGCCCATCTCCATAGCAGTGTGCTTGTAGCTTGAACGGCCCAATCCCTGGAAGTGTTGAAGGGCAGGTTGGATGGGGCTCTGAGCAACCTGGTCTAGTGGGAGGTGTCCCTGCCCATGCAGGGGGGTTGGAACTACATGATCTTGAAGGTCCCTTCCAACACAAACCGTTCTGTGATTTTATGTAAATGCCCATCTCCATGGTGGTGTTAGTCCAGAAAGAGCTATCTGTACTGACCAAGGCCTGCAGCTTGTCCCCACAGACACAAACGTGTCCAACCTGGCTCTGCATTTCTTGGCTGTGACACTTTCTAAGCAGCCCAGTGGAAGCACTGCTGTGGCCTCAGCTGCACAGGAATTAGCCATAAGGGTTTTCATTAACCCATTTGCAATGGAATTTTGCATGTTTGCAGCACCAACAAAATAAAAAAAAATACAACTTAAATTGTTCTCCATTTCCAGAGCTGATAGCTTGGGACAATCCGTCATGAACATGATCATAACTTACAGTTTTGTGTTATAGTTTTGGAAAATACTGAATCAGAAATTATTTAGCAAGAAAACACAGCACATGATTGAAAAGGTAACTCCTTTCCAACACTAGACACCCTTCAGGCAGTTAGACTTAGCTCTACACATCTGCTTACAGCCTGTTGCAGTCAGGGGGCTAGATGAAGGTTAAGGCTAAACCAGTACTTACTGCTTTGCTGAGCAAGGCTGGGGTATTAATCAGCTGCTGAAGCACAGGTTACAAGCCATAAAATTCTTAATCAAATTTGTATTCTGCTAGCAGCAGTGTGCTATTGTATAAGAGGGAAAAAGATGAATCCTGGTCTAGTGGGAGGTGTCCCTGCTCATAGCAGGGAGGTTGGAAGCTGATGATCTTTAAGGTCCCTTCCAACCTTCACCATTCTGTGATACCACATTTTGGTGTTTTTTTTTTTCCCTTGAAGCAGTAATTTCATTCTCTCCCCAAGCTCCTCCGGAGACTGGTTCCTGTAGCACAGTTCACCCACACGGCTGAGCAGCAGGGAGCCGTTTGGAGCCGGCCCGCTGAAAGCGATGCCCTCTGCTTGCAGAATAAGAGAGTGCACACTCTGCTGTGGCAGCTGCAGGGGAGAGGAAGACCAGGCTGCCTTGATGACATTGTATGAAGTTGCTTTATTTTCTTTTTGACATTAGTACCCGCATGAAGTCAATGGTACCCCCATGTATCTCTACGAAGTGGCCACCGAATCCGTCTGCGAGTCAGCAGCCAGACTTCTGTTCATGAGCATCAAGTGGGCCAAGAGTGTCCCAGCCTTCTCCACCTTGTCCTTACAAGACCAGGTAAGACATCTGCAGTGGGAGTGGCACTGGCCTGTTCAGGAAGGCTCAGAGCTCAGATTGGGTCCTGAACCTTCAGCCTTAGATCTTTAAATCTGTACTGGACTTCAGCAGTTGTGAAGTTCAGGGCAGTTTTAGTTTGTCCCTAAAAACCAGACTTAGAAACTGTTTTCCTCCAACTGTTATTTCATGAAGCAAATGAAAATCAAGCCAGAAGAAAATCTAATATAAAGAGAGTATGATGGGATGACAAGTTCTAGAGGAAAAGTCACCAGGCTGCAGACCAATCTCAGCATGTCAAAACTGCTTCGCTACTTGTGGGACAACCTTCCCCTCCATAAAATGGAGAACAGCACCTTACTTCACTATTTTGGGATGAGAAGGGCTTAGTGAAGCATATGGCCTTAAGATATGACTGAGGTGATTTCTGAAGACCATTTTTCCTCCTCCTCTCCTCTCCTCTCCTCTCCTCTCCTCTCCTCTCCTCTCCTCTCCTCTCCTCTCCTCTCCTCTCCTCTCCTCTCCTCTCCTCTCCTCTCCTCTCCTCTCCTCTCCTCTCCTCTCCTCTCCTCTCCTCTCCTCTCCTCTCCTCTCCTCTCCTCTCCTCTCCTCTCCTCTCCTCTCCTCTCCTCTCCTCTCCTCTCCTCTCCTCTCCTCTCCTCTCCTCTCCTCTCCTCTCCTCTCCTCTCTCTTTTTTCTTATTCATGTTGACTTCAGTGAACTGACATCCACCAATTCAGTGGAAGCAGAATTTGGCCAGCCCCTAGTATTTTTCACCATTCATTAAAATCTTCCTTAATTTGTCTTGTTTTCCTCTCTGACACTTTGTCTCAGGTAAACCACACATGAACCACATGAGCTGAAGCAATTGATTAATGACTTGATTCTTGATGAGACTCAGTGTGCTCTGCACGATGCACTAATTTTTTTTTTTTAAAGTAATCATATAATTACAAAATGGAAGGGCAGAAACATACACAAAGCTCCAATCATAAAAGTCAACTAATACTTTGATATGATGGAGCTAATTTCTCAAGCTGGTAACTAGAAACATTGTGCTGTAGATGTCACTTAGAAGTCAGCAGAGGAGCTAGTTCCCTCCCATGGATGCAGTTTGCAAGTGTTGCACTTGATATGCACGTAGGTATTTTGAACCAAAACAGCAGAGTTTCTTAGGAAACCAATAGTGTTTTCTACCTAAATGTAGATAATGATGTTCACAATGTGATATAGAGCTAAGGCACATTGAAATGTTCCTGTTCCAGCACCAGACCCATTTTTTAAATCCCTGCTGTGAAATGAGTCAGGGGGATGCTGCTCAGCCCTGGCTGCAGCACTGCTGGGGAGGGGTGTGAGGGGAGAGACTGGGACCCGGGGGGGTGGACACGGGGGCAGGGAGGCAGCAGCCCAGGGCAGCATGAGACTTTCTAATGTTGCCTTCTGCTGCCACTACTGCTGTGCAGCACCCACTGTCATACTCAGCAACTGAAGAAACAGGCCCAAATATCATGGAATCACAGAAGGTGTGGGGTTGGAAGGGACCTTTAAAGGTCACCTAGTCCAGCCCCCCTGCAGTGCACAGGGACCTTTTTAACTAGATCAGGTTGCTCAGAGCCTCCTCAAGGTTGACCTTGAATGTCTCCAGGGATGGGGCCTCCACCACCTCTCTGGGCAACCTGGGCCAGTGCTTCACCACCTCATGGTGAAGAACTTCTTCCCAATATCCAATCTGAATCTCCCCTGCTCTAGTTTAAGGCCATCACCCGTTGTCCTCTCACTACAAGCCCTTGTCAAAAGCAAGGGAAGTCTCCATTGCACAGGACCAAGCATGCCTGAGACAGCACAGATACCAGAGTATCCTATTATCTTTAAATAACCCACTGCCTCTTTCACCTCCACATCAGGGACCAACATTAGTGGCTTATTTATTAAAATCCCAGCTTTTTCTTAACATCACCTTGACTTGCTGTACCTCAGTGCAACCCAGCTTCCTCAAAACTCCAAGCTGTTCAGCTGTACAGCTCTGACCTGAGCCTCTTCCTCCATGATTCCCTTGTCATATTTAGGAAACCTGGAGAAGAAATAACTCTGATTTTAATCACCTTATTTCCTTAATAATCAGACAGTTGATTTTTATAATAGTGCCATTGCGCTGTTTAATTTGGCAATGGCCCAGCTGTAAATGTCTGCATTCCTCTTATTGCACCCCTCACATCTGCCTGAGAAGAGTCTAAAACCTTCTCCTGGGTTTTGTTTGTGTTGTGCTTTTCCAAAAAGGCAAACACCTTGTGATTCCAGGACTCAGTGACAGTTTCATCTCAAAGGCAAGAAAATACATAGAACCCGATTTGCTGACAAGACGTAAGGCCAAGGATTGCTGTGTTACTATCCTTGGTGAAACAGAGGTTGTGTCCCTTCCCCAGCTCCACAGAGCTAACTCCTTTGTGGGATGGAAGCCACAAACCAAAATTGCCATGCTCCAAGTTCTGGTGGCCTGCACACCTGCCCAGCTTGTCCGTAAGCCAGGTTGGCCCAAGGCAGGTCACCAACAAAAGGTTGTACTAACAGGATGGGGCTGATTAAGAAGATAAAAACCAGTCCTTCAGAAAGCCTGGTATTTCTTGTTTCTTTGAAGAGAGAGGGCTGGGTATGACTTCAGCATGAATTATTTTAATTGGTGGTTTGGCAGACTTAGGCACAGGCATGAAGAAAGCTTCAGCTACTGGAATAGTCTCCTATTTCTAAAGTCTTCTGACTTTGAAGACTTTGTGGGAAAGAACATATGAAATTGATACCTTCCAGGAACCATCACCATCGTATCTGCATGAATGAGTGACAAAAAAAGTTTTACTAAAGCAATGAAAGGCTGGAGAATCCTTTCCTATGTCATATAGAAATGTGCACATCCATCAGGCAGGATTATCCAGAGGAGGGGCTGAGTTCCCAGGCAGCAGCAGTTAGGAGGCTTAGGAGCAGGTTTGGCTGCTCTCAGAACAGAGCTGAGATGGGCACTGCACCCTGGACACCTTTTCCCCTCCCTATTTCATACAATGATCTGGGCAGCTTCCAGTCCTGTAAAATCCAGTGTAATTATTTCAAACACAAACTATATGCAAACAGAGACAGAAATACTTTCCCATCCCCATTTCTTTAGCCAAGTTATGTAGAAGTTCTGCAAAGCACAAAAAAGCACAAAATGGGCTTAAGTCTGCAGGGACAAGCTGAGAGCAGAGACTCTGAGACCCCTTCCTCTCATTCTGATTGGAACAGGGTGGTTTAAAACTCCTAATATTGTTAAGAGCACATAGATAAAGGACTCACTCTTACTGCATGTTTTCTGTATCATCTATTTTTTTCACATATCTGATTCCAAGGGGTGCATAAGGAAGAGTGTGGCCAGTAGGTGGAGAGAGGTCATTCTCCCCCTCTGCTCTGCCCTGGTGAGGCCACATCTGGAGTATGTGTCCAGTTCTGGGCTCCCCAGGTCAAGAGAGACAGGGAACTATGGAGAGAGTCCAGGGAGGGCAACAAAGATGGTTGGGGGATTGGAGCATCTCCCTGATGAGGAAAGGCTGAGGGAGCTGGGACTGTTCAGCCTGGAGAAGAGAAGGCTGAGGGGAGACCTTATGAATGTCTCCAAGTATCTCAGGGTGGGTGCAGGGAGGATGGAGCCAGACTCTGCTCAGTAGTGCCCAGGGACAGGACGAGGGGCAACGGGCACAAGCTGGAACATGGGAAGTGCCACTGAAATATGAGGAGAAACTTCTTCAGTGTGAGGGTGACAGAGCCCTGGGACAGGCTGCCCAGGGAGGGTGTGGAGTCCCCTTCTCTGGAGATATTCAACCCCCCCCCTGGATGCAGCCCTGTGGAATGTGCTCCAGGGGATCCTGCTGTAGTGGGGAGTTGGACTAGAGGATCTCTAGAGGTCCCTGCCAACTCCGACAATTCCATAATTCTGCGATTCCATAAAACAGATTTTTTTACTTCATTCTTCCTCTTACAGAACCTTTATACACTTAAAATACTCTCCTTTCTATGTTCCTAAGAAGCTGAGCTGCTGCTACTTTCAGGGACCATAGCAATACTAATACTTCTGGTTTGAGTTTTTTTCTGCATGAGTTTTGGGCAATCTGTTTTCACTGCATGAAGCCACCAGATGATCCCTCCTGAGTCCTCTACAATTCTCACCCTTCCAAATTTCTCCCACCCTATTGAGAGACATGAGGTCCCAGCACATCCTTTAGGCCATGATGTTCAGCTGAACTAGGGGCCCTCCAAACCCCTCTTAAGAGTTGGTCTGGGCCAAGAATCCAAAGATGCCCTAAAGACTATGTCCATTCTGGCTCCACCAGTCTGCATTGCCAGGAGTCATATCTCCTGTCCAGGTGCATCCCTGTCTCTCCATGGAAATCAAAGGCATTGCCTCCAAAGAGAGAACTACATACCCCCCACACAACCAGGCCATGTAGAACAATGGCAGAGAACTAGGAATGCTGGCAGTGTAGGTGCTTGGATGATTGGTTCTCTGAAAGGAAACAGCTCTTAGTGCCTGGAATTTTTGAGTGATTTTAAGCAAAAAGCAAGGAAATTGGTGACATTGAGAAACCGTTCGTGTGTCCAGATGTTGTGCTTGAAATGGCTGAAGCCTTGCCTAGTGAGGAAGGGGTTAAAGATACAGATGTGCTCTAAAGCAGTGCTCCCTACTTTCAGGAGGCTGTCCAGGCTTTTCTTCACAAATCCTGCCTTCCAGAGGGAAAGGAGGGTAATCCCTAGGAAGCAATGGGAGAGCACTCATCCCACTTGTCCTGGGACAGCCATAGGGTGCTGAGGAAGAGGAGGAGAGAGGCCAGGCTGAGCTGAGTGTTCATGCTGTGAGCAAGCTCTCCGGGGCAGGAGCCTCACTCTCCTTTCTCCTTCTCCTCCCTTTGGGTCCTCAACACAGTGAGCCAACCCTCCCTGTTTTCCTACAACACATAGACTTGTCTCTAGACACCTTCTCAAAAAGCTAAGAGGAGAGCTAGCAGACGCTGTGGGGAAAATACCATGACAGGCATTTAAAGTAGTTTTTAAAATAACAGAAATTTACATATTTAAATTGTTTATAAATCTATAAATTATACACTATGTTATATTGTACATCTATTGTATGACAGCTGATGCTTTTGGAAGATGCTTGGAGAGAACTGTTTGTTCTAGGAATAGCACAATGGGCCATTCCAGTTGATGCTAACACTCTACTGGCTGTATCTGGTAAGAATTGCACAATTTAATGACTTTGTTACAAAAATTACCATAAAAATACATTACTGAAAAAAGAACAACATGTAAAGAATAACAAATTCCTACTGAACAATAGAGCATACCTGTCATTTATAAATCTATATTTAAATGCAAATAATGTTGTTTTGTTGTATTCATGACTGCTTGCATTGTCATTTAAATGCAAATTACTGTGTTTGTTATCATCCAAGAGAAGATTTTATATTAACTATCATACAATATGGTCAGTTTACATGGAAGCAGATAGACAAGTGTGACAATAGAGTGGATATTGATACACAGGATTTTGTCAGAAATCAATGTAAAATAAAGCAAATGCCTTTAATATGATTTCTTTCATCTCTTTCTGTTTGAGGCATGAACGGTGACAATACAGATTCTCAGAAGCTGAATAAAATTATTTCAGAAATACAGGCTTTACAGGAGGTTGTGGCCAGATTTAGACAACTCCGGTTAGATGCTACTGAATTTGCCTGTCTCAAATGCATTGTCACTTTTAAAGCTGGTAAGCAGAAAGAACCCCTTGCTCGTCTTGTCTGATGACTCTGACTTTGCTACTTTTAAAGCAAAAATGATGTTTTAAACCAGGCACAGCTTTCTATCACCCACCAGGTTTCCTGGTACCGAATCCCAACAGTCAGTGTTGCTTTTTGAAAGGCTGGCAGTGAGTGCTGGGCATCTAATGGGAATGTTTGGTTTCCACTGATGATGGCTCTAGCTGAACTGTTTTGACCCACCCAAGAGTCAGGCTGAACTAGTAACTGATCTGCTTTCCAGTGCCCACACACAGCGGTTCTGAACTGAGGAGTTTCCGAAACGCTGCTGCCATAGCAGCTCTCCAGGATGAGGCCCAGCTCACTCTGAACAGCTACATTCATACCAGGTGAGAGGGGCCTTCTCTCAGTACTTGGTGTGGGGGTAAAATCCTGCTCTCACCGTAGCCAAGGTGACATTTCCACCGACTGAAATGGGGACCAGGCTGTTACGCTGGCTGTCAGCCTGCTGGGATTTGGCATTTCCTGTTGAGATGGAGTCATAGAATCGTTTTGGTTGGAAAAGACCCTTAAAGATCATCAAGTCCAACCGGTAACCCAGCACTGCCAAGGCCATCAGTAACCCACATCCCTCAGCACCACATCTACAAGGCTTTTGAATACCTCTAGGGATGGGGACTCCACCACGGCCCTGGGCAGCCTGGGCCAGGGCCTGACAACCCATTCAGTGAAGAAATTTTTCCTAATATCCAATTTAAACCTCCCCTGGTGCAACTTGAGGCCATTTCCTCTCATTGCTTGTTACTTGGGAGAAGAGTCCAACCCCCACCTCACCACAACCTCCTTTCAGGCAGTTGTAGAGAGTGATGAGGTCTCCCCTCAGCCTCCTTTTCTCCAGGCTGAACAGCCCCAGTTCCCTCAGACACTCCTCATAAGACTTGTCCTCTAGACCCTTCACCAGCTTAGTTGCTCTTCTTTGGACTCCCTTCAACACTTCAATTAATTCAGACAAATGGAAAAGTAGTAAAAGGAGAGATCTTCCCCTGGGAAGTGATACCTGCTGTGGAACTTTGCAGTTCAAAGGCTGCATTTTTCTCTATATTTAATTCAGTTGAATACTGCTAATAGCTATGCCCAAAACACCACCACAGCTCACAGAAGCATAAGCACTTCTGACCCATGAGCTCCAACACACTTCCCTGTGTCAGCTCCCCCCTTTTGCAGAAACCAAAGTTTAATGTTAATGGCTCCTTCAAGACTCTGTTCTGAGTCCGTTCTCAGGTTGAAATTAAAACCCCAGACCTCACGAATCCCATTTTGGTGCTGCAGCAGCGTGATGAGTATCATCCTTTGGGAAGAAAATATCCCCCTCTGTCTCATTCAGGATAACTCTCATGGGAGTCTGAAATCCTAAAACTTTCTGTATAAGCTGTAGCTGTCACCCCACAAAGTGTGGAGGGGTGAGCCCAGGATTGCATGACATGTACTATGCAAGACACAACCCCACACTCTAGAAGAGTTGGCTGTGAACAGAGCAGCAGCCTCTTCCTGTGGACCACTTCACAGTGGTGAGACAGGAGAATCCAAAAGGGTGGACCTAATATATTTTCCAGCAGCTGCTCTGGCTGACCCAGGACTTCTCAGGAGAGCTCAGACAGGTTTGTTAAAGCTCGTGTCTCAGTCCTTCAGCTGCAGTAGAGACCAGCATAGTGGGAGATGGAGCAGTGGAAAAGGAACTTTTATACCGTTTTTTTCCTTCTGAAACTTTGATCTGCTCTTCTGCCTAGCAGAAGACAACTCAGTGTCCCAGATAGGATGGCAGCAGCCTCTGAAGCACTTCTGTTTAGTGTAAAGGGAATGACCTCCCCTGGGGATGGGAACAAAATTCCAAATACCAGCCAGTTCTGGCTAGTTCAGAGCAAAAAGAATAACCACTGCAACCTCTTGGTGGGACACCCATCTGCTGAGTATTGGTCTTTTCTGTCAAGTAAAAGCTTTTCTTCAGAAAAATAGCTAAAAAACTTCAACACCCTGCTTCTCTCTCTCTGTCTCCCAGGTATCCCACACAACCCTGTCGTTTTGGAAAACTTTTATTGCTTTTACCAGCTTTACGTTCCATTAGTCCATCGACAATAGAAGAAGTGTTTTTCAAAAAGACCATTGGGAATGTACCAATCACGAGACTGCTTTCAGATATGTACAAATCCAGTGACATATAAATGACCTTAAAATAAACGATCAGGATGGACAGTTGGAGAAGAACTTTTCATCTATGGAGGATAAGCCTCAACTAACAAAATCTACAGGAAGCATAAGCCTGGGAACATTTAGCCTTTAAACCCATTGACAAAAAATACCCCAGTAGATATGATTCTGCTGCTCTGAACAGAGTGATTTAGATCATGTTGAGAATGCTTTGTTCCACAGAAAAAAAGTGAAAGTGGTTGGAATTTGGCTGCTGTTCCTGTTACTACAGGATGGAGGCAATTCAGATGCCAGTCATTGTTAACAAAGACTCTGCTATTCTCTCATTTAACTGGCAGATCTGAGACACAATGTGAAAGAAGGTACTTCAGTTTGTTCGGTATTTGGAACTGGGCAACCACACTTGGCTTCTGTTGTAACATGAGATGCTGTGGCCTTCAGAACTGTTTTAAAAGTAGCCTATGTTGGGAAGATGTTTTTAATATGATAGGCAACATTTAAGACCAGGTTACCAAAACACTGCTTCTGCTATAATACATCATGAAGTGGCCTTCAGAACTGATTAAAAAGTAGCTTATGACGGCAGCTCCATTCTTCCTGCAAAACGAACTGGTGACCTTTGATGCAGATGTCACCACAAGTTGTTGGGTTAACATCTCACAGACAGAAGAGCTTTATACACTTCTCTCCCTGACCTTCCCTCCTCCTTCCACACACGCAGACACACGTTCACACCCACCCACCTGAAAAGATACCAGTCAAGAAAGGAAGACTAAAAACAGCAAAACCAAATACGATGGAGATGACTGCTTCAGTGACCTGCTGGCTGTCCTGGTGGCACAGTGCTCAAACCAAAGGCAACGGTGGCCAAACTCTTTGTCAATGAGATGTGCAGAGAAGCAAAATGACTATTAAAAAAAAAAAAAGTCAACGGAAGGAATTTTATTTCAAAGAAATAAAGGTTCTGGATTGATCCAATGCTAACAATTTCCAAAAGTCTCCAATGCCTTTTTAGAAAACTCCAGGTTCTAATTTTGAAGCCTTGTTCACCTACACCCTCTCACACACACAAATGTTATAAGCTGCTTATTCGATGTATGAACAATGTAGAGAAAACATTTAAAGATAGCTGCTGTACTTTTCAAAATTTGATTTGTTATTAGGAACTAGCACTGAGAAAAATCAGCACTTGGACTATCATAGAATGAGGAAAACTTTTCCTGTACAAAGTGGATTAACTGATTTGTGAAGTTAAAAAGTTGTACTCATTGTATTTACAAAAGAATAAAAATATATTGAATTTAAATTACATTCCACTGTTCTTTTAAGGCTTGTCTTTCTGTTTCTGGATTAGTTCCTTCCACTGTACCACACTTACTAGGGAACAGAAATATTCTGTACTAAAATAGATTGCCTTGGATGCTTTAAAACCTCCATCAACAGAGGCTTTAAAAACCAGGTTAGACAAATATTAAAAGCTTTGGTGATCCTGCCTTGGGGCAAAGGGACTTGGAGGTCCTGCATAGAGCCATTTTCTGTAATTCAAATATACACCTGCTGCAGGTGTCCTTCTCAAGGAGCTGACACAATGCTTTCTAGGATACAACACTAAATGGATCAGAGGTCCAACCCAGTATAAGTTCCATTTAATGTTATCATATTTTTGATATTGGTGAATCCTGCAGCTAACAAGGGGTGATGAGCACAAAAACCCACCTTCAATTAAAAGATTCTGAGGTTCTACTAAGGTGTTGAATTGTGCAATAACACCAAAGAAAGAGGCAAGCAACTCCCAGTGCTCAGGAACAAGTTGGCAGTAGGAGTAGGGAAGTATCACGTTGTTCATACAGCAATGAGTGACTGAAGAGCCGTGCACACCAAGAGGACAGGTGGAAATGCACAGTGTGTAGCAGTGCCTCGTTGGCTTTTAGTGTCCAGGAATACAGATCACAGGTGAAATCCTTGCTCCATTGGTAAATTTTTCCCCATGAGTTCAATCAAACATGGGAATAGTCTCCCAAGGGAAGTGGTGGGTTCCCCCACATTGGACAGTTTGAAGTCTCAGCTGGACAGGGTGCTGAGCCACCTCATATCAACTATAGTAGTACCTAGAGAGGTTGAACTAGATGATCCTTGAGGTCCCTTCCAACCTGGCATTCTGTGATTCTATGATTGACTCCAACCTCAAAACCTCACACATTTCAGAGGTCAAAGTTTTCACCCCATTTGTCTTCCATTTGCACAACCTACTAGGTCTCACATTCTGCCCTTTCCAAGACAGTCAGACCATAAGGATCAGTTTTTTCAATGTGGGGCGAGACAAAGTGTGGACTACAGGACTTTGAAACATCTTCTCTACAAACTAGCAGAGAGCTCTTGAGAATGCATTTACCCACAGGGCCTGGCACATTCTTAGGAAGAGACCAACACTTTATGAAGTGTTCTTTCTGCACCTGTAGTAACCTTCAACCACTTTCTCCTTTCTACACTAAGAACTGGGCAGGGCAGAAAACCAACTGTGGCTCTCCACTCTGTGACAATCCAGCTGATAAGCTAAAGAAGTTGAATCCAGTGCTGTGCAGAACTCATGACACAACACTTCTTTCAGTAAAATCCATGCTGCTGTCCCAGAGCAGCAATGAGCCTGAGCTGCCTCCAGGCAGCCACTCTCTGCAGTGGCTCTAGGTCACCCAGGCTAGAAGATGCTTCCTCCCAGTTGCAAAGCAGGCAGGGCAATGGTGCACATCCTCCTACCTGCTGGACCTAGCCCAGCTGCAAAACAGATTCCTGACCTGGGAACACCACCCAGATCCCTGTGGTGTAGGCAGGATTAATCTCAGACCACATTTTCCTCCCAGATCACACAGAAGCAGACCCAGTTGTGCTGCACTAGAATCGGGGTCTCTGGGCAGCCTTGAAGCACTGAAGCTTGGGTCAAATCTCACAGTCCAGTGCAGATGTCCTGTCAACCTCAGAGATTAGCACTCCAAAGTCCTTCCTTTGGGAACAGGAATAATTTTACATCAAGTATGCAGCTTTTCCCTCTTCATCCTAATTGTTTTTTTCCACAGCAGATTATACAGATTGTGTCATCATCTTTTAAGGATAAAATCAGTCATTTACTTTCATTTCTGAAAAAAGCTTCTCATAAAAAGAACTTTTGAGAAACCCCCCCACCTTACTCTGTATCTAAGTCTAAATAATACAACTTCTTATACATGTAGCCCTTCTTCCCCTATTCCCAAGAGTAACTCAACTTTTAGGTGTGATTCAACAAGGACAGGGAATTTTAGAATTAATTTTACACTGTCAAAAACTTCTGGAAAAGCTAGACAGCTCTAGGCTGCACATGGGCTGTCAGTTTTGGTCCCTGGTTTCCTTAGTAGAAATGTTGGAGATATGAAAATAATAACTTTGACATTAAGGTTGTAGGATGCTGTCAATCATGATGAGTAGTGTTATAAGGAAAAAGCTGCAGAGTCAAGTCTAAGCCAACATGTACCAAACAGCACCAAAAAAATACCCCTGGATCAGATTGCTACTACAGCATTCTTGGATCTATTGAAGAATATCTGGAGAGGTAATTCTTATGTCATCTTTGGAAGCACTAAGGAAGCTTCTCCAGCCACAGAAGCATGCAGTGAGAAAGAAGGCTTCAGCAGTGCTCTTTGTAAACTGCAGTTCAGGCATCAACCACCTGCCTGTCACCAGTGGTCACAAGCACAGTGCTGGCCAATGGCCACATCTCAGAGCAGGCTCCTCTGCCTTTATGTCCCTAGTTGTAGAGCAGAGCTGCTTTAATCTAGGACTGAAGTTCTATCATGGGTGATGTCAACATTCCTTTCTCTGTAAGATGGAATAATTCACTGGCTGGTCAAAGCTGGATTGATGTAGCTCATGTCAAGTAGAAAGGCACTCTTCTCCCAAACTGATGGAAGCAACAGATCTGCTGACTGTCTACCATGAATGGGGTTCCAGCCCTCAATACCTTTATATGTTCTTTAACACTTAAGCAGGGAGGGCCAGCATCTAAGGATATGCAGGGCTGGCTGTTAGTAAGGCAAGATGAGCAGGACAGCAAGGCTGAACACCAGTTCACTGAGCATAGCCAAGTCCCTGCTTCTCAGAAAGCATGAGACACCCCACACTCAAGGTCAGGAGGGACAAAACATTTGAAGTGCATTTTCACTTTTATTTCAAAACTTTAGACAAGTTATTTAGTATATAAATTTGATTTTTTTTTCCTCTTTCAGAATATAAAGATAATTCCCTCATTACTTCAGTATAAAGTGTTTTACAAGCTTGAAGACAATTGCATAAGTGTTTCTTACACAGGGTATCAGAAATAAAGCAGTCTTTCTACAGAAGTTCAGACAGATGACTACCTCAGAAACAGCAGAGCAGTTCAGTCAAATACAAGTGAACACATGACACTACAACTGTGCAAGTTCAAGTAAGGCCAAGTCAGTAAACATTGTTAAGTCATTGCAAATAAGAGTGGAAAAGTTGGAGAGACATTGCAAGGGGTGGATGGTCTCAGTATAATACTCTTAAATCAAGGATTTGGAGGGATTTAGCTAGAAGACAAGTGAGTTCTTTAATGCTATACAGCATATGCAAAGACCAAGCAGTGTACTGATGTTAGTGGAGACTCTGTGCCTGTTTATCCTCAGCATGCTAAGACAAGCTACAACCTTTTAAAACCAAGCAAAAGAACCACTAGTGTTTGAGAAGACTGCTTCAGAGCTCAAGTATGCCTTATTTTGGATGGTGTGTAGTTTTTGTCTATTACTTCATCTTGTAAGAACATGTGAAGACAGCGCTCGTTCTGTGCCAGTGGGTGGCCTGCAACCCTGGAGAGGAAAAAACAAGCATTAGTGCTAAGAAGTGGAGTCTACTTGCAGCTAGCCAGCAGAGCAAGGCCTGATACCAATAAGCCATTATTCACTTAGGCATAGATCCCACTTCCAGTTCACTGGTGGTGACTAGAATGATGTCTGGCAGCCAGATTTGTCATTCTCCCCCAGATAGGTTGGTCCATAGGAACCCTGAGCCATCTCTGCTCACGTTGTGTCAGCAACTGCCACCTGCAATTGGGGGGACTATCAAAGTGCCCATCCTAGCATTAGGAAATCTGGAGTTAAGCAAGACAAGCTGATTTTTACAGGCCTCGATGTTTCTGATACAGATGTCTTCCTGAAGGCAGCTTAACCCCCCCAGTTCAGCCTAAATGAACAGCAGCTAGCACAGGCAGAGTTAAAGACAGTCCACCAGAGGGTGTGAAGATCTTCTGAAGGCTCTGGCACTGGTTAGGGCAGTGACTTACCATGGTCACTGTTCCTAGCATGCACAAGCAGCACTGATGCACAGCCAGAGGGTACTGGCAGATGTCTTTAGATATGAAACCCAGGGGACAGCTTTTCTGCTCTAGAGCAGACCAGCACCTCTACTGCAGATTTAGTTTTGTTCCCCATACAGACTGAGCCACCATCCTTTTAACAGTAAAGAAGCTGAAATGGAATTAGAAAATACTCCCAAGCTTGGAAGAAAGCCACAAGGTATTGCATTGAAACCCTTAAAATACCATGCAGCCTTCTGGGTAGGCAAAAAAATCCAAGAGAATCAGAACCCCTGAAAGTTGATCACTTATGGATATGAAAACCTAAAGCAGTTTGGTTTGAAAGTTCCATCCAGTTTGGTCCATCAACACAGGCTCCTCCCTTAAGAGAGAAATCCCCCATCCTCCCTAGGACAACTTGTGTCACCCTTACAGCCTCCACATCTGTCAGAACTTTTCTGCTGTAAATGGAGGTTACCTAGTTGAACACATCCATAGGTAGTCAGCTCCCCTGGCTCAGCACCAGTACTTCCAACCACTTCTGTGCTTCTCCTCCAAATGGACCTATTAGTGCTTACTTCACCACAGGACAGGTTAACTTGTCACTACTCACTTGCCATTAAAGGTGGCCTTTAATGAGGAAGCTGAGCTCTCCTCACTCAGTGTTGAGAGATTATTTCAAGTGCCATCAAAACCTATCAGTCTTGTCAGGTTCTAGTAAATGGGCAGCAGTTTCAAGCATTAGTTCACAAGGAAAACAGTCTGAATAACTAGCTTGAGTTTCTTACCCCAGATTGAGGCTGCTACCCTTGAACTTCAGGAAAAAAATATACAGGTGAAGATGAAGTAGAAGCATATTCTTTCTCCCTTTCAGGAAGGCTTGCAAATTGGTGGCTGAATTGGAAGACTAGACCTAATGTCTCAGATTCAGCTCTTGGTCTCACATTAATACCTCACTCTGCATTGGCTTTTCCTCAGTACTCTCTTCTACACAGTCACCCTGACACAGATCAGCTGTGTCAAGACTTGGATGGATCCCAAAGTCAGGTTTCAGGCAGTCAAGTGTGCTGCAAAACAGCTACCCCTGGGACTGTCACTGGAGGTAGTACTGATGGTGGTGCCAGCAGGCTGGGCCAAGAGTGATGGCTCAAGTAAGCTGCACTGCTGTGATTTAGTCCCTCTAGATGGATAATCCAGACAAAAAAAGCTTTTCAGCAACATCCCAAGTATCAAGATCTGACACTAGTGCATCAAGATCTTTTTTGGATACAGTGACATCAGTTATATGAAGGACTCCAGTTATGGGAGCAAAGATCAGCTTTGAGAATGCATGATTTCACTAGTACCCAGAGTACTTAAGTCTTAAAGCTTCTAGATGGTTCAAAACTTTAACTAGTAATATTTGCATGATGAGTTCGTTGTGCCATTAGCAGAAATTGATGAGGCTGAATAGGTAGTTCTGCCTGAAGAATCATGTTCCAGCTGTACTCAAGTTTGCCACTACACCAATATCTACACTAACAGGCTGCTTTTATGTTTTGAAGGAGGAAAAATTGGCCAAGTTCTACACTTCCACAAGATCAATGTAATACTTGCTGTAGGACTGAACTAGTGACACCGATGAACTGGCCACTCCACTTTTGTCATTGTATTGAGCTGTACATTTGTCAGCTGCATTGAGTTGGAGATTCCAGTTAAGGTGACTACTTCACTATCAGCTGCTTCAGAACAAACTGCTCTTCCCCCACACACTGCTACACTCAGCATACAAAGCCTTCAGGAAGTGCACTTCTTCTACATTTAATGCAGAGTCCTGAGCCTGCACAGATAAAAGTTGTGCTTTACAGTCATGACTGCCTTGACTGTACAGCATTAAACAGATAAAACACATTCCATCTTACCACAAACAGGTAGTGTAAACACAAAGCTAAATGCCTTGGAAATTCATTCCACTTGTCTTTGAACAAAGCATTTTGAAGCATCTAGCTGCTCAGAACCAGGAGCAATACCTCTAAATTGAGCTAACTAGCAACTGTGTTAAGAGAAACTTAGAGTTAATCTGAACACTGTTGGCTCTAGAGACCAGTTAACCAGCTCTAACTCAGAGCTGGTTAACTGGCAGCATTCCTTCTTACCCACTGCTTGGATACACATTGTTAGAGAGATTAAAGTAGCTCTTTGGGTCACAATATGGAGAGCAGTTAGCAGTGTCAGATGGTAGGAAAAAGTGTAAGACTTTGTCACTATAATTCCTGCTCACCCTTTGAAAGGCAGGGACAAAACCCAAAGTGCCTATTTCAAACGACATGTGTGCACATCTCAGGTAGTGTTTTTACATTTCAGAAAGATTCTCATGATGATTAGAGAAGATATGCATCTTTACACAAGCTGGTAATACCTCACATCTGCAATCAAAGCAAACTCCTGTAAGCCCATTGTAAGCTCCATTGTTTGCCCAATGGATACCTTTTCAGAAATGGAAAGGTAGAATTATTTTGAACACTATCATTTTAGTGGCAATTTGCATAAATTAACAACAACACGAAGCACTAAGATATCAAACTGAACACTGGATGAGCAATGTTAGTATGGCCTCCTGCAAGATGATGTGAATGTTATTACTCTGAACCTGGTGCAGCTACCAGAGCTAGAAGATTAGCAGCTTTAATTCAGTTTTCCAAAGCCAAGTTCTGGGTTTGTCTGCAGATAACCAGACCCAACACTTACTTGTTTATGAATTGTTCAAGAGCCTGCTTCCTCTCCTCTATAAAAGAATCATCAAATATGCCATCATCTCCTCGGAAGGGGAGCTGACGGAGAAGAGCTTTTCCTGGTAGAGGTGGTACCACAACCTGAAAGATTTAGAAAAGTGTCCTTAAGTGCATTCTGTAAGAAATTTTGCACACCTCCTGTGCTGCCTCTTCCTCCTGGAGGAAGAAACTCAGCAATCACATCCCGAGTGAAGTAATAACACATGACCAGAGAAGAATAGTATCTGCCATAGAGGCAAGCTGAATTCCAGTAGCTCAGCTCTGAGTTAACTCAAAACTATTCCCCAGCCTGTAGCACTGTACAGCTGAGGTTTGCTGAAAGACAGTGGTTTAGTTCTGGACATTTTCAAGCACAGTATCTGGTCTATACAATATATAAGCTTTACAACATAACATTTCATCATTGCTACTCTTTGTATGCCTATGAAGACTTGATTTACCTTTCATTTTACCCACCTTGCTTTCTCTTTCTAGTTCATTCCTTAGCCACTCAAAGTCACTGTATCTTCTTCTGACTGTAGATTCTTTCAATTTGAAGATAGGTAGATTTGTCTGAAAACAAGAACATAAATTATTGATTAGACAAATGTAGCAGTGAATCCAAGTCCCAACATCTGAGAAGAATGCACTTGTGACAACTGGCATAATTGGGAAGCTACTGAAGAGCACCTAGAGGTAACAAGGGGCTGTACAAAAGATGGAAAAGAAATTATCTGCAAGATGCTAGGTACCTGTTTTAGAAGCTGCATATCAACAAAGGGAGAATAGAAATAAAAAGGAGCAGGGCCTAGAGAAAGAAATAAAAGGTAGGAAGACAACTGAGTTGTTACTGCCCTTAACAATGTAAAGAACTGCAGAAACAATTGCAGCAGGAAAAGGTAGAGGGACAGAAGTTGGAAGAAAAGGTCAAGATGATGCTCATGCAGGCTCCCTGCCCACTGCCATGGTACAGATTAGAAAACTAGTAGTATCCCCTGAAGATCGGGATGGAGACATCTGGGGCGCTCCCAATGATAGTAGGCCAGAATACAATCCCTTGTTCTCCACAAATCCTCCTGAATATGAAGCCAGAGCCCTTGTTAAAATGAAGGAACTGTGGGTGGTCATCTGCAACACCTTGAGAACCATCCCCTGCAATTGACACATTTGCAAGAGAGACAAGAGCCAGGTGAAACTGGAGCTGAACACTTGGTGTGCATGCCTAGGTGCCAGTGACCAAATAATGCTGAGTGAGGACGAAGCAAATGGCTACTGGGGTCTGGAGTTCAATTTAGAACCTGATCCAGCAGATAAACTCAATTCTATCAAAAGCTGAGTAGCTTATTGTGCCAAAGGAATAAACACCATGAGCCAAGTGAACCCTCCATGATCTCCATTAAGGCTCTAAGTGAGATGCCTACAGCAGTCACAAAAGCTGCCTGCATAGAAGCTGTGCACAAAGGAGGGCCCCGTAATGTCCCACTACCTGCTACAATACATTTCCCAATGTCAGAACCACTGATTAGAGAAGCCTGGGCAATTCCTACACTCCACCTAGCTGCAAAACAAGACAAGATCAAGACAGACACAGAACACACTCAGGACTAGGTGATAACATTCAAAATGCCTGCAAGTGACTCCTTCCATGGGCAGAATTAATACATGGCATCATTACCTATAAATGGGAAATGGACTGGGATGATTTTTTTGCATCAGCCAAGAAAAAAACCCAGGGAGAAGACCACGAAGTAAGACTCATGAAACAGGGAACAGAAACTAGATTAGAGAGAAACAAATTTAAGAACCCACAAACAGCATCTCAAGAACAGAGGAATGAATTACAGAGGAATGCAGCAGCCTTAGGCATTCCCAGAGCCACAACTCAAGGTCAGCCTACTGGCATTATCTTTACCCTGACTGAAATATTCCAGAAACAAGATAACAGTGAAAGGAAGAAGTGTACTTCCACTCCTCCAGTGCCCAGGAAGGGAGACAGCCCCTTTCTTTTTCCTCCTTAAGGAGGAACTGCACAGCATGAAGTAAAAAAAATTAGTGTCTGGAAGGCAACTGGGCCTGCCTGTCCAGCAAGCAGAGGCTTATCACTAGAAAAGTGATGCTGGCCCATACATTCTAATTCCACTTGGTCTTCAAGGCCAATTGGTGAAGTTTAATAGATAAAGGAGCACAAATTTCAGTACTAACAGAACAAGATGCTGAGAAGCTGGGCATGTGATCCAGACAGCAAAGAGTTAAGATTACCAGTGTGACCAGAGAGTACATTGTGCCAGGCTGCCAGGGTCAACTCATGGCTCCTGGGCAAGAAGCACAGGTCGACTACTTGCTTTGCAATTAAAGAATTAAGAATCCCCATGAAAATATTTTAGGTTTCAATGTTTTAAATATACAAACCTGGTACCTGCCCAGCAGCAGCATGCAGCCCCTCAGCTCCCAGTAGAAATTGGGGGGTTGCAGTCCATGCAGTGCATGGACTCCATGCAGCCACTGCACCCCCTGATTCAAACAAAACTAACATAGCCCAGTATCCAGTTTCTACAAGGGCACAAACTGGAATTTCTGAAGTCACAGCTGATCTGGAGAAACAACATTATCTACAGAACCCACTCTCTACATAACTCGCCTCTCTGGCCAGTTTGGAAATAAGACAGGAACTGGAATTTAACAATTATTTGATTTTTGGTGCCTGGATGCTACTACAGCCCTGCTAACAGCTGCTCTATCAAATATTGCAAACTTAACAGCTACCTTGCAAGCAGCTCCACACCCATGGATGGTGGCACTAAACACAAAAGATGTTCTTTATCCTCCTCCTTCAAGGGAACCAAACAGAGAAGATTGCTTTCCCTTGGGAAGGAATACAATACACCTTAGCAGGCTCCCACAGGGATATAAACATTCACCCACAATTGCTCCTGTCACACTAGCTGAACTTTTATAGACAGTCTGACTCTCCCAAGATGTGAAACTGCACCAGTATTCAGATGATATTCTGACTGGAGGAACTTCCCCTGAAGGTGAAGGAAGTGGCAGCAGTGGTATGGCAAGCACTAAATAAAGCAGAAATTGAGATTCCACCCAGAAAATGTCAGGGACCAAGTAAAGTAGTACATGTTTTAGGTGCCAAGCTGCACAAGACCATGTTAAACACATGAGCATTTTGACAGGTGTCCTTACACTAACTTCTGTAAGAGTCTGTATTCCTTCTATTAATTCTTGAGGTGCAGGGTTATCCCATTGCTTTAATCCAACCTGCACATTATTTGATGAGCAGACATGGAGTGAGCAGTCTCCTAATGACATCCCCAGAATGAAAAGCTCCAAAATCACCATCTGAAGCTCAAATGCCATTGAGGTGGCAAACTGGCTGGAGTGTTACAAAAGTGTAGAAGTTATGACCTACTAAAAACAAGGGCCTGTAAGTGCCATACATCACCAGCAGTAACAGAATAAACCTTACTGTTGTCAGACTGCATGTTCACCATCTTATACACCTTGAAAGACAACTCCTGAAGTACCCTAAGAAGCTGCTGTTCACGTGGGATTAGTTATCCCCAGTTTCCTTGTTGGCAGAAGCACAGAAGTTGTTCTCAGCCAATGCCTTCTGGTTTTGTTGGTTTATTTTACAAGTTGTAAGCCATCTCACTCAGCTTCTGGTCCCAGTTTGAGTGGGTATATATCTGTAGGACATAATTTGTAGGCTGTTATGCTTAAGCCATCACTGAGTGATACTTTTGGCTGCTCAGAACAGGTTTAATTGTAGAGATACTTGACTGCACTATGCAAGCCCATGACTACAGGCCATTGTATCACTGCCAGCCAATAACAAGGTTTTGGCTGCCACAGTTCAAAAGCACTTGAGAAGTTAGTTGCCTACTTTCACATTATGCTATTTAGTCTGTAATTTACAGATGATAAAGTATAAAGCAGTATTTTGTTATGAAATCTTATTGTTAAGTGTTTGAAAGTATTCAAACCCTCCTTCCCAGGTAACAAACATTGTTGATTGTACTAGTGACTAATAATAAAATTGCACTTAAGACTATTATGTCAGAAGTCTGGCTTTATAAATAAACACTCAACTTGAGGATAAGAACACTCTACTCCACAGTGAGCAAAGCTAGGTCCCCCAGAGTAGATGGAGACACCCAGAAGTGAAGTAATGGATTATTTTCCTCCAATTTCTCCAAGCTATTGGCTTTTTAACCAAGTTCAACTTTCCACATTACAACATCAACTCTTTGTCAATGTCTTGGGTAGAAAGTCCTTTACAGTATTTAAGATACAGGCTCTCACCTGCAGAATATATTTCTCTCTCCTCTCAAGTTACTTACAAGAGAGATTAGAACAGGATAAAAGCAGCTAAAAAACAATGAGTTCCCAGGTCTTCAGGAACTCTTTTAATGCTTCTGGGCATGAAGTCCATAAAGTTAATCTCTAAACAACACACCAGGCTGACAGGTACAATGGGGGGGGATAGAAGTGCCAGTTGAGCTCATTTTACTATCTACATTTCCTTTTCAACTTTTGACATGCTAGCCCAGCTAGCAAGCTGGAGAAAAGGACAGTTAGAGTGCTTGTTTCCCCTTCAAGTTGAAAAATTGTGTCCAATTTTGATCATTAGCACTGGCAGTGTTCAACTTGAAGTGTATGCTCAAATGCTCCCATTAAATAAGCAGCTTACAAGTTATAACTTGACCACTACATGCTAAAGGAAAGTGTCTCCCCTGTCCTTTGGTCTGGATATTAATTAGAGCTCTCTGCTGAACTTCCTGTTCCTTAAAACCCAGAAACTGTAGCAATTCTCCTTCCTCCAGAAGTTAGTAGTGATAGAGCAGTGTTCCTCAGAAACACAGCTGTTAGAAAAGGTCTATTTTAGAAGTGCAGTTTGGGAGTCCTGTTTTATCCTGGTTTATCTGTTTACACCTTAGTTCCTATTTTTTAATTCAGGACATATTCACACCTGAAGATACTGTATGTGCACCTCTCACTGAAGATGATTACTCTGAGCAGACCACTTTTTCCTTCAGTAGGAAGGGTTTCTGCATGTCCCACTGTCACCATCTACCATGAACAGGTGATTTTCCTTAAGCAAGCCAGACAGCTGTTGAAGCATGGACTATCACTGGGCAAAAATTTGGTAGAAGGAAACAACTCTAAGGTGTCAAAAGAACCTTTCAATTTCTATTGAAGTGTCACTTCAGCACCACACAGCACATTAAAGTTATTCTCAGCTTCACAGTTTGTTGAGAATTGTCTTTGTTTAGTCACTGGGGTGGCAGTAGCCATTCTGAACACTGTTGATGCTTTGCTTGCCTGCTAGAGCAGAGATAAGGACTAAGGCACAAAACTTGAAGTTAAGCTACTTCCATTTTTACAAACACTTCTCCCCGTGCTTGCTGGGCATCATAGTGTCAGTTTTCTGGCCTGCTGATCTGCTAAACCTACTGCCATGAAGCTCATGATCCTGTTTGGCACAAGCCCTGGAGCACAGCTCATGCCTCTGATAAATTCAATATAGTTACTGCAGCAATTGTTTCTTCTCCAGTGTAATAATTAGTCTCATTTTTATCAAAAAGCATTTTCAACAGCTTTCTAGTCCGAAATAATGCCTCCTAGGAGTTTGAATGCAAGTCCTCAACCCAGAAGGATTATGCATTACCTGAGACATCAGACAATGAAGAGTCACTAGTCAGAATTGCAGATAAAGCATCATTCCAGGAGGACCAATAAACCAGCTCTGCACAAGTCCCACACAGCCTGAAGTCCTAAGCACAGAAGGTTACTAAGACATGACAGGTCCTGTCCAGGACTGTTTCTGTATCAGACTATATGTGCACACCCATTAGGTTTTCTCTGCCTACTGTCAAACTAACAGTCCATGTGCTGCTGGGTGAGTTAATGGCCAAGCCAGTGCACTGGAAAAAACATGGTCAGAATTGGTGCCAAGTTAAATTACACAGCTAAACAGCATCTGACAAACCTAGACCCTTAAGTCACTCCTCTATTCTTCTACTCAGAGGCCAAACAAGTTTCTACAGTCGTTTGGCTACTGTTCAACAAACTGGTAATGGGAAAGCAGTGGTTGACTGCAAAACCTCTCTTTACAGCCTAAGTACTAGTACTAGGCAATACTGCCCACTCAGCTGCAGATTCACAGCTCTCCAACGCAGCCATTCTGGTACACAAGTTACCTTAAATGCTGGAGGAAAACTAGAGCACTTTATTTAAAATACATTAGCTTATAATTCAAAGCAATTTTAAGTGTTCTGTTATCTAGACTAGTTTAATTCATCCAGTGAGTGGAAAAAGACTTGCAAATAGCCAGGCTTGCTCCTACCAATTTGTTTCCAGTCATAAATTGAAAGGAAACAGCACTGGGTTCCTTCAAAGAGCATGCTGACAACTCCACCAGGCTGACTCTGAATGTCACAGCAGGCCAGTCCACCCCCACAGCTGCAAGAACTCCACAGCTGTGGCTGTCCAGGATAGTTTGAGGTAAATTGGATCCATTCCTCATTTGCCAATCTAACACTCAGCAGCAGCACTGCACTGCCCATGTCTCCCACTCCTAACAGACAGAGAATACAACTGCACTGTTGCCATAGCACCTACTTTGATGTAGTATTTTCAAGTAGGTTATGGTAGCCTTGATACAACTCTATTTCCATTAAAATAGAGCAAAATAAAGCACTCTGCTCACTTTTGATACAAGTTTGGGGCCTTGACTCTCAAAAGCTAAGTTCAAGCTTCTTGCTAGCTCCTCACACAAGCTGTAATCTTTATCAGGAGGCTACACCCTTTGATTACACTTAGTCAGCTCTGGGGTATTAGAGTAAGAAGCATGCAGGGTGGGTAAAAAAGTATTCTAGTTTCCTTAAAGCAAGAGCCTGCTGTCCTGTAGTACAAGAAACTGGCTCCAGCAGTCCATTTATTGCAGAAACCTTGCCAGTGGCTTGTTTCCTTCCTGACTTGACATACCCAGCTACCTCCCTATTTCCTACAATTATAAAAAACAAGAAAGGTGGCAAACAAGCTCCAAACTTCAGTTGCCAGAAGTTTACATTTTTGCTGTGTACTTGACTGAATAAAACCTCTTTCCCCACTGCAAAGGGTCAGATAAGAAGTTGTTAGTTTTCTAAGTTTCAGAGCTTTTGATCAAAGCAGAGTTCTACCTCCCCTTTATCCACTTCATGTTCAGGTAGGTGTACTGAAGGTACATGACATGCAAAAATCTAAAGTTAACACTGGAAAAATCTGACCATATGTGTACAACCAAGTTTTAAACAACACTGTCTTAAGCTATGTCAAGAACTGTAGAGCTTCCCACTCCACAGTACTGAGACAGAGTTAGGATGCTTTCCATCTTTAAGACCAAGGTAGCAAAAACCTAATAGCAATACAACAACAAAGACTATCATAGGATGGTTTGGGTTGGAAGGGACCTCAAAGATCATCCAGTTCCCAACCCCCTGCATGGGCAGGGACACCTCCCACTAGACCAGGTTGCTCAGAACCCCATCCAACCTGCCCTTCAACACTTCCAGGGATGGGGCTTCCACAGCTTCCCTGGGCAACCTGGCCCAGTCTCTCACCACCCTCACACTCAAGAATTTCCTCCTCATGTCTCACCTCAATCTCCCCTCCTCCAGTTTTAATCCATTCCCCCTTGTCCTCTCACTACAAGCCCTTGTCCAAAGTCCCTCCCCAGCTTTCCTGGAGCCCCTTCAGGCACTGGCAGGTGCTCTGAGGTCTCCCTGGAGCCTTCTCTTCTCCAGGCTGAACAGCCCCAACTCTCTCAGCCTGTCTCCAGAGCAGAGCTGCTCCAGCCCCTGAAGCATCTTTGTGGCCTCCTCTGGACTCTCTCCAACAGCTCCATGTCCTTCTTCTGTTGGGGGTTTCAGAGCTGGGCACAGTATTCCAGGTGGGGTCTACCAAGAGCCAAGTAAGGGGGGAGAATCCCCTCCTCCCTTGACCTGCTGGCCACGCTGTTTTTGATGCAGCCCAGGACATGGTTGCCTTTCTGGGCTGCAAGTGCACATGTCCAGCTCAGTCTTTAAACAAGAGTTAACCTTTGCCAAGTTCAATGCCTTGAGCAGAGTTGCTCTATGAAAGATGGCATCAGGTTGTCTGGGTTTTTGCTAAGCAGCATCTACCATCACCTGACCAAGTTCACCAACACCATGAGCAGTCAAACTATGGTGTGCCACCGTCTAAAGGCTCAAAGCAGGATAAGTCTAGAAAAACAGATTGTTTAGAGATTCTTTATCCTTCAGGTTCCATGCTCTGAAGCCAAAGGTAAAAACTGGAGCCCACTTAAAGGACACATTCAGGCAAAGGCTTTTACAACACCCAGACAGAATTTGTACCTAGATAATTACTTCATGGCCAGCAAGCTAAAGCCTCCTTTGAAACACCAGATATTCTTTTCAAAAAGGAGGGGTTGCTTCTCTTACACAATTGCAGGGTCCAACTGCCATATGCTCTGGTTTGTCATGTTACCATTCATTCCTCATTGAGGATGAGCAAAATGGGATCACATCAAGTTGATGCTTCAGCCTCACTAGCTGCCATCTACCAGCTATGATGAAATGAGGCTGACAAAATTCCACTGAATTGATCCCACTGATAGCTTTTAATTGGAATAAAAGTTTTAATGTGCTTTCTGAGCTAGAGACAGTCCAGTAACCCTACGACTTCACAACCATGCAAGAAACACCTAACAGCCACAGAAAGGCTGAGAGCCTCTCTTCATTCATTTGTAGCACATCTTAATGCTTAAGGGGTGCTGCAGCTTAGGCCCATAGAAATAGTCTCTGAAGCTTTATTTCCAGGCATAGAGGTGGCTTGAAACCACTTAAGCTATAGCTTCATTTTCTTCTGGGTTTTACAGTAAAGCTGCTACAGACCAGCTTATAGTTATACTTTCAAGATCAACTTTGTGGTCAAAACAAACTATTCTGTTACATGCCCCAGAACATCCTCCCATGACAGACGTTTTGAGCTGGATTCTCAAGAAGTGGCCACAGAAGGAACACATTCACAGATCTGCTTTCAGTTGGTATAATATTTGTTTTTATACTTTGACCAGAACATGAGGGCTTCTCCACCCTTTTCACATTAGAAAAGTTACAGCAGCAACAGCAACTTCAGACCCTTCACTTGGTGCTACAGCTTCACAGGGCATTTGGATTATGTACTTGCTAAAACAGCCTCCAGCAGTGCAACTGGCATTGTATTAGCAAGTGGAAAAAAAAAAAAACTTTAAAGAAAATACTTCTCCTACAGTTAGAAGCTCATACACTGCATTGCTGATTTCCCCAGACAAAAAACAGTAAAGATCTGACTGCTCTAAGTTCAAGCTCACACTTTTTTGGCAAGCTGTCTAAAAATAGAGATGTATCAAAATGCTCTGGCATCACACGCCTACCTGGATCCCAGCCATCTGTCCTATAAAGATTAGTCATTGTTCTGTTTGATTCTGGTCTGTTCAGCACTGTATCAGACCACACTCTTCATATACAACAATCAAGGCCTGCATTTTACATGCAGAAATAAAGAGCCCAAGTCACCAGCTAAACTAATATATTAATAAGTTCTATTCAGAGGCTTGGTTATTTTATTTACACAGTAACAGACATCAACACCAAACTAGTTCAGTACCTTTGGACTAGGCTCTTGAACCTAGTTTAATCAAAAACCTCTACAGAAAAATCAGCTGCTCAGAGCAAATACAGGACTGTTAAGTCCACTCTCCTTGCTTCAGAAGTTTTTAGTCCGAGCCGTTCCACTTCTCTGTACCCCTAGTCAGAAGGCTAAGAATTTCTTAGCCTTTCAGCTATCCTTTCCTGAATTACTGCTCCATGGAACAGTTAGTGTTTCTAAAGGTGCAGTCCCTGGGCTGTGGAACAGAAAAACAGTTGCCTGAATCAGTGCATTTTTATACTTCGGAGTCTAAAAACACCTGTTAGCAGTGTCTAGAATAGGGTATTAAAAGAGTAATTAACTACAGTTAGAGCAGACTTACAGCGTGCTGCAAGATTTGCAGAAGTAGAGAAACAGAAAATTAGTGCTGATTTTGCATCCCTAAACACATCCACACCAAGTCAGTGTTTAGTCATTACTCCATCACAAGCTTCACTGTGAAACTGAACAATGCTAAAGTCAACGAGATGCACCAACAGATTCAATTCTTCTCAGGGTGGGAGAAGAGTCTAACTTCAAAGCCTGCCAAACACATGAAGAACAGGGAATTTGTTACTGTTCCAGGAGAGAACATTTCAAAGACACATTCACCAGATCAAGAGTTCTGATTTGCAAAACCATGGCATAAGACAAGTGTCTTCTGAGCAAGTTATTCTTCCAGTTCATTTACCATCTCTCTCTGACTCGATCTGATCACAGAAGTCCAACTCAAATCAATCAGTCACTCAAGTCAGACTACTATAAATACATTGAAATGCAAATACTGCATCCAAGCTAGGTCTAGAAAAAGGGGTTAAGATGAGAACAGACTTTCAAAAGCAACTCTAATTTAGCTGTACTTTGATATACTTCCTCAATCCTTTGAGACCAATAATATTCTTAACACTGCAGGCACTTCACAGCCTGTGTGTTCACTTCCTTCCCCACACTGGGCCTACGTAGTCAAGTACCTCTGCAGGTCTGCAGAAGTCTTTCTGCAGAAGACAGTGACTGCTGCATTCAAGAGCACTGGTGCCACCCAAGTGATGCATTTCCCAACACCTGGAAGCTCAGCACCAAGGCAACACTTTTCTACACCTGGAGACAAACCACTGAGCTGTGGAACCTCAGAAGCTGAGGTGTGCCTTAGTGCTGAGATCAATCACACTGATTAGAGGCAACAGACCACTTAACATTAAAGAAAATAATTAACAAGACAGGCTTTTTGTTTAACCTTGGTTTGATTAAGAATTTTTTAACTACTTGGACCAGCAGCTCCTGTTACAGGTATTTAATTTCAGATCTGTCAGTTTGACTATTAATGACTTTTCTGCAAGTTCTCTCTAACTGTAAACAGATTAATTTAACCTTTTAGCACATGTGACAAACCCAACTAAAGTGGGCAGCACAGAAGTCACTTCTACAAAAACAAGAATAGATTAAATAGTGCTAACAAAGGGATATATTCCCCAGATGTAGCCTTTCCAAATGCTTTGTTGACAGTATTTAACCCATGTGCTTATCTCCTACAGCACTGCTTTCCAGTGGGTGTAGGGCTCTGAAGTGTGTCACCAGTTGCTGGGATCAGAGTTGGCTTGTAAAGCTTTGAACTCTTGTCTCCTTAAAGGATTTAGCACCTGAAGCTGTTGCACAGAATCTGTTTAAGTAAAGATGTTCCTGCTGACCTACTAACTAGGAAAACTATTTGTCTCAACTATAGAGGTTAAATGATACCTAGAACTGGACTGAGCACTGCAGACGTGCTGTAGGATAAGAATATGACAACTGTCACTTTTCTACATTTGCTTCTTGGGATTCAGAGAGAGGACTGGCTTACAGCCCATAATCAGTAACAAGTATTCACACGCCCTTGTTGAAGAGTGTTGACTGCCCAAGCCCATCCTGAAAAGGTGTAACAAACAGAAGGGAACCACCAGCCCTCTGATGGTGGTTCATCAGCCAGCAACTGGTAAAGGCTCATAAGACACAGCATGTGCCATGCAAAGGTATTTACATTGAGAACTTCACTGTTGGCTCACAATTCTCCTCAAGAGATGAGGGCAGTGGTGGGTTGCATTACTTTAGCAGACTAGTTGTTTATGTTAGTTTTATCCACAGCACAGCCACCATACCATCATCATTTAGATATTTTAAATGTGATGACCGATTTATCGGATTTTATTTCACTAGAAAAAGCACTTGGAGCTTTGTACCCTACTGTGCTGTTTCAGCTCGCCCTAAGTCTTCACACAAAGGATACTTTAAAATGGTACAAACTCACGACTTAATGCTGCTGATGGAAGCAAATTCTCAAGTACACTGTCAAGGACATGACACAATCAAATCTGCTATTTTAGCACTGCAGGGTGGCATTTTCTATCATTTACCATTACTGAACACAGCATTTGACTTTCACTGCCAAGCTGCACTGCACTGGCACACTGCATGCCTCATCCTGGTTGCTACAGTGGAAAACTTTGTCATCACCTTGTCCAGTCTGCCAAGAACTGAACATTATTCAAAGCAAGATCAGGCTTGGAAAGTCAATATTTTGTCCAACTGAGCACCTGTTAGGTAAGCTGTCCCACAGGAAGGGCTGCATAGGTTCTACCTGCAGCACTCTGAGAGCTTAACTGCTTGTTGAAGTATTTATTTATGCCTTTACCACAATGCACAGCCACCCTACAACCCTGAGACACACCAGGAAAGACTCTTCTAAGTGCTGAAATACAACTGACTTGCTTATCCAGCAGCATACAATTGAGCAGTCTACCCACAACTTCCAAGCTCCCCGTGAGGCTTTCCAGCTTCTACCAGAAGTACAGCAACACAAGAACTAAAGCATGAAGTTGTTGCCCTTGTTGCTTTCCAAGCAACAGACATGGTTCAGCAGCAACACCAGTAGAAAGCTTGACAAGAAAAGCTTTGGGGGGAAGTCAAAGGGGGTACATTTAGGTCAGACATCAGGAAGAAATTCTTCCCCATGAGGGCAGTGAGGCACTGGCACAGGTTGCCCAGGGAGGTTGTGGCTGCCCCCTCCCTGGAGGTGTTCAAGGCCAGGTTGGATGAGGCTTGTGCAGCCTGGTCTGGTGGGAGGTGTCCCTGCTCATGGCAGGTAGGTTGGAAACTGATGATCTTCAAGGTCCCTTCCAACCCAAACTATCCTATGATTCTATGATTACTCTGCAGTATTTCACACAAGTACCTTTTGCAAGGTGTTAGCTATCAAACATTGGCCAGCAAGCTCAGCCTTTGCAGAAAAAGTTAAGCTTTGAGATTCAGACAAAGCAATTAAGATAGAATTACCCTTGGACCAAATTTGTAAACACCACGACAAATGTCCAAGACTAATTGCTTCAATGCTACCTTGAACCTCAGTGTCCTCTCTGACAAGACTTCTGGCTTAGTGTCACCTCCAGCCATAACACAAGGCTGTCCAATAGCTTGTACCAGAACTCAGCAGCAGTTAAGCCATCCATTTCCACACCACTTAACATTTTAACATTGGTGTCAGTTGAAGACATAGCTTCCCAGATATGACAAGTAACTCCCTCCACCTTCTCAGGTTTGTTCTGCTGCCACTACTAGGGGAAACTGCACATTTCAGCATCTACTTTCTGTGCCCACGAGCAGTGGTCAAACCACAAGGCAAGCTTGTGGCTCTTCTCTGCCACACTCCAACAAGCAGCCCATAGTACAAGGCCTATCTTTTAGCAATACAATCCTACAGCAACTCAAGTTCAAACTCCTCTCTCAAGCCAAAACTTGCATATTAGCAACATGGTCTCTGTTCTGCTGAGAAGCAGGTAATTGATACAAGTTTAGACAGTGAAGGTGATTCTGCATGACTTGTATTACCTGCTCTGTAGCCTTCCAGCCTGCAGAGACATAAAACTCAATTTCATAGTTCATGATACCTATGAAAGTCTACACCATGGATGCACTATGTGTACTGTAGTACACAACTGGAAAGGGAATCATCTTTTTAAGAGGTAGTTCTATAGAAAGTCATGCAGAGATGCAAGTAAGGAAGGTGAAGGAAGCAATGTTTATATAGTAGTCAGACTGGGAGCAAGAACAGAGAAAGATCATAGCACTATCACAGTGTATGTTTGTTCAAGTCACTTCTAGGTCTTCTTTATAACAGGAATCCAGAATTTTCTACCCTAAACAGCACATACACTAAGAGCAACCTGTCTCAAAACCCGTTTTTCTGCTTTCCTTTCTGCTGAAGTACTTCAGTTGGAGATTGTGAGAGACCAGCTGTGATAGTAAAGCTATACAAGACAGTGGACTCAATCAAAGATATAAAAAAGATAAAATTGTAAGAGAGCATCTTTCTCAACCCAACTTAATCCCTGGCAGCACACACTAGAAGAGTGACCTGCCTTAAGTCTCTACCAGCCACAAGCAAAGATCATGCCATAGATATTCCATTTTTCTGTCCACTCCTCCAGGCTGTGTTTATGAAACTAGAAAGACCAGGGAACATGGTAATGACTCCACACAGCTTTTCTCAAGCTCAAGGCCTTTGGAGCAAGTTAATGAAAACAGCCCTCCCAGCTAGGAAGGAGTCTAGTGCTACTAAGAAAAAGTATTTGACAGGACGCAGAGAGAAACAGCCTTACTTATTTGGCACTCTGTATTTCAGGTACAGAAGAAAACAGGAAGGTCTCCCTCATACACACTCACCTTATCACTTCAGCTAGCTTTGATCTAACACATGTGCCCACTAGACTTATTTACACATTCTCTAAGGGTTTTTCAGGCTGCTGGAATCCTGAACTTCACCTCCTTTCAAGAGCAGATCCACCCATATTACTACATCTCAGGCAGTTGAGAGTTGCCCTCTTCTATTTACCTCAAGACAAACAAGCTCACAGTACAGTGACCTGAAGGACAGGAGGGCGATAGCCCGCCACCGCCACCCCAGACACCCCTCCCGGTTACATAAGAGGCGGCCGGAGCCCCCGGCGGAGACCAACACCGACACACAGGGTCCCGTTCGCTTTCTCTCGCAGGCAGGGGCCTGGGCCGGGAAGGCGGGACCGGCCCCTCGGCGCCCAAGAGCGGGTCGGCCCTTCGCCGAGCTCCAGGGCCCCCCGCCACCGTCCCGAGCCGGGCCGGGCCCTCACCTTGACGCGGATCTCGTAGGTGGTGAAGCGGCCGCGGCCCACCCCCACCGTCTGCGGGTTGCCCACGTCGATCTCCAGGAAGTTGCTAGGCGGCCCGTAGGCGTCGTTCAGATTCTGCGGCTTGCTGATCAGCCGCCGGGTATCCGCGATCGTCTCGGCCATGGCGGAGCGGGCACCTCCCCCCGCTGCGGAGCGCGGCAGGAGGCAAGCAAGCGAACACCGACCACCAACACCCCCAGCACACCGCGCTGCCCGCCCTCTTATCCCCCCGTGGCCAGCTGACTGCCCGGCAACGCGCACCCACGCCGCAGCCAGCGGATGCGCCCACCGCCCGTGCGCAAGGCAGGCTGGGTATTGTAGTCCTCAGCGGCTGCCCGCTGGCTACGCCGGGCGCTGCCGCCCATCTTCCGAACTACACATCCCGGCGTGCGCGGGATGCGTGGTGCGTAAGCGTGTGAGCTGTGTCTGGGGCCCGCCCGCCAGGGGAAGGGCGCGACGGGCCGGGCGCAGATCGTGGGGTCGGCTCGGCTCCAGCCCGTGGCTCCACGGGGGGTGGTCCCGGGCTTGCCGCAGGTTTCTCACTTTGGGATCTGCAGTGAGTCCCCTTCTCTCGTCCAGGGGAAGAGCTCCTGTGCGGGTCGGGGCGGGGGTTGCGGCCCCCAGCGGTGCGGGCGACCCCGGGGCGGCTTGGCTGGGCCCGACCCCCCATGAGGCCGAGGCCGCTGTTGATGCGGTAGCACGGATTAAGAGCATAGACAGGCGACGGCGATGCGGTTCTGGCAGCGCAGCAGCAATCTAACCCTTTCTTTTTTAAAACCAAAGAAGGTTTTAAGGACAGATGACGATAATAATGCGTTACTCCCGGCTACAGCTTTTCACCTGCAGCCCTTACCGAGTGCAGAAAGGAAGGGCTCCTGTTCCTTACAGGTGGGGAACCCCAGGTGGGTTAGGTCGGTGTGTTGGCCAGAAACATAACCTAGGTCTTGGTGTTAAAGAATAAGAAAATTATTTTTGCGACAGCATTGCCAATGGATATGAACAAAAATGTGTGTATCAAGACCAGGGAAAAAGGCAATGCTATAATCAAGATAAGTGGTGAGAGCCAGGATGAAAAGACTGGGTAGGAAATGCTGTATATGAAAGGTGTTGGGCAGAGGGGATTGGCCAGGTGCAAATGTAGGCTGGAGGAGATGCCACCAAAAGCTCTGGGTTGAAAACAAAGGCTAGGTTATTGACACAAGCTGCAAGCAAGGTGGCAATGTTGTCTGTAGTAGCATTAAAGCTTTTAGAGATTTCTTTAATTTTCACAAATGATACGCATTTAATAGTAGTGTAACCAACTGGCCCATATTTTATATCTTCAAATCTTACAAAAATTAAGAGTTCTGTCACATTTCGTTCATAAGGGGCAGGAAAGGAAAATCGTATTTACAGAATAATTTTTTAAATGTATTTTAGTAATTGGAAGAGAGAAGGAGAGAAGGGCAATGGAGAGAATTGTTCCCTTCCAAGATATAATAAGGTCTTTGATTGATTCTTCAGTACCTGATTGAAGTAGATATTGTGTAATGATAGAAGAAACATTGCCAAAAGAAGTGGAATGTTTTACCTTCTTGATGCACCTAGAACATCAGTGAATAAAAATTATGTTAATCCACTGCAAATATTTCTAATTACATCTTTGAGGTCTGGCAGGCTTTTTTTATCCATTAGCAGCACCCCTCCAATGATTAAATGCATATATAATTTTCCTTCCTTCCTTATGAAGGAGTTTTGGTGACGATCCATTACTATCTGTGTAGATATTATTTATATTTAATATTTATTATTATTTCTCCCCCTTACTAGTGCACCTTCCAGACTTCCTTTCTTTCTGCTAATAGCTGCCAACTACTCACTTTATAATTATAAAGAGAAATTAAACTGACAGAGTTTCACACAGTGGGAGTGAAAGGGAGCTTTACCTCAAATATACTAGTTATTAAACTGGTCTTGCAGCAAGGCAAGAAAAAAAATCATTAATTCTGCTGAGATTCCATATGCATGCATATGGATAGTCTTTTTGTTTGTTCCACAACCTATGCTACCACATCTGACTGCAAATGTGAAACTAAAAGCACGGATATTAGATATAATATGTATTTTCTGCCTCCTGGCCAAGCCTGCTTTCACCATGTATTCCAAAGAGACAAAAATGCCAAATAGTGTAGGAAGTTAGATGAATCAATAATATCATTGCTTCTCATGCCAGATAAATAAAATAGAGTGAGGCTTAAGTTGAGTGCTGTTCTTGTGGGCACCACCTCAGCACCACTGTTGTGGCTGCTCTTCCCACCAGAGGTAACTGGTGGTGGAGCCCTGTGGAGACAAGCTACAGGCAGTGTGAATGCTGTAGTGCCCGTGTGTCAGTAGCAGGGGTAAGGAAGGAGGTTACAGGGATTTGGTGAGGACTCCCATCTCTGGTTTTCTTCTCATTGAGGTCAAATACAAATCCTCTGAAACCTGGGAGACCAAGGGGAAGATGCTCCCCTAACATCACGTGAAAGCCTGCATGCCACACGGGCTAATTAGGCAAAGAGAAGGAGCAAAGGTGGGGGAAAATCAAAGTCCTGGGAGCCTCCTTGTTTCCCTTCAACCCTCAGAAAATGCATTTGTTTATTTTGAATTGTGTTTCTGATGTTTTTTGTGATCCATAAGCCACATCAACTATCTGTAATTGCTTCTACTCACTAGAAAGGTTTTTCTCTTGGGATGAAGGTGAGCATGAATTCGGAAACAAAAGTTTCAATTCTTATTTTGACACGAACTTTGGGCCAGATGTTGAATCTGGTGGGAGAGAGGTCAGCTGTGTTTGTAGGTCCAAAGATTAGATGTAAGAAATCAAGCGTTCAGAGGAACAGCAACGAGATCAGGTACTCAGGGATCTGTTACTACACATAATTTATTCAACTATGACACAAAGATTTTCTGGCATCACTTCAAATGGCAATATGAATAGCAGAGTCTCATAGCATGAACCCACAGCAGCACAGGTATTAATGGATGGTTCATTCTCCAGTTTGGTACAATAATACCTCTCGAGTAGTTTTTTGTTCGTTTCTTCCTTTTTAAAAGAAAAAGTCACATTTAACTGGGAAGGAAACCAAATCTTTCCATTATCCAGTTAGGACTCTTCTGCCAATGCCCAGGTTAACCCATCTTAGCCAACACAGGCGTATTTGTCAAAACTTGTGGGGAATGCTGACTCAGGATAAGGCAAAACCCACAAGCACTGAATGAATTGTGCAATGCTTCATGTGGAAAAATAACTTCCTGATCCCTGCATTAGCTGCCAGTGCTTTGAAACGTGGTGTTGGAATATCTGCATTGTGTACTTAGAGAACCATAGAATCCTGGAATGGCAGGTTGGAAGGGACCTCAAGGATCATCTGGTCCAACCTCTCTAGGTACTACTATAGTTATGAGGTGGCTCAGCACCCTGTCAAGCTGAGACTTCAAACTGTCCAATGTGGGGGAACCCACCACTTAATCTGCTAGGTAAAATATTAAGCATATAAATATAATTTCTAATATCCATATTATATATGTGCTATATTCAGATTTATTTATTCTATTGAGTTCCTCTTCTCCCTTCTTACACAGTATTATCCCTTTCAATAACAGATGATTCTCATGCAGGCTTCTAGATTCTTGATGTTTAAAACGTCATCTACCACCTCGTGGTGGTAATTTCTCCTGTGAACTCCTTGTTCTGAGAGATGCTGAGTAGTGCCCGTGCAGCTGCAAAACTGCAATGAATTTCTAACACATTGAGCTTTCTCAGCTGCCTGAGATGCAAGCTGTAAAACCAGTGAAAATGGCTGTAAGTCATAAGTCTGGGAACATTTATGCAGCTTTATTAATCTGAGGCTTGATAAGCAATGTAGACTATTAATAGCATATTTGATTGTCTCAAAATGATTAGGTTATTATCAAGTTTACTCCAGGGTGCTTTGACATAATCCCAGGAAAATGGCTTGTGATGGGAACTGTGTTGATGAAAACCAGCCACAAAATCCATTTGCATAGAGACAGCTGGATGGTCAGTTCTGTATCAGAAGTACACGTATGTTTGGGAGCCAAAGTTGTCTCCCGTGGTGGGAATGTCGTGGAGCTTTGCAGGCAGGTAAACCCTGCCCTCCTTCTGCTGAACCTCAGAGAGTGTTTGGCAGAGACCCAAAGACTCCTGAATACTTAACATCCCTACAGGGTTCAGCACTTCAGGGTTTCTAGGAGGAGTGCAGTTCATACCACTAGAGGCCAGAGGGGGTTTATTAAACCCCTGATTTTTATTCCTGTTAAAGACAATCTGCACTTTTGGCTAGCTGGCAGACTAGTAATAATAATGCAGCTGGGCTGAACAAATGTCAATTTAATTACTGCATTGTTGCAATGTCACCTTTTGGGAGGCGAGTAAAGGTTCAGGTACAGGGAATGAAGCACACAAACACTACAGGATGGATCAGTATCTGTTACAGGGCATCAACCCTGCTGAGGTACAGAAGTGTACTTGAAAGTCCTGTTCATTTAGGGTAACACCAAAACGTGGTTTTGCCAAGTGCTTAGAGCCACTGCAGATCAGTTCCTGGGGTGTGCAATACAGTGTGGTGGCATTTCAGAGTTTGCCAGTGGGTAGAAGACTCAGCATTGCAGAAGGTTTATTCACTTAGGTAGAAGATGTCAGAATAGACCCAAGTGGGAAGTTTGGATAACGAGGTTAAGAAAAAAACAGTGACAATTTAAATAAATCAGATGGGTTTTTTTTGCTGAAGATTATGCTGTCATTTTCTCCAATTATTCTTGACATTTCACCCATTCGTATTGTGATCTGAGTTAATAATGGAAGAAAAAAACAGCTCTAGTTGCCTTGTTTATTCTTTGTTCTCAAGGAGATAAGCTGTTTATAAAGATAAGTTATTTGTTATTTAAATCACTTACTGAAGTTGTTTGCTTCCTTGTTTGAGTTTCTAAAAATATTGCAACAATTGTGATGCATCTTTGAGACATCTATTCAACTCACTATGGTTTGTACTGAAAATCATTCCTGAATGGGCACAGGTGTTGATAGCTGTAACAGGCTAGAATGAGTCAAAACCAATAAATGCTCAATAAAGGAAAGATGAAAGAAAATGCACTGAAAACATCTCTTTTAATTGGCACTTTAGTTCACTACTTAATTAGTTTTATAGCACTGAAGATGTGTCTGGAGCAACTACATATTTTAAAACAACTGAACATGTTAGAATAGAACCTCAGTCACTTAGTATTTTAAAGATCATAAACATTATTTTTTAAAATTAGCAATACTATTCAGGATATAATAATCTGTTTGCAAGCCATTCTATAGTGCCCTGTTGCAACATTTTGCTTTACTCTTAAAAACTTAATGTCAGAATAAGGTATAGGAATTCTGACATTGCCAAACCAGAAGTCAGGTAAAGCATTTCCCTGGCACTTTCACCATGAGCAGACATAGTGCTATTTCTTGCACAATGCAGTCTGTAGGCAATATCTTTTGAAGTCCCATCCTGACCTTTGGGTGTATTTCAGATGGGAAAAGAGGGCCAGCCCATAAACAGGCAAGTATTATTCTTCACTATGATGGTGGTGAGAGCCTGGCCCAGGTTGCCCAGGGAAGCTGTGGAAGCCCCATCCCTGGAAGTGTTGAAGGGCAGGTTGGATGGGGCTCTGAGCAACCTGGTCTAGTGGGAGGTGTCCCTGCCCATGCAGGGGGCTTGGAACTAGATAATCTTGAAGGTCCCTTCCAACCCAAACCATTCTCTGTATGATTAGAGTTAGTGATTCCTGGGTGCCAGTGCCTTTCCCTTGGAGCACCAGCTTTGTTTTGCATTCTGCCTTTCTGTCAAAAGAGCTTTGTAGTCACACTGAAGGTGGTTGCATCAGACAGGTACCTCTGGAAGGAGGCAGGCCATCAGCATTCTCCCAGGCCCTCAGGAGCCCCACGTGGGTATCACAACTGATAGGCCAAGGACAAGACTTTCCGTGTGCTAAGCACACACCAGCCATGCGGGGCTGAATCAGCCTCTAGGTTTTGGTTTATCTTCAGGGAAATTGCTTTTACATTAATATACATCTTGCTGTTGCGGTTTAAATACACATTCATAGGCATTAAAGTGGTTGTACAGCTAATGTGCATAGAGGCTGTAATTCCGGCCTGGAATATTTGTCCTTAATATGTTACAAATACTTGTTCTTAATATTTTATGGTACATGCTTTTACAGGTAAACAACACAATCTATAGATCACTGACAAACGCAGATTCAGTTGCCAAAACTAAAAAAAACCCACCTAGTTGCCAAGCTGGCAAGAAAACTACCGCATGAGATACAGCCACCCTGCAACGAGATGCAAATCACAGACAACAAGGAAGTTGTTCGGCAAATTGGAGCGCGTGTATGAGAGCAGTAAGATCCTATAAATGGCACCAGTGTGGCACTTGGTGTGAGGTGCGGTTTGTGCCGATTGGCCGAAGTGGCTGCGTTCTCCGTGGCCCAGGGGCAGGCACGGCCGGGCCTGCGTCCTCTGCTCGCCGCCTGGCTCCCCAGGGGCTGCCTCGCAGCCTGAGGCTTTGTTGCTGGGGGGACAAGGGGAGGGAGAGGAGCCGGCGATCTCCACTAATACGGCTCGCCCAGCACCGACAGGCCCGGCTCCTCCGAAGGCCCGCGGCCGTTGCCCCTGAGGCGGCGGGACTCCATTTCCCAGCGCGCCCCACGCCCCCGCCGCAGAGGCCGGGCGGGAAGATGGCGGCGCCCGTGTCGCCCTTGGTTACTGGGCGCTGCCTGTTGCGGGCTTCGGTGCGGCGCGGCGCCCGCCTGCTACCGGAACGGGCCGCCGGCCTGCGGAGAGGTCAGTACCGCCGCGGGGGGGGGGGCTCGGCAGCCCCGCACTGGGCTAAGGGAGGGCGAGCGGCAGGCTGCTGGGGCACCGCGCAGGGAGGGAGGCAGGGTACCGTGCACCGGCCGCGGGAGCTGGTGCGTCCCTCCCCGGGTGTCCCCTGTGGCTGAAGAGAAGCTGGGCCGAGGGGAGGGGGTTTGCCGGGGATGCGCGGGCCGGGAAGGAGGCAGCCGCCGGGACGCGCACCGGCCCCGCCGCCCTGGCGTGCCCTGTGTCCTCATGTTGCCCCGTCTGGGCAGGTCAGGGCGGCCTGTCCGCCGACCTAGCCCCGGAGGAGCCCCGAGTCCCTGGACGGAGCGGACGGGGTCTGGCGCCGGGAGTCGGCCCGGGCCTCCGGGAGCGGCGGCGGGTCCGTGGGCGGCCCCGCGACTTCCCGGGTTAACGATGCCGCCTTCCCATGGTGAACAGGGCTTCAGTGCGCTGCGGCTGCACCGGGAGCTGGCCGGCCGGCGAGCGCGGTAGCGCCTGCCAGAGCATTCCCTGTGCTTTGGGCTGTCTGGGGGGCTTTTTCCCCCAAAAAGGATCCTTCGATGCATAGAGCTGAGCTCTATCCGGCAGCCTTACTAATACAGTCTAATACACAAATTTATGGGGCACTAGGTTTGGTTGATGCTTAGGTTAGAGGCAGAGATCGTTTAACTTCAGTGAGAGCTGCTTGTCCTCTGCTGGCCTGACGAAAGTGTGGGGATTCTCTTGAGTTCAGGTGGGTCCCAGAGGTCTGAAAGTCAGTCAGCAGATCAATGAGCAGTGATAATGGAGCTCCTGGAGAGAGTCCAGAGCAGGCCACAAAGAGATCCGAGGGCTGGAGCAGCTCTGCTAAGGAGACAGGCTGAGGGAGAGGAGAAGGCTCCAGGGAGACCTCAGAGCACCTTCCAGTGCCTGAAGGGGCTCCAGGAAAGCTGGGGAGGGGCTTTGGACAAGGGCTTGTAGTGAGAGGACAAGGGGGAATGGATTAAAACTGGAGGAGGGGAGATTGAGGTGAGACATGAGGAAGAAATTCTGGAGTGTGAGGGTGGTGAGACACTGGGCCAGGTTGCCAGGGAAGCTGTGGAAGCCCCATCGCTGGAAGTGTTGAAGGGCAGGTTGGATGGGGCTCTGAGCAACCTGGTCTAGTGGGAGGTGTCCCTGCCCATGCAAGGGGACTGGAACCAGATGATCTTGAAGGTCCCTTCCAGCACAAACCATTCTGTGATAAGTGTTCATGTACACACATTATATTGTGGTTGTAGAATATTTATACATCCTAAGGAAAACAGCAAGCACTGCAATTAGTACTATGGTTCTATACATTTTATTTTATATTGATCTAACACTTTAAATCTCTGTATATTGTTTTTTATAACCAACATATTACCCTTTTAAAAAAGTTGTCGGGGAAACCCAGTGGCTTTTAGGTGTAGTTCTTCAGGCTTCCACATTAAAGCAAAGATATTCCTTACAGGTGTTATTTGAGAACATCTGCAGCCATCATTGAATTGATCCGTGATCTTGTTTTTATTATCACTGGTTTATAATTATTTTTGTGTTTTGCTTTCCACACTTCTGTATCTTTTCCTTAACTAGAAGACTTCACAAGTAGCATTTGTTTGAAGTTGCAATTTTACTGACAAACTTTTCTGTCTTTTTGTACTTTCATCTGTAGGTCAGATTGTTAAATGGGGTGTGCATGGAAATAATACGAGTAATCTTATTTCAGAATGATGTCACAGGAATGTATGCAAAAAACAGAATTCTGGTTCAAGTTGTATATTTCTCTAGAAGCTGAAATACTGCTACATATCCTGCCTGGATGAATGGACTGCAAGGAGGCTAAACAGGGGTTCAGTGATTCATCTAAGGTTCTGTAATGAGATAAAGATAGGAGAACACTCCAAGAAGATAGGAGAGCACTCCTTTTTCTTGTATCTTAGCTGCAACCTGCCTCTTCTGATTTGAACTGCTCAATTCAGCAGGTGTATTTTTTTTTTCCTCATTTGTTTTATATTGGTGTAACATTTTCAGTTTGTGCAGATAACTTAGCCTCTTCCCCTCAGAATGGGTTGATTGGACTTTGCTCCTCTAAGCATTCTGTTAAACATTGGAAAGTAAATAATTTCTCCAGATGACCTCCTCTCCCATTCTCCTCACTAAGCATTGTAAAATATTTTGAAAGGAGCAATTGTTTGGTGTTATTATGGGACTATAAATGTGTTTTCTGCTTTATAACCAAGACATAATCTCTTCCCTGAGAGGCTTACATGCCAAGACTTTGTTCCTTTGCAGGTTTATGCATGTTTTTATATTCCCAGCCTGTGCTTAACTCGTACAAATCCATGTACACTATGGACAGTCTGCCTGTTTGAGGCTGATTCTGCAAAATTGCACATATATTTAATAAAAGATAAGACAAGAGAACATTGTTGTTACCTACATGACTAGCATGCAAAAAGATTTGTCTGTTCTGATCTTTTGCTGCCTTCACTCCCATTCTTCTGCAGGAAAATAACCTTTGGAGCTACAAGGCTGTACCTTTGCTCTTCCCCATGGCTGTGGTATCACCTTGAGAAGAAAAGAATTTGCAGCAGTTCTGTTATCAGCTTAATTATCTGTTTAGTGAGGTCTCTGACACTACCAGCCAGTCAACTACTTGTTGACAAGTACCCTCTAACTTCAAAGTCATCTTCTGTCATGGCAGCTGTGTTTCCTAGGCAATTTTAGCAGCTTTACATTAAAAGTTGGGAGATTTGAAGCAGTTTGGCTTCGTTGTAACCCATATTAATATTTTGGACTTCAGCTGGGATTGCTGAAAACTGGACAGGTTTTAAAAGCAGCTTTTTAGTACGCGCCCCTCCCCACCTTTCAAATTCCAGTGTTTGTGGAAAGCTCTGAGGGCAGAAACAGATGTGATTCCTGTACAGATGTGATTGCCTTAACACTGGTTTAGCAGAAGCTGTGCCAGCTTCTTGATTGTGAGTGATTTTGGGGTCATTCACTTTGGTGCAGTTGCAACCTCCATGCACTTGGTTTAGATGCAGTTCTCAAACAACTATTAGTTGGCAATATTTTTATTTTAAGACAAACAGTCATAAACCATTATGGCAAAGTGTCATAGGAAATGGTTAATTTGCCATCTCTTACATTTTCAGAATACATTTGCTTCAAAATATGCTGCAATCAGACACAGTCCATGAGTGTAGTTCAGGGGTAATTAGATAAATTTAACTTCCCTTAGACTTAGAAAGGTCAATGTTATCTTCCAGCCTTAATCTCCATGAATGAAAACTGTTTCTGATAATTTCCATGAGGCATACATAGAGCACAAGGGTTAAAGGTGATATTTTTTTTCATTGTCAGTCCCTTAAAGTGCTCGTTTCAACTTTGTTTCCAGAATTAATAATACACATTGTGGTGTGTACTGTATGTGAGTGGCCTTCTAGTGAGGTGAATATTGTAACCTGAACCATGATTTTTTACCTTCTGCAATAAAAGTAGTTCAGTTCCATAGTTTAATCTTTGCTTCTTTAACTGGGTAGCATCTATCTGTCATGGTTTTTTTCATCCCATTTCAAGGTCTACAATTCTAATTATGTTCAAAAGATGTTTAGTTTGAGGGCAGTAAGAGATCTTGCAGAACACATTTTAATTAATCTGTGGAAGTACAATCATTAAATTGTCTTAAATTCACATGAAATCTTCTTGTGTTACTTGAAAACTTACAGATTAATGAATTCAAATGTCTCAATTTCTGGAGTCATGGAAAGATAGCAAAGATGAAATTCATGTCAGGGAAGCCCAGATTTTTTGCCTAGGCCCTGAAATACGGGGGGAAACAAGGACCTGCCTGCTTTGTTTTTTTTCATCAGAATTCTCTTCTGACAGATTTTAGACATCATGGTTCAAAACTTGAATGGTTCAAAACTTAATGAAATCCAACTACTAGGGAAAAATAAGTATAACCAGAGTGAGTAGTGTTTATCTCTGTTACCCTTCTGTGCTCTCAACCTCCTGGCTGCTGTCAAGATCTGTTTTGATATGCCACGACCCAGCCTACATTTTAGATTCTCTTTGTACATAAATAACTTAAGTGCCTGCCTCAGCTGGGACTCTTGCTTTCACACGCAGCATCACTGAAACTCATGTGCCTTTTTCCTGTGGCATCTCAGACATCAGTTCCAAGTGGCAGAAGGAAAACTTGACAACATACTGATTAGTTTTTCAATTTGCTGCTCTTTCCCAGAGCAGAAGGTCCCTGGAGTTAAGAACACTTTTTATATTTTTATCTAGGCACTTAACTTTGCAGTGGTGAATTAATGCCACTTTACTAAAGATATCTTAAGTTTACCACTTTAAAGGAAATTTTTATGATTTCAGGTTGGCATTTTCATTAGGCATTTAAAAAGTTGGGGTTTTTTGGCTTTGGTGAGTTTTTCCCCTGGGATTTCTGTTTGTATCACAGTAGGTATTTGTTGCAGCTTGGACTGTGATCCTGGGGTAGGAAAGCAGAAAGACAAATGCAAGCAGCTAATTTTATGGCTTAAAGTGAGATTTTTAGGAATAGAAATTTAATAAAAAGTTGCAACCTGGCAGCAACTCATGAAGAAGCAGGGAATGTCAGGCTGGATGTGGTAACATCCACACTGTCTTTTACCATGAAGGTGGGAAAGATAGGTTATGGATAAGTGCTTGTCTGTAGTTTTACACTGGTTTATATAAAACCAGGTGAATCATGAACTGATGCTGTGCTTTTCTAGAACACTATGTAGAGGTAGAAGATGCTTTTCCTGTGTGTGAGACATAAAGATTTCAGAAGGGAGCTAATAAAAATCCAGTAACAGTTTATGTAATGCAGAGATAACGAAACAAGAAGAGATAAATGAAACCCTATCTTTTGCATGGAAAAGAAGGCTGTAGGACATTAATGTGTTGAATCACGGGTGTTTTCTATTCTAAGAGTCATTTCCTTGGTGTAAAATTGTGGAAGATAATTGCCTGGTGTTCCTCTGCTGTGTATTAACATTTCTACTTTCTTTATAAGTTCCGGAATAATTAAGAAGCATAGTTGTGTAAATGATTTTTCAATCTATTCCACAAAATGAAGGTTAGAAGGGAAGACCCACTTTTTCTTTTTTTGTCTCTTAGAATAGTTTATCACTTGAATAGCTGTTTTCTGTTGACTTACCTCTAAAGCTCCTCCACACTTCTTAAGAGCATGTGCCTTTTTGCAGCTACAGGTTGGAGTTTATCACTTACCAGTTACTGGGTGTCTCCTGGTAGTGTGTTATGGTGTACCCCCATAATGTTTAAATCCCAGCTTTAAATCCCAATATTATTTTAGGATAACAGTGAGTAATTTGTCCCATGACACCCTCTGTCATCACTTGTGCATACTCTCCATTTCTGTCATCACAGAATCTTAGGGGTTGGAAGGGACCTCAAAAGATCATCTAGTCCAACCCCCCTGCCAGGCAGGGTCACCTAGAGCACATCACACAGGAACTTGTCCAGGGGAGTTTGGAATGTCTCCAGTGAAGGAGACTCCACAACCTCTCTGGGCAGCCTGTTCCAGGGCTCTGTCACTCTCACAGGAAAGAAGTTTTTTCTGATATTTACATGGAACCTCCTGTGCTCCAGTTTGCACCCATTGCCCCTTGTCCTGTCACTGGACGTCACTGGAAAAAGCCTGGCTCCATCTTCCCGACACTCCCCCTTAACATATTTGTAAACATTGATGAGGTCACCCCTCAGTCTCCTCTTCTCCAAGCTAAAGAGACCCAGCTCCCTCAGCCTTTCCTCATAAGGGAGATGTTCCACTCCCTTCATCATCTTTGTGGCTCTGTGCTGGACTCTTTCAAGCAGTTCCCTGTCCTTCCTGAACTGGGGGGCCCAGAATTGGACACAATACTCCAGATGCAGCCTCACCAAGGCAGAATAGAGGGGGAGGAGAACCTCTCTTGACCTACTAACCACACCCTTTCTAATGCACCCCAGGATGCCATTGGCCTTCTTGGCCACAAGGGCACATTGCTGGCTCATGGTCATCCTCCTGTCTACCAGGACCCCCAGGTCTCTTTCACCTACACTACTCTCCAGCAGGTCAGCCCCCAACCTATACTGGGACATCGTGTTGTTCTTCCCCAAATGCAAAACTCTACACTTCCCCTTGTTGAATTTCATCATGTTTCTCCCCGCCCAACTCTCCAGCCTGTCCAGGTCTCTCTGAATGGCAGCACAGCCTTCTGGTGTGTCAGCCACTCCTCCCAGCTTAGTGTCATCAGCAAACTTGCTGAGGGTACATTCTGTACCCTCATCCAGGTCGTTGATGAAGATGTTGAACAACATCGGTCCCAGTACCGACCCCTGAGGGACTCCACTAGTAAGCTGTAAGTACATGGAATCTGAGACAAAAAACATGCTTTTGAGTAGTCCTCCTGGTGTGCTTTGTCTGTGGCCAGGAAGGTCACGAGCTGCAAACCCTTTCTTATCCCTAAATTAGCTTTTATTTATTTTCTCCAGTCTTGGGGTAAGCAGTAGGAGCTGGTGGCTTTAGAGGTATAATGGGCTACAGGATGTCTCTCACACTGGTGCTTTTGGAGCAATCAAGCTCTGCATGTTGCCAAGGCATGGATGGTTCAGAGGTACAGATGACAGGACTGAGATTGACTTTATGTGGCAGTGGAATGGTTGAAAACAAAATGAAAAAATTGTGGATCTTCTACAATCATTCTGCAGAGGTGTCCCTGCCCATGCAGGGAGGTTGGATGTAGATGGTCTTTAAGGTCCTTTCCAATGCAAACCATTCTATGATTGTATGATCTTGTGTGCCTTTTCCCCTTCCCTTTGGAGGCAGGTCAGGTATTGCTGATCTTTTCCTGACACATTTTTGTCAAACTTACTTTAAAAATTCACTCTCTATCAATGAAAGTTTTCCAACTTCTAGACTATGAATCAATTGCACTGACTTAATTACTAGTTAATAACTGTATAAATACAGCATTTCCTTTTCTCAGTACCCTGTGTGGATCTGGAGAGAGCTATGTGCTTTTCTTTAGTCTTCTCTAAAGGCTTTACTCAAAATTTTGCAATAACAAACTTTGAACTCAACTCTCTTTAAGGGATATCTTTAGCTAGGGATCAGCTAATTAGTTTTAATTCACAGCAGTAACTCAGTTCCTTCAGGGCAGGAGATGTTTGGTATCATTTGGCTGCAGATGTAAACATTGGCTGTCTTGCTTTGGAGAAAAATGGGCACAAGTTGCTCCTGGGGAGATTCCAATTGGACACAAGGGGTAAATTTTTCCCCATGAGGACAATCAAACATTGGAATAGTCTCCCAAGGGAAGTGGTGGATTCCCCCACATTGGACAGTTTGAAGTCTCAGCTGGACAGGGTGCTGAGCCACCTCATATCAACTAGAGTAGTACCTAGAGAGACTGGACCTGATGATCCTTGAGGTCCCTTCCAACCTGGCATTCTAGGATTCTATGAAATTAAGGTGTTACTTGCAATAAATATAATTTGGTCTAATTGTTCAGTTTCATCCTTCTCTTTTATAACTATATTTTATGTTTTGTTTAAGAATTTAAAACTCTTCTGTTGCCTCTTAAAACTTCTCTGTGGGTTTTGACCCATGGTTTAACAAATAGTCCTTTAAGTCATCTTGTAATCTCCAATTTAGTTCATGCCTCTCATCAAATATGATGTGAAAACTTAAAAGTGTGTTCTGGGGCAAATGATACCAGTATCAAGTAGGATGGGTTTTTTTTCATGTGTTGTTATATTGCCCTTCATTATATACATCAGGGTACTTGTGTTTTTTAATTTTGTTTTTCTCCTGGGTCCTCTTCTGCAGAGCTGTTTTTTAGTTGGTCATTCCCCACCTCTTCAGTGATTTATTTCCCCTAAGCCCAGTACTTTGTCCCTGTTGAATTGCATCCTATTTGTATTAGATTCTTTGTCCAGTTAGTCAGAATTTCTCTGCCTTCCAGGGTGTTTGCAGCCCCCTCCTGACTTGATGTAATCTATATTCCCAGCCCATGTGCTTTATTTTGCCATATACAGGTCATGAATGGAAATTCTGGGTTGCACCAGAGATTCAGAGCCCCCCTGGAACTACTGGAAATACACACCTAGTGTAACTGCAGTAATTAGCCATTACATAGAGGCTTTCTAACAGTTTTTGTACCTGCTCAAAAGTAATTTCGTTTGCAACTTAATTTCCTACCTTATATATGAGTTTGCTATGTGCTCAATGACAGAAGTGTTACTGCAGTTAGGATGGTTTTCCTCTCTCCACTAAGCATGTTACCTGATGAGAGAGAACTTGATTTCAGGCTGATCCTGAGGAGCTGCTGTTGCCTTTTTTTTGTTATGCTATCATCTTGCTGAGTGCTTTGTGTGTATATATATATGTGTGTGTGTATAAAGCCTCCTTCTGCTTGTGTCAGTATTTTTGAGTGTTTTGAAGTTGTTTTAACTGACCTATGTATTTCTAGATTTGCCTTTCACTCCTTTTGAAAGACAAAAATGGTTTCATTTTCCTGGTATTTTGGAACCTCACCTGGCTTCAGAGGCGCCTCAAAGAAACCTGTTAGAGGCCACTGTGTTGCTCAGGAAACTTGAAGCATTTAGGGATGAATTTCCTTAGATCTCACAATGTTCAATATTTAACTACGTAGTCTATGATACGTGTTTTTCCTCCTCAAATCTTTTCCGTTTATCATTGCTGCACTGAACCTTTCAAATGATAGAAGCAAAGAAGGTATGAAACACCTTTTCAGTGTACTCCCTTGTTAAGTTTCTGACCTTGCTGATTTAGCAAGCCTTCTTTGTCATGTTCTTTCCCAGCTTTATGTGCCAGCAGAGCAGGCTGTGGCATTGCAGGGCTTCACTATTACTTTGCTCAGCATGGTCTTTTTCTCTCTTTCAGCTTCCTTACAGAGTCCCTGTTTGGGTCTCCTCTTTTCTGCTTTTAAAATCCTTTCTGTCTAGTTTAGCCTACCACTCTCTAAAGGATTCACCTCTTCAGAAAAATGCACTTTGCCCCAAAACTTGCCTTGCAACAGCTCCTTTAAATCTTACCCAACTCTCCAGATGGGCTTTTTAGTATGTGTGCTTGTTCATATTAAAAATAAAAGTTAAACCACACTGCTAGAGGTGTTTGCTGCTGAAGTTAGAAGTTGATTTAAGGAAAAATGAAGGGGTAACATACTCCAGTGGTTGTATAGGTCAGTAATGTATATACCTCTTTGTGTAAACTGTTAAGAATGTGTGGTTTTGATGAATATAAGAGGATGCTTTCCAAAACTTCTCTATTAGTAAGCTACTTTTCATTTTACAGCATACACAGCTCAGGCAGCTGAGAAGACAGGCCCTGGTACCCTTACAGATGCTAATGCCAGGGCCTTACTGGTTTGCAATGGACCTTTAGAACATTACAACTTTCTGATTAAGCAAGAAGAGCTGAGAAATGATGAGCAACAAAGAAGAGTTGTGCAGCACCTGCAGAAGCTGCATGAGAGCCTTAAAGGCTACAGCATCAGTTCAAAAAATCTTCTCTCAAAGGTGAGGTTTATAATAATGTTTTGTTTTTTTCCCATTTACATTTGCTTATAAGAATATGCTTAAAATACACAAATTTGTCAGTAACACAACTTATTTTTGCAGCTGGGTCTTTACAGATGGATCATTGTGGCACTCTAGAAGTAGCCAAATTAAATATTACTGAAATAATTCTATAAGAAATTCTGACATTATTTTAGTTATGTTCACTGCCTGCTTTTCCAAAAGTGTTATTTGTCTGTAGGAGAGATGGGCCTAGACCAGGTTTTAATTCTCAAGCACGGGTGTAACTCATGGGTGTTTGGGTTACACATTCTGAGCACTGATGTTTTGTGTTCTAACAGATCTTCCATGAATATAAGTGAAATTAGCCAGGCAAGTCTAAAGAGTTTAGCTTTCCAAACATTGTAATATAGATCAGACATGACTTTAAAAAAATGTCTGTTCTTTCCAGCACTGTTACCCTCCAGGTGAGGTAAGAAAAGAAGGCAGAGGTGTGATATGCACCCCAGTTGTGCTTTGGGTGGCATCACAGCTCCTTATCAAAGTATTAATAAAAATTCAGATATATCCCTGTAGCACAGCACCTTAGCAACCATACTGCCTTTGCATTAATCACAGAATCATAGAATGGTTTGGGTTGGAAGGGACCTTCAAGATCATCAGGTTCCAACCCCCTGCATGGGCAGGGACACCTCCCACTAGACCAGGTTGCTCAGAGCCCCATCCAACCTGCCCTTCAACACTTCCAGGGATGGGGCTTCCACAGCTTCCCTGGGCAACCTGGGCCAGTGTCTCACCACCCTCACACTCAAGAATTTCCTCCTCATGTCTCACCTCAATCTCCCCTCCTCCAGTTTTAATCCATTCCCCCTTGTCCTCTCACTACAAGCCCTTGTCCAAAGCCCCTCCCCAGCTTTCCTGGAGCTCCTTCAGGCACTGGAAGGTGCTCTGAGGTCTCCCTGGAGCCTTCTCTTCTCCAGGCTGAACACCCCAACTCTCTCAGCCTGTCTCCAGAGCAGAGCTGTAGATCATCTTCATGGCCCTCCTCTGGACTCGCTCTGACAGCTCCATGTCTTTCCTGTGTTCAGGGCTCCAGAATTGGACACGATACTCCAGGTGGGGTCTCACAAGAGTAGAGTAGACGAGCAGAATCTCCTACCTCGACCTGTTTCTCACGCTTGTTCCGATTCAGCCCAGGACACAGTTGCTTTCTGGGCTGCAAGTGCATGTTGCAATGGCATCCTGGGGTGCATTAGAAGGGGTGTGGTTAGTAGGTCAAGAGAGGTTCTCCTCCCCTCTATTCTGCATTGGTGAGGCTGCATCTGGAGTATTGTGTCCAGTTCTGGGCCCCTCAGTTCAGGAAGGACAGGGAACTGCTGGAAAGAGTCCAGCACAGAGCCACAAAGATGATGAAGGGAGTGGAACATCTCCCTTCTGAGGAAAGGCTGAGGGAGCTGGGTCTCTTTAGCTTGGAGAAGAGGAGGCTGAGGGGTGACCTCATCAAAGTTTACAAATATGTTAAGGGGGAGTGTCAGGATGATGGAGCCAGGCTTTTTCCAGTGACGTCCAGTGATAGGACAAGGGGCAATGGGTGCAAACTGGAGCATAGGAGGTTCCATGTAAATATCAGAAAAAACTTCTTTCCTGTGAGAGTGACAGAGCCCTGGAACAGGCTGCCCAGAGAGGTTGTGGAGTCTCCTTCTCTGGAGACATTCCAAACCCACCTGGACAAGTTCCTATGTGATGTGCTCTAGGTGACCCTTCCTGGCAGGGGGGTTGGACTAGATGATCTTTCGAGGTCCCTTCCAACCCCTAGGATTCTGTGATTCTGTGAACATTCACTGTGATCATGATCTGCACTTTGCCTGCCTGCACTGGGAAGACACCTCTCTCTCCCTAAGAAGAGGATGTCTAGAAGCTGTCACTGCTCTTCCCAGCCAGCCACTGGGTGTTTTCCTGTTTTTCTCTCTTTTTCTTGCACTACTTTTGGTCTTACTTTTCATCAGAAGTAACTTCCACATTTACAGTCAGTGTATGGCACCAGTTGCAGACCTTGCTAATAAATCTCTCTGTCAGCCTTTTTCAGCATCTGTTATGCAACACACCTCATTTCATGGGCATAAATATAAATATTCAGCTCTATTGCACTAATTACCTAGCCAAATACTTCCCATTACAACCCCAAGATCTCCTGTCACCTGGCACAAATGCTGCATTTTGTTTTCCTGGCAAGCCTAAATGATGCAGTATGAATTCAGAGGAACCAAAAGCTACAGGGCTCAAGTGCTGCCTCTACATGACATGTCCTCTTCCCTTAAGGCACCAAATGACAAGTTACCACTCTAAGGCTCTTGCAGTATGTATTAGCTTCAAGGCATGAAATAAGTAGAAAAGTATGCCAAGTACATACTGCCAAGTATGAAGGAAAGGAGCTTTCTCATTCAGGCATTTTTAGTTTGGTGAAATGAATTTTCAGGCTTGTGTCATCCTCCACCAAGAGGCTCATGCAGAGATACAAGAGCAGTATCTCCAGTGCTCATAGGTGGCACTTAATGAGGTCCCTGTTGCTTATTGCTGAAGCACCTCTGCTCTGGAGACAGGCTGAGAGAGTTGGGGCTGTTCAACATGGAGAAGAGAAGGCTCCAGGGAGACCTCAGAGCACCTTCCAGTGCCTGAAGGGGCTCCAGGAAAGCTGGGGAGGGGCTTTGGACAAGGGCAGGGAGGGAGAGGACAAGGGGGAATGGATTAAAACTGGAGGAGGGGAGATTGAGGTGAGACATGAGGAGGAAATTCTTGAGTGTGAGGGTGGTGAGACACTGGCCCAGGTTGCCCAGGGAAGCTGTGGAAGCCCCATCCCTGGAAGTGTTGAAGGGCAGGTTGGATGGGGCTCTGAGCAACCTGTCTAGTGGGAGGTGTCCCTGCCCATGCAGGAGATGGAATTAGATGATCTTGAAGGTCCCTTTTGAGCCAGGCCATTCTCTGATGGCATTCTGTAACTTTGAATACACTAGGAAGTAAAAGATAAACCTTATGCCAAAGATGTTCAGTTATTTTTATAATAAAATGATTGACATTGGTTTTACTTCATGTTTTGTACTTAATGGGTTTTAACAGATATAAATGGAATGAACAGATATATTTTAAATTACTTAAGGACTTTTTGGAAATAAGTCAAATGCTTCAGTCAGTTACACATAATAGTTTGTAGATTGACTTTTTCCTTTTTCAGGAGGTTTCTAGCAACTCAACTAACCTACTTCAGTTTGAATTCTCCTGGGTTGAAAATTATCTGTTGGCAGCTTTTTGAAAGTAAAAAATAGTGGTGCTCAGCATTTCAAGCAATGCTCATTTTTCCTGGCGCTGTCATTGAAGAGAATGTGCTTGAGGGGGTGCAGTGAAAAGAAGAGGGAAGAGAGAGAAAAGCCTCTTTCTGTCAGCCTCTTCTCTTGTCCTGTGTTCCTTATTTTATTACCTGATGTCTTCAGTGATAGAATTGTAGAAGCCACTTCTTAAAATAAGTTATTCCAGAAATAGAAAAGTCTTGCACTTTTGAACTGTTATAAGAATGGTCTGTTTTGTTTGTTTTGTTTTGTTTTTTTGTTTTGTCCTTCATTTGTCACTTCTTACCTAAATAGTTTCATTCTCTAAAAATATGGTAAAAGTATGATTAGGGAACAAATATTTATATCAGATACAATAGAAGCATTTCAGTATATATCCAAGAGACTTGAATTACCTCACAGGCCAAAGCTTTCTGAAATCTGTGGCCCAGGGGGACACTACATGGCAGAAGCCATTTCCTTCCTGATAGTAAAATGCTCCATTTCTTTTTTTTTTTTAATGGTGTAGGGTTTTTGGGGCATCAGCTTGGAATGAATTTGAGGGGTAGAAACAATGAGCCTTGCTGTTTTTCAAAATTATTACTCAAATTTGAACAATGATCTTCAACTTGGTGAAAGCATGGCCTTGTGTGTTGAGATATTTTGCGAGCCTCTGAATCGAAGTTCAAGGCCGTAAGAGTTTGCACGGCCGTTTCAGATCTCTGGCTTTTCAAAATAATGCCACTTGGGACATCTTAAGAGTTCTTGAGTTGCTGTACTAATGACTTGAAATCAGCTCAATTATAGGTGAGGTCATGTTTTGAAAAGAGGTATGAACAATAGTAAACACCATTCAAGGCCTTGGAAATTTCTTCAGCTACAGCAGCAACCAAAAAGGAGAGGCCTGAAAGAGTGGGAGAAAGAGGCAGTTTTGTTAGTGTTTAAAAAAGAAATCTGGAGTTTGGAGGCTTGTCTCTTGATTTTTGCATATTTTAATTAACCATCCTAGCACTGACATGCATTTTCACTTAAAAGATTTTCAAATCAGAGTGTAAATCTTCCCAGGAAATTAGTTTCTTGCTTCTTGTGTCTGAGGTAGGGAGAAGGTGGGGAGACATTGCACATGATTAAAGTTATTTAAGGAAGAAATTATTTATTGATTCTTAATATATATTAATGTTAATAATAATTATTTATTGTGTCCAGTTCTGGACTCCCCAGCTCAAGAGGGACAGGGATATGCTGGAAAGAGTCCAAGGGATGCTGTGAGGATGATGAAGGGACTGAAACATCTGTCTGATGAGGAAAGGCTGAGAGACCTGGGGCTGTTTAGTCTGGAGAAGAGAAGACTAAGAGGGGACCTTATTAATGTCTACAAATATCTGAGGGGTGGGTGTCCAGAATGGGCCAGTCTCTTTTCAGTGGTGCCCTGTGATAGGACGAGGGGAAACGGCACCAAGTTACAACACAGGAAGTTCCACCTCAACATGAGGAGAAACTTCTTTCCTGTGAGGGTGGCAGAGCCCTGGGACAGGCTGCCCAGAGAGGTTGTGGAGTCTCCTTCTCTGGAGACTTTCCAGACCTGTCTGGACACGTTCCTGTGTGACCTGCTCTGGGTGTTCCTGCTGCAGCAGGGGGGTTGGACTCCATGATCTTCAGAGGTCCCTTCCAACCCCTATGATTCTATGATTCTAAGAATAGGAAGTTGTCAGAATGAAGGAGATGTTTTGACCAATGTATTTCCTTAGATGAGGGAGGATATTGGTTGATTTAAGTGAAGTTTAAACAAAAAGGAAAAATCTGACACAATAGAATCAAAGCAAGGCATGCAGTTTTGAAACAGAAATGTGTAAAACATTTTGATAATGGAAGAGAAAATTTTGTAAATCTGGGGACACTTGTGTGTGTTGTCTTGTGGAATTGTCAATATTTTAGCATATGAATGATTAAAAAAAAAAAGTCTCTAATTAAACTGATCTGTAAAAGGGGAAAAAAGCTCCTGCTGTAGCATGTCCTGATGATAACGAAGCACTGAAGTTATGGTTTCTGAAATTATTGCCAAGAATGCCCTGGGAATTAAGAAACTTGGAGGACTGAAGGGATTTGATACATTTGTGGTGATGCCCTCATTTGAAAGGATGGGGAGCATTCAAAGCATAAGTCTATGGATTTCAAAATTCTCCTCTTCAAAATCCAATTTTGTGCATCCCTTAATATCTTTGGTTTTGTACATTTTAAATATTAGCTCGAACATCCTGAAATCAATCTTACCACTGCTGCAAAAGCAAATTTATTGTCAACCATTTGGACAGTGTTATACTTAGACCCCAAATATACCTCAGGATAACATGGAAGTGGGAAGTGAGGAGAAGTTCATTTGTGTACTTTGTCTTCCTACATCTCCCTCTCTTCTCCCTTTCCTCCCTGAAATAAACAAGACCACCCTAATTTTAGGGTAACTGGAGGGTCCTCTGCATTGGATCTCCTCTCTCCTTCTTTTGGAGATGGTGTTGCAGTAGGACCAAGATCAGTCTTCTGCCTTCTTTGCCCACCCCCACCCCAGCCCACTGCCTTTCCTGGCTGCTTGCTGTGCTCTAAGTTGAACCAACAGCATTGATTGGATTTTATCAAAAATCCTAGTGGAAGTTGCTCTTTTTCTTGTGCAACTTCCAGGCTTCAGAAGATGCAGGAGAATAATTTAAAAAATAATTGACAAAAACCTATCCATTTTATGATCCTGCAGAATAGCTTGAGACTGGTAGGATGTCTGAGTTTCAGTATTGAAAGTCTATTGATTTGAGTTGACTTTTTTAAAAAAAAAATACATGCTAAAGAAAGCAACCCAAGAATATAAAAATAAATTCTTAATCCTTCAGACAGCATTGAGGGAGCAGGTATCCTGAGAGTGTCAGTGGTGTCACTTCTGGCAGAAGTATGCATAAAAAATATTTCCTGCTAACTTCTTGAATTGCTTGTAGAGGATGAGAGTGTTTCTGGCATTGAATTTAGAGATGATCAGCTTCAGGAAAAGTGTTTGGATATGCCACAGTATCCATTCACTTATTATTTTTTTTTTTAGCAATGAGATATCACTCAAAAATGGCTGTCTTCCCCAAAAAAACTAATTCAATTTTTTAAATCAACCAGAAGTTGATATAAACTTTTATGTAGCCCAAGCCATTGTCTTTGCTTCCTTTTTTCTGTAATGTGTTTTCTAGAAATGGTATCAGAGTGAGTATAAAATATACCTAAATAGACAAACTCCAAGATGGTTAAATGTAATTAAGAAACACTTTACAATGAGAAAAGAAAGAAGGTATAAAAATGTAGGCATTGCTACTCGTTCTGGTTATATAGCCTTTGTGAAGAGAGGGGAAGCAGGACTCTAAACATGGATTTGTTTTTCTAGCTTTGTGTCATTCCTTGTGAAACTGCAAATCACATTAATCCAGCCTTTATATAAATACATTTAATGTGTCAGTCTTTTATCTTGTTAAAATGACTGCTAAGTTAAAAACGAAGACATTCTTACAATTGTCTCTCTCATTCAAATTTGTTTTCGGTTTCCCCTTTCTTTGGCTGTGTCACTCTTGAGCATCAGCAGTTTTAATGAGTGCAAGCTCTTAAAAAGTACAGGCTGAAAAATGTTCCATTAAATGGTCCTGCAGAGCTTTCAAAGCACTAGCAAAGAGTTGCAGCCTTGTCCGTTAATGGAACAGTCTCGGAACATCTGAAGCCCTGTTCAGCCACAGATTGAGGCAATTTTTTTATTATCCTCTTAATATAGCTCTAAATTAAATCTGCAAGTGGGTCTTATATAAGAGCTATGCTTGCATGTTTTCTGAATGAACTGGTACTATAGGCCTGAGATATTCTCTTTCTACATTTTGGTCATGTATTTTCTTTCGTTTTTAATTAGTATTTTGCGAAACCCCCCCCCCTCGTTTCTTTACCATGGCACTGTATTTTGAAAAAGTGCTTTAGATTCAAGTTGTTTAGCAATTATCCAGCTCCAAATGAGAGCAGAGGTTTGCAATTTTAATTTTTCTCTGTTTTGGCTCAGCTGATAGTAATCGGGAAGTGCAGCACTTTAAAATAACAGGATACTCTCCCACAGTGGTTTTGTGGATGTCAGTTCGGTTTCATGGATTTGACAAGAATTTTGTTACAATTTCCAGTTTTCTAGAAACAGCTTCTTTTTAGAGTTAACCTTGGAAGTGGCCCTGCACAACACTGGGGAGGACTTTTTAAACTGGATGTCACTGTAAGTTTCTCCATATGAAAATAGGGAGTATTTCCATATCAAAATATTAGAGTAAAACAGAATAAACTGCCAGGTGCCATAACATATGTAGTGAGTGATACTGAGAGATTAAAAATGCTGAAGCAGCATTTATTCAAGAAAAACAGAACTCACTTGAGAGAATGATGAACAAAAAGGCACACTTTGAAAATAACCTGTTAAAAATCTATATACATACACACACGGGCACATGTGATAGGTACATATTTTTGCTGTGACTCCATTGATTTTAATCATATTTAAACCAGAGATGATGCTGCATTTTTAGATTCAAAGTGGAGAGAAATGGGACCTGCAGTGCCCAGAGGCTTTGCAATACTGGTTTTCTAAATCCTAATGGTTTATATCTTAAGCAGAGCTGCTCTAATAGTTTTCTAGTGCATTTATCTATAAATACTACAATACCACTTAATTTTATTTCCTTTTAATTTTAATTTCCTTTTTCCTAGGACTGTTTCTTCAAATGGCTTAAGGAGGAAAAGGGTTTGTTTTGATGATGTATTGGGAAACGTCTAATGATTTTCTGAGCCCTGTGGGGATATTTTCACAATGATCTAAAAAAAACCCCCTCAACCTAACCCTGCATGTGTGTTTGGCCTCTTTTATAGAATTTGCACCAGTACATTAAGATTGCTTACCTATGCTAAGCTGATAATTTATTCAAGGTTACAGTTTTTAGGTAGTGATACTTTGGTGGTTAAGTGTAACTGCTTTCTTACTTTACCACAGGAAGGTGCTTGCTTTTATTTTACCCCATATTCATATGTTTTCTTTTTCCCTTGATTTGCAGCTCTTTGCCAGAAACAAACCCCCGAAAGGTCTTTATGTCTATGGAGATGTTGGTAAGTTTCAGTCACATCAGTTCCAATGGAATTTTCCCTAAATTTATTTATTTAATTTATTTCTTTTAATTCAAATTCTGAAGTGTCCAAAAGCTTTATGTTTATCTAGCATTATTGCTCTCATGAATTTTCCAGGATTAGTTTTCTTGCCCGTTATGTTGTTATTTAACACTCTGAATTCTGCACTACGTTGCTGTGTAGATATATTTTTTTCCCCCAACTTTACCAACTCACTAGTATTTAAGAATGCAATTTAAGAATTTGGGAAGTAATTGAGGGGGCCACGGAGACAATTTATATATTCAAATTGCAACAACACACCACAAAACCACACTCGCTTTTCAAGAGGAAATACCAAGGATGTTTTCTGGATGCACATGGAGCTATTTCTATTAGTCTTGTACTTATTCTGTGGAAGAGTATGGTTTCATTAGTTCAAAGCTAATGAACAATCATTTTTGTAATCAGCACATGCACTTTTAAATTAACTACCTGTTTGGTGGGTTTTTGTTATTTATTTGAAGGCACTGGAAAGACAATGGTGATGGACATGTTCTATTCTCACCTACAAGTGGAAAGGAAAAAGAGAGTCCATTTTCATGGCTTCATGCTAGATGTCCATCAGAGTAAGTGCAGACACAGGTATTTACAAGAGTTTTATGAAATATGATATTGATAAAGAAGTTTCTCATTCTCATATTCATATTAATCAGCGTAATTTTATTTAAGCTAAAAAAGTTCAAGATTCGGAGAGAAGTTAAAGGAGTTGAGCATTGTCTGTCATACCAGAGTAGATATTAATTGCTTATTATTTCTCAAGTATTTTTTCTCAAAGATTCTGCATACCTGCTTGTATAGAAAATGGGTGTATATTTAAGATTAAATCCTTAACTAAAACTTTTCCAGTGATCAGTTAGCTTAGATGCCATCTGAGGAAGGCAATTGCTGAAACTGAAACAGTAAAGATTAAATTCAGGCTGCATTTTGAATAGGCAATAACTGCATCAGGTATAATCATTGAGGAGCATGAAAACTGTTGTGGCTGGCCAACTTAGTGATGCTGCCAGTAATTTAAAGATAAAAATAACAGAAGGAACTTCATCCTAAGTTTCAGAGAATTTTCTGACAGGGTGAATAATTTAAAGTTTGCTTCTGTTCCTAGATTCTATCATAAAATACTGTGAGATTGTTAAATAATGCTGTAATTCACAAGTATTGTGACAGCTGCAGTTCTCTTGGAAAGCAACTTCTGCCACTTTTAGTGCCCTCTTTTCTGTCATCGTTGGGTCACTGTTGAGATTGTCTGTTCCATTCCTTGTCAGTTGTGCTGCATCTTAACAAAGTTAGTTGATTACTGCAGGATCTCTGTTTTCTGAATGTTTGTTTGTAGTTGGATGGAATACAATCCATGAGACAGGGAAATACAGATGTAATAATCTTACTTTGTGCCAGTATCATCACCTTTGCATTTTAAAATAGACCTGTTACTATGTCTGGGTTCTTCTAACTAAATGCACTCTAAGTAAACCTTCAGAGCATGCAAGACACAGAGGTGTGCCATTGATTTTGAAGGGTTTTTCATACCGAGAGAATTAATCACAGAATCAGAATGGTTTGGGTTGGAAGGGACCTTCAAGATCCTCAGGTTCCAACCCCCTGCATGGGCAGGGACACCTCCCACCAGACCAGGTTGCTCAGAGCCCCATCCAACCTGCCCTTCAACACTTCCAGGGATGGGGCTTCCACAGCTTCCCTGGCCAACCTGGCCCAGTGTCTCACCACCCTCACACTCAAGAATTTCTTCCTCATGTCTCACCTAAACCTCCCCTCCTCCAGTTTTAATCCATTCCCCCTTGTCCTCTCACTCCAAGCCCTTGTCCAAAGCCCCTCCCCAGCTTTCCTGGAGCCCCTTCAGGCACGGGAAGACAGAAAATGCCAAATTACAAAGTGAAACTGAAACTAAGGTCATGAATGGGAGCAAGATAAAACTAGTTTTTATTAGTTTCTAAGATAAAGTACAGGAGCTTAGTGCTCAAGGATTCTTTTGGGTTTTGTTTTACGTATTTCTAAATGAGAAAATACGTATCACAAAATGTTCAAACTTTTAATAATTGCCTGGATCTGGTTTAAAACTGGTTTGCCCTCTTGAAATTGGACTAAATTTGAATCTTGCTTGATTTCAGTGGACTGGCTTACTTTTGATTTGGTAGTGAAATAGTTTCATTCTCCCTGTCTTAGAAAAAGAAATAAGAAATACTTGTTCTTGTCTGTTTTCTCAACTGAGGGATACATCGCCTTAAGCAGAACTTGCCAAAAAGGAAGGCAGGATTTATGGCCAAATCGTATGACCCAATTGCACCTGTAGCAGAGGAAATAAGTGAAGAGGCTGCTCTCTTATGTTTTGATGAATTTCAGGTAAGAAATTGGAGATTACTCCTTCGCTTCAAGGGAAACTTCATAAAATTACTTCTAATCTTAAAATACGGCGCTTGTTACTGCTCATGTAGCATTTGATTCACTGGCCAGTAGTGAATGGTAGAAGTTGAAGAGTAGAAGTCAATTCACAGTTTGGCAGGTGGTGGTTTGTGGGGGTTTTTTCCCCCCAGGAAATAAGGTGCAGGTTGGCAGTGTGCATCCCTTACAGTGCTTTCATTTACCAGTCAAGTGACTGGTCATGCAAGGAGGTGTTAGAGTTTGGTGAGAGGCTCATGACTATTTCAGGGCAGGGACCATCATCTTGTGCTGAGTCTTTATAGTGTCCAGGAGAGTAGCTGCTGGATACTTGCTTGGTCTTTGCTGTAGTTCATACAATGCAACAAAATCATCTCAGTTTGATTAAGGACGTGGAAATAAAATGTCAAATTCAACCTACATTCTTTGCTGGAGTTATTGGAGCCTTTGGCGTGGCAGTGCCAGAATATACCAACATAACTAACATTTTAAGAAACTTTCAGTGAATTATATGTGAAAATTAAAAATAAGCTCATAAAATTATCTTTTGCCCAAGCTTACTTGGTTGTTTAATTTGTTTTAAACAGCTTGTTAATTTTATTTTCAAGGACATGTCACAAATGTCAGGGTATAATTGGTTTATAAAATTTCTAGAGGTATTTGGCAGCTCTAATCAACTGAGATTTTTTTTAATCAGAGGGAAAATGCAGAGTAAGGTAAGAACAGATCTCAGTTCTCCAGTCACCAATAGTGAAAAAATAATCTGTAAATTGTATTATTCTCTTAAATTAATACAGTACTGAAAGGGATAGAGCAATTTACATCTCCTAGCTATTATTTTAGAAGCCTGCACACCCAAGAAGACAACTGGTTTATGATCAGCTCCCACCCATGACGGGGATTTTTGTAGCTGTAAATAGAAGTTGTTCTTGTTTTAAGTTACTCTTCCATTTTTTGACAAGGGGAAGTCCTTTGGTCTGTGGCTTCAGAAGGTGTGTGGTCATTGCAATTGCTGCTGTTTGATAACTTAAGTTGTGCTTTATCTAGTGAACATGAATCCTGGGCTTCCAAAACTTGCAGTCTGAGCTCAAAATACAGAGCCAGTTGCATTTACACTGTGAAGAAATGGGGAGGTTTGGAGAGGAGCAGGGAGGAGTGTTAACTGTCACGGCATCAGGTGCTCAAATGGTAGAAAGAGGCGTCTTTGCTGTACCGTGTATTGGTGTAAATACCTGCTTTTCTGTATAAATACCCCTGCTTTTTCATATCCTGGCGTTGCTGTGTTTCCAGGCCCTCCGATTTCCACACTGGAAGGGGAGAGGCTGGTGTTTTTTGTTTCCAAATTGTTTGCCTGCTCCCCCTGCTGACCTGTTTGAGGTACATCAACCACTTCAGCTGTGAGAACCACGCGGGTTTGTCGGTGGTCGCAGCCGGGAAACTAATACATGAAACTGCCCTTTAAAATGTGCATCTAAGACTTTGCATTCTCCTGTGAATTAAAAAAACCCTACTTGTTCTGGATGTGCTAATGTTCTAAATTCACAGATTTCTGAACAGCTGGATTTCTTGACTGATTTTCTGTAGCTGACTGATCCTGTGCAGGCTTTGCCTACTGCAGAGGAGTCCCAGCTTTCTTAGATGTTGCAGAAGGCAGTGAATTTGGGACAAGAAACCTTCTGCTTCAATAGTAATAAAGCAGTGCAGCGACTGGAAGAGCTGCTCACGTGGTGACACAATTAACATTGTTAATAAGGAGCCATCTCTAATTCAGGTTGTTTAAAGCTCATTTCCCCAGTGGAGATAAAGGAGATTTTGCTGCAATCTGAGTCGCTCCTGTTTAAAGAATTCCTAGATTAAAATGAAACTGGAAAGAGCTGGAGACTCAGAACAATTACTGCTCTGACTTGCAGACAAAGCTACTGTCTGTTTTGGCAGATGGAAAGTCAAGTTGGCTCTACACTACTTTGGCAAAATGCTTGTGTGTGATGGAAACATCTGAAAACTATTGAGATTTGCATGGAACAGTTCAGCTTGCTTTCAGATACCTGTTGGGGAAAAAAAGGGAAATAAACAGAATTTATTTATTTATATTAAGATCAGGCACGAAGGTGAGTGATATTGTAACAGAGACAGCAAAAAGTATTCTTAATGCTCATATTTCAGAGGAAACCAAATGCACAACTTACAAAGACAAAAGCATTGCTGAGGTTGGACATTTCTCTTTGGGCTAAAGCAAAACAGAAGTACCTCTTCTTGCAAAGCCTAGAGAACTGTGGAACAAATGCAGAGTTGACTAACTGATGTAGAAAAAAAATACTTCAGTACTTTAAAAAGTAGTTTTCTGTGATCCAAAATATTAAAAAAAAAAAAATTAGTGTGTCTTAAATGTTTCTTATTGCAAATAGTGCTGGAGCTGTTCAGCCTGGAGAAGAGGAGGCTGAGGGGAGACCTCATTGCTCTCTACAGCTCCCTGAAAGGAGGTTGTAGGGAGGTGGGTGTTGGTCTCTTCTCTCAAGTAAATAATGACAGGACCAGAGCAAATGGGGTCAAGTCACACCAAGGGAGGTTCAGATTGGGTATGAGGAACAATTTCTTCACAGAAAGAGTGGTGAGGTCTTGGAACAGGCTGCCCAGGGTGGGGGTGGAGGCACCATCCCTGGAGGTGTTATAAAAACGGGTGGACATGGTGCCTTGGGAGAGGGTTGATTGGTCATGAGGATGCAGGGCTGATGGTTGGACTTGATGATTTTCAAGGTCTTTTCCAACTTTGATGATTCTATGATTCTATTGGTGTGTGACAGCCAGGGCCCCCGTGATGGCACTAAGCTTGTGAGTTTGTCCATTCTGATGCAAGTTGTTTGTTGGCACTTACCTGAGCCACACAGGTTTTCAAGTTATTAAAGAGCTGCTGCTTCTTACTGATCTTTGTCTCGTACAGTTTACTATAAATATTGAAGTATTTTTCTTTTTAAATCACAAAAGTCTTCAGCCTTTCTAAAAACGTGTCCTCATTTTGAAGAAAAAACCCTGGAATGAATCCATTTGTAATTGTCATTTTGATGTTTCAGAACACAGAGGCTGGCCAATAAAAAGAGACTAGTTATTGTTTAGCAATTAAATAACTATACACAGGTAATTGGAAACTGATTTTGGCATGTGGATGTAACCTATGCTAGTTAGCATTGATGTGAGAACAGAATCCCTACTCCTTGGTAAGCTGGATGTTCAGACAGTGTTAGTCTTTATCTTTACCATTGGTACCACTTGGACTTGAAGCAAACTGCAGTTTAGGGAGTTTTTCCTAACCTGCATGCTATTAAAAGCCTCTAATAAAAATTAGGCCCTTATTTTTGTGCTAATACTAATTACTGATAATACATGCTTATGTTTGCCATTCATTACATGGAACTGTACCAATCAGTGGATGACTGAGTCTCAGGCACTTACACATGTAAATTAACTATTAGTCTAGTGTTTTTTCTTTTTTTTTTCTTTTTCTTTCTTTTTTTTTTTTACATGAGTTATAATGGAAAGCAGCACTAGGTCATAAAAATCTTTTCTCTTAAATGCTAATGAAATTTCTCCCTTCTCTCCATTAGCAGGCTCTCCTTAGTGGTAATTTGTAGCCTTTGCTTTTGTTCCCCGTTGCAATGAATGGTGGATACAGTAAAAACCATGAGAAAGGGGAGTGAGGGAGAGTAAGGAGGTTTTCCTCCTGCTCTACTCTGCCCTAGTGAGACCCCACCTGGCGTACTGTGTCCAGTTCTGGGCTCCCCAGCTCAGGAGGGACAGGGATATACCAGAGAGAGTCCAAGGGAGGCTGTGAGGATGATGAAGGGACTGGGACATCTGTATGATGAGGAAAGGCTGAGAGACCTGGGGCTGTTTAGTCTGGAGAAGAGAAGGCTGAGAGGGGATCTAATTAATGTCTATAAATATCTGAGGGGTGGGTGTCCAGAATGGGCCAGTCTCTTTTCAGTGGTGCCCTGTGATAGGACGAGGGGAAATGGCACCAAGTTACAACACAGGAAGTTCCACCTCAACATGAGGAGAAACTTCTTTCCTGTGAGGGTGACAGAGCCCTGGGACAGGCTGCCCAGAGAGGTTGTGGAGTCTCCTTCTCTGGAGACTTTCCAGACCTGTCTGGACACGTTCCTGTGTGATCTGCCCTGGCTGTTCCTGCTGCAGCAGGGGGGTTGGACTCGATCTTTAGAGGTCCCTTCCAACCCCTATGATTCTGTGAAGGTGACAGTGCTTTACTTAAGTGTCTTCTACCTGCTTTACCTTGTAGAAATGCTCTGTCTTTCCCAAGCTGTATTCAATAAAAAGAGTTCAGATTTGCATCCCAGTTCTCAAAATGGCTGTTGCTTTTCCACAGAACACAGAGTTGTTTTTTGTGATGGAGTCGAAAACATGAGAATTCTGCCTCAAATAACCATTCTCATTAATAAGAGAGTGTTACTGTTTTCTTCCATGTGAGCATTAATATTGTTTCCCTCCCTATTTTCTAAAAGTAGCATGCCTTCAAGTATTTTTAAACCAAAAGTTTGTATCAAAATGATTTATAGAATACATGTATGCATAGATACACTGTACACATATATTTTTAAAGAACTTGACTATTAGGTTTGCTTTGTGACACAAGAAATTCAGTTACCCCTAAAACACTGATTCCTCGTGTGTCTTGTTTTTTAGGAACAGGGAAAGTTCTGAAGAAATAAATGATTGGTAGGTGGGTGCATAAGCAGATAGATTAGACACAAAGAACAATAGTCAGTTACAACCTGCCTTTTGCAATACTGGACCTTGGTTGTCAGAAATGTGCAGATCTGAGGGGTCTGTTACTGACTAAAAAGTTCGTTTTTGAAAAAGGCAAAAAAATTCTGTATTACTGTGTTTCATAGAACTAATCAGAAGAAATCTTTGCAAGGAGGAAACGTGTTAACGGTTGGTTCCTTATGAACACTGTTGCCTCCAAACTAGCTCTCAGAAATGTAACCTAAGTCTTTCACTGTCTCTAGTACAGAATTAAATGGGTTTTTTTTTGATGCCCAGAAAGGTCATTTAGGAATGGGGGAATGATGAGGGGTGTGGTGGTGATGGTGGAGTAGGGGAAAAAAAAAATAATCATACTGGCTAAAGTCTTTCTGTAGATGTATTGCTGTCACAACATACACATCTGAGCTGGCAAAGCTGTCAGTCTCATGTGTAGTGAGCCCATGTAACTCTCAGCATGCCACTGCTTTTTTATTTCCTCAGAATTGTCTGCTCTGGTAAATCAGAATGCAACAAGTGACTGTAATAATCAAAGGGAAGGCAGGAGAAACGAATACCATGATACTAAAGTTGTTCCTTATTAGGGTTGCTGATCTCAGCTGGTGAAGTGTGAAATAGAAATTGCTAGGGTAACAATGGGGGCTTTTTATATTACATAGTGATTTTTTACAAATAATATTTATTACAAATAATATAACATGCTTTTCATTTGTACAGGATGGTTTCTGGTTTGCATTCCTTCTTTCTTGCTACTGTGAAACAAGTTAGTTAAGCTAAACTTATGCATTAAAATTTCATTAAATATCTGGCTTATGTTTTAGTCCTTTTTTTCTTTTTTTTTTTTTTTCCCCCTCCCCAGTATCATCTCACTCATTTTTATTTTTTGTTAGTGCTTTGTGCCTGAAGGTTAGAAGAGGCTGACTGTGCTGGAAGTGACTGCCGTGCCTTTTGATTATTCATGGACAGTAATAGAAGGCACTTAAAAAGAACAATGAAATTGCTTATTTTTGTGATGGGCCATCTGTTGAATTGTTTTTTGCAACAATCACACAATAGTATCTATGTCATATCATTCTATTTTCAACAGCAGCTGATTATGTATAGTTGGCTACTTGTCTTTATTTCTGAAGTCCCATGACCATTTAAATTCACCTCTGCAAACCTTTGCCTCAAAGGTAATAGAAATGTAAAACAGCTGGTGTGTATTTTCTCCTGTCTTCTGTTTTTTTCATGTTGTTTCTAATTAATTAGGCCTCTTAAATGTTTAGGTCTGCTTTCTGTGTCTCCCACCTGTAGTTTTATAATAGAAGTTAACATGGAATCATTTAGCAATTGGTAAAGAAATGGTGGAGTTGGGCAATAAAGAACAGGCAAGTTTTGAAAGACTGTGGTACATTGACTGCTTATTAATTATCCCTTTTATTTTTTTTCCTCACCAAGCAATAATTAGAATCTTTCTCCATGGCTTTCACTAACAAGCATTTTTCCTAGCTATAAAGCCACTTGCAGATCTATTGCAGCAGAAGCTGAAAGGAAGATAAAAACAAATGTGTTGTCTCCTGCAGGTCACTGACATTGCTGATGCCATGATTCTGAAGCAGCTTTTTGAAAATCTGTTCCAAAATGGGGTTGTCGTTGTGGCAACATCTAACAGGCCTCCAGAAGGTAAAAACAAACATGCTATTAGTATTATCCAAAGACAATTTCAGCATCTTACAAAACAGTTGTATTTAATACTAATTAACTCTCTAGCCTTCAAGAATCTGAGATACTCCAATCTGTCCCGTTTGTTCATAAGCAAGAAGGGTTTTTCACTAAGTCTTACTCCTCTCTTCTCTCAAACTCAAGGTGTTCCTCCCCCCACCTCTCCCCAAACCCTTCTGTGTTTCCTGATCTTCTCTATTCAGACCAGTAGGAGGGTATATGGGGACAGAGGAATTGAGGAGGGGGTGAAATAGTGCCTGTTTTGGATGTATTCCAGGATAGGAAAAGATCACGTTCTGCAGAGGAGAAGGGCAATGAGAGTACATTGCTTCCTGGTTTCTAACTGGGAAACTTGCAGACTTGTTCCACCAGCTCCAAGGGAGAACTCCTTATCAAGATGCCATTCTCACAGCCTGCTTTGAGGTCACTGGCTGGGAATTACTTAGTTGGAAAGTTATTTCTGTTTCTACCAATACTTTTATAGAGAGAAGGACTAGCTAGGCAGATCCTTCTACAAAGTCCCCAAATCTGCATGGGTTTTAACCAAGCACTCATTGTGATTTTTTTGTAGAGGAGAAAAATGTCTGTGGTAGTGTAGCATTAGTGCATGCTTTCTGTGCAACTCTTATGGCACCACAGATTAATTAATTTCAAATGTTTGCAAAAAATACTGAAGAGTTACTATATTAATTGTACCAGTTATTTTTTCTATCCAAATCGACTGAGTAGAATAGAATCACTACATATTTACAATGTGGTTTGTTTTTCAAAAAAAGAAGAAAATACTCAAATATTTTTATAGAAGGGGGAATAATTTCCCACGGGTTTATTTTTGCTTGTTTGAGCAAAGAAGAAATCACAACTACTGCAGTTGGGTTAACTACAGATAAGCTGGATGCTTGTGCCTTACTCAGTTGGGAACCATCCTTTTTTTCAGCACTTTCATTTGAAGTTCTGGAGAGATTTTAAATGTAACTTAAGGATTGTGTCCCGTCTTAAATTGAGATATCAATGTGTGACCATGATCATCCTGTGGGTTTTTTCAATACATATTAAGTCACAAATTCAAAGACATCCACTTGTGCTGGTTACCCAAAAGAGAACGTCAAGAATGGTGTCTCCAGAACTGAACTGTGTTGAGTCCAACCATTGATCAGTGCCTGTGTCCCCTTCTCACTACTCCTGCGTGGTCATGGTGTGTGTCTGCAATCCTCCCACAGGAAGGAGAGTTGGGTTGGTGTAGTATGCTGCATCAAGGGTAAAGACTGAATTGAGAGTTGTTTCTTGTGGGTACAAAGGAGAAAAGTGGCCTTTTCATGAAAGACAAAAGGTACCTACCTGCCCAGCGTCAGTGATACACTGAACCCTGTTAAACTTCTGCCCCAGGGGAATGTGAAGGGAAATCATAGGATGGTTTGGGTTGGAAAGGATCTTAAAGACCATCCAGTCCAAGCCCCTGCCATAGGCAGGGGCACCTCCCACAGATACTCAGGTGCAGTGTTTGAGGAATCGTGGCTTCATTTCTTCACCAAAATGGCTGTTTATTTGTCTCATTATCATAAAAGAGAGACATAATACAAAATTCACAGTCTTATTGGCTTATATTTGGTCGATGAAAAGTTCAACATGAGCTGGCAACGTGCTCTTGAAGCTCAGAAAGCAACTGTGTCCTGGGCTGCATCAAAACTAGTGTGGGCAGCAGGTCAAGGGAGGTGATTCTCCCCCTTATTCAGCTCTCATGAGACCCCACCTGGAGCACTTTGTCCAGTTCTGGAGCCCCCAACGTAAGGAGGACATGAAGCTCCTGGAGAGAGTCCAGAGAAGGGCCACAAAGATGATCCAAGGGCTGGAGCAGCTCTGCTATGAAGACAGGTTGAGAGAGTTGGGGCTGTTCAGCCTGGAGAAGAGAAGGCTCCAGGGAGACCCCAGAGCACCTTCCAGTGCCTCAAGGGGCTCCAGGAAAGCTGGGGAGGGGCTTTGGACAAGGGCTTGTAGTGAGAGGACAAGGGGCAATGGATTAAAACTGGAGGAGGGGAGATTGAGGTGAGACATGAGGAGGAAATTCTTGAGTGTGAGGGTGGTGAGACACTGGGCCAGGTTGCCCAGGGAAGCTGTGGAAGCCCCATCCCTGGAAGTGTTGAAGGGCAGGTTGGATGGGGCTCTGAGCAACCTAGTCTAGTGGGATGTGTCCCTGGCCATGCAGCATAGGTGCTGTTCTGCCTTTTTAGAAGGCTTCCTAATATTAATCAAAAAGAGCAGCCTATTGTACAGCTGAAGTTCATTTTCAATGAGGAAGCCATTCTGTTATGTACATGTTGGGCAGTTGGATAGTTTCCAGAGAACTTTATGTATAAAATAGATAAATAAGACCTAAAATGCTGCTTTGCAGTTTGTTTTTATATAATTAGTCTTGTCTTTGAGTGCAAATTTGCATTTTGTTACATAATTCTTCCAAAAAATTTGAATGTTCAGTGTTATTTTTAGCAACTTTCCAACTTTTGAGGGAGCTGCGGCTGGTTAGTCTGGGGAGGAGGAGGCTGAGGGGAGACCTTCTCACTCTTTACAAATACCTGAAAGGAGGTTGTAGTGAGAGTGGGGTTGGTCTCTTCTCACTGGTGACTGATGACAGGACAAGAGGAAATGGGCTCAAGTTACATCAGGGGAGATTTAGGTTGGATATCAGAACAAACTTCTTTACAGAAAGGGTTGTTGGGCACTGGAACAGGCTCCCCAGGGAGGTGGTTGAGTCCCCATCCCTGAATGTGTTTCAAAGTCATCTGGATGTGGTGCTTGGGGACATGGTTTAGTGGTGGGTCATCAGAAATAGGGTGATAGGGTGAGGATAAAGTTGGACTCAATGATCTTAAAGGTCTTTTCCAACCTGAACTATTCTATGATTCCATGATAAGTTTACAGACTTTTTAGAAATTTATTTTTTTGCCTTAGGGATGACATTTTTTTCTTTTTCCCTTTGGAAGAGGGAATGTACCTGGGAGAACTGCTGGAAGATGAAGTGTACCACAGTACACGGAATAAGAATGATACTAACTTTGGAAACTGAGAGAGTGTATTTTTAGTTTAGATTTGGTTTTTCCCCTCAGCCAAATACTCAGGACTTACCAGGTGCATCGTTTTGGCCTTATAACCATGCCAGTGCCTACCCAGCATTACAAAGCCTTTTCTGTAACCTTAGTTTAAAACAGGTGCTGCTCTTATTTCTTCTGCAAAAATCAGTCATCTGTCGTTAAGAGATTTAATTCCTCTTTCACTGCCTGCCTTTTTCACACTTTCTCAGGATGTTCCATTCTTCCTTAAGAATGTATTGAATTTTCATACAGCAAAAGGGGAGAAATCAATTCTAGCTCTCCTTTCTGCCTTTTGTTCCCCCTCTCTCTAGCAACACCGAGTTTTATTTGCCAGGCTAAAAGACGAGCTGACGTTGTTATTAAGACTAAGTAGCAAAATGGTGCTGATTTCCTTTCTTTCAGATCTCTATAAAAATGGTCTTCAGAGAGCTAATTTTGTACCGTTCATTGCTGTGCTGAAGGTAAGGAGAGTCACTTGTTAAATGCTTTTCAGTTGCACTTGCTGTGTTAATAAATTAGAGATGTGCACAGGATTGCTTTGATACTGGTCTCCAGGTGAATAAACTCTAAGTGTTTGGGGCAAAAATAATTGAAGGTAAGGCAAAAGGAAATCTTCCTCTCTACTATTAACATGTCTTGAAAGCTGGACATTTCTGTGAGGGCAAAAAGTTACCTTTTGGCCTAAGGTAGAGTTTGTTTGGGTAGGACTTCCTTAGGGTGTCTGTGTGCTGCAGTATTGCTCTGACAGTCACCTGTGCTGTACGTGTGGACATCTTGCATTTATTGTGCTACAGGAACTTGGTGTTCCTTTGGTGTAAGGAAAGTAGTGGTTGGGATGTCCCCCTCAATGCAGGGGGTTTGGGACTAGATGATCTTGAAGGTCCCTTCCAACCCAAACCATTCTATGATTCTAATTCCATCTGCGATTTTAGGAAGTGTAATGGTCCTGTCTTCCAGAGTTCTGCATGGAAATATAAAGGAAAAAGATTACCTTGGATGCTTGCAGATGTTTAATTTACTGTCTTCTCTACCTTTACCTCACTCAAAGCCATGTGTGTCTGTGGTGGTGTCAGTCTCATACACCCTGTTCCCTGAAAGTGCCTTTCGCAACTCAGACCAACTCATGTCTTAGTTTTCTCCTGGCTCAGAGCCTCCAGCAGGGCTTTTCTTTGGGGTTGAAAGGGGCTGAATGTGTGATTTGGTTTTGATTTTGTTTGTTTCAGACATTAACTTTTATGATGTTCAATCTTAAAATAAGTCTTTAGCAGTAAAAGTAGTTCGAGGTCAACACAGGAGCTTAAAATTCTTTTCAATATTCTTGGGAATGGGATGAATGGGGAGGTATTGACAGCACGTTTTTGTCAAGTGAAGAGATGCTTCACTGCAAATAGATTTCAGGCTGTTTCCATTCCTCATAACTGGAACACATGGTTCCTAGACACACTAGTAACTGTTGTACAAAAACCTTCCCCTGTCTTCAAATGATGGAAAGAAATGGTTTCTTTCCTGGATCTATAATTACTCCTGGTCATCCTTGATTCTGTTCCTGGTTTTAGTTTCTTCAGACTGTATAATTCCAGTATTTGTATTTGGGGTCATGTTTCTTACAAAGACAACTACAAAGCAACTTCTGTGGAATAAGCAAAAAGCTGGATGAGTGCTCTAGGGAAGATGAAGTCTATCCTGCCAAGTGTGTCTGTGTTGCTTTTCTAGGGGGTAGATACTGGGGACAAGTGGTTCCTGCAGTGGGAGGTGCAGGTGATAAATTCCACTTCTTGGGGCCACATAAAAGCTTCCAGGTCTGTGGGCCAGCCCAGTAACACTATCAGCAGCTCTTCCTGCCTTCCTGTGTCCTCTGCCCAGGCCTGAGCCCGTCCCAGTATTCTGATTTTCTGAAACCTTACATAGTTTGAGGTCTAATTTTTCAGTGATTCTTTAATCCTGCAACTTTAAAGTGGTAGTTTTCCCAAACGGGAAAAATCTCAATTGATCAGTTCATTGTTGTGCCTAAAATTCTTTGGGACACAATATTCCTTAGGGAAGGGCTTAGTTTCTGGAAGAGATAAGAGTGCTTCTTCAGTCCATGAAATTTTATAGAGTTTTACAGAGATAAGAAGTATTAAGAAGAAAAATCTTTTAATTCTGTAATTGCAGTTAGATTCAGTCCCTTCTGATTGAGCTTTTAATCTTGCAGCATCACTTACTGAGCATTTTAAAGTACATGGAACTGCTAAGTGATTTTTTTTTTTCCTTTTTTACAAAGGCAGTTCTTGGAAAGAAAAACATTCATTGCTGATAGTTACTTTGGTCAGATGCTGAAAACAGAAATACTCCAGAAATTGTTATTTTAAACCAATAAGAAATACAAAATGTTTCTAAACATTTAAAAGCTGGTTTATAAGTAAAGCTGTGGATCTTTAACAACTTGATGTAAGATCTGAAGTAAGGCTCTTAAAAAAAAAAAAAAAAAAGAGAAAGTACACTTTATTTTACTCGTTTTTCAGTAATTTTAGCAGCTGTTTAGTTTTAGCAGACATTTAATGAAGACATTTACATCAACCCTGAACTGTTCTGGAATCCTACTTCTAATCCAGTGATTAGTTCAATGCTTAATTCTTCAGACAAACAGGAAGGAAAGCTCCTAAAATAGTTGTGTATAACTTCAATGAGCAGTTCTTGAGTTTCCAAAGGTTTCCTGGGACCACAGCGTGAAGTTGTAAAAAGTTCAGCTGAGTCAAAATACCAAATATGTAACTCCTGCATTTTGTCATGTTCTCTTCATGCAGTAAATCTGCACTGCACTAAATTCTCACTGCAATTCTGGAGGTTTTAGGGCCTTTCATAGCCTGACTGTACCTTTAAAAGGGACAGTTTTAAAATAACATGTTTGGCTTTGTCTGCCTGTATTTTATTGTAACTACGGAGAATCAACCAGAAACCTGTTGTCAGCAGGACATGAAGTTACTGTAAACTTCCTATAGTGAACTTGAGGGTTTTTTTCCTGCTTTCAGGGACCAAATAATTATTTATTTTAAGACTATTTGGTTACAATGAGTCCTAACAGTAAGCACTGTATGCTCCTCTCAAATAGAAAGCAAATTTGTGTATGCTGTGTTTTTCACTGTGTTTCTTGAAATCGTTTAATGATTATTTATTGGCATTGTTGCCTGCTCTAGTTGGTTTCATTTGGAACACACCCTTTATTTCAAGAAATGGAGGAACTTAAAAACTGTTTTGCACTTTTCGACATCTTAGCTGGAATATGCCCACACTTACTTGTTCAGAACATTCAGAGCTGTCCCTAAGGAAATGGTGGGAGTTAGTTTTGTACAAAGGCATTTGGTAGATATAAAATGTCTTTGATGGTGCACTCAGCTTTTGTCCAACCACCTGTGTGAGAAACGCAGGGATCTGGTGATTGGCGGATCTGCCTCTTCCCCCTCCTCTCCCCCCTCAAAAGTCACCTCCTTGATGAAATTGATTTGTCAGTTTGTTCCAGTCTAATGGTGTGATAGCCCAGCAGCTTTCAGTATGTTGAATAGTTGGAACCTGCTTTTGAGGTCAGTGTCAGCCACTCTGACCCCTGTGAACTGTCACCTGAGTCAGAATTGCAGGGATTAGGCCTTTGATATTGTGATGGCTTCGCCTATCAATTGACTTTTTCATTACTGAAGATGTTGAGCCTTTTGTTTCCCTTCTTAGTATGTAACCAAGCAAACTCCTAAGTAGAAGGAGCATTTGTTCTTGTTCTCTCTCCCTGCAAGTAATAGAAGTACTCATCTTTTGTGAAGCTTACCTAATTAAACATAGAAAAAAAAAATTAAAAACAGAAAATCTAGTATGATTGCAAGTGTTTTTGTGCTGAGCATCAGTGTGGTTTCTGGGTAATCCTCGTTTGACAAATTTGTGAGACTGGGGACTAGCTAAATGTTGTATTCAGAAAGCACAGTGTCAGATTAGCAAGTTACCAGCCCTTCTTTGCATTCAGCCTTCTAAGCTTGTGTGTGTGTTAAATTCCAACAGCAGGATTGTTTGATTTCTGTAGTCCAGAGCACTTAACTGTTACTATATATATAAAGTACGTGTTGCTTTAGTGTGTTTTCTAGATATTAAGCTGTTCCATTTGTTTACCTTCCACATCTGTCCTACACACACACACATGCACCTAAAGACTTTGTTTCAATGCAGATCAAAACTTTACCTAAGGATAAAATAGTTGCTAATGTAGCTCTGTGTCAGGTTCCCTGCCTTGTAGCTTCTTTTAGTTGTTAGGATTTCCTGAGTTCTTGCTTGGTTTGTTTACTCCTTGGTTAAAATGGGTAAATCAATGCACAGCATAGATATGGAAGGGTTCATTCCTGCTGTATCAGGGTAAATTAGTCTAATTACACGTGGCAGTTTTATTTGCTTGTGAGGTAATGTGAAATGAGATCTTGCCTCCCTCCAAAAAGCCCAAGCCAATTAATAAAGCTTTTAAGCTCTTTGTCACAGGCCACCGTGGAGGTCTGCAGAGAAGAACTTTAATCCAATAAACATTTCATTTAGATCATGAAAAGAAAGCATGAGGAGAAGCTCCTACAAGAGAGGGTGTTACCAGCAATTCTAGGCACAGAGAGATGTGAGGAATTCGCCAAATTAACCAAGAGGCCTTCATATTTAACACATAAATGTGTCCAAACTAATAATAGAATAATTTAATTTGAGTTGAACCTTACATTGTTAAAATTCTAAGAAGCCACAACTGTTTTCTTCAAAGACTTCACTGTTGAGCTGGATGGACAGGGCAAGGGGAGGTTGTGAGAAACCCAGATAGCAAATAGCACTGGCCGAAGCTGGTGGAAAGAAAAAAAAAAAAAAAAAGGAATAGATAATTAGGTGTAATTAGTGTGCATGAATTGTTGTCTCCCTGCCCTTGGCTTGAATAAATTTCAGAGAGGGGAAAAAAAAAAAAAAAAAAAAAAAGCCCTAGTGGTGAAAACGCTTTGATGTAAGAAGAGTCATTGTGGGTTGTCAGCATAAAGGCAGTGTTCTCTGCTTCTGCCAGAATGGTGGGACCCAGAGGGAGGGAATGGGCCCTGCACCCCCAGCCTGCTTGCCAGCAGGGACCTCTGGGGTCCCTTGGAACAAAAATGCACCAGAAGTTTGCACTTGTTGGTAACGAGGCAGTGGACCTCAGCATAAGCCATCTCTAGCCTTTCTTTACACCTTTAATCACTTTATTTTTTTTTAATTATTCTGGGAAATCCAGTTTTGTAAATCAATATTACTATTTTTCTTTTTTCCTTTTTTTCCCCCCCTCCCCTGCCTGCCAACAGTTCTGGCAGGAGCAAAGGCTCATGCTGGGAAAATAAACACAAATCAAACATTAAAAAGAAAAAAAACCAGCAAAACACAAAAAGAAATCCAGACAAATAACTTAATCCAGGGTATAATTCCAGGGAAGTACATGTATCAGGGGTGAATCTGACCCTTAGCTGACAGAACATCTTGTGATAAATTTGGAGTGAACTCTTGGCAGTTGTTTTTCACAGCTCAGCTTGTTTATTAGGAGATTGCAAGTTACACTCATCATTGGTTCTTCAGCAAAACTGAATGCTCTACAGTGGTTTGTGGGTTTGTTTTGGCTTGCTTTTCAATTTATTTATACTTACTCTACAAGGAAGTTTTGGTGTGGTTTTTTTTTTCCTAAGTGATGTGAAATGGGGAGAGCTGTTCGGTGTAATTCCTCTTGCACGGAAGCTCACTCTGCCTTTCTTCTGCTCCCTGCCTGGAAGAAGGAGAGGCTGCTTGTCTGCTACCCCAGTCTGTTACCTCCTGAATTCTTCCACCTTTGTCTGAGTATCTGAAATACTACTCACAGAACAGCACATTTTAAAAGTCTCTGTCTTTATTCATGCACTGTTATTTTACGAGTCAACTGTCCATTTTCCCTCTTCTTTGGGGGTAGCTGATTTGTAGCTAGACATTAAAATAAGTTATTGAAAAGTTGTACAATAGATCAAAAGTTGCTTGTGGTGGCAGGAATAGTGGGGTTTCTTAGTTGTTAGAGTTTTAAAGCTGTAATGTAAACTTGTGCAACCTGCACTGAAGTAATTTTACCTCTGCATTTACCTTTGCCAAACTCTTCTAAAGTTTTAAGTGCTCTTGTCACAAGTGTAAGAGGCAGATGCATTAAAAAAAATCCTATTTGGCAGTACTTGACTTCCCAGATTTCTGTGCTCTTAAGTCTATTTAAAAATAATTCACACATAAAATGTTTGTAATCCAAAATGAACCTGAGCACGATCAGTGGCCCTGCTACTGTCCTGTGTATTTGGATGACGTTTTGAAAGTTTTCTTCAAAGTTTGTTTGTGGGGTTTTTTTTGTACATTTAAAATTGGAACAAGCACAAAGTGTCTAAGGCTGTTGTAGCAATTTCCCCATATTTTGTTACTGCAAATAATGAAGAAGGGGGGGTGAAAAGACCTTAAAAAAAGCAATTAGTTAACCCCTTAAAGCGTAGCTTTGCAGAACAAACAGCCTTTTGTGCTGGGAGTTGATCTGTGAAAGGCAACACCTGAATATCATGCAAGACTAAGTAATTATGCCTGATTGTAAGGAGGGGGTTTTTTTCAGGTGTAGGTCACAGGAAATTCACTTAGGTTGGAGTATGTACAAAGCTAAGAAATATGCAGATTTTCTGTTGTAAGATTGTGTAAAAATTATTTACAGTTAATACGTGCATAAAGGTTAGAAAGGTTGATGAAGTGATATTTAGTTTTGCTTTACTATTCACTGCGTGTCAGAATGTAATTATGACTGATTCATGAAACTGTCTTAGCAATGAACCATCTTTATTAAAATGCTGATCAAGACAAGAGCTGACGGAGTAAAGAATAGAACATTTTAGTCTTGTTGCTTTTGAATGATTGCTAATTACCCCAGAGGTCATGTATGGTGCTTATGAGGATTCATTGACATTTTCTTTAAAGTCTGCTGTTTCAACAACATCTGAACAGAGAGATGAAAACTGTGTGCACACCCGGCAATGCTTGGACCTTTTTATCCACCACCAAATACCTGATGATTCCATCTCTCCTTCTTCCTGAGTACATCTTCATAGAATGGTTTGGGTTGGAAGGGACCTTCAAGATCATCAGGTTCCAGCCCCCCTGCATGGGCAGGGACACCTCCCACTAGACCAGGTTGCTCAGAGCCCCATCCAACCTGCCCTTCAACACTTCCAGGGATGGGGCTTCCACAGCTTCCCTGGGCAACCTGGCCCAGTGTCTCACCACCCTCACACTCCAGAATTTCCTCCTCATGTCCAATCTAAATCTCCCCGTTCCAGTTTTAAGTTTCCTTGTTCCCATGGATCAGTGTAGCAGAAAGTGAGGAGTGGTACAAACTCGATTTACTTTCTTGGGGTTTTTTTGTTTTGTTTTTCAACAATTTTTTGTTATTTTAACATGTAACATATTTTTAATTTTTTGGTTTTTTAACAATTTTAAGCATGGATAAAAGGAGCAATGCTTTGAAGGTCCTGCCCCTGTACCATGTTTGCTCATGACTAATGCTCTGGTTGATCTCCTTTCAGAACTTAACTTTGTAGGCTTCTCTCAGCAGGCTGTGGAAAGACCTGCCCAGCTTGTGAATCCCAGTTGGACCAGTTTCATCCTCTAAAGCCTACTGGTGATTGTCACTTGCCTGGGGACTTGGAGAGTCCACCAAAGTTAAAACCTGTGGGTAGGCTTTGTAGGTCAGGAATAATTTTTTCCTGAGACACTGTGTTTTTTGCTTGAGAGGATTCTTGTTCTAACCACAGGGAAGAGTCGTTTGGGAAAATGCCAACTGCAACGCAATGAGGAAACCTTTTCTTGGACTTGCTCAAGAAAGAACTTTAAGGAAGAAGAAACAATGTTCTGTTTGATAATCTAACACTGCATGGAGTCAAATAATGATAAATAAAAATGGTCAAGCCTAGTGAGGTCTGTTTACCTGAGGAACTCTTCCCCTGTTGTTGGCTGAAGGTTCCCATCATGTGTCTACGTGTTGTGTGACACGAGAGAATTTGTCTCTCTTAGGCTGGATGTAAATGTATGACAAGAATGATTACCCATGAACCATCTCATTGTTTTCTGGAGGGAAGGAATGTTAGTGATCCTGTGTGTTGTTAGTGGAGATCAAATCAGCAGGTCAGGTATGAGGTGTATTTTAGTGGGGCAGGGTTTTTTTGGACATAAGCTAATACAAAGGGTTAGATGCTGAGGATGCATTTGAAAAGGGAAGGTGAGACCGGTGTGGAAATTATCATTCCTTTTGCTCTGAAAGAGTGGGTAGAACTTGCTCTTCTCAGTTATGGCATGACCAAGTTGTTAATAGTAGGTGTTCTAGTGTGCTTGGTAAGAGCTACACCAGAGGCCAAGAGCTTTGCCTTGGAGGACAGGACTGTACTCTTCTTTACTCACATGGCAAGGGTGTTTGATGCTGCAGATGCAGTGCTACTGCTGCATTCCCAGTTGTCTGGTTTGACCTGGATGTGAAGGGCTGAGGAAACTCAAGGAGGTGTGGGAATGAAGGTACTGATGATCCCAAGGTGAAGCACTCTCACATCTCTCTTCCCTTACACCTTCTCTGCAAGTCCTCAGATGGGGTTTGTCTGATCCTGTGGGCCAACAGGATGATTTGTGTAGTTTTCTAAGTTGTGTTTTGTTTTTTGTTTTAAATGCCATTAAAATTCAGAGCATAGAATGGCAATTGTGTTGACTTAACAATGCTCTTCAATAAAGTTAAGGAGCTCGGGCAGCAGGGCCAGGGAGGTGATTCTGCCTCTCTGCTCTGGTCAGGCCACACCTGGAGTGCTGTGTTCAGCTCTGGAGCCCTCAGCACAGGAGAGACATGGAGCTGTTGGAGAGGGTCCAGAGAAGGGACACAAAGATGATCCAAGGGCTGGAGCAGCTCTGCTCTGGAGACAGGCTGAGAGAGTTGGGGCTGTTCAGCCTGGAGAGGAGAAGGCTTCAGGGAGACCTTAGAGCACCTTCCAGTGCCTGAAGGGGCTACACACCTTGACAAGGGTGTGTAGTGAGAGGACAAGGGGTAAGGGTTTAAACTGAAAGAGGGGAGATTTAGGTGAGACATGAGGAAGAAATTCTTCCCCATGAGGGCAGTGAGGCACTGGCACAGGTTGCCCAGGGAGGTTGTGGCTGCCCCCTCCCTGGAGGTGTTCAAGGCCAGGTTGGATGAGGCTTGTGCAGCCTGGTCTGGTGGGAGGTGTCTCTGCTCATGGCAGGGAGGTTGGAACCTGATGATCTTTAAGGTCCCTTCCAACCTTCACCTTCTGTGATTCTATGATATCTACTCCCCTGAAGTACCAATGTTCATGAGCTGGCCACAATATTGGAGCTCACAGGGACACACAGTATTTAGTACAATGTTTCATGTGGGGCCATCTAGGAGCATTTCAGGGTTTTGTGATACATGGGGAACATACATCTTGAGACCTTGCAGGTAACCCAGTTAATTTTTACTGCCTTTTGAGACTTTCTGAAACCTTTGTTGTTTTTCTTAACAACCTATCATGTCACGTACTTTAATTTCTTGAGCAGTTAAACATTTTAACAGCTACCTTTCTTGATGGCAGCAACAGAGGAACATTTTAGGTGCTTACAGGAATAAAAATGTATTTTTTTTACTGTCTACGTTAGTAACTTTCTATGGCAGGTGTACTGAAGGTCTAATTTTATCCATTCTATCAGAAAATTCTCATTTTAGGTGTTCTGTCTCAGGCTGAGCCTTAAGGCTTTGTCTTTTTTTTTCTTCTGGAATAAGAAGTTTTTCTGCCACTTCAGTGGGAACAAGTGCATGATCGTGCTGTATTTTTAACTTCCTAATTGCATTTTCAATTCTGTAATTGTATTTGTTCCTTGTATACATAAATACATAAATGACTTCAAAATAAACCGTATGACTAATTAATTTCCTGCGTTGGAATTGAACAGGGTAAGTCAGACTTGGAATATCTCAATAGAAAATGTCTTGGAAATTGCAGATGGTTCCAAAAGAACAGACTAGACAAAGTGTAGCTTCACTTTTAAGTGTTTATTTCAAAAGAAAAGTTGATGTTTAGCCCGAGTAAATGAAATCTGAATGTTTAAATCTCCATCTTAAAAAATGGAAACCAACAGTTACTGCCATGGCTTTGGCAGTTAAGTAGGAACCAGCTGAGCACTCAGGTTAGTTCTTTGGCTGTTGATTAGGATTCCGTGGTGGTTCTTAGTGAATGTGAGGATGGAATCTCATCTGTAGGGTTGAATCAGCACTGGAGAAGTTTGGCCAAAGATGGAGAGAGACCCTAGAACTTCTGTAGGTAATCTTAGTAGGGTTTTTCCCCATGCTGCAAAAAGATGAAGGGTAAAAAGCAGAGAAGGCTTCTCCCCACACCCCCCAAATTTTCAGGGTTTGTAAAGGATACTGTTGATTTTCTAGTTCTGTGGTGCAGGAACATGTCGTTGACACCTGTGAAGGGGACAGAAGATCCATGGTGGTGCTCACACATGCACCCTCTCTGAGGTTCAGTATTTCATTCTTTCAGCTGTGAGCACTGTTTGTTTTCCCACACTGTGCCACCATGGATCTGGTTTTCATTTTTGTGAATCTAGTATTTTAACTGTTGAGCTGGGATGTATAGGATATTCTGATGTGCTTCATTTCCTTCTATTACCTGTTCTGATGGCATGATGTCATTTTAACATTTAAAGCAAAGCTCTTGGAAAAACCAGGCATCATAACCATGCCACACTTGTAAGAAGATGTAGTTTGGTGTTCACTCCACATGCCACACAACCCCCTGAGAGAGCAGTACAGTTTGTAAACCCATTTTGAAGGCCAAAGTGATGAGGCTGAATTCATGCAAAATTTCCTCTCTTTTTTTTTTTTTTTCAGGGGAAAAAAACAAACCAACAACCCAAAATGATAAGCAGCATTACTAAACATCTGAGTATCTAAAGCTAATCTAAATAATCTCATAGTCTGCATAGCTGTAATAATGTGATTTATTTTTTTTCCCCTCCTAACATGAAGAAAATAATGCTTGAGCTAATCTAATGCTTTGGAAAAGTAAAACATTAGGCAGAAAGGTGCTGAACATCAGTGCCTGACAATAAAATGCCAAGTCCACCAGCTTTGCTGTGAAATCTCAGAGAACTTCCCTCTAGCCTGGACTGCCAGCCTGATGCTGAGGAAAAGCTTCAACATCCTCCCTCCTTTGTGCATATTATTACATGCCTCTGGAACTTTTTTCTTCTGCTCTGTTATTCTCTTTTCTTTGTCAGCTTCCCCGGAAAGAAAGGGACTAGATGATAATAATATTGTAGCACCAAAGCTATTGTGTTTGCAGTAGCCTTAGCCCAAGATAATGATTTGATTAGCATGGCTTTTTCACTTACTGGGATGGAAAAGACATGGATTTTTCCTGGGATTCTGTGTTTTGAGGATGAGGGGTTTTTTTCCACCTTCTTTCTTCAGCTGTGTATCTTTGCAGGGAAGTTGGAGGTTTAAAATGTGTACAGAGCCTTCTTTAATAGCCAAGGGCAAAACATGAGTGCAGGGAGTCCCCAGAGTGACTCCTGGAGATACTTGTCATCTCTAAGTCCTCTGCAGTGCATTTGTTAAAAGGGCCATTGTTCCTTAAATCACTGAGGAGAGTTCTTCTAAAATTTAAGGGTGGGTTGGGTTTTTGTTTTTTTTTTCCCCTTCCAATGCAGTGGCTATAAATGAGATTTGACACTTCCAATTTTGCTATTTGAGTGGCCTCAAGGAGGCCTTGAAAAATTGGACACACAGAATATGAAATGCTTAACGAGTGTTAAACTCCTAGTTCCTAGTGCAGAGTAATTTAGTGGATTGTAGCAATCCAGACAATTTTAATGGTGTCGAATTACCTACAAAATAAAAAGTTTTATTGCTTTAATTACATTGTTGATAGAGGTATCTTTTCTAAAATATTAAAACTTTTTTCCTCCCTTTCTTTTATAGCTTCTTTTGGTTCTAGCCATATAACACCCAGAAGCTGTGTATGTTGGCAGTGGTGATAACAGATAAGCAGAGCTATTCCCTCTGCCAGAGGGTGTAAAATCTTGATCCCACTGAGGTTAGGGAGAATTTTGCCCTCAGCCTCAGGCCTTGAATCAAAAAAAGCACCCTTCAGTACAGCTGGCTTTGAGTTTTCTAACAGAAGTAATTATTGTGACTACTCAGGGACCTCTGTATTGCACTTGGAATCTTACAGGTTGTTTAAAGGGGGAAAAAAAGATCCTTTTCTGAGTCATTTCAAGCATTGCAAAGATGAAAAAAACATCTTTTTGATGCAGAGCTTTGTTTATTCCCCTTTATCCTTCAGTCCATTTTGCATCAGGACTTGGTGATGTTCATATATTTGATGTTTGACTCATACAATTTTTAAGCTTCTTAGGAGAAGGGAAAGATAAACTTAGGTTTAACTTATAAAGCAGAAGTCATTTCAGTTGTCTCTGTTGCTAGAATTTGTGGTCTGTTAAACTTCCATTGCTCCTAGTTTTCTATTTCTAAATGTATATTCTGTAATGTGAAAATACTTATTTTTACACAGCCAGCAAAGCTTTACCCAGAGAGATCAAGTACTATCCACCCTCATTTCATTCCCCGTGCTCCCAACCTGCATTACTTTTCCAGTGGATTCACTTTTAAAAATGGTTACTTCTTTATTTCGAGTATGTGATTTCCAGCCTATGTCTTTGCTTCAATAATTGCAAAGGAGATTTCCAATTTGTGATCTTGAATTTCAGTTTTGCAGGTCTTATTCATGCTGGTGGCTTCTCTTGGCAGTGTCTTCACTGTCTAACACAGATGACAGTAAATCCAGCTTTGGCTTGAAGAAAACTGTTCTTTATTTTCTGTTGCCTCTGTAGAAATACTGCAGCACAATCCAGCTGGATTCTGGAATAGACTACAGGAAACAAGTGCTTCCTGCTGCTGGGAAACTTTACTACCTGTGAGTTTATCTCTCTTTTGAACTTCTTATTAGCCAATAATTTTCCTAGTCAATGGGAAATGAAAAATGTACAGGAGAATCAGCAGAGTGTGACTTTCCCTTTCAGTGCCTTCTGGTCGGTTCTGTTCAGCAAACCGCCTTCCATTGTGCCTCGATATCAACTTCATTAAACTACATTTTCAGTATCCACACTGGCATCATTTATAATGTGTGACTGAATAAAAACTAATTAGATTTTTTTGGGGAGGTGTGGTGTTTGGAGAACTGAAGTGACAGATGGTTAGAAAGTAATGAATATCCTCTTGTAAGAGATTGCACAATTCTCTTATAATAGAGGAGCATCCTTATTGTATTTAAGTAATTAAGTATTTATAGAAATCAAATCACAAGGATTCATTTAATGTTGGGTGTTTCCAGTACTGTGGATTAAAAAAAAAAAACACAACCCAACACCCTCCTATTTGACAGATTGTTTCTGTTTATCATGAAAAAATTTCTTTAGCACTTTATTCTGTATTTGCAAATAAATACATTTAAAAATTTGTTCACGTTTCTGCTTGTCATTGCAGCATGTATCTGCCTAATAGAAACACAGTCTGTGTTTTAAAAACATACTTGGAAACCTTTGCATTGCAGGCATGTGTCTATCTGATGGTTTTTTCTTATGTTATTTAATCAATAACAACCTGAGCAAAGCAGACAACAGGAACTTCGATGAGATTCAGACCCAGCTTGTGTTTCAGCCCAAGGCACAATATTGATTGAAAACTCACATTTCCATTAAGAACAGTGCAATATTTTCACCTGTATCACTTTCAGTCTGGATCACTTTAGTATAAAGGTGGCAATGGTGGGTGTGTGTCCAGGAGGAGGAGTAGGGCTTAGCAGGGTAACAGCAAGTAACTCTCTGCTTCTGGAAGGAAGTGACAGAATTTTGTGTATGGAAAACAGGTCAAATGCAGGTTCTCTGTTCTCAAACAAAATGTGATGGTGTGAACACAGTGGTGAAGCACTGGTCCAGCTTGCCCAGAGAGGTGGTGGAGGCCCCATCCCTGGAGACATTCAAGGTCAGGCTTGAGGAGGCTCTGAGGAACCTGATCTAGTTAAAAAGGTCCCTGTGCACTGCAGGGGGGCTGCACTAGATGACTTTAAAGGTCCTTGCAGCCCCACACATGCTGTGATTCTATGAACTCAGGAAAAGCAACTCTTGTTCTATGTTCTTGCCTGACTCCAAGTTGGGTGGTGCAGTACCCAGCCCAAGTCCTTCATGGCATCTGGCTGTAAAACTTGGGATCAAGTGCATGGCAGAGATTGTGATAAGTCTCATGTTCTGTCATTGCAGGGATGTTGGTGACCTCTAGAACGTGTCATGGGAATCGTTAGGAAGCCCTAGGGAGAAAAAGAATTAAATCTTGTAGCTGCCAATGGAAGGAAGATACTTCTTCATCCTTTCTTTTTCTGAGGGAATCTCATTCATTCTTGTATTGTTCATTGGAGTTTTCAACCCTGCAAAAATAGCATAGTATGTGGGGATTGTTTTGTTTTAAATTCAGGTGCCATACAGTATTTTGCTACAGATTTCTTGAAATGTATTTGGCAGTCTTGCCCCCAAACCAGGATGTTCTGTCCAATATGTTCACGTTCCCCTGTTAATGGTTTTAGTATCATCATGACTTTAAAAAAAAAAAAAATCCTCTTGATGCTTCCTCATTTATGCAGCCTTCATTTAAGATATGAAACTGTGGGTTGCTTAAAGCTGTTCCAGACTCATCTGAAAGCATCCAGGGTAACACCATTACAGGAGTCTCCATCAAAGCCATTTCCTTGATCTCAGTCTCAGGTGTCTGTTTTCAAAAGAGACTTTATTGGCAAAAATCCACCCGGGCATCACATTGGGCTGGTTCTTCATGTAGCCTTGGCATCAGACTCTCTGGCAGTCACATCCATACACATTTGCTTACTCTCTGATATATACACCAATATATAAAAATGCACTCTTGCCCCCCCTCTCTGGGGCTTTTTTTTTTTCTGGTTTGTATCTGTTCCTTCTCGTTTGGCACTTTGTCAAGAGGAAAGCAGCACACAGACATTGAGGCTGAGAGACACTTGGGGTTTCTCTGAAGTTCCAATTTTGTGTAATCTCTTCAGAAAAGGGTTTTTTTTTTTAAACTGCTTGAAATGGCATTTTCTGACGTTTGTGCGGATTTTGCTCCAAATTCTTTGTACCTACAAGGTTTGCTGTTCTGAGGCCTGAGCTCAAAAGGAGTTGTTTCAGTTCTGCTGTTATTTTTAAGGTGCTTAAGGCTTAATGAACAGCAAGGTAATTGTGCAACGTGCTGATCATCACTTGTTATTTAGAGGAGCTCTAGGACTGTGTCAAGCAGCACAACTTCAGTGCAACCACAGTCTAGAAAAGTAGACTTTTCACACCAAATGAGATTATATAAACTTTAGTGAAGCATCCTATGTCCTAGTTCTAGTTTATTGCCTACTGTATCATTCAGTTGCTCTTCTCAGCTTTCCAACTAGCTGAGAAAAAAGCAAACTGCTAAAAATATTGTCTACTTTAGGAATGAAACACAGAAAGGCTGGCCCTCTTACCCACTCAGTGACAAAAATATTCCCTGATCAGACTGATCTATAATCCCTTGGGGCAGCCAGGAGATGAATATAAAGTTTACTTCAGCTCTCAGCACAGATATTTTACATTTCCACTGTCTGTAGTTGATCTTTTCCCAAATAGTACTGGGGACAAAGGAGGGAAACAGCTAAAATTACAAATGCAGAGATCATGCTGGTATTTTTAATTTCTGAGTTTAACTTTGCAAATTGTCTGATCAATACAATGAGTTGACTTGATTTCCCCCACCCCCCCAAGAAAGCTGCTCCAATGTTTAATTTCCCTAAGTCCCCTCTCAGAAATTTCAAAGGATACTTCTTGAGGTGCTTGACTGCCTTGCCTTGTCTATTTGCTCTAATTTTGCATGCAAGATAGAGCCAGAAGCCTTTTTTCTCATTGTGTCCACAGAGTGTTAATGGATCTGCTCTGCCTGTATTGCCTCATTACTGGAAACAGCTCAAAACACAGAAGTCTTTCAGTGTATGCAAATAAGGCAGAATCATCTACCTGAGAGTTAATATTCTCTACTTTTAAGTGTATTCTAAATCTAATGTTTGTATTTAGAGCACAACATCCTGTTCTCTTTTTTTTTTTTTTATGGGCAAAAAGCTAAGCAGGCTCAGGCAGCTGTTTGATGTTGGCTTCAAGTGTTATTAATTTCATATTCTATTATTCTTTTCACTGTAGCACAAGTGAAGCTGATGTGGAGGCTGTCATGGATAAGTTGTTTGATGAGCTGGCTCAGAAACAAAATGATTGTACGTAAGTTAATTTCTCTTGAAAGAGAATACATTTAGAACACAATGCCCAATCTCCACTGACCAATTAATAAGTTCCATTGCTGTCTATGGGTTGATGCCACACTCAAGTGGCAGTCATTGTATCAGCATTTTGTCTAATTTATGTGTTGAATCATGTGCTATTATTCATCAAGCTATGCATTTCCTATCTGTTAGAGATGAATTTTATAGTAATTATCCAGAGAAGACTGAGTCTTTGTTCATGTTCCCATAGTAACTAGACCAAGGATTCTAAAAGTGCAAGGCAGAGAGCTGAGGCTGAATAAAGCGTGTGGAACCATTGCAGACTTCACCTTTGAAGAGCTGTGTGACAGAGTGAGTACCCAGGCAAATCTAGATCAGTGAACCCTCAGACTTTGGGCAGTGTGGAAAAAAAAAACCAACAAACCAAAACCCCACAACAACAACCTCCCCAAACCCCCCGAACACAACCACTTGCTATTTTCCCAAGTTGTACTAAATGAAAAAGGCCTTTTGTTAACTTGACAGAAAGATTTCTAATTTAACATGGGGGGGGGGAAAAAAAAAGGAAGAAAAAGGACTTTCCAAAAAGAACAATAACCATTTTCTCTGTAATGATGGTGTAAATTCACTCTGAAGTGTATCACACATTGTCTTCACAGTTCCTAATACAGTAGGTGCCTGGGCTGCCAGCATTGCTGGGGTATTAGTAGTCACAGTGTCCCAGTATGGAGATAGCATTCACATGCTCTTTTGAAAATCTGGGGTTTAAGTTGATGCTCAAGCAAAGCAGCAGTAATCCTGGGACCACTAGAGTGAAGCTGTTGTTGCATGCTGTGGTTGTGATTTAGCTGTACAAGGGCTGTTTCGTACCACACCTCCTCAAAATTGGTCAGATTTTGCTAAATACTGCCAGATTCTGTTAGACATGTGGAGTGTGATTCCTGCCAAGCTCTCTCTGTGTGTGACCTCCAGTGAGTTTGAAGGCAGTCCCCCAGAAGCTGCATTGTTCTCAGTGACCTCTCTGCTGATACCTGAAGTTATTGTTTAATGGTCACAACTCAAAACTGGGCTGACAGCACCTTCAATTCAAGATGCTGACCAGTCCTTTGGTTGTAACCTGTTTTCACTCCCTTGTGGCTACCAAGCTGGTAACTGTTTGCACAGAAGTGTCACTGGTTTTGTTTCAGACTGTAGTTTCTAAGCTTTATGGGTTTTTCTTTTCTGACAAAGCCAGCTAGCCAGTTGTGGGAACAGAGGTGTGTCATGAGTACAACAGCATCCTTTGCACTACAAGTGGTGAGACTTTATTGTGCCTCCTAATGTATCAGGAAACTGTGCTGCAGCACACACTTGTGAAATTCTGCAGTCCAGTAAATGCCTCGTGTGCTTAAAGGGGATGATGAATTCCTCCTGAGGAGAAGAGCTCTGGTAGCTCACACAGCACTGGCCACTACTCTGGGTCTGAAGAATTCTGTGGGGTTCAGAGCTTCTTGGTGCAATGGAGCTGAGCTGCTGGGTTTGTGCTCAGAACGAGTAAGTTGAATCCTTGGGAAACATTAAATGTCTTTTAACAGTATTGTTGATCCCCCAGGACTTGGGAAGTCCTGCTGGCTCCATTCAGATACCTTCTGCAGATGTGTTATGATAGTCTCTAATGGAGTAATCACAGCTTCAAACTGAAACACCACAGCAGACAAGGAATGTTTTTCTTTAACAGCTTCCTTGGTCATAGCATCACAGAATGTCTTGGGTTGGAAGGGACCTCTAAAGGTCATCTAGTCCCACCCTCCTACAATAAGCAGGGACATCTCACACTAGACCAGGTTGCTCAGAGCCCCATCCAACCTGCCCTTCAACACTTGCAGGGATGGGGCTTCCACAGCTTCCCTGGGCAACCTGGCCCAGTGTCTCACCACCCTCACACTCAAGAAGTTCTTCCTCATGTCTCACCTCAATCTCCCCTCCTCCAGTTTTAATCCATTCCCCCCTTGTCCTCTCACTACAAGCCCTTGTCCAAAGCCCCTCCCCAGCTTTCCTGGAGCCCCTTCAGGCACTGGAAGGTGCTATGAAAAGGACATGAGATGGGGGATCTTCCTAGCTGGAGCCTGTAGCAACAGAACCACAGAACTGTCAGAGCTGGCAGGGACCTCTAGAGATCCTCTAGTCCAACTCCCCACTACAGCAGGATCCCCTGGAGCACATTCCACAGGGCTGCATCCAGGGGGGGTTGAATATCTCCAGAGAAGGGGACTCCACACCCTCCCTGGGCAGCCTGTCCCAGGGCTCTGTCACCCTCACACTGAAGAAGTTTCTCCTCAGATTTCAGTGGCACTTCCCATGTTCCAGCTTGTGCCCGTTGCCCCTCGTCCTGTCCCTGGGCACTACTGAGCAGAGTCTGGCTCCATCCTCCCTGCACCCACCCTGAGATACTTGGAGGCATTCATAAGGTCTCCCCTCAGCCTTCTCTTCTCCAGGCTGAACAGTCCCAGCTCTCTCAGCCTTTCCTCATCAGGGAGATGCTCCAATCCCCCAACCATCTTTGTTGCCCTCCCTGGACTCTCTCCATAGTTCCCTGTCTCTCTTGACCTGGGGAGCCCAGAACTGGACACAATACTCCAGATGTGGCCTCACCAGGGCAGAGCAGAGGGGGAGAATGACCTCTCTCCACCTACTGGCCACACTCTGCCTTATGCACCCCAGGATTCCATTGGCCTTCTTGGCCACAAGGGCACACTGCTGGCTCATGGATCATTTACTGTCTACCAGGACTCCAGATCCTCCTCCTGCTTTCCAGCAGGTCCACCCCTAACCTCTATTGGTGCAGGGGATTCTTCCTCCCCAGGGGCAGGACCCTACGCTTGCCCTTGTTGAACCTCATGAGGTTCCTCTCTGCCCAGCTGTCCAGCCTGTCCAGGTCATGCTGGATGGCAGCACAGCCCTCTGGAGTGTCACCACCCCTCCCAGTTTGGTATCTTCAGTGAACTTGCTGAGGATACACTCTGTCCCCTTGTCCAGGTCGTTGATGAATATGTTGAACAAGAGTATTGGCCCCTGTAGCCACCAGGAGGGGCTTCACTGACAGCCCAAGCAAAGCATCCTGGGTGCAATTTAGAGTTGGTGTTGCAGGAGCCAGTTCAACTTCTCACAGAACTGAAAACAAGATTGGAGTTGGTTTTGTATCTGTGATACAACCTGGTGACAAGCACGATAAATGGGAAATTCTCATGAATGGGGGAAAAATGAGCTATAATTGATATTATTGAACCCTGTGGGACAATTAATGAAATACAGAGTGTGGAATCAGTGCTTACAGCCTCCTTGAGGACAGACTGGCCAGAAGAGGTGGAGGACAGTATGCAACATAAAAGGCACTGGCACCTGCCTTAAAGTTAATTAGTGCAAGAATCTTGAGTACATACCAATCAGTCGACTCATCAACAAACCCCAAAGGGATGGGGTCTGCTGCAAACAGAAAATGAGGTGTGTTGCTTCTTGAGCTCTTGGCTGTAAAGAGCATGTAAAAAAAAAAAAAAAGATACCATTGCATGGGAAGCTCCTGGTGTAGATGAAATGCAGGAAATGGTGACATGTAATCAGCCTGAAAATGGGAAATGGTAATTTTTTGGCATAAAATGTACTGCATCCAGTAGAAAGGTCGTTTGGTTTGAGCAGCTTTATGGGAGCTTATGGTGATTAATTAATCTAGGAATTTGTGTTGCCCAGGGACAGCCTGCTCCAGAATTTTCTACCACTCAGTGTAACCAAAAGTTACTTCCAAACACTGAAATTACGTATTTGAGTGCTCAGGAAGAGTAATTAAAAACAAAAGGGAAATATGACCAAAACTAACTGGAATGGGAAGTGTAAATAACAACAAAAAAGAACAAGAAGGACTTTTTGAGGAAGAAGATTGTAAAAGTCCGTCCTGTGTCACTATCAAGACAGAATCAAACAGTACAAAAGAAATGGCAACTAATTATGAAGTGTAGGAAAACTAAAGAGAAACTAAAGATTGTGGGCAAATGTGTCTGCTTAGATGTAAGACTTGTTGTTAAGTAAAATGGGAGTTTAAATATGGTTTATATTGCCTGAAAGTTATTAGCTTAGTCCTCAATGGCTGAACTTTGAATAATGATGTGGAAAAAGGAAAAGGTTTTGCAAAAGAAATACTTGTTCTAGGTGAAGCAGAGTGAAATACTCATTTTACTGAAGGAAAATCAAGTAACTTTCAGTCTGTGAATAGTTAGCATAAGTTAAAAGTAGCCTGAAACACATTATTGGAGTCCTGGAAATCTGGGCTGAGTTCTCTGGCTGCCTTTTTCTTTTTGGTAAGTGTTGGAGTGCAAGAGAAATGCCACAGCACTAGAAGAAGGCAAGTATGTGCTCAGATTAAAAACTAAACAACCCAAATTCACATGAGTGGTGTCACTGCAGGCTGCCTGTCAGGTTTTAGTCCAGAAAGGGCAATGGAGAAGCTGGTTCTGGATTCCCACGGTGGGTAATGAAAGAATGGCAATGAAATGAACTCCTGTTTCCCTGATTCTGTGGAAAAGGCTGGGGTTTGTAGATGCTGTTCTTACTATGGAATTGGCATTGTGCAGTGTCAGGAAAGTATCTGTGTCATGGATTGATAAGTTACTTAACTAACATATAAAAATAATTGATGATCAGAGGGCTGGAGCAGCTCTGCTCTGGAGACAGGCTGAGAGAGTTGGGGCTGTTCAGCCTGGAGAAGAGAAGGCTCCAGGGAGACCTCAGAGCACCTTCCAGTGCCTGAAGGGGCTCCAGGAAAGCTGGGGAGGGGCTTTGGACAAGGGCAGGGAGTGAGAGGACAAGGGGCAATGGATTAAAACTGGAGGAGGGGAGATTGAGGGGAGACATGAGGAAGAAATTCTTGAGTGTGAGGGTGGTGAGACACTGGGCCAGGTTGCCCAGGGAAGCTGTGGAAGCCCCATCCCTGGAAGTGTTGAAGGGCAGGTTGGATGGGGCTCTGAGCAACCTGGTCTAGTGGGAGGTGTCCCTGCCCATGCAGGGGGGTTGGAACTAGATGATCTTTAAGGTCCCTTCCAACCCAAACCATTCTGTGGTTCTGTGAATTACATTTGCATCATTGCTGGTTTAGGATATTGAGGTTTTAAAATTAAGTTACTATGTACATTTGGTTTTTTAAAGTATTTTCAGCTGAACTTTGGATACACTTACAACTGCTGAGAAGAGGGATAAAGGGAAAAAAGCTTTTAATAAACATGTTGTTGAGTTCAAGATATCAGATCTGACCACCCAAAAAGCCTTGTGGAATTTCTCAAGGACAAATATAAACTGTATTTTTCTTGTCAAGAACCAGTCCCTTAGAAAACACAATTATGGCAGTTTTTCATTCACACACTAACTCAGTGAAAATATGAATTCTATTTTGCACCAGTCTGACTCCACTGGCAAACAGATCCCTTGTAGAGATGGAGAAACTGATGGGAACTAAAAAGGCCACAAAGAATGGGGGAAGTTAAGAAATTCAAATGTTCACATCAGCCAGTAAAGCAAACAGGCAAGTGTATGGATTTGATCTTAACAAAATTAGCTGAAACTTGGGAATTTTCCCCAGCTGGGAAACTATGATTTAAAAATGAATGCACACAATAATGTGACAAGATGTTTTCTGTCAACTCCTCTGAATGTCACACCAGCTCTGCACACAACACCTGATCTGTATTTTATTTTTAGAGAGGTTAATGGACAACTGATAGTTACCAAGATCTCATGCATTGTTTTAGTCAAAAATAACTCTCTGCATTCTTGACAGGAAAAAAACTGCTCTTAAGACATGAAAGAAGTAAAGCAAGACTACAACCTGAAGGGCACCAACCCTGCCTCTAAAGGTCTTTGGGTACTAATTACAAAAGAAGCTATTTTGAAAAGTCCACTTAAAGCTACATTGGTATAAAGTTACCAGCTGCTGATTTGCTATTTTAATCTCTTATGGATTGGCTGACTTTTCATGAAATCATGTGACACCAAAGTGGAAAATGTTTTACTATTTCCCTTTAAAACAGAGTTTTCATTTTACTTCAAAGGAAGCATCGCTGAATTAGAGCAAGTTTTACAGACTCTTCAGATGAAATATCAGATTACAAAAGTCACCATCTAAATAAGGAATTGAGCAATTTCAAACCCATCTCCTTCATCCTACACCAGCAAATGTAAATAAGAGTTTCTAGTTGTGGCTGTTTACCCCTCTGGAGGGCACTGTAGCAGTCACCCAAGACCACACCAGGAGACAGAGTGTGCACACGGTGTGTCAGTGTCATTTGGTGACAAGCTGTTTCTCCAACATATTAAAAACATCCATCCTTCCACACACTGACTCCTGCAAAACTTAAATCCTTCCTTCTGGAACCATGAAGGGTTCTGGATAGCCAAAGGAACCAACTCACCAAGTTTCGAGGACAGTGTTGCCTCCTCAGGCCATAACTGGTAGGTGGCAGTTGCAGAGAACTCAACAAAACAATCTTCCAAGAAAATCCTGCAACAATTTGGTATCATAAAAAAGAACTTCCCAAAACAACAGATTCCCTTCGTTACACTCACTTATCCCTCTACCTTCAACTAAATGTCTTTGGAATTATGAACCAAATTTAACAGAGGAAATAAGTTTGACCAAAGTTAATTGCATTAACTAAATGAGATTGTATGATGTCTTGAGTTGTTGTGTCAGAGATGTTGACAATGTAAACTTTTTCACACGGACACAGAATTTTGCTGTCTTGTATTTACTAGATGGGAAACACGTAGACAAAAGTCCAAGCAGTTGATACCCACCTTCCATTTTGTTGTGGTTTCATCACAGAATCATTAAGGTTGGAAAAGGCCTCTAAGATCAACACCAACCCAACCCCAACTAAACCATGTCCCAAAGTGCCACATATGCACGTTTTTTAACTCCTCCAGGGATGGTGACTCCACCACTTCCCTGGGCAGCCTGTTCCAATGTTTGACCACTCTTTTTGTGAAGGAACTTTTCCTAATATCCAACCTAAGCCTCCCCTGGCACAACTTGAGGCCATTTCCTCTCGTCCTATTGCTGGTTATTGAAGGCTTAGAAGAGACTTCACTGAAAATTACTGAACTGAAAATTGCTTCTGCCCTAGCTCAAACCAGGGTGCATTATAAAACTAGTTTTCATCTTAAAACTTCCCAATTCTGAATGGATGCCTCACACTGACTTCATATGAACATGCATCTCGGTGTGTGAATGAATATTTATTTGTAAAAGTTTCAGTCAATTTCTGTATTTCTGAGAGTGAGGCTATTTGAAGACATTGCTCCTCAAGTTAGACTTTTCCTTAGGAACAGCCCAGGGAGAAGCTGCAGTGCTTCCATCCATGCTGTGGACCAGGAATGTCAAATTTGAAAGAAAGGTTGCTGGGTATCAAGGGTGTCTTATACACAACCTGTGAAACCCCAGTCAAATCCAAGGAAGTGACAAACCTTGAAAAAATGCAGCCTGAACTAATTGCACTGACAGTACAAGAGGTGTTGTCTGCTCCCAAAAGCATCAGGGGCTGAGGGCAGAACATCCCCTTGAGATGGACAGGGCACGTTCCTCCCCAGCTGCTGACCTCTCACTGCAGGTGCAGTGAGCCCAGTGCCAACAGGCAGGGGGCCTGTCTCTGTCACATCCCTAGTTTCAGAGAATCATGGAATGGTTGGGTTGGAAGGGACCTTCAAGATCATCTAGTTCCAACCCCCCTGCATGGGCAGGGACACCTCCCACTAGACCAGGTTGCTCAGAGCCCCATCCAACCTGCCCTTCAACACTTCCAGGGATGGGGCTTCCACAGCTTCCCTGGGCAACCTGGCCCAGTGTCTCACCACCCTCACACTCCAGAATTTCTTCCTCATGTCTCACCTCAATCTCTCCCCCTCCAGTTTTAATCCATTCCCCCTTGTCCTCTCACTACAAGCCCTTGTCCAAAGCCCCTCCCCAGCTTTCCTGGAGCCCCTTCAGGCACTGGAAGGTGCTCTGAGGTCTCCCTGGAGCCTTCTCTTCTCCAGGCTGAACAACCTGGAGAAGACAACAAGTCTTACCACCCCATCAGAGTGTTTCATTTCTCTGTGTTTACAGATAAAGGGCAGCATTCATCATGCCTCAGAAAAATTTCCCTCTGCCAGTCAGTCCTCTTTGTTTCCTTTAAAAATTTTTTTTAAAAACTGGTAATTGTTGAAGATTGGCTTGAATCTTGACGCAGTAGAAATAATCCAGAAGACAGCGTACCTTATCTGTAAACTCCCGAGGTCCTAAGGGGGTAAGGAGGTGGTCTTCCTCCCAACATTGTCTTTTCAAGTCTTCCTCTCCCTTCAGCACAGCAGCTGCTGCCCTCTGCTGGGAATGCTGCCTGTGTCAGGGACTCCCGCGCCTTGCAGCCTTCTCACAGCTTGGAGAACTTTGTTTTATGGATCCTATAGTCTTTTCATCTGGTCATTAAAGATATCCTTTCATCCGACTGCCGAGTGGCAATGAACATCCTAACCTGGTAGGAAAGTGTGTCTGTAAAACTGGTATGTGTGGATGGGTAAAGAATCATAGAATCACAGAACGGTTTGTGTTGGAAGGGACCTTCAAGATCATCCAGTTCTAACCCCCTGCATGGGCAGGGACACCTCCCACCAGACCAGGTTGCTCAGACCCCCATCCAACCTGCCCTTCAACACTTCCAGGGATGGGGCAATGATGATTAGTTTCTTGGTTTCTGCTTAAGAAGTCTGTAATAGTGGCTGGGGAGCTGAAATGGAGGGAGAAAATCAGCAACATACGTGACTTTGAGGACAGGATGTACAATATACTGCCCTTAAACACCTGGAAGTTTTTGTAGTAATTCTTTTCCATAGATGCCCCAGGGAAGCTGCATGATTGTGAAAGGGAAAGCAGGGTGATTCATCAAACTGCAAATGGAAGAACTGGCTTGGAGCCAGAGACTTTTAATACCTGCCTGGGGGGTTAGCTGGTGAGAAGCTCTAGCTTATTTCCATTCATTTTCAGAAGGGTTTTCTGAATGCCATCAGGGCTTCACTCTCCTGTGCTGGCCTATGGACCATTTCTGTGGGGTTTTCATTCTTGCATCTAAATCCTAGAATCTTAGAATCATTTTGGTTGGAAAAGACCTTTAAGATCATTGAGTCCAACCATTAACCCAGCACTGCCAAGGCCACCACTAACCCATGTCCCTCAGCACCACATCTACATGGCTTTGAAATCCCTCCAGGGATGGGGACTCCACCACTGCCCTGGGCAGCCTGGGCCAGGGCCTGACAACCCTTTCAGTGAAGAAATTTTTCCTAATATCCAATCTAAACCTCCCCTGGTGCAACTTGAGGCCATTACCTCTCATCCTATCACCTGTTCCTTGGGAGAAGAGACCAATCCCAACCTGGCTCCAACCTCCTTTCAGGCAGTTGTAGAGAGTGATGAGGTCTCCCCTCAGCCTCCTTCTCTCCAGGCTGAACAACCCCAGTTCCCTCAGCTGCTCCTCGTAAGACTTGTTCTCCAGACCCTTCACCAACTTCATTGCCTTTCTTCGGACACACTCCAGCACCTCCATGTCCTTCTTGTAGAGAGGGGCCCAGAACTGAACACAGGGACATACTAAGTCATACTAAGTCATCTAAAACCTGTTGTGGATCAAGCCATTAAGGTGGAGGCTGGAACAAAGACAGTAAAACATGTCCAAGTCTCTCCAGAATTGACACGGTTCAGGGAATGAGCAACCAGGCTTCATGCTCTACTCCAGCAGCAGAAGCAGGTTCCTCTCTATCTTTTTACCCAAGTGGTAAAGACACTTCCCATGCAGCTACTGTTAAGAGATGACAGTTTTTAAGAAGTCCAAACACTTTAAAATTGAAAGTCTTGGTCAGGGACAGCCATTAACAGCTCACAATAGCTTCTTGCAGCAGGGATCTGGTGAAGCAGTTACACTTGGCCTACAGCAAGTTTGTCTAGCATTTCAGATAGAGAAAATACATTTTTATCTCCTGTTTTTAAGATAGTACCAATATTACCTTCCTTGTAATGAAAAAGTAATTTTAAATGAATGTGTTTGTATGTGGACTTGAATGAGCTGCTATTAGTGCCTATCTTCTGTTGATGGTTTAGATACACAAAACTAAGAAGTTCTTACTACAGATTGTTATTTCATCATTACAGGTGAAACTGTGAACAAAGAAACTGCTACAAAAATTGGATGTTTGTGTGCTGTTGCTTTCAGTACATGGAACATAAGGTTTTTATTCAATCTGGGTTAGTCTTGGGTGAATTAAATGCAGGTCTGCTTATGATTTAGTAACTAGCCTGTGCATTTGCATTTGAAAATCTTGCTGCTGGAAAGAATCCCAACAGCACTTCAAATGATTGATGCTTTAGGTTGACTTGATAGCTGCACCATGGTTTTTCTTCTACGGATTGTGGTTTATAGTGATGATTTTGTTCGATGTCGTCAGAGAGACCATAACATTGTCAGGATGCAGAAGAGCCACATGTTTACAACTAGTGAGCTCTGCTCAGGTGAAGAAGGGCAAACAAGCATTCCTGAAGCAAGAAAAGACACAACAAAAATAAGAATATGACCTGGACTTGACAGCCTCTCTTCTGTAACTGTAGTATCTCAAGATACAGTGTTTATGTATCATCGTGTCATAGGATTCCATTCCTGATGGTTTGTTTCGTTTCAGCCTCTTGGGGCCAGTGACTATTTGGAAATCTCAAAGCATTTTGACACAGTCTTTGTTCGTGAGATACCACTTCTTACAATGGCAAAGAGGACACAAGCTCGTCGTTTCATCACCCTTATTGATACCTTTTATGAGCATAAGGTGAGAACCAAGCCTTTCTGCATGTGTAGGAATAATATTGGGAGCCCTAAGGCCTGGCTGTTATAATTGGTTTAAAGTAAGGCTATTCTGCAGGAATAATTTGGAAAACATGAGCAGGATGAACTAGCACTGCAAAGAAACATCATTCCAGCTTCATTAAAAAGGCCCCATTGCAATAAAGGCAAATGAGCAGGTGTTTATTTTTTTTATTTCTCTAAGTACTAAGTGTGACCATCAATTCAAGCCTGAGCTCATTTGCCTTTCTTGAGTAGGGATGTTACTTCTTTCCTAGCCCAGGAAAACCACAGAAGCCATGCTGTCTTTTTAATGCTGAAAGATTGTTCTGCCAGTTGGGCTGGAGTTAATTTAAATTTTGTAAATTTTAATCTGTAGGGGCAGTTGGTGGGGAATCAGTGCCTTCCTGAACTTACTAAGTTTAAAGGAAACAGTCACTGTAGCTTTCCATGAGGGTGCAGAATGGCTAATGGAATAGCAAGGATAAATGCAGCACTTCACATGGATTTATGGAGGTTTCAATCATGGGAGCAAATTCAGCATTGCTAAAACCAAGAGAAGTTGATGTTTAAGATTATTTTTTAAAAGCAACACCAGAGGTGAAGCTCTGCCTTGTGTGTCATTGTACAGCAAACACTTACATGTTTATGCCACCAGGAAATGTCGATTGAGGTGGTGTTTTTCAGGAGTGTCCTGGCAAGATGATCAGAAAGGCCCTGATTCAGCACTGTACTGAACCAAGTGTAAAAGCAGCCTCATTCAAGTCAGACAGATGTGCTTTGGAAATGGACAGTTTCTAAGAGAATATGCTAATATTTATAAACTAATAATGGTTAGCAATAGGGGGAGTGGGAGCGTTGTGCTCTCTCCATGTGCTGTCAGGAAGAACTGAAAGCAAACAGCTGCTTTCTATTCCTCCATAGGAAAACCACAAGTGTTACACTCCTGTCACAAGGAGTTGTTTGGAAAACCCCCCTGAGAGAGCATGTTGGTGGAGACCTGCCCACTTTGCAAACGTTTTGTCAACATGCTCTCAACAAGCATCTCCTGTGATGCCTTCAGCCTGCCTTCCCTGCAGACCCCCAGAGATCCTGTGTCTCACTGCACATCTCCCAGCAGACATTAATCAGCATCATTGTTGTTATTAGCAAATAATGTGCACTTGAGCAGCAGAGGTGACAGCAAGAGTGGTTTAACTCAGCCTTCTGGGAAATTTGGAATGTAAACAGTCTTTAAATTCCAGAGAAATGTGTCCAGTTTGCCTCCCTACTCAGAGGATTCTAACCATTGGGGGGGGAGGGGGAAGAAAGCATTGTTAACTAATACTTTATAGCTGTTATTTTATAAAGTAAACTTGTTTGTGAACATACTGCCTGTATAGCAGATACTCTGAATGTTTAGTAGCACAGTTAAGCTGTTCCCTGAGTAAAAGTTACACGAGTTGTTAATGAGAAAAAGATCCTGTAAGGTTAATATTCCAAATGATTAAGGTGAATCTCCAACAGCAGTGCTAATAAGAGAAAGGGAAAATACCTGGAAAAAACCCAGGGTCCTCACTTGAGGCTTGCTTTTCATAAACCATGTATTTGATCCCTTCTCTGTCAAGCCCAAGTGATGAGGATGTTGCCTGTTTCCCTCCCCTCAGGTGCGCATCGTTTGTTCTGCAGTGACCCCTCTCCAGGGCTTGTTCCTGGTGGAACAGGACAGCAGGGAGCTGCAGGACAACAGAGTGTTGATGGATGATTTGGACTTGAGCCAGGTACATGATATGAACATCCTCTCCCTTTCGTAACAGAATGGGTTTTGGCCTTGTAATTTCAGCAGCATGTTAGGAAGAGGAATCAAGTAAACATTTAACTAGTGATGTGCTGCTTTTTCTGCAGTGTCTCTGTCGAGCTCATAATTGCTCATTATTTGTTCATAGTCCAAGAAAATGCCACAATATACAAAACCATTTTGCCTAAGTTTTAGGGTCATTTTGGTTGTTTATTGTCATATCTGTTCAATCATGTATGAAAATACTGGTTTCAGTTTAGCTCCTACATGTCAGATACAGAGGTAAGAGATGGTCTGCTCTGGCTCCACGCAGAGCTGCCTCCCAGCTCCTCACAATCAGTACTAGTTTGCATGTTGCTTGTTCTGTTTTTCCTTTCCCCTGTGACTTATTGTTAATGAATTTTTAAATTATTTAGACAATAGTCATCATGGTTAACATATCATCATGTTGTTTTAATCCCAAATTACTGCTTTGCTGTGTTCCTTCAGAGGATTATCTAACTGAACTAGGTGGTTTGCTTTCATTTCTAGAGGTTGGTTTTCTTGTCCCTTGCCATGCTTCTGCCTTGTGTTTTCCAAGCCTGGGGACCATTAGGTGTTAGATGGGATGTGCTTCAGAACAGTTGTCTCACAGTTCTGTGCTGCTGTGTTTGTGTAGGATTCAGCCAAAGGACTCTCCATGTTTACAGGAGAAGAGGAAATCTTTGCCTTTCAGCGGACTGTCTCACGCCTCACAGAAATGCAGACTGAACAGTACTGGAAAGATGGGGACAGAAGCGAAAAAAAAAACTAATTAAAAGTCATTAGAAGTTGAATAAAATCACCAAGAAGTGAAACTACAGAATTGGAAAAGTTTTTAGCAGAGCTGAAATTGCACTTTGTTGTCTGGACCATGTTTTCTGTCATTGCTTGGTTTTTGTGCTGAAGACATGAGGAGTGGGTTATTTTCCTGTACCAGCAGTGTGTGAACACAGGAAATTCTGCCTTCATTTTCTTTTCTGTCAAACACAGCTTCGATGTTCAGGGGTTTTTAGCAGGATTAGAACTTTTCTGGAGAATTGGTCTAGAGACAAAGGGAATGGCCCGTGCAGGGCTCAGCAGTAGATGGATGATGCCACGTGAAGAGGGCACGTGGTGGTTCCTGCACTGCTTCTGACACACACAGTTTGCACAAAGACAAACCCAGTGCTTTCTTTATGGAGCTCCTGATATTGTCCCTGCTAGAATCCTGGAACTCCTTTGTAGTGTATTCTGTTTGGGGTTTTTCTTTTCTTTTCTTCTGTGTGCAGCCATCTGCTGACTCACAGGCTCTAAGGTTTATCTTGTCATCAGACTGTTGCTCAGTCTGGTTCATTGAAAACTAATGGTTTGAATGAAGAGAGAAGCCTGAGGAGGAGCTTGAAGGTATTTGAAACAACACAGGAGTAAGATCTAAGTAATTATGGATGGGAAAAAAAGAAACTATAATAAGACAGGGTGCACTGGAACATGTAAATGCAAGTTAATACTCTGCCTAAAATTAATTCTCTGCCTAAATTTGGCAGTTCTTGCAAGCCTGGCTGTGCTGCCTCTCCACCAGTGTCATTCCATGGTGAATTTTCTCAGGCTTGATCTGTACCAAATCCTCCACGGCTGCTAGGACACCTGCTCTGCTCTGGGGACAGTTCATCATGTTACAGTAGAAATGTAGGTTTTTGAAAAATATGGGGTATTAACTGACTTCCCAAACAGCATCACCCATCCTTGTGTTTGTAGTGGGAAAGTTTCTTTTGGCTGAAAAGGCGTTTGTGTCGCTCTTGGTTTTAATCTAACTGAAACAAAATATAGTGTATATTGGCTTATACTGTAGTTATATAAAAAGTCATTTTAAGAGCATATTTAGAAACCCTGAAAAGGGAAAAATATGATTCAGATGGACTTGAAAAGATTGCCTTCATTTCTTACAGAAGAGATACATAACACACTGTCCCCAGATTTGAGGGGTTTTCTTGGATTTTGCAAGGTGGCCTTTTTCTTGTACTGGATCTGTTATAAAAAAAAAAATATTCTTCCCTGCCTTTGCTAAGCCTGATTAAATTGCTTCAGTTTCAACCCCCACCACAAAAGGAGAGGGTGGGGGGACTGGAGAGGTCCTGTGCACTTGCATGGCTAATGGCAATATGGATGTTTTGGAGCCACGTGCTCGGGTTTGGGTTTCTGTTCTGAGCCCTTCTGTTTGCCCTGGATGTTACACTGGCTCTACCTGTTCCTCAAAGAATTTTTAAAGCCTGTATTTATAGTTTACAGCTTATGCAACAATGTCCTTATTCCCAGAAGGGTGACTGCCGTGGAGAATTTGAATGCATATTTATGAAAAACCCAATCAGAATCCATTGCTTATACTCAAGAATATCCAAGTAATTGATTTATATTTTCAGAGATTTTTATTGGGTTTCTCAACAGAGGGACTGTTGAGATTCATGCATGTGTGTCTGTATATATATGTATACTTAATTTATACATACATAAAAATATAGATTAAACTAATATATATAATTTAAGAGTGTGTGGTTCTATATTTATCCCTGGTATTTATCAGCCTGGGCCTGCACTGGTAACTCTCCTGAAGCTTCAGCCTTTACTTTTTCCTAGTGGCATTCAGATGCCTCCTGCCTTGTCTGAACCAGAATGTGTTACAGGAAGATGGGAGGGGGTGGTAGATGCCCCAGAGCATCTTGCATCTGGGTATTTATTTGCATTCTTTCAAAACTATTCATATATTTAGCCTGTGTGTCCTTCTCCATCATGTGCTACAGGGGAAATGCAGGATCTTGCAGAACATGGGTGAGATGCTTGGGAGATGTGAGGGAGGAGGTTCTGGCAGGTTCTGCATTCCCACAGAGACTGTTTCTCCAAGGTCTGACCTCATGTAACCAGGGGATGGATCCCTGGAGCCCCCTGGGTGGGTCTGTTTGTGTTCCAACTGGTGCAGCTTTGCCTGCTGGCATTTGAGGCTCTTCTGCAATTGCAGCACCCATCCCAAACTCAGATCTCGCTGGTTTTTGGAAGCTCCTAAATGCAGTGGGACTGAGGGATTGCTGTAAGATTCCTGGGATGTAGGTGAGCTCTGTCAAACCACAGGAGGGAAGTTGATCAGGTTTCTCAGAGCCCCATCCCTGGAAGTGTTGAAGGGCAGGTTGGATGGGGCTCTGAGCAACCTGGTCTAGTGGGAGGTGTCCCTGCCCATGCAGGGGGGTTGGAACTAGATGATCTTCAAGGTCCCTTGCAACCCAAACCATTCTGTGATTCTATGACTCTTGGCTGTCACAGGAACTAAAATTATTGTGATGATGGACATGTAAAGGCCATGTCCAGGCTGAGAATCTCTCAGCTAACTTGTTTCAAGTACTTGCTTGATGAAGGGAAATGTTCCCAATGCCCAGAATTTTAAGTTACAGTGTCTGTGGGCATAGTTAGTTACTCTTATCCACACAGACATTTTATCTTTAAAGCTGTATTTTCATTTTATATTCTTGTGCAGTAGCTCTTACTGACATGTTTTTTATAAATAATGCAGTTCTGTCTTTCAAAGCTTCTGGGTTTCTGTATTTACCTTTGCACAAATCAAGGGAACAATTGCAGTATTTTGAGTATAACAAGACAGACTTCAGAAGGTGCTAGGAGGGATTGAAGCTGCCCTTCTTGCTGCTGCCATTTTTTGATCTGAGAGGGAAAACCATGAATGTTTTGTTGGTTTTTTTTGAGTAAAGGTGATGGTAGTGACACTACAGTTGGATAAATGTCACTGATTTTGCAGCAGTTTAAATGTGAGCTAAAAATGACCAGGTTTCAACCAGTGCTCAGCTCAGTCACCAGCCATCTAACAAGGAGGAAGACTGGGCTCTCCATCAAGACCTGTCTAAGAGGATCAAGATCCAAGAGTTTTCTTTCTGCAACTACATGAGCCTGAATCATTCTGGTGCCTCAGTTTCCCTGCTGCTAAAATGGGAATGATGTTCCTTTCTCACTTGCTGACACTGGAGAGCTGCCAGGCTGCACTCATTAATATTCTAAGGTGCTCACTGAGGCTCTGGGAAGAAAATACTTCAGGAAAGCATGTAAACAGTGCAAAAAAAAAAAAAATTCAGCTACTCAAAGTGGATTAATTTCCTTGTTTGGGTTACAGAACCCATGCTGTCAACTAAACACCACGTGCCTCTTTGTAGTGATTTGTTTCTTTTTGTATAATGCATCTATTTTAAAGAAAAAAAAATAATTAAAGGTTTGTGATTAAAACCAGTAGTTTTTCTTCTACCTGTAATGATACATTTCCTGTGTGATTCATTACAACCTGAGCTCCTGTACTTGAGCTACAGTGGCTTTGTAAATCTAGTTGAGCTTTTCCTTGTATTATATACTGAGAAATTTATTTTGAAATACATAATTTTGAGTCTAATATATAACAAACTGAACACTGTTAAGCCCTTCTGTTAATTAAGAAGAATTTATATTGTAATAAAGGAAAACATTAATAAATCCAGATATTATAAACATCTTACTTATTATCAATGTTCTTTTTAGGTATGTTGTTCTGAATGGATAGGCCTTGTGTTAATTATGTCATTAGAAGTTACTTTTTTTAATCTCTGCCCAGACAGGCAGCATCAGTCTCTGGGCTCTTGGTTGCCTGGATGAGCTGTAGGACCACAGGCCTAAACATGGCTCAGTTTTTGGTGGGTGTGTCCAGGGCTTGTCAGGAAGGTCCTCCCTCCTTCAGAGGCAGGTTAGACTGGTCATCCTTGGTCGCTGCTGCCAGCAGCCCTAATTTTGGGGTTTGGAACCTTTTTTCCACCTCTCTGACTCTTTTCTCCAGCAAGGTGAGGGTGGGGTGCTCCAGCTGAGTGCAAACCACAATTAAAGTGCTCCCTTTTTCTGTTCATTTGGGATTCTTATTGTTCAAGATCTGCTTTTGCTGTCAGCCAGTTGGACCTGTGGGCTTGGAGTTGCCTGTTCCTTGGCTTTGGGCCTGGAGAGCTCTGGCATATATGAAATGTGGGGTGTGGGGCCTGGGGATGCATCTGTGCCCCCACAGAATGGGAGACATTTCTGGCCTGGGAAACCTTTGCCTTTCTGTCTGCCGAGAAGCAGGACTTGCTGTGGTGGTTCCTTGCCCAAGAGTTCAAGGGAGGATGGAGCAGATGGAGGATGCAGGCCACTTGCTCCCTCTCCAGCCTTCTGCATTCTCCACATATTTGTAAAACAACTTTTGTTTTAAATTGAATTGAATTCTAAGAGCGCCATTAAAATACAGAAATGCTTCTCGCTGACCTATTACTCTGCATTCATGTTGGTAAAATTTTGGATGAGTTTCTATAGTCCTCCCGCCAGTTCTTTGTCAGGGTGAAGGGTTTAGTTGGCTCTGTTAATCCACTCTCTAGCTGAAATTGTTCATTTAAATCGTTCTAAAAATCCACTCTTTTCCAATGCGAATCCTATATTCCCAGATTCGAGCACTGCTGCCAGTGCAAAGACTTCAAATTCTTTGGGTACAATCACACTGTGTCAGTCCAAAGCCAAATTGCAAACACTTTATCCACAATTCCCCTTACTCAGCTTTCAGCTAATTTTTCCAGCAGGCAACAATAGGATAGGGAAAGATGATTAGAAGAGCTTGAGAAATGGCTGATCAATTCCTTCACAAACTGGGGTTTAATGCTGTCACATCTTCTTCTTGCAAGAAGCAAAACCTTTTTGTTCTCTCAGTTAACATATTTTTAGGGTGCTGTTCTTCAGTGTCACAGTAATTAAAAGTGATCACAGGCACTGAAAGACGAAGCGCAGAACAAAAGACCAAGTGATTGTTTAAGCTGAAGTTCACCAGGAAAAGTAAGCTCAGTTGCATGAAGAGAAAGAGTTCTTTGTATCCTCTGGTCTTTTACAATTAGAGAAGCCAAACACACTTGTGTAACTTTTTCTACCTACAGGGATGGATAATGTTCAGGTCACAAGATGACATGTTGAGCAGTGAGGATTTTTCCTGCAGGCTTGTTCAGAGCATCTCTCACCTCAGGGCTTTCCTGTAGCTGAGGTATGATGGGCCCAACAAGGCTCCCCTGTTGGTTCAAAGTTAGTTGGGGTGAGGGGGACAAAGTTTGTTGAAAACACAGACCAGTCTCCTCCAGTTGTGGCTGATGTCTCCCCAAAAAGTACAATTTCAGAGGCCAATGGAGAGAGGAGCAATTACTGTCCAGCAAAATTACAATCTGAATGAGCTGCCATTTTCAGTGCTTCTCTAGGACGGCCGTGATTGCTATAGAAACTTCTGAGAGGGAGACAGTGAGGTTTTCCAGCACTGGAAATTGCAAATGGAGAAGGTTAGACTGGGTGCAAAGCCCATTCAGTCAGGCAGCTGCCAGTTGAGCCTCTTTGCCAAGCAGATTGTAGGAAACGCTGATTAAAATGTCCACTGAACACACCAGGCAAATTAAATTTCAGTCACAGCCGCCCGGCCAGTTTTGGTGGGAAGATGGATCCAGCGTGTGGTGCACCTGGGCTCGACTGCCCCCCAGCCTCTCCCGGGGGCCCTTCCCCCTGCTCACAGGTAGGGCAGCGATGCTGTGGCCCTGGCAGTCTAAGGACACAGCTGAGATGAGGTTTGTGTGGAAAGGTGGTAGTGGCTGGTCTGATACAGGATGTCTGTGCGGAAAAACCAAAGCCAGACATTGTCCCTCCCCACCCCGGCTTTGCCATCTCTCCCAGAGCACAAGGGCAGTAGATGAGGGCTGCTGCCATGTTTCCCTCCCTCTGGCTGGACTGGCACCCCCATGTTGTCCCGCCCGCCCCTCTCCCTGTGTTGGTATCAACAGGGCTGCTCTCTGAACGCACTGCCTGCCAGCCCCTAACTCTGGATGGACAGCTGAGGCTGGTCAGGGCTGCAAACCGGGAGCCGCAGCCGTGGGAGGTCTCGGTGCCCAGAGCTCCACCCTCATCACCTCTCCAAGAAGCGCCCCCCCTTCCCAGCCCATCAGTCCCCGGCTCTGGTTGCACACCCAGGTACCTCTGCAACCCCAGTAAAGAATCTCTCAAAGAGGCTGCTCTTCCCTCTGTCCCACACCCCCACTCCCTGGTCCTTTCATCCATGCTGGAGGAGGGTTTGGTATGTTTTTGTGTTCACCACTGGCCTTGGAAAAACAGCCTGTCACCCTTCTGGCAGCAGCCTGGCAGCAGTTGCTCCAGTACCTCACTCCCCACCAATCCCCCAAAGGACCATCATAGATTCACAGAATCATAGAATGGAGAAGATTAGAAGGGACCTTGAAGATCATCTAGTTCCAACCCCCTGCATGGGCAGGGACACCTCCCACTAGACCAGGTTGCTCAGAGCCCCATCCAACCTGCCCTTCAACACTTCCAGGGATGGGGCTTCCACAGCTTCCCTGGGCAACCTGGCCCAGTGTCTCACCACCCTCACACTCAAGAATTTCCTCCTCATGTCTCACCTCAATCTCCCCTCCTCTAGTTTTAATCCATTCCCCCTTGTCCTCTCACTACAAGCCCTTGTCCAAAGCCCCTCCCCAGCTTTCCTGGAGCCCCTTCAGGCACTGGAAGGTGCTCTGAGGTCTCCCTGGAGCCTTCTCTTCTCCAGGCTGAACAGCCCCAACTCTCTCAGCCTGTCTCCATAGCAGAGCTCTTCCAGCCCTTGGATCATCTTCGTGGTCAGCATTATGAAACTTTATCCCCATCATTGTTTCATTTGCTCCCCTCTCCTGCATCTCCTCGGCCTCCTTTGACTGAACTCCAGGCAGCCAGGCAGAGAAGCTCAGAAACCAGCAGTGCTGTCCCACACTAACAGGGCCGTTTCCCTTCCCCTCCACAAGCTGTGTGCAGCTGGTGAGCCAGCTGGGGCAGCAAAGCCTTCAGTGCTGCACCCCTTCACAGCAGCTCCACTTAGGACAGTCGCTTTTCCAGTCACGCTTGGCTTTGAGACAAAACAATGAAACCACTTGGTGAATCGATGGGATTTCCTACCTACCTACATTGCAGTTTCCAAAATACCTCTTCCTGGGCTGCACCTGGAAAAAAAATGTTTAACTGCAGAAAATGATATGGCCTGTGTTAATAGAAGCAATGAGATTTGTCTTGCAGCACAAGAGTGAAGAATGTAACAAGTCACAGCTTATGAAATCCATGAAATGTTTCCTATATGGAATATTATTTTTTTTTTCCACTTTTGGTGGTAAATATAATAGGTGGTTTGGTCTGATTGTGATTCTGTTAATTTCTCCTTACAAATTCCTTTAAAAGTCAGACTGACTTCCCCTTGACTCTCAGGGCACCTAAAGACAGTGCTCAAGTATCAAGGCACCTGCTCAAGCCAGGGTCTGTCATTGTCTACTTAGGCTTTTTATACTCATTGGTATTTTTCCAGTGGCTTAAACCAAGCTGTTCCAGTATGTATATATATATATGACATAATTTCAAGGGCCTATGAATGGCTTTTGCAGTCCTTGTGGGCTGTAACAGCTCCCATAGAGCCATGAGTTAACCCTTGGTTAATGGAGGCCGATCTGTCAATTCTTGAACAATTTAGGAAATTAGTTATTGACATAATGGAGAAATTATCTGAGTGTATCACAGCAATCCATACTTGAGGACACCTCTGTCTGCTAAGGCTGACTCTAATAATTAACAGCCTTACCCAGTGCCCCAGAGATGCTTTGTAAGGCACAAGGCTGAAGGTTAAATAGCTTCTATGCATCAGATGTGCCCATTACACCTGTATGTCTGTAATGGCCTTCCTGAAGCCACTGGTTGATATCATTTTATGGCCTTTCCAGAGGTCCCCTGTATCATGACAAAGCTGTGCCCTTGTCCTTGTCAGACTGCCTTTTCCTGTTGAGCCTGAGAACTAGTGTCCCCTGGCCGAATGGGGACCCACCTGCTATCCCTTTGCCTGCCCTTGGCTGGATGGTGCTGCTCAGGCACCCTCCATTCCTCTTCCCCCAGTCCCACTCCTCCAACTCAGCTCTTCCTTCTTCCTTTGCCCCATCCCTGGAAGTCCCTCTTTTCACTTGTGCCCAGTGATAGGATGAGGGGCAATGGATTCAAACTCAAGCACAGGAAGTTTCATCTCATCATGAGGAAGAACTTCTTTACTGTGAGGGTTACAGAGCACTGGAACAGGCTCCCCAGAGAGGTTGTGGAGTTTCCTTCTCTGGAGACTTTCAAGACCTGTCTGGATGCCTTTCTGAGTGACCTGCCCTAGTTTGTGATCTGCCCTTGTTTCTGTGGTGTGTGTGGTTTGTTTGTTGATTTTTGGTTTGTTTTTTTTTTTGGTCTCAGTCCTGCTCTGGCAGGGGGGTTGGACTTGATGATCTTCAGAGGTCCCTTTCAACCCCAACATTCTGTGATTCTGTGATTCTGTGTTCAAGGGCAGGTTGGATGGGGCTTTGAGCAACCTGGTCTAGTGGGAGGTGTTTCTGCCCATGCAGGGGGTTGGAACTAGGTGATCTTCAAGGTCCCTTCCAACACAAACCATTCTATGTTTCTATGACTGTGAAATTCACAGGCTTGAGAGCCAGACAGCTCCTGTTCAACCACCCACCACCACAGTCCAGCATCCAGGCAGCCCTGCAGTTCTCCTCTATTTGGTCCAGGGTTTAGGCAGCCTTGCAGTTCTCCTCTATTTGGTCCAGGGTTTATTTAAATTAAAGATTTCCAAAATGACCAGGTGATGAGGAATCAAAGGCTGGGTGTCACAAGTGACTTGGTGTGCAAGAGGAAAAAGGTTTGCAAGGAGAGCATGACCACCTGGTAAACCACCTGCTTCTGATCGACTGCTACAGCTGAAAAGAAAATATAAAAGCTTTCTGGGCTGAGCAACCTTTGCCAGCTCATTTGGAGCTGAGGTCACTGGTGCTGTTAATGCCATGTGCTCCTGCCTATGTCCAAAGTGAGACATGAGCTGCAAAAGCATCAGCCGTTGAGTCTAAATCCTCCAATGTACCTGGGCACATACCTGGAGTGGAAGGTAGGTCCCTATAAAGGAGGAGCTAGACTTTAGCACCTCCTGTCTTTTAAACAGGAAGATGACTGATTTTTTTTCATGCTTGTAACAGGGTAGGCAGAGGCTAAAAGCAGGGAGGAAGTGAGTTACAGCAGAGCTTCCCATTTCTTGGCTTAGAACCAGACACAAGCTCCCCACCTTCCCATGGCCTTCACAGTCATGCAAGGGCAATGCTCAAAGACCTGTTGTGCTATGGCTCCTGGGGAGATTTTACCACTTCACTTGGGCTGAGATGCTCCTGATGAAAGGAGAGGCAAAACCATTCCATCAGGATTTGTGGCTCCCTCTTTCCTAACTTTGGTGCATTTACCATCAGTGGCAACAGACAAGTTCAGTGCTGTAATTTAAGTGACTTGAGGCACCACTGTTCCATAATCTAGGCAAAATGGAGAACCCGGGATAAGACAGGATAAGCAGTAAATTAGCATAAAAGACTGACTCTGAGAAGAGAAAGCTAGTCCCTAATCCTGTTTTGTAGGAATATCTTTGTACTTGGGTGCATCATACGCCATCATCTAGCTCCACCATGTGTTGGGATCTCTCCTGTTGCCACAGGGGAGAGAGTGGCTTTTTTTTCCTCACCTTTTCCCATGGCCAAGCACTAGCTATGCCTCCTCTCCAGCCGGGGTTTTCAACAGTACCAAGCAGGCAAGTTCATTTAAATCACTCTCATTAATTGTGCAGTTCAGTAGCATTTTAAATGGAAATGCATTCCCTGTTCTCTGCTTGTCTTCCCCAGAGCATGCATGTGCTGGCCTCTCTGACGGTAAAAAATTAGTGAGCTGGGGCTATAAAATTATAGATTGGCAAAAGTATATTGGGATACTTATGCTTAGGAGACATCTGGACAGTCCATACCAAAGATTGCAGCTACTGGGGCTCTGAAAACATGTCCACTTGGTTTGTAATGAGTCACTTACCTGATAATGAACTGGACTGTGTGACCCAGGGCTGTCCCTTCGGCTTCCTCCTGAGGCGTATTTAAAGCTTTAAAATATCTTTCACTTTTTAAAACTGCTTTGGACAACAGAAGGGGGAAAAAAAAAAAAAAAACAACAAAGAAACAAAACGAAACAAAACCAAAGCTTGAGAGTTCGGCTTTGGGCTGGGAGCGGCGAGGCCGGGCCCGCCGCGGCCTGCAGGGCAGACGAAGCCCCACAAGATGGCAGAGCCGCACCGCGCCTGACGGGCCGGGCCCGCCGCGGCAGGGGGACAGGCTCCACTGCGGGTGACACGGGCTGCCTCCACACGGGGAACTCTAAAAAGACACGGGGAAAATATGCCCGCTTTCACCTTGCCGTCAGACTGAGAACAGAGTGAAATAAATACACCGTACTGTCCTGGGCGGAGAATCCTTTCAGAAAGCGCGGAGAAAGAGAAGGAGACTCCAAATTCTCGTGCTCCTGGCGTGGAATAACACTTGGGGTGTCCCTTTGGCAGCAGCTCCGGGGCATGTTGGAGGCAGAAGTCACATGTGTGGTCGCACTGGGCTCTTTGGGGTCACCCTGTATCCCGTGCCAGGCTGGGCCACCACAAAGCAGGGGACAGAGGGGTCGCGTGGGGCTGTTGGGTGGGGCAGGTGGGCAGCGGAGCCTCATGGAGGACTGGGGTGACTGGACCCTCACCAATACACAAGTTTTATGTTTTTAATTCACGGCAAGTCAATTACTACTTGGTTTTGGGATGCGAGGGCTTCCTTGGAAGTGGGGCTGCCTTATAGTCAGGCTACTATGGTATTTCACATCGCTTGATCCTATCCCAGCCTTCTGCCCACTTCCAGATTCTGCCGTGTGATGGCTCCAGCAAAATCCACCAGCCCCACCACCGTCCATGTCCCCTCCGTGTGAAGCATAGAATCACAGAATTGTTTTGTTTGGAAAAGACCATTAAGAACATCAAGTCCAACAGTTAACCCAGAACTGCCAAGTCCACCATTACACCATGTCCATAAGCACCACATCTACAGCTTCAGGGATGGTGACTCCACCACTTCCCTGGACAGCCTGTTTCAGTGCCTGACAACCCTTTCAGTAAAGGAATTTTTCCTTATATCCAATCTAAACCTGCCTTGGCACAACTTGAGGCCACTTCCATGTGTGCTCCTTAGTGAAGCAGCAGGCAAAGCCCCTGAAAGTGTTTGGAAAGCCCAGGGCTTCTGCATGGCTGCCTCATGACTTCTCAGGCAGGCATGTCCCCAATGTGGGTCGCTGTCTCCAGCCAACCCTTTTCAGCACGTGTTGGCACCAGGTTGGCTTGGTGCTGGGAGGCCTTCTCTACCCTGGGGGGGCAGATGCTCTTTGGAAGAGTCATTGCTGTTCCTGCACGTGGGGACTTTTTGGCAAGTGGAGCTGGTGAGTAGTGCCACCCATGCCTGGGATTTTATTTAATTCTGGGATGCTTATTGCAAATACAAGTGGCCTTATGGAACATGCTGCCCAGGGAGGTGGTTGAGTCACCATCCTTGGATGTGTTTAAAAGTAATCTAGATGTGGCACTTGGGGACATGGCATAATGCTGGACTTTGTACAGTAGGGTTAATGGTTGGACTCGATGATATTGAAGGTCTTTTCCAACCTCAGTGATTCTGTGAATTACCCAACATCGAGGGCAACTGTGATGACAAGATGCTGTCTGTATCTCAGTGAGAAAAATCTCCTTAGTGCCATGTGTCTTCTTCATCTGCTGGGATTCTAACATTGCTTTCAAAACCTCACAACCCCTGGAACAGTTCTGGCATTGATACAGCCTCATTTTTGCTGCAATAGTCCGAGCCAGTGTCCTTCCAGCTGGAGAAGCCTGGCTTTTGAACTAGCCTGAAAACCTGAGGCTCTGAGATCCAGAGCAGTGGTAGGATTTGGCTTATGGTGGACTCCTCAAAGAAAAACCTATGAGTATGGCTCTATAAAAAGAGATGTCTTGTTGTGGTAACAGTTTCAGGAAGCTCCCCAGGCCTGTTCTACCACCTCTTCATCACCATTGTCTCTCCACTCATCCTCCTCCCATGGGGTTCAGCTTGCAGCAACCATCTCCATTGCCAGTCTCCTGAGGAGAACGTGCAGGCTGTACCCTCTCCAAAACATGGGCAAAGATGTGAGGAAGACACCAAAGAAGATGAGTCACCCTTTGGTTAACACTTCACGTTTTGTTTGGGGTTTTTAAATTATTTTAAAATTATTTTTTATTTTTAAATGTGAGCAGCTCTTGACTGCATGGTCTTCCCTGTTTGCCTTCCCCTTCCAGGCTCATACCCTCTGCTGGCTGGTGCAACCAGCTCCTTGTGAGGAGGATCCTTGCTCTTTTGAGGCACCTGACTCTCCCCATACAGACTGCAAGCACCCCTCATGGTGTTCAGTGAGACAGGCATTTAAATGCTCAGTGTTGTGGCATATTTAAGTATGTTTTAGGCTTTATCTCTTAATCCTCAAGCTCTAAAAAACGCTAAATTCTAGTGGAAAATATTAATGAACTTCTTATGCCTCGGCCCCTCTGTGATTTGCCCAGAGGCAAAAATGATGTTGAGAATTTTTCAAGTCAAATAATTGTACAAACATGTCAAAGGAAGACATGTAAGGAGAGACTTTTACTGGAAAACCTCACTCCTATAGAGAACCTGCTGGAATGGAAGTCTGGTAGTATGTCGAAAAACTGCTCCTGTGTTTCAAGAAACAAGAAAGATGATCAGTCCACGCAGAGTGAAGAAGAAACAAGGAAAAAAAAAAGATCAGCTCCAATCAGGCATGCCAGGGCATAACCCTCTCTGCAGATCTCTACTCCTGAGGGTCCAAGCCCATGAAAGAACCTGCAATCAATGGATGCTACAGTCTCCTAAAGGAGCACGCAGGTCATTAATGTAGCAAGTCAATGAACTTTGATGGAGCAGACTTTTCTGGAAAATTAGCCAGATTGCCAGGGTAACCAAATCACAAAAGGACACAGGACACAATCACACACGGAAGGGTACAGGCATTTGCTGAGAAGTTCTATGGGCATGACAAAATCAAATTAAACTGGATGGCCTAGAAAACAGTTTTCCCTTTCATCATGTCTCTTGGCTGGATTCCACAGCATCACAGGAACATTTCTACAAGAATTGATGACTTCTCACATTCTGGGCCCTGGAGGGCCTCCCACAAGGCTCAGAATAGGTAGGTCTTTTTGAGTATGGGCTTAGAGGTGAGGTCTAAGCCAGCTGGGCAAAGCCACGATTACACATTACTGTGCATATGACTAAATCCTGCAATCAACAAGCTGAAAGGAAAGAGAGTTAAAGGACTAGCCACTTATTTTACCCACATGTAGCAGCAGGATATGAATGTAAAAGCAGATAAACTGGGGAGGCAACAGTAAGTTAATCTGAGCCAAAGAGCAAAGGCAGAGCTTTTCCTGGCACTGAGAATAACCTTCATCTGACCAGTGACTAAGCAAATGGATCAAAGCTACAAAGTGAGGTCAAAAGCAACATCCCCCCCAGGGTTTTGAAGAAGTTTAGACTCATGGGGTCAGTTCAGCCTAAAACATGAGTTCTTCAGTTCCAAAACTGAATGTTCCCCAAAGGCTAGGAATAGTCTGGATCAGCTCCTGGATGCGTCTGTTTTCAGCTGCTGTCTTTGCAAGTAAGATCAGCTATTGCAGAACTTCACCTGGTGTCACAACAAAGCCATATCCACCTCTCCAGTCACAGCCTTACCCTTCTTAAACCCTCTGTACCTTCCTGTGCTGGGGCTGTTTGCTTATGCTGGTACTTCCACTGCTTTCCAGAGGCATGTGGGCCTCTAGAAAGCTGCATGGAAGACTGCTTACATTTCCTCAAAAATTATTTAAAAACATTTCTTATTCTTAAGAAATTCTTTCCCCCCTTCCCCAAATAATGATAAGCTCAGGGTTCTCGCCAGTATTTGGAGATCTCAGTTCAAACCTGTGCTCTGCCTCTAACCTCTCATGTTCCAGAGAGTCCATGCACCAGGTTAATGGCTTGTGGGTATCAAGGACAACTGGATGACCACTGGAAAACTCTACCCCTTCATTTGCTTTGTTTCAGCTCTTGATTTTGTACAAATCACCCTCTGGAGCAATGAGAAGCCAACTTGACTTGGGGCTTGGGAGAATAAAATTCTTGCATCATCCCAAGCAGATGGAGAGGAAGTGGAAAAGCACTGCAACCCCAGAAAAGGCAACAGGGAGTGGCAAGTTCTTGATTTCCACCATGAAATCGTTTTCCAAGAGACAGTCCTGGTTTTAAAATGAGAATCACAGAATCACAGAATCTTAGGGGTTGGAAGGGACCTCAAAAGATCATCTAGTCCAACCTCCCTGCCAGGCAGGGTCACCTAGAGCACATCACACAGGAACTTGTCCAGGCGGGTTTGGAATGTCTCCAGTGAAGGAGACTCCACAACCTCTCTGGGCAGCCTGTTCCAGAGAATAGAGCACTTGCCTAGATATAGATTGCACGTATTTTGCAAAGATACCTTAGGGTGTTCCTGTCAAGAACTACAGCATCTACAAATTGATACTTCTGGGTTAAAACGCACTTTACCAAAAAGTTCCTAACAAGCTCTTACCTACACAGCACATCACTGACATACCCTTCCCATCTGCAACCTGTGCAAGAAAGACATGGTTGATTTTATCAATTTATGAGGAACAAATGGTGCCAGACTGAGTAAGAAGTGGCCTCCAAGTGCCACTGCACCAGAGATCATCAAGGCAACACAGTGCCCTGAGCCCAGTGGCAAAGGCAATCCAAGGAAATAGATACTAGGGAAAGTAGGAGACATGGAAAACAGGGGAGTCCAAAGCTCAAGAAGATGAAATAACAACAAACAAAAAGGAAACTAGTTACTTCACAGAATCACAGAATATTAGGGGTTGGAAGGGACCTGTGAAGATCGTGTCCAACCCCCTGCCAGAGCAGGACCAAAAACTAGGGCAGGTCACTCAGAAAGGCATCCAGACAGGTCTCGAAAGTCTCCAGAGAAGGAGACTCCACAACCTCTCTGGGGATGCTGTTCCAGTGCTCTGTAACCCTCACAGAAAAGAAGTTCTTCCTCATGTTGAGATGAACCTTCCTGTGCTTGAGTTTTAATCCATTGCCCCTTGTCCTATCACTGGGCACAAGTGAAAAGAGGTTGTCCCTTCCTTCTTGACGCCCAGCCCTCATATATTTATAGACATTAATCAGATTCCCCCTCAGTCTTCTCTTCTCTAGACTGAAAAGCCCCAGGTCTCTCAGCCTTTCCTCGTAAGGCAGGTCTTCCAGTCCCTTAATCATCCTTGTAGCCTCCATTGGACTGTCTCAAGTGAATCCCTGTCCCTCTTGAACTGGGGAGCCCAGAACCGGACACAATACTGCAGGTGGGGTCTCACCAGGGCAGAGTAGAGGGGGAGGAGAACCTCCCTCGATCTGCTGGACACACTCCTAATGTACCCCAAGATACCACTGGCCTTCTTGGCCACAAGGGCACATAGTTGTCCCATGGATAACTTGTTGTCTACCAGGACTCCAAGGTCCTTCTCCACGGAGCTGCTCTCTAGCAGATCACCTCCTAACCTGTATTGGTGCATTTTGTTGTTCCTCCCCAGGTGCAGGACTCTGCATTTGCTCTTGTTGAACCTCATTAGGTTCCTCTTCACCCAGCTCTCCAGCCTGTCCAAATCTTGTTGAATGGCCATGCAGCCTTTTGGTGGATCACCCAATCCTCCCAGCTTCATGTCATAAGCAAACTTGCTGAGAAGACACTCTGTCCCATCATCAAGGTCATTGATAAAGATGTTGAACGGGACTGGACCCAGCACTGATCCCTGAGAGATTCCACTAGTTAAAGGTCTCCAGCTGGACTCTGCACCAGTGATCACCACTCTTTGGGCTCCATTGTGTAGCCAATTCTTAATCCATCTCACTGTCCATTCTTTTAGTCCACATATCCTGAGCTTGCTCATGAGGATGTTGTGGGAGACTGTGACAGCTACCGTGTGAGCTGCTGTGCATCACAGCTTTTTACTCATGCTGTCCTTGGATGAAAGGCACTGATGCCAAACTGTAGAGGGCTTGTGGACTGGAGAAAGACCAGTCTTGTGATGGGTGTTGATAACACATTAGTAAAGCCCCGAGCAGGTGAAGATACAGCCCTCTCAGAGACAGAGGGCACAGCAGTGTGCCAGGGCTGTCATTTTGATTCTTCCCTTCTGCTTTCTGCTCAGTGCTGTTTTTCTCAATCTCTCAGAGGTTAAGGACAGATGGGGACCATTAGGATCTTCACGGCTCCTTTGGGAACTGTTAGTCAGACCTCTTGTAGATCACAGCCCTTCAAAGCTCACCTGCTTGCCTTGTCTGAGACTTGACTACTGTGTCCCTCACGCTTTTAAACCACAGTTAAGAGCACATCCATCAGAAACATGCCTGTCTCGCCTTGGACACATCTGGAAACCATGCCAACCACCCTGACAGCTTCTTACAGTGATTAATCACCTTCACTCCAATAAATTTGTGCCCAGTTTTTCATATGAATTCATCTGGTTTCAGCTTGCTGCTACACATTCCCATAATTTACTAGATTAAAGAGCCTGATATTTTTCTCCCAAGGAAGTTCCTTCACCATCATAATCAATTCCCTGCTCAGTCTTTTTTTATAAGCTACCCAGAGTGAGTGCTTCGTGCCTGCAAAGCATTTTCTTCAGGTTCTGAATAATTGTGTGGCTCTAATGTTCCACCACCCATTTTTCAACATCAATTTAAAACATGCAAGCCATCCCAGTGCCAGTCTAAAGAATACAGTCTGTGCTCATACCCAGTTGCTTGTCCCCAGGTACTCTTAAATAAAATCTATTCAGAGTCTTAGGCAGATACAGGCTGGCTTCCTTCTGGCTGGCATTTGGAGCAACCAAAAAGCAGCCATCAGTCACCTTCACTGGTGCTGCCATCTCAGCAGGTAAAGAGAAAGCATGACAAAGCTGTCTCCTGGCTTGTTCACCATGAGATGATTCAACGTTGGAAAGCAAGGCTGCCCCTGTGCAGGTTGCTGCACTGAGCAGAGATTGCTCCAGGCACACCCAGACCACATCCATAGGGATAAAGTAGCCAAGAGGCACAGAGCAGCAGGGTCCAGGCTGTTAAACCCTCTTACCCACCAAAGTGGAGTGGTTGCAGCCAGACTTTTTACATCCATGACTGGAAATGGTTTGGGAAAGTGCTAGCAGCCTGAACAACACTGTGCCAGGGACCATCTTGCAGTCTCACCGTGGACCCAGTACCTGGGAGTGCTCCCCATGTCACCCCCTTTACCAAGAGAGAGAAATGCTGTCTTAACACAGAACTGGCCTCCAAAGAGGGAGAAGGATGAAGCAACTCCCCTGCTTTCTCATTCCAAACTCTCTTTCCTGATAGGTCTGTGGGGCCTCAGATCAGAGGCAGCAACAGGCTGGGGCATCCTTTTCCTGCCCAGTGGCAGTCTGAGGGCTCATGGTGACACTGGAGATGCCAGATTTCCATCAGAGGAGCCTCCAGCAGGCACAGCAGGCCCCTCAGCACAGCCTCATGCATCTCAGCAAGAGAAAGGACACAGGAAGGAAAGGCAGTAGAGGCACTTCTGCATGGGCTCAGAGAGGAGGTTCTGAGGCCTTGCATCACTGTGCAGACCAAACCCAGGCTGGCAACCTCAGGTGGGCTGATGCTTTAGCCCTGGGGGATCCCTGAGCTGCCCCTCCTGCATCAAACATCCACCCAGCATGGGCACCCCGAAGCTTTCATGTGGCAGGTAGGTCCTGCTGTCACTTGTCAGAGTCCAGCAGTACCCCAGGTATTCAACACCAGCAGAGCTGGTGACACTTCACACCCATTATAGAAAAGGCTGAGCCAAAATACCACTTTTTCTACCATTCCAGGGTTCTCAGATCAGAAGGTTGAGAAAAAATTATCTGGGGAAAAGATAAATGCTTCCCCTCGCCACCTCAACAGAAAGGAACAAAAACACTTGATGGAAAGATTTTATTAAATTTTGACTAGAACAATGGGAAATTCTCTTTTCCATGGAATCTTCCCCTTTCTTACATTCTCTCAGTGGCAGAAAATGCTGAATCACAAACCTGGAGCTTTAAAAAAAAAAAAGAGTATTTCACATGCAGAAGAAACGTATCTTACATCATTTCATGCTTCCTGCTCTGCTCTCTGGTGCCACGTTCCTCATTTTCAGGCTGTTTTAAAGGTCAGCTTCACAGAACAAATCCTGACCTCAGACATGGGAAATATGCTGCCTCATCACTCCAGGATCTTTTCTCACATGATTAGTCCCAACATTCCTACAAGTAGAACAGTCCCCCATCACCACTGCTGCAGCCAAAAAAATAAATTAAAAAAAAAAAAAGAGAAAGATTAAAAAAAAAGGCAAGATAGTTTTTGTTGGTTTGTTGTTTTTTATTTTCCATTCCCCAGGTTAATATTTACCACCATCACAGCCTCCTCATTTCACAGGCTGGGGGCTGCCTCAGCAGTGTAATGCTATTGCCATCTATGGGCAAGTCATACATACAAGTCAGAATAGATACCTAAACTGACAACTACTCTCAGGAAAGTTTTAAAGCACTTGAAAGAGGATTTTATTTAAGATTTCCCAATGGCTAAGGTATAGGATCTGGATAAAAGTTGATCACGGACATCAATTACCTCTCATGGCTTTTGTTTTAATCCTTATTCTGTACTCATTCCACTGGTTTCATTTTGCCTGAAGAATTTTATTTGGATGCTATAATTGGAGCAGGTGGGAGAGGTTGCATTAAGGTCTTGGTTCAGAAGGAGTGTGCATGCTCTGTATGTTTGAAACAAAAGCTGGGAACTTATTTGGAATTACTATTAATCATCAAATGGTTAAAGAAGGGTGGAAGGCAGAATAGTGATGAACAAGCTTCAGTGCTACAGGAAAACTGAAGATTAATTTACTTGCTTAATAATTCTTCTAAAAAGACCAGATTTCAACCTTAATAGAAGAACCAGTTGATTACTGGTTATAAATGACAAATACATAGTGACAAAATAGTTTGACTGAGGTATAGAAGTGATTTCAAACTCCATTTAGCTTGCTTATGCCACTAAGAAAGAATCTGGCTCTTCTTCAGTAGCTTAGTCGATCGTGTTCATATGGAAAAGTTTTTCTCACTATCTGTAAGAAATACAAAGCCAAACTGCAGCTCCCACTCACTGGGAGACTCTACAGGTGACATTTAAAAGAAAGCACAACACCACGGCAAGATGAAAAATGGTGTTTCTGTTAAATTATAACTAGCCAGAGGGTTACACAGCTCTCAGGTTCATGATAAAGGCATAAAGGCTGCCTCCTGTGCCTGCAGAGCTCATTGCCAGGTGGCACAAACCACGCATGGGTAACTCCTCGGCGTCGGCCTCTTCTTGTTGGTCCCTCCTGAACCAGTGAAAGGAAAATGCCCAGGCCCTGGGAGCAAAGATTGCCCCACGGCTTGTCACGCAGGAAAAAAAAAAAATAACAAGAAGTGACCAACCATCAGACCTATGGCAGCCCCTTGCCAGAGGAAGGTCACTGTAAGACTGAACCTCACAGAAGTCGTACAAAACAGAAGCGAAGCACAAAGTCCTCTTCTAACCAACTCAGAACAAAAACGTTTGGATAGGATTTCTGGAAGAAAGAGCCAGAGGTGTTTGTGAATAAGCACAAGAATAGGCACTTCCAGGGACTGCAGAACTATAAACAAAAGCACTTTTGTGCACTCCTGGATTACTTGCTCTTATTTTCTCTTACAGTCACATGCTTACGCGGGCCTGTACTGTTTGAAAACATGATTCATTAAGACATCTTAAATGGCAACCAAATATTGTACTATTAACACTGACTTTAACTTTCCTGTCACTTGGTGGAATTTGTTTCATAACTCTCTCTCTCTTATATGACCAAATCCCCCCTGAATTCTTTTAAAAGTTTGTGTTGATATGTGCACTATATTTCTAAAGTGTTTCAGATTTATGGGCTCCTCCCCTCCCATCATTGTTTCATCGGTTCAGGGACATCCCCTTCTTTGCAGCAGATTGAAACATCCAGTAATCTGAAACAGATTTGGTGACCCCATAGCATTAAATCACACTTTGTGGTGCTTTATTCCTTCTCCAAAAGGCTTTATGCATTAGCGGGTACATAAAATTGCACCAGAGACTGAATCCATATTGAAAAGTAATAACTGATTCCATATGGTCTTAATTTTTCAAAGCAGTGCACCACTGTTTTAAAGCAATAGTGTTTAATTCTCCAATTAGGAAGATTTTTTAAATAGCCCTTCTACCACATGGATATGGGAATACTCTCACTTCAAATATTCTTCCCAGCTGAGAGATTTGGGTGCACCAACAATTTTCACAGTCAAATGGTGTCCTTGGTTAGCTAGCTAGCAAGGGTACAATTAGCCAAGGCAGTTAATTTCTTCCTTTTATTCAAAAAAGCTTGTGTCATCATTACTGCAAAGACACAGGTCACAAAGCCTCTGTGAGCAAACTGAATAGCATACGTTCCTCTTTAAGCTTCACATACTTGAACATCTGTCAGACCTCAGCTACAGTTCCTCCCCAGTCCTCCCTGTTTACTTCCAAGGAAACAAACCCCATTTCGGTAAAACAAGCCTTATAATACCTCTACCTAGATGTATTTTAAGCTTAACATGCCTATTATGAAGAGTAGCTACTGTACTTAGAAACAGCAGGCTCTTCAGTAGATCGCTCCTCAGCATGTATTCAATTATGTGTGCTCATTTAAATGGTACTCCAAAAAATAAAAATTAAAAAAAAAAAAAAAATCAGGTCTTGCTGCCATTGGCTCTCCACAGGTAAAACAGACTTAAGATGCACACCTTTAACACAGCTGTTGCTAGACCAAAGGAAATGATTGGCAGAGCAGGTGAGGGTACAAATGGAAGAATTGAATTTTTAGATTCCAGGAGGAGTCTGCAGGGCAGTTAGCTGTAGCTGCACGCCCCGGGCATGCTGAAGTGACATTCCCATGAGCCACAAGGAACGTAAGGCCTTTCATACCAAAAGGAGGACCAGGGCAGAACTGAGGCATTGAAGTTCAGAACTGCCCTCCCAGAAGCTCCTGCTCAACTGATGTCTAATCCCAGAGGCTCCAGAGTCCTATTTTTAGGCTGTCAGCATCCCAACATACAGGACATTCTTCTTTGGGCATACCCAGAACCACCCTGCATTGGGCAGCTCCATGCCTCTCTTCCTCCTTGGCCCAGCACTGGAATTCGGAGCTCAGACACGTCTCCATGCAAGCCGAGACCCGCGGCCCCTGCTGCGCAGCCTCCTCCAAGCACACACAACACATACCAGCTCCAGCTCCTCACAGCACGCTGCTGGGATGGCTCTTCCAAGATGGGACAGCAGGCAGGAGGTGCCTGTCGCTACCCCACCGCTCACTGCAGCATCTCAGGCGCTCAGGAAACGTGACCCCCCTTCCCATTCCTTGATGCAGCTCCTGAGTCAGCAGCTGCCCAGTTCCTCCAGGGTGGGAAAGAGAACCAGCTGCAAATGCTTCTCCTCTACTTCCCTGCCATGTGCTGAGCCACTGACTGCTTTTGCTGAGCACTTCACCAGCCCCTCTGAACCCCTTCTCAACTCCTTCCCCCTTGGGTGCCTTGTGGTGACCCCCATGCCAAGAGACCCAAGGTCAACTTCTCCCCACTTCTGCCAGGTGGGGTTCAGATGCCTCCCCCTCTGACCTTCCCTAAGCATATTGTACCCACCGGGAAGGAGGTAGGCCAGGCTAACATGCACTCCATTTCCAACCAGCCTGTTGAACCCGTACTGCTGCCTGGGGGAGAGGGTGGGGACTCAGGATTCACGGCAGCAATCAAGGAGAGGCCATGACCTAGCAATAATAACATTGCCATGGGGAAGGGAGGGAACAGCCTTGGATTTCAATCCCCTTTTCCAAGTCTGCTCTGTGTACTTCACATCGAAGGTTTGTTGGAGGACAAAACACGAAGTTCTGGCAAAAGGACTAGGAGCCACATCTCCAGCTCCTAAGCAAGTGCTCTGATCGCTGGAGATAGAGCACGACAGAGGGAGGGAGGTGCTTGGACTTCTTCCTCCAAGGGCCACATACAGGAGATTAATTCTTTGAAGGAAGTGAGACAGGCTGGACGTAGGCACCTACTCTCAAAAGGAGTGGCCAGGCTATGAGTCTCAGCAAAAGGAAATCCTTTCCTGCAGCTCCCCTTCTCTTCACCTGGTCCCTGACTAAAGCCTCTGCTGTTCAAGTGTGCTTCATGTTTGCAGGCAGAGGGAAGCAGGACTGTGACAGGTGGATTTTTCAGGGCTATGGTGTGCAAGCACCACTACAAGGAAGCAAGGATGAAGGCTGCATCTCTCTGCACAGCACCATGCAGACAGGACAGCCACCTCGGGGACATATTTTGTCCCATGAAGACACCCACCACCACCACAGCTTCAGAGGTGTAGCTGTCAAGTCCCCCTATGGGTGCCCTGCCTCCAGGCACTGGGCACACCGGACCCCGTTGCTGGGCAGGTGCCCGATCCCTTCTCCCTCCAGAGGCTCAACCCAGCTTTGAGAGAAGGGGACCGGGGCAAACCGCGGGGCCGCTCTGCCTGATCCCCCGTGCAGCCGCAGCTCCTGGCGGAAGGCAATTTTTAGCGCACGGTACCTTCGGCAAAGGCTTTTCTCCCAGCGCCGCTGCAGGCAGTGCCCGCAGCCTGCCCCCTTCACGCGACGAGGCCCGGCCGGGTCTTACAGGACCGGAGCCCCGCCGGTTCACACCGCGCACCAGCGGCAGCCTTCCCGCCAACCGGGGGCTGGCGACCGCCGCTCCCCCCGAGCCGGGCCAGGCCAGCAGCCAGCCCCGCAGCAGGCCCGGCGCCCAGAGAGCCCTCCCGGCCCGCCGCCTGCCGGGCGCGGCCCCGGCCAAGCCCTCCCAAGGCCATCGGGAGCGGGAAGCAGCGGCGCCCCCCCCAAACTCCGCATCGGGACGGCGCCGGATCGCGCCGGGCCTCCTCACCGCCCCTCCCCCACCTGGCGCCCACCCCGCGCCGCATTTTACTCGATTGTTTATTATTTTCCAAGGGGCGGTGGCGGGGTGGCGGCGCCGGCCAATGGGAAGCGCCGCTGCCCTGACGGGCGACGGGCAGCGACCAATAGGCGGCGAGGGCGGGCCCCGGCGGTCACGCGCGGCTCTTAGAGCATGACATCATCTGTTTGCACGGCGCAGCCAAGCTTGGCTGAAGGCGGGGCGGGGGGAGAGGGCGGGGCCGAAGCGTGGGGACGGGGCCACCGCGAAGGGGCGGGGCGGCGGACACAGGGCGGGGCGAGAGAGCGGGGCCGGGCCCGTGGGGCTGGCGGTCGCGGCCTGGCGGAGCTGCCGGCGGGGCAGGGGCGGGGATCGGTGACCCCGGCTCACCGGGCGGCTCCTTCGAGAGGCTAGGCGCCGCATCCCAGCGGCGGGGAGCAGCTGCCGGCCGTTGGGCTGGCGGCGTGCAGCGCCTCAGGGCCGGCTCTCCCTGGCCGGCGACCAAGCGCCGGTTAAGCGCCCCGCCGAGGTAACCCCGCCGCGGGTCCTCGGGCAGGGCCGCTGCCTTTCGGTGTGTGGGCAAAGGAAGGTGTTAAATTATAATAATGAAGTAATTAAGCGATAAGTGGGTATAATTAAGCCCGTATGAAGTAACCGAGACGGGTTAAGTGACGTGCCCGCGTTGCACAACGAGTCAGTGGCTGAGGAGAACGGCATTTGGCCGCTCGGACCAGCCCGAGCAGAGCGGGAGAGGTGTCCGTCTGCCTGTCCGTCCGTCTGTCTTTACAGATATCAGAGAGGTCCGTGGAAGTGTCCTGGTGGGGCAGGAGTTAAAGGGAGATGATTAAGTGTCTCCTTGATTCATTAACAGAAAGTGCTGTTGTGAAGATTAAATCCTTTCGTACTATATAGGTTGAATTACAAAAAAAAGGCACTTTCTTGCCAGATCTTAGCAGTTTGACTCATCTCACCCTAATGATATAAACTCAATAATTGCATGTATTCCCAAGTAATAAAAAATTATGATGCAAGTGTTTTGAGTACTGTAATGTCAACTTTAAAATGAAGTTTAAAAAGGTTTTTAAATATGCAATTAGGGTGGTTTTTTTCCTACTTTCTTTCTGGCCCTGAAAGTATACTTGGGTCACATCCATGGCACATCAGGAACTTGGCTGTTAGTTTAAAATGGATGCTGAGATGCTCCTTTAATGGGACTTTAAGAACAAGGATCTCAGAAAAACACCAATATTACAGGACTCGCAAATACAGCTGAGACATCTGGCACCACCACTATGCCCTGCAATTTGTGGCTGTTATTTAATGTATGAAACGCTGTTAGAAACATACAACTTCTGTCCAGGAGAAGCTGAGAGTCTTTCTCAGCCTGCAAGGCACAGCTTTTCGATGGGCCTTGGCAATGCAGTTTCAGCAGAGGTGAGGCCACTTTAATGACAGTTTGAAGCTATAGGGTTGAAGTGTCCCACTTCCTCAGCTTCACAGCTCTTTACTTGACTAGGTTTTTGGAGGTTTCATTGTAGACATTGTTTCTTCCAGTATGGTGATCCAGTTTTCTAACGTGCATGACTGTAGTCACCATACTCCACACAGTGCAGAAATGGGTCCAGAATTCCTCAGCTGTGGTGCTTGGGTTTAGGTGTGTGCAGAGCTGAATGCTTTCAGCCTTAGGGTCCCATCCCAAAATTGTCAAGGTGACTTGAGGAAAGAGTTCTCTGCAGTAGTAATGTCACTGTTACCTTCTGCTACTGCACTTCTCTTCTTCCCATCCCTCCCTTCCAGCAGTCAGTCAGCCAGTTCACAGGCTGAAGTCCAACTTCAATTGATCTTTAAACTGCTGTTCATCACTCTGAGGAAAATTTTATAGCCAGAACTCTGTAGCCATCTTTGGCAAACGCTTCATGTCTCCATGGCACAATCTGGACCCTTGCTCTGTGTCTGTCAGTCAGCCAATCTCTCCTGAGTAACTGTGGAACCCATTAGCCAGATTCAGCCAAACTGGGCAGAAAGGTTAAAGTCTCAAAGTACGAAGTTGGCTGGCTTATAGATGGCTTTTTTTTTTTTTTCTTCTCTAATCAGCACACAGGTTGCTCTGAATCAGCCACAAAACCGACTGCCCTTTGCCCAGGCTGTGTTTAAAGGAACTGCGGGAAGAACAAAAAAGCCACCAAGGGAGCCGCTCTCTCACGGGGTGGATGGGAGGGGTAGGCAGGGTTATTGCAGTGGACACAGACCTCTCAGAGACCAGGCTGCAGGTGGCTTACAGAACAACCCGTCATACACTTGTGTGAAGTCCACAAGGACAATGAAACCATTGTCTAATGTAACTGCAATACAACATGGTTTTATTGAGCGGCAGTGCACTTCACACAGAATCACAGAGTGGTCGGGGTTGGAAAGGACCTCTGGAGATCATCTAGTCCACCCCCAATGCTAGAGCAGATCACACAGGTACATGTTCACATGGGTTTTGAATGTCTCCAGAGAAGGAGACTCCATAACCTCTCTGGGCAGCCTGTACCAGTGTTCCGTCACCCTCACAGTAAATAAGTTTTTCCTTATGTTTAGGTTGAACCTCCTGTGTTCCAGTTTGTGCCCATTACCCCTTGTCCCGTCACTGAACACCACCGAGAAAAGTCTGGTCCCTCCTGACACCCCCTGTAGATATCTATAAACATTGATGAGATGCCCCCTCAGTCTCCTCCAGGCTAAACAGACCTAGGTCTCTCAGCCTTTCCTTGTATGGTACATGCTCCAGTGCCCTAATCATCTCATCAGTCCCACCCTATACATCAACAGTAGGTTTCTATAATGATGTAATGATGAGAAGTTCCAGGTCCCCCACCCTGTGTGCAACTTCAGCTCCAACCATGCTTCTGCAGTAAGAAATTTGTGTAAGAGAGGTGAAGCCATAAATGTGACTGGCACTTCTCTAGCTACCAGCCCAGGAGAATGTAGGTTATGGCAGAATGAAGGAGTGATCACATCTGGGTTGTCACCCTGAACTGGTACGCTCTTATCTTACAGGAAGCTGATGCTCTGAATTGACAAAATGGAAGGATGAGAATGAAAGCTGAGCTCAAGGTAGTCTGCTGAAGCTGAATGTAGAAGCTGAACGTAGATGCTCAGAAGAGCTAATCTCAACACAAAAATCCCACCCAGAGTGCTGTTACGCCAACAGTGCTTTCCCAAAGCAGTAGGCCACAGGCTGCACATCTCATGGACCTTGCGTGGTCCACGTATGGCTGAGATCACCCACAGAGACAACTCAAGAGCTGCAAACTGTGACCCTGTCAGACCCATATAATCAGGTACCGTGATAGGTACATGTTGTCTCAATATGAACTTGAAGGAGATGCAGAGGAAGATGTGGCACTGCCCTGAAACACTGGCAGCCAAAGTAGGCAGAGTGAGCGAGGCTTCCAAATGGCCTTAGGGCTGGCCTAACTGTACTCCTGTTGAAGTCAGTGATAAAACTCCCATAAACTGAGCCTTTTTGAAAATCCCACCCTTGGGGCATTAAAGTACTTAAAGGAAGAGACTGGAAGTCGTGCAGGCTTTAGATTCAACTTTGATCAGTTTTTCTACGTATCTCAGTGGGCCCAACCACAGAACGGTGATAAGAAGCGCTCCTCTGTCTTTCTGTTTTGCTCGTGCACATTTAGTAAGTAAAATGTGTAGGAACAGTTAAACCATAATTTTAATTTTGCCTCTAAACTGCAATATCACGGGCACACACGTCCTGTGTGAATCTGTGAAGAACGGGTAACGTGACTTGTGCGATAAAGGCTGTACAGCAGACACACCAGTGAGTGCTGAAGAGGGCAGATGATCTTGCTGGGAAGGCCCAGGGCACTCAGGAGATCTAGTTTTATTTCTCAGTTCTGACACGGGCTTCCTGTATGACCTCAGCACAGTCATGTAATTGCTTGGTGCCTCCGTCCATCATCTCTTTAATAGGGTTACTACTTACTTATTTCCTTTCTCCCGCCCTGGCCTGCCTTACTTAGACTGCAATTCTGCCAGGGAGTGGAGCATTTTTTTACCACGTGCAGGGCCTTCACCCAGTACAATGAGACCTAATGGCAATGCCTGTGGAGTAATGCAATGCCAATTAAATAAATAAATGAGGATGATAATATAATTTAGGACTAGATTTGCATCTTGTAATTCAGCCCAAGGTCAAAGTGCTGCATTTCCTTGGAAGCTCAGGACCGAAGGAAGTGCTCCACAAGGGGGTTTCTGCACTGTTCAAAAATCAGCCCCAAGCAGTTGGAGGTTTTGGGAAGGGGCTGAGTATCAGTCACAGCTTTGCAGCTGGCCTTCTCTGGCTAACAGCTGAAAGCCACAAGGGGAGAGGCTCCTCAGAGACACAGCGCTGGGCTACACATCTCATCCTGCATGGCTTTGTCTGATCTTGGCTCCTGCCTCTTCAGTACTACTGCAGCTCTTCTCCTCCCCTACCAACTGCTAAATCATACCCACGAATGCCAGTATCACAATTGCAGAGTAGCTGGTGTCTTTTTGAGCTGCCTTGTCCATGAGGGGACACGTTACACCAAAACCAGGGCAGGGCACACAACATTGTGACCCAAAATGGAGCTGCAGTGAAAAATAATTTCCATTACTCGAACCTGCATTCATTCTGATTAATTCAGTGTCTCCTACTATATTTAGATAACTGAGGATTAATTGCATGCATGCTGAAATCCTGTCCCTTGCAGTAAAATCATGCCAAACTATTCCTAACTTGAGTGCCACTCGAATTCGAAACCTAACCAGACCCTGAGGGCCTTGGCCCTCACTTGGCAGGGTGTGCAAGGCATGCAGGATCAGGGCCTTGCTTCTTTCCAATCAAACAGAATGGTTTTCAAATCTCATGGCTTGTCTATAACGCTAAACAAATCAGGAATAATTTCAGTTGCTAATTCTACACAGCGATGCTGCGTAAGCACACCTGCTTCTCAAGGCATGCAGATGCCTGTATCTGGTCTCAGAGACAACACTACTCTTGTACTGAACCTACTCTGTTAGCTTAGGTTGATCCAAGGCTAGGTGGGAACTGATCCATCCATGTTGCTCTGTAATGTATTTATAACTACATCTGTATTAATAGCTTTATGTTCCTTGGCTTTGTGGGTCACCCCTTTATCCAACCCATAATTAACTATGTCTTCAAGTGAGCTACTCCAGAGGGCTTTCTGGTAGGGCACAGCCTCCGAGGAGAAAGTACGGTGGGATTATATTCACCGGTGGACATGTCTGAACATGCTCCTGTATGACCTGCAGGTGGAAGGAAGGCTTTCAAAAAACGATTAAATCGGACTCCAAATTTCAAGTTGACCAGAATAACTCGTGCACCGATAAGTTATGACCACCGGAAACAAGTCAGAAAAGAAACGGTGCACTATTCCTCCGCCGTGCTGGCAGCCAGAGCTGTTTGTAGGGTGAAGTACAGGCAGCGATGCGCCGAAGCAGCGCTCCTCCCTGGCCGGGTGGGCCTGACAGAGACAGAAGGTGTGGAAGGGTAAGAGGGTTGCGTCTGTTTTTGCCGTTTAAATTCTAGGAAGGGCAGAGAGCCTGGGCTAATGCAACCCTTGGAAAGAGTTACCGTACGCTCCCAGAGCCGTGAGCGCTTCCCGCGGCCCGGGCAGGGCGGCCAGGCCCGGGGCTGGCGGGGGAAGCACAGCCGCGGCGGCTCGGCGGGCTCGGAGGAGGTGCCGCTCCGCAGCCGCAGGCAAGACGAGCGGGTAGCCGCCCTGTCCGCCGGGTCTCCGCGGCCTCTTCAGCCCACCCAGCCCCGGCGGCTCCCCGCGGCCCGGCCCGACCCAGAGCTCCCGCCCCGTCGGGGCGGCCCCTAGGCGGTGCCGCCCACTCTCCGCCCCTGGGCGGGCCGTACCGTGCCGTGCGGTTAGGTTGAGGCTCCCTGCGTGTGTCTATAACTTTGTGTTGCTGCCGGTGGTTGTTAGGAGGAGGGATGTGGAAGTCGGCGGCGAGCAGGGTGACAGGCTGCTCGGGCGGGCTGCGGCAGGCGGGCTCGGCGCGGGCGGATCGCTTGCCTCTCGCCGGCTGCTCGCAGAGGGAGCGGGCGGTTTGCCTCTTTCCCCTCCTTCGCCTTTAAAGGGAAGGCTTCTCGGAGCTGAAGGCGCAGGAGCAGTAGGAACCATGCAGCAGCGCTGCTTCTTCCTCCCGTGAATTTGGATCTCGATTTCTGCCGGTGTGGAGGTGGCTGTCGATTCTCTCCCCCCCCGCCTCCCACCCCTCCCGATGTGGCTCTCTCTGCCTCTTCTGCCTGCGCTTTTTTAAATGACTTGAGGGAAGGGGGGGAAAACTGTCAAGATGGCAGCAGCAGGAGCAAGGAGGTTATGAATGTGGTGTTGATGCTGGAACAAAACCTATTCTCTTTGGCAGCCCTAGGGAGGGCTTAAAGCTTCTGGACCTGTTGGAAGACTGACGATTTGATTTGTTCCCGTTCTGTTTGCTTTTTCCCTGCGAGAAGAAGGATTTTTTTTTTTTTTTTTAACCGACCAGCCCCCAGGGTGGCCTGCTCCCGCCCCCTGCTCTGTCGGCTGTGAGATTTTGGGGGGTTGCTTGTGTGTGGCTTGGGGAGCACCGCAAAGTGACAGGCTTACGCTAGTATGCAGTTGGATGTATGCTAAGACTTCGGCTCCCTTTAGGGCGTTTTGAAGAAGGAAAAAGTCTTCGGCTTAATCTGAAGGACCCCTCTCCCTGCCCTCCTGCCGAGGGAGGGGGCAAAGGACCACTCCCCACCCCCAGAAAAAAGGGAAGATATCCCCGGAAGCGACGACGAGTGAGCTCGGAGCCGCCGGGGGCGGAGGGGGGTCCTCTCCCGGCTGGATACAGCGCGGTTCCCGCTGGAGCTACTTCTGCATCCGCATGGAGTGAAACATAAACAAACGCACACACGCACCGCGGGAGCGGCCGCCGCTCCGCCGGCGCGGAGGGCAGCGTCGCGGGCACCTCCGGCACCGCCCGCCCTGCGCTGCCGCTCCGGCTCCTAATCTGATTTTTTTAATTTTTTTTTTTCCCCCCGTCCCCTTCCACCCCCACCCGGCTCCAGCGTGCGCATCGCCCGCGGGGAGCGGGGCTCGGGGTGCAGCGGAGAGCCTGCCAGCCCTTAGCGGAGAGCGGCATGCCCGCCCGGCGGCCCCGCGCCTGCTAGGCTCCCGTCGGCACAGAGCAGGAGGAGGAGGCGGCGGAGGAGGAGCGGGGTCGGCGGCCGCCCGCCCGCCCCGTCGCAGCGCCCCGCTGCCGCCGCAGCCGCCCGCGGGGGAAGCCAAGATGGCAGAGGCGTCGCCCCCCGCCCCGCTCTCGCCCTTGGACGTGGAGCTGGACCCCGAGTTCGAGCCGCAGAGCCGCCCTCGCTCCTGCACCTGGCCCCTGCAGAGGCCCGAGCTGCAGGCCAGCCCCGCCAAGCCCGCCGGCGAGCCGCCCGCCGACGCCGCCTCCATGATCCCCGAGGAGGAGGACGACGAGGAGGAGGGGGGTGGCTCGGCCATGGCCGTCGGCAGCGCGACCCCCGCGGGAGGAGAAGCCGCGGCGGCCACCGCCGTCCCGGAGGAGGCGGCGCGGCTGCTGGCCCCGCTGCCCGGGGGCGGCCCGGAGGGACCGAGCCTCTCGCCGGGGGCAGCGGCGGGCGGCGGGGGGCTGAGCGGGGGCCCGGCGGCGGCGCCGAGGAAGTGCTCGTCGCGGCGCAACGCGTGGGGCAACCTCTCCTACGCCGACCTCATCACCCGCGCTATCGAGAGCTCCCCGGAGAAGCGCCTCACCCTCTCCCAGATCTACGACTGGATGGTCCGCTGCGTGCCCTACTTCAAGGACAAGGGCGACAGCAACAGCTCGGCCGGCTGGAAGGTGAGGCGGGGTCCCGGGGCCGCGGCGGTCCCACCGCGCCGCCTCGACGGGCGCGCTGCCTGCGGGGGCTTAGAGTAGGGCTGCCGGCGGCTTTCCCCGACGGCAGCCGGCCGGGCGCTGCTGCTGGCTTCGCCGTCTCCTTTGCTTATTTTTGCTTTTAAGGGAGGGGCGAAGAAAAGTTTTGTCTCTTCTGTTGTAAGCGGTGAGGGCTTCTAACCCCGGGAGCAGGGGAGACGCTGGAGCGGAGCTGGCTTCTCTGGTGCATAAGCACATAAGCAGGGAAGGCGGGGGGGAGAGGAAAAGAAAAATTAAGGATAGGGTTCTGTTTTGCTTTGGTTTTGAAGTTATAGGTACCTTTGGTGTAACTCGTAATGGAAATAAAGCAGAGTTGCTTTTATGGAAGGTTAGGCTTAGTCTCAAAGCTCACATACAGAACAGCTCTATTATTTTCGTCAAGAAAAACCCCTGTGGTTTCCCACACGTTCCTCAAAAGTAATAGAGGGAAATTCGGGTCTTGACGTTTCTTCATAAAGTTAATCAAAGCGTGGAGTTACTGTCTGCTCAGCCACAGGAACGCTTGGTTTGCATTTCCTGCGGTGCCAGCGTATGAGGGCACTGTCAACTGATAAATCCTATATAGCCGAGCATTTTCTGTCCAGCATTGCGACAGCTAGCAGCCAAGATTACTACCATTTTAATAAGTGAGAAAAAAATTTATCTGGTTTTGTGACTTGTTTACTTAGTGTGTGCAAAAACACGCTGCAGGTTTTGCACTCAAACAGAGTCTAATAAGGCCTAGCAGGAGCTGGTGCTGCACGTAAAGCACTTCGTTTGGAGTCATTTCCAGAACTGCTTTTTTCTCCTAATTTGCCACGTCTGTCTGTTAGTGTCAGCCAGACGTGGAAAGGTCACATCCTTGCAGCGATACAGAAATGCAGGTGCTGCTTGATGTCGGTACTGTTTGCAGAGGGACATCCCGGGATGGTTCCCGTGCTGGCAGCATCCGAGACCGAGTTTTTGAATGGATGGCTGAAGGGGAATTTGCCGGGAAGTTTTACTGTATTACAGAGAAATTAAATTTCCTCTTTGGGTCTCTATAGCTTTGGATCAGGGGATAACTGGCAGTGTACAAATCGGTCAGAAATACTGGATGGATGAAACGTTTCTGGTAGTTTTCCTCTCAGCAGCCCTGCCTCCTGTTTCGGTGCCCGAGTAGGACTTGCTGCTAGGAATTGAAGTGCAGCTGTATGATTTTTACCTTCCAAATGGAGTACAGCAGAGGAAGCATTTCACTGTCAGACTTGTCTTGAGCTGGGGAAAATATGAACACCAAGTTTATCGGTAGCATAGTTGATTTAAGATAAGGCTTTTAAAAGTACAGATCCTTGTTACAGCTTTTTGCCTCTGCATTAGGTGTTAAATTTTGATCTGACTTTTCAAGTGCAATGTGTGGTCAAGGGTTACATCTTCCGATGACAGCCTGTGCCTTCATAAGTTGTTTGGTTTCACGCAGAAGCAGTGGCTTTAGATGTCAGCTGTATGACAAATCAAGCTTTTTTATCTGATACTTTGAATTTTCAGTAAATTCTCGATACTCGGTTCAAAGGAAGACTTAGTGAACAATGAGGCTGATACTGTTTTGGCTGAATTTGGTGGCAAAACTCCCATTTGCTTCAGCAGAAGCAGGATCTGGGCCATAACGCAAAGTGCTGACATTGATTAGTATGCTTAATACAGTCACAATTTTTCTGACAATTTATACTGTTAATTTGATATTGATTCCTTTGCTGAGCAGCATTAACTGGTACTTGGAGCTAATTAAAATGTTAAAAACTTGGATCCCTCGAGATTCCTCTGATATAATTTAGTTCAGAAGTTTCTCACAAGCCTTTAAGATGACCTTTCTCAGAAGCCAGAAGCACACTGGTAGCAGAAAATTCTGCCTCTTTAATGACTGTGAGCTGTCTCTGGAAGTTAGGGTAAGGCGTTCGATTGCATTAACGGCGGGTGCAGTTGTGCGTGGGTGGTAGGGGCACACTGAAAGGGCCAAAGGAGAGGTCAGGAGCTAATAATTTGCCAGGCATCCAAAACTGCAAAATCTAATTCCTCAGCAAGGCTAGAGTTTCTTTTAATGCAGGCGTATACATTCAAAAAGTACAGTTTCCAAAGAGGACTATTTCAGTTTCTTGGCTGGAACATAAATTAGTTTGTGCAGAGGCAACACTTTAAATAGAAGACTCCATTTTAGTCTCCCGGTGCTAAAACACAATATATGTTATTATCATCTTTGTTTCCCTCACAGGTAATGAATACAACTCTTCAGGAACTAATGTCAGCTTTTCACATCAGACTTTTTCACATTGCAAGTTACACTGAGATTTTAAATGAGCAGAAGATAGTTCTGAATCAGAAGGCTTTTATCCTAATTTAGAATATTTTTACACAGCTAAGTTAGTCTTTGAAGGCAGCAAGCCCATTTAACAATATTCTGCTCTGGCACTGAGTGGGAAAATTGACATTTTAAGCAATAGGAAGAATAGGACTTGGTTTTCTTATGTATTATTATGTATGAAATATTAATATCGTTTCCAGTGAGAAGTCCTAAATACCATAATCTGTAAACATAGTTGGGATTGTACTCCTCAAAACAATAGTTTTTAAGAGCTATAAATTAAAGTTAGAGCTATCACTTCTTTTTTTTTGCATTTTTTATTTATTTATTTATTTATTTTGCCTAGGGCATTTAAAGCAGAAGTGAATCTTTCAGATGTGGTTAGGGAGGCATATATGACGTTTCCCTTAATTCAGATAAGGTTTGCCCAATACACCACCACCCTACCCCAGCAACAGTCTTCTTTGTTCCCTCCTCCCCCTGGCCCCCCTGGGACGTTTTCTAACCTGACACTGCCTGACAGCTCACCAGGGCAGGAAAGGTCTGAGGGTGAGCTGGTTTCTCCTCTGTGAAATGCACTGTGCCAGGCAGCTATTCCAGGTACTTCCACGGAGCTCCTCGATATCTGCCCGCCTTTCCAAGCTCAGGTAGCCAGTACCCTGTTGATGTCCTGCAGGCACAACACTAGTGTCCTGAGTTAAAAACAATTTCCCCCCCCCCAAATATTTAGGGTGCAGTAACTCACTTCGCTGAATAGTCTGGAAATAGAAAACTGAAACACCTTGGTGTCCACGTATGTAGTAGAGTTGCCCAAGTGTCACCATAACTTCAGTGCTTCTGAATCTCTTCCTATACTATTATTTTTGTGATTTCTTGCAGCATAATCTTGTGCAACAGTCTTTTCTACATGAAGAGTACACTAGGGGGACTATTTTCCTTTGTCGAGTGGAATGGCCAGGCTGTGAATCTGGTCCCTTATACACAGATACCAGCAATTCCCAAATTTAAATACAGCTGATTTGCTTTGATTTGTTTTTTATATCAGAAGCCTATTTGTTTTACACCCTATTGCCTTCGTCTTCCTTGTGAAAGATAAATACTAGCTGCTGGGATATTTGCTTTGAAGCGGGGATTTTTGTCAACTTTGTACGTGGACATTTCATCATTTCCTTAACACGTTTTATTGACCAATATGTACCAAAGGGCTGCAGTCCCTTCAGTGTAGCGAGTGCACGACTCTTTTCTCTAATTATTGAGACTTGAAAAGACTTGAGAAACGTGCCAGCGATGGAGCCAGATGTCTGAATCTGTTAGCCAGATGCTGATACGCAAGATGTGTCAGACTTTTTTTATCATCTTTTTGCAAAGGATGTGGGAAGGACGCAACACCACTCTCTGTTCTTCTTATTTCTGCTTCCTCAGGATGGCACACAGCATCTTTATCAGGAGTGGCAGCATAAAACTGGAGTTTGCATCGGTTTCATTTTTTCTCTGCTGTCCTTTATTTATTTTTTTTTTTAAATTGAGACTGTGTTTCCTGGATAACTGCTTGCATTAATATTTTTTCCAGCCTTCTATTGTATTCTTTTTTTTTTTTCTTCCTAATTTTGAGCTGCCTTGTTCATCTCTACAGAAGGGTTTGGGTTACAAACTGCAGCCTGATTATTTGAAGTTCTGATCTACCGAAGCGAGCACGGGTGTAAGCACGTGCATGGATCCTGAGGACTTCACTGGGATTACTTGTGTGCTTAAACTTACTGCTTAAGCATCTTACCTGATCAAAGCCTCACTATGTTGTGCTTTAACAAAATACTGAGTAACATTTTAAAGTGAATTTTGTGCTGAGCAATGTAGAGAGATGGGTAGTTCAGCCCCAAAGTTGAAATGGCTAGATCCAAGCTTCTTGCATCAAAGAGCAGGATATTTTAGTATCAAAGTTACAAATGACTTTTTAAACTTTCCAGTAGAAACCATACGTCGATGTTAGCACACATTATTATTTTATATCTGTAACGTACATCAAAGATCTCACTTTTTCCCAACTCATGCAGGCAGGTGACAGCTATAAGAGGAGAGAGGGAGGCACCGAATAGCTTTCCCAGATTATTGACATTGTTTGATCCACAGTGTGACAGTGAGGAGCACCTCCACTGAAGGACTTGTTAAATGCAGATACAAACACATCGTCTTGGTGAATGTCATCAGCTGCAAAGAGTCACAGGCTCTGATACACTTAACTTCTGATGTGGAGGGGAAGCCTCCTGTGAATGATGCCAGGTAGTATTGCTGTCAGGTAGACCTGTGTGCTAAATGCTGGAATCCACGTTCCTCTGTTCTTTAGAGGCAGAAGGTTACCTCAAACAGTTGTGCAACATCAGTGTCTGTAATGGGTTACTAGTGCCAATATTTGAGCATATTTAAAATAGGAAGCTGGAGAGTCAGAGGTTGGCTCCTACACTTTACCTGTTTGAAAGTACATGGTTAATGCTAATAAAATTAAATCACTCTAGTGGCTTTTGTATCTGCCATATTGTATTGGCTTGAACAAACTCTGCCTGAGACTCTCAGGCTGGGGAGGTGTCCTGGCACACCTGCCCTGGGACATCCTGCTTCTGCTGGCTTTTCTCCTGGGAAAGCGAGCGGTGTCTTACACGTGAGGCCATTTTGTATTCGGGTCATTTTGGTGGTGCTACACCACTTGGCTGTAATCCTGGGAGATTAGGGGAGGCTGGGCACGTGCTGGTGCATTGAGAAAGGCGAGTGATTAGGGTTAGCTGGGTGGTTTTGTGAAAGCTCTTTGTGCTGACGTGGATGAAGCAGGAGCCCGCCGTGGGTGGCGTCCCTTGCGGAAGGCAGGCAGCGCTGGGGTGGCTGCAGCCCCCACCCCTGCAGCACCCGGGCTGCTTCCAGCCAGCTTGCATGGGGTGGATGGGGAGCACGAGGGTGAAATCACCCCCGAAAATGACGGTGGGTGTGCTGGGATCAAAGGGAGGCCGAGGGGATTGCCTTGGAGATAAGGGAAAACTGAGGATAAACAGCCAGAGCGTTTCTCTAGGTGGCAGCCTCCTAAAGGTGCCCTGCAAGATTTTGGCAGCCAGCTATTTTGCGTGGAAGTATGGAAAAATCTTTTGTGAGGATTGTTTCTTACTTGCCATGCAATTACAGTGGGTCTTGGCGCAGTGGCGGCCTGCCAAGGCAGAAACTGAAAGTGGTTCCTAATGCGGGTTGTTACTTAGACTAAAATCTTTGTGTGTTCTTGTTTCTCTCCCACTTTTTAAAAAGCCTTAGTATTATCTCTTATCATAGAAAGCGTGCCCAAGGGCAGGGTTATAAAATAGCAGCGTTAGGTTCTTTTAAAGGCACGAGGCCCTCCGTGTTTCGAGGCAGATCCTCTGGAGGAGGACGAGCTCTGAGCATCCTCTTGCTGCTGTTTCATTTCCCTTTGCCACAAAAAACTGCAGTTCCCAGGTCGGCACTGGAAAGGGGCCACAACCTCGCCAGGTCCTGGGGCAGGAGGCACATCCAGGTCCTGCAGCACATAGTGAGCATCCTGATAAGGGCCTTATCACGGTGCTCGGGGAGCTGCTTTTTTGATGTGGCTTTTCCTGGGGCTGATAAGACGCGAGTAACACCACGGCTTGGGAGCAAAATGAAGTGATCACGTAATGAGCACAGCCATTTAGTTTTCAGTAGGGCTGGTTTAGCACACTAGGAGTTAATTGAAGATTATGCTTAACATTTTATTTGCTCGTTTTTTGTGCTTCTGCAAACTTAGACTGTTCTTTTCTGTTACAATTTCCTGAGCATTGCCACACACTAAGCTTCGAAAATGAGGTGCATTTAGCCAATTTATGGCCTGACATATGTTAATTAACATTAATTACCTGCTTGAATAGTCCATTTAGCACTTATTATTAAAAAGTGGCTTGTCTACAGAAGGGGATTTTCCTTCAGTGTCAGATGTTTTGTTCTAACTTGCTTCAGATGAAGTCAGGATGGGGTATCCCATGCTTCTCTGCATGGCTATACCAGTTTCCCGATATTCCAGTTGTGTGTGTAGGATAGCATTGCACCACTGACAGGCACCAACTCCTTACCTATGTGTATTTGACATACATTTGACAGAAACTTGGCTTTCCCGAGCAAATTGGTGTGTTTCCAAGTAGCTTTTACTAGTTGTGGGTACAGCTCTTCTCCTCTGATTGAGGCAGCTGGAGAAAGAACCATTCTTCTTGGCTTGCCAGGAGCTGCAGGGAGATCTGGAGGCTTGTGGTGATGTGGCCCCAGCCTGTTTGGGGTGGAGGAGCAGGAAAGGCTCAGGTGTGCAAGGCTGGAGGGGGTGTGTAAGAGCTGCTGGGGCGTGCTGTGGTGCCCTGCAAGGAGGACAAGGATGATGGACCTTGAGGCTTCTGCAGTCTTTGAAAGCAGGCCACTGCTGGAGCAGACCATGGTCTCCAACAGCAGCAGGTTGTGTCTTGCAGTATTTATCAGCTACGTTATCTAAATTACCTCCTGGGCAATGCATTGGGAAGGGTTGTCACAGGTCACTGCTTTAAAATCTGTCAGATGAGGAGAGTAACATACAGAGAGCACTCATTCAATTTCCAAATACCAATATTTTAAAAATAAATAAATAAATTTCCATTCCTCAATTTCCCATCTCCCAGTTCCTCATTCCTTTCTTGGGAGACTCTAGGGACATTATGTCCTACTTCACCTTCTCCATCCTTCCCTTCCCAACACCAGCTGGGGGGTTTGCATGGTGCATGGGGTGCCTCTGTGGGAATTGGAGGGCTGGCTTGTAACTGCAGAGCGTGGCTGCATTTTGGTTGTGCATGCAGCATGGAGGTGATTAGGCAACAGGACTGATGAAGAGCAACCTCAGGGCAGTGTAAGGTGTTGGAAACAAGCAAGTGATTGTGTTAGTCCTCTGCCCCAGCCCTGTGGTGAAATAAGCACACAGCCTTTCAGTGGGGCTGAAGAAGAGTATTGCTGTGTGGCCATTGCTTTTGGCCAGAGTGGTTCCTCCTGATGCTGCACCTAGCTGTGAGGTCCAGGAGAAGCCATTCTTGCCCTGCAAAGCCAGAGTCCTTTCTCTGGGCCACCCCTTGCACATTTGCTCAGGGACTGACATGCTTGTAATGCTGCTTTGCAGGGAATTTGGGGCACGTTGGGAGTTTACAGCCTTGATGTCCTCTTGGTAGCTCTGTGCGTGTGTCCTGCCTGGGCTTTGCTTTTTGGGCCAATTTTCTTTATCTCTACACTGCTAGTTATGAAAAATAAAAGCTATTTGAATACTTATACTGATATAAAATATTTTTTTAAGATTTCACTGATGGAGAAATGCCTTTGTTGGGATTTGTAGTGGTAAAGAAATGCCTTGTGAAAATTAGCTCTTATCATAGAATCATGGAATGGTTTGGGTTGGAAGGGACCTCCAAGATCATCTAGTTCCAGCCCCCCTGCATGGGCAGGGACACCTCCCACTAGACCAGGTTGCTCAGAGCCCCATCCAACCTGCCCTTCAACACTTCCAGGGATGGGGCTTCCACAGCTTCCCTGGGCAACCTGGCCCAGTGTCTCACCACCCTCACACTCCAGAATTTCTTCCTCATGTCTCACCTCAATCTCCCCTCCTCCAGTTTTAATCCATCCCCCCTTGTCTTCTTACTACAGCCCTTGTCAAAAGGGAAGAAAGCAAACTTGTGCTTTAACAAATCAAATGCATTGTTTGCTCCCTCGCAACATGCTACATACTTAAGAGCTGAATTATGCTGGATTCTCACTTGAACATGTTTAACTGGCCAGGTATTCCTTTGCTTATTATTTTTCCTCTGCTGGTGAAGTTGCCACTTGCTACGTGTGAAGGGCCGTGCGAGGTAGGTGTGTGCTGGGGCAGGAGGGCAGAGGCAGCCAGTGGATCATTGCTAGAGGAAAATCCACTCGGAAGCGAGGAGGACGGTGTGTGGCACCCACAGCTTGTTGTCTGGGCCTTTGCAGCTTGTGCCTCCAGGTGTCCCAGGGGGTGCTGCCTGCCAGTTTTGGGGGGCAGGAGGCTGCTGGCTCTGCCTGTGCAGTCTGTGGCTGCTGGACACCTGAGTGCTGCTGGCGGGCAGGTGCGTTTCTGTGGGTGAGTCACTGTGGATCATGCCACTTCTGTGTCCCTTCACCCACTGTCCATGCCGAGGTGAAGGGTGGGTCTGTGCTGACGTCTGCATGCCAAAATCCTGTTGAGAGAGCTCTGGAATGAGGACAGGAGGCAGAAGTGCTGCCAAAGGTGCTGTTTTTCTGCTTTGACACCTCTGAGGCTGCCTTCACACTTCATGTTGTGCTATGGGTCTGCCTGGAGGCTGCTTGTAACCCAGCTCTGAGCCCTGCAGTGCCCGCAGGCCATCCCACCTTTCCATCCCTGGCTTTCTGAGACCTTCAGCTTTCCTTAGGGAGCAGCAGATGCCATGGAGACACACTGGATTGTGACCAGCAGGTGGGATGCAGTCCTAAGAAAAAAAAGTTTTCGGCAGGTTTGCTGACTCCTGAGTGGCGCGAGCAGAGAAGGGCAGGTCTGGGCTGGATGCCAGCACTTGAACAGGGAGGTAACATCTGCTTATCCAGGCCCCAGAGGAGTGGGAGGCAGCAGATAAGTGGGAAGGCTGATGGGGACAGAGAGTGTTCTGCTGGAGGAGGACAGATAGAGGAGCACCCAAACACGCTGGCACACGTCCGCCTGGGCTTCACCCTGTCTCCTGCAGCCACTCGGTCCAAAGCAGTTTGTAATGAGAATGGAAACTCGTTTGCATGGATGCAGCCCAGTTTATGGTGGTGAAGCTTTCATGGGTAGATGAAGGAAATCTTGTCCCTGCTGAAGGCCATATTAGAGCAGCAGAGCAGGGCTCTCCTGGTGTGCTGCAGCAGCATGCATTTGCATTAATGTAAGTAGGACTTGAGCCAGCAGTGCTGAAAGTCCTGGTTGCAGCTGAGCCTAGACTCCCCGTGAGGACTGAGCATGACCAGGGAGTGTTAGTGTTGCACTTGAGTAAACGAAGCTTTGTTAAAAAATATTAATTACCTAATGACATTCTAATACAAACTACTCTCCTAGCCTAGGCAGCCAGCACCTCTGACATTGTAGATGATTTGCCCTTATAACTTAGTGTTTTCTTGTTCATGTTGGTTTCTTCATTTTTCCCCAAATAGGAAGAAGAATAGGAAAAAATAAATAGATTATTCTAAAGAAGTCATTTAAGGACATGACTTCCAAGGCCATATTTGTTTTATCTAGAATATGGGCTGAATCATCTTGATATATACTCCAGTTATGTGTCAGCACTCTTAAAACCTGCTGTATTTGTTGTTGTTTTTTTTTCCTTTCCATGCTAGTTCTTGAAGGAGATATTTCAGCTCTCTGAAGGCATGTTATGAACAAAGTTAGCCCTCCTTTCTCACATGAAATTTGCAGTGTAAACATACCTTACAATGCGAGACTTAATCCAGATTAAAAGTTTCTGACTTTGCAGGTATTTGTGAGGTTAGGCAGAGAACCCCTATCTTGTGTAAATATATTTGCTAGCACTTCATGGAGGATTTATCAGTTTCATATATAAAGTTTGAGATATGCTTAGCACATAAAATTTGGCATCTGATAAGTGAGAACAAGGCCCAACAAAGAATGTCTTTGTGTGAGAGTCTCACAGGCTCCCACATTATCACCTTTTTAGCTGATTGGTTTTGTGCTGAGAGCAGTGATGTGGTTTCCTGAAAGCCTATAACCTACTGTTTGTTCTGCAAAACTGCTCTGTACCTTAACTAATTTTCAGAGAATGTTTTTTTTTTCCAGGAATTCATAGGAGAAGGTGACGTTAGTTCAAGTCGTGTCCTGAGATGCTTGTAAGCTGAGACACCAAGAGCTGCTGTCCCTGATCTTGTGCAACACGATCTGTTGTGTTTAAAAGTTTCACTGGATGGGGGAACTCAAAACCATTTGTCTGAGATGTCAGGTTTAAGAGTGAATGGTGCTTCTTTAAGTATTCATTAAGACCTACAATGGGAGGCTGCTGGTCCCACGATACTTTTGTAGGAGAACATTGGCACCAAGAACGATGCTGCCACTGAGGAGCTGTAGAAACTCCAAAGCATTTTGTGAATCTTGTGCAACCAGCTTCTGCATTTGCATAGTCTGAGCCATGTGTGTGGCCCAGATAAATGGGCCACATCTGAAATTGTCAGTTTTCAAATGGAAGTCATGTCAGAGCTCTGCATGCGTTGGGCTAGAGATTTCCAGCCTAGTTTGTGTGGCAGCAAAAAGCTCCAAACCTAATATTATGACTTTTATCATGATGTTCCCAGTGTAATTCTCACTCCCTGTAGCATGTTGAGATTTATTTCTTGCCCTGTTGCTCTTATAGCCTGGTTCATGCATGGCAAAAATACTTCTGATTACAGTGCACTAGAAGGTTTGCACGTTTGGGGCAGGAGAGAAATCTTTTATGAGGAGCTGTTTTTTAGAAAGCTCTGGGGAAAGGAGGCATGTGCTTAAGAAGGTATTTGAAAATCAATAGTGAGATCATACAAGAAAGGAGGGACAGTGTGTAGGCCATGCAGTAGTGGCATACAGGGCTGGGAGGAGGAAGTTTTCTGTGAATCATAGAATGGGTTGGAAGGGACCTTGAAGATCATCTAGTTCCAACCTCTTGCATGGGCAGGGACACCTCCCACTAGACCTGGTTGCTCAGAGCCCCATCCACCCTTGAACACTTCCAGGGATGGGGCATAGCAGTCAGGAGTAAATCAACCTGATGTCTATTCGTAGGCATCTGACGTCTACAGGGCCTCGTGGGGTAGCTTGGAGCAGGTGGAAGCAGCATACTGTTTACCTAATTAGGAACATAAATAAAATCTTTCCAACATTTTTTTCTGAATTAAAATGCATTTGAAGCATATGTCAGACTTCTCACATCCAGGAAAGATCTCTAAAACCCTGTCGTTGCCCAGGGAGGCTGTTTCTAGCCCACCTTCTTCAGAACTCTACCAGGTAGCAAGTCCTCCTGGTCGGAGGTTGGAGTGGAGTGGGCATTAGCAGTTGGAAGTGTTTGGGTTCTTCCTAAGTGTATCCATACTCCTCTTTAACCAGCAGAAAAAGGTCTATCATTTGAGGTGATAGACCAGGGAATTGGAAAAAACAGAGAAAATTATCATAGTTGAAATCATTGGAGATAGGATTTATTTCTTGAGGAGTAGGTGGTGAGGAGGAGCAGGGCCTGGGCTGCTGTACAGTCAGAGCAGCTCCCTATCTCCAGTGGATTTTAGATGCCGAGGAGACCAAGATGATGCTAATTGCAAGAGAAACTACTTAACTGCTTTGTATTGTTTGAAATGAAGGGGGGAATATAACGCTGATTGAATGACCTATTTTGACTTTCTCAGTATAATATGTTTAATGTTTTAGTCATTTTCTGGACAGTGAGTTGTAATTTTATCGAAGCCTACTGGAAATGAACGCGTTGCTGGGCAAAGTAGTTTATCCTTGCAGTTTTAACCACAGAGTTACCACTTGCTGCTTGACTCGGTGGCATGAGTTTCCCTTTTGGCTGGAAGGGTCTTTTGCTCTGCAACACAGTGACAGAAGGGTGGGGGGTTTTTTACAAAATAGAGACCTGTCAGGAAGAATATAAAATAGGGCACTGAAGGAGTCTAATTTAGAAGGAGAAAGGGCATAAATCTCCACCTCTCTCTGATGACAGAATGCCAAAGTATAGGAGAAACATTTTTCTGCTTGTAAAATGCTGGTCCTGACACCAGAGAAGTTGTTCTGTTAGACACAGCTGTGTCTAACCTCCTTACAAGTTTTTCAACAGTATTTTCAGTATGTAACTGATGTTGCATGGGGGGATCCTTAGATGATGTTGTGGCTCCGTTAGGGTCTGCTCTGCTTATTGTGCTGTTACAGAAATTCATAGAATCATGGAATGGTTTGAGTTGGAAGGGACCTTCAAGACCATCTAGTTCCAGCCCCCCTGCGTGGACAGGGACACCTCCCACTAAACCAGGTTGCTCAGAGCCCCATCTAACCTGCCCTTCAACACTTCCAGGGATGGGGCTTCCACAGCTTCCCTGGCCAACCTGGGCCAGTGTCTCACCACCCTCACACTCAAGAATTTCTTCCTAATACCTGATTTAAATCTGCCCCTTTTCAGTTTGAAAAGCTTTTGATGCAGCCCAGGACACAGCTGGTTTTTGGGCTGCAGGTGCACGTTGTCAGCTTATGTTGAGCTTCTTGTCCACCATCACTCCCAAGTCCTTGTTTGCTGTTTTGCACTGGTGTCTGGCAGAATAATACTAAATAAGACCCAGATGAATATGGATGATGAAAGGAGAAAAATTGCTTCAAATAAAAATTGATACTATCAACCAAGCAGCCAGTGTTGATCCTACACTGCTGAAAAATGGAAGCAGGAAAAATGGTCTTTTATTTTTTCTTTCTAAAGATGGAAAATCTTAGCTGAAAAATCCATTCTGACCAGAGTTTGGTACCCTATTTAAACTTGCAGCAAATTGGCACTGGTGCAGCAATGCTGCAGAGTATTGAGAGTGGGGGAACAGAAGTACAAGCAAGCCTTCAAAACTTGTGAGGATCCTGGGATTCTTTGTCCCTCTAGGACAAAATGACCTGTAGTGCCACTTGTAGCAACTGGATCCAAGAGTATAAATAGTGAAAAGAACACTAATTTGGCCAGGATAAAATGTTCAGTTTGGGTTTTTCCAGCAGCTGTGGCAGGACTTAACCCTGGCAAAAGCTTCTCATATGTAATTTTTTATTCAGGCTCATGCTAAGTGTGTGGAAAGTTAATGTTTTCTAATTGAAGGGAAAAAAAAAAAGAAAAAGGTAGTAAATTGAGAAATAGTGTGGATTTGGTGTTGTCTCAGCCTGAAGGAAAAACATTTTGCTTGAACTGTATGATAGCAGTTGTTTGAGAAATTAAGTATGGGTTTCCTTCGATTGTAGTTGAATCATGACATCTTACTAAATTTATCCAGTCTGGAGTGCCTGGTTTCTTCTGGTTTGACATTTTCATTGGACGATTGTTGGTTGGTTTTGGGTTTTTTTTTTGTTTCCAAAGTTCTGCATGGGCTGAGACATGACAATTCCCTTATTTTTGCAGGAAACTGTATCAGGTATCAACCACCGATTCTTCCAGGTGGGTGTGGGCTTTGGGGGGCAGCAGCAGCTTTCTTCCTAGAAGCACCACGATACAGCATGTGGGTTCAAGAAATGCCAGAGATGGGTCTTTTCTCTTTTCCAGGAGCAGACAGGGAGTAGGAAAGTAAGATTTCACATGGCTTGACCATTAACTGCAGATTGCTGGAGTATCTCTGTGGATGGAGAACACTGTTGAGTGAAGTGCAAAGCAGAAGTGCTAAATAAGAGTGTACTTCATTTATTAAAAAAAAAGACAGGAAAAAAAGTTTAAATATAAAAGCCAAATACAAAAAGTCAGAATTAAAGTTGCCTCTGGCATTTGAAATTACTTCTCCTGCTGGCTGTGACACTGTTGTTAGTAATGCACTCACACGCTCTGCCCACCCTTGTTGGGCTGGATGCTTCAAGGGGTGTTCAGGGTTTTGGCTCATTCCCTGTGATCCCTGTGTGGGCTCTGTGCCATATTTGTTGCACTCAGCTCTGACTAAAGAAATACACCCCTCCTGGGGGTGCTCCTCTGTGTCATTCACCTCCTCAGTGTCCGTGGGCTTCCCGATGGGCACCATCCCAGCCCTGCATGCTCTTCTCCCCTCCCCAAGCTCATTGCCCCCTGCCATCTCCTGTCCCAGTCTCCTTCCCTGCAATTCCCGTTCCTGCTCCATGCATCCCTCCACTTTCTGTCCAGCTCCCCATTCCACATTTTTACCTTGCTCCAGGACTCCCTGTTTTTCCCATCTTTTGCCTATCCCAGGCTACTTACCATGTTTGTAATCCCAGTTTCAGTTCAGGTTTGCAAAGCTCTTGGTGACGAGGAACAGGGTTTTATAGTAGGAAGTACTGGACAATACGGAGTGTAGGTGGGGCTCACAGCACCACCTATAATTTAGAGCACTGTTTATTTTTTTTACCTAATCCTTAGGTAAGCAGTCCTGGTGCTGTCAGTGTGCAAATCCTGTGTCATTTGGGTGGTTCTATTCCCTCTGCTGATGCTGTGCACAGAGGGGTTGCTCCTCTGTGGAAGAGATGGAGGATCCAGCCTTAGAGAGACTTTGATCTCTGTTTTTGTGGGGCCTGGACTAACAGTGTCTGAGATTATACAGTTCACAGGGCTACTGAGCTGCCCCTACAATATTTAACGGTCTGTGTAGTAATTGCTCTCATTTCCGTGAGGAGAGGGTGTTCCTTTTTCCTTCCCTTTTGGAGAGAAGAGAGGAGACATACAAGTTCCTCACTGATAATGTGTAAGACATGAAGGTGCTCTGTAGTCAGACCATATTCTGCATCCTCTAGTAGGTGTCTTCTGACTTGGGGCATCTAGACTAGGAAATATAAAGAGCCTTTTCCTTCCATAGCTCTCTGGTTTTCTTGTACCTTCTGCCTCTGCTGCTAACTTCATGCCTTTAGTGATTGTGGCAAATGCCTCTACAGCTGGGTGGGAAGCTGATCACAGTTTTTTTTGTTACCAGGATTAGACTGAGAAACTCATACTGAACTGTTGCTTAAAACTGCAAGGTGGTGTATTGGAGTGTGGGAGGATGGACAACTTTGTTGCTTTCGCTGTGTGTGACTTAGCTTCTGTCATAGCCAGTAGGCAGCTTCCAGTGGACTTGGTGAGGGATCAAGTCATTCAGTGGTGTGAATAACCTTATATTGACCTTTTAAAGAGCTTATGCACACAGTGTGCAGTTTATGAGTCCCTTGTTCCTCCGTGATAAAGTTCAAAACTTTAATCAGGTAACAGGATGGCCTCTCCTCTTCCCCTCGCAACGCCAACACACAACGAGGAGCGCAACGGCAAACCTGGCAAGCCCTGCTTCCTCTCCCACAAGAGAAATCTGTCTTTTATTCTCCACTGCTGCTCCCCAAACTGTTTCAGCCACTCGGATGGCTCAGGGGTTCACTGGTGGTGGCTGATGCCTTTCAGATACCGCGCTTCCGTTTCCCAGGCTCTTGGTAACAGCTGTTTAGTCGCAGCTCTCTGGGTCACGATGTACGGGGATTTTCTGATGGTTGTGGTGACCTTGGGGGGGGAATTAGACTGGATGTAATGTTTCCAAGAATTGGAGATGTCTGTGCCATTGAGCTGGTGCATGTTGCTGAGTCAATTACTAGCATTGGCAGGATTTTGCTTTAGGGGAATCTCGCAGCTACATCACAGTCTTGTTATTAGTAGATTATTGTTAATTGGCTTTAATACAGAGCCAGATATTTGCAGGGAGGAGGGACCTTAAACAGTTAGTTTGTGTGAAGTATTTTCCCTACACGCAGCACTGTTGCTGGTGATACCCTGGCACTTGTATCTTCACATTTATTTTCAGGAAATTTTTGTCAGCTCCCTTGTGGAAATACACATTTGGTGTAGGATAGGATAGTCATCCTCAGCTGTGGAATCGCTGTGTGGTGCCCCAGCCTCCTCCAAAGCCATGATGACACCTGAAAATCTCCACGTGGAGATTTTGTAACTTTTTAGTAATGTTGAATCGTGGCAAGAGGACTCAGCACTTTTATAACTCGGGCTGCTGCAGCACAGGCCCTCAGTGAGCTTTTGCAGAGGGGCTTCCCAGCAAACCCCTCAGTTTTGTGCCAGTCCATTGTTCGCTGTGTTCGTAATCGACTGTCAAAAAGTGTTGCATTTAATTCAAGTGCTTATGAGCTTTTCCTCAGAATGCCTGGGTAGCGTTAAGCCAGTTAGGAGTTACAAATGTAAATATGTTTACACAAAAGCGAGGAATGCATGAAAGCTGGCATTGCTTAAGCAGCCAAAAGCATCGTGATTATATGCTAGAGGGACACTGAAAATGTAGGTTGCCGGAGCGCGCTTCCAGGAGTAAATCCCAGGCAGGAGTGCTTGTAGTCCCTGCCTCCTAATGCACTGCCTGGCTGGCTGGTGGGGGGATGGGGGGAAGAGATAGGACCTGGAGTACTGTGTCCAGTTCTGCAGCCCCCAACACAAAAAGGATATGGACCTGTTGAAGCAGGTCCAGAGGAGGCCACAAAGATGACCTGAGGACTGGAGCAGCTCTGCTCTGGAGACAGGCTGAGAGAGTTGGGGCTGTTCAGCCTGGAGAAGGCTCCAGGGAGACCTTAGAGCACCTTCCAGGGCCTGAAGGGGCTCCAGGAAAGCTGGGGAGGGGCTTTGGACAAGGGCTTGTAGTGAGAGGACAAGGGGCAATGGATTAAAACTGGAGGAGGGGAGATTGAGGTGAGACATGAGGAGGAAATTCTTGAGTGTGAGGGTGGTGAGACACTGGGCCAGGTTGCCCGGGGAAGCTGTGGAAGCCCCATCCCTGGAAGTGTTGAAGGGCAGGTTGGATGGGGCTCTGAGCAACCTGGTCTAGTGGGAGGTGTCCCTGCCCATGCAGGGGGGCTGGAACAAGATGATCTTGAAGGTCCCTTCAACCCAAACCATTCCATGATTCTATGAGAGGGCTCAGGAGTCTGTGCTCATCCTCGCAGAGTTCTAAAGGAAAGTTGGAAATGCCCAGAAGTGTCAGCTGTATCTGGACGGGTCCTTGTTTTAGATTTTCCTGGGCAGTAGTGGTACAGCTGGCAACCGGGGGAGCTCTCACTTTAGTGTTTCATAACTGAAAGGCATTTTTCACAAGCTGTCCTATCTCGGGTTGTCAGCGCGGGCACACGCACACCCCTCGCACACCCCCCACACACCCCCCCAACACATTGTTTACTTCCTCTGTGAGTTCTGGGACATTCAGTACTAAGGAGCATGATACGCTTGCATAAACGCCCCAGCCAGATTTATCTCTCAAGCCTATCTTTCCTTTCCCCGTCTTGGAAAGTGATTAATCTGCAGCACACATTTTGTTCTTTGATTGCAGAGCATTATTCTGTAATCATTGACAGTTTTGTGGAGCCGTAGGGCTGCCTTGATGGAGTATTTCTGTCATGTAGTCGGCACCGTCGGCTGAAGCTTGAGCTGTGTAACAGGGAGGGAGCATTACTCTGCAGCTCTGTCTAGTGTTGAAATTGTTGCCTTTTACACTTTCTGTGCATTAAAAAATTCGAATGTGTGTATTTAAAGTGCAGGTAAGTGTCTGCCCAGCAATCCATGCTGGGGGCTGGTCTGCAAGTTTGAGGAGCCGTGTCAGCACTGCAGCAGGCTGGCTGCCAGCTGAGGCTTTCCTATGCATTTGTGGAGGGTGGAGGAGTTTAAATAACTTTAGGTTTCCATGCTGCTCTTTGTGCATTGAAGCCTATGCCAGTTAGAAACTGGCAGCTTATGTAGATGTAAGTACCTGTACATACAGTGTCTGAGAAAACCAGAAAAGCAAAGAGATTGAAGGTGAAATCAGAAAATCTGTCCAGTTGGTACTGCACTGAGGCTTCCCCATGTGCCCTTTGTGGTTTTTGTTTGTTTTCCAGCACGTGAGAGGAGTTAAGAGAGCTAACAACCTTGGGTTCACATTCTGTGGGTTGAGATTAAGGTATCAAGCAGAGTTTTGTTTGATGCGAGCATCCAAGCTGCTAACCACTTCTTCCAGTTAAAAAGTGTGAAAAGTAGGTAGAAAAAATTGAGAGAGAACCATATAACTTTGAGTTCTGATATGTAAGTAAGTTGTTTTGGTTTGTTTTTTTGTTTGTTGTTTTTGTTTTGTTTTGTTTTTTCAATATAAACACATCTTTCTTTCCTACAAAGAGGTTTTAATGTGCTTGAAATTGGTGGGTCTGGACCAGTCACCTGCATTGCTAAGCCCAGTCCGTGATAGCAGACAAGCAGTGAGTGTTTTGTTCCAAAGGGTACACAGAGATCTGGCCGGGTAATCCCACACACTGTGTTGGGTAAAACACTTTTTTATTACCTTAAGACAAACCAAAGCCCCATAGTTAAAATACAGAAGCCACAGCACTCAAGTACTGTGAGCAAAGACCAGGGCATTGCAGGAGCAGAGTGTCTGTTAAATGAGATGTCCAGACGATCCCAGGCCAGAAATCAGGACAAAAAGTCTTCCAACAGCCTTCCCTGTCAGTCTCATCTTGAGGGCAAGGCAGGGCAAATGAGTGGGGTTTCCTCTGACTACAAATCCAGCAGTTGTTTGAAATGGGCAGGTGCCAGAAGAGCACCCTGCCCTGCCTCAGGGACCTGAGAATGCCAGGCCAGGAGGAGCACCAGCCTCACCTCTCCAGCAGTGGGCTTTGGAGCAGGGAGAACAGGCAGCACTGACAAGTAGTGACATGGTATTTTTCTTTTAACCTTTGATACCCCCTAATGTATAGGGGTATCCAGAGCATCTGGTCGCAAATATCACTTCTCTATCCTAGAAGTGCAAATTCCTTAATTAGAAATAAAGAGGAACTAAAAGCAAGAAGAAGGAAGATTAAGGCTCTTGTAACACAGCAGCTGTTTAGGAAAACTACCAAGTTGTGTGTGTTCATGGAGGTATCTGACTGCTTGGTTGGGCTCAACCCCAGGATTAGGGTAGCTGTGCTGTGGTGGTTGGAGGAGGACATGCTGCTTAGGACTGTAAGTTTCCACCATCTCCACTCCTGTGGGATGATGCCCTTGATTAGATCATGTTTGAGGAAGGGGTCAGGTAGATAACATTTTTCTGTGGTGGTGAATTAGTGGCAACAGCAAGAATCTTAGCAATAGGCACCTTTTTTTAGCACCCAAGAAAGACCAGAAGTACACAAACTGGTGTCAGCTGCTTCCCATAATCTGTGTTGCCCCAAAACCAAGTGGAGCCAGTCCTTGCCTCCCAATGTGGGTTGTGGATCAGCTTCAAGAACTGAATAGGTCGTATCCAGTGCCCTGAGGTGTGGGAGCTTCCTCTTCCTGCGTTTGGATGTGTGCCACAGGATCACAGAGTCCAGATTCAGCATCGCTCACCCCAAATCCCTTATCGCCTCAAAATTGTAACAGTTTCGTTTGTTTTCCTTTAACAGTGAGGGATGAACCCTGTTAATCTCTGTTGTTTGTATCACAAACAGAGTACAGTTGCCCACAGAAAGATTTCTGGGACATACTGGGTTCAGTGCAAAGGAGCCTGATCCCATCCCATCAGGCAGGAAGGAGCCTTTGCCTCAGTGTCCGTTAATTATTTGTTAATAGCTGGCTGAGTAGGCAGGATTGTCACAGACGAGGCATGAGGCAGCTCAGCTGTGTCCAGAGTAATGTTTCTGAGAGTTAGAAGGGTTTTCCTTGGCCCCCAGAAAAGTGTTGGAGCTAATGGCATGCTGAAGTTATGAATTGTGCAAAAGGTTTGGGAGAAAAAGAAGCTTTGGGCTTGAACATACTAAATGATGGGAGAACTGAACTGAGAGCAAGATTCTCTTGTGGAATGGGTGCCCCTAAGGGAAGTTTTTGGATAAGGATCAGGTGCTGGGAACATCTCTGAACATCCTGAGCACTTGCTGGCTGAGTGCAGGAGAGAGCTGCTACTTGGAGCTCAGCTAAAAACTTAACATGGCTGGGGAGGTGCAGGTGTCCCTGCATATGGCCCCTCAGTTCTGTAACTGCAGTGTTAATACTTTTACTTCCACACTTGCCTGCTGCTAGGGTGGATGGAAACAAGATGTGTTTGCTTGAGGAAGACCCTTTGGCAAGCTAGACCAGTGAGTTCAGGTGACTGGGTGGGTTTCAATGCAGAGGAGCCATCTTCCAGACACAGAGGAGCCACTGGCTTCTTGTCATGCATCACATCAGTGGAGAACCCCTGAACCGTGAAAGTGTCCCAGAAGAGTGGAAGAGCCTGTTAAATTGCACACTTAACATTTTATCCTCTTAATGTGTGTTCTTCACCCAAGGAGTTTTAGACAGAGTAATATCCACCACAGCTAAGTGTAGCTGTTGTGCAGCTGCACAATTTTTGGCTGTGATACCTGCAGTTGGGTCAGATCTTTAGACAGGATAAGTGCTTTGCAACCCCCAGTAAGATACATAAAAATCCCAGTGGACACTGGAACCAACACTGGTGGTATCTGAGGGAAGAGCAGATGACAGGCAGCTCCCCTCCATCACCAGCCCCAGCCTACTGCTCACCTTCAGTCCCTTCTTTTCCCTAAACTATGAAGTGTCAGAAATCAAGTCCTGCTTGTAGGTTACCCATATGGAAAATGGGGCATTAAATTTCATACTTCTAACTAGGCTAACATTTTATTTCTTTATTTCATGCTAAAGGTTGGTTCTGGGTGCAGGCTTGAAAGCACCTCCTGTGCAACCTGGAGCAGGGCCTGGCAAGAGGAAGTGAAATCAGAAACTGGAGAAAAGTTATTTTAACCATAAATAGCTGCGGTAGGAAGGTAGATGTTTGTGTGTGCAATAGTACAGTACCTACTGTGTGTATTTTAGGAGAACCTGAGAATAGCAGCTGTGCTGAAATACTCGACAGCGAAGTCAAATATAGTTTAGGTTAAAAAAATAAAAAAAGAAAAGTTGCTAGGGAAGGGTGGGTTTGCAGGGTGAAGCCTGTTGGTGTTATCTCTGCTGCACGGCACAGAACAGCCTGTGACTCCAGAGCTTGTTTGCGAACGCCCAGTTCCCGTAACGGGATACGTCCTGCTCCCATCAGCCTAGCACTGTGCCCAGGTAGATGCTCCCCTGCCTCCCAAATTTCCCCAGGAGCTGCAGGAGGCTGACAGATTTATTTCTCTAAAGGCTGAATGTAAATATCAGAAAAAACTTCTTTACTGTGAGAGTGACAGAGCCCTGGAACAGGCTGCCCAGAGAGGTTGTGGAGTCTCCTTCGCTGGAGACATTCCAAACCCGCCTGGACAAGTTCCTGTGTGATGTGCTCTAGGTGACCCTGCCTGGCAGGGGGGTTGGACTAGATGATCTTTTGAGGTCCCTTCCAACCCCTAGGATTCTGTGATTATGTGACTGTCCTGAAGTGTCACTGGTTTTGCAGCCACTGGACCTGTTGGGTTTTAGATCCATAGAGCTCGGGAGCAGCGAAGCCGCAGGCACTAAAACCAGAGCCCTTGCTAATGCACTGAGGTCAAAAGGATCAAAACCTAAATTAAACTTGTCCCTGAAATTTGGCTCTGAATCACAAATTCAGGAAGTTGCACATGAAAATGGGTCTGGGCACTGTTTCTTTCTTAAGAGTTCTTCAGCTAAAAATAATATCTTGCGCTGTAGTTATAAATAATACGGGCTTTTTTTTTTCCTCCCATCTAATTAAATTGTTACTCTTGCTACAGCGAAGGGAAAGGGAAAAGATAATAACATGAATCTGGTAGAACAAGTATGTAGCTTGCAGGTTTCAGCTAGAGTGTTTGCAGCTGCAGCTGATGCTAAACCTTAGGCTAATGTATTTAATTGTCAAAATTAAAAAAGGTGCTCTGGAGAGATCAGCAATTGTTTCTGTGTGTCCATCATTTGAGAAACCCTCATGAAAGCTCACCCAGAGTCTTTTTTTCCTCTGCAGTCAAAATACGGAAGAAAGGGATCTTTATCTTATGATTTTTTTTTTTTAAGTAAACGTCAGTGTTTTTTCTAAAATTGCAGTTGAACCATATTTTGAGGTGTTTTCATGGTTGTTGTCCTTTGCTAACTCACTAAAACAAGAAGCAGTAGCCATGGGTAGCTCTGCCATTATGAAGAGCAACACTTGGCAGGTTTGTTGCAGGTAAATAGTGGGTAAAGCTGGAAAAAGGAACTTCTCTGCCTCGTGATCGTGGTGCTGAGATGCTTTTTGAAAGCCACGTGGGCAACCTGGCTGTGGCCGTGGCCATCTGCCTGCTGAACAGTAATGAAGGGCAGCAGCCTGGTGAGACGGTACTCACCACACCAGTTTGCAGTTTTTGTGTTAATGTGGAGAAAAGTTCCACGTGTTTTGGTGCTGGGATTTGTCAGGGGGTGCTGGGGCCTTTTAGCAGTGTCTGGGGTTTGCAGTGGATTGCAGGGGCCATCGGAGAGGCCATTTAACACGGCACAGCTCCTGGGAGTGCGCTGATAATGGTCAGTGAAAGCAGTAATCCCGGAGGCCTAAGGGGATAACGACAGGCAATAACATGGCTGCCAATCTTTAAGCTTAATCATGACATCTTTCAGGTGGCGAGAGGGTTATTCTTCCCAAATGAGGCCATGGCAGGGGAAGAAAGAAATGTCCTAAAGTGCAAGGTATGGCAGTGAGGCTGGCCTGCGTGGGCGCTCGAGCTAGGCACGGGCTCAGAGATTTGTTGTGTTGAAATTTGCTGTCACTTAAAAAAAAAAAAAAAAGCTTGCAGGCAGCTGCGTTATTTCACTGACAGTGATGCAATGCTGTGGCACACCAGGCAGGGAGGGACCAGGACATTCTGTGACAGCACAGCATGTCCACCATGTCAGCCGAGCAGTGCCCCACCAGCCGACAGCTTCAACTCGTGCCGGCAACTTTGTCTAGGGCTTCACTTTCAAGCCAATATTTGTACATAACAGCTGGAAGCATGTTTTGGGAAGTAACACACAGTTACTGCAAGTGTAGAGTTTCCAAAACACCCCCTTCGCCCCTCCTGTTTGCTGTGCTGTGAGGGGTTTAAGACTTAAAAAAAAAAAATTACTTCATTACACAGCAGACAAGGCATGTACTAATTTCTCACTCACTTGTCAACGGCTCTGCAAGAGTGAAAACCTCAGAGGAAAGTGCCATGCTCTGATAAGGTTGTAAACAGAAATCCTAGAATTCCTTTTTATGGCTCATTGCATTGTCCTGAAGTTGTCTGCTGCCCTCCAAAAGGCAGTGATAGCACAGGCAAAAAGAATACTGTAATATTGAAATTGAAGACCTGAAAAGAAGACATTTAAAGGTGTGGGTTTTTTTTTAAGAAAAAATGCAAAGAGGGTGAGGGGAAAAAGCTGCTTGTGTTTGTTTAAGGAATTGAATGGCTAGCAAATACTTTTCCATGTGTGTGGAAAACATGAGTTGGCTTTTGCAATAGCATTTTAAGGGGAGGAAAGATCGAGGGTTCAGGTGCTGAAATACTTATTCATAAAATGTAGGGAGCAAAGACAAGCTACTGGTTGTGCTTCTGCCCATTTGCTGTAAGTCCAGTCTAGCTGAATCATTTCTAGGAATGGAGTGGGTAACTGTGTTTCCAGCCTCTGCTCTGTCCTTGGCTTCTCTCCTGCATGGCTGCTGTTGATTAGTCCTGGTCATGAGAACCGAGCTTTATGTGGAGGGTATGTGCCTGTCCACTTGATTGCTGAAGCTTTTGCCACCTTGGGATCTAAGCACAATCCACTTGAACTGGATTAAAACAGCCAACTCGTTTTACCGAGGCTTTTTGGCAGCTATCAGGCAGCAAGCAGAAGCTGACCAGGGTGGGATTTTGGTCTGATGCTGGGGAAGTGAAAGGCTTTTCCCCTTCACCAGCCCCATTGCCACACTCTGTGTGTGGTTTCTGACAAGAGCAAACCCGACCCAGGCATTTCCCGTGGTGTCTGAGGTCTTCTGAAAGGCTGAAGTTGGATACACTGCCACGTGAAGCCAGGCTACACCGCAGGTGCCACGTTTATTAGTTCACTGAATGCCATCTTTTGTGTGTGTCTCCAAAGAAACGTGGGTTTGGGCTGCATGGGGTGCTTGCCTGCAGGTTTTCACTGGCTGCTTCCCTCACCCCACACTGGCCAGATGACTTGGGCCCTGCTGAGCTGCTAGAGTGGGAATACAGGTCGGTACAGCAACTTGGGCTTGGCTGCTGCACCATCCTGCACCTGTTTGTGTTTAATCTAGTGCTTTCCCAGCTCATCTTTAATAATTGCTGTATGCCTGAAGTTGCTTGGATTCAGCAAGGCCCAGCCACAGAGGGGCAAGGTTCCACGTTTTGTCTTCTTTTAAATGAGTGTAATGGGGATGAGAAGGGGTTAAAACCAGCAAAAGAACATTTTTGAGACCTCAGGTGTGAGGCTAGTGGCAAACGCATGAAGAGTTCAATACTATTATCAACGGCTGTTGAAGTGTGCTGAAGTTTTAAGTTTTGTTTATTGACAGTAGGAAAGCAGAAAGCTTTTGGGAGATTGTGAAACCCTGTGCCATCCTTCTGTGGGTTTCAGGAGGGGTTGATACTGCATCCCAGGACTTGGTTTATGCATCTGTTGGGAGCCGAAGGGGCAGGGCTGGTGCTCTACAGGCTGAATTTGGCTCAGTTTGGTTAGAAAAGGCAGCCTTGCTTATCTTGCTGATGAATATAAACCCATCTGGGTGTTATCTAGCCAGGCTTAGTATTTAGTAGTTTAGAAATTTAGTTCTGAAAGAGGTATAATTTGGAGCTTGTGTTCTTTTTCTCCCAAAAGAGAGGGAAGGGCAGTCTTGGTCCAGAGTGCACATTGCTTGTTAGCAGCAAGTGAAGGATCTTTCTAGAGGAAAAAGGTTCTGTCACCTTGGTGTTCTGCAGTTACCCTGTGCTTAACAAATGACTTGGGAAGGCTAACAAAGTTGATTAAAAGCAATGTGTTTGCCTAAACAAAGCCTGTGTGAAAATGCCACGACTAAAAGGACTCAAAACCTTCTAATGATTTTGTGGGGAGGAAATAAAGCTTTTTTTTCCTTGTTTTTAACCCTTAAATGTGATTCCCCTTTGCCCATGGCTTTTCTATCTCTGTGCCCATTAGCGTGTGTGTGCACCTGGGTGGTTCTCAGCCCAAATGTGGTTCCAGGTCCCTTGGGGCAGCAGCCTTGCCTTGCCTTATGGCTCTGAAAGGGCTCTGCACAGCCAAAAAGATCCCAGTGATTTACAGTTATCACCCTGTGTTGCTTGCATGCCCCACGCAGGCTCCTCTGCCGAGATGATGCTGTGCCAGGTGAGGTTTTTCTCCTGTTTTGGAGCAGCTGTTGTACCTCAGGGGTATTCCTGCTGCCAGGGGCTGTGGGGAGAGACACTAGCAGGCTGGGCAGAGCAGCTTTAGCTGGGATGCTTGCAGCTTTCAGCCCTCTCTGCTGGGGTCTCCTCAGTTCTGCTAGGGGCAACCAAAGGAAAAGGATCTGTAGTCCCCAGCTTGCTGCTGCAAACACAAACAGGGGCATGCGAGGGGCCAGCGTGTGCTCACTCCTGTATGTGCTGCTCTGTCGTGCTGGCACATGGAATATCCACACCCACACTGGCACAGGTTGCCCGGGGAAGCTGTGGAAGCCCCATCCCTGGAAGTGTTGAAGGGCAGGTTGGATGGGGCTCTGAGCAACCTGGTCTAGTGGGAGGTGTCCCTGCCCATGCAGGGGGTTTAGAACTAGATGATCTTGAAGGTCCCTTCCAACCCAAACCATTCTATTATTTCTCTTTCCATAGATGCTTCCTTCCCTTGCTGGCTGCCTCCTGACCAGCCCTGTCAGCTGGGTATTTTGGGTGTCAGCCACCTGCCATTGCTCCCAGCAGCAGGTTGTGTAGGTGTAGCTTCAGCAAGGTTTGGAGAGCACTCACTGAGGTTGAGGGTCTGGCTGTTGCTCCAGAAGGTGGCAAATTGTAAAGAGGAGACAGTGACCAGCCTTTGGGGCATGAGTATGGAGGTGTCTTGGGCTGACGTGCAGCTTCTTGCAAAGCCAGACTTGTTCTCCAGATGTTGGCTCTACATCTTATCAGCTCAAGCCAAGGAAATATTTCACCCTGCCCTTACTGCTCACCTCGGTGAACTTCTGTCCTTCCCTGTTTAAAACAGCATGAATTAATGTGAAAATAGGACAAATCAATGTCAGAAGGTTCTTGATGGCAAAATCATAGTTAGTTATCTCTATCCTTCTCATGGGGAAAGGCCCTCCCACCCTGAGCTGGCAGGACAACCTGGCCCAGGCATGTAAAACACGGTCATGTTCCCTGGAGTTGGGGTAGATGCTGAGGACATGAGTGCTGTGTCCACCAGGACTTCTGCAGCCTTTTGGGATACCTGGTGGTGGAGACTTCCCATCCTCCTCAAGATTACCCTCTTCCTGTGGGGAGATGTCTGAGTCAGGGACTGGAAAGGTGTAAAGTGAAGGTTATAAATGTATGTGATACTTCAATCTGATAGCATGTCTGCGTTTAAATGCCTTTTTGGCTGGAAGAACTAGCCTCTCATACCTAGCACTGCCATTTAAAGGAATAAATAGCAAGAGAAGGGACTGAATTGTTTTTTAAGTATTTAAAGTTAGCCAAGTTATAGATGCTCCCAAGACCTCTGGCAAAAATAAATTAAATTGTTTTTAATCTAATGGATTAAGAGGATCAAAGGCAACCTGTCTTTTAAGAACTCTCTTTTTCCCCCAGCCACCTGGGGAAAGCAAACTTCTTCCTTTAGAAAGAAATACTTCTTTATGATGCTGTGACATAGTTGGTCCTCCCACCTTTCCTTCCTTTGCCACCTCCAGTTAATGTTTCATTTAGGCAGTTGTGTTTATTCTTTTCAGTCTGAGACTTCACTTTAAATTAGCACTGTGCTTCCACATGGAGTCAACTCAGATCCTTCGTTGTTATCTCCATTACCTGAAGCAATTAAGGTTGTTCAGTATTCTGCAAGGCGAGCAAAACCAAAGATGTTCCTCTCTCCCCCCAGCCTCTTTTCACGTTGTGCGAGTGGTTTCGCTCGGAGGCCATGTGTTTTGGGAGGTTTTCTGCCTTCCTTGCATGTCAGGCCAGCAAAATTTAAATCCTAAAGGTTGAGAGGCAACTGTGTACGTGATCTTGGAAGCGTTGCCAGGTACGGGGTGATCCTACCAGGCCATTTGAAGATGGAGGATGTTGACACGGTCTCGCAGGGTGTGATTTACAGCTGTCCTCCCTCAGGCAGAAGGTACCAGGGTCAGGCCAAGCCAAGGGACCAAAAGGCTCTGTTCATTGCAGAGTCCAGGCAGGTTATTCAAAACCACACACGTTTCCTTTGCAGTATCTTAAAAATTTAATTAAATTTAAAATTGAATTCTGTTGTAGCAATTAAGTGTATGCAGAACAAACATACAACTGGCCACGGTTCTTCCATTATTCTTCCATTATTTTCCTATAGCAAATATTAGTAGGTTGCTGTTATCATTGGATCACCCTTTTGGTCAAGAGCTACTTCTCCATACCAGAATGAAGATGTTTCAATAATTACATCAGTGCATAATGTGCTGGGTGAAACAGTTCCCCCTCAGCAGAAATTATTTCAGAATTCAGATTTAATGGGGTGGACTTGAGAACAGTTTTGTAAATCCCTTGCTTATTTTTGTTAAACCTCAGTGGTTAGGTGTCCTTTCCCTCCAGTAACCTTTCCCTTTTTTTTTTCTCTCTCTCCAGTGATTATTTTTGTGGGGGGTTGTTTTATTAAGCCCTGCATCCGTGGTGGCCACAGTTTGCTGCCCAATAGGAATTACTTGGATTCTAAGCAGGAAAAAGGGAAATTTAATTTGTAATCGCATACTTGTAATTTTGATTTTATCCAAATACAGATGCAGGATTATGCCAGAGAAGTCTTACATGTACCTAATATTCCGTAGATTTTTGGATGCAGAATGTTCTTCTGAGTGTTCTGACTCAGAAAGGAGGGAATGAAAATTTAATTATTGTCATAACGTGACATTAATTTTGGACTACAATGCTGTTTTTCCACAGACTCTTAAGGAACAGTGTGAACAACTTTCCCAGACAATAAAAAAACCCAACATACTGAGAATTTTGTTTTATTTAGTTACTGCGTTTAGGCATCATTTTACAAGCTCTTGCTGTAGCATGGCAGTTGCTCCTTCAGAGTCAGTGGGGCTGGGTATGGGGAGGGGGTTTAAGCTGTGGATAACAGAATTCTGCCCAGGAAGTTGGGCACTTTCCCAAAAGCATCCTCTTCTTGAGACAGGAAGGGACAGGACAAGGGGGTCTGGCTGTGACTTAGGGCAGTTCTGCAGTCAAGCAGGACACGTCTGTGCCTGGATGATGGTCACGAGAAGGCAGCATCAAAGCTGCCTCATTCGGTGTCCAAAGCTGTGCCCCTGCCTCTCTGTGTCAGAAGCCTCGGTGCTGGGGAAGAACATTGCTTGGGAATTGGGCTTTTATTATTATTGTTTTCAGTCTGGCTCTGCATGTGGTTGGCAAGTAGCTCCGACCTGCAGTGTGTTATGACAAGCTGACTGAAATGAATGCCATGTTTTACATTGTTTTAGAGAGTGACCTCTCCTCACTTGGGAAACATAAAGGAGTTAATCTTCTTTTCTTAGCACCTCTTTCTAAATCTATATTCATTTCCCCTTGGTTGGGCTGAATTTATAACTCTGGAAACAGTCAAATGCAGAAGATTTAAAAGAGCTGGTTCTTGAACTTTAAAAGTTCCCATGAATAGACTGGGCACTTCTAAACGTCTCGTTATTTACAGCTACTTTTTTTTTTGCTTGCTTTCTTTCTTTTCCTTTCTGGAATTCCTGAATCAGATGGAGGAGATTTCCAGCATTACTGCGCTGGAAATTTATCTGTTCCTTCCATGATACTTGAACAAAAAAGATCACCAAAAAAACCCACTCCACTCTAAAGCTGTATTTCTTGCCTTTTGCATTGCTAATGTCATTATTTTCATGTCATCTCAAGACAGCTGATAGTAATACAGTACACAAACTCTATTTGTGCAATTTTTTGAATTGCTTTGCATTTCTCCACCACAAATCTTGGCACCTGAATGAAGGACAACAGGGCTGGCTCAGCAGCAGTTGCCTTCCATCCTTCTTTGCTTGAAGGATGGGTGGTAGCTGTAACTTTGTACCCTGAACCCTCTTCTCTAGGCACTTGTTACAATAAATCTGCAAAGTGTTCTTTATTTTCTGGTTTTTAGAAATTACAAGCAGCAGACTAGTATTTAATCCAATTACCTGTGGATTTGAGTGTGTTGCACAGGGATGAAGGAGGTCCTTGTATTCACCACCGAGTTGCTTCTCTCAGAGCTTTGGTCAAATGTGTAGGAAGCACCTTACCAAAAGCACATTTTTTGTTCATTTCTGAAACTGAAGGACCTGTTATCTTCTCTCATCAGTCACCTAACCAGCAACTTTTTTCAGTTAGAGCTTGTGATGAACTCATTGGATAATTGCCTTTTTTCTCTAGCGAGGTTGACACAGAGCCAAGAGCTGCCTGGAGATTTTTTTCCAGAGCAGGCTGAGCTTTTGGACCCAAATCATCTTGGTACTGATGTACTTTCTGAGATTAAAAGGCAGGGGTCTTAGGAGGCTTTTGTGATTCCTGAGAGACCTCAGCTGTCTTTTTGATGCCCATGCCCTTCACAGTGTGTTGTACCCATACTTACGGGTTTCTAAGTACTGCAAGTCTGGCTCTGATGGACAGAAGGGTCAACTCTTGGCTGATTTATATGGTTTTCAAGCAAAGTGTTCAGTGGAGAGTTGAGATCTTCATGCAGCTGGTCTAGAAGCTTTTTGAACATGGTCAGCCTTTGTCTTTATCACCAGATTGGTGATTAGTGCCTATGGGCACCTTTGACATTGTATTTTGTAGTTTATTTTCAGTGGGAGCACCTGTTAGGCACAGCCCAAGTCTGCTGTAGTCTCTCTGTGCCCGTTGCTCTAGTGATACTGGAGGACATTCCTCAGCCTGGACCACATGCTCCTACACATCCTTTCTAGCTACAGGGGCTTCTCTGAGTGCTTTGAGTGACTGGAGTTTTTACTTCTTTTCCCTCTGATGTTCTTAAAATTTCCTATCTTCCAGGGCTTTTAATTTTCCCTGTCTTTCAGTAATTCAGATTAGAAGGAAGCAAGCAGCAGTTGTTGTTGGCTGTTGGACCCAGGTTCCTCATCTCAGAAGAAACCCGAGCTGTAATTTTGTCAAGAAAACAAAATCTGTGCTTCCCTCCCCAGCCAGTAAAATGGCTGAGCTGAGCAGATCTGCTCAGTAGGTCTGTGACTTGCTTCATCTCCCTCCTGTGCCATTATTTGCAGAGAGAAAACCTCCCTTTGCATATTCTCATTCACATGGTCCAACCTTAAGGACTTGGTCTAGAAAGATTAAGCTTGTGTGCTGTGTTTGCTGCCAAGATGCTGCAATCTACCAGAGAAAAAAAATGAATTCCTTTTGGCTGGGTGAGAATTCAAAGCTGTTTGTTAATAAGGAAAAGAAAGTACCAGGTCTTTCTCCTTCCTGTCTTCCTGTCTGTGTGGGCCTGTGAAGGGTACTGGTCTTGCTTTTGACCCTCCATCCCACCTTTCCAAGGGACTTTTCAGCATTAGAATTAGCACTCTTCTGAAGCCAGGTGTGACAGAAATGGCTTTAATTTAATGCTTTTTAATTTAAAATCGTTCCTGCTTTCTGATATTTCCATTGAACAGTAAGGAGGAGACTTCAAGTGTATTAGAAGTTAGACTCTCAACATTTGTTGTTTTTTACTGGGATACAAAGAAAAAAAAGCTGTTGCTGGTGTCCTTGAAAACTCTCTCTGCAAATGCCTAGCATTTTGTGATGAGTTGGTGTTTCTTTTGGGGAGTCTTTGAAGCTGGTATTTTCCTGAACTTCTTACCAGAATTACCAAGCAAAGCTTTATATTAAAATATTTAAAAGATTGTAATTGCTTTAATTAAAAAAAAAACATGCACGCACCTGTATTTGATTTATATTACAAATACCTGTATTATCAGGTTGTATTTGCCAGAGTAAATACCTGAAAGGTTTTAAGAAACTCATTATGTTGAAGCTCATGGACTGAGCTGGCCTGTTCCTCAGGTTCCACAAGGTTTTGTCCTATCTTCCTGTGTGTACACACGTTTATATGGGTGGATGTGTGTCCTTGCCTTTACCCTGCCAATAAGCAGGCAGCCTGAAGAGCTGTAATCATTCCTGTTCGGGATAAATACACATTTTCTGCAAGCACTGGTAAAATTGTCTTGCATTGCAAGAAAAGATTTGGTTTTGCTCCCATAGCATCATAGAATGGTTTGGGTTGGAAGGGACCTTCAAGATCATCCAGTTCTAACTCCCCTGCATGGGCAGGGACACCTCCCACCAGACCAGGTTGCTCAGAGCCCCATCCAACCTGCCCTTCAACACTTCCAGGGATGGGGCTTCCACAGCTTCCCTGGGCAACCTGGCCCAGTGTCTCACCACCCTCACACTCCAGAATTTCTTCCTCATGTCTCACCTCAATCTCCCCTCCTCCAGTTTTAATCCATTGCCCCTTGTCCTCTCACTACAAGCCCTTGTCCAAAGCCCCTTCCCATCTTTCCTGTAGGCCCCAAATGTCTGCAGTTTGAGTCTCTCTGCCATGCACACTAAAGCAAAGTGGAAAAGCTTTGCTGGAAGTGAGGGCCAGGCCTGGAGTCACCAACCCTTTCCTCCTAAGAGCTTGTGTTCCCCTTGGTAATGTCACATGTAGCCATGGGAGGATTGCTGGCATGGACAAGAGGTGCACAGGTGACCTTCATCTATGGAGCAGTGTATCTTACCACCTCTATAGTATCTATTCAGTGTATATTTCTGCAGCCACATGTAATGGTGCATCAAAACACCTCATGTGGGGAGTTTCAGCTTGTGTCCCCACTTGAGTTGGGGACCAGCATGAGCCAGTTACCCCCAGATTATCCTTGCAGAAGCTGAGGTCAAGACAGAGGTTCTTACACGACACTAAACTTAAGGAAATCTCAGGAATTCAGAAGTTAAATGCCACTGAGAAGTAAGTAATGTAAATCAAATAAAGGGCAAATACTTTTTTTTTTCCCCAGAACAATACAATAGTCTGCTTGTATGTGCCTTAAACATGAAAACAAGAGAGGAAGCTCTAAATAACAGGGGTGGTGGGTGAGGACGGGAGGAGAGGGAAGGGAGTGGGAAGGTGAGAGCATCTTTTTTCTCACCTTTGTCCATGGAGTGGAGCTGTAAAGGAAGGTCTCACTGGATGGGTAATGGGGTTGAAAAATACACGTGCAAAAGCTGGAACGAGCTTTCGGTTTGGGGTGCAAAAAAAAAAGCCATCTTTGTTTGGAAGTGGTCTTGGGAAGGAGCAGAGCAAACAACACTATCATAATGCATCTCCTCTTCCTTGGCGTGCAGTTGTCACGAGAGATTTGTAACTCTTTTCTTGGTTCATTGTTCCCTGGCTAGTGTGTGCTCTCCATTCAGTAGTGCCAGAATTAAGATGAAGCCTGCCCGTTTCAATAAGGCAGCTTTGTTGTCCAAATGGCAGCACTTGTATAGAAATTGGAGTGACTCCAACAGAGCTTGCACGATACACAGCAAAACTGTTGTCATATGATCCTTTTTTATTACTAAGAAAAAGCCTGTTCTCCAAAAAAGACAGACTAGCCTTTTTATTTTTTTTCTGTTTTGTTAAGGAGAAAAAAAAAAAATCCCTAGACAATTCTTTCTATTAGTAATTAGCTGCAAATTTGAAAACTATGTTTAATGATGGAGTATAATAAAGAGAGTGGATTAAGTGAAGTGATATTAATGGAGAAATATGATGGAGCCCTATCTGCTTCATTTTATGTAGCAGCAGCCTTGATTAATCAACTCAGCATGGTACGTAAGCATGTTCCTTTCAACCTTACAGCAAGAAGGGGTGGGAAGTGATGGCATGAAGGGGAAGGGAGAGATGCTGAAAAGTCTGTTTCTCTCACCTGCTTGCTTTTCCTCAGGACTTGGAAAATCACAGAATCACAGAATGGTTAGGGTTGGAAGAGATCTCTGGAGATCATCTAGTCCAACTCCCTGCTAGACAAGAGCAGATCCCACAGGAACACCTCCAAGCAGGGTTGGAATGTCTCCAGGGATGGAGACTCCACAGCCTCCCTGGGCAGCCTGTCCCAGGGCTCTGGTACCCTCAGAGTCAAGAAGTATTTTCTCATATTCAGGTTAAACCTCCTGTGTACCAGTTTGTGCCCATTGCCCCTTGTCCTGTCACTGGACCCCACTGAGAAGACTCTGGCCCCATCCTCCTGACACCCCCTGGAGATATTGACCAGCACTGATGAGATCCCCCCTCAGCCTCCTTTTCTCCAGGCTGAACAGCCCCAGCTCTCTCAGCCTTTCCTCACAGGCAGATGCTCCAGTCCCTTCAGCATCTCAGTGGCCTGTGCTGGACTCTCTCCAGTAGTTCCTTGTCCTTCTTGAACTGGGGAGCCCAGACCTGCACCCAGTGCTCCAGGGGAGGCCTCCCCAGGGCAGAGCAGAGGGGCAGGAGAACCTCCCTGACCTGCTGGCCACGCTTTTCTTAATGTCCCCCAGGATGGCACTGGCCTCTTGGCTGTGAGGGCACACTGCTGGCTCATGGTCAGCCTGTTGGCCACCATGACTCCCAGGTCTGTTTCCCCAGAGCTGCTTTCTAGCACATCACCTACTAACCCTCTGTCCCTAAAGGGACAGCTTGCTCTAAATAAGCTGTTTACAGAGGGAGCATCTCTTGGTGTTCTGCATCCATGCAGCACTGGGAGTCCCTCATCCAGGCCAGGCACAAAGCAGGATGCATCTGTACGGGAGAGACATTCACTGCTAATATCTGCTAATGCTAATAATGGAAACTGCTGTTTCAACTCCTAGTGTTTTATTCTCTAAGAATTTTTCTTCTTCCGTGCTGGAATAAAGCACCTGGGAAGAGAGAACTTCTTACCAGCCAAGGTCCAGGTGGTGGATTTGAAAAGAATTCATGTGCAGAAAATAGGTGTTATAATTTTTGATACAAATCATTAACCAAGAAATGTTGGGTAAAAAGTTGTGTGTTTCCACTGGGCTCATGTGAGGAGAAACTGTCCCAGATCCAGGTGACTTTCATAAAGTGTCTTTTTTCCCATTTATTAGTGCACTTTTGTCTCAAGATGTGCTAAGAAGCCTCTTTTAGTGATGCTTTGTGACTTCTAAACTGTCTCTTCTTGGCTTGTGTTTTGCAGCAACATGATTATATATAGGTTTTACTTGCTACAAAATGTAATTGAGTTCCTAGCTCATAGAGAGTAGAATTGATAGATTTTAAAGCTGGAGGGACCCCTTATGCTCATTGTCTGAGGCCTGTGGGACATACAGGACATCGAGTTTCATCTAATAATTCCCGTGTCAAGCCCATAAATCCTGGCTGAGCTTGAGGGTACTTTAAAGACGTTCAGTCCTGATTTAAAGACTTGAGATGATAAAGCTCTTAGAATTTTTTCTACTGGTTAATTACCTTTTTTAAATAATAAGCTTGATGCTGCTTTTCTACTCTGAATTTGTCAAGTTACTGTTTGTTGGTTGTTTTTTTTTAATTCCATTTCTGTGTGCTAACTTCTCCTGATGGGTGCTACCAGAGATCTCTGCATAGTCAGAAGGTACTTATGACCAGGTCACCTTTCCATCTTCTCTTAGAGGATCTGGATCAATCTGACTCCTCCTGTCCTCCCTGGGAGATGTGTCTTTTAGAGCTTTACTCTGATAGTCTTTTGCTTTTCTTAGTCTTGCTTATTGCAATATTGTTCATTCTAGGTTTTTTTTTTCCCTGTTACGGACACTCTGAGCTTTTTGAAGTGATGGAATTCTCTAAAACTCTATTGTTCCATCAAGTATGAGTTCCACACCCATCTGTAGGCACTAACAAGGTGTTATTTGTGTTTGGTAGGTGTGGAGGGTACGTGTTGGCGACTGTTTGTACATTGGGTGACTGTAGGATTGTGTATTTTTAGCTGGTCCAAGAGTCAGGAGGGTTATATGCTAGGTAGGAGTGCCGGGTGATGTGATGAGAGACAAATATGTCATGTTTTAGAACATTCTCTCTAACTTCTCTCTCCCATCCTTTTCCCTGGCACATAATAGTTATCTAGAGATTGACACCAGGCTCCGGACTTGGGATGTTCTTCTGCAGGTTGATTGGTGGAGCAGTGGAAGGAGCCTTGCTGGGGACATCTTGCTGGTGGGGTTGTCCTGGGGCATTGTCTAGCAAGGAGGGGTGGTGGGGAGTAGATATGTGCATTTCACAGGGAGTTTGGGGTTTGACATTTTTTGCTCAAATCTGGAAAAAAGTGGAAGCACTAAAATTTTCAGTCCAGTGAAAGGGGCAGAAGCTGCTGCTGTGAAACGTTTCAGTGTTTTTGACCAAAATAAAATGCTGGGGAGCTCAGTTCAGTTAAAATGATGATACTACAGGGGGCTCTAGGAGGAAATCGGGGCCTTGATCTGATCTACCAGAGCAAGAGAAAACAAAGTGGCCCTTCACTTACCAAATGATGGAGGAGAGAGAAGTTTCACAAAGTGCTGATCTCTCAGAAAGAGCTGAGAGTTGAGGGCAGTCATCATGAGGTGTGTAACTTCCCTATGGACATTCCAGTGATTTTAAGTAGTGTAGTGAGGGTTTCTCAAACACAAGGAATTGCATTGGGAAGAAAATCTCAAAAGGAGTAGATGAAATAGATAAGAAATAAGCTAGTTCAGCATAAATGGTAGGTCTAAGAAATAATAATCATGTATAGTGAAGGCCAGTCAAGCTGCCCTCTGTAGTGTCAACTGTTGTGTACACTAGATGATGAAGAAATTGCTTCTCACAGCTGGGGACTCAGGATCTTTGAATTCAGTTTGATTGTGAAGCTAAAGGTAGGAATGAGCTTTCCTCAATAGCCTGCAGTGCTGCTACTCCACACGTTACCAGAGCCTTTTTGCAGTCTTGATGGGAAAATTAGCTCTTTTCTACAAATGATTTCTTTTTCCTAATTGTGACTTTTTTTTTTTCTTCAAAGATTTTTGTTTACACGGGACATAAAGAAACAAATATGATTTTATACCGTTAGCAGAATTCAGTAGGCAGAGATTAATGGAGCTTGATGGATGGGCTAATTAGAACAGGAAAATCTCACCTCTGCTCTCCAATGTCCCTGAGCTGCTGGCAGCAGGAGGGGTCACCCTGTGCCATCCCTCCTCTTGACCTCTTCCCCAGACACCTGCTGTGGACCACTTGTAACTACTGGGCTAGAGGGGCTGCTGGTCTCACCAAGTTTATCATGTGATGGTCCTGTAGCATGAGTAGAAATTGCATCACAGGTTGTATTACAGGTTGTATTTACCATTGGATAAACCAGCCTGTTCCCTGTGAACTGCAAGATGTGGTGCTATTGGTCACTTCTTTATCTTGTATGGTAACAATTCATAGGAATAAATTAAGTGTTTTAATAATATTCAGGAAGGACTTACAGGGATGAGTATGTTACTGAACAGAGATGTTAGGGATAAATGTATTACTGAACAGAGACATCTGAAACCTCTACATTAGATGTTCATTAGGACACACACTGGCCTTTGCTGTTCAACCAGGAGTCTTGGAGCACCCTGATGTCGCACAGAAACATCAAGGTCAAGTCTCTTGCTGTTTCCCTACCTTTAGCACTCACAGGGTGGGCATCAGGTCTAAATGCATAGTGAGTGGACAGAGAGACAGAGGGTGATTCCTTGTACCCCTCTCATTGTCAGCTGAGTGTGACCCCTAGCTTTGTATGGACATGTGACTTTCAGGTGGCCACAGCTGCTGGTCAGAGGGGACCTTTTCCCACGTTGATGGGGAGTTTTGTGGGAGCAGAACCCTCTTTGTGTACCTGTCTCTGCAGACTTTGTATTTTTTTTCTTTTGGCACACAGCTGTACTCTGCAGGACTGGGGACAGGAGTCCTCCTCTGCCTTTTTTTCTCTCTCACCTACTTCAATACCTCCTTGAAAAGTGTTGACAAAGACGCTTCAGAGTAGTTGAGTCTCTTTTGTGCCACAGCTACACCAGTAGGATCTGTCTTTGTAACTGCACTGTCCATGAAACTTCATTTATCTTAGAAATTTTATTCTGTTAATAGATTTTGTAGTCACTACTAGGTTTGTTGGTTGGGTTTGATTTTTTTTTCATCTAAATTTAATTGGCTTTGTGGGGTTTTGTTTGCTTGGCATTGAAGTTCAGTGTGTGTCTTATGTCAGAGTTCCAAAATCTCGGCTTCCCTCTCTAGAATTCTCTGTAGGGAAAGACAGATTTCTTTACCTACCCAGGTTTCTTTACCTAGCCAGATATGCTAAGTGTTTTGTTTTGATTTAAGTGGGAATAATGTGGGTCTTCCATTCCTCTTTCTGTATTCTTGATACGCTTTCCTGCTCTGCTGGGCATGTGCTGGAAAAAGTAGCATTTTCGTATGTTACAGGTTGGTGACTGCATTTGTAAAGGATTGACCCTTTCCAAAATTGCCTCAAACACACATCTCACAAACCATTTTCCTGGCAGGAAGGTTGATACCTTATGGTGGTTTGTTGATGCAGGAGCTGCATCTCTTCTAAAACCATGGAAGCTCCAGTCTTCACTTCCTGCTCTTCTTATTTGGCTGTTGCTTTGCCTGGCAGTTGGCCTGGGGAAGGAGCACTGAAGCTCTTGAAGAGAATCACAGAATCACCAAGGCTGGAAAAGACCTTTAAGATCATCAAGTCCAGCCTATGACCAACACCACCACACCATCTAGACTATGGCACTAAGTGCCACATCCAGCCTTGCCTTGAACACATCCAGGGATGGTGCCTCCACCACTTCCCTGGGAAGTCTATTCCAATGTCTAATCACCCTCTCTGTGAGGAAGTGCTTCCTAATATCCAACCTAAACCTCCCTTGGAGCAGCTTCAGGCTATGAAAGGCTATGAAAGGAAGTGGTGAGCTCTGATGATAGAACGATCAAATGATTGGGGTTGAAAGGGACCTCTGGAGATCATTGAGTCCAAACCCCCTGCCTAGAGCAGGATGACCCAGGGCAGGTCACACAGGAACACGTCCAGATGGGTCTTGAAAGTCTCCGGAGAAGGAGACTCCACAACCTCTCGGGGCAGCCTGTTCCAGGGCTCTGTCACCCTTACAGTAAAAAAGTCTTGTAGCAGAGTGTGTTGCCAGAGGCTGGAAGCTCTTTTACCAGTGTCGTCAGCAGCATCTTTAGAACCTCTTCTGCCTGCATGAGGGTGTAAAAAAGTCAGAAGAGATGGAGTGTAGTAGAATGTGGTTTTTTTCAGATGTTGAAGAGGGAGCTGCTGTTTGTGTCCTGTCTGGCTTCTGTTCCTTGAAGGTTAGCCATGGATAGGGAGGTACTTGCATCCACTGATGGTCACAGCACTGTCTCCACACAGGGAAAGGTGTAGACATCTCTCATTGGCAGGCCACTGGAAGCTCCACGACAAGTTTGGTTTGCTTCTGTCTTAATCCAGATCCACAGCTTTCCAAGTCCATGGCACAGGGGAGGTTACCACAGGTCACGTAGCAGTTCTTGGGTTCTCTGAAGCTGCCATGTAGCACTTATTAGAGGGGATGGGAGTATGACAGGTAAGCCGAGTAAATGGATTAGCTGTAAGCAGTCCTATTGTTGGCACTGCCTGGAGATGGGTTGTGAACCAAGTGGTCGTGTCTTGCAAGCGATATTCTTTCATCCCCCGATTACAGAAGAGCAGCATAAATAGGGTGGCCTACATTGAAATGATTCCTGGAGGAAAGAGGCATTTAAAGCCCAGGATGGTTATGTGTACTTGGAGCAAAACGTTCAACCATAATACCCTTTCCAAGAAGGAGGGAGGGGAGAGGGGAAGGAGCATTAAGCCAAGCATCTCTCTGTCCATCTCTGTCTGAATGCTTGAGATGTTAAGGACAAATGATTCCTTCGAGGCATGCAGCGCCGCTGTCGTTTTTAGGACCTTCATGGAACAGCTTTTACCTTTAACTATTTTTAGTGGTTGGCTACGGGTGGCTTGAGGGGAGTTACAAGAGGAAGGTCGCTTAGGAAGGGTGCCTTTGTGTTTCATTAACAAGACTGCTTGGGGAGGGGTAGGAGCATTGAACGCTTCTAATGGTGCGTGTTGACATTTTTAGAGAAAGCAGCATTCTGCAGCACAGGATTGCTGATAAAAATCATGGTTCATCCCTGTAATCCCTGCCCAGAAAGGATAGTTAGCCTTTGAGTCCTCTTTGCCCTACACACAAGAGAACATGGTTTTGTGGTGGCAGCCGGGGCGTGCGTGGGATGGGAATGCTGGTCTGGGTCTGGGGTCCAGCTCTCCTTTCCCCCACTCTGTGGCTTGCTTTGCAGCAGAGCAGCTGGCACAGGTGAGTTTTCACTGAGGTGCAGCGTGGTATGCTTGGTGGTGTGTTTTTTGGTGTCTCCCTTCAGCCTCCTGGAAGGTTTGCAGCATTGTGCAGTGTCTGGTGTGGCACGTCATGATCAAAGTTGTTCAGGAGGCTTAGGGTCGGATATTTATGCATTTGTTTGTTACCTACTATTATCACTCGTGTCATCTAAGATTACTCTAACCGAAAGAGTTCAGGCATAATCCAGTTTTCTGTGTCGTGTCCTCTGCAATCCTGGGCTCACTGGCAGGAGCTGCCTCCCCCCAACAGCTCCTCCGGGCACTCCTGGCTGTGTGTGCCCAGGGCACTCTCCCCGGGCAAGGGAGGAGAGAGTTCTCCACATCACAGCTCACATCTCCACTGGGCTGAACTGTGCTCTCAAGGAAACTCACTCCACTCCCCACCTTTCCCATTCTGGTGCTTAGATAACACTAAGGTACCCCAAGTATCTAAATGTGGTCCCTTTAAGTCAGAAAAAGGCTCTTTCTCAATCCTAATATGAGTTTTAGCTTTCCACCTGGGAAAACAAGCTCTTTCAGGTGACCTGAGTGGGACTATAAATACACAGGAGGTTCTGGGCAGCTCCTGTCCCATGCCCCCCCCAGCCCCACCCTCTCTCTTTTTTTTATTCCTTTTTCTGTTTCATTAAGCTAATGGGGGTTTGAGCTGATAGTAGTTCTTCGATGAAGATAAAAAGACACTGGCTATTGTGTTCATTAAAGCCCTGTGTAAGGTAAATGTCTTCTGTGCAAACCCCATAGTTTGAAATGTCCTGCTGTTTCTGCCCAGTACAGTTGCAGGAATTAACACTGTTTTATCACCTAGAAACAAGGCTTCTCTATCTGCAGGCAAAAAAAGATGCTGGGAGATAGAATAAAAACACAGGTGCTTTGTGTGTGGAGACTAAGGCTGTTGAGAGAACGTGTTAAGCATTAAAGGGTTGCAGGGACAGCTGCCCTCAGGGACTTGTCCTCCTCAGTGTAACCCCTGTTCTGCAAAGTCTTGGGCATAGACATCTCTGAGTTGTTTGGGGGAACTGGGGGGAAAGCATCCAGAAAACATGCATATTTGGGATCAGCTCTTCCTCGTCTCCATCTCACTCACTGTTTGTGTCCATTGTCAGGGACTCCAGAGCCATCTGGGTCTGTGGCAGATTTGTTTCCACATGTAAGTGGAACAAATTTTGCAATTACTTCAAGTGCGTTTCTATCTTTTGATGTTTCTCCCACTGAGGAAGAGGATTGAAAATGACAGCAGTGATTGAAGCCAAGTTAGAAGTAGATGCCTCTTCTGACACCTTTCTGTCCCAGCCCTGGCACGGCAGGCAGCCCATGGCATTGCCCTGACACTAAGAGGGCCCACTGGTGTTTTGTTGGAGGCCGTGTCTTCCACATCTGCTGCCACAGGAGGTAACAGGCTCCTTCAGCAACTCCTGGTTGTGAAACTCCCTAAGAAAGCTCTCAATTGGTTCAAGGGGGATGGAAAGGGCCCAAGAGGACCAACAGCATCCTGGCCTGTGTCAGGAATAGTGTGGTCAGCAGGTCCAGGGAGGTGATCTTACCCCTGTACTGGGCACTGGTGGGGCTGCACCTCAAGTGCTCTGTTCAGTTTTGGGCCCCTCACTACAGAAAGGACATTGAGCTACTAGAGTGTGTCCACAGAGGGGCAATGAAGCTGCTGAAGGGTTTGGAGCAGATTTCTTAGGAGGAGCAGCCGAGGGAGCTGGGGCTGTTCAGCCTGGAGAAAAGGAGGCTGAGGGGAGACCTCATTGCCCTCTACAACTACCTGAGAGGAGGTTGTAAAGAGGTGGGGATTGGGCTGTTCAATGCAGTTACAAGTGATGGAACAAGAGTTAATGGCCTCAAGTTGTGCCAGGGGAGTTTTAGATTGGATAGTAGGAAAAATTTCTTCACCGAAAGGGCTGTCAAGTATTGGAACAGGCTGCCCAGGGCAGAGGTGGAGTCAGTATCCCTGGAGGTCATATAGATGTAGCACTGAGGGACATGGTTTAGTTAAGGACTTGTCAGTGTTGGGTTGAGGGTTGGACTCAGTGATCCTGAAGGTCTTTTCCAACCAAGGTGATTCTGTGATTCCGTGAAACAGGCTGGGTGTTTTCTGGTTTAGCTGTTAGCACAAACAGATCTAAGGATCAGGAAGAACCACGTAGCCATGTACCCCATCAGTTTATCCAAACCTTCCTATATCAGGTTGGAATCTGTTAGAAGTACAGCATGTTTTTTATACAAAGACATTGCCTTTAAACAATTGGTCTAACAGGATTACTATTTTCTGATGCACTTGATTTTAAATCTTTGTAAATCTCCACATGGCTCATTTCCCCCTCAAAATTATTTTTTTCCACATGAAATATTCTGCAGTCCTACTGAACAGAATTCCTTTTCAACATAGCATGGAAATAATGTAATTTGAGTATGTCCAATTTTAATTTTTTTTTTAAATTCAAAGGATTTCTATTAATGCAGATCTTAAAATACCATGCAACATTGTCTGCAAATACAGGCATGAAATGACCATGCTGCTGAGCTCCCTGCAATCCACCACTGAGGCTGAAGAGCTTTCTCAGTGCCTTGCAGTAGGTCAGAGGAACTACTTCAGCTGCATTCTTCTGCTGCCATTTCTGTGATTGCACATTGCTTCCACCATAGGAATGATGAAGTGGTATTTCACATAATTTTGCTCCTTTGGCAGTTGTTCACAGAGAACGTTGTGAAGCTGCAGTGATCCATTTGAACTCCACTTGAAGCGTTGAGCGTGTCAAAGAGTGGGTACGTGCCATTGGTTTTGGCCTCATTTTACATGGAGAATCGATGAGTTTCATTTCAGGAATGTTAATCGAGCCATTTGAGTTCAGGTATGAACTCTTTGCATAACTAACTGCCTTTTGTCGAGGGAGTGAATTCATGTCACCCTGGCCTGTCCCTCCACACTTGTCATTTCTATTTCTCACCACAGCCTTGCTTCTAGTTTATTCCATAATCTAGATTATGGCCAAAGGCAAGACCTACATAAGCATATGGTGCACGTTGCATTATCTGTAGTCATGAGGGTGTGATTAATGGTCTTAGGGTTTTAATTTGGCCTGTCTTGCTCTCGTGTCTCTCTCCAGTGAGGTTGCAAAGCCTGAGCAGTGACTGCTGGGTGTGCACACCAAGTGGTGAGGTGACACTAATTTCCTTGAAGTGCTGGGCAGCTACCAGAGGTGAACCTCTGCTCAGAGGAAGAGGAGGGGGGCCTGCTCCAAATTGGCCATCCAGTTTTAGATAGCATTGTTTTGTCAGATCCTGGTGTCTCAAAGCAGTCTGGTCTTTGCTTTCTGTGCGGCAGTGGAGAGAGCGGGTGGTCTAATTAATGGGTCATCAATTATGGCAGTTCCCCTTCAGGTGTTGCTCGGCCCTGTGGAGCAGAGTAGATGCTGCAGGTTTGTAGGAGGGAACTGCTCCCAGTGTACTGGCTGTGGTGGGGTTCAATAGATGCACAAGTCCTGACAAGGAAGAGCATGTGTGAGCTGGACCAGGGGATAAAACCCTCTCTGCATTGTCAACACTGTTAAACCAGAAGTCCAGTCTGCCTTGTGAATTTGTCCTCTGGGATTTGTAGAAGGTCATTTGTACCTTCTTCATCAAATTCAGTGCATAAAATGATTTGTTGGTGAAATACAGGGCTGTCCAGGAAAAAGTAGGTGTTTGTCCTGAACAAATAGCAAGAGGCACTGGCTGGCCTGGCAGCTCTCTGGGCTTTATTGTCCTGTTTGGCATAGTGGGAGAGGATGAGTAGACCCAAGCAGCAGGTGCTGAGCATTTTATTCCAGAATAGATTAAGTCTGGTCCTTTGGAACAAATGTCCCCACTGCACATCTAAGTTGAATCTTCCAAAGGGAGGGCAAGGGGAAAGGGAGGTGCTGAGCTCTTCTCCCTGGTATCCAGTGATAGGGCGTATGGGAATGGTTCAAAGCTGCACCAGGGGAGGTTTAGACTGGGCTTTAGGAAGTGTTCCTTTACTGAGAAGGTGGTGAGACATTGGAATGGGCTTCCTGAAGCAGTGGTTGATGCCCCAAGCCTGTGAGTGTTGAAGAGGCATTTGGACAATGCTGCTAATAACATGTTAACATTTGATCAGCCCTGAATTAGTCAGGCAGTTGGATGAGATGATTGTTGTAGGTCCCTTCCAAGGGAAATACTCTATTCTACTCTAGTCTAATCTATTCAAGCAACCACTTGTTTCAAATTGTTCAATCTCTGTTAGAAGATAGGGGGGCATTTGGCGCATCTCCAGAGCTGAACTTCCCCTCCAGTTTCCTCTGAGAGAAATCCAGTTTGGGCCCAGCAGAGCCACCCCGTGCACAAAGCGATGATGCAACAGGAGGGATGGCCGGGGGGATTTGTTTCAAAACTGCTCTGGACCACCCACTCATGTGGACACAGCCAGGGTGATCCTAGCTGGAGGCTTATGGAGTCCAAGTTTCCTTTGCATCCCTGGCACTGATGGGTGGCTGGTGGGAAGCCACTGCACCTCAGCCTGTTCCATCTGCTGCAAGTAGGGTGGTGTGAGCTCTCCAAGTGAAAACTCGTTCGTTTTGTATAAACTACTCTCATTACTTTTCCTGGCTGCTGGGGTAAGTGTTGTGTGTGTTGTGGTGGGAGATGCGGACCCTGCACTGCATTCACCTTTCGCGTTGTCATCTTTGCTACTTCAGTAACAAAACTCACACTTAGTTATAAAATCTTGAACCTGTAGCCCTGAGTGTGGGACAACGTATCAAGGTATGGTTTGCTGCCAGCCGTGCTACCTCCGTGATATTTCAATGGCAATAAAAGATTCGTGTTTACTTGTAGTAACTCAAACTTAGAAGGAGAAAAGGTGAATCTGGAAAGAGAGTAGATTTAGGTTGGACATTCGGAAGAAGTTCTTCACTATGAGGGTGGTGAGGCACTGGCACAGAATGCCCAGAGAAGTGGTGCATGCCCCCTCCCTGGAAGTATTTAAGACCAGGGTGGATGGGGCTTGGGGCAACCAGGTCTACTGGGAGGTGTCCCTGCCCATGCAGAGGGGTTGGAACTAAATGACGTTTAAGGTCCCTTCCAACCCAAACCATTCTGTGTTTCAGTTTCCAGCCAGCTCGCTTAAGGTAGTGGAATTAGAGAGATACAGAAATTGAAGTTGTATCTATTTTATCCCTGGTGTGGTGTTCAAACAAACTAAATGATGAGCTTTGTTTGTGGACTGACAGTCGAAATTCTAAGTTTTTATTTATCTTGGAAAGACCTAATGATTTGTTTTTAGTAATAACAGTTCTGCTAATTTTTACGTTAAGCAGCCAAATGTTGTTGGCTTAGAAATCTGTGTCCCTCAGAACTGCTGGTTTTAGTTTTTGGATTTGGAACAAGCCCAGCAACCTAAGTTAAAAGCAAAACTTTTCTCAGCAGGTTGAGACAAAAAAGAAAGCGATTGTATCACCAAATATATGCATTTAACAGCCAAGGTTTTTGATTCCATGGTTACAACAGCAAAACCAAAAAACCCCACACCTATCACCAGTTGGTGATTTTATTATTCCAGTCGGACGGCCTTTCTTAAAATGAATTTTAATGGACAAGCAAGAAAGAATGTATTGCTGTACTTGTGCAAGTGAAGTTTATGAAATAGGATTGGAAAAATACACAGAATAATTGGGCACATCCTGTACTTAGTGAATCACCGAGCTAGTGCAATAAACATTGCTGCGTTCGGGAATTTAGATCTGTACCCTGCTTTTGCCAAGAACATTGGGAATTGCTTGGGATCGCTGATGATCTGCAGCACGGGCTACCTGAACTCTGCTTCGTGCAAAGTGTTTCTTCTTTGAGTATTTCGTGTTCTGAGGGAATTTTTGGTTTCACGACACAGGCGTTAGTCCAATTCTGTGACACCTCACATCTGCTTAGACTAACTTGGTGGCACCTCGGGGGCCTTGCACAGCAGGACCTCTGCAGGCATTGGTGTGGTAAGGCAAAGGGTTTCTAAGCACCCACGTACGAGGTCTGACCAACACCTTTCCTCAGAGAAACAAGTCTTTTGTCTCCAAACATAAAATCAAAAGCTACAGGCATTTGAGAGCTTCAATATTGTTTGCCAGATAAGAGGGATAAACTTGTGAACATGTTTAAGAAATTACTGAATTTCCAGAAAACAGGCTGTTATTTAAGGGACATGAGAACCATTGTGGAGCCAGAAGCAAATCCAACATCCAAATCTGCTCTTGAATACACACGTGGCTCTTGCAAATTCTAAGAGAGCTGCACATGCACAGGCTTAATGGGATCCTGATGGAAACCATCCAGGGCTGGAGTCTGGCTCCTGGTGAAACTAGGACTGCTGTCTGGCTAGGGCTGACGTTCGGGTCTCAGGCAAACTGATGGAGATGTTTTCTTCCCTCAAGGAAATCTGTGTTTAATCATCAGCCAGAAAGACAGGATGGCTTGTGTGCAAGGCTTTTGCAATGTTGCTTGGCTTTAGCTCTGGCCTTCTGCCATCTTCTTTATTTCCCCAAATCTCTATAGTCCTTTTTAAAGGGAAACTTCACTGTTTTTCCCAGGAGCAGAGGAAGTGAAGCAGGTGTAAATGGAAGGCCGTGCTCCTGTTCTTTCACCCTGCAGGGACAACTGCCATCCAGGAGGTGCACATGTCATGCATTTCTGGTACCACCGAACTGAATGGCAGAATTTAAGTTTGCTGTCAAAGCAATCAGTAGTTTCCTCAAGTGTCTGCAAACATGGATTGATGAATCTCCAAAGGGTCTTTTACCGTTCTGCTTCATCTAGGGAACAAGAGCCAAGAAAGTAGGAACAGGTTGGAAAAATCTCACTAGCCCCAGTGAAGTCCTTCTATTTGAGCAGCAGGACAGACAGAAAGAAAAGGTATCACCAAAAACGACGTTAGAATTTCTGGAAGTTTAACTTTAAAAGCATAACCTTTTCTTATTAAAGATGTAGCTTCTCTTGGGGGAAGAGAGAAATGGATTTAACTAGCAGAAAGCTCCTGCTGGTCTTCTCACCCCCCCTGGACAAAAGCCGTAAGTGGTCAGGATGTTCCTGGGGAGGGAAATCAATTTTCTGCAGTCCTCAGTGCAGCACAGATGCAGCCATGACCCTACAGTAAGTGACTCATTCCGTGGCCATCTTTTTAATGATGGGACTATTATGTGCTACATCGCCCATTCAGGCAGTTTGTTTTCTAAATTCTCTACCCCTGGTTCCCAGAACCATGAATAACGAGGCTTTTAGCAGGGAGGTGGAAATGCTCCCTGAGATGCACGGCTGGGGTAGGACATGCTGTTGGTTGATGCTGGGGATAATATTAGGGATTCGGGGGCATAATTGGCTTGAACTTCTGCTCACCCCTAAAACAAAATCCAGAGATTTTTTTATCAAGTTCAGATAAGGTCCCTGCCTCTGTATAACTCCCATTAGAGCTCTGTCCTTCCTTGGAGCTCCTGGAGGTGTCTCTTTCTGTCTGCTTGGGGTTTCAGGTGGGAACAGCAGCGCGTTGCGGGTGCAATAGTTGAAGCCTGGCCTACAAAACCCAGCGAGCTCAGACGAAAAGGAAAGGCAGTTTATTACTCCAAGAGCTGCCTTTCCCACATCAAGTAGATTTGCATCAGGCAATCAATCAGATCTTGATCTTCATTACCATAAAATACAGCAAGGAAAATCCCATTTCTAAGTGTCTTTTTACTGTACACAGATCCAGATGTAAAGCACCACTCTGTGCACAGCAAACGGCACTCGTATGTATTTTATTAATGTAAGTGTAATGTAATTATTCTCTTGTCCATCTGGCAGGTGGTGTTTTCATTAAGAAGTGAATAATCTAAGCTATAGGCTCTGTAGAGGGGGATGAGTATGGAGGAGATTCAGGTCATCTGCTGTGGAACCATAAATAGACGCTAACAAGGGAGCCCTTGCTGTCCTTGTCTACTAAAACTGAAAATCTGTTGCTTTTATTTTTCCTTCAGCAGACTGCTTGCAAGCTTAGAAGCTTGTCTATTCCTGAAATCTTTTCACCATCATGCAGTTTAACTCCTCATTTGTGGTAGTGGCTGAAGGAATGGTGTGAAAAAACAGGTGGTATCCAAGAGAATGAAAATCCAGTCTTTATATATAAACCACTATCGTTAGGAAGATAAGATTTAAATCACACTTCCGGAGGTGCCCGGTATGTCTCTGGGTGCAAAGTACTGCTTGAAAAAAGAAATATGGATTACTTAAAGGTTTTTATTGATGTAGAAGTTCCTGATTAAAAAAAAAAAAAAGAACAAACAAACAAGAAACAAAAAAAAACAAACCAAACCACACACAGAAGGATAAGTCTGAACTGTCTTCCAAGAAGCTTGTGAGAAGGGGTGGCGTGTGGAGCTTTTTAAAGGAAATCTGGTTGCTCTCTGGCTGTCTGTGTGGCATCTTCTCTTTCCAGACAAAGTTTTCTGATGTCCACATGGAAACGGGAGCAATTTCCTCTTTCCATGTCCTAGCGAGACTTTTCTTGGCACAAGTGACAGCACTAGGCCTAGTTTGAGTTTTGCCCTGGAAAGATATAAATATCCTGGCCCTGTCCCAGGAACATTGAAGCAAGGATTAGGTTTTATTTTTTATCTGGTAACACTCAGGGAAACCTATCAGGGTGACCAGGCTGGGAGGGGTGTTCATTTAGTAAAGCCTGTAAGTCGAGAAGAAGACAGAGCCTTTTAAAATTTATTATTATTTATTCCAGGATTTTAATTTTAGGAGGGGGTGGTGAAATGATGCTGAGCATCATTTCTTCGTGTGTGGTGTAGGTATTGCCAGACATAAGATCAGAGATTGTTGTTGCCCTCTTGTAGAGGCAACAGATTTCCTCTCAGTCAGGCTTGCTCTTTCCCGGAGGATCCTGCTTGTTTTCCTTCCCAGTAAAGCTCAGGTTCAGGTGCTGTTCAGCCAGGGTGGAGCACAGAGGCTGCCACACCCCCACTTCCAAGGAAACACCTCCGAGGGTGCTCCTCACCCTGGCTGCAGATAATGGGAAGCTGAAACCAAATCTGAGCAACAGCCCCTTGAAAACAGCTTTAGAAGCTGGGTGCCAAACAGTTTAGCACTGTCTGGAGGTGCTGGTGTGATCCCTTCTCATTAAGGATGCTGCTGAGCTGCTTTCTTTTGTGGGTTCTGAGAGTACTTAAAAGGAGATATTTAACTACTGCACAACTTAGAAACAGTAGGAGGAAATAGAGCATCCCAGACAAATGGCAAGCTAGAGCTTTGCCAGGCTGTAATAAAGCATTGGTGGCCCTTTGCTGGACATGCTCTTTCCTCTCTATTTAGAGATGGTATTTATCCCCCAGACTTCATGAGGGGTTACCTGGAAAGGCTCACTGTGCCCATCAGTCCTTACCCTAAGCCTCCTTTCATACTCTTTGCTCAGGGAGGGGTTCCTCAGTTCCTGCAGGAGTCAGGAGCTCAAAGTTTAGCAGTTTTATTGTTTCAAGTGAGAATCTGTTTCTCTGAATGCATCAAGCCTCAGTCATTTGTATGGATGTGTGAAGGTCAGTGGGCTTGTCAGATACTCTATTGTAAATCCTGTCACTAAATCAATTTCTTTTAATTAAAAAACCCTACACTGCTCTGCAGAAGAAGTGCACTCTCATCTGGACAAAACCCATTCTATCCCAACACAAACTCAATAGCTGTGAGCTCTCTGCCAGCAGTCTCATGTTGGCTGCTTGTCTCAGCTGGTAAGTTTGTGGTTTGGAAATCTTGGTGGTCAGAGTGGGCTGTGCTTCCCCTTCTTCTGAAGGAAATGGCTGGTGTTATTACTCTATCATCATCTGACTTGGCAACATCAGAAGCAGAAAAAGCCAACGGCAGAAAATAGGTAACCAGCAGGTGAGAGATGTTCAAGCCCCTTCCTCACTCTCCCCGTGCCTGCACCAGCAACACGCAGAAGTCTGACACAACAGCTAAGAGCAGGACAGGATTTTGCATTAATTTAGTAATTCCCTTGGGGTTATACTCTTAGATGACTTAATGACTTAGTGTATACCCCGTCTGGAAGATAAGCAGCCATAATTCATTGCAGGCAGGTCATTCATCCTTTGAGATAACCAGCAAGTACATGCCATAGGGAGCAGGGAGATGAAGATACTATACACCAGCAGCAGTAGTTCAAGGTTTCAACCTCTCCGCCTCCTTCCGTGACCCAGAAGTCATTTGCAGTTGATTATTCAGCCATTTGCTTTCTTCAGAGAGGAACACATTGGCAGCAGTTGGTTGGAGTGAATACATTTTCCATTCTGCCTGTGCCTTTCAGCACAGCCATAGCATCTCTACCTCTACTTAGAGGCTTTATAGCTGCATTAAATGCTGGGTTTGAAAACTTAGTGTAAATTGATCCCAGTTTTTCTGGTGTTATTTCAATAGGACTGTTTTTCACCTGCTGCTTGGGATGTTTGGACAGTGTTAATTTTCTGTTTCAGTCCAAGAGAATTGCAGGCACCCAGTTTTATGTGTTAGCAATAGATATGGTCCAAACTGAGGTAAAAAAGAGAGAAGAAGTGCGTATATAACATCATATATTATATTTCTTAATTTTTCTTCTAAAAATCAAATTGCTTTCAGTGTTGGCAGGTACATTTTAAAACTGAGTAAGTCACACAAAACCATGCTGCTCCTGAGCCAAGAAATCAAACAGATGATATGACCTCTCCCTAGTTAACATTCCCTCCTCCAAAAATCTGCAGTCCAGAAGCAGAAATCTTGAGATATCCTGTATTACAAAGAGAAATTATTGACTCAGCAGGGACTTCATGATGACTAATTCTCAGTGAAACATTTTTCTCTTCTCTACATGCACAGCAAAAAAAAAAAGTACGAGGCCTTTGATATGAACATATGATGGCTGTGATGTGCTTCACAGTCTGTGATGTTGCTTTGTTTGAGGAGGAGGAGGGGAGGGAGAGAAAGAAAAGTATATTTTTGTTTGTTTGTTTTCTAATTACTTGAACTATTTTTTTTCTCTGAGTCAGCAACTCTGAACAGTACATACTGTACTCCTGTAAGCAGCAGGCAGGGCTGGGAAGTTGGACGATGGTGATGATAAAAGTAAATGTCCTGCATTCTCAGAGGGATTAGGAGGAGATGGAAGAATTAGTCTCGTTATGGTTTTGTATGGTGTCACAGTCCCTTTCTGCATCAATGCTATCCTGTATGTAATCCTTAGACCTGTGTTTCTCAAGGGAAGTGCTAAAAACAAACAAGAAATCAGAACAGTTTTATGTTCACATATTTTTTTCATTTATAAAACCCACTTGTTTTGATCATGAGAGCATTCACCTTGCACAAGAAACCCCATGCTGCAAAGAAAAGGAAGGAGTCTTCTTGTTTTCAGTAGTGCTTATGGCCTGTTGGGAGATTGTCTTAAGAATGGAGTGGAGAGTGATTTTGATTAACATGCAATAATTTGATAATTGACATGAAAAAATGTGGTTGACATGAGATACCTCGTGGTATTTGCCTGTCACAGGCTGCACAGTAAGAGTGGTGCTCATCACGGCACACCTTGGCTTGGTTGCCTCATTTAAACCAATTTGAATCCCCCCTTCCAAGGTGAGCCTTTCCTACTTTTAAAGGCATTAAGTTGCATTTGTGTTTTCACATAAGGAAACGCTCAAGCCTGTACTGGGTTGCAGGGGATTCTCTCTGTGAGGGGAAGAAGTGCAGCCTGTGCTCTGCCTTGTGCAAGAAGGGACACTCACTAATGCACTTGACATCTCCACGTTCTGTGCCAACCTGCTTCATTAATGCAAGACACTCTCATGTCAGGCTATGTTTAATACGAGGCTTTCTGGCTCCTTGTCCACTAGAGTTAGCTGGGTGTGAATTTTAAGCAGGATATCCAGGCAGAAGAGTGAGTGTCAGTGGTCACTGGGGAGCAAATTCCAGAGACCTTCTTTGAAAGACGCACGTCCCCTCAAGAACTGAGAATTGAAACTGTTTCTTGCTCTATCTTAGAGGCTAAAAGCCCTGCAAAGCCAGTTACTCCCCTTTCCAACATGTTATTTTGAGAAGTTTCAAGCGATGAGGAGGCTTTGTGGAAAGACAGTGGGGTTCTTGGGAAGAATGGGTTTGTCACCTAGACTCTTGCATGAGTAGTTGCTCCCATCTGGTTCCTTCCTAGAGGCTGCTGTTACAGATTTTTAATGCCTTATTCCATGCTCTTGCTTCCAATGTTCCTCACAGTACTAAAAAACCTAAACGTGCCCTCTTGCAGCCTTTAATTGTGTGATGAAAGCCATGTCCATTTTAAAGCCTATTCTTTTTTCCAGACAGGGCAACCTGTGGCTGGCATTCTCTTGCAAAGAAATAGGACTTCACATTTGCTGTTTGTTGCTGGCTTTCCGTTCTTCTCTGTTCCTTAGCATATTTTTTTTCAGTTCAGAGTGGTTCTCTGTGATTGTAATTGCACTAAGTACATTTGATAATGCAGAAGTGACCTATTTTGTGCACAGTTTAGCTGATTCTGCAGTTGCCTGTAGGGTTTTCTAGCAATGTCCTTCAGCCACTCCTTGGCTTACAAAAGCTTGGTAAGTTAAGCATGGCCAGGACAATATAGTGGAGGCAAGAAAAGTTCAAGGTAACGGAGAAGGATGAGCCATACAGGCGTGAATGGGTTGGACCAAGTGTTTATAAGGCAGGGTGGAGGCCTCTGGAACAGATTGGGAGGACTAGAATAGATGTCATTAAACACACTAAACTGTTGAGGTCCTTTGTACAAGTTTGTTAACACTCCAGTGACGTGGCCGGGTGTTGTGCCCCTGTGGGCTCAGCAGTTAATGGGTGATACCTCTGGCATCTGAGGTACTCAACTATCAAAAAAAATAGATGAGCTGTGACCCATCACCATAAAAACTGTCTGCAGCACCAGTCCTTGTAACAGCTTGTTCTGTGCCTCATTAAAAAGGCGATAGCACTGTTGGAGGAGTCAGTATTTTGCCATGTTTGCTACATAATCAGTTAATTTCGCTTAATAGTGCATTGAGTTGCAGATGTGCAAAAGGGCAGAGTCACTTTACTATCTGTATAAAACCCCTGCTCTGTTGCAGCTGAAATGTTCATGGAGTGTGTTAGAGGCAGGTGGATCTCAGCCGGTGTCCCTGCCTTACCCCCACCCTGCCTCCTCCCAGCAGTGCTCTGGCCAAGCTCTGTGCTCAGAAAGATTCGAGGGACAAGTTCCTCAAACTCAAAGTGAGACATAGAGGGCTGTGATCAATGGAGCAGGGTCGAGTTGGAGGCCTGTAACCAGTGGTGCTCTCCAGCAGTCAGTACTCAGCCCGGTCTTGTTCAACATATTCATCAACAACCTGGACAAGGGGACAGAGTGTATCCTCAGCAAGTTCACTGAAGATACCAAACTGGGAGGGGTGGTGACACTCCAGAGGGCTGTGCTGCCATCCAGCATGACCTGGACAGGCTGGAGAGCTGGGCAGAGAGGAACCTCATGAGGTTCAACAAGGGCAAGTGTAGGGTCCTGCCCCTGGGGAGGAAGAACCCCCTGCACCAGTAGAGGTTAGGGGTTGACCTGCTGGAAAGCAGGAGGAGGATCTGGAGTCCTGGTAGACAGTAAATGATCCATGAGCCAGCAATGTGCCCTTGTGGCCAAGAAGGCCAATGGAATCCTGGGGTGCATAAGGAAGAGTGTGGCCAGTAGGTGGAGAGAGGTCATTCTCCCCCTCTGCTCTGCCCTGGTGAGGCCACATCTGGAGTATTGTGTCCAGTTCTGGGCTCCCCAGGTCAAGAGGGACAGGGAACTATGGAGAGAGTCCAGGGAGGGCAACAAAGATGGTTGGGGGATTGGAGCATCTCCCTGATGAGGAAAGGCTGAGAGAGCTGGGACTGTTCAGCCTGGAGAAGAGAAGGCTGAGGGGAGACCTTCTGAATGCCTCCAAGTATCTCAGGGTGGGTGCAGGGAGGATGGAGCCAGACTCTGCTCAGTAGTGCCCAGGGACAGGACGAGGGGCAACGGGCACAAGCTGGAACATGGGAAGTGCCACTGAAATATGAGGAGAAACTTCTTCAGTGTGAGGGTGACAGAGCCCTGGGACAGGCTGCCCAGGGAGGGTGTGGAGTCCCCTTCTCTGGAGATATTCAACCCCCCCTGGATGCAGCCCTGTGGAATGTGCTCCAGGGGATCCTGCTGTAGCAGGGGAGTTGGACTAGAGGATCTCTAGAGGTCCCTTCCAGCTCTGACAGTTCCATGATGCCATGATAGATGCATATGATGGTGGTCATTCAGTGTCTACTGTACTTGTGCTTTTGCTTTTTTTTTTTTTTTTAATTTTGCATAAAGCACTGTCAGGTACTTCCCCACTTTTCATTGGGAATTACTTTAGTGCTTGTATTTCATCTAAGCATGACTTGGAATATGAAAGTTAGCAGTGCTGATTTCTAACGAGGTTAATCCAGATAGGTCCATCTTAACTTAGATCTTTACATTTGGCTGCCCTTTGAGTGCCCTTTTGGAAAGACTATTATCAAGTCAAATACAATAGGACAATATATGTGGAGAAGTGGATTTCAGACCACTGTTTAGGGACAGATTATTAAAGATTACAACTCGATTTAGAAGACCAGCATATGACACAGTAATATGGCATATCCAGCAATTAGTGCTAATCATTTACTGCTTAAATTTCTAGCGAAACTGAAAACTGAAACATGTATAAATGCTTTTCTTCAGATGAAAATTAATATATTGAAATAAGTGAGTATATTCTGTACTCATATATCTCAGTCTGAGAGTATTATAAGGATCTAAAAATAACTGAGTTTATAAACTCCCTAGTGTGTTGTGAACATCTTGTTTAAAAATAAAATAAACGTGTAAAAAGTAATACTAGGTGTGTGAAGGGCTCCTGTTTAGAAAAATAAGTAGACGTGGTTAAGTTCACCTTACTTCAGAAAAGCAGGTAAACACCTCCTTAAATCTAAATATGCTTAAGTTGTGTTTTCTTCAAGAAATGCTTAAGCAGGTTTAAAGCGAATCATCCACACAAAAGATTTTCTCCAATGAAGACTTGCACACACACAAAGGGAGGAAGGTGCTTCAGAACTTCAGTATGATTATAGGTGTAAGCAATGGGGTTTATTTTAGAAGAGCCTGAAGGTAGTTAAGTGCACAAACCAAATTTAAATTCAATGAGTCTGGAGCATCTAATTGTCTTTGGTCCCTCTGAAAGCCTTGGCCTCTTTTAAATGCTGACAGTTGAGCAAGGTGCTGGCTCTTATGATCTGATTACACACTAGCACCCCAGCACCTCGCTGGGTGTTGCTCCCCAGTGTGAGAACATAATTCTCTGTGTATGGCTCCTGCAGTATTGCCAAATGCTGGTGTCGCTTTGAATATTCTTGTGAACTAAAAAACCACATGAAAATCCCAGTGTGTTTACAAACTCCAGTATTTATCACCCAGGGAGAACTGCGAAAGATAAAGGCAGAGGGTGGTGGTGGTGATTCAGTTGCAGTGCTGTGAAGTTAGGAGCCTTTTGGAAGGTAGCAGGGTCAAGGTGAGATTTTTAATTAATAGGTGCCTGACCTGGCCCGTGCCCTAGTCCAGGCATCCTACAGAGGCAGATTTAGACCTTAATTTTGCATTTTGCTCTTTCTCCACTTTTGAAAGATGAAGCAAAACTTTAAAGAAAATCCTTGAATTTGGAGTGCTTTTTCAGACTGATTCCACCTGAAGCAATGGCTGCAACTTCCCAGGGGATGTTCCCATGCTCATTGAGGCTGACTTCATCTCAGGGCACAGAGAGGAATGCTGCTTCTGACAGCCACATCTCCCATGGCAGTGAAGAGTGACCCTAAGAAGGGCTTTGGTTGTCCAGCATCCTCCCTTTTCTCCCTACGTCCCCCATGGTTTCCTGTTTCCTGCCTTTCTCCACCAATATCAATTCTTCTGCTCTTTAGCAGGCCAGTTCAGAGAGCTGATCTGGCCAAAAGAACTGGCCAAAACTGTGGGAGCCCCGTTTGGACCCGTGCCACCTAAGATGAGCCTGCATTCACACTGTGGTGGTGGAGGTTGTGTAGGCAGGCAGCTCTCTACACAGGGGAACTAAATGTGGAAAATTACACACCAGGGAAAAAATCCAGAGGATTTTTACGTTGGACTGGTTACCCGCTCCTGCAACCACCTAAGCATCTCCAAAAAATCCCAAGGGCCAGTGCAGGGACTGGTGTGGGCAGTGGGAGAAGAGACCTGCTTGAGGCAGCGTTGCTCTGAAGGACGTGTTCCTCAAAGCACAAATTTCAGCCTGCTTGGCAAGTCCATGTTCCACTGCTGTAGCAGCAGAGGTGGCATCCTGCTGCAAGCAGATGCACTGGGACATGAAGATGAGTGCCTGCAGAGAGAAGGAGGAAGGTTTGGGGCTGTTAGGACAGTAGGACGGGAGTCTCGGTGCGCTGCGCCTGGCACGGACAGCCAGCCCTAATGCTGAGCTGTGCAGCCCGTGGGGTACATGGCTGCTTCCAAATGGCAGGTTGCTCCAATCAAGGGGTCTTGCATAACGGGGCCTACAGGATGGATGCCTTTTTTATTAATTAAAAACGACCGGCAGCGATATGCCCTTCTAAAGCTGGCACACTTCTCCATTTGCTCTTCTGCTTGCACGTCGACCTGTAGGGTCACAGGGGCGCAGCAGCCTGTCACATGCAGCGTGTATTCTTTGTTTGAGCAGCAGCTGAGAGACAGAACTCGTTTACTTCTCCCTTTCGCTGCATTAAGCTCTCACTGAGGGGATTTGGAGGTGCGGATGGGCTCGGCGCCTGATTTCTGCTGACTTGAGTAGGAATCAAGGCACCTGCTACTGCCTCTGGTGACTGAAAATCTCCCCACAGGTTTTGGCTTGCTGAAAGTTTCATTTTGTTTAGAAAAGGGTGAATAAGTCTTTAAATAAGGAGCGCGTGCTGTTTGGGAGTGAAGGCCTTGTCTTGTTAAAGCTCTTGGTATGCAAGCTAAATAAAAAAAGAAGCCTTAAATGCTAGGGTTAGGAGCAGCTTTGTTACATGATTTTTTCAGTCACATATTTCCACTGCAGGGAGCGAGGCAGATAGCCAGGACTTTCTCCTGCCCTGCATGGTTCCTTCTTTTCTTCAATATGGTGATGGTGGGCAGTGTCTCCACAGGGCCTGCTGCATGAGCCTGGCTCCTAGCACAGGTAGCCTTCACCAGAGCCCGGGGAGGCTCTCAGGAAGGAATTTGTACACAGGGACTTAAAAGCTGGTCTGTACCTGTGCCCTGTGTGTGATGGCTGCTCCTTGGCATCTCTTTTGGAGCCTCACATCTTTTTCCACATTGTCTTCTGCAACACCAAAATGCAATTTCTCAGTTACTTTTTGTCTCTCATAACGGAGTTAACCCTGGTTATTGTATTTTTTGGGGGGGCACAGGCTGTTTCATGCATGAGATGTCTGCAAGTTCTAGAGAAGTAACATCACACAGGTAATAGCAGGTTTTGCATAGTTAAAAGGTTTCAAAAGCTCACACCAAAACCTGTTTTTAAACGGGAAGCCACTTTAAAGGAAACTGAAAACATCTCGCATAGTGTGGTCTGCACTTTCTATCTCAGATCTTTTCCTGTCTCTTTATAGTAGCCAGTCCTTGGTATACCATAAAAACTTAATTTTCCCAAGCTGCTGTTCTGTTTAACTCAGAGTATGTTAAAACATTTAATAATGTAAAAACGCGCATGCAGTATAATTGCATTTCTACTTTGCTGTTTGTGGCTGAGTTTAACACCCAGGCATTTATTTACAAGAATCACCCGTATCATGGAATCATAGAATGGTTTGGGTTGGAAGGGACCTTAAAGATCATCTAGTTCCAATGCCCTCTCCGTGGGCAGGGAAAACTTCCACGGGAGCAGGTTGCTTAGAGCCCCATCCAGCCTTGAACACTTCAGGGGATGGGGCTTCCACAGCTTCCCTGGGCAACCTCTTCCAGTGTCTCACCACCCTGGGGCATGTTCAATGTTGGATTTCCCAGTGCTGACAGGGAGATTGATCCTAATCAGCACTGCCCACCCACTGCCTGGGGTGGTGGGGTGGGGACAGTACGTTCTACCCACCACGCTGACCAAGTTCATCTGCTTGTAAGCTGGTTTGCTCTCCCTTCTTGAACAATATGTGCTGTGTACCTTGTTTGTTTTTCAGGCTTTTAGTTAAGCAGAAAGGCAACTTTTTGCACTTTATGCCAAAAGCGATGGAAGTATTTTCCCCATGTTCATAATTAGACTCAGGAATGAGTCTAACCATCTAATTCCAGTTTTAACATAAGCTCAGGGGAAGGGGAAGGGTTTAAAATTGTTGTCGTTCAGGCATCTACTAAAATATATTTACTTCAGCTTTACTGTGAGGTGCACAGATATTGTGGGCAGTAAGAAATACAGGGGAGTTTGCAGTGAAATATTAGGCAATCATTAGCATGGATGATTTTGATATGTAGATTAATATACAACAAAGAATACATGTTCTAGTTTTTAAGCCAAGGCTGTAATTCAGTTAAGAGGCTTGAAACAGTACATTTGAAGGTAAGATCAAAACTCTCTCGCTTCTCCTTTATTCCTACAACTTTTCTAACCTTTCTTCCCATTTTTGATGGGCTCTCTAACAATGTCAGTGGAAAAATACAAAAGGCTAGTGGGCATAACTTCTGATTTTCACATCATTCTACCTATTTATGTATTTTTTTTCACCATTCTGGATGCCTTCAGTGGAAGGGAGCTAGCAGCAATACTGTGAGTCCCAGGAAAGGTGCTTCCATTTTTCAATTGGAAGGGTAATGCAATACTGCAGAGCGTGTTAGAGGCTTGGAATATCCTTTATTTTACAGTCACAACTATTAAGAAATGTCATGACATGCAAATTGTTATTTTGCAGTGCCAGTCACTGCAAGCATCCTCAGTTGTGCTAAATGGAAAGAGCACATTGGGTTGGGACAATAGATTATCTGAGGAGGAGAAAAACATGTAGAGTGCAGTGTTTGCTGTGACATACTGTTGATCTTCACACTTTCCCAGGCTGACTTTTTCTGGTGAAAGCCCAGCACCTATACCTGAGAACTCTGTGCCAAGCTTGGTAGGTCTGACAAAAACAGTAGAGCAATGCTGATTTTTTTGCTGAGGTTCCCTTCTGTAGGAAAGGGCAGCATGAAAGCTGTTCACCAGGATCGCTAATGACAGGGCACAATAGCCTCACTGCTGCCTTATTAGTGCAATATGAAGAGTGTGTTTCATGGAGTCTCCATCAATAGCATTGCCAGCTCTCAATATGTAGCAGGAGGAGCAAGGTCTCCATTAAGACCTTGACTCATGGAGCAGGGGGTGAAGCTCATGCCTTCTCCATGCTGGTCAGCTGTGCTCTGCCCGTAGAGGCTCACCCTGGGGAGAAGGCAGGCAGCATTGGTCCTGCCAGCCTTGCCCCGAGGGCTGTGTTGGGGATGCACAGCTTCATCTTGTGGATAAGGCAGGAGGTGTAGCCTGATTCTGTGGGTGGGGATTACAGCCAGCAGCTGCCGAAGGAGTGTATATCCCAGCTGTGTGCCTTGCTGGCCAGTGGCACCCTTTTGGGAAGTGCTGGTGAGCCTCCCATCCTGAGAGTCCCCGGCTATGCTCGTAGGGTGCTGACTGTGTGCTCCAGGCAGGCTTTCCCTGCCCTCTGCACACAGCTGATGCCACTGGACCTGGGATCCTTCCCCAGCCCAAACCCTTATGTGAACATCAGCACAGCCTTTTCCCTGCACCCCACGAGAGTCAAGTTTCAGCATCACCCTCCCTACCACAGCAGCCCCTTTTGAGGGCCCAGGTACCACCAGGGCGGTGGGTACAGAGCCTGAGCCCTGGCTGCTTGGGCAGCCCCGAGGAGCAAGCCCTTTGGTGGGCCCAGGTACCACCAGGGTGGCAGGTACAGAGCCTGAGCCCCAGCTGCTCGGGCAGCCCCCCGGCACGGCCTGAGCATGGCTGGGTGCTGGTCTTGCAGTTCACATGCCTCCTTGCATCCCCTTGGGTCTGGGCACTAATCCTGGTTTGAAATTTTAAATATTGACAGAGTTAATTCCTGACTGCTTCAGACTGCAGAAACTGGTCTCTGATAAGGCTGTGTTTAATAAGGATATTCGTGGTAAAGAGCTTTGTTGGCTAGACAGAGCTTTACCTTGCCGAGCTCTGCTCCGGCAGGCGAGGAAGAGGAGGTGCCTTCCCCACGGCGCTCCCTTCTTGCAGCCTGGCAGTGTGGTGGAGTATGAGACACAGGAAGGTGATGCCTCTTTCTTCCCCCCACATATTAGCCCACAAAATACTTTACACAGTTGGCTGCAAAGAGCACAAGGAGCCAGAGTAAATATACTGCTGCAGTAAGCCCAAACTCTTAAACCAGTGCCAAAAATAAGAGCAGCCTACCTTACTTTTTCCACCTTACATAGCAGTTTCCAACCACATCAAGTAAAAAGTCTAGGTGGGTGTATAATGTTTATCATCACTGAGTAATACACGTTACATTAGCTGGGATGTTTGTTTTGTTCCTGACTACTGGTTTTAAAATGGTTCTAGTGAGGGCAAGAAAAATTATTTTAAGTTTATATTGTCACCTAAGAGATAGGAGGGTGATCCTGATTTTGGGTAGGAGAGCTGGGGAGGTAAGTAATACTACTATTTTTTTTGTTCCCCTTCCACTATAACTGCAAGTAGGTTGAAAAGCAGAAGTGCAGAATCCAGCAATGAAATAATGCGATGGTGTCCAAGTGGTTTCTGTGCCCCCATTCTTCTGCAGCAGTTGTGTCCTCCAGAAAATTGTTTGCATAGGTGGCAGCAAAATTTTCTATCCAAACCAACAAAAAGTTAAAAACAGATCCACATCTGAAACTCTACTTTTCGTTTTGAAATATTCCAAGCCTCTTTCCAGGGAGACTTAACCCTGGATAAAGTGCACCTGGAGGCGAGCACTAACTGGTGCAGGGAGGAGGGCTTGCTGCATCTTTGACCTGGGGGTGGCACCACGGGAGTGCAGAGGTCACTGAGACATGGTGTGTGTCATGGTGATGCTTTGCAAGTGAAGAAAGGGCAGGTTTTGTCAGCTGTGCTTGGTAAGGTCTGCACCAAAAGCGCTCAAGACAGCAAGAGGCCGAGTCACACTACACAGAAGTTTTTGGCCCCATGTGGTCTGTAAACACAAGTGGTGAGATGCTGGGACTGAGTGGGCTGCGGGGGGATGTTGCTGGTATGTGGTGGGAGATGAATTTGGAAGGTCTGTGAAAGCAGGGTGAGAGGTAAAGTCTGAGTCTACCAGTTTTTTACAGGCCCTGAAGGTCAGAAACGTACCAAATATAGACCCAGCAGATACATAAGGGCTAGAGTAAGGGGAGTGCTGGTGCATCTGGAGGTACTGGACAAAGAAAACCTTGTTACCTTGTGGGGCTTTAGTCTTTGATGCATTCATTTCAGTCACAGGATGTTCAGGTTTAGCCAGGAGCTGGCAGACAGATGGACCGCGGGGCAGTACACAGGGTGACTCAGTCTAGGCGAGCATGAAGAGCCATCCACATGAAGGTAACCTATTACAGTATTTTCACAGAAACTTCTTTTTTTTCCCCGTGGGTTTTCATGTTCTTGTGGTAGTGCTTGGGTTTTCATTCATGGTACTTTTCCTCCTGCCTGCTGTGCCACCCAGTCACGCCTCCACCTCTGCAGAACGGAGGTGCAGAGCTTTGGTTGGCAGACCCTGTGCCTGGCCATTGTCGAGGTCTTGCCTTTTTGAGGAGCTGTCAGGCAGAAGTACAGTCAGCATAAAAATTGTGGCATCATCCCTCTATTTCCTCACCACCTCCCTGCTCTCCTTCGCCGGCCACAGCAGTTGTGGTTCCCTGTGGTAGCTTCCTAGAAGACTGAGAAGCAGCTGTGATGTGTGATTTCAGGCACTTGTCCGTCTCCTCATGGCTTGGTGTGACCCTGTTTCTGCAGTCAGGCAAACTCTTTAGGAACAACTGTTTCACTTGGCCTCTCTTTCTGGAAAGCCATGGCCTTGAGGCTGCATCACAAAATCATAGAATGGTGAAGGTTGGAAGGGACCTTAAAGATCATCAGGAACCAACCCCACTGCTACGAGCCGGGACACCTCCCACTAGACCAGGCTGCACAAGCCTCACACATGGTGGAGGGGATGTTTCTGGGTTTTTTTTCTAAATTAAGAGGGTAGGAACAGCACTGTATTTATTTGTGCTGGATTTTCTCGGAGGGAGCTGAATAGAAAAGTTTCTGCTCTGAGTGAGGGTAGAGAGATTTCTCCTTTGGATTGAGGTTTATTAGTTTGTTATCTTGTCATTTGATGCCTGTTAAATTGCTGTGGAGGCACCAGAGTGAGAAGCCAGTTATCTTTTCTGAAGTAAAAGAAATAAAAAAGAGAAGGATTAAATAGTTTACTCTCTGAGGCTAAAATTACAGGTATTGAGTGCTTTGTCTGTTTTATTGGTAGAGAAACCTTTATTGTTTGTTACAAGTCATTTAGTTGAGAAGGGAAAGACAAAAGTCTGTAGCCCCTTACTGTATGTTCAAATGAATTATCACTTGTGTTGCTACCTCCTCTTCCCACACCTCCCTGCTTGCTGACCTTGCCCCTCCTTTGGGCCATGAGTGTTGTGCCTCTGGTCACTTTAATAGAATCACCATGGTCTTGAGACAAATTTCCCCTTTTTCCTGTGCTATTATTATCACTTGGTTTATTTCTCTGGGCATGCAAAGATGAGAACAGACTGCACAGGGTTTGCAATCTTAGCGATGAAAAGGGAGAAGCTAAAGGAAGAAGTAACTTCGGGGACAGAGGAGAAAATTGCCATGGTCCAACTTCAGGTGCCTCTGTGTTTTACATGAGTGGTGGGGCAGTTTTGATCTTGGGTGCTCCGAAACAAGCCTCAGGTCTCAGGATGCCTCAGGAGCCTCAACTCCAAGCTTGTACATCCAAGATGCCTCAAGGTGGGCAGCAGGGCTCATCCCACTCTTCATCCTCTGTCCCCAGTATGGTGCACAGCTCCTGCCAGGGATGGAGAAGGGTATATATATATATCCCATATACAGTATGGGATATATACTGTAGGGCTGTGTGGGGTTGGTTTAATATGAAAGTCATTTTAAAAACAACCAGGCAGGCAAGACAGTGGCTGCTGGTAAAATGACTCTGGGAAGATGCCTCAGGGGGGATTAAGATACAATGCTGAAGCTATTAACTGGGAAGATCCTACCTCCTCAGCTCGGGTTTGTTTTGCCAGTGTTAAGAGGGAACAGATCAAAGGCACTATAAACAGTTAAAAAAACCTCTCCAGGCAGAAAGGAGGCAGTTTGGGAGCTGCTCACTGGGAGCAGACACCTGCCTGCAAGTTCGCAGGAATCTCAGCTTCTCTGCAGCTCCCCAAACACATGGTGGCTCGGGACCGAGCTTGGAGAGACATATGTCCTCCTTTGTGTCAATTTTAGAAAACAATATGTTGCCTACCTTCTGTGAGTAGTAAACCATGTTTTGATTTGAGAAAGCTGTCTCGTGGGGCTGCTGGCACCAGTGGCCAACGGGCCCCAGGGGTTCCTTGAGTGCTGCCCCACAGAGCTGCAGTCCCCAAGCCTCAGCGAAGCTTTTGGAGATGAAGAGGGGATGCAGCTGTGCCAGGGAGTGTGTCTGTCACCGCCTGCCACCCCGGGCCATGCTCTGACCCCTGCACACCCCGGGGGAGGCAGTAAATCCCTGCTGGCCTTTGAGGAGGAGGTTGTGATGGGGACTTGGGCAGGTAGAGCCAGGCACCTCCCAGCCCTCTAGCAGCAGTGCTGCATCCTCTCTGGGAGGCAGTTATTGCCACGGGTACTGGCACAGCCTTTCAGCTTAAGGTGTGTAGCTCCAGGAAGCCTGAGCTTTTTGAGCAGTCTCCTTTTCAGTCTGTCCTGCCTTCTGTGAGGCTTTTAAAAATCTACTTTTCCAGTAAACAAGAGTCTCAGTCTTTCCCCTTGCACTTCCTCTCCTATCCCACTCCAGAAAAAGGAGTTGTTTGGCCTCACTGCCTCTCATAAATCTCCGTGAGCCAGATGATTTGTAATTTATTGCCCACCTACCCCACCAAATATTTTCAAATTACTCATGTTACTTGCTGGCCTGTCCTTCACCATCCATTTTCCTCTTCTTTCCTTCCAGCAAAGTATTTACCTGAGGCCTTTCACACACATAAAAATCTGTAATTTAGATGCATCAGTTTTGAAGAAGTCCATCTCTGCTTTGGATATGGTTTGTCCCTCTTGACTTTGACTTCTCAATAATAGGAACCTCTGTTGAGGAGGAATCTGTGGCTATTAGATTGCCTCTTGCATCTGCTAGAGGCGTTACTTGAAGCAACAGCCTCTGAATTTAGGAGGTTTAGACTCTGTCCTTTCCTGGATCTCTCCTGCCACATGTCATTTCTTGTAAGGGAAGTTGTTTATTTGGTGAGATGGTGGCAGTCTCTGGCTTTTGCTATCTCTGCAGACGCATATGGTCCTGCTGATAGAGAGTCCTGTGTGTCTGCCTCAGATTTGCGGGTGACAGGGACACGTGCAGAGAGAAATGGGTGGAGTTGGCTGCGCTGGACGGCGTGCAAGGCTGTGCAAAATCCTGATCTGTGGGAATTGCCAGTCAGCTCTTATCGGTCATGTCCCGGCGCAGTGAGTTGTAGAAATCAAATTAGCAGACGAGTCAATTGCTTACGTCAGTCAGAAGTTTTGCACTGGGGATGATGTGATAGCCCAGGGCCCCTCGCTGGGTCGCCTTCCTAGGTTTGGTTATGAGGGCTGTAACTAAATGGAAACCTGACAGTGCAGTTTTGTTTCTGTCTTGCTTTTTTTTTTTTTTTCCACCCCCTTCTTTCTGGCTCAAAACATTTTTTTCTCACTGTCATTTGGGGCAGGCAGGGGAGAGAATCTGTTCTTCCTATAAAAGCAGAGAAAGCTTTGCCCTGCTATTTTATAAAACAAGTTGTTGTGACATACCACACAGTTCCTCACATCACTCAGTAGTTCATTAGTCTGTCACTGTACAAGCATATTAAATGACAAGCTAAAAAACACAAGGCAGTACGACGGTCCATTAAAATTCATAAAGGATATCAAATATTCAAAGTAAGGGATGTAAAAAGAAGCCATTTGCTGTAAATACTAATACCTGTAGTTGTATAAACATAATGAAGAAATGTTGTGCACCGGCAAGCAGTGGATTGGTGCTGACAAACCCCCAGCTGGCTGGGAATCCCTGTAGTTATTTATTTCCAGAGATCTGCTACTGCTTCAGCAAAAGGTCTCCTTCAGAAGGTCCAGCTTGTCATGTGAACCTCTTCTCCTAAACAAACACCACGGCTAACTTGAAATTGGAGGCAAGATCAATTACTTTCAAGCTCTCAGTGGCATGGAGTAAGAAGACATGATGTTATTCATTTCTCGTGTCTGGATCAAAAGCAATGGACCTCTGATTTAACATTTTGGAGGGCTGTTATTTTTTTTTTTCCCCCTTTACTGCTTCCCCTGGAGTATTTACATCCTTTGTCCTGATGTCTTTTAGTAATTCTTAACTGTAGCTGCAAATGCCTGTCTTAGCAAAGCAGGGTTGAACTGTACAGGCAGCAGGTAAACTTTAAGGTTTTAAGGGCAGGCCTTCTGAATAAAAACTTCAGAGTTCCCATCAGTTCTTTCAACAGCAAATCCCAAATTCAGTTTCCACTTCTGCCCACCTTTTGGAAGAATATCTGACCTTGAATGTAAAAACTGAAAGCCATGGAGAATCCACCCACCTTTAAGTTTGTTTTTCAGAAGGTTAATGTTCATTACCTCCACTGCTAATATGTGCATGTTATTTCTGCTGTGGTTTTGGTTTCCAGATACTTAGGCCTTGTTAAGGCTTTGTGTGCTAGTAACACAGTCCCCAGCCTCCTCTACCCAAATCAGTAATAAACAGGTTTTCAAGGCTTTTGTCTGTAGCAATTCTAAAAATAATTTCTTATTGGAATCCAATTGAATCTGAGGAAAGTGAGGTGATAATCCAATGATGTCACTCTCACGTCTTGTGCTGCATCTCGCTGCCTGCCCAAACTAGCAACTGTTGCTATGTACCCAGGGGAAGGTGATATTCCCAGCCTTTCTTGGTGCTGGAAAGCACTCCCTTCCAGGGCTTGCCAGGCCCTTGAGAGCTGCTCATGCCTGTCCCAGGCTTTTCATTTTAACTTTACTTGTTGGGATAGCCATGGAGGAACCTGAATCATGTCCTGTAGGATGCTTTGAATTTTTCCTGTTCCTGAAGAAGATCATTTCTCAAAACCACTGCCAGTCTGGGGGACTGATGTGGTTTAGCTCATGAAGTGCCTGTATTGCAGTGCTTGAGCTCTAGGGTGGAGACCTTGCTGCAGCGTGGGTGGCAATGTCCGAAAATCACAGAACCATATCATGGAATCATAGAATGGTTTGAGTTGGAAAGGAACTAAAAGGTCATCTAATTCCCACCCCCCTGCATGAGCAGGGACACCTCCCACTAGACCAGGTTGCTCAGAGCCCCATCCAACCTGCCCTTCAACACTTCCAGGGATGGGGCTTCCACAGCTTCCCTGGGCAACCTGGCCCAGTGTCTCACCACCCTCACACTCCAGAATTTCTTCCTCATGTCTCACCTCAATCTCCCCTCCTCCAGTTTTAATCCATTGGCCCTTGTCCTCTCCCTACAAGCCCTTGTCCAAAGCCCCTCCCCAGCTTTCCTGTAGCCCCTTCAGGTACTGGAAGGCCGCTATGAGGTCCCCCTGGAGCCCTTTTGGCTCTGTCCCATCAGGATAATGGCATGACACCATGATGTTTCCAGGCCAGCTTATTTCCTTTTCTCAGTAGCACCCATGCAAACTTGGCTGATGGTGGGACTCTTCCCCACAGCTTTTCTCTGGGTATTTCCAAAAGATAAAAAAACCTCACCAAAGCAGCAGGGCTCATTGTCATTTGACACAATGAGGCTCCAGAAGTTCTTCAATAGTGAACTCAATCCTGTTGTCAGTAGGCAGATGATGTAGCAGGTTGCTTTCCTCTCCAGTAAGAGTGAGCATGAGCTGGGGGATTTGGTACCTGGCAGATGATGTTCAGCACATCACAGGGACCAGTTGTCAACAAGAATGGAGTAGGGGATGTTTTTTTTTTCCCCATGCTCTCTTAGGAAAACATGCTGTTGGGGTGTCCCACATCTGCTGTTGGAAAGACTTCTTATTGGCAGTGTGTGCTTATGAAAGGGTAGATTCCCCTCCTGACGAGCATGTGATGACTATTAATACCCCCAGGAGCTGGGCTCTGCACTGTCACCTCCTTCCTGCCAGTGCTGCTCCTCTGCGAGGCAGAGCCCTGGCTTTGCAGAGTCCTCTCCAACACGTCCAGTGTCACCCTGACCTCTCCTGATCCGTGCCTGGGACCGAGACAGGCCTGGCCTTAACCTCCTGATGTTGGCCGGGTTTATTTTTTTAAACATGTATGGTTGGAAACAGCATGGTCCCCAGTTCCAGCAATGTCCTGATTCTGGGGAGGGAGCAGGGGATGGAGAATGGGCACAGCAGAAGAAAGCAGTCTGTGTTTACAGGCTGTACCAGAGTGATGGGGTAGGGCTGAAGGCATTTTATGGCGTTATAATTCCCAGGGACTCTTTTCCAAGCATGCACACCATCCTGATACATAGCAGCAATCCAGAGCTAATTGTCATGTAAGTGCCCATAGGTGGTGGAGTAAAGTTATTTAAAATTGTGATAAAGTTATTTTGCCTTTCGCTAAGTGAAAAAAACAAAGTTTTCTAGGTAGAGAAAAGGAGAGGAGGGAAAAAAATGGCTGAGTACCAAACTGTGACTCGTTCAAAGCAGCTTGTGAAAGTATCTCGAGGTCGTCCTTTTTTGCTTTTGAAATTGAAAGGCTGTGGGCTCTTGCCTCTTGGCAGATAGACCTGTTCCTCCTCCTGGCAGATTCTGCCCAAGTTTCCCTTTTTTCCCTCTTTTAAATACCCCTGAATCACAGAGCATGCTCATTCAGCTTTGCTTCATTCAGGTCTAAAGCCTTAAGGACCGTGCTGAAGTAGTGAGGAGGACAGCAGGTACTGGGTGCTAGAGCCAAGGGAGAGGGGGTGGGCAGATGACCTTGTCTTCAGGCTTCAGTCCTAATCCTGCAAACTTCTTCTCATGTGAAGAGTCCTGCAGAGGTCAGCCAGCCTTCTTGCACAAACAAGACTTGCTGCTATTCAGCATCGTGCTCATATTATGCTTAATCATAATAACATGGCCAGAGTTTCTGATAAGGCACGGATGGAGTGCTTTAAGCCAACTGAAGGGAGAAGCTGCTGAAGGCATGCGTGGGATTAATTAAATATAAACTTTGCTTATTTGGCAAGCAGGACTGAGCTAGGCCAAATTCTGGAACTCAGAAAAGCGCATATAAATGCAGTACCACCAGTTTCCAATGTGCACTCCCTGGCATCAGCTCCAAGGAGGAAAGTTAGTCCAAGCACATGTGGTCTTTCCAGGAGTTACCTGCCCAGGTGGTCCAGTTGCCTGTGTGCTGGCATCTTGTGTGCTCCTGTGCTGTCAAATGAGGAGGCAGCATTTTGAACCACCCCTCACTCCCATTGCATTTGTGATCACATTCTTGGCTCTCACAGCAAGAACCATTTGTTGGGGCCTGGAGCTGCAGAGAAGCTTGTCTGGTGCAGCCCTGAGCTGGGGTTGTTGCTCTCAAGTGTGGCACTGCAGCAGCAGGAAGGAGGCAAAAATGGGCAAAAATGTCACCCTGTTGTGCCATAATGTCTTATGAGTACATTTAGGGTCTCCTAGTACAGAAGGCCTGTCAGGTAGCTGCAGCTGATGTCCTGGAAAATCAGCTTCATAGGCTCATAGAATGGTTTGGGTTGGGAGGGACCTTCAGGATCATCCAGTTCCAGCCCCCCTGTGTGAGCAGGGACACCTCCCACTAGGCCAGGTTGCTCAGAGCCCCATCCAACCTGGCCTTGGTACATCAGTCCTTACTGTTCTGCTGGACAGGTACTTCTGGCATATGCCTGTATTAAGCTACCTCACTGAAAAGCAACTCACTAAAATGCAACTTAGGAGCCACATGGAGTCCAAAGTGCCCAACGCTTCTGCAGTGTTGGAAAAAAATGCTTCTCTATGCATATAGCTTTAAGGTTTCTTGCTGTCCTGACTTTAACTGCTTTTGACACACTCATTTAATGGCAGTGGGGCAGGATGGGTGACTCTCAGCCCGAGTTAAACAAGAGGAGCCCAAGTGCTGCCTGCTCCTGCCCGTGCAGGCAGAGTGCCACGGGGGCAACAGCTGATGAAGAGGGCAGCTGCTGCAGGTGCAGGGAAAGGCAAGTACCCCATCTGCTCCCTCCTGCTGTCTTCTCAGTTAACAGCATTGCTGTTTGTCCTGCTGAATCCTCGTGTGGCCATTGCTGCCCATCTGCCTGAATGCCCCGGGTGGGGTGAGAGGCTGTGCTGCCTCCCAGCCTCTTCCTTCTTATTTATGTGTCACAGGAGGAAAAAACCTAGACGGCGATAGGTTGTCTGGGGTCACTGTGTTGCAGTTATGGTGATGGCAGGAATTCATAGCTGAAGCATTTGATTTGCTAACCTTATAAAAAGATGCCATTAAATACTGTATTTAGCTCCTCAGGGGAGGTAGCCTAGTTTCTTTTTCATTTTCCTTTTCTCATCCCTGTTTTAACAGTAGTGACTCAGCTGTCACTCTGCTTCGGAAGGGCCACTGGGGTTATAGCTGTGATTGGATGGCACCAAGAACCCATTTCTGCTGAAAATAATTAGTATGGTGCATTTTCACCTCAAAAAGAGCTGGATACAAAACTACTAGAAGGTGTTCATTAACTTTTTTGAGGTTTGAAACTTGCCTGTGAATGTAACTGGAAATTTCTGGGTGTCTCCTCTTGTTTATGCTTGTTAACAAGGCAAAGTCTGACAAAGACTGGTGCATATCTCACCCTACCCACTGAGGATGTTCATGTTCAAGTCCACAAAGCAGCTCACAGGATATGCACTCCTATTCATGCAAAAGCCTTTGCAGGTGAGAATCTCACTTTGCAACAGGGCACACGCTCCGGTCTTGTCAAACAAAATGAGTTTCCACCAGCTCTGAAGAAAGTCTGACTAGAGACAAGTGCAGACTCTGTCATCTCCTTAATTTTTTCCTTCTGCACTTTGATAATCTTAACCAAAAAGCATCCGATTCCGTTTCTGTTTTTCTAGGTATCTCATCTCCTTTAAACTTTAGTCACAGGAAAAAACAGAAGAAAAAAAAGCATAAAGCTAGTGTTTGTTAGCCCATTTTATATTTTGCTTATCAGCTTGTGTTATAAAAGCATTAGCAGACCTGTCTTAATTTACACGTGTCGCTCAGGGTGCCTGGTAGTGGGTCCCTTCCCTTTCCCAGAAGGAGAGTGAATATTCCCACGGGCATTTGCCAATGCTCCTTTCTTTGTGTCCTCCTCTGATCAGCTGCAACTTGAAGGTGCTTGTTTCTTGGTGTACCTTTGTTATGAAAATGATACCTGGCATGCTCAAGAGGCCTGGCATTCTTGAGCTATGAATACTGTGAACAGTGTCATAAAAAAAAGTTGAAGTACAAAGGCACCGTCATTCTTAGCATCATCCTTTAAAATTTGCCCTGTGTCTTGGCCATGCAGGTGTTGAAAAAGGACTTCTTTCAAGTAGTGTAGTTCTACTAACATAATGTTTTCCCCCTAAAAGGAGGATGTGACATGTGTCCACCCAGCCTTCTTGGAGTCTGTGCCCAGTTTCTCTGAGAAGCAAGATCTTTTCCTGCCAAAACAATTCTGTTTCTATATCTGCAGGGATTGTGGAGCCATCACAGGTTACATAGAGCTACTGCAACCCAAAGACTCACGAATTTTGATTCAGCTAGTCAATACTTAGGATTTTCCAGAGCACGGGATGGTGTGTGTGAGGTGACACCATCTCAGGGCACCAAGAGGTTGCCTCAATGCTGAAGAGCAGGTAAGGCAAAGCTGGTTTGTGCTAGCACATGAAACCAAAGCAAGCCTCTCAATTTCATATTCTGAAGCATCTTTATTGAATTAAGGCTTCTTTGTCTGCCTGTTGAGGCTGTAAACTTTCCGATGTATCTTGTGCAGTCCTTCCCACAATGGAACCTCAACCAGACTGCAGCCTACAGGGAAGGTAATTCTTGTCCTAGTACATGATGACAATCTTGGCTGTTGGCACAGTCAAGGTCCTGAGACCCATCACCCTTGTGGCTCCACAGCTGCCTCTGAAGTATGTCCCAGTCTAGGTACAAGGGCCCCTCCGTGGCCAGAGAGTTGGCTTCAGGAGGGATTAGTCATGTGTACAGGTTCAAACCAGGAACATGAAAGGGCTCCTCCACTCACCACTCTGCTATTTGGGCACCCTTGTTCGGGGTGGGGTGCTAACAAAGCACCGGGAAGGGCCAGAGCATTTTGACACAGCCTAGCTTTACACTCAATGTTTAGCACTTGTGTTTGTGATTGTATCTGTAACAGTGACCTTAGTTTCTCAGAGTAGGTAAAGAGTTGGGGGGGTGGGGGGGAATGAAAAGACTTTCATACTTGTGCATTTACCTGGGTTGTGAGGTTTCTGGGATGGTGCTGCTGCCAGTTGCATGTGAAACAGGAATGTCCTGCTCGGTGTAGCAAAGGGCTGATTCATTGTCAGCATAAGAGGTGTCATCTTCCCTTTTGTCAGCTCTGAGGTATATTTTACCCCTGCAGTGAACAGAAAATAAATTTTTAGAAATCCAGTAAAACCAGTAACATGCAAGTCATCCAAGTGAGATGTGGTTCAATGAAAACCACAGCAGTTTGTAAATGGGGTTAGGTGAAGCCAAGATTAATCCAGAGGGGGAGTTTGGTGAGTCCCAGTGAGGGAGAGCTCTCTGAAGCCTCCATGCCCTGGGAGCTGTTGGGAGTGAGTGTCCCAAAGCAGCCACAGCCCCAAAGCCTCCCTGGGTGAAGGGTGAGATCCACCTCCACCAGCAGAGAGGATCAGGCACTTGCAGAGGAAGATGGGCTGGTGGGCTCATTTGCTTGGGGTGCCTGTTGCTCCCCACTGATTGGCAAGGAGGGGCTGGCATCACTAGCTCAGACATCAAGGACTGACCTGGAGCTGCCTAGGCTGGGTGAGGAGAGTTACCTTTTAAGGCTGTATAAAGCTTTCTGTGTAGGAAAAAGGAAAATAAAATCCAATGCTGTCAACTTGGAGCTTACAGCTGGGGCATCACGGCATGGAAACTAAAGCCACATGCCTTGGGGGTGAGTTTGTGGGCAGGGCTGGTTTTGGGGCTAGGTGTCCTATAATGCAGTGGTCCTGTGGAAGTGAGATGAAAGAACGAGCTGAGGAGACTCCTGAAGTAAACCCACCTACACTGTTCATGTAAGAATGGTGAGGAGGTGGATGGTTTTGTCCACCCATGGTACCTGGCATGGCGTGAGTTAGGTTTGTGTATACAGAAAGCAAGTCTGTATGCTTTTTCAAATATGTTCCCAAATGCAGTGTTTAAAATATGTTCCCCAATGCAGAGGGAGAATGTAGAAAACTATAAGAAAAAGAGAGAAAAAGCTAGAAGGACCCTTCTGTTATTCTCAGGACGAAAGCAGAACGTGCATCTGAACTCATCAAAAGGAAAACTGATCACTTTCTACTTTCAAAAGGCATGAATATTTTACAGCTACCATTACGTCCTGAAGAGCGTGCATGTCTTTATTGGTAGTGCCATAGCTACCCAGTCCCGAGTCGTGAAGGAGGAGATACCTGTTTTTCAAGTTGTTCTGTTTGCTCATCCCTCCTCTTCTAAGTCACACCCTGTACCCACCAGCACTGCAGTAACTTGGTGGATACCTGGAGTCGTGGCTGTGCATTCCCACCCCGGCTGCCCTTCCCTGAGGCTCACAAGGAGTTTTTTTTTGCCCCTAAAAACCTGTGGGTCAGCCCCACTGACAGTCAAGCTCAGGGCCTTCCCTGGTGCTCAGAACCATGGACCATTCCCTTTGCCACATCAGCTGCTGACTGAAGCACATCATGTTTTAAAACGCACTTATTTATTTTTTTTTTTAAATCAGATAATACCTTCTAGTTCAATATTAAACTAATTACATGCTTAAAATAGCAGAGGAAAGGGGTCCTGTTTCAGATTAGTCTATGTAGCAGAAATGCTAGGGGCTGTTTTGGAGGTTGCTTGAAGGGTTTCTTGCGAGAAGGCACAGGGTGCCTGTGCTGGGTTTTGAAGGGCTTGCTCAGGCCTGATCAAACTCGGTCAGGCGACAGCGTATCAGATCTGTTCCTCTCGTCAGTCACACGCCAGCCCTAACTGTCACCAGGCTTGCAATTTAATGTGTGCAGCTCAACACTTCCAATTAATCCAGCTCGGGTATTTAACAATCTATCATTTCCGAGCGAGCACTTTATGGAGCTGCCTGCAAGGCAGCCTTGCACCTTGGGAAGGCAGGAGCCTTGGGAGGCGTTCTTCATGCACACAGATTTTACTCTTTCCCTGCCACTGGGCAGTGGGAGTTATTGTTGGTTTAGTTGCATTTCACAGGGCTTAGGAAGTGTTAAAAAAGTCAGCACATGATCCCCAAAAAATTTCAAAAAAATAAAGATTTCTAATAGGTGATTCAGCAATGAGTGGCTTTTGTGATCTTCCATGGGAAGCTACTATTTTTAGTGAATTATTATAAGCAGTAGCATCACTCACATTTATTTATAAAGGCATGAAAGAACGCCCATACATGTTTCTAAATAGTCAATGTATAGTAACAGCCATATGCTGAGAATGGGTGGAAATAGAATTGAGCCCTCTGGTTTCCCCAGTGCTGTGTGAGGGTTGTGCCGGGATCTGTGCATCGAAGAAATAGAAAACAAACAAACAAACAAAGTTGGTTTGGTTTGGTTTTTCTTCTAGTTCTTCTTTCTAGCAAAACAAACCAGGGGTCAGAGTCTGCCTCGGAGTTAAACTGCATTGTTTTCATTGAGGTCTGACTGGGTGACCACTGAGGTTTCTGAGGACTCTTCCAATAGCTCCAGCAGCTGGTGGGTTGGGGCTGTGCTGACAGTGGTAGCTATTTTTATGAGTTACTGTACATGTAATATTTTAGTTGATGAGTTGTCTGTGCCTGCCCTTCTCTTGGGGCTCCATGGCACGGAGGAGGACAACTGCAGTGAAGCCCTGGCCCACCAGCACAGTAGGTTGGCATTTCCAAAGTTCCTGCAGCGGAAACGCTTTAAATGCCGTGGTTTGCTGTGAAGAAAAAATAAATTAAATGAAGATGTTATCTGCTGGTGACACCACTCCTGAAGAGAAATTAGAATTGTTTTGATCTGTCTCTCCAAGACCCAGCCATGTGCATTGCAGCTTTTTTGTATGCAACTCCTTGGGTTTTAGTCCAGTAAGGGGCAACATCTCATGTCCTCTTGCTGACTTTTCATGTCCCAGTCGAGTCTGTGCTGAGGTGCCTTGGGATTTTCAGGAATTCAGCATCTTGCAAGAGCAATGCCTTGAAGTAAATCCCTACTCTTAAGTTAAATCCTTTCCTTGAAATGAATTGTGCTCTTAAATTTTGGGCAGCCATGACATGAAGTGTGTGGAAGGGAGTGAAAAAGGCGGCTCTTGCCAAGGTGCCTTTAGCAACCTCCTGATGATGGTGCCTGCCTCCTGATTCCCAAATCCCATTTTAACATGGAAAAGCATCAGCGTAGAATGCAGAGGCTAACACTTCATTTTTAGGGGGCTTCCTATAGCAAAGGGTCACAGGGTAGATGGCTCCTGACACTGGGAGGAGTTGCTGGAGAGCCAAACCTTGTTCTAGCTCTGCAGCTGCATTAGTCAAGGTTTCAGCATTTCCCTCGCTCTCTGCTTCCCATCTCCCAACACCCAGTGGAAAAAAATAAACAACAACCGGCATGCTGTACTCAGAGCAAAACAAATGTTATTTATTAGAGTCCTCCTGTGGTCAGAGGACATCTGACTGTAAAACAGCTGGAGATTTTTTTGCTAACTGGAAGCGTGATGCTGTGAGACAATTTCCAGGCAGTGTATATTTTCAGCTAAGTTTTATTTACGTCAGCGTAGTAATTTGCAATATCACTGTTTGCAAAGAGTGAGGCAGCAGTTGTTTTAGCTAGAATTAATTTTGTTGTTGTTGTTGTTAGGAAAAGCTTTTGTTTAAGCTGTGACTTGGTTCCCATAGCTCTTCAAGCAACCTGGTCTTCTTTGAGCAACCTGGTCTAGCGGGAGGTGTCCCTGCCCATGCAGGGGGGTTGGAACTAGATGGTCTTTAAGGTCCCTTCCAACCCAAACCATTCTGTGATTCTATGATACAGCTCCACGTGTTGAGATGGTTTTCTTTGCAAAAGGGAGGGCACAAACCTCCTTGGTGGGCACATTAGGGAGGATTTGTTTTCCCTGCCCTAATCACCTTCTCCTGTCAGGATTTGGCACGGCGCGGCGCCCTGCCTGTGGGACGGAGGCAGATCGGCCTGCTGCTCTCCTATCTGAGCCAGCACATTTCAGAGGATAAATCTTTGCTGGACTTAATGTTCTCCCAGGGAGCTGTAATATCCCTTGAGGCTTTCTGTGCTTCCTAGGGGTGGGGGACAACAAGCAGAGAGCTAATTACAGCAGTGGCCTCCTCTAGCCAGTCCCTTACCACCAAGGTCAGAAATACTCCTTTGAAGAGAGGATGAGGAGGGGAATCCACAGAGCCACCCTTCAGATCAGAGAATCATAGAATGGTTAGAGTTGGAAGGGGCCTTAAAGATCATCTAGTTCCAACCCCCCTGCATGGGCAGGGACACCTCCCACTAGACCAGGTTGCTCAGAGCCCCATCCAACCTGCCCTTCAATACTTCCAGGGATGGGGCTTCCACAGCTTCCCTGGGCAACCTGGCCCAGTGTCTCACCACCCTCACACTCCAGAATTTCCTCCTCATGTCTCACCTCAATCTCCCCTCCTCCAGTTTTAATCCATTGCCCCTTGTCCTCTCACTACAAGCCCTTGTCCAAAGCCCCTCCCCAGCTTTCCTGGAGCCCCTTCAGGCACTGGAAGGTGCTCTGAGGTCTCCCTGGAGTCTTCTCTTCTCCAGGCTGAACAGCCCCAACTCCCTCAGCCTTTCCTTATAAGAGAGCTGCTCCAGCCCTCGGATCATTTTCGTGGCCTCCTCTGGACACGTTCCAACAGGTCCACTTCTTTCTTGTGTTGGGGGCACCAGAGATGAGTTGGGGGCACCAGATGCTTTTCCTCCCTAAATCTGTAGGGTTTTTCCACCCCCTTTTCCTTCAGGAGGGCATGCTTGGGTAGGGCTGAGCCTGTGTCATCCCACTTACCCTTTCCAGGGCTGTGAGGACAGTGGGCTTTGCCAGCCGGGTGCCAAGGCGTGGACCCTGTGGGACCCTGGTGCGCTCTTGCCGCCTGCTTCTGCTGAACATCTGGTGGGGTTTGCAGGAGCTGCCTTAGGAACTTGGAGATGATACCAGACACCAAGCATTGAAAACATTTGGGTGTCAGGAAAGATTTCTTTTTCTGTGTGTAATTTGTTTAATGCTTTTTCCCCCCCCTGCAACTTCCATAATTTAGGGAAATACGAAACAATCTGCGGTACATAACATTTGGGTTTATATGGAAGAAGATGAATATTGGTACAACGTAGCTGGATGGATATTGTGGGAGGACCTTTATTATGTTTTAGTTCTTGCTTTTTTTTCTCCATCTCCGGAGTACCCTCTCTGCTTCATTAAATGATACATGTTTTTCTGGTTTGCAAAAATCTCATGGGAAAGAGGAAGGAATTCAGAGACCTCTTTGGATTAAGGATTTCAGAGTTCCTTGAGGAGAGTAGCAGTGCAGCCTTACAGAGCTAGGTAGAAGATGACTGTGTGGAACCAACAGATTGGTACTTCCTAAAGAATCTCCTTGCCTAGACTCACAAATCACTTTCGCCAGAAATTCCTACATACGTGGACACAATTAGCAACTTTATTTATTCCTTATTTTGGAGTCACTGTATCTGTTTTCCTCTTTACTTGCAATTGAATCCTACTGGGGACTTTAAAGCAAGCAAAATGTAAAACTGGTCGAAGCAAATTGTGACTTACTTCGTGAGAAGGCACAGACACAGGTCTGGAAGGGTGTGCAAAATGTGTTGGATTATTGACAACCCCCTGAATGCAAACTGAATGCAAAGAAAGTAGTTTGTTGGTTTGTTTCATTTTGCTTTTCTTAAAGAAATAATTTTTGGCAGAGACCCTCTGTAGGGGTGCTTATCCCAAAGGAGATTTGTGCTACAACATTTTGAGTGAGGTGACAGGCTGGAAACTGAAATTCAAGTGAGCAAGCAAAGCCATGGAGAAGTGGGGCTTCCTCCAGTCAGCTGAAGGCTGAGAAGGTGAAGTTATTTTCATGGCTTCTTTTCAGTGGTGTTAGATCTGATGCCTTCTTCTACTGCGTGGCTACCAGACAGCTTCATATGGTGAACTTTGAACATTAAATATGTTAATATAATATAGAATAAAGTGTAATTCTCACAAGTGAGCATTAGCAGCATTTATGGGTCGGCAGATAGCGTTTGTTTTTGTCCCATCATGTCCTAGTATCCCAGTTGTTAAAATAAACAACTGCTTCTCATTTGTAGCCCTAACTTTACAGTTTGGGAGCCTGTGTCTGGAATAACGAATTAGCCACTCACTACAAAACACTGAAATAAAAACAGACCAGTGTGTAACTTGGAGTCAGCAGCCACCAGCTGCACCTCATCTTGCTAATCTTTAGGCTTTTTTTTTTTTCTTTTTTTTTTAAGCAGGGGCTTTTAAGAGTTAAGTTACACAACTCTCTTTTTATTTTTAAAGTGAGTGGATTCCTTGTTGCGTTGTTGAGGATGATAAATTGATACCACATGTTGCTCCCAGACAAAAAAGACTCTGTACTGCAGTGGAAGCACTTGCAGCTGGTGTCTGAGTTAATGGACGGGCTCCACAAGGTAAACATGGGTTGGAAGAGGCCAAAACAGGCACAGGGAGAGGGGGAATTTTCTCTGTTTAAAGGCTAGAGCATTTGTTGCCGCTGGCATACCAGGGCGGAGTGTTGAGATCGCACGCAGTTCAGCCTTTCTGGGAGACTCATTCAGTTGCTGGTATCAAGTCAGATCTACAGCACTTTGGAAACGTTTGAGTGTCCTCTCTGGGAGCATACCCGTTTGCAGTCTTCTCAAAATATCATGAGACAGACGTGTAATTAGGACATGGTAGCTGATTTTTTTTTTGTGAGCAAAATGTGGCTGGTTCACTCAAGGAGCGTTAACAAAATGTGGTGCAGTGGATGGACATTCATACAAGCTGAGAGTGTGGCCCCGGGTTTGGGGAAAGTGCTGTCACCCCACGTGTTGCTGCCCTGGCTACTTGTGGGCACCCAGGTGCACCCCTTCTGATGTTGCCAGCCTAAGCCAAGGTAGGGTAGCAGTGCCTGTGGCACTGTACCACCCTGTGCTCACACCAAATCTGACCTGCCTCCCGTGTTCCTCTGCCCCGGGTCTTCCTTGTTCAGGAGCTGGTCATTCTTCCCTGCAGGACCACTTCCCTGGAGGACCAGGGCATGGCTGGGCTGGGCTCAATGCCATACAGGATGCTCTTGATCTTATCTGCAGGAACCTCAGTCTTCTGGCTCTTAGAGGAGCGCACGGCGTTCTTTAAGTCTGGTATAAATAGTAACACTAATAAAGGGAGCTCAGCATATTTCTCTTCTACTCTGCTCTTGTACAGTCCGTATGTTGTACCCATCAGTGGTATCTGAGCTCTTTCCAAGGTGTCTGCAGCCTGGCTAGCATCTGTCCCTTCTACATGTGGTCTCCAGGACAGATTGATGGAAGTTCCTTTATAGATCTTTTAAAGCTTCTCAGTGCATTTTGGCATGGAAAAATGCATTATGTTTCCATCCTCATGGCCTAATTTGTCTCCCACATAAGTCAAAGATAAATCCCCATTAATTTGATCAGCAGCAGGTTCAAATGATAACTGAGTTTTCTTTGCTTCCCCACCTCCTTCGCGGTTTGTCGCGTGGTCAAATATTACTGATGCACGTGGTTGTGAGCAAAGATTGTCCCATGATATTTTCCTGTATTTTAAGCAGATAGGAACGTGTGTCCTGGCACCTAGCTTGGGGGTTTTCAGAGCTGTGGCACCTCTCAGGAGCCTGGTGAAGAAGAGGAGGTGAGCTCACAGTAGGAATTGCACCGCTCATTCACCACATGGGAAAAATTTAATCCCCAAAAGGTTTGTCAGGCCCTGGCACAGGCTGCCCAGGGAGGTGGTGGAGTCACCATCCCTGGAGGGATTTAATAGACATATAGATGTGGTGTTTGGGGACATGGTTTAGCCGTGGCCTTGGCGTGCTGGGATAACAGTTGGAGTTGATGATCTTAAAGGTCTTTTCCAACCAAAATGACTCTGTGATTCTATAACTCTCAGAAACCAGATTGAAAATACAGTTACTTCCATCCAGGTTACAACCTGGTAGCACAGTGCAACAGCCTTGGCTGACGTGAGTTGTCAATCCTGGTGACTTCTGTAGCAAAAATTGCATGTGAAAGGATAATAGGATCCAGCCCTGCTTTGACTTGGCAGAGCATCCAACACAAGGAGTAACCAAGGAACTTAGATACTGTTGCTGACGAGGTTAGTGGGAGAGGTTATGTGAAAGAAGTGGGTTTTAAAGCAGTGTTTGAACAGAGGGTGGAGATGGGGTACACAAAAATAAATTGGCCTTGATTATGCTTAAGAAAACAATCTTCCTACAGAAGAAAAGTAAAGAAAACCAGAAGCTGGAGCGTAAGTGGCATATTGTGTAATGTAAAGGAAAACAAACTGCTTGGATTTTTTATAACCACCAATTTTCAATGCAAAAGTATGTATTACAGTTTTTTGATTATTTGTGTAATACCAACACTGAACAAAAAGGTAAAGTGAGAAAATGACACGTGTGCACACACAGATCCACACATGGAGGCACACCATCCTGAAAGGTGCCTCAGTCGCACAATTTTGCCATTTAGGATTTGGGATGGTTTAGGCCAGATATTTTCATCCTATGACTACCACCAGCAGAAATAAGATGTCTGATGAGAATCCCATAGGCCAACAACTGTCAGCTGCTGGCACCTTGGCTGGGTGGTTTGGTATGTGAAGCTGTGTGGCATGCTGGGTGTGCCACCTTGGGTTTTTCTTTGCTGTGTTTTCTAAGATTTATTTTTCATTAGCAAGATTCCTGGCACTGTGTATTCTTCTATCCAGCATTTTTTAAGTAGGGAACAGTGTAGTTTGTATGGCTCTTGTAGCCTGGCTTGTTGTGGTCTGGCTCTGGTTGCCATTGTCCTGCTGCTGGCTCTTTGTGAGGAGAGATCCCCATGCCGATGTTCTCACTAGTGGTTGTCCATGAAAGTCACAGGGGATGAATCATAGAATCCTAGAATGGCAGGTTGGAAGGGACCTCAAGGATCATCTGGTCCAACCTCTCTAGGTACTACTCTAGTTGATATGAGGTGGCTCAGCACCCTGTCCAGCTGAGACTTCAAACTGTCCAATGTGGGGGAATCCACCACTTCCCTTGGGAGACTATTCCAATGTTTGACTGTCCTCATGGGGAAAAATTTACCTCAGGAGCAACTTGTGCCCATGACCCCTTGTCTTTCCCATGTGACTCCTTGTAAACAGGGAGTCTCCATCTTCTTGGCAGCCACGCTTGAAGTACTGGGACATGGTAATAAGGTCTCCCCGAAGCCTTCTCTTCTCAAGGCTGAACACAACCAGTTTTCTCAGCCTCTCCTCATATGGCAGGTCCTCCAGTTCTCTGATCATCCCTGTGGCCCTTCTCTGGACCCTCTCCAGCCTGTCCCATCCTTTTTGTAGAGCAGGGACCAGGACTGAACACCATACTCCAAGTGTGGTCTGACAAGCACCAAGTGGGATGATGACTTCTTGATCTCTGCTGGTGATGCTCCTGTTGGTTTCTGTGCTGCTGCAGCACACTGTTCACTCCTGTTGAGCCTGTTGTCCACCAACACCCTCAGGTCCTTTCCACAGGGCTGCTCCCCAACCAGGTGGATCCCAGTCTGAACTGCACTCGTGGGTTATGAATGTAAGAGCTACCTGTATTGACGCAGTACAAGCTGGAATAGCAATAAGGGTTATTTTTCAAAAAACCCCAGCAGTTCTCCAGACAGTTGGGAGAAACCTGAGGAAGTAAGCAGTGGTGCCTCGTTATTAGAATTTAGAAACAGACTGTTGCCAGACTCAAAATATAGTTAAAATGTCATCAGTTAAATAATAAAAAGCTCTTTCCTTCCTTAGACTGAAGAGCTATTATGCTGCAACTCAATCCACCATATTTTGGTGGCATGATAGTCCCTTGGAAATGGAGAAGTTTATAACTAAGGGACTGACCCAAACTTCTCTCGTGTACAACTCCGAAGTCTGGTGTGCTGTTTTGTTCAAATGGTTTAAAACATAACAGTTGCTATTTTGAACCATAGTCCATATGATTTCTCTTTTCATTAAGTGATAATCACAACCATGTCTGCTGTCTGCATGCGAGAAGAACTTCAGGCATGTTTTCCATTTCACAATCTGACAAAACCTTCAACACTTAACGGGGGGGGGGGGGGGGAAGGCATTTTATACTGAAAATAATGGTTTTAAAAAAAAACTGAGCTGCATTTCTTTGTATGTCAAATGTGTCTCCAGTTCTCGTATGTCAAACAGCCATTTATCTTAAGGATGTTGAGGTGCTTATGGATGATTTATTGATGGATTCATTCTTTGCTGGATTTCTTCAGTGTTTGTAAGTGAAGGACACTTACCCTGGATGGTTTGATTATGCTGGGATCCTGTTGAGTTTGTGTTTTTAAAGCATGCTGGTAGATCAAATGTGATTTTATCCTCTTTGTAGATATACCTGGTAATGGCCAAAATTTAAGAAGACAGAACTCCTGCAACTTTTAAAACTTTATCATTTTTAACCTGAAGGAATAGCACAACTGTTTTGTCAAAGGAGTATGGAATAGCTCCAAAAATGTTCTGACTTGCACATGAAAAAAAAAAAAACCCAAACCAAACCTGGAAGCATTCTCACTATTGCCACTCCACATCCAGCAGCTTATGGGGACAGGGATATCGTCGTGTACTGTGTCACATCATGTTTTGAAGACTGTGGGGACAGTATAGGAAGGGGACAGCTGGCCAGCTACTGCAGTGTGGGCATAATTCTGGTGTCTGTAACTGAGAGAGAAAGTGCAGCTTAGTCATGCTCAGAGCGCCTGTGGGAGACGAGCAACAGCGCTTGCAGTTTTCTTAAGAATTATTATAACAAATACACAACACACACGCTCGTGAAGAATTAAAAAGACATTTGCAGAGGCTGCGATGAGTGTGACTACCCCTCCAGTCAGATTTTGGCAGTGTTTATTTCAAGGAAGTGATGGCAAGATTGCTGATAGTACAGAGGGGGTTGTCTTGAGTCAAAAGTAAGGGAGAAACGTAGCTCCTTGCACATTCCATTCCTCGGGGTGCAGCTTTTGAAGGTGTATGGGTGGGCACCAGGAATGCACGCTGCAGTCACAGCCCTCCTGTATCCAGCACCCAAGAAACCCTTGGTGATGTTCAGGAGGACCCAATGCTTTTATGCATGTTGCTCTTTCCGTGTGATGTTGGTTTAATGATTGAGATTTGGGTAGCAAAAGACGTGGGGTGCTGGTCTTGACGTTTTGTTTTGTTCCTTTCCTTGCAGAATTCCATCCGGCACAACTTGTCACTCCACAGCCGATTCGTCAGGGTGCAGAATGAAGGCACAGGGAAAAGCTCTTGGTGGATGATCAATCCAGATGGTGGAAAAGGCGGCAAAGCGCCCCGGAGACGCGCTGTGTCAATGGACAACAGCAACAAGTACACCAAGAGCAGAGGGCGAGCGGCTAAGAAGAAGGCAGCCCTGCAGACTGCCCAGGAGACAAGCGAGGACAGCCCTTCTCAGCTCTCCAAGTGGCCGGGCAGTCCCACCTCCCGCAGCAGCGACGAGCTGGACGCATGGACGGACTTCCGCTCCCGTACCAATTCAAACGCCAGTACGATCAGTGGCCGCTTGTCGCCCATCTTGGCGAGCACCGAACTAGATGATGTTCAAGATGATGACGCTCCACTTTCTCCCATGCTGTACAGTAGTCCATCGAGCTTGTCCCCATCAGTAAACAAACCCTGTACTGTGGAGTTGCCTAGGTTGACTGATATGGCTGGGACAATGAATTTGAACGATGGACTGACAGATAACCTCATGGATGATCTCTTAGACAATATAACACTCCCTCCCTCCCAGCAGTCACCCACAGGAGGGATAATGCAGAGAAGCTCCAGTTTTCCGTATGGTTCCAAAGGTTCAGGGCTGGGTTCCCCGTCAAGTAGTTTCAACAACGCTGTGTTTGGGCCGTCGTCCCTGAACTCCCTCCGCCAGTCGCCCATGCAGACCATTCAGGAGAACAAGCCAACCACCTTCTCTTCCATTTCTCATTACAACAACCAGACGCTGCAGGATCTCCTCGCCTCAGATGCACTTAGTCACAGCGATGTCATGATGACACAGTCTGACCCACTCATGTCACAAGCCAGCACAGCTGTGTCCGCCCAGAATTCCCGCAGGAATATAATGCTCCGCAACGACCCCATGATGTCCTTTGCTGCGCAGTCCAGCCAGGGCGGTCTGGTCAATCAGAGCCTGCCTCATCACCAGCACCAGTCCCACAGCTCCTCTCTTAGTGGCAGCCGTGCCTTGTCCAGTTCCATCAGTAACATAGGCTTGAGTGACACAAACAGCTTGGGATCCACCAAACATCAGCAGTCACCTGTCAATCAGTCTATGCAAACACTTTCTGACCCGCTCTCAGGCTCCTCTTTGTACTCTTCTAGCGTGAACCTCCCGGTCATGGGACACGAGAAATTCCCAAGTGACTTGGACCTGGATATTTTCAATGGGAGCCTGGAGTGTGACATGGAGTCCATTATCCGCAGTGAACTCATGGATGCAGATGGGCTGGATTTTAACTTTGATTCCCTCATCTCAGCTCAGAACGTTGTCAGTCTGAATGTGGGGAACTTCACTGGTGCTAAACAGGCTTCATCACAGAGTTGGGTACCAGGCTGAAGGATCTTTGAGAACAGGGAAAATGGGCAAACAGGTCAGTGCCCCGTAGATGTGGTAAAATACTTGGTTCCTTAGTTTTATTGGAGTTCACACCAAACACTTACAAGTTGGTGCACCCTCATAACATTATTTTGGCTTGTGATGGCTCGTTGTGTGCTGATATGCGACAGGAGCAACCAAGAAACATGGGGAGGTGCGGAGGGAAAGGAGGCGAAGCTATAAAAGCTGTTTGGCTCCAACACTGTCAGCACACACGTGATGCTCTGCGTCCTTCTTAATTTAGGCCTGAGAAATGCTAATGACAAATCAGGCAAACCAAGACGGCATATTTGTGGGCTTTAGGAATCGCAGAGCTCTCCGACATGTCTTCTTTGAAGTCGCAGCAGATGAATTCTTCTCCGCAGCCGACGCCGCACGTAGCCGAGCTGTGTTCCACAGGGATGGGGCAAGGGGCTTTGCAGGCAGTGGAGCAACAGTGCTGCAGGGGAGGAGGGAGAACATCTTGGCAAGGCCAGTGCACGCACTGGGGATCGGCTGTGTGGGTCAGATCTGGAGTGGATTAGAGTTATATTGCTGCTGTGGTAGAGCAGCACTAGTGACGTTGTTTGGGGGTTTTTTTAAGTTGTATTTCTTGGCCCAAAAAAATGTAGCGAATGGAGGAATGATATATTGAAATGGCAAAGGTGGGATCCTGGTCCTAGGGATGTCCTGGGTTTAATCTTTTAAATACGAAAAAATTGTTGTTCCCCCCACAGGACTGGGGTGGGTATCATTTTCTTCTGGACTCCCCCAAGAGAATATCCGTAGGTTTGGGTACTGACATCGGTGCTTTTCAAATGTTAGCCTTTTCAGATTAATTTTTTCCAGATTGATGTGGTTTTTCCATTGCTTCTTTTCCACAGCTGAGGGCATTTGAACTTGTAAACATTGTTTCTGTCATCCTTTTGTGATTCTGCAGGCTCCTGCCCGTTCCTCTGCCTGCTCACACGTACATATTCACTGACTCATAGGGTAGGTGCCACACAAAGTGCCTTCTCGCCGTTGTTTATTTATTAGTGTAAGGTAGTAGATTTCAAAATATAGTAGGATAAAAGGTTAGCTATAAATTATTGAAAGCGTTCTATTAACTTCACAGTAGTGTGTAGAGTATCCTAGTGGTGAGGTTCAACGAGGCATTCATTCGGTTTGGAGCTTACTTCCAACTTCCTTATTTTCTGGATGAAGGATGGAAAGATGGAGTCAGTGTTGTTTGACTTTACGGTGCATAATGTGTCCCTTTCGTCTCTAATTGAGTATTCATTCTCTGTTTCACAGTTGGATATTCAAGAGGAAGCTTTGCAGTAGGTGAGCAGCAGTGGTGAACCTCCTGAATGTCTTCCTGTGTGTTTGGAGTACCACAGGAGACATGATCTGCTGTCTGTGAGGGAGAGCAGGACTGCACAGGAGTCTTCCTTTAGTCGTTCTGCAAAGCTGCCTTGCTCCTGTGGGGTGGTTGGTTTGCACAGTCCTTTCTCTGTCAGTGGGAGGATTTCCTCAGGTTCTTTCACATCTTCTTGCTCAGTTCTTTCACATCTTCTTGCTCAGAGCTGCAGTACACAGTCAGGAGACAGGCTGTGGAGGTGGGCTGTAGAGGACATTGTGTCCTGCTGGCCCTGCACGGGACGGCAGCTTGGCAAGGCACAGCTGAATACCACTTCAGTTCCAGTGCTGGAGGACTTAAGAAAGGAAAAGGAAGAAACAGAGAATTGACCTTTGAACCAGGAAGCCAAAACCTGAAAAAGCTCATGCTTGCTGATCCGCTCCCTCTTTCTCCAGGTGCATGAGTTGTTTGGATCTAGAAACTGCTTTTTTTGCATGAGGTGGAAAAAAAAAAGGCTGTAGGAACTTTATCGCGTGCAAAACATCCAACAGTTCCATCTGCCAAATGGGGCCTAAAAAATAGATGTTATTGACAGCTTTGCTTGACACAGGCAAATAGGGCAGCCTCCTGCTTTCGTGCCTTCGTTTGCTGTGTGTAGGTAGAAGATGCCTGCAGGGAGACCTCCCTGGGCAGTGTGGAGGAGGCACACCACAGCACCTCCTCAGCCATGCTTGCTGCTGCCTCTTTGCCCCGGCCTGTGCCACTCACGGGCAGCCTGGCTGCCCTGATCTCTTTCAGGCTGCTCCCTCTGAATAAAGGAACTGACACATCTGTGTGAGCAGAGTCTCATTGCAGAGGACAGATTTATTAACGAGACAGCTCTCCTCGGCAGATTACTGTCCAGTCATCTGTGGAAGGCTCTTTCCCTCTCTCTGACAAGTGGACCGGCTGCTGCAGGGTGCCTCCGGTATCAGGTGCAATGGTAGATGACTTCTGCTGAGCTGGTTCATCACACACCCTTCCTGGGCTGTTAAGCAGCACTGTGTGAGATTTGCCTCCCTACGAGCACCTCATATTCTGATAGGGACGCCTCACCTGACAGTCGGATGCAATCGTTCTGAGTTGCTTTCTTGATCACTTCTCTGGCTGTAGCAGTAAGAATTCAGATCTCCTCTCGGTGGTGTTTGTGATCCCCATAATGAATTTTTGCAGGCTTGAGGACTTGGGAGCACGTTCTGCAGAGCAGCCTGGTGCTGGCTCACACTAAAGCTGCTTCACTGGGGCAGCCCGGGTGCATTTTGCAGGCAGAAACAGCTACAAGGGGGGCTTGGCAGGCCTGGGACTGGTGAGTGCTGTGTTTTCTGTGAAAAATAAGAGAAACGTTGAGTCAGTTTAGGGGAGGAAAAGCCAAGTAGGCAGGTATTTAGTTTATGCGTGCTCTAGGTAGAGAGGGGGGTTTACTTTGGAGGAAAATCAACTACAGTTTCTTCATCAGGGAAATGAAAAACCCTGGCAGGAGACGCCACCCTGGCGGGTTTAGGAGCTGTGCATGTTTCTCTGCACATGGGCCTGGGCACAATCCCTGGAGAGAGCCTTGCCCTGTCCCACTGCACTGGGCCTGTGGCCCTGAGGCTGGCCAGGCCCAGCTTTTCATAAGGCCATAATTAAGGCTTATAAGTTAATTTGGGTTTATTTTGGTTTGGTTTGGTTTTTTCTCTTACAAGAAAGGAGAAAATCCATTCTTGCTTTATTCACTCAGCCATAATTTTCTCCTCTTAAGCTGAGGCCTCTGTTCCTCTATGTCTGCCTGCTTCCCAAGAGCACTGGGTACACCCTCCACCCCCTCAGATCATCATCACCTTGGTTTTTCAGCTTTCTTTATCAATAAAGACATCACTATTCCCTTGCCTGTCTCTAGATTACCTTTTATTTTGAAATTAATGGGTCCTCTCTCAGCCTTTGGTTCCCACAACTATGCATATTGCTCCCTGGTACTCCTCAGCAAGTGAGTCCCAAAGGGTTTGGCATTTGCCAACAAGTAATCCCAAACAGACTGGCAGAGGAAGAAGCTATTTGGGACATTTACTGCTGCCTGGAAGGTCAGGAGCTGGTGATAACTTCTGCTTGGGCAAACATTTCCTCCGGCATCAAAAGTAATCCGAGAAGTTTTTTTAACCTTGATTTCAGTGATCCAATTTACAGTGGTGCCATGCAGGCAGTGATGCTGGCAGAGCTTGGGCAGGGGTGGAGGATGGCTCAGCACAAGCAGGGCAGGACCTTCTTCAGTTGGTTTCACCATCTGAAAAATTCATCTAGCTGCATCTTCTGAGAGAGATTTCTGTTCTTTAGCAGAATGCTTCTGGGCTCTGTAACAGCTGTGCTGGAGTCACGTTGACTTGTTAAAATATTACAAGTAAAATACTTCACAGATCAGTTAAAGTCATTCATTTTGCCCTAGCTTCATCTAGGTCCCACACCATCTTGCTGTGGCAGTAGAGTGCACCAGCTACTAATAGTGATGTCACACAGTTTGTCAATTAATATCTCTGATAAAGCAAAATCCTAGGAAATGTTAATGAAATGCCTGTTGGGATTTCAATTGCCTGTATCAGTCTGTACTGCTTGTCAGTTTGTTAATAGGTGTTCAACCTGTTCATGGGTGAAGTTTACACCAAGGATGAATGCACAGGTCTGAGGATGACTTGCTGTTCACTACAATACCATCTTAAAAGTTGAAGTAGATAGTGAAAAGACCTCCATTTGTATGGAGTTACAAATCAGAGACCTCTGGACAATACACCAGGAGGAAAATGATTTTTATTCTTTACCAGAAAGCTTCTTTTCTGCTCATTAAAGCTGAAATGTGGAAACCAACACCAGTGGACCCCTTGCCTGAGGATGCTGACAGCCTCAGGGCCATAGCTGCTCTTCCTGCTCTCTTGTTTTCAAAAATGAGGTCTATGGGGTAGGGCTGGCAGATTTCTTACCCAGAGCCAAGATGGGGCTGGCTGCCTTTAAAAATCTAAAGGAAATTCAGGAGCAGCAAATTCTTCTGCTCCATTTTGAACAGGTTCGTGGTTAAGGCGGTGGCGTGCTTCTAACATTTGTGTGTTGTTTCAACCAGCCCAAGTCTTGAAAGGTGGTTTTGTGACTAGCGGAACATCACGAGTGCCAGGTTTAGTCTTTGAACAAAAATATCTATGTAGAAAACATATTTCATTGGGAACAGGGATCCCATTAACTCCAAGGAGGGCCTGCCCTGAGCAGGCTCCTTGCTCCCTGGGCACACGCCAGCGGCAGGGGAGCAAACTCAGTGCTCGTGGCTGCTGAGGAGGAGGAGAGGGCAAAGCTGGGCAAGCCATCTGCTGGGGCTGTCCCCTTGGTGGTCCCATTGGCCACAGTGTCCCTTGAAGCCCCTCTGCTCTTAGGGGCCAGTCCTGTGCTTGCAGGGATGCTGTGGCTTCTGCTGCTTGAAGGCAGCAGGAGCTGACACACAGACATGATGAATCGCTCACTCCTTGTGGGAGTAGGGCTTTTTGGTTTTGGTGGTTTTTCAATCTGGGTTTATGTTTTGGGGTTTTATTAACCGAGGAAAAAGATCTATAAAAAACAGGATTGCCTCTGCAGGCTTGTGTTGTCAGTGTACAGCAACTGCAGCCAGGACAGTGGTCTGATCCTGTGGTTTGGGTGTTCTTCTGTTGGTGTTTTATATAGATATATTTTTTAGTACCTCATGCTTTGTCATGTGATTCAGCAGCAATAATTAGGCAGAAACTTGCTGTCCCTGCAGATGCCAAGATTACAGGATGACATACTCTCACCAGATGACAGCACAGACTGATATTTTTAGAACAGCCCGCATCAACTGGTCTCCCCAGTGCTTTCCTCCCCGGATCAGCACCACGCAGGTTTTATTACAGAATGAGTCTTCACAAATTGTCTTTGTGAAGACAATGCACATGTGAATGAGCCATAATGATTGTTTAGAGCTGCAGATCAGTGTTGGTCCCCAGACGTGCTGTTGCCTGATAGCTGGGATGGTTACAGGTGGTTTTCCTTTTTTCTTTCCTTCTTTTGAGAGAGGCTTTTTAATAGCCCTCCTAAAAACATATTTGCTTGAAGAAGTGCATAATAAGAGGTCCTTTTTAGAAACACGGCGCCATGCAGCTGAGGAAAGGTTAAGATCTTTTTTCCCAGCAATTCAGCACCCAGCCAAGGTGACAAACTGACAGCCAGAGAGGCTTAAGTCTTGTGTTGATGATAACCAAAGAGCACGGGGATGGCACAGGCAGCAGGAGCACACATGTTTGAGTAGTACCCTGTTTCTCTGCGGGCCGGGGGAGGGAGGATGAAGGAAGGATGCTCAGGCAGTGCCTCCCCAGGCTCCCGGTGCTGCTGGCGCGGATCCTGCAGGACGCTCCCGTCAGCGCTGCCCCTGATCGAGTCCCACACGGTGTGTGTGGACACTGACCCCGTTAAATCAGGTACCTGTGGCTGGGTGGTGGGAACGTGCCGCTCTGGTCCAGTCTACGGGGGCTGTTTAATCAGCTTTTCCACTCAGATTCCCACGCAGGGTGGCAGTTGTTGGAGTCTGGCGGCGCCGACATCTGCCGAGCGCTAACGGGACGGGGAGGTGGCTCAGGCAGCGGAGGCTGCTGTGCAGCCACGGGTGTCTGCTGTCACTCCAGGATAAACAGCCACTTTCCCCAGATGATGCCGTGGAGAATGGCTTGTCTTTACGCACTTCCACAGCCGAGCTGAATAACTTGCCCATTGTTTTTCCCTTGTACTGCTTCTCCTGGCTGTCATGGGTAATTTATTGCATACAAATGTAGAGAAAATCTGGTTTTGAGGAAGGACCTTCCCTCTCTTGCCTTTTCTACCACTTGTAAGTCACAATGGAGGATGTCCTGCCTTATATCAACGTGGTGGAAATCCTTTTGTGTCACCTGTGTGAGCATTATTGGCCTGTCCTTTTCAACTTGCTGCAGAGGAAAATGAGAAGACTCCATAGCAGGGAGGATGTTTTTAAAACAGGCCTGGTACCTGGCAGAGAAAAAGAAACTCTGTGAGCACACTCAGAATAAAGAGTACACAACATGTTTCCATAGTACTATAAACCCATAATTCAGGATGTTTCCAGCCATGCAGGTACCTTTTACTCTAAGAAGCAGCTCTTACTCTTCACATTCAGAAATGCAAGCAGAATCCTTCTCTGGCCTTGCACAGGTGCAGTAGTTATCCATCCTTTTCTAATCCACAGTAGAGGTCTCCTTCCCAGTGCTCCCAAGTGTCTAAAGAAAGCATCATTATTCCAGCCTATCCCCAACAGATGATGTAGGTTGCAAGGCTTTCTGGCCTTCTTCCTCTAGTCCAGCAGCATCCTGTCTAAAAGGTGCTGTGTTGAGCACCAGGCTGATGTCTCCCGGTCAATGGCAGTGTCACCCATATCTGGCAGGATTTATTCTCCATTCCTCAGACCCCTTAACAAAACACAGGGGATAAAATTTACCATAATGTTGTCAAGTAAGAACCCTGGAGACCTTGTAGAGAGATGGTGTCCTGCATCTCAACTGTTCTCTGTTGGCCAAGGCAGAGGATTGAACTTAGCCAGATGTGGTGGTCCTCAACAGCAGCTGGGTATTGGTAGAGCTTGTGCTGGAAAGCCAGCATAGCTGCACACTGACATGTCTGTAGGTGTAAAAACAAGTGTGTCAGGATATGATCTTGTTTGGACAAGAACACGGTGACACACGTAGTGGAATCTGCATGTGCCTGCTCCTCTTGCAAGCAAGTGCAGGATCTTGTGAATTTGGTTGTTCAGTATCAGGTCTTGAAATATTAGGAGAAGCCCAATCTATTTTTTTTCCCGTTCAGTTTGTGAGCATAGGTGAACCAGTCTATCTTTGGGTGTCTCCTTTTCACCTGGAAAAATGGGTAGAAGGGACATCACCCACATTTGAGGGTAAAATGAACCGCCCAGAGGAGTCACAGACTCTCTCTTGCAGGAAATACTCCAGACTCGGCTTGACAGGGCACTGAATAACCTCACCTAAGGCCCTGCCTTCAACAAAAGGTTGGCCCAGATGATGCTGCGTCCTTTCCAGCCTGGACTTTTCTGTGATTCAGTAGGCAAGTATGATGTCAGAGTAACACACATACCAATAGTTGTGGCACCTCCCTACAGTTCTGGGCAAGCCTTTTGTCCCAGGGAGCTGATACAGGGTAGAAGAATTATCTGCTGTCTTCAGGTACATTGACTTCCAAAAGACTTGGTTGTCTGCTATGGTTTGCAGTGTTTCTAGGAGTGGCAGAGCAGCAACAGGAGGAAAAGAGACACTTTTGTGCTCTACGTGCCTGCACAAGTACCAGCACAGCAACTTTTTAGCTCCCATAAGTCTTAGTTCTGTGCCAGCGTTCTTCCTCTTTCCATCCTTCTCCTTCACTCTCTGCCCCTGATTTTGAGCTGGAAAAGATATATTTTAATGAATAGAATAATAGAGAAAAAGTGGAGTTGCAACATGCCTGAGAGTTCAGGCCTTAGAAAGAAAATCTGTTGTTGACAGATCTTTTTTCCCCTTGGGCTTCACACCCTGCCCTCAACAATGTCACTCAGCACAGAGCCATCCTAGTGCAGCCTACACTGAGCCTGGTGTCACTGATGTCACTGGGACATACCTGCTATGGCATTGGGATTCCTAATTTTTATCCTGCTTGAACAAAAAAATCTCCTGTTGCAATTTGGTCATTATAGAAGGATTGGCCACAACAGTTACCTTCCTTATTTGTTTCTAAGAAAGTACTGTGTGTTCTTCTGACTTGAGCTGTGAAAACCTCAGGTGGAATGTTAACTTGGACCCACACTGGTCAAGTCTTGCTTTTTCAGCCTGCTCCCATTTTGGAGTAGAAGCTGTATTGCTGGTGGCAGTGACAAGTCAAGGGACAGAGGCACTAGATGAAATAAACACCTGCCACTAAAGGACACAAGTTTCCTTCAAAATGGTTGCATCTTCAGTCTCCAGTCAATGTAGTTACCTGGATTTCCTGTTCGTGGGGTGTTGTATGGAGTGGGACCCAGGGAAAGCACTTCTTCTACACAGAATTATGTGAGAGAGGGATGAGGAAATGTTGTTGCTTGGGGGGAAATCACAAGCAACAACTCGGCCACAGAGCAAGAGTGGCATTTATAACTGAGCAGCAGCAAGGTAGAGGATGGGAGGGCAGAGGAGAGGACAGAAGAAAGGGGCATCTCATCTCCCACATAATTGCTTGCAAGCTGAAGGACTAAAAAATACAGAAATCTTTGCTTTTGGTTTTATATTCTTCCACCAAATAGGATAAACAGGGTTCAAAATGTCAGTGGGATGTGAAAAAGTGGGAGTTCATCCTCACCCCTCATTTAAAGCTTTTTCTGTTTCTGTTTTAAACTCCTTATTTTTACCAACCCCACGCATATACAGTTGCATGAGGTACAGTTTGATACAATGCTATGGATTCTTCTAATGTCCAGCAGCTGTATCTCATTCCAGCCTTCTGTACCCAGAGGGTCAAAACAGCCATAGAGGAATTGCCTCTACTTTCTGTGTGTGACAGAGCCCAGGTTTCAACTCAGTTGTGAAGACTGCACTTCAGGAAAAAGTCTTCGCTTCCTTCAGAAGAAAGTCTTAAGCAAGTACTAAGAATAGAACGTCTAAGAAACGTTGGGAGAAGATCTTAAAATTCCTCCTTCCTTTCCACTCCCTGATGACTGAAAAGAGGCTTCAGGTTTGGCAGAGGAGCGTTTCAAGGCAGAACTGAATTTTCCAGGGAGTGGCTTAAAAAATACAGGCAGTGGATGTTTACAGTAGTGCCCTTTTTGGAAGTTCCCTCCAGCCTAAGAAACAAGAAACCATGCCACACGTGAGGGGGGGCTCTGTGACTTTGCTGTGGCAAGCCAGCAAATGCTGCTCTAACCCACTAGCCTTGCTAGACTTCACCCTTCTTTTATCCCTCCTTGACCTCTAAAGTTCTAGAAACTTCTTTTTTTCATCACTCCCTGTGCTCACACTTGTGCTGCTCTTATCCCCCAAAACAGGACCCACTAGTCAAGGCCAGGAGAAAGGATAAAGTAGGGACTGGAGTACTTTACCTGGGGAGCTGCATGTTAGAGGACAGCATAGTCCTGGCTCACCAGAGGAGAAACCCCACCTGCCTCTGCAAATTCAGCTTGACACTCCAGAGAATGAGCTTTTCCCACTGCTGTTGGGAATGGGAGAAAACCTCCTGGTGGCTCAGGATGCAACTGGAGATACCTGGGGGCAGGGAGGGAGGAACACTGGGGAGTTGTGGTTGAGGACCACTGATAAATGGAGGCATAACTGGAGTGCTTGCTTCCCTGCCTGATACAGTTTTCATTGCTAGGAAGCAGCAGGCTGCTCACTCAGGGTTAACAGGGGCTTTTTGTGGCCAGACAGAAAGTGAGAGTGTGTGGGTCTGTTACACCCTCTAATGGGGTAATTTGAAGGCAGGCAGGTTAAGACTTTTACCTACTTCTCTTCATTTTCTAATCCATTTGCAAAGTCCGTGTAAACAGAGCTGTGAAAAATGGAGCGTGGTTTGGTTCTGCTATGAGCAAACTTCACCTCAGCTGTGCGTCTGTCTCCTGAACATTGGCACTGTCTGAAGGAGGGGTGTCCTCAGGAAATAAAATGTCAGGCAGTGCCACTTCCACAAATGATGCTCATCATCATCTATCCAGTTTTCTTCTCTTGTCACTTTGTTTCATGGCATGTTTTACGAACATTTTTAATTTTAATATTAAACAAGACTCTGGTACTTCAGCAGGAGTTTTTGTACTCCTTTACTTTTAATGAATAGCTCCATTCACAGTCATCCAGACTTCTTACACGTGCTGAAGTGAAGCCCTTGCCAGGCTGCAGTTCGTGGGACCTGAGCCCTGCCTTTGGATGAGGTTGTGCTTTGGGAAATCACCCGATTCCAGCCCCCTTGGTGCTGAGGCTTTAAGGAGAAGCAGAGAGAAGAACACACACTCGTTTGAGCTGTGTACGAGCCACTAGCCAGGTTTTACTGGGGACTACCAGGCCTGTCAGGGTATCTTCTGCTGACCTTGTTAGTGGCCATCAGGACACACCAACTGGAGTCGTTGCCAGGCAGTCACATTAACCAACGGCTAGCGTTAATTTCCCCTTTGAAAATGAAGAAATCAATATGTTGATCCAGTCAGAAATCCCTTTATTCACAAAACAGTCTACCCCAAACCCCTCCACATAATTAAGGCTAAAGCCAAATTTTGTTTGGGTGAAATGCACACACAATCTGTCTGCTCCCTAAGCTGTGCTGAATGAAGTTCTCCCCTAATGGCAGAGGGAGCAGCTGTCATGCTGTTGCTCTAATAACCATGAGACAAAATGATTAAATTTCCATCAATCATTTAGCATTATCAGAATAGGTCATTTTAATAAAATGTTATCATAGGATCAGTGCCTGGCACCTTAGAAAGGAGAGGGGGAGTGATGGAGTCATCTCGTGACAGCCTTTGGGTGATCCCCCTTGCAAGAGATGCTGGTTCGGGTTAATCCAGCAATCCCCCTAAATCCACCATTTTTCATGAGGGTGCCTGATACCAAGGTCTTTTGAGAGTAAAGACATTCCTGTAGTCAACTCGAATGGCTTTCTGGTTTCAGCAAGTATCCTCTTGTTCTTGCACTGTATAACAAGAAAAAAACATAAAAAATCACCAGTCGTTCATCTCAGGGAAAAGTCCTCAACAGGTTTTAAGTGGTGTGGGGGACTAGGCCCTGGTTTCAGAAGCCATGAAGTTACGTGGCCATCAACACAGGTGGCTGCCAAATGGGCTTTCTGAAGATGTGGGAGGATTTCATGGGAATGTTCAGATACACAAACACACTTTCCAAAACCCTCCTTGTTGCCTTCCTATGTCTTTAAGCCACTGAGTACCTTTAAAAACCTGTCCCCTTGGCCCCTTTGGTTGAATTGTTGCTGTTTTCATTGTTTAACCAATTTACCACGTCTCTTTGAAGTCATCTCTGTGTTGCATCCAAGGTGTCTTTCTGGTGTCTTTCCCTCTGCAGACAAGTGTCATGGCTACAGAATAAGCTGGATCCCAACCCCGTTTTTAAAGCTGGGTGAACCCTGTCTGTTGATGGTGTGTCATCCAAGCAGGAAAATGGAGAACTCCAAAGTCCAAAACAAAATTCTAGGCTCCTTGCTTCTTCTCCTTCAACTGTCCTTCAAGGGTGGTGGTGGATGTCAAATGCTGACAGAAGATTTATCCAGCTTTTTGGTGATGCTGAGAAAGGGTGACCATGAAAAATGGAGAACAGCTGAAGGATCCTTCCATGCTTCACCTGGAAATAGGCTTAACAAATAACCGATGCACGGGGTTTCTGTAAATCAGACTTGGCCCTTGTTCTTCTTTGGAGAGAGGGTTTTTTCTTTCCTGCTTGGGAGCAGCTTTGCCAACCAAGCAGCACACTCAACCCTTGGCAAGTGAGAAGAAGCATTTTCAGGCAGGGTCACGGTGCAACCTTCCTAAAAGTTTGAAGCTTCTGGGTGCAAACAGATCAAAATTGCATGTCAGCGAAAGCTGTTGTTGGGTTGGGAGGTTTGCTTGGTTGCCTTTTTTGATGTTTTTTTTTTCCCTACCTGCAGCAGTCTCACTGTCTTTTCTTCTTTTTCTTCTTCCTCTCCAGGCCCTCAAACTGACATGAGATGCAGAGAGAGAACCCTTTGCCAAATCTGCTGTCAGCAAGTGGACAGTGATACTGTTTACAGCTTACGACCTTTGTGAACCCTGCATTATTTTCCTAACGAAGCAGACTGTTAATAGGCCCCTTACTGGAGTGAAGATCCTCCTTTTTTTTTTTTAATTTTTCCTTTTTTTTTTTTTTTTTTTTTTTTTTTTGGTGCGAATTGAACTCATTCTGAAGTATGCAAAATCTTCCTTTTCTGGGATGGCCAAGCACCTGCTGTGGAGACAATGTTCAGCACCATCCTGTTGAGAACACCCTGTGTAGCCTTTACAGTAGTTACTTGTCGATGAGTATGTGGTGTTTCAATATATTAATGGTTTATGGGATGTTTTAAGTTGGCTTTTCTTTCTGGAGGTTTCCCCCATCTGCCCGCCCTCCCTCCCCTACAACCTCCACTTTGATTTCCTTAGATTTTTGACCATTTTTTGCTTTCTCTCCCTGGGAAATCTGAAGTACTGAAGTGACCATAACCCAACCCTGCTCAGACATCAGGTTTTTCTGAACCGCCGAATTCCAGCGAGGGCCGATGCGCGCAGTCTGTTGGTTGGGTTGTTCCGTTTGTTTCTTTCTTATTCTTCCCTTACATTTAATGGCCACACCCCTGGTTTCCACGAGCGTGCAAACCTCGACTGCAGCACGAGGGAAGCTGGTGAGTTTGCCTCATGGCTGGTGAGGACGGACGGACGGACGGACAGCGGGTGCTGCTGCCCGCACGTGCACTGTGGCAGGAGCCCGTTGGCTGCCCCACCAGAGCAGGTTCCCCTCCTGCCTTGGGTCAGCGGGGCTGCCCCTGCTGCTGCAGCAAGCTGGTGAGGAGTTCTCAGCTGAGCTGCCAGAGGAGCTGAGCACAGCCACCTCTAAAGATGTGTTTGAACAAGGGAAAATGAAAAGCTGGGCATGGGCAGGTGACTTGCAGCGGGAACGCCGGGAGCTGAGGCACAGTCTGTCACAGGGTGTGTTACTGCATCAGTGATCTTTTTTTTTTTTCTTTGGTTTTATTTTGGACATATCCTTGATTATTTTTTTCCTTCTCCTTACGTATAATCCGTCGTGGCCGAAGAAGCAGGAGAGGGAATGGCAAGGTGGCAGTATCATACAAATGGCTTTTCATAGGAGCATAGATTGTAACAGGATAAATGGCACTGAAAGACAAGGCAGTTTTATATATTTTGCTTCTAAGATTTTCTTTTGTACAATGAATAATAATTAATAATAATAATAACAAATAAAAGGTATGGTGCTGTATAGATCCTCTCTATAATCTGGGAAGTTTGATTACTTTTTCTTAGTATATTGTGGGGGGAGGGACATAAAAAAAGAGGGGAAAACACCAGTGGTACATAGGAACTCAGTATGAAGAGGTTCTGAACAGGACAGTGTAAACATCATTCTCCAAAGCGATATATGAAGTGTTTTTTTTTTTCTTTGCATAAAAGCATTATGCATATAAATATATAAATATATTTTATTATGTACAGAAATGGATCATTATGCATGGATGTTAGGAAAACAAACTAGCATTTTAACCCAAAGTCTCAGTGCATGAGTCCCCATGTCCCACGCAATGTGGAGTGACTCCCTCTCGCCACTGCCACCGCACACACACAGTCATGCACACACACACACACACACACACACACACACACACACACACACACACACACGAGCATTTGTGGGCCCTTCCTTGCTCCTTCCTTTCCAGGTGCCTGAGGTGATGTTGGTGAAACGACAGCTCCCAGTGTGATGGAAGTTTTGGGTTTTGTATTGTAGCCCCCACGCTGTTCCCTCGTAAAGATGCCCCCTCTTGGTTCCTCCCTGCAGTTCTGGCTGTGTAGACTCTGTGCACTTGTGGTTCTCATAGCCCCGTAGCATATCGACTCTTCAGGCAGCCAAGGGTTTATCATTTGCCTTTTCAAGAAGCTTCTCTTTTCTTTTTCCACCAAAAGTGGTCTGTTTGTCAGCCTGGGGACTTGTTGATTGTGTTTATTGGAGTCGGTTGAGGCTCATGGCCCATCTCTGTCAGCAGCCTACTTGTGTGGCACAGAGGTCACCTGGTCTAGAGGCCACTTTGCTAATCAGAGTCCAGTTGCAAGCACCTTTGACCAAAATTGGTGGGGAGCTGTCTCACCAGCCACCTCAGAGTGTGTTCCATTAGCTCTCAGCTTCCCAGTACACCCCAAACTGCAAGTGTGCTGTGCTGAAGGATTTCCCTCTGGTGCTCCTTTCCTGAGGCTCCTCCGTGGCTGCTGCCCTGTGGCTGGGCTGGTCCCCCTGCCCCACAGTTTCAGCAGAGCTCACTGAGTGGCTCCCCATGTTGGGGTGCAGCATTTGTCCCTTGCATGGTTGACCCTTCTGGTAAGACCCTAGGTGCCTGCCCAAAGACCAGGTCAGTGACAGCACCAGAAAGGCCTGACTTGATGGTATGGCCAAGGTGGCCAAAAACCTTTTTTTTTTTTTTTTTTAATTTTCTTGGTCTAGATGCAGTTCTTGTCAAAAGGAAGGGAAGGCCCATTAGCTTCAACCAAACAGGGGCAACATCTTCCCCGCTAGGGCAGCACAGCCTCTTGAGTTCAAGGGAGCTTCTGCTCCCTCTGGTAGAAATGAGAGAGAAAAAGATGGTCCACTCTGTTCAGAAAATGGAGAAAAAACGCTTGATTTAGAGACAGCCCATCAATGGCAGGGAAGTTTGGTTTGTTGGTTTGTTTGTTTGTTTTTAAATAAAAGTATTAACAACTTAAAGGCTTCACCTGCCTCCCAGCAACGTCAAGAAAAGTATTCCCATTGGCATGGCTGGGACGCCTTGGGCCCCTGCTTTGGAGAACATCACAGCACTCACTGAAGAGGGCTGGACTTGGCCAACCTCTTCAGTTTGGTTTGGTTTCTGTTGCTCATTTTTTGGGGCCAAAATTTTCAAATGGAAGTGCCTGGTGTCGGGGACTCCAGCGTGGGTGCAGGGGGGGGCTACTCTGCCCTCATCCCTTCTCCAAGGAAGGAGAGGTGCCAGGTCCCCCCAGGTCCTGGGGAAGGCCACCATCCTCTACGCCTGCTGAGGTGCCCAGTGAGCGCCCTCCTCTCCAGAGGTGCTAAATAAATCTCACTGAATTCAAAGAGCCACTTTACTTAGGTGTCAAAATACAAACTTGAACAGCGTATTTTGGGAGCCTACCTTTTGAAAATTTGGCCTTTGAGTCTTTGAACATGCCTAGAAGTTCTCCTTCTGAGACTGTGTAAAACAGAGGTCCAGAAGAACGATGTAGTTACCATTTAAACACTTGGTCTGAACAAAAGGTCTGAAAAGGTGACATTTATGCAGTTCCTAGTCACAGGTTTGGGGCTCGATTTAATGATTTTGTAAAAAAACCTTTCTCTTGAGAATAATCAGGTAGTTGATCACTGCTTAACTCCAGAAATTTTTGTACCATCGCTTCAGAAAGTTACCTGGTAGGTCATTATTTCTCTAAAATGATGTCATTGCTTGGCAATCCATGTCCTATGATTGTTTCTAGTCCACGATACACCTTAGGAACTGCCAACAGATGCAAAGGGGGACCAGACACATTTTGTTACTATGGGTTGGGATAAAAAAAAAACAAACGAAGAGGATTGTGCATTTGGCTTCACATGTTAAACTTTTTTTTTTTAATAAAAAAAAGTTGCATGATTGGGAAAAATAAATAAAATGTATACAGTATCTGTAAAACTGTTTTATCTGTTTTTGTTTCAAGCCATGTAAATTGGAAGAATATTAAATCCACAGCCTTATCGTGCATGGCCGACTTTACATACCGAAGAGCTGAACAGTTTCTACTTTTCATTTGGGCTATCTTGTACTTTCATTTGAAAGCAGACACTCTCATGTTGCAGTCTTACTGAGGATTTTATATTTTGAAGCAAAACAAAAGGAAAAAAATACGTTGCCCTGGAGGAATATACTACCTTACTACACAGAGGTTGGAAGGAAGTTTGTTTTGGAGCAAAACCTGCCCCTTTCCAAACGACGTAGAGACGCAGTGCTTACTCCACTTGGTGTTAGTAGATATTGCCTTGTGTATTCCATTTTAAATTGTAATCTAGTTTGTAAAAGAGATGGTGACGCATGTAAATAAAGCATAATGGATCTCTACATTGCACTTTTGCCTTTGGTCCGTTTGATTTGTGTTGTGGACAGACATCTAAAGGCAGGACCTGGAGAAAGGGTGACTTCCGAGCGGCTGGTGAGGAGGTTTGGGGCTGGGGAGGGGGTCTGAGCCTGCATCTGCTGCAGTCTGTAAGCATGCACTTACGTGGGCCTCTGCACTTCAACCCTACAGCCAAGCCAGAGTTTTGTGGCCAAATGAACCCCAGCAGGATCATTTATTGCTGCTAGAAATCACAAAGTTAACTTGATTTTGGGGGAGAGGGAGGTTGTCCCTTGGGATGGCAGTTGGGGTTGGGAGAGTTTGGATTGTTCAGTCTGGAGAAGAGAAGGCTCCAGGGGGACCTCAGAGCACCTTCCAGGAAAGCTGGGGAGGGGCTTTGGACAAGGGCTTGTAGTGAGAGGACAAGGGCCAATGGATTAAAACTGGAGGAGGGGAGATTGAGGTGAGACATGAGGAAGAAATTCTGGAGTGTGAGGGTGGTGAGACACTGGGCCAGGTTGCCCAGGGAAGCTGTGGAAGCCCCATCCCTGGAAGTGTTGAAGGGCAGGTTGGATGGGGCTCTGAGCAACCTGGTCTAGTGGGAGGTGTCCCTGCCCATGCAGGGAGGCTGGAACTAGATGATCTTGAAGGTCCCTTGCAGCCCATTCTGTGATTCTGGTTCTATGGTGACTGCACCCTGCAGCTGCAGCCCAGCTCGCCCCTCCTGGGAGACAACCAGCCCAGCTGCAAATCAGTCAGAAGAGCTACACCCCCCGTGGGCTTGGCTGGATTTCAAACTGTCTTTGAAAAATGCCTGGAGTGCTTGAAACCACCCGCTGGGGATTTGGGATAAGAAAACCAGGATCCTGACTCAGCAGAAAGCTATACCAAGGGCTCAGGCCAAGGCCCAGGGGAGCGTGCTGAGAAACATGAGACATGTCAGCAAAAAACTCTTCTCCCACCCTGCCGTGAAGCCACAGATGTCTATGGTTTTCTGGAGTTGTTTTTCAAGAGCAAATTCTGTCTTCAAGAGGAGCCTTAACACCCAGCAGGGAGGGGTTTCCCATGACTCCAGCAGGGATGACCTCTGTGTTGAACCTGCAAAGCCCATGGGAACATTGCTCTGAAGGCCTGCAGTGTGAAGAGCAGCTTGGGGACAGCCCTTGTTTAACACAGTGAGAGCTGTCCAGGCTTTCTCCTAACTAGAGGTAGCCTGAAATATTACAAGATCCAGTCAGAAAACAGCCTCTGACCAGGTGAACTGTGTGTTCACCTTCCCAGATAGAGAGCACGCTTGTCCTGCAGCAATGACAGCTCCTTCTCAGAAAACAGAGCTGGTTTGCTTGATTTTTCTGAAGGCTCCTCCAGCAGTGCCCTGGCAGGGAAGGACCTGTGTCCTCCACCTCATTGGCATTGTCCCACTGGTATTTTGGGTAAATGACGTGAGTGTTTTGCCTGGTGGAAGGGCCTCAGCCTTGACCTGAATTTCAGCAGAGGCAGCAGGAGCAGCAATGATCTGATCAGATCCTCTGTGAGTTTTGTGCTGAGCCTCCTTGGCCATGTTTTGCAAAGCCTTAGCTGTGACCTTCAGTTCACCCAGCCTTGGAAGAGATCATTCTTATCTTTCAGAGTACTTTCAAAATACGTCCAAACATTTTAAACTTCTCCAAGTTGTCCCAGAAGACAAAAGGCTTCTCGAGCTGCTGCCGAGACTGGTGAGGCAACCCAGAGCTATTCTGGGAGCTCCTCACCACATATGCTGAGTTGCAAGTTTGACCAGACCAGGGAAAACAGTGTTTTACAGCGCTTGTTTGGCTACCTCTGCCAAGGAAGTTAGGGGTGCTTTCAAGCCAGTTGAGATAAGCAAATCTGGGAGGCTACCTCTTCTTCTGGTGGAGTCATCATGACTGGTATCTCCCTGTTCAAAAGGAGGACTTCTTGGATGAAGCAGAGCCCAAGCCAGATGGAGCAGATAAGGCCCTTGCTGGCACACGGATTCATCCACTGCCAGCGACTCCTGCCACATCTCATCCTTCTCTGTCTGCCCAACCCAGCCCACAGAGCTTTTTTTCCCACTGGCTCTGCCTGTGGAATTTTTTTAAATGGAATTACTTTTATCCTGGAAGCACGAAACATCAAAAAAACCCATTAGAGCAACAACAAAAAAATTAAGCTTGATTTTATTTATTTTTTTATTTTTTTACTGTTTAAATCCATATCAAACTTTGGAATTGTCTGACAAAATTCAGAAACTCCATTTTGGATTTTTTTTTTTTTAATGTAGTGCTTGGATTTTTGTTTCACACTAATGACACCAGTAGTTTTGCACATGCCACAACATTTACTTATTCGAATGAAGTGTCTCCTGCTTTTATTGTTTGATCCTTTGATGATCATACCAAGGAATTGATTTAATCTGTGGCAAACAAGATAAAATGTCTGGATTCAGGAGGAACAATGGGGGGGAATCAGTAAAAATATGTGACGTCTCATACAAATCTTTTTAACTTCCAAGTCCAACACAATCCTGATCAGGATTGACAGTTGGGGTTGTTCAGCCTGGAGAAGAGAAGGCTCCAGGGAGACCTCAGAGCACCTTCCAGTGCCTGAAGGGGCTCCAGGAAAGCTGGGGAGGGGCTTTGGACAAGGGCTTGTAGTGAGAGGACAAGGGGGAATGGATTAAAACTGGAGGAGGGGAGATTGAGGTGAGACATGAGGAAGAAATTCTTCCCCATGAGGGCAGTGAGGCACTGGCACAGGTTGCCCAGGGAGGTTGTGGCTGCCCCCTCCCTGGAGGTGTTCAAGGCCAGGTTGTTTGAGGCTTGTGCAGCCTGGTCTGGTGGGAGGTGTCCCTGCTCATAGCAGGGAGGTTGGAACCTGATGATCTTGAAGGTCCCTTCCAACCCAAACCACTCTGTGATTCTATGATTCCCCACCTGCTTTCACTCTTTTCAGGTGATACCGTGAAACGTTGGTTTTGCCAGTGTCTCACCACCCTCACACTAAAGAATTTCTTCCTCATGTCTCACCTCAATCTTCCCTTCTCGTTCCTACTTCTTCTCTTCCTCTTACTTCATTGTTAGATGTTAAGCTTCTCATCTGGAATATCCACTACTCCAAAATTAGCCATACTTGGGTCTGTTTAGTCTGGGGAAGACTGAGGGGGATCTTATCGATGCCTATGGAGGAAAACTCTGGCATTAACATGGCCACCTTGGAGGTTCTTCCTGGGGAGTGGCAGAGGATGCTGCTCCTGACACCTTCCCATCCAGGAGGCTGAGGTCCAGCCTTTCCAAGCCCCTGCTGTGAACAACAGGCCTGGTGTCTGGGCAGCCTTTCAGGTCTCAGTTGTCGTTTCAGTAGAAAATTCATGCTTCACCAGCACTTTATTTTACATCTCTATAGGTTCCTCTTACTTTAGGCTATCCAGGCTTGTACACCATCAACTAGTCCACAGATGAATGTCCTGGAGAAAAGCCAGTGCTTAGAAACCAATTCATAAAATATATAAAATAATAAAAAAAACCTTAGTCCTTTTACTCATTAAATGAAGCCCATTGTCATTCCCACTTCTCTTGAGAGTCATCCTTGCAATATGAAACTGCCTTACCCACCTCAGGGTGCATCTGTTAAACAAAATTTATGGGAAGGCTGTCTCATTTATCCAGAGGTTTTTGCTATGCACTGTCACTCAGCCTAGCAGACTCGGGTGGAAAAGACACAATTTAAGTCAAAACCTCTACTGTGCCTAAGCAGTTCTAAAATTATAGTGGCTTTCAGAGCTAGGAGAGATCAAAGTCTCTTCCTGGGGAAGGCAGCTACCTTCAGGTGTCTGCTCTGAAGCTTCTGCCTGTAGGACTGCAGCTAGAAGGAGAAGGTAGCACAGGGGAAGGCAGGTGTGGAGGTACAGGGGCTCTTCACTTCGCAGTCAAGTTATGTTTGCTCTGCAGTCATAGAATCACAGAATCATAGAATGTGTGGGGTTGGAAGGGACCTTTAAAGGTCATCTAGTCCAGCCCCCCTGCAGTGCACAGGGACCTTTTTAACTAGATCAGGTTGCTCAGAGCCTCCTCAAGCCTGACCTTAAATGTCTCCAGGGATGGGGCCTCCACCACCTCTCTGGGCAACCTGTGCCAGTGCTTCACCACCTCATGGTAAACAACTTCTTCCTGATACCCAATCTGAATCTCCCTTCCTCCAGTTTTAATCCATTGCCCCTTGTCCTCTCACTACAAGCCCTTGTCCAAAGCCCCTCCCCAGCTTTCCTGGAGCACCTTCAGGCACTGGAAGGTGCTCTGAGGTCTCCCTGGAGCCTTTTCTTCTCCAGCCTGAACAATCCCAGCTCTCTCAGCCTGTCTTCTTAAGTCTCAGTGACACGGGCTACCTTGTTGTCACCAAAGGACCAGTGCAAACCAGTTACCACAGAGAAGAGCAGGTCTGTGGGAAGATAGCCTGGAGTAGCTAATGCAGGTAAACATAAAACCTTGCTTCCCTTTCTCCATCTTGACTAAAACTAGCACTTCAGGGTGAACCCATTTCACTCTGTTTTTCACTAGAGAACATTAAGGTGACAAGCCATCTGCAGAAAATGCCCTGAATTGCTGGGTCTTGGAGGACTTAGCTGAGACGCTATTTTCCATTTCCAGCCTCTTAAAGCTCCTGCATGAGTATCTTTGCTTTTCCACAATCTCTTCACCTTACCTCGCCAAAGCTTTGTTCTCTTCTCTGGAAGGGCCCTTAGGGATGGTGACATGATGTTGCTGTTAGTGGGAGCCTCTCTCAGCCTGGGTCTCCCTCACAAAAGTGTGAGGAGCAGGGGCCTGGCTGCCCCCTGACTGGCCTCACGGACTGGGCCTCCGAGTGGGCTTCTCTGTGTGTGTGCAGAGAAGCTGCAAGAGATGGGAGCATACAGGAATGACAAATATGTGAAAAGAGCTCCATAAAATGCTACCCTGTAAGTGATGCACTGCCATGGTGGCACCTGAACCATTCCTCCATGCCCTTCTGAGGGCTGGAGAAGCTCTGCTCTGGAGACAGGCTGAGAGAGTTGGGGCTGCTCAGCCTGGAGAAGAGAAGGCTCCAGGGAGACCTCAGAGCACCTTCCAGTGCCTGAAGGGGCTCCAGGAAAGCTGGGGAGGGGCTTTGGACAAGGGCTTGTAGTGAGAGGACAAGGGGGAATGGATTAAAACTGGAGGAGGGGAGATTGAGGTGAGACATGAGGAAGAAATTCTGGAGTGTGAGGGTGGTGAGACACTGGGCCAGGTTGGCCAGGGAAGCTGTGGAAGCCCCATCCCTGGAAGTGTTGAAGGGCAGGTTGGATGGGGCTCTGAGCAACCTGGTCTAGTGGGAGGTGTCCCTGCCCATGCAGGGGGCTTGGAACTAGATGATCTTGAAGGTCCCTTCCAACCCAAACCATTCTATGAATGGGGGAAAAAAAAGAATGCCTTGCTCTAGTATCTGTCTTTCTTCGTGGTCTGCTGAGTCTTTCTGTGAGAAATGGACATTGTGAAGTAGCTTCACACAGCCCAGATGCAGCCTGCACCAACCATCTACAGGGTTGGCCATGGTGCCTGCCCTCTGGCAGTGCTGGCACTTGTGACCTGTGACACTGCCCTGGGCTGTAATCTGCAAAATAAAATTGACAAGCTCTGATTCTCTCAACTTCACCAAGACAAGAATCCTCCAGACTTTTCCTCCTGAAGGTTAACAGAATGGGAACACTTTATGCTGATCACCTCATCCCGAAGCTAACAAAAGGCCTCTCTGTTTCTTTTCCACTCTAATTGACAGTCCTCTGTAGACGCATGTTCAGCATTTCAAGACTCACTTAAAGGTCAAATTTATCATACAGGCAGATTGGATGAGCTCATAGTTGAGGAAAGACCATCTAAAGGTGACTTGTCTAACATATCTGTACACACACAGAGCCCACACACATTTCTTTCTGCTCTACCCTTGCCTCAGACATCGCCTGTGTGCCAAGAGCCTCAGGACAAAGCTGTACCAGAAACATCACAGGTGGGTTGAATTTGGCACCTGGAATAGAAGATTCCAGGTACATAGACCCATACAATAAGGGTCTGAAGAGGGAAAATGTATTTAGAAATGGATAGAGCAGAATTTCATTCTTCTGACCCCTCTTACCTGAAAATTAATTAGGCCAAACTGCTGAAGCACCTTGTTTGCATTTAAGCAGTTTACTCCCAAATCTTGCGTATCCAAGCAGGGGTCTGTGCCACACCAGAGAGAGAATACAGAGCCCTGCACCTCACTGCACACGTCTGTGCTCAGCACAGGCACTAACAGCACCCGAAACAAGCCCTGGGGACCCTGGTACCCTACGTGGGACAGTCATGAGTGAACGATGAGGGCCTTTATCCCCCGCACTGGGCAGGTGCTGAGCCCTCCTCAGAGCGCAGCTCCCGGTGCAAACACCTCACATGCTCGGCTTCTTCACACGAAATTAATGCATGAAACTCACAATATGAGAAAGCTGCAGTCGTGGCTGAATGTGTGAACTGAGTAGGGGAGGTGGATAACTTCTCCCAGTTGAAATCAGTGTCATCTGTGGCGTGCCCTCCGCTCGCTTTGGTAGGCCATTACGGGATGCCCTACCAATGAAATGGTGATCAGCTAGATGTCCCTTTCCCCTGGGGATTTCTCTGGTTATCCCACAGGCTTTTTGGCCAAGGGTCAGTTTTCAGCCTCTCCCCTCCTTCTCCTGGCAAGAATCACAGGTGATGCCCACAGAAGAAAAAGAAATCACCAGACACTTCAACAACTCTCAGCTCTTGCGTGTGTGTTTCCAAAGCAGGACCTTCATGCTATCTTCCCTCCCATGTGTCCCATCCTCCTCCTGTGAGCCTAATCTCATGCCACACTTGTCCCCTAGTCCCCACGCCACCCGCCCCACCCAGCCTTGACTGGAAGCCCACGGCCATGGGGCCCTGGAACCCCAAAAGCTGGGTGTCAGCCAGCAGCTGGAGGACATGTGCCCTGCAACCTGAGCAAGGCTGTCTCTGTTTAGTGGTTGGGGCAAACCAAAACACAGATACCAGAACTGCTCTCTGCTACTCCCCTCCACTCTCCCAGGAGAAGGGGAATAAGGAAGGCAGGGGGAGAAGGAAAAACAGTCCGTTCCCCACAGGCTGGAAGTTAAAACTAGAACAGGTTTACTGGAACTGGGATGGGATAGTGACATGTGGGATAATAATGCAAAATATGCTCATACATACAAAACCCGGTTGCAATGGCCGACTGTCTGAAAGTCCCTCAAGACAGACCCAACTTGGGAAAAGGGGCCAGGGCTCTTCCCAGCAACTGATGGAGTTGGATCCTGTAGAGCACATGGCAAGCTGAAGACTGAGAGCACAAGCCTCTCTCCAAGATGTCACCCCGGTGAGCAAAGGGAGGCAGGAAGGAGAAAGGGCCAGACTTTTCTGCTCTCCTGGCTTTTATAGGCAGGAGATGGGAGGGAATACTGACCCCTCTCTGTTCTGCCCCCTGGATCCCTCGGGGTCTTAACTGACGTCCTCTCTCCTAAGTCCTCGTATTGATACCACAGAATTATCCTGTGCCCCTTCAAACTGTAACACTCATGCAGAACGAGGAGTGCCACCCTGTGCCACCACGAGGTCCTGGGAGGGGAAATGAAGCCGATGAAATTCAGTGGATAAAGGCACACAGCACCGTGCTAAGGGAGGAGGGATCAGCTGCACGTGAGCCGAGTGGGGCTCAAACAGCAGCACTGGAAAAAAAGGTGCTGTGGGCACTAATGAGCTAGGAACTGTCCAAGCTCCTGCTCCTGGGGCACTGGGACAGTCCTGGATGCTGGAGCCAGCCTGAAGAAGGGCAAGAATGACAAGCAGAGTCAGCAAGAATGGGGATCTATGGGAGAAGGCCCGTTTTATTTGTTAGAACAGGTTGGGAAGGGACACAAACTACCCTTTGCATGAAGATTACTGAAAAAAAAAAAAATCCCTTCCTGCCCACTAAAGAGAGGGCATAGTTGTGTCTCATCTGCAGCAAAGGTAGGTTATGGGCTCTGTGCTTAGCTACGAGGGGGTTGCACCACCATAGAGGGTAATCAACACATTTCCTAGAGGTGTGGACTTTTCTTCTTTAAGGATGCTTTTGGGAGCAAAAGGTTTGCTTGGATTTGCATTGACCTTGTCTCAGAGCAGGAAGATGATCTCCTGAGGTGCCTTCTAACCTCATGCTGCCATGACTGGCCTTAAAGAGTTAAAACAGCTTTCAAAACAAAACAAAACAAAGCACAGAGGCTTCTGCCCTTTCCCAATTAAAACAGCTTTCAAAACAAAACAAAACAAAGCACAGAGGCTTCTGCCCTTTCCCAAGGCACAGGTCTCTATGTACAGCAGCAAGTTGTCTTTTCCCCTGGTTTGAGTGTAACAGGTATTGGGTAACGTTCCAATGTGTTGACATGTGAGCCAGGCTGTGCCCCAGACCCCAGAGAGGTATTGATGTAGCACCCTCACTAAGGGAAAAATTGTCTCCCATAAAGAACTATTCACCTGGTAAAGGAGACAGGACTGCACCAGGACAAGCCTGGGCAAGCCTTAGACCAAGGCTGCTGCTAAGCCCTGGATGGGACTCTTGCAGCTGCCTGGATAGCTATCTGATTGGCTGGAACTATATGTAAATGAACGGATTCAAAAGATGCGCCAAATCAGAAGGCTCCTAGGGGCTCTAAAGAGACCGCTCGCGGGAGCGATCGCTCTCTTTTCGCCGCTGGACCTGCCTGCTGCCCTGCTGCCGCCCTGCCGCCGCACCCGCCTACCTGCACCCGTCTGTGCCGAGGAGAGACGCCCGCAGCCTGCCGTCTGCCGCGAGCCGCTTTGCTCTAGCGCAGCCCGCAGTCTTAAAGCCGCCGCTACAGCTGCCGTGAAGCCTACAGCCTGCCGCCGCACCCAGAGCCGCTGCTGCCTTTGCTGTAAAGCCGCAGACCGCCACGTGGAAGCCGCCATCTTGAAGCCACAGACCGCCACGTGGAAGCCGCCATCTTAAAGCTACAGACCGCCACGTGGAAGCCGCCATCTTGAAGCCGCAGACCGCCACGTGGAAGCCGCCATCTTGAAGCCACAGACCGCCACGTGGAAGCCGCCATCTTAAAGCTACAGACCGCCACGTGGAAGCCGCCATCTTGAAGCCGCAGACCGCCACGTGGAAGCCGCCATCTTGAAGCCACAGACCGCCACGTGGAAGCCGCCATCTTAAAGCTACAGACCGCCTTGTGCAGCTTGTCGAGACTGTAAGATTTAATAATATTTCTTTTTTCTGTCATTAATCGTAATCTTTCCCTGGGGTAAACCCACAAACGGCCCTCACTTCCACGCACAACGTTGACCCTATTGAGAGGGAAACCGCGTTGCGCTATACCAGCCCCTCTATCATAAGTTTTCTTTCTTCAATCTAAACTCCCACACACATACTCATACACACCCCTTGCATCCCACCTTCTAAATTTACCTCCTACACATTTGTAACTCCATTCAAACAGTTAAAACATATAAAATATAACTCTGTGTCTGATCTTCATTACGTGTGGACGTGTGTGCTCTCATATTTAGGGCTTCTGGTATATCATACATTGGCGTCATCGCCATCCCCAAAATCAGGGGCGATTCCTAAATATATAAGGGCTAACCGCTCGAGCCCATCCGAGTCCAAGTCACCGCTTGGACTGGGACAACCTGCTACAAGTGTGGTGTTTGGATTCCTTCTGCTCTCTAGCATCCCCCTTTGCCCCTGGAGAAGCTACATGTTGTCTCCATTCATTCTCCAGGCACATCTCACTGAAAACAGAAGTTGCTCTCTCCTGTTCCTGGTGAGACTTGAAGCTCTGAGAAGATGCCCTGCCCCGCAGCTTTCCTTTTTGTGATGAAAACCAGTGCAGAAAGTGCTCCTCTTGGGGCACCACGTGCTCCAGCATCTGTCAACCCCTCTCACGGCTGGATGCCTGCAAATCTGAAGGACCAGAAGTAAAAATACAGGTGAAAAGGCAGATGTTCAGGTTTGTTTCAGAGGTGGCCAACTTCTACTGCTGAGGGCACATGTTGGCTGGACCAGAAGAAGATGGAAACAGCAAAGCCCCACTAACTGCGAGCAGCAGGGCTGGCATGGGCAGGGAGGTGGGAGGCATGGCAAGGAGAGGCGCTCTGGGTGAGCACTTGCTTGTGAGAAAAGCCAGGCCCTGAAGAAAGACATGGCCTGAAGCTGTTCATGGTGTCCCCATTGCTGCTGCCAGGCCACCAAGGCTGGTGGCTGAGAAGGCATCCCTCTGGGTCAGGAGGAGCCAGACAGCCAGTCCCAGGAATTGTGGACAAAGCTCAGGCACCCAAGCCAGGGCTGGATGGGCTGTGCCAAGGGACAGCAGGGATGCTCATGGTGGGATCAGTCTCCTCTCCTTCTGGCAAAGAGTGGCTGCTGTCTCCTTGCCCTGCAGTGGGACCAGCAGTAACCCTCTCAACAGGGTCCCAGCACAGTCAGCCAGTGATTTGTCCCAGACTTGGGCTCCCAGACAGAGAAAACAAACCACTGCTTCTCGATGTTTACATTAGCTGTTTATTTTATGGTTCATTTCACAATCCGTTTTTCTTCTCCCATTGCCAGGGATTGATTTATGGAGCTGCAGATGTTATCTGCCTGCCCTGCCCAGAGCATGGGCTTGGAGAAAAACCTGCCAGGGGTCTTTCCTTGCCGTTGCTGCTCTTTTGTCTACAACTGCCCTAACCTATGAGTTAAACTAGAGCAGTTTATTTCCAACAATGATAAATGAGTCTCTTGCTCCCTTGGGCTCACCTTGGCATTAGAGGGGTGAGCGTCTGGGGGTCTCTGAAGAAAACAAGAGCAAACAAGCATGGTGCAAAGGGTTGCCCTGAGCTTCCCTCTGGCTGACACCTCCCCAGAAGGTGCTGAGGACTCTGGACACCCTGTGGGACCACGGACCCTCTGCTCCATCCACTGTGCACCCCAATGGTGAGGTGCTGTACCTGCTGTTGGGCAAGTCCCAATGGGGATGGTCGGTGACCACAGGAGATGTCTGGTCCCTGCTTGCCCTATATCATAAGGGACTGGCAGAGGCTGTTGGGATTAACAAGGATTACCTGCTCCATGGTACATTTACATTTTTATGCCATTATGTCTTAACAGCACTTGGGGAGGTGGTTTAACTGCACTAGTTTAATCAAGGCCTTCCCTCCACAGCTGAATGTGTGAAAAGGATGCACCACATTTTACTGAGAAAATAAGAGCTCTGATCTAAAGATCAGGTGGGAAAGCCCTGAGTAAAGCTTGGCCTTCCTTGTTGGCTGCATTCTTTGGAGAAGAAGAGGATTCACCGCTTCCTCGTGCAGAGCCAGGTGATCCCCATGAATAACTGGACCCAACCTAAGAGCAGAAGGAAGTGTTTTTTAAAAAAATAAAGGTGTGGTGATGACACTATCACACTTCATGTGCGTTGAGTAACCCATGACATGCGTGGTTCCTGAAGAGCCTGCTCCTCAGTCATGGCTGAATCACTCTTCGAAAACAACAATAAAATCCTAGTAAGTTGGGTGGCTAGAGGGAATTGTACATTTTCCCCAGGAAAATTATATTTACCACAAACAAATGTGTATTTTTGAGGACTGAATGCTCATGTGACAGACACAGGGGCTTCTATACGTCCAAGCCCAAAGTTTCAAAAGAAGTTTACTTTCCCAGTTTATCATCACTAATTGCCCTGACAAGGCACTTGTGAGCAGATGGTAAGAAAAAGAACAGTTGTCACATAGAGGGCACTGAGAACCTCTGGTTACCTGAATTAGTATCTAAAGAAGTGTCTCCCCACAAATTTGTTTAGCAATTTACACCTTCCAAATTGCAGTTGTACTAGAGTCACAGAATGGTTTGGGTTGGAAGGGACCTTCAAGATCATCAAGTTTCAACTTCCTTGCTATGAGCAGGGACACCTCCCACCAGACCAGGCTGCACAAGCCTCATCCAACCTGGCCTTGAACACCTCCAGGGAGGGGGCAGCCACAACCTCCTTGGGCAACCTGTGCCAGTGCCTCACTGCCCTCATGGGGAAGAATTTCTTTAAGGTCCCTTCCAACCGAAACCATTCTATGATTCTAAATCTCCCCTCTTCCAGTTTAAAACTAAGTGGTGGGGTTGATGTTAAGAAATGGCTTTCATTTTCAACTTGATGCAAACTAGAGTGTAGAAGAAGGAAACTGGCAATACATGTTTTTTGAGCTCTAGTTTACTGGTACAAATTTAGCCCTTTCCTGCACTGGTAAAAGTTCTTAAAGGCAATATGAAAATACCTGCTTTCCTACCAAAAGTCTATGTACTTTAATTTAACAGGGGAATGATTCTTAACTGCAATAAATCTGCAGGCACTGGAGAACGAAGTTGGAAACAGAGACATTAAATGGTCAGGGAAGTATGAGCTTTTGTGCTCATGGAGATTGAATACTTAAAAGGAAGATGTCCTATGTTTCAGTATTTTATGTGTCAGTAACATATCCAAACAGTACGTTAAATAATGCAGCACTGCAAGTATAAAAATTGACCCTAGATTAGCCAAAATTATGCCTGATAAGCCCCAATAAAACCTAAACCATTTGCATCAGAACAGTGAAATTAGGGGAGAGTTTGGGGGTTTCTTTTCCTCTAATTGAAACCTCACATTTTAGGAAAGGCAGCAGGGCTGGAACTGGTTGGCACTGGGCTGGAGACATTCCTAAAAGCTTGTAAGCAAGTTAAAGGTAGAACTGAAAAGCTGAGGGGTGGCACCACCAGCAAGGGTGAGGACAGTTTCTGCAGGATGATCAAAAGGTGCATTTCGTAAGAGAGAAACCTTCTACCCAGATAATTTTTCCTAGCTAGCAACCATGCCTTGCAGTTTCTGTCTTGCAACAGAAGTTATATGTAGAGATTTTGTTTCCCTACCTGACTTGTTCACCCTGCAAGAGGGCCATGAAGCCTCAGGGGAAAAACCTGGCCCCTGGGGACTCCTGTTGAGACCTCCCTGCCCACTTCTTGTCCCCTACGGGGGGTTTGGGTTAGAAGGGACCTTAAGGACCGTCTAGTTCCAACCCCCCTGCATGGGCAGGGACACCTCCCACTAGACCAGGTTGCTCAGAGCCCCATCCAACCTGCCCTTCAACACTTCCAGGGATGGGGCTTCCACAGCTTCCCTGGGCAACCTGGCCCAGTGTCTCACCACCCTCACACTCCAGAATTTCCTCCTCATGTCTCACCTCAATCTCCCCTTTTCCAGTTTTAATCCATTGCCCCTTGTCCTCTCACTACAAGCCCTTGTCCAAAGCCCCTCCCCAGCTTTCCTGGAGCCCCTTCAGGCACTGGAAGGTGCTCTAAGGTCTCCCTGGAGCCTTCTCTTCTCCAGGCTGAACAGCCCCAACTTTCTCAGCCTGTCTCCAGAGCAGAGCTCTTCCAGCCCTTGGATCATCTTTGTGGCCTCCTCAAAGATGATGAAGAAGATTGACACAGTTCATACTGTCTTATCCAGTCTAGTTTCAGTCTGTCAGGAAATATAAATCAGGTTAAGAAATTAGGGTGCTTTTGTCTGGCTGGTAAGTTAAATAAATTTTGATTAAAATAAAATGATTGTTAAACAGATGAGTCAAAATAGCTACCATACCAATCCATATGGTTTATATCACGTCAAGTGGTGTTGGAATACAAGTGTCAAATATGGGCCCACAGATGTTCTCCTTCATTTTATTTATTTCAGAGATGGTTGTGCCCTGAGTCAGGGACCAGGAATAGCCTGGCCTCTTGGTTTCTCCTGCTAGCCTGACAGCTCTTTGAGACACCAGGGTGATGCACACAGGAGGAGCATGAGAAACAGGAGGACAGCGTGGCTTTTAATGCCATGGCTCCCTGCATGAAAGGGCATAAACACAGGACACGTGCTGTGTGACACTGGGATAGTTTAGTTGGCTGCAGTTTTTGCCATATAATACTCTGTGATGGGGCTGGGAGCCATCCAGAAGAGCAGCTGAAATGGTCCTGTGAGCTTGGAGAAAGCAACCAGAAAACACTGGCTGTCTCTGCTGGACCTATTAGCTCTTAATTGCTCTGTGGTAACTAATAACTAAGCTGCATAGGCAGGATTAGAATGCAAGCTTGGATTGTGCTTCCAGTCTTTTCTAAGTGCTTGCTGTAGGGGCTGTGGATACGTGTGAGGCATGGGGGAAGAACTGTGCTGTGGGTTGGGATAAGTAGTTACATGAGGAGAATGGATCTCTTTACTCTCCCTCAGTGTCCCCAGATACATGAAAAAACAGTGCAGGCAAAATGGATGGGTACCTGTCTGAGAGCTCCTGGCTTTTCAGGTGTTCACAGCACAAAAGAGAGTGGCTGAACCTCCTGCTCTTGCCCCAACGGCCACTGCAAGCTTCCTGGCAGATAGAATCATAACAATCATAGAATGGTGAAGGCTGGAAGGGACCTTCAAGATCATCAGGTTCCAACCTCCCTGCTATGAGCAGGGACACCTCCCACCAGCCCAGGCTGCACAAGCCTCATCCAACCTGGCCTTGAACACCTCCAGGGAGGGGGCAGCCACAACCTCCAAAGATAACTTTGCTTCCGATGGCTTCTCCCTCACCTGGGAAAAAGGCTTCTGGATTATCAGTTTTCCAGCCAGCTGCTAACCCACTATCACACACCCAAATCTGCCCCCCACTGGGCTCAAAGATGCTTACCAAATCCTGTTACTCCTCCCCACAGCAACGAACTGGCTTTTAAACCCATCCCACACACGTCTGCCCCAGGACACGGATCTGCTGCGGATCCCAGTCACGGGGGCCCCGGGGCTGGTGCTGGGGTGGGTGATGCTGGGTCAGTCATACACCCTCTCCAAGTTTGCTCCTTGCCTCCAGCATGAGGGAAATAGTTCTTTTCTCTCTCTACCACAAAGATTGAAAAGCAAAAGCTAGGAAAGGTTTATGATCTATTTATATTTACAAATAGTTTTCAGATAACATTTTTGTATGTGTCTGTGATCAAGAGCTAGGAAAAAACAGTTTGTAAGTGGTGCTACTCCCCACCCCAGGCAGCCATCAAAGCCTTTGTTTTTTACCAAGTAGCTCTAGTTTTGCTTTTTCAGGGCTGCCAAGGACCTTCAGAGCCTGATGACAAGTCTTTTCATTTGAACAAGCACGTTTTTGGGTGGGTTTTCTGCCAAAGGTGAGAGATGATACACATGCACAGAGAAGATAACCTAGAGATGAACTCCCCCACTGCTGGCTCATCTTCTTTTTCTATTTCTGTTTTGGTTTGGTTTTGTTTTACTGGCAAATTTCTGGGCTACATTTGTTAGGCCTATGTTCTTACACCTTGTGTAATATTTTTGCTTTACATGTCACCTTTTATGCCCAGAGAAGTTGTGGAAGCCCCATCCCTGGAAGTGTTGAAGGGCAGGTTGGATGAGGCTCTGAGCAACCTGGTCTGGTGGGAGGTGTCCCTGCCCATGCAGGGGGGTTGGAACTAGGTGATCTTGAAGGTCCCTTCCAACCCAATCCATTCTATGAGTCTATGATTCTACGGTTTTCATTTTCAAGTTGCTAACTACTATCAGGTCACTGAGGTTAACAGAGGCTCCTTTCTTCAGCTGTAACTTAGCTGAGAAAGGGTACTTCACTGAACCCCAGGTATCCTTGACACATCCCACTCTAGGTGGGTGTTTTCACTCAGTTACCTGCAGTAATTAAGTCCACCCCCCCCAGTAAGCAGCTCTGCCAGTGGGACACCTCCAGCAGCAGCTCTCCCAGGTGAGAACAAAGGCTCCCAAAGCCAAAATGCCTTCAGGCCCCGGGGGTGTCAATAGGTCTGCTCAGCTATGCTGAGCTTAGTCATGCATTTTAAGTTTCTTCCTGAACCGGGGTCTTAATTCTTGTGCCATTTTACTGGAACAAAGAGGTCAGATTATTTATAGCTCGGTCGCCTTGTGTGCGTGCAGCCAGCAATGCCTTCAGTGCTCCAGTTCCTGGGACTCTTTTTCCCTCTGGCTCTTAAGTCTCAGCTATTCTCTCCTAATGCAATGACAGTAATTAGCCTATCTCTGGCCACCACAGCACCCTCCATTAGCACCTGCCTTGCCGAGCACACAGCCCAGGCTGGGAGCCAGGTAAAACCCGTGTAATTTATAGCTCATCAGAGAAGCCAACCAGCCCACAGTCTTCCTGTTTTGTAAGGAGACAGACTTATCACCTGGACACGGCTGCAATGGGTGCCCTGGAAAGGCAGGAAGATAAAAGTAGTGCACAGCCAAGCTCTGGCTCTGGCTCTCTTTGTGTTTTGTTTTGTTTCCTCTGTTGTTTCATCCAGGCATGCAGTCAAGCAAAATGATCATGACCTGATGCAACCAGAAGGCAATATTGACATGTTTGGAGCTCCACGACATTTCACAATGTAATTGTTGTTTCATATCTGGCTGCTGAGCACAGAGTGAGAGATCACAGAATCACAGAATGGGGGGGGGTTAGAAGGGACCTCTGGAGATCACCTAGTCCACCCCCCCTGCTTGAGCAGGATCCCCTAGAGCAGGTCCCACAGGAACACATCCAGGTGGGTTTGGATTGTCTCCAGGGATGGAGACTCCACAGCCTCCCTGGGCAGCCTGTCCCAGGGCTCTGGTACCCTGAGTCAAGAAGTATTTTCTCATATTTAGGTTAAAGCTCCTGTGAACCAGTTTGTGCCCATTGCCCCTTGTCCTGTCACTGGACACCACTGAGCAGAGTCTGAAAATGAGATGTGGAGCTGGCCCTGCTAAGTTTCTCTGCTAAGGCACAATGACAACCCTTTACACATTTTATTTGACTGCTGCTCTGTAGCATCCTATGGGGTGTGCCGTGTGGCACAGGGACTGACTTCACAGCCTCTTCTGTCCTCCTACATTTTCAGGGTACATCTGTGGCCCCTTTGGGCTGAAACTGCAATCCAGTCCTCTGACATGTGGCTTGGTCTCAACATTACGGAAAAGGGTTTGAATGAGGAGAAAACACCAGCTGCTGAAGGGACAAGGATGTTGGGCCCCCACCTGTCCTTCTGCCAACTTGGCCTGGGGCAGCCTGGGGCTACCCACCAGTCACCCTGCTTGTGTTTTTTCCTAAAAACCTGCTCTTTCTATGGCTGAACTCTTTGTTGTACTCTTCTCACCCCAGAAAGTGCTGCACTGAGCAGGGAGATGCCCATAGGGAATTTTTGTGCATCCCCCTCAACCTGAGCAGGGATGGTCTGTTGAGGTGTTAGTGACCTGAACCATCAGAGACCACCCTAACAGCCCAGCTTCCCATCTCAGGCACCACAGAACTGCTGTTGCTGTCAAGAATGCTTTCAAAAATGTAACCAAATAGAAAACAAGAATCTAGAAAATCTCCTTCACCACAGCACCTGTGATACGTCTGCTCTTGGGAAGAGAAGTTGTTTTTCTTTATCTGCTAAGCTGACACCTCCAGCACGATTCACAGGGCAGAGGTGGCTGATGAGGTTAGATGAAATGAAGAGATCTGGAGAGCATCACTGCTGATGCTGAACCCAGGCTCATGCAGGCAAGGCCAGGTAGTCCTGAGGGTGCAACATGCATGTCTGCACTGGAGAGATTGGTCAAGGAAAATCTTCTCCCACACCATTTGGATTTGGCCTCCTTCTGTCCTCCAGGTAGTGAGGAGCATTTTCTGCTGTGCCTTATAACACCTCGGGCTGATAACCATGCATTTCCCAGCATAAAAATCTCTGTCAACGTTTTGCTGAGAAGCTTTTGCACTTCTGATGGTCACATGTAGCCTCTGAAACTCAGCAGGAGCAAAGCTGCAGGGTCAGAAATATGCTTTGTCTTTGTTCCTTTAGCTGCTGCTCGTGTTTTTGGCTGAGATAAAAGCTCTTTTGGAAGTTATTCATATCTTCCTTCAGTGCTTTGGCAACCTGAGGAGATGGCATTACTCGCTGATGCTTCTAGCTAGCAATGGTAGAACCCAGATATTTTTGGATTTGACAACCAACAAACATCTTAATCAGTGAACTTGTACGAGGGGATGTTGTTTTGATGTGTAATTAAGTTACTAGGATCTAGTTTTGAACTCACTGTTTGAAGCAAATGGGGGAATAAACACAAATACATGTGCATCTAAGGCTCAGTTTTCCAGTAGGCAAACTAACCAAGTGTGGTGATGCTCCTCAGCAAAGCTGGTTTGAGTGGAGAAGGTGGAGGCTTGGGTGCAGGGCAGGAGGCAGGGGGATGAGGGATCCCACAGCCTGTCTGCTCATTCCACCTGTCTGAGGCATGGAGTTCTCCAGTTAATCCTGGGAAGCCTCAGGAAGGCTGCTGGGAAGATACAAGAGTTCACAGGCTGCAGAAAGAGGACCTAGTGATATGATTTAGAGGTCAAGAAATGCCAGTGTAACTGTGAAATGCAAATCTGAGCTGAAACTTGCAAAGTATTCCAGAAAGAAGATGGAAAAAGCTTCTTCAAATCACAGTGTAAAAAGGAAGAAAAGCAGAGTCAGTCTGCTGTGCAGTAAATGAGATTTAAGATAATCTAGGCATGGCCTAAAATCAAAGGAGTAGTTTACCTCTGTTCTCATTTAAGGAAGACAAATCCTAGGGGCAAAAGAAGGCTGGTTAATAGGAACAAGGTTATGGAAATGGAATCACTACTGTGGGGAAGCAAAGCTCAAAGAGTAGGCTGTGTTCCCCTTAGGGGGGCAGGTCATGCCTGTCCAGCAGTTCTGGAAAGCCCAGCATGTGAGGTGGCACGTCTAACTGCAGCAGCTTTTGTCCATCTGCCAGGTCAGTGAGGGACCCCGTGGCTGTGGAATATCCTTTACAATGTGTTTGGTTGTACAGAGTTAAAAAATAATCCAGCCAACCCTGGTCCTTGTAACTCTGACCTCACTGGTATGTGAGGCTGTGGAACACGCCTTGAAGGTTAATTTAGAATGCAAGGCACATCAAAAATGGGATGAAATGCCACTAAAGGTACATCCTACCAGACTAACCCGATGGTTCTCTTTGATAAAACAATTACTTTTCCAGACAGGTGATATCTGCCAGATTTCCTTTATCTAGACTGCTTTAATGTATTTGCTATGATGCAAAGTGTGAAACAACTGATGCTGCTGGAGACAAAATAGAGTAGCAGGGGGATTGCATCATTGGTAAGAAGAGGAGGCAATGAGTGCTGAGGGTGGAGATGTCAGGCCAGGAGGAGGTATCTGGGGGGAGTTCTTCAAAGAGGAGTTTTGGGACCAATTCTGTTTTAATGTTGGCTTTGATGGCATGCTCCTGCCCAGTGCAGGCCTTGTGCTGATGAAATGTCCTGCACAAAGCTGTGACGCATGGCTGGCACCCAGGTGGTTTGGAGGCCAGGCAGGACGAGCAGGGCACCTCCAGAATGGCTGTAATAAAAGGAGGATGACATTCATGTAAAAGACAAAGAGTCATGCAGGTGGAAGCCAGTGTCAGAGGTGGCTTTTGCTGTTAACAAGGAGTGAATGAGTTGCGAAAATAACGGCGGAGAAAGAAAAATCAGCATAGATAGTCATAGAAGAGTTGTGTGCTGCCAGCTTGTGTTGCATCTATTTCCAGTTGAGGTGAGAAAATATTAGTGCCAAAATACATGGCCCAGATCAACTCTCGTCCCTTCTCACCCCTCCTTTGGGCCAAGATGCATTACCAGCAGAGCAGCTGCAAGGGAGACAAAGGCACTGGAGACCCTCGCTCCCAGGAGGCCACGGGAAGGTCCTGGAGCACGTGCATGTGGTGGTAGGGATGGAGTTTGGTGGAGCAGGCATCCTCCTGCACTCTCAGGCTCAAATACCCAAACGCTGCCTCATGGGGTTTATTTTCTTTGGATTAGGGGCAAAAGCAACCCCTGGGGCAAGTGGTGTAGGCCAGGGTAGGGTAGAGGAGGGAGAAAAGGCCAGGCTGGACCAGCTCAGTGGTGTCTCCCAGTGCTTTGGTACCAAATGGAAGACCCTGTTCAATGTTTCATCCTCTGTGCTGGGAATTTTCAGCCCTTCCTTTGCCCTCTGCCCTGGGATCTCCCAGCCCTTCCACCAGCACCTCAAGCTGTGGCGAGACTCAAGCTGCAGTGTCAGAGGTTCCACACCAAGGATGGTGTGAGATGAGCAGTGGCAGCAATTGCATGCAATTAGATTTGGGTTTTCCTCAAAGCTTGGAAAAGCAACTGAAAAATTAATAAAAACGACGGTCTGTCTGCACAATTCACAGCCAGAGAGATCAACTGCAGATTGCTCTGCTTGCCAATAACCAGAAGAGAAGTTTTTCTGCATGTGTTGAGGAGAAGGGAATTTGTGGGAGGGCCCCAGATGAAATCTAAACAAACAGGTACGAGCAGAGTCTGACCCTCTGGCTGTGCCTCAAGCCAGTCGGGGTGGAGCAACCCAGGTCTGGAAGCTGTATTGCTGCCTCTGTTGGAGACACTGTTGGAGAGGGGCTGTTGCTGGGGGCTGTCAGATAAGCCCCAGCGAGATGCTAAGAAATGGCTTCCAGCCCAGGTTTGTCACCCCAATATTCAGTTCAGCAAGAGGAGCAGAGATGCTCGGGGCAGTCCAAACTGGGCTGCAGGGCCATGCCTTTTGCAGAGGGACTATGTGGTTATGTTTCCAAATTTCTTTAGCATCCCTAGGAGCTAATGTTGTCTCTGTCACTGTTGCTTTCCTAAAGAGAGGGGCGAGTGGGAAAGGCAGAGTGTGAGAGAAGTGTAAACAAGGCAGGGAAGAGCTGGATGCCCAGGCAAAATTGCAAGAATTGAAAGTGGAGGCTCTTAAAGCTTGTGTAAGACCCACACAGCATTCGCAGGTTTGGCAAAGCAGCCAGGAGGGCACTTGCTCTGCTTGTGGCAGCAGAGTGGGACTGTCCCACCAGGAAGCCCTGGCAGCCTGTTGATAAACTGGTTGGTGTTGAGGAGCTAAATCAAATACAATTATTAAATAGATTATTCATATTCCGTTCTGTTCGCTCTGGGAAGATACTCCTTTTGGGGTTAGTATTATGCCAGTTAAAATGAAATCTGGGGTTGCAAGCAGGGCTGAAAGGCAAACCAACATTAACAGTTGTTCTTGAAAACTCTATAAGTCCCTGCTTGGCTGCTGTTAGGAGTGATTAAGCTGAGCTCCCACCCATACAACAGCAGTGACTTGCCAAATGCTTCCTGGTGGCCACTGGAATAAAATGCTTAAGCAGTTAATGACCTGCAGAGCTTTGGCGGGAGAGGTGGTCTGAAACCAGCCAGATGGGCTGAAAGCTAGCCCCTGCTTTGCCTTCCCCGAGGCAAACCTCAGCTGCCTCCAGAGCTGATTGAAAAAAAACAGGATCCTTTTCACTTGCACAGTCCATGGATTGTGCCTCCATGCAGGTGCAGGGCCTCCAGCCTGGGAGTCAGAGCATCCCGGGCTCCCCAGCTGTTGGTGCTGTTCTTGGCACGCCTCACCAGCTCCACCAAGCAGGTGTGGGGTGGGCTGACAGCCTAACATTGGGCATTCAGTTGGGATTGTGAATTGTGCAATGCACACAGAGGCACACTCACAAAACCTATTCTGTTGCTTCTGCCACCAGAGGTGGGCACGCAGACCTTTTCGACCATACGGTGAGCTTTGTAGCCAGTTTGTTGGAAAGATCTGATCCAGAGCCTTCATTTTGGTCAGCAGCCCCCAAAACAGAGACCTGATGACTGGCACCCTTAGTCTATGGAAACTACTGTGCTTAAACAGTCCGTGGAGCTGGGACAACTCGTAGCAGTTGTGGATTTGGTCCAGCACTCAGCTTCAGCTCTCACTTGGGATGGCCCTGGTCCTGTGCCTTGTATCTCTTCTTTTAGCCTTCAGAATGTTTTGGTCTGGTCTTCAGTTCAAGATCTACCTATTCCTCTGGGTTTTTTTGGGGTAGGATGGGTTTGTAAGAGGTGAATTGTATAGGAAAGTTGTTGGGAAAGATGGTGCAAACAGCATAATTTTGTTTTTCAAAAGTTAAATGCAAGTTATCTGTTTTTTTGGCAATACTATAAATGTAAACGTGATGGGAAACCTGGACAGTTGAAACATTTTCTACTTATTCATCCTTCCAAATGCATTCGGGCAAGACAACCTGGTACAGACAAAAACGCAGACTCTCCTGTGCATTACCTGGAGCACTGTGTCCAGTTCTGGAGCCCCCAACAGAAGAAGGACATGGAGCTCCTGGAGAGAGTCCAGAGGAAGCCACAAAGATGATCCAAGGGCTGGAGCAGCTCTGCTCTGGAGACAGGCTGGGAGAGTTGGGGCTGTTCAACCTGGAGAAGAGAAGGCTCCAGGGAGACCTCAGAGCACCTTCCAGTGCCTGAAGGGGCTCCAGGAAAGCTGGGGAGGGGCTTTGGACAAGGGCTTGTAGTGAGAGGACAAGGGGCAATGGATTAAAACTGGAGGAGGGGAGATTGAGGTGAGACATGAGGAAGAAATTCTGGAGTGTGAGGGTGGTGAGACACTGGGCCAGGTTGCCCAGGGAAGCTGTGGAAGCCCCATCCCTGGAAGTGTTGAAGGGCAGGTTGGATGGGGCTCTGAGCAACCTGGTCTAGTGGGAGGTGTCCCTGCCCATGCAGGGGGGTTGGAACTAGATGATCTTGAAGAGCCCTTCCATTATTCTATTCTTACTTATGTTACATATTCTGTGGCACGAAAGATGAGAGTTGTAATGGCCAAGGGTGGAAAGGAAAGCAGAAGAAAAACACGTGAGTGAGAGCTGTAAAGGCACAGCATTGGATGAGCCCCTGTGCCCGCTGCTCACTGTGCCCTTGAGCAGGATGTGCAAGCTGGCTGTTAAATATCACTTCATGGCTACGACATCGGAGTGTTGGAGATGAATCATAGAATCATAGAATCATAGAATCCTAGGGGTTGGAAGGGACCTCGAAAGATCATCTAGTCCAACCCCCCTGCCAGGCAGGGTCACCTAGAGCACATCACACAGGAACTTGTCCAGACGGGTTTTGAATGTCTCCAGAGAAGGAGACTCCACAACCTCTCTGGGCAGCCTGTTCCAGGGCTCTGTCACTCTTACAGTAAAGAAGTTTTTTCTGATATTCACCTTGAACCTCCTATGCTCCAATTTGCACCCATTACCCCTTGTCCTATCACTGGTCATCACTGAGAAGAGCCTAACTCCATCTCCCTGACACTCACCCCTTACATATTTGTAAACATTGATGAGGTCACCCCTCAGCCTCCTTTTTTCCAAGCTAAAGAGACCCAGCTCCCTCAGCCTTTCCATCCAAATGTTTTTTGGTTAAAAAAGAAAAAAGTTTGAACAGTTGTAGAACGTGAATAAAAACAAATGAAAACCTAATCCAGAAATAGCACTTGAGAGCTTGAAATAGCATTTAAGAATGGTCTGAGACGGTTGCTTTCTTAGAAACAACCCTCAAAATTTAATCATTAATTTTCAATGTGTTTCTTTTAAATAGATTTGTCAATTTTTTAAAAAATGTAGAGGAAGAAACCTTTCTTTTATGTAGTCCTCCTCTTCCTGATGCAGATTTGAATCATTATAACAAGTCCATTCATTTTTGCCAAGGACGCATCAGGTTAAAAATTAAAAAGCTGTGAAAGTACTCAGTACATTTAATATATTCTAAGGACTTTTGTTTTAATTTTTCCAATGACTGGCATAGACTTTGTGTTGTTTTTTTTTCTCACATATCCAAATTCATACCTAAACGTGTATTTTCTACAGCTAAGATTTGTCATCATAACTTCATTTTTGTCTGTTAAAGATAATGATGGGATCTGACTTCCTATGCTTTTATTTCTACAGGAGTATAAATGCTGAATTTTTTATTTCTCGTTGCAATTCAAATGTGTCAAGGAATTTCAAAGAAAAACAAAAGTTTGCCATTGAAAACAAAATTCCTGCACTGTCAGAAAACCCTTGTTTTAAACATCAGGAGTGGATTGTTTCTTTGCAAATGATTTGAACAAGAGAACGCATGAAAACAAAAATCTCCATTTTTTTTTTTAAGATATCCAAAACTCAGTTGAACGAGGCACTGAGGAGCCTGAACAAACACAGAAGCTGGTCCAGATCCAAGGCTCAAATCCAGTCTGGGGGGAGAATGGCTGGAGAGCAGTCCTGAGGAAAGAGTGGTTGGACAGTGGAACAGGCTGCCCAGGGAGGTGGTGGAGTCACCATCCCTGGAAGTGTTTAAAAGAAATATAGATGTGGTGCTTGGGGACATGATTTAGGCACTGAACGGGTAGATAAAGGTTATGGTGGGTGGATTTAGGTTATGGTTGGACTTGGTGATCTTCAAGGTCCTTTCCAACCAGGATGATTCTGTGATTCTGTGATTCTGTGAAAAGGACCTGGGGGTGGGAGGAGATGAGAAGCTGGACATGAGCCACGAGTGAGCACTGGAGCCCAGAGGCCAATTGTGTCCTGGGCTGCAGCAAAAGAAGTGTGGCCAGCAGGGCCAGGGAGGGGATTCTGCCCCTCTGCTCTGCTCTGGTGAGACCCCACCTGGAGTGCTGTGTCCAGCTCTGGAGCCCTCAGCACAGGAGAGGCATGGAGCTGTTGGAGACAGTCCAGAGAAGGGACACGAAGATGATCCAAGGGCTGGAGCAGCTCTGCTCTGGAGACAGGCTGAGAGAGTTGGGGCTGTTCAGCCTGGAGAAGAGAAGGCTCCAGGGAGACCTTGTAGGGACCTTCCAGTGCCTGAAGGGGCTCCAGGAAAGCTGGGGAGGGGCTTTGGACAAGGGCTTGTAGTGAGAGGACAAGGGGGAATGGATTGAAACTGGAGGAGGGGAGATTGAGGTGAGACATGAGGAAGAAATTTTTCCCCATGAGGGCAGTGAGGCACTGGCACAGGTTGCCCAGGGAGGTTGTGGCTGCCCCATCCCTGGAGGTGTTCAAGGCCAGGTTGGATGAGGCTTGTGCAGCCTGGTCTGGTGGGAGGTGTCCCTGCTCATGGCAGGGAGGTTGGAACCTGATGATCTTGAAGGTCCCTTCCAACTCAAACCATTCTATGATTCTATGATGCTAAAATAAAATTTTCTTATTTCACATTTTTAATATATTCTTTTTAGTCTTATTTGAATCTAGAGTTCTTCTAGATTTGAATACTATTTTTTTTTAAATAAAAACCTGAGTTAATTTACCTTTTCATAATTATCAGCTACAATAAATAAATCTGCAACATTCAACTGGAAGGCCAAGGAATGATTAAAAATTACAATGGGACCTCTTGATATCTCTTTAACAAGAGTGAACAAATGCTCAAGGAGAATCTTCACAAACCATTTCACTAATTCACTTACAAATCCTGTGTAAGTTATAACAGAACCAGCAAGATAACACTGATCATATTATAACCCAGGTTTCTTCTGCAACAGTTTCAATATACTAACAAAAACCTTACCTCTTTAGTAGCAAAACCCGATGCACTGTATCGAACTTAAATTGTGTTTAAATGTATAGTTAGAGATTAATCTCTGTAATGCAAGTTTCTCACATACATGCCTTGAAATTATCAATCAATGGAGCATTTAGGAATATGAAAATGGGTGAAGCGTGGCAGTACTGGTTGTGATGGGCTCCCTGAGACTGAGCTGGACTCTTTTTGGCAACAACTTAAGGTTAACACACCATACCTGGCACACAACCCCCAGGGCAGCCAAGAAGAATCTAAGTCTTATTTATTCTAGAATCCATGGACCTGCATAGGTGGAGATGGTTGGTTAATTTTTTGAAGCCACCCATGAATCTTGCAAGCCTCTTTCTCTTAGCATGGCCACTACAGGTTTTCAGGAACTAGAACCATCCCACCTGAGAGGTGGTGATGCCACTGACCAAAGGAGAAAAATTAAAGGAGAAAAATTGCAATTACATTTATTCATTTAAATGGCATCATCACTTTTTTCCTTGATGCTTGATGCTATCCCAAGATGTTGTCCAATGTCAGTTTAGACCCCTTTTAGTCCACGTGACTTCTCCATTCATTTGCTTTCCTATGGGTTGATGTTTTGTCTTGTCTATTAATATAGAACTAAGAGGCAGCAGCAGGAGGTGAAAAACCAGCAGTTATCTAGCTGGGATGGGAGAAAAATGTGTTCCCAGCCTGTGAACATGGAAGCAGGAGAGAATCGAGCTGCATCAGAGCAGGGTGAGGTTTATGGCACCTAAATTCCACCTCAGTCCCAACACCTAACGTTTGCTGTTGGACATCAGTCCATCTCCTGAAAAATCCGGTTTAAGAAACCCCAACGTTTTTTACCTCATCTCCCTAATGCAATAAACTTTCTTAACCTTATAACAGAACAAATAATTCCCCCTGCTTTCTTTATTATGCACCATTCACATACTACCCCATCCTTCCCGTGCAGGTTGGTAATATTGAAAGGGCACTGAAATGTGACAATAACAAGAACTGTGCTCACTGCTGTGTTATGAAATGTATCCCATTAGTCACTTTACATCTGAAAGGCAGAAACATTTCCACCTAGCAACAGAAAGGCTTTCAGGATTAAAAAATATATATATATTTGGCAGGCAGTATGTTAAACTTCACCAGGAGGAACACAATTGGAGGTTTCTAGAGAGAACAGGAGCATAAATAAGTTCTCCTCAGTGTTGCCCAACACTGCTGGAAGACAATTCAAAGCTCTATAACTTGAAGGAGCAAAAGACAAGTGAAGGGCAAGCTGGTGACAGCCGTGTGCTGGCTGTGAAGATCCCTGGGAGGAACCCTGGCCCTCCAAAACTACAGAGACGAACATGGCAGCAGATGCCCCAGCTCACCTCATCCCCACTGTGCCCCACTCCCTCTCATAATCTGGCTGAGGAGCTGCCACAAAGAAGATGCCTCACACAAACACACACACACTGGGATGAGGAGGACAAAGGCCAACTAGACGCTCATGGGTACAAAGGGCAAGGAGGGCTCTTCACCAATTAAGGTCCCAGGCAAAACAGACTCAACTTGGGGAAAAATAACACTTTAATTTCACACTAATGAGATGCCCACAGGACACAGACACACACAGAGCAGGGCTCACATACGTTACCCCCACCCCTCCCTTCTGCCCGGGCCCAAATCACTTTGTTCCCCATTTCTCTCCCTCCTTCCCCCCAGCGGCACAGGGGGATGCGGATGGGGTTTACAGTCAGTTCACAGGCTGGTGGTTCCTGCTGCTCCTTCCTCCTCAGGGAGAAGGATTCCTCACAGTCCTCCCCTGCTTCCCCACGGGGTCCCTCCCATGGCAGAGTCTCCTCCACGAACCTCTGCTCCATGAGTCCTTCCCACGAGGTGCAGTCCCTCAGGAGCTGCTCCAGCACAGGCTGCCCACAGAGTCCCGGGCTGCTCCGGGAACAGGCACCTCCCCTGGCGCCGGGTCCTCCACGGCTGCATCATCCGAGTCCCCTGGCAGCAAATCCGAGTCCACTGGCCACAAAATCCGAGTCCACTGGCGAAGTTCACCCCTCCTGGCGCCTTTAGGGAATGTTCCACCACGTTCCTCCATGAACGCAGGGGGACAGCCTGTCATCTCGCCATAGGCTGTAGGGAAACTTCTGCTTGGGCACCTTCTTCCCCTTCTTCCTCCTCATGAAGTACTGGGATCTTCAGCCTAGCAATGCTCTACCTTTCCAGCTCAGTTCTTTTTTCCTGCTCACTCTGCTCAGCTCTTATCTCAGTTCTTTCGTATGTTAATGGCAGAGGTGCCTCTATTGTCCCTCTAATGGCTCCTTGGCTGGTTTTGGAGCAGGGGGAGCTTCTCAGCTTCTTACCGGAGCCACCCCTGGGGCCCTTCCCCCGCTACCAAAATTCCCGCCGAACAAAACCAGCACACTGAACAGCCCCAGCTCTCTCAGCCTTTCCTCACAGGCAGATGCTCCAGTCCCTTCAGCATCTCAGTGGCCTGTGCTGGACTCTCTCCAGTAGCTCCTTGTCCTTCTTGAACTGGGGAGCCCAGACCTGCACCCAGTGCTCCAGGGGAGGCCTCCCCAGGGCAGAGCAGAGGGGCAGGAGAACCTCCCTGACCTGCTGGCCATGCTCTTCTTAATGTCCCCCAGGATGGCACTGGCCTCTTGGCTGTGAGGGCACATTCCTGGCTCATGGTCAGCCTGTTGGCCACTATAACTCCCAGGTCTTTTTCTCTCAGGTGCTTTCCTCCTGTGCTTGGAGTAAAACTCTTCCCACCCTTTAATGTTAAACCGGAGTCACTTTATTCTAGTTTGAGGACAAGTCACAAGCTGTCATTTGAGGAGAGCTAAAATGGCTGGGCACCTCCCTTCTGTTCTGCCCAGTCTTTGTGCTTCCTATCGGGAATTAGGTAGGGCAAACTCAGCCAGACAAAACACGGGCTGAAACCTGCCATCAGAGCAAGGCCCCGTCACACAACCAGTGCCTGAGGCTGGAATTCGATCATGGGGGAGCTAATAATAACAACACACAGCAAAGAGCAGAGTACTTTATTGCTGTTGCTGAGAGCATGAAAAATACCATCTTAATTTAGAGACTTATTATGGCATATTATGGCAGGGCCTGCCAATAAATGGGGAGCAAGGCAGAAGTGCTATGCTATGGTACGTACTCTTATTGCAATAATAAAAAAAATTACCTTCTGAAAATAGCGTTTCCAAAAAGAAAGGATGTTGTGCTGTTTATCCAACAATAAAACTACAGAAGATTTGACATCCACAAACTACTCTCCCTTTAAAGGGGGTGAAAATAAACTAAAATGAACCAAGTTACTTTTCTGCCTCTGAAAAGCTGTTAAATGCCCCCATGGATATTCATGGGGATATTCAACAAAAGTGCTCCGTGTCTTTCTCAGATTTGTTTTTCATCATCATACTTAATGTGTCCATTTTATCAAATGTTATTCTTAAAAATAACATAGCTTACAGCCAAAGAAACACAGGCCCTTCAAAAGCCTCTATGGCTTTCGTTTTCTCTGGATGTGAGAAAAAAGCTGAAAACCTTTAAGACATTGCAGTGAGCTGGGTTAGGACACAATGCTTCATGTGGGTGCCAGAGGTGGCAGCACAGGTGCAGGGACCCATTGGTCTGCTCTGCCTCCTTCTTGTGTTGCTCTGGCTGGGGAAGCAGAGGTGGGCTGCAGACACAGAATTATAGAATGTGTGGGGCTGGAAGGGACCTTTAAATGTCATGTAGCCCAGCCCCCCTGCAGTGCACAGGGACCTTTTCAACTCGATCTGGTTGCTCAGAGCCTCCTCAAGCCTGACCTTGAATGTCTCCAGGGATGGGGCCTCCACCACCTCTCTGGGCAACCTGTTCCAGCGCTTCACCACCTCATGGTAAACAACTTCTTCCTAATATCCAATCTAAATCTACCCTGCTCTCTCCTTTCCTACACAGAAGTTAGTGTGAACACCTGTATAAAGAGCCTACTCCTGAAAAGATATTTGAGCCCTACAGAAGTAGATCCATGGCTATTTCCTTCCCACACTTTGGCACATGAAGAAGTCCAGCAGGCCCCATGTCATTATGACAGCCAAAGCAAGCTTGACTGGCTACAAACAAAATCTGTTAGGTAAGACACAGGGGGATTTATTTTCACCAAAAAATCACAATTCCAGTTTCCCAAATAAACCCACTCATTTCCAAAGAAAAAGGCCTTTGTTTCTTTATTTTGTTCTAGTCAACATGTGGACTTAAGTTCATTCTTATACTTTATTGAGGCTGGGAGGTGTCTTCATTTCTCTGCTTTCAGTGAATTGTGGGCTATGTATAATTTTCTAGAAGTCACCTATACTCAGAATTCCTTACTTCTGATGCATTTTTGGCCTTTCAGCAGCAAGCAAAACTGATTTTATAACAAAATGAACTGATGCTCCTTTTTTTTTTTTTTTCTTCTTGAAGAAATACTGGCCTACAAGATCACTGGTGATCTTCAAGTATGAGACATGCTGGAGGACCATAGAGTCATAGAATCATAGAATCATAGAATCATAGGGGTTGGAAGGGACCTCAAAAGATCATCTAGTCCAACCCCCCTGCCAGGCAGGGTCACCTAGAGCACATCACACAGGAACTTGTCCAGGCGGGTTTGGAATGTCTCCAGTGAAGGAGACTCCACAACCTCTCTGGGCAGCCTGTTCCAGTGCTCTGTCACTCTTACAGTAAAGAAGTTTTTTCTGATATTCACCTTGAACCTCCTATGCTCCAATTTGCACCCATTACCCCTTGTCCTATCACTGGTCACCACTGAGAAAAGCTTAACTCCATCTTCCTGACACTCACCCCTTACATATTTGTAAACATTGATGAGGTCACCCCTCAGTCTCCTCTTCTCCAAGCTAAAGAGACCCAGCTCCCTCAGCCTTTCCTCATAAGGGAGATGTTCCACTCCCTTCATCATCTTTGTGGCTCTGCGCTGGACTCTTTCCAGCAGTTCCCTGTCCTTCTTGAACTGAGGGTTCTCAGCTTCAGAAGGACAGAAATCCCTTGCTCCTTGCTGCCCTTTGCTTCTTGGCAGAGTAGGAATGGAGAGGTGGAGAAGCTCACACTGGGGTTGCTGCTGCCTGACATCCCTCAGGGCCATCACCAGCACTCTGATGGCACCAGGGCTCCCCAGTGCCAAGCTGGACTCGAGCTCCTCTTTGCTCTTTCACAGCATCTCCTGTAGCACAGTGGATGAAGCCTCCACGGTACCTGAGCAGGATGCACCACCAGCACAGTCAGCCCTTTCCACCTGCACCCAGAAGGTGACCTGCATTTCATTTAACAGCAGCTTATGCTTATTATCCAGTAATTGTAGGAGGGTTTCTTAGTGAAATACAGGAGAAATCCTAAATTTGGCTGGAAAATGATCAGCCTTTTCTGTTTGCAGTTACTTGGTGGAGAGATTATTCTCAGGAGTTATGAACCATTCTCTAGCAAGGAAGGAGTGTCTGGGATTTCCAACATTAATGCTCCTAAGAAATCATTTGGCTGTCACTAACGTTATGTAAATAGATGGTTCATGTTTATACTCTACAAAATGTATTTACAAGAAAAAGGCTGACTAATTCAGAGGTCAGCTTCTCATTCAAGGTTAGTGCTCAACAGTTGTTTTTCCCCTGCCAGATAAAACCACTAAAGGCTAGATTAGAACCATGTGTTGTAACCTACCTTTATGCAGTTACTGATATAAAGAAGGTGGAAGCACTTTTGCTATCAAATTTAATTCCACTGACTAAAGGAGTGAAGTAAAACGTTGTCCTACAGAAGCTTTTGAACAAGGATGTGTGTTGAGGCTGCCCAGCCTAGAAGATGTTGAGTGCTGGAGTAAATCAAAACCCCTCTTCAGCGACCTGTCACTGTCATAGACTGGAGTCTTGATTTTCCAGGAATACAAAGAATCACAGACTGGTGAAGGTTGGAAGGGACCTTCAAGATCATCAGGTTCCAACCTCCCTGCTATGAGCAGGGACACCTCCCACCAGACCAGGCTGCACAAGCCTCATCCAACCTGGCCTTGAACACCTCCAGGGAGGGGGCAGCCACAGCCTCCTTGGGCAACCTGTGCCAGTGCCTCACTGCCCTCATGGGGAAGAATTTCTTCCTAATATAAATAGGAAGAAATAAATAGTGATTTAATCAACAAATCATCCTCTTCATTAGGAAGAGCAATTGGCTACAGGAAAAAACAGTGATGAGCATGATGACATTTGAGCCTCTTTTAGATGTTTGGCTGCCCCTGTCACGGTGGAAGAGGTTAGGTCCATTAACTCCCTCAGACCCACACTAGATGGTAACATTGAAGATGGCTGCCAAATTTCTGAAAACTATCAGCTACCAAAATTTCTACCAGCATTTTATCTTTTGTAGCTATTTGTTAATTACTGCTTAAAAATTACCTGGTCTTTAAAGTTTCACTTAAAAGTGAAATGAAAACTAAACCCCACTGGTTTTCATTAGCTTCTCAGGTGTAAGTGAAACCTGGAAGTGGCCCACCATCTTCTTAAAATGTTTTGCCAGGAGAGAGTGGGCGTGTTCACCTGAAGACTGGAGAAGGTCAGTGATGCTACTCAACCTCTGCCAGACCAGAAGAAGGGACTTCTGTTCAGCCCCAAAAGCACACTCCCAAGCGGTTTGAGGACTGAGGTCTCTTGGGCCCCATCTCTCAATCTCCCTGTGTCTGAGAAACATTTGGGCCGTGTCTGTGAATGTGTGTCAGGCTGACAAAAGGCCAAGGAGATGCAGTGCTGTAGAGCAGTGGGACTGTGTGTGCAGGTGACTGGCTCCCATGCAGAGCCAGACCAGACAGGAACTTGTTGCATGAGGCTCTGCAAGACCAAGTTCAAGGTTCTGTACCTGGGTAAGGGCAATCCCAAGCTCAGATATAGGCTGGGTGGAGAATGGATTGAAAATGGTCTGGAGGAGAAGGCCTTGGGGGTGTTGGTTGGATGAGAAGCTCAACATGAGCCGGCACCGTGCGCTGCAGCCCAGAAACCAACTGTGTCCTGGGCTGCACCAAAAGCAGCGTGGGCAGCAGGGCCAGGGAGGGGATTCTGCCCCTTTACTCAGCACTGCTGAGACCCCACCTGGAGCACTGTGTGCAGTGCTGGAGCCCCCAACAGAAGAAGGACATGGAGCTCCTGGAGAGAGTCCAGAGGAGGCCACAAAGATGATCTGAGGGCTGGAGCAGCTCTGCTCTGGACACAGGCTGAGAGAGTTGGGGCTGTTCAGCCTGGAGAAGAGAAGGCTCCAGGGAGACCTTAGAGCACCTGCCAGTGCCTGAAGGGGCTCCAGGAAAGCTGGGGAGGGGCTTTGGACAAGGGCTTGTAGTGAGAGGACAAGGGGCAATGGATTAAAACTGGAGGAGGGGAGATTGAGGTGAGACATGAGGAAGAAATTCTGGAGTGTGAGGGTGGTGAGACACTGGGCCAGGTTGGCCAGGGAAGCTGTGGAAGTCCCATCCCTGGAAGTGTTGAAGGGCAGGTTGGATGGGGCTCTGAGCAACCTGGTCTAGTGGGAGGTGTCCCTGCCCATGCAGGGGGGTTGGAACTAGATGATCTTGAAGATCCCTTCCAGCACAAACTATTTTATGATTTTATGATTCCCAGCTTCTTGGCCACTGAGCTACAGACCTTGCCGAGGTGATGTAGCCTCTCCCACAGATCCCAAACAACTCTTCCAGTGTCTAGAGCTGCAGAAGAAAACCTTCCATCTACGAAGGGAGAACTCTGTTGTGCAGCATTCATCTGTAGAGTCAGCCAGCTCAGAGAGTAGATTTATTTCTGGAAAAATCATTGCAGTTTTCTGAAGCAATCTGCTAATTTGGGAGTATAAAATCCAAGATGAATTATGAAATAAATGACAAATATTTGCATATTGTTGCAGCAGTAAGAACGGCCACTTGATTTGTGTTACAGTGGTTTGCACCTCTTCCAGGGGCTGGCTTTGCTGTGTTGGCTGCCTGCTTCCACCTGGGTTGGGAAGGCTCCTCTGCCCTGCACGGGACTGGAAGGGCAGTGAGAGGACCCAGTGATGCCCACAGCCCTCAGCCAGTGCAGGGTGGACGTGGCAAATGAGTGTCCCAAGTGCTGGGTATTTGTGTTACCTGTAAGGTGCTCCCTGCCCAAAGCAGAAAGGCAGGGCTCTGGGTTTGAGGCATCAGTTCAGACACTAAACTGACATTAGAGCTTGAAAATTACTTAATCTGTCCAGAGAAAAACAAACATCTTAAAATTACTCTGAAAAGTGCTAAGTATTTACTCTCCCAGCAGGATTTGTCAGATGCTGAACCTCAGCCATCTCTGCTGAAATTGCTCTTATTTCTCAAACCCTCCTCTGATTTCAGGTGTTACATCCATATGGTACCTTTAAACCCAGCAGATCCTCAAGTTCTTTGCAGAGGGAACCACCACCCAAACATAAGAAGATAGATTTTAAAGACATGGCCAAACTAGAGGTGGTGACACTGGAAGAACTGCACTCAGGGTCATCTCATACTTACCATTTTAGTTCCTGAAAATGGTGACCACACACTTTCATAGAACCATAGAATTGTTTGGGTTGGAAGGGATGCTGAAGATCATGCAGTTCCAACCCCCCTGCATGGGGAGGGACACCTCCCACTAGACCAGGCTGCTCAGAGCCCCATCCAACCTGCCCTTGATAGACTTCATGACAGAGTCAATGCTGCCTCCATCCAGTATCCAGAGGTGTGCTGACCTAGCAGAGAGTGATCGTAACCAAACATTGAGGGATGGAACTTTAATTGATCACCTCGCTTCTGTCCCTGGATTCTGACCACAACTACAGCAGTGAGATGCCTTTTGCACAAGGCAAGATGCACAGCCTGAAAAGGAAGAGCTTTAGGCCTTCAGATTAAGTGGAGAAATGGTTTTGAATGGATCAGCCAAGATAGCGATAATTGCCACGAGGCTTTAATGTAGCTTGTGCAGAAAATGTTTCTCAATTGCTTATGGTGGATTGTCAGATCTAAGAGCAGACAAATTGAGCAGATTGTGAAAATAATCCTAGCATAGCTTCCGACAGCAGAAATGAAACTTTTTTTTTTGTTGCTAAGAAATGTAAAATAAATAAATAAAAAGTAATACTGGTTGCTGCAGAACCAACAAAAACATACAATGTCGTTAGCTGCAATCATGCATTATTTATCATCTGATTAAAAGAACGTGCTAAGTAGCATTTTCCCAAACTTGTCCATAGATAAAATGATACATTTTGGCAGAAAAGGTCTTCTGTGTTGACACTTACACAGAGAAGCTCTTTGTAAACTGAGAAAACAGTTTAAAAACTTTGCTGAAAAGGGTGTGTTTTCTCCTCTGCTCACTAGCGACTCAAATAAAATTAAAACACTTCCAAAGGTTTTTCATTATCTGAAAGGGGACTAAGCAGTTGTTTGGCTGAGTGTTTCCCATATGGTAATCAAGCAATGTTAGGGATTTTTGAAAAAGAAAGCCCCAACAAATTGAATTATTTGAATTTCAATACCATCCTTCTTTGGAGTTGCCAGTATTAACTTGGGGAGATGCTAATGAAGATGAGAGGGAATGATTGCTGCCAGCTAACTGTTGAAATCACATAAAGCATATGTCCATAATAGATGATCACTTAATCTTCATGTAATCTTGAGGGTTATGCACAGCTTTCAGCCATTGAGGGGGTTTAATCATCTCTCCAAATGTCAGAATTACCAACTCTTGTCAAACTTCAATTCACGGAAACGATAAGACATGTCCTCACATGACAGTTTATCTCTGTTCCCTAAAGTTGAAAGATCTTAACTTATTTTCCAGCTAATAGAAGTTATTTTTGTCCAGTTGTGAAGAACTGCTCGATTGCAATTTTTAAATTCCTTACGGATGAGAAAGAAGGTGATGAAGGGAAGATGTTTTCAGTGACTGAATGCTCCTTATCTCCATCTCATGCTGTGCTGAAAGTTTGACTGCTCTAATTTTAAAGCTATCTAATCTTTTATGTGCTAAAGCATTTGAAATAATGCATTATTAGAAGCATGAATTACAAGAAAAGTTCATTTATTTGGTGTTATATATAACCTTTATCTAAAATGCATTATGTGGTTAAAAAAAAAATTCATTAAGTCTGAAACTTTTCTTTCAGAGAACAAAAATTGCTTCAACCTGATTGAGATATTTTATCTGGGAAAAAAGAGTGAATCTTTAACGAGGTCTGTAAGCATCAGTGAATGTTTTGACACTTGACAGGGAATTGAATGTGAATCCTGTGTTTAAAGGATGTTCTTTATTGGGAGATCCAGTCAAGTGAGTGTACAGGCTTCTGGAGTCTCCCACTGGAGAAGTCACATATTCTTTCTTTAGAACTGTGAGTTTTTCAATCTCTTAGAACACGTGGAATGTGTTATATTCATTTCACTGTTGCATCTGAGGCATGGATGAATATTTCCTTTGTATACACATAGCTGGAAAGATTGCAGAAATCTATTACAGGCAAACTCTGCTTGAGGTTGAGCTTCCAATTCAAGGTGATTTGAAGTAGGGAGTTTTAGCAATTGATTTTTTTTTAAGATGTGCTTAAATGTACTAAAATGATGCTTATCAGTTTACCAATAAACTGAAGCTTATCAGAGAGGAAGGCTGCTCTTGAGAGCAGTGAAAATTTCCACCTTGGAGAAAATCAAATGATACTTGAAAGGCAAAATAGCGTTTCCCTGAAATGTCATTTAAAATAGTGTTTCTAATTCCTACCCAAAAAGGTGGCCAACCTGCCCAAGAATGATGCTTTCAGGACAGATGATTTTGCTCATAGAATCACAGAATGTGTGGGGTTGGAAGGGACCTTTAAATGTCATCTAGTCCAGCCCCCCTGCAGTGCACAGGGACCTTTTAAACTAAATCAGGTTGCTCAGAGCCTCCTCAAGCCTGACCTTAAATGTCTGCAAAGATGAGACCTCCACCACCTCTCTGGGCAACCCGGGCCAGCGCTTCACCACCTCATGGTAAAGAACTTCTTCCTGATATCCAATGTGAATCTCCCCTGCTCTAGTTTAAGGCCATTGCCCCTTGTCCTCTCACTACAGCCCTTGTCCAAAGCCCCTCCCCAGCTTTCCTGGAGCCCCTTCAGGCACTGGAGGCCTCTATGAGGTCTCCCCAGAGCCTTCTCCTCTACAGGCTGAACAGCCCCAACTCTCTCAGCCTGTGCTCAGAGCAGAGCTGCTCCAGCCCTCTGAACATTTTTGTAGCCCTTTTCTTGACTCGTTCCAACAGGTCCATGTCCCTCCTGTGTTGAGGGGTCCAGAGCTGGACACATTTGTACCATGATGAAAGCACAGTGCGAGTCTGCACCCCTGCTTTTGGTTTAGTCCTAGGCCTTGAGGGGTTGTTTTTTGTTCTCAAGTTTTATTTTCCTCGCAAGGGCCCTTCTTTCAAAGTCCTCCATTATTCTGTTTTGACCATACTAGGGAACTTATCCAAGCCAACAAAAAGGCAGCCTTTGTCCCAGAGAGGCTGTTGATGAAGTGGATGGTTTCAGACATGACTGGGGGAGAATGGCTTTAACGCTGCTGATTGACCCTGATGTGCCAGATGCACCCACCCACCCAGCTCCAAATGCTGCTGCCACCCCATCCTCTGCTGCCAAGACCCCAATGTACTCCCAGTGATAGAGCAAGAGGCAGGACTTAGATCTCCTCTGCTGGGAAGTGAGAGGCTGATCTCTGTGGCTCAAAAAAACCCCAGAAAGGCTGCTGTGGGGAGCCTTTAAACTCTCTGCTAGAGCTTTGGAAAAAGATGGAGAGGGAAATCACAGGAGTTTTGAGCAAGACTCTGCTCTGCATCACTGCCCCAAGATACTGTAAGGAGGACAAAGGGAAACTGGGATATAAATAGAGAATGACATTTTCCTTGCATTGTCCACAATGAATACATTTGTACATGAACAAAATCGTTGGAACGAGACAACATGCATGCCTGATGTTGAAGAAAAGCCTGTTTGTGCTTAGTACATTGGAGACATTGTTCAAAAATAGTTCATCCTTTTGTAAATATTGCCTCGGCTCTGGTGCCAGGGCCACTGCTGCTTTGCACTATCAGCTGAGTAACAGTCGTGCACGTGCTGCTGGGAGAACTTTTAATACAGGCACCAGATTTAAAAGGAGAAAATTATCATAGAATCATAGAATCATAGGGGTTGGAAGGGACCTCGAAAGATCATCTAGTCCAACCCCCTGCCAGGCAGGGTCACCTAGAGCACATCACACAGGAACTTGTCCAGGTGGGTTTTGAATGTCTCCAGTGAAGGAGACTCCACAACCTCCCTGGGCAACCTGTTCCAGGGCTCTGTCATTCTCACAGTAAAGAAGTTTTTTCTGATATTCACCTTGAACCTCCTGTGCTGCAGTTTGCACCCATTGCCCCTTGTCCTATCACTGGTCACCACTGAGAAAAGCTTATGCCCCTAGAGACTGTCCTGTTCATTTGTAGTTAATTCTTTCTGCTTTCTTCTTGTTTCTTCCAGACTTACCCTGTTTTCTTGCACCCAAAGGGCGTTTCATACGTGGGGCTGGGAAATAAAACTTGCCCCATCCCTCAGGTACTGCTGCTGTGTGTGCTGAAAGCAGGAGCCCTTTTCTGACAAAATCCTGCTCGGTGGAAACCTTGCCTTTGCTTTTCACCTGGAGTGGCAGAGCTACAGCAGGTCCAGGCCACCCTCCCTCCTTGCATCTCGTGGCTGATCTCAGCTGAGCAGCACCGACTTGGAGCTCTTGGCTCTGCAGTTTGTTTGTTTCGTGGAAAGAAATTTTCATGGCAGCATTTTGTGGTTTTGCTTTTCGTTTGTTTGGTTTGGTTTTGTTGTTGTTGTTGTTGGGTTTTTTGTTGTTGTTGTTGTTCTGGTTTGTTTTGATCTGGGTTGTTTTTTTTTCTCCAGAAGTTTTGAGAATCCAGCAAAGCAAACACTTGTATCACATGCAGAACAAAATCTATGAAATGAATAAAATATGTTCTGCACCCAGTGAAAGTCTCCTTGTATCCCTGAGCAGAAGGCAAATCTGGTGAACAAGATTCTTTTCTATTCCTCCCCATATGCAGTTTTTTTGGCATAAAATATAGAAAAAAAAATTCAGAGTTCATTAACATACTGACACAATGGACAACTTTAAGACTGCTTTTGCAGCTCCACTGGTGTTAGTGAGAAAGAACAGGTGCAAATGAAGCAGACCTTAACCATCAAATGAAAAAAAACCCTTTCCTGTGATGTATCACATCAAAACTCTTGCAGTTCCCAAAAATCGTGCAGCCTCCCTTTAGTCAATGGGAAAAAAAATGGGATTTCTGGAGCACAACTCCTGTGATCTACTTCAGATCTCTAGGTCAGATTGAGATCACAGAATCACAGAATTACTGAGGCTGGAAAAGACCTCTGAGATCACCAAGTCCAGCCTATGACCAACACCACCACACCATCTAGACCATGGCACTCAGTGCCACATCCAGCCTTGCCTTGAACACATCCAGGGATGGTGCCTCCACCACTTCCCTGGGCAGTCCATTCCAATGTCTAATCACCCTCTCCATGAGGAAGTGCTTCCTGATATCCAACCTAAACCTCCCCTGGAGCAACTTCAGGCCCTGCCCTCTTGTCTTGTCACTAGTTGCCTGGTACTTATTTCTAGGTGTCCTGGTACTTATTTCTCTCTCAAATACAAGTTCAGAGAGAAAGAGGCCTGCACTCTGGAGGTCTAAAGACAAGTCAGGTGAATCCAAAGGTTTTTGTTACCAGATCTGTACAAACAACTTTTAGCAGCATCTGCAGCCTTCAGTGAATACTTAAATAAAATTGAGTATAATACTAAGAGGTTGTTACAAACAATGATGTATGGAGCACTGTGTCCAGTTCTGGAGTCGCCAACATAAGAAGGACATGGAGCTCCTGGAGAGAGTCCAGAGGAGGCCACAAAGATGATCCGAGGGCTGGAGCAGCTCTGCTCTGGAGACAGGCTGAGAGAGTTGGGGCTGTTCAGCCTGGAGAAGAGAAGGCTCCAGGGAGACCTCAGAGCACCTTCCAGTGCCTGAAGGGGCTCCAGGAAAGCTGGGGAGGGGCTTTGGACAAGGGCTTGTAGTGAGAGGACAAGGGGCAATGGATTAAAACTGGAGGAGGGGAGATTGAGGTGAGACATGAGGAGGAAATTGTTGAGTGTGAGGGTGGTGAGACACTGGCCCAGGTTGCCCAGGGAAGCTGTGGAAGCCCCATCCCTGGAAGTGTTGAAGGGCAGGTTGGATGGGGCTCTGAGCAACCTGGTATAGTGGGAGGTGTCCCTGCCCATGCAGGGGGGTGGAACTAGATGATCTTGAAGGTCCCTTCCAACTCAAAACATTCTATGGCCTGTTGGGATTTCCAACAGACTCTGGTCAGTCTGGGAGGTGGTTCTCACTGCTAGGCTGTTCATTTTTTTAAAATCTAACCCATGTGTTGGGCTTGGCAACCCAGGAATTGTGCAGGTGTGGGTAGTGTGAAGGATGGAAGGGTTAGTCTGGGCTCTGGCTGTGCCAGCTGAGACCAATTTCAGAAAAGGTCATTAGAAATGGAAAGTTTTTTACTGAATAGTCTTTAAGTGACCCCCAGCAGATGAATCCCAGTGCTACAGGGACTTGGCCTCTTCTTAGATCCCAGCTATCTGCACCCAGTGGGACTGGTTTAACTCTTAGACAAAATAGAACTTTGTATAATTTGAGTCAATAATAGTACCATTTTTCATATTTCCTTGTCCTGCAGAAAGCAAAGTCAACACACGTGCATCTTATATTAAAACTGCAAATATTTTGTCTCATTTTGGATATGCCATATTGCCCTCATTTCTCTGCCTGATTAGGAATGGGCTTTTATTTCCTGAAAGCCTCCCACCCCAGGATGGAAATTAATATCTCTCTAATCTGAGGATGCTGTTTCCCATCAAGATAAACCTCAGTCTGAAACTACAGAAATTGCAGGACACTCCAGCATTTCACACTAGCAGGCAAACACAGTTATCCTTAGGATGCAGACAAATCAGGGGAAAGTGAACTACTGACTTGCCCCAAAAGTAGTCAATGAAAGAGCTGAAAATTATACCTTTATAAAATGCTGTGATGTTCAGGCAATTTTGAAAACGTTTCTCTGCCCTAAAGAAGGTGCAGCACAAGTTCAAACAAGATGTGGTAGGAGCTATTGTACCAGGCTTATGCAGCCTCTGAGGATAATGATGCTGCACATCCTGAGGATTACTACACTCGGCCACTCTGCTTTTATCTCCATGGCCATGGCCCAAGGTTCAGAAGGGGCACCCTTCAAATCAGGCATCCAGAGTTTGCTGTTGGCAATCCACGTTTCATTGAGCTCACTGACAGAAGGGCAGAGTCACAGGTGTTTTTCTGTCACCCTGCCTGGCACCCAGTTTGAGGTTAAGTCCTGTTGCACCCACCCACCTTCCCCTGGGCAAAAGGGCCAGGCCCTCAGCCTGCTCCTGGTCAGTAAGACAGGGCTCAGGGGACACCAGTCCTGACACAGGCCTGCTGGGTGACAGCAGACAAGTCCTCTGAGAGTCCTCTGGAAGGAAGAGGACCATGGCATAAGTAGGCACCACAGGAATCCCAGTTCCTTTGGTGGTTCACATACTTCAAGTCCAGCAACAGGTTTGGTGCATTTGACCTCTGCCTGGGCTTATGGCACAGAAGATGTGCTCTTCTGGGTATCTGCTGCTCAAGTAGGCTTACTGTACCACCAGCTTGGCTGCAGTTGCTCAACTGAGTCCTTTTATTTTTTGCTGTATCATTAGAATAATAAAGGTTTCACATTCTGCCATCTCCTAAAAAAAAGTAACATCATCCATAGGTCAAGGATGATTGTCCAAAGACTGTAGTAATTAATTAATGGAAAATTTACTTAATACCTGATAACAATGATTTTTTGGAAATTAGTCCATCATAAGTCACTTCAGGCTTTCCTGATAAATACCTTAATGCAGTCAATTTTTGTGTCTTCTAAGCCATGTCTGCCATTCAGGAACTCTTTGGAGTTTGTCAAATATTAGATAATTTTCTACAAAGCTGTTGCACTTATTTTTATTCCAGAAGCAAAGCCGTGGCCCCTCAAACTAAAACATACGTATGCTTTCACACATGGAAGAGTCAACTAACAATGGTAATGACTACAGAATTGAAAGAAAAGGCAAACCACTAAATTTCATAATTCTGTCTTTTTCCATTATTACTCAAACCCTTTGTGGCTACACTGCACAAGGTGAAAAATGGGTTCTTGATTTTTTTTTTCCTAGATTAGGTATGTAGTTTTCTGAACTATAAGGTTGAGAAGCCTTCTCAAAGCCAACTACCCTACCCAAACAGCTTCTGTTTGAGATTTGAACACCTTGGGCCCTCATTTTAGTGTAGTTCTCTGCATGTTTTCCAGCACTGCAATGGGGCTGGGATTCCATCCTTCTTGTTTCAATGGTTCAGAAAGAATAAGAAAATCAAGGGGTCAAAGCAAAACAAAATGCTTTTGTAGTAAAATTAGATTGGATAGAAATGGGGTTTTCAATGAGAACTAGAATCCATTTCGGTCGCATGCGCTGCTGTGATTGGCTTTCATATACGGCAGAACTCTGCAGACCTTTTGCTCCAATTTTTTGGAGTAAAATTTGTAAATTTTACTCCAATAAAAGTTCCTCCAGCCCAGCAGAAAACAGAATATCAAAAAGTTGCCATTGCAGAAGTGTAGATTGATTACTTACAGAAACAGAGACCTGAGTAGTCAAGGAGACAGTGTACTAATCCCTAGCAGGTGTATCTTCCTTCCCTAGTTGCACTCTGGAATGGGTGTAGAGCCTTGACCTCATGCCATCTTTCTCTTAAGTAGAAAGGAAGCTTATCTGTATTTTCACAGGACAGAATGATAACAAAAACATTCCAATACAATGGAGTTATTTTAAAATACAGTTTGTCTCAGTTTTGGGTGGTTTCTTGATAGACCATAAATAGGGAGTTAAAAGGGAGTGATTTAAAGTGAGCGATTTTATTGATAGGATTCTAGCAGTAGCCTATACTACAAGGTTTTACCACTGTCTTTAGATGACAATCTGACATCATAAACACAAGATACTATTCATTATAATTTGCTTTTATCATCCAGGTGTTCCACTTCAGACCAGGGACCTTTCCTCTAGGCACTGTAAAAGTTCATTAGAAATGTGTCTGGAGACATTAAGATGAGTATCTGGTTACATCTTGGCCTTGATTGCAAAAGAGCACACTGTCAAGCATCTTAATAACATATTTACTGATGTTCAATTAGATGCTAGAGAACAAAATTGATCACCATGCTTAAAAGTGTTTGCTGCTGCCTTACACTGGTGAAAAATGTTACCATCCATCATGCATATGGCAGCTCTATTGGCTGAACACCAGTTCCCCCAGTCACTCCCCATGCCTTGCAGAGGAGCTGGTCAGTGCATCCAGCCCTGCTTCCCCCTTGCCTTCAGTTTTCCACACGAGCAGCACAGATGGGGAAGGCTGTGGGAGTCAAAGAAAAGCTCCTCCAAAAAACTATCCCCTCCCTGTCCATCTTTGGTCAGTGAACGCAGCCCTTTTTAACCAGTTCCTGCAAGACATGCTCCATCTTTTCTGAACAGCTTTCTGCCCGTGCTTATGTTGCACATTTCTTAAGCACAGGAGGCCCAAATCACGGATGGTGTCACAGATGCTACTTGGTCTGGAGAGCGGTACCAATGCTGGGAATGCCACGTAGCCACCTGCTATGCCCTGCACACGCCTTGCCTTCTTCCCCAGCTGCATCCCCATCACCCCCTGACCTTCCCAGACCCTTGTGTCTGTCTTAGAGAGTCTACCTCCTAAGCTCCTGTCTGTAGCTGAAACTCTGACAAGTTCCTTAGCGTGCAGGCGTGGGTTTTAATTACATTTTAACCTGCATTTTTGAAGGCAGTGGGCACAGCTCTCACTTCCACTGCCACAGCCTGGCCCCCTTCTGTACCCACAGCTCTTGGTACAGGGTCATTAATGAAAATACTAAACACCCCTGATCTCTGAGGTACTCCCAGTTGCCTCCTCTAGGAAACCGTGTCAACAGAGTCTGCTATCACATCTCTTTTGCCCGGTGTTTTGTGTGGGTGTGTTTCAGTCCTGGCCTCAATGCTTTCTCCTGCTTAATGATGATTTTTAACGCAGCATTGTAACAGCTGCCTTACCAGTATAAATAGATTTGATCTAGGAGGATAAAATAGGGAAGAGAGGTGAAAATAAGGGTCAAAGTATAATCAGACGATTCTACCTACTCACTTTAATCACCCCTTAGCATGTTTCCAGCAGTTGCACAGCTTCCCCCTTGCATTGTTTCTTTTCATCTTGGCCTTTTTGAAGCTGAGGGAGAAGCCTAAAAAGCAAACTGTTGTTTTCTGTTAGTATAGTGGGGTTTGTTTGTTTGTCTGATACTGGCTTTCTAGCTTTGCTTTTGCAATGTTTTTTAAACACACGTGTTGCTATGCATTTATGTTACAAGCAGCCAAGCCAAAGAAACATGTGCAAGACTTGGAAAGTGGTAGAAAAGTTTTATGCAGCACCGTAATAATGGATTTTTTTTAAAAAAAATTTGCTTGCTGTCCCTTTCTTTGTAATTCCTAACACTTTGCTCGCTTTTTGAACCCCTGCCAAGTGCATTGAAGGTTTTGTGGAAGTGTCTATTACAGCCCCATGATGCTGCTCAGGAGGGGTAACAGCCAGCTGAGACCCCATCATTTGCCCCAGGGTATCACCATGCAGTTACCTCTGCCGAGGTTCATCTGCTGGTTTGTTGCTCAGTCACTCAGCTCCCCATCTCTTCATGTGTTGTTTGTCCATGTGAGAAGCTGCCTCTTTGCCCATGCAGCTTAATTTCTCCGAAAGCCTTTGGTAAAAGATGTTAAATGTCTTTTCATGGTTCCTTGTAGGTGTGCCAATCAGACCTCCTTTCACCACCCTGAGGGACTCAGAAGGCATCACTTCCCTTCACCAAAGCTGCCCATTTCTTCCCTAAGTCACACTTACTTACCCATTCGTTCACTAATTCTTTCATCTATCTAGTTCACTTGGCTTGGTCTTCAGGCCTAATGTCTGTAGTGACCTGAAACCTTCTCCAGAGCCATTGCTAAATATTACTGCCATGTAAGACAGTGAGTTTTTCCTCAAACTCATTTTTTTGTACATTTAATAGTGGTTCTGCATATATAACCTGCCAGGTAGACACTCTTTTTCTCTTTTCTTCATTTGGGTATGACTTCAGATTTTTAAAGGATGTCTTTTAACTTGTAGCAACCTTAACCAAGGTGTTCAGCTATGCTCAGTTTCTCTTTAAGACTTTATAAAACCTCTAAGGTATGACCAGCCCCTGGCTAGATTAAGAAGTGAAGTATGAAAGTTTTGGAGCAGCAAACTGCAGGATTTAGAGGCTCTTGTGTCTATGGTCTTCTCAGCTAACATGCTAAAGCCTCCAAGAAAATCCATGTTTCACCACTTTCTCTATGGGTGAGCTTCTCCGTGAATCACTTAGTTGGAGGTGAAATGGAAAAAAAAATAGAATGGAAACACAGAATGTTTTGGGTTGGAAGGGACCGCTAAAGGTCTTCCCAAATCAACCCCCCTACATTAAGCAAGGACATCTCACACTAGATCAGGTTGCTCAGAGCCTCATCAAGCCTGATCTTGAATGTCTCCAGGGATGGGGCCTCTACCACCTCTCTAGGCAACCTGTTCCAGTGATCCACCACCCTTATATTAAAGAACTTTTTCCAAATGTCCAACCTAAATCTACCCTTTCCTAGTTTAAAACCATTACTCCTTGTCCTATCGTTACATGCCCTAGTGACCAGGTCTTCCCCACCCTTCCTATAGGCTCCTTTCAGGTATTGAAAACAGAATTAATTTCATTCTGGCTTCCTTAAATCTGGATGGGAAAACTTGTGCAGATTGGTCCTTGAATCCAAGTAGAAGAGCAGCCACCTCAAATAGGAATTCAGAAGTAATGAGAGTTTAAAAGGGGGAAAAATTGAGACTGGTCACCAAGAAGTTGGATGCAAGGAAACGCAGGATAAAATTAGATAAATAGAAAACAAGCAAAACACCACAAAGCTTTCCTAATAGTAGATCATGGCACACTAGCCAGACATTTAATAGAACACCAAACCCTACTTTGCTACATCAAGGAAATGAGTTGACCTAATCTGACTGGATTTCAAGAAAACATTTGTTAGTATCCTACTTGGAAAACAAAACAAAACACCAAAGAACCTTAAGGAAGACAGCAATTACTATATTAACTCTTAATATGAATAAAAGCTTGCAAGTAGTTTTGAAGAGAAAGTCTCAGGCTAGAGGACTTCCTTAAAGAACAATCACAGACAGATCTTACTATTTTCACTAACTACCCTAACCTGGGAATTAGGAGTATGAGCACAAAGCTGGGGCACTGTTTGCACAAAGGGGAATGGAATATTGTATAACAAAGGGCACAAAAGTAATTTTAGATGTTGGGCTTGACTCAGTATCCTAGAACTCAGCATACAACAAACCCAGAAAAAGTCCTTCAGTATATTTTCACTATTAAGATAAACCACAATGGTCAAGTTTCTTAGTTGTCCCACAAGCACAGAAGTAAAATACATCTGTCGTGGTTTGGGTCTAACACAACATCAAAGAACCAGCCCCGTGGCCGCTCACTCAGTTCTCCCCCCAAATCCGCCAACCCCCCCCCCCCCCCCCCCCCACTGGGATGGGGAGGACAGAGGCCAACTAGAAGCTCATGGGTCCAGACAAAGGGCAAAGAGGGCTCTTCACTGATTAAGGTCCCGGGCCAGACTCAGCTTGGGGAAAAAATAATCATTTAATTTCACACTAATGAGATGCCCACAGGACACAGACACACACAGAGCAGGGCTCACATACGTTACCCCCACCCCTCCCTTCTTCCCGCACCCAAATCACTTTGTTCCCAGTTTCTCTCCCTCCTTCCCCCCAGCGGTACAGGGGGATGGGGACGGTGTTTACAGTCAGTTCACAGGCTGGTGGTTCCTGCTGCTCCTTCCTCCTCAGGGAGAAGGATTCCTCACAGTCCTCCCCTGCTTCCCCACGGGGTCCCTCCCATGGGAGAGTCTCCTCCACGAACCTCTGCTCCATGAGTCCTTCCCACGAGGTGCAGTCCCTCAGGAGCTGCTCCAGCACAGGCTGCCCACAGAGTCCCGGGCTGCTCCGGGAACAGGCACCTCCCCTGGCGCCGGGTCCTCCACGGCTGCATCATCCGAGTCCCCTGGCAGCAAATCCGAGTCCACTGGCCACAAAATCCAAGTCCACTGGCCAAGTTCACTCCTCCTGGCGCCTTTAGGGAATGTTCCACCACGTTCCTCCATGAATGCAGGGGGACAGCTGCCATCTCGCCATAGGTTGCAGGGAAACTTCTGCTTGGGCATCTTCTCCCCCTTCTTCCTCCTCATAAACCACTGGGATCTTCAGCCCAGCACTTCCTCTCACCTCTGCTCAGCTCTTATCTCAGTTCTTTCGTATGTTAATGGCAGAGGCGCATCTATTGTCCCTCTAATGGCTCCTTGTCTGGTTTTGGAGCAGGGGGAGCTTCTCAGCTTCTTACCGGAGCCACCCTTGGGGCCCTTCCTCTGCCGCCAAAAATCCCGCCAAACCAGCACAACATCAAATAAAATTGCTGTATAAAAATGCCACAATAGAAATTCCACACTGCAAGTTCCAAGGAAAGACAGAAGAAAACCAGATTTTTGCTTGTTTAATTAGAGAATTAGAGACAGTCATAATATTACATAACTTATAGAAACACAACCACCTAAATCCTCCAGATCATTCTAAAAAAAACCCAACAACTAAAAAAATTATTTTATTTACGAGTTATTCAAGAGTGCCACACAACTCTTGTCCATCCCACCCTCCCTTCAATCTCACAGGCATAACCTGTGAACTGGAGATTAACCTACAAGATCAATAGAAACAGTATAATGTGACAGTCTGTCTCCTCTGTTGATCCTGGAAAAATATTTTGGAATTTGGTCTCTTGCTCCCAGAGGTGTCAAGTGAAGCCAGTGCAGGACACTGAGTCAGAGGTACTGCGTGACTTTCTGAAGGCCTACCTGAAATAACATACTGTGATGTGCCCAAAGTAATGTAATACTGGAGACTACTATATTTCATGAGCCAAGCTAGCTCACCTGTAAAGCCCTGTGCCATTTCAGCTTGGAGGAGGCTGAGGGGTGACCTCACTGCAGTCTGTGGCTTCCTCACCAGGGGAAGAGGTGGGACAGGTCTTCATCTCTTCACTCCTGTGACCGGTGACAGGACTCGGGGAAATGGCAGGAAGCTGAATCAGAGGAGGTTTAGGTTGGATATCAGGAAAAGGTTTTTCACCCAGAGGGTGGTTGAGCACTGGAACCAGCTCCCCAGGGCAGTGGTCACAGCACCAAGCCTGCCTGAGTTGAAGAAGTGTTTGGATGATGCTCTCAGGCACATGGTGTGATTCTTGGGGTGCCCTACACAGGGACAGGACTTGGACTCAATGATCCTGTTGGGTCCCTTCCAACTCAGCATATTCTGTGATTCTGTATCATCTACGTGTGTCAGCCCATGTCTATAGTGTGCAAAATGTAGAGATTCCAGGACAAATCTGGACATGCCAGAAAATTCACAGGAAGCCTGTGGCTTGGATGAAACTGATGACACTCTTCTTATAAAAAGCCTTTTACACCCTTGTCATGCAATACCAGTAAAATAATGCAAAGTTCAAGGTCATAAACTAGGAACAAATATTAAGGATTTTTGCTATCAGCATTCATAAAAAAGGGTAAGTTGGGGTTTTCGGTCAGTCCTCAAGGCCTGTGAGATGTTGATAGCATGCAGGTCTGAATAAAAAAGTTTGAAAGGATCCAAATATTAGTTACTATATATCTAGCAGGGATAGGGAGGTATTAATACCACTGTGAAAGGCCCTCACATCATCATGTCCAGCTTACTGTGTCTGCTTCTAACCCTGCAGGAAAAAGAGTTATTGAAAGTGGAAAAGGTGCAAAGAAAGATTATAAGAGTGGTGGGGGAAAGGCATCCTCTCTACAACAGGTATGGCATGGCTGTTCTGGCAGAACTGAGGCTGAGCAGGTTTTGGCACTAACCTGTGAGAGCTCAAGGGGTGACAGATTGGAAGGGATTTTACAGCAGGAGCGAGAAACGCTCTTTAAACTGAAGCCAAAACCTCACAGAACATGAGAGGGTCATGGTGCTGAATACACCTTATCTTTAACCATTTAGAGGATCAGAAAGTGAGGAGCAGCCTCATGGAAAGGGCAGCTCAAGATGGAGGCTGGTATCTCTGCAGGTAAGTTGGACAGTGCAACATGGCTGCCTGCGACAGCTGGGATGGGGCCCTAGGCCTGAGGAGGCCTTCTCCAGTCTTGCCCATGTCCAGGTCAGAGCTGAGCATGAAAGCTTTGATTTTTGAAATGCACACCAAACTTCCACATTTGTCAGCAGCCAGGTTATCACCACCTGCTATCTGGTATTCAGTAGTGTTACACAAGGGCATAAATGAACGTGGCGTGCAATCCTTGTCATTATTACAGCTGGGGAATGAGTGGGTCTGTGCTCATGCAGGCATCTAATTGGTCACGTCATGGTTGCAGATATGTGGAAATACCCTGTTTGACTCTGAAATCAGACTGACTGACTGCCTGGGCTTATACAATGATGTGTGTTGCTGCGACTCTTGCATAAGGAGAATTAGGCCTTCTGTTTTAATAACACTGCACCATTCTGAGCCCTTAATCTTGCATCACAGTAAAACATTGTAGTAGCAACACATAATTGTGTATTTTTCCAATTTTCCATTTTGCCAAATGCTAGTTCCTGACCTCTGCTAAATGTGTACAGCGGCCTACCTTGACACAATATTACATTAATCTTAAAAGGTGCCAAGTGTAGCTGCAATAGTAAAAAAATATGCCTTTACCTACTAGTGAATTTCAGTTTTCAGTCTTCTTTTCTTCTAAGAGCTCTATCATCTGAGTACATCACGTGTGTAAGTTTCACAAGTTCTGTTTGTTTAAGACTGAGACGACTTGGCCTTATTAGCTCCTTCTATCCCCTCCAGTTTTGGTGGGGTCCCCAGTGCCTCCTTAGCAATATTGCAAAAGGAAATCCCCATAAACCTCATAAAGCCCTAAAAAAGCTGAGGGCAAAATTGAGCAGCTCTCTGCTCCGGCGGGCAGCGTCCTCCCCTCGCGCAGCGCTGCCACGGCTGTGGATGCCAGCTCTGCCAAGGGAAGAGAACCACAGCCCACAGGTTTTGCTCACTCTCCACGTCTGAAAGGACACCCTCACCCCGAGGAACTTTTCTGTATTTGCTCAGCGTTTAAGGGAGCTTATTGCTGGGATTTCCGGGGCAGAGTGTGGTGCTTCTGTAATTTACAGATAAAAGGTGATGAAAAAAATGTCACTTGGAGGACTGGGCACGGTGCAGGGTCATGTTCTCTAAGGCTGCCAACATACCTTTCTGCTCAATGCCTACGAGCACCTGCACGTTTCTGAATTAACACTAGTTATTTTAGATGAGCATCAAGAACGGACAGATAAAAAAAAGCTGTTTGTCATTTTAAAAATTGATACCTGGATTTTTTTCTCCAGACTACGATAATTTCTTTCGCTCACATGTAGCAATTCAGACTCCTCCTAATAACTAATTTATTTTAAGGTAAATTTTACCTCCTTCCCCCTCTTCCAACACACAGACATGTATATACTTCTGTACCTGCACAATCATACATACATACCCCATCAACACGATTCCAGTGTAAGCATGAACCATGAACCAAAAGTTTGGCATCCCTACTACAGTGAAAGCTGAGTGCCACCTATGGGTAAGAGCTCATGGTAACATATTTAGGTAAATTTTTAATATTATTCTTCGTAAATAAAGCAATTTTAAATTATCCAGCAGGACAGAGTTTTGACTAATTTGCTATATATTTTTTCAACAACAACCACTGCTCAGCCTCTGAAAGCTGGGTGTTAAAGCCAACTCCCTTACAAAGGAGCATCAGCTTTATGAGTGAAAAAAAAAATGGGGTATGACAGTCTTATTTTTCTTATTCTGTAAAAGGAATGCACAGAAGTTCTCTAATTCCCCATGTCAAGAAAAAAGGCTCGATGCTACACAGCCAGGTACAATGCTGTATTTAATGATTACTTCGGTCTTAAAGTTTTGTCACTTCAAGGTTTTAATATTTTGTTTATTGCTTTCTTTCGCTAAACACATACAAATACCTTAGCTATGCATTTTCATGGAGATGTGCCTATAACCAGGATCTCACAGTAATTTTCTATGAAAAATTGTTAATTTTTCAGAGCAAAATGAAAGCTCCGGGGGGGAAGGGAGCCAGGAGAAAAATATATGGCTTGATTATGTAAGACTCGGTTTTTCTGATCATCGGTCTGTGTAGCATTTGCTTAGAAAACTCAAAAGGAAGTACAGACTGAAAAGCCAAACTTATTGTATCAAAAGTATCTTTTTCAATTCATCTTTCAGGTACGTAAAAGCAAACAGGCTGACAACGCTACCGAAGAGAAAAATGCTAGATTACAGCTGCTGTGTTGGAGTATGCTGCATTAAAATGGACACCACTATCCTTTTCTCAGAAATAACACAGGTAGAAATAGCTGGAAATCTACCAAATTAATACATACATTTCAGTTTGGGAAAAAATAATTTTGCCTCAATGGACAAGCTAATTGTAGCCATTATATTTCTCCTTTCTGGGGCAGGGGCATAGCATTTCTGAAGGAAGAGACAGAAAGGAACTTTCAAAAGGGAAAATGATACTAAAAGACATAACAACTAATCTGAATGAAGAAAGTGTCCGATATTAATTTTTTTAAATCCCCCTTTTAAAGAAGTCTTAGTCCTGGGCCTTCTCATTCATATTCTACTGTATTAAATATGATAATCAGCCTGTCTAAAAAATATATGAAATAAATATTACACTAGTGCTTGCCTCATGCATTTTCACTAAGTTTTATTACTAAACTTACGTTATAAATTTAGGAAAGACAGTAAAAGCAGTCAGTAAATGCCACTTAAGTATCAGACATTATCACCACAGCATTTCATGCTTGCTCTCTGCCAGCATCAGCACCCTTTGAAACCTATGGAATTCAGACGTTTATACACAAAAGCACCTTGTAGTTAAAGTAACTCTGCTCCACAGGAACATCTCTGATGCATTTTCCTTCTTACTTCTGAAATGACAAATTTTAGACGCTGCAAAAATAGCATTCTACAATTTACCTCCTTGCCTCCACTCTGGCTACTGAATCAAGCTGTCACTGTCCAGTAACATTTCCCTGGATTTTCAAACCCCAGTTCAAACTTAACCCACTTCCTTGGATGGGAACTTCCCATCAGACAGAAATTACTCCTCATTGTGTTGGATGAATCCAGCTTAAAACAAAACACAGAGCTGTGACAAATGACTTGTCACAGCCATTCTGCTCTTTCTTATTTCATCTCCCATTCAGTAGGTAAGCTGTTTTACAGGGCAGACCTCCTCCCACCAACCTACTGCTTCGCAAAAGGAATATAAAAAAATGTATTTTCCATGTCTCCTAACAAAACCCAAACAGAATATAGCTGAACCTTTTAAAATAAGCACTACCCCCTACAAGAAGGGAAGTAACTAAACAAGCTAGCAACCCAAATTTTAAGGGCAACAAAAAGGTAAAAAAATAGAAAAAATGTTGAATGTTCAGATATTCCTATTTCAGTATCTTTAAAACCGAGGCCTTGTTAAAGGACAGACTACTTGGAAAGATCTCCATTTTATTGGAAAACCCAGATGGGTTTCTCCTAATTTTTTTTTTCCACCAATGATCTCTATGTTTGATAGAGCTAAAAAACTCGCCTAATGGGCAGTGCACCTAATTCTCTGCAGGGCTTGTTGTGAATTTTATGCCTTCACAAAAAGACAAGGAAAATTCCACTTCCCAAGGAAAGAAACACAGCACGTCGTAACATCGTAGCTTTAAAAAAATGATTCTTTCTGTTCTATGCACCTCTCATCAATTCCCCTTGAATGCTGCTTTTGCTGTGTAACACAGGTTTTATTTTAAATAAAAGTACTTAATGCCTACATGTTTTTGTTTTTTTTTTTTTACTTAATAACTTTTCTAGATTGGCCACAGATTTTTACTATGCTACGTATTTTTTCAGTAGTTAGTTCTATGCCTGCATTTTTCAACAGACATTCAAAGTATTTCTGCATCCTTGTCTGTTCCACTGTATTTTGACTCTGGAAAGGTGCATTCAGATACTCATAATACAACATGCTTATTGATGCAACTAAACAAAAAACCAGATTACCTTGTGATAACAGTGGAATGAATGGGACTTTCTTCTAATGGGAAAAACCCCTGTTTTTTCGTAACATTTGGGTTTATTGTTGAGAAAGGGAGCAAAGCACCTGGAACTGACTCATTGTAAATTCCAGCAATGCAAGGAGCTTCACAAAAAGTCTGTGGTTACCTTGTTTTTTAAGTAAACGTGAGGAGCTGACAGCTATTAACAGTAGCAAGGACTTGCATAACGAGGACTTGAAGGAAGGCTTAGGACTATCCATGCTGGAGTGATTTAAAGAGAATGAAGGCACGTATTTCTTTATGATGCATTATGTAACAACACAGAGGACAATCCGAGGCATTCAGAAAAATACCAGATCCACATTTGATCTTATACTTGCCATTTATCACCCAAATATTGCACAGTGCTTATAGCATAAGGCTTATGGAACACTTAACTTCAGAATGTTATCCAGTACAAATGAGTTTCAAACGTTTTAGATGACATATTTTATGTTTTGTGCATCTTCAGGAAAATATAATAGGTCCTATAATTCATTTTCTTCAAACTTCTGCAGTACATGCAATCTCAGATAAAATAAAATTGTCAAAATCAGTGATAGCTGGACCTTCTGGTTCACATTAGTGTGAAGAGAAAACTGCTGTTGAGCTGACACATTGATAGATTACGAGTTCTGCTGAAGAATAGCTAAAAATGGTGATTCAATCTCGTCGTTACTCTATAAGAAGAATAACAGAAGTGGAGATGTTACTCATGATATCATGTCTTTTATCAAAACCCTAAAGGGCTCTGGTGCATCAAACACATTCTCTTCCTGAGAGCTTCTGGCTTTAAAAAATACCAGTGTAAGTAAATGAAACTAAACTGGCCTATTAAAAAAAAAAAAAAAAAAAAAAAAGGACAAGCTTGTGCCCTGAATTTATTTCAAATGAAAATAAAGATCAAATTGCAGAAGACTATCTTTTAAGGGATTTTTTTCCTTCTCTTTTTTTTTGGGTTTGTAGGGTTTTTTTTCTGTTGTCTTTTTTTTTTTTTTTTTTACAATAGAGATGCTGGTCTTGCAATGATGAAATGGAGAACTAGGAGGATTATGAAACACAAGTAACATGAAGGGCAAACCTGACTGAAAGAGAGGGAGAATATTATTCCAATTATTTAAAACTTAGCTGGGTTAGTTCCTTAACTAACTAAAATCAATCCAGCTCCCCCAAAATCAGAAAGGTGATACAGATTCACCCAAGATGTATCTATCATATAAGATAATAGAGACCATCATCTTCTATTAAGACACATGAACACATGTGGAGAGTCATCTTTTCTAAATAGCTCCTTAATCTTTAAATACCCAAAAGAGGACTTTTAATAGAGGCACCTTAAGTACTTCTGTTATTCTACCCCTGGTCCTCCCTTGATCTGAACCTTGCAGGGTCATTTGTGCTGAAGTGAAGTCAGGTTTAAACACTGACTTCAGTCCCTCGGTGCTTTATACTTCCCTGTGCTGCTGCAAATCACCACAGAAGGCTCAAGATGGAGGAAACAGGGCCTGGGTGGCTTTTGCCTTCCTCCCATGGACATCACCAAATGTTCCCAGCACGCACTTCCCATTCATCCAAGGAGCCCTGCAAGAACAGAAGGGAAAACAAGGCTTCACAATCACAGACAGGGGTAACAGGTAAAGAAAAGGAGGAAACAAACATATGGGGGGAAGGATTTCTTATTACAGGCTCTCCTCTCCCAAAGGGAAAGAAACCTTGAGAAAAACTTCATCATGTCATAAATACAGAAACAGGCGTGCACCTCAGATTTCTGATTCCTCAGTGGTTTTGTTTCAGGTAAGTATTATTTTTATTATAAGCATTATTATTGCCTCCGTAGCAAGTATTTGCAGCTTCTCCTACAATAATTAATATTTCATGTTGCATAGGAATTCTTTATCTTAAAAAAAATAAATCTGCCCAGCACAACTGTGACCTAAGTTTTGCTCTCAGTTTGGGGATGAATGGGGAAGAGTGGAAGAAAAGCAGCAAGGCAGAAAGTTCACCACCTTGCTGTAAACCACAGGCAGAGCCAGAAATGGAGATGAAATCCAAGAAACGTCGCAACCCTGTTTTGCCTTTTGCCTACAGTTCTGACACACACATTTGCCTTTTGAGTATGCACACCAGCATTTTTAGGATATTCGGGCAACGTATTAACACACTGTGGAAAAGGGAGAGAAACGAGTCAGAAATATTTGGAGGGTGTGAAGCAGTAAACAGTAACCGAGCAGAAATGTTTTAAGCAATGCTATTACAGCTTAATGGCAAAGTAGGTTTACACATACTCCTTTTGAGCCTGGAAGCTTGGTAACAAGTGAAACGAGTTAAATTTTCCGAGTTTGGAATGTAATAGGCTCTCGTTTGTTCCAGAATGCTATGCACCTCTTAGATATAAGAGTGCTTGCAGATGGAATTCTGCTTTTAGGCCAGGCCCTGTGGTGCCAGGCTGCGGCACGGCAGGAGGAGCCCGGGCAGAGCTGGCGGGGCAGCGCCTGGCGCTGCAGGACCCGGCAGGTGCCCACCCGCCTTACGTAAGGGTTTCATTTTCGTCAGACCACATCTCGCCGCCGCACAAGGCAAAGGAGAAGAGGCTATTACATCCCTCCGTGCAGCGCCAGTCCCCTGTGCCAGACCCCACATCCTATTTTTTTTTTCCTCTCCAGACAGCACATCGACACGGTGGCGTTTACCTATTTGCTCGAGCCGTGGCTGCCAGGCAACCTATCTGGGCTGCCGGCCGCAGGGCCTACGTTCAGCGGAGCGTCGCCGAAGAGGAAACCCCCGACCCTCTTCAGCTGCCGGCCGGCTCCTGGCGAGCAGCTCTCCATCGGCGGCGGCGGCAGGGCGGCTCGGCGCTGCGGGCAGCGTCCATTGCAGCTCGGCGGGCAGCCTCCCCGCGCGGTGCCAACATCCAGGGGCTCCGGCAGCCTGCGGGGGCACCCAGCCTCTCTCCGTCTCCTTCCCCCCCACCCCATCCTAACACCGCTGACAGGTGCGTTTATTTCTCCTCCTGTCCTCTTCCCACTCATCCACCGTCCGTAGCCGCCAAGCCCCAGCAGCCTGGCTAGCCCCCCAATTCACCACTGACAGACCTCTCTCTCTCTCTCTCTCGCCAAGCTCTCCCCGAGGAAGCGGCGCGGCGGAGCTGCTCCCCGCCCGACGCTCGGTCCTGCATCTCACCGCCCCAAGGACGCCGCCGACGGGAGCCCTTAAAAACAAAGGCGAAACCCGCCACTTTCCACAACTCCCTTCCCTTCCCCGCGCCGGCACCGCGGCTGGCTAAAGGAGCTGGCGTCGCAGGGATAAAAAAAACAAAACGAAAACCCAAACAAACTAGGGAGGGGGGGGGGGTGTTAAGGAAAGAACACCCACCCAGCCCCACGGCTGATCCCCAGGCCCGGGCTACGGCTTGGCGGGGTTCGGTGGGGCTCAGCGCAGCCCCGCGCACCTGACAGCCCGCCGCGCCGCGCTGTATTTCCCTCCCTTAGCGACAGGGGAGGTGCGCGGCAGCGGCGGCGGCGCCATTGGCGGAGGGGAGCGGCGCAGCGCGACCATTGGCTGGCGCCTCCGCCAATGGGGAACCCTGTATCCGGGGGGCAGGGGGCTGCGGAGCTATTTAAATCGAGTGATGTCAGCAGGGGCGGTGGTTGGCGCGGGAGGCGGGTGCGGGAAGGGGGGGGCGGGCGGTTGGCCGGCCCCCCCTCGGCCCTCGCCTCACGGCCAAGCGCCCCTCCGCCCACCCTCCCGAGCTTATCCAGGACACTAAGCTTATCCTGCCTGGCGATCGTGGGATGTGAAGGTTAATTTCGGGATGCTGGCATGGCGTGCGTCAGGTGCGCTCCCTGGTTGTGCGAGTTTCGTGCAAAAGCCCTCTCAAAAAGGGAAGGAAAAAGGGCTGCTGTCCGCATGAAAAATACTTCTGCCACTGTTCGGGGGAGGGGTTACCTCACACTACCTTTCTGCGCGGCGCTGATTCGCGTTCAGTGCCTGTCCATGGCCTCAGCTATACTGCAAAAGCCGTCAAGTGTGCTGACTTCCACCCCTTAAGCCGTGCACACCTTACCCCTTGGTGTTTCTGCGGTAGCCTGGTTTTCATAGAACGGATATGGTTGGAAGGGACCTTCGAGATCATCAGGTTCCAACCTCCCTGCCATGAGCAGGGACACCTCCCACCAGACCAGGCTGCACAAGCCTCATCCAACCTGGCCTTGAACACCTCCAGGGAGGGGGCAGCCACAGCCTCCCTGGGCAACCTGTGCCAGTGCCTCACTGCCCTCATGGGGAAGAATTTCTTCCTCATGTCTCATCTAAATCTTCCCTCTTTCAGTTTAAATCCATTCCCCCTTGTCCTCCCACTGCCCTCTCTGGTGAAAAGCCCCTCCCCAGCTTTCCTGGAGCCCCTTCAGGCACTGGAAGGTGCTCTGAGGTCTCCCTGGAGCCTTCTCTTCTCCAGGCTGAACAGCCCCAACTCTCTCAGCCTGTCTCCAGAGCAGAGCTGCTCCAGCCCTTGGATCATCTTTGTGACCTCCTCTGGACTCTCTCCAGGAGCTCCATGTCATTCCTGTGCTGAGGGCTCCAGAGCTGGACACAGTACTGCAGGTGCAGCCTCAACAGAGCAAAGGGGCAGAATGACCTCTCAGTTTTCAGCCTGAAGGACTGCCACAGGCAGGAAATCCTCAAGTGATGACACTGGTGTAAATGTGTACGTTGAGGCCATAAAGCCTAGCGATGGTGAGTCACCTGGCTGATTTTCCTCTTGCATTTCTGATTCCCATTAATGGCAGGTTCTGTTCTGTGAGTCACAGACTTTTAGATGCTGCTAGCCACATGTGTTCTGTTTCCTATTGTCTTCCCAGCACAGTAATCACAGATGGAGTTTGAAATGGTGTTATGTTACAACAGAAGATAAGTGAAAACAAGATCCAAATGCACTGGTCTGCCTTGGCAGAAAATGTCTTGTAATTGTTCTGTGCTTCAATGTGCTGGTGACCTGTCCTGGAGCTCATCTTGTTTAGCCTAATAAAGGCTGAAAAGCAGGATTAACATAGAGTTGTTTGACCTGAGGCAGGTAATCATCCTGCCTGTATCTTGATGCCCGATACCCTGATGGTTGCACAGCTCTTTTCCTCTTGTGTGACCCAGACTTAGCTATGATGTGACAAAAATGCAGGTATCTCCTGTCATACAACAGTGTGTCACTCATGTGATGGGAATGCAGATAAACATCAGGTAACAGACTGCAAGCTTTTCTCAGTTTACAGCTGGATGTGTGCTGTGACCATAGATTTTGGGCTGTAACTTACAGGTATGTTGGTTGCATAAGATGTGTGTTTGGCTCTGTGGCTGAAGAAGGTCAGAATGGTGTGGTGACCTGTGGAAGTGGTGCCCTAAAAGCAATGCCAGTGTGTTGACCTGAAGGCACAGGGCATTACGGAGCTGAACATCGTTGGTGCCAGAGGTTTATTGTGAGGAAACTGGGACTGGAAACTAGAAGGAAGGAGGTTGCTGACAACCAGGAGGCTGGAGGTCTCAACAGCCTCCCAGAGAGGGACAGTGGGAGAAAACAGCCTACGCCATTTCATGGTGAAGGTTCATAAATTCACAGTCACGATTAGTGTGAGAGGGCAGATCTGACCTAGGGCGTAGCAATTAGAGCTGGAATGGGGAGTTGGTACTCCCAAGGAAGGATGAGAAGACCTTACTGTTACATGTGAAGGAGCTGTTATTGAAACGACGTTTCTTTGCTGTGACAGGATATGGCAACAGAGGTAGGACCCATAAAGGGAGGGCTGACCATGAAGGTGGCCTCTGTGAGGGAGTGGAAGGCTTGTCATAACTTAGGGTCCTCAAGGTGGATCTGGTTTTCTTTTAAGGACGTTCTTTCACCGAGAGTCAGATGGACTGATATGAGACTCCCTTTCAGGAACTGACTCCATGTGCCTTTTCAGCCCCGTTGGCATTTCCTTGCCTTTCCCTATTTGGAAAGCTTCTTGCATTAACACACTACACTCAGTGTGTTGTTCATATATTGTATTTTTCCAGTAATGCCACACTCCACATTTTCTATGAGTTGCCTCCAAGGCTTAGGGAGTAATATTTTTTGTTGATTTGATTGAACTTTCTCCCCATGGTCCCTGGCTGTGTTACTTCTAGGGTGACGTGGGGAAGTGTCACCTTCTTCTGAAATACCAGACTGGCTTTAGCAAGAGAGAAAAACCTGGACAGAGGTGTTTGTGGTGGTTCTGCTCCTGACTCATGCATCTTGCTCTCATGCTTGGAACTAATCTTAGGATCAGATTTGAGTTGAGAAGAAATTTTTCTCTATCACGGGCTATTGTAATTTGGGTGAAAAAGAGAAGGGGTAGGGATTCACCTAGCTCTGCAAGAAGAAACATGGTTCATGCAGTAAAATGATCTTGGTTATTTTGGGGGCAGGAACTGCTGCAATAGACAAAGTCCTTGGCCTGGAGTAGTATAAACCTCAAGTTTGGTGAGGGTAGGGGGGTGTTAATATATGTGAGTGGAAAAGGGGAAGATAAATGGATCTTTCTGGACTTCACATAAACTTACTGGGTCAGAAAGGAACATGAAGACTCCCTCTGGTCCATCCCATTATTTTACTACCATAAAGCAGGGTCCAATCTCCCCATCTATTTCCTTGTAAATCATAGAATCATAGAATATGCTGAGTTGGAAGGGACCCACTAGGATCATCGAGTCCAAGACCTGGCCCTGTGTAGGGCACCCCAAGAATCACCCCATGTGCCTGAGAGCATCATCCAAACACTTCTTGAACTCAGGCAGGCTTGGTGCTGTGACCACTGCCCTGGGGAGCTCGTTCCAGTGCTCAACCACCCTCTGGGTGAAAAACCTTTTCCTGATATCCAACCTAAACCTCCCCTGATTCAGCTTCCTGCCATTTCCCCGAGTCCTGTCACAGGTCACAGGAGTGGAGAGATCAGGACCTGTCCCATCTCTTCCCCTGGTGAGGAAGCCACAGACTGCAGTGAGGTCACCCCTCAGCCTCTTCTTCTCCAAGCTGAATAATCCAGGTGACCTCAGCTGCTCCTCCTAAGTCATCCCTTTCAGGCCCTTCACCATCCAAATGATGCAAAGATCTTCAGGGAAGAAACTTTATCACCTCTCAGGCATTTCTTCCAGTGCTCCAATTTTCTTAGCTTAGGACAATTTTCTGTTGCCTCCAATTAGAAACTCCTTAGGTGCAGTTTAATCCCATTACTTCTTGCCCTATTCTTGTAGAGAACAGATCATTGCCTTCCTTTTTACCACAGAATTTATATATTTTGAAGACTGTCGGCATGTGCACCTTCAGTTTTCTCTTTTTTTTGTAGGCTAACCAAACCTAATCTGTTCCATTTACCACCAGTAATTTTTTCTAGTGCTCTTCATGTGGCAGTGGGAGACTGCAATCCCTGACCTCTCCTGACTTTCAGTCCTGTTTAAGGAAGGTCTGGAGAAAGCTGTCAAGTAGCAACGTCAACATCTCCTAGAAGTCCTTTTTTGTCTTCTAAACAACCATGGTCAACGAACCAAATTAATGGCAGGTGAAATTTGCAGCCCCTAGGACAGGAGCACGCACTGGGGGAGGTGGATGGATGGTGCTGAGGTGGTGGCATCAGCTCAGAAGATGGGCATAGGGTCAGCTGCACAAGAAACTGATGTGTGCAGCTCCACTGAAAAGGAAAAAAAACAAAACCCAACAAACCCCAAGTTTCAGGAGGCTTAAGGAAAGAGGATGCTGAATGATGAACAAGACAATGTTCCAGTATAAATGACACTCACTGGAAAGGAGGGTGTTGGAGCACCTCAGCTCCAGAGCTTCACAGTGTGTACAAAGATTGCTGCCACGGCTGGGTAAACTGAGGCACGGAGAAACTAGGAGGCACGGGAGTCACTGCAGTTCAGACAGGGCAGAACTGGAAGGCCCCTCCCAGTCCTGACACTGCTTCTTCCTGGCCAGTCTTTAGAAACCATTCGTGCTTCAGCCTGGTGGATTCTGTGATATTTTCCTTGTTAAGAACACATTTTGCAGAAGGGTCTATAACAATGTGTAGGATTCAGCTGAATTCAGGCTGCAAGACGGGGCCAGTTGCAGTCCTCTGTTTTAAGATATCACTGATAAAAATCTGTTTTAAATGTTCTGGTCAGGGCTGGTGAAGCTCTTCAATTTTTAAATGTGTTTTGTGTGGAAAATCCCACTGATAAATAAATAGCAAGAGCTCTGAGCATTACTGCATATTTTATATTTCATCTCTCTGTAGAAAATGGACAGTTCTGTTGCTACAGATGAACTGCAATTTATTTTGTGACACACTGGCTGCTGGAAGAGAGACTTCATAGTTTATTTCTTTTACATCTGATTATTCAAGGAATGGGGCTGGAGAGAAGAAGCATTTAACCACAACTTTTCTTCTGCTGCTGGTCACAGCAGACACTTGAGTTTACAAAGAAAAAATCTGCACTAGCTGAAAATGTGAAAACCAGAGAGTTAGTGGCTCAACAGTACAAAGGATTGCAGTGCTGGATCTTATTTTCTTGGCCAGCGTTGGCTATGATGGTTTGTTTATTTTCCCTTTAACATAGCTTTATTCCACATTTTAGTGTAAGTTTTTCTCAGGCTGCAAAAAATAAAATCATCGCTCCAGCTGTGGTCGCACGAATTAGTCTTAGGTACTAATGGACACTAATAGTGTTTAAAATTCAGAATTTGACACAAAAAGCTGTGCAGATTTAACCTTTTCCTCAAAGAAACAGAGCTATTAATGATTCTTTTTTATGGAATGAAGGATAAGATCACCTTTTAATTCATTTTGATGATCAGGCTTTTTGAACAGGCGGCTGTGTCAGCAGCGTGTCCATGGCTCTGGTGTGGGCAGTTCTGTACGTCTCGGTGCCGAGAGCATGATACACCAGCAGGCCTCAGAAAGCAGCACAGAATGGTAACTGTCACATCTGTTTTCCTAGAAAACATCTGTTTTGTCTGTCTTCGGGACAAAGTTTGAATTCTGAGAGAGTTTTGTATTCCCTAGCGCTGCAATTGGCAGCACCATTCCTGAAGGAATAACACGCTTCAGTCTTCACGTGTGTTGGACCTAAAAGCTGTCCTGGCAATCAGCAGGAGGCTTTAGTGTGCCAAAAAATGCAGATGTGGACTCCTCAGCCTGAAGAAATTGCCCTAGATTAGAGAGTACAGACAAATGTTGATTAACCAAATGTGCCTGCACAAAAGTTCTCTTCAAATATAAGCTAACGGCCCAAGCTTTCTCCTCTGGTATAGCAGCTCTAAGGAGTCCTCTGCCAGATTTCACAGCCATTGTTTAGGCAGCCACTCCAGTTTATTTTCTAAGCTATCATAGAATGGTTAGTGTTGGAAGGGACCTTCAAGATCATCTAGATCCAACCCCCCTGCATGGGCAGGAACACCTCCCACTAGACCAGGTTGCTCAGAGCCCCATCCAACCTGCCCTTCAACACTTCCAGGGATGGGGCTTCCACAGCTTCCCTGGCCAACCTGGCCCAGTGTCTCACCACCCTCACACTCAAGAATTTCTTCCTCATGTCTCACCTCAATCTCCCCTCCTCCAGTTTTAATCCATTCCCCTTGTCCTCTCACTACAAGCCCTTGTCCAAAGCCCCTCCCCAGCTTTCCTGGAGCCCCTTCAGGCACTGGAAGGTGCTCTGAGGTCTCCCTGGAGCCTTCTCTTCTCCAGGCTGAACAGCCCCAACTCTCTCAGCCTGTCTCCAGAGCAGAGCTGCTCCAGCCCTCAGATCATCTTTGTGGCCTCCTCTGTATCTGCTCCAACATGTCTGTGTCCTTTTTGTGCTGGGGACTCCAGAGCTGGACACAGTGCTCCCGGTGGGGTCTCACAAGAGCAGAGTAGAGGGGGAGAATCACCTCCCTCGACCTCCTGGCCATGCTTCTTTCGATGCAGCCCAGGATATGGTTGGCTCTCTGGGCCACAAGCACCCATTTTTAGCTCATGTTGAGCTTCAAATCAACCAACACCCCCAAGTCCTACTCAGGGCTGCTCTCAATCCATTCTCCCCCCAGCCTGTAATTCTGCTTGGGCTTGCCCCAACCCAAGCACTGGACCTTGCAGTTGGCTAGGTTGAACTTCATGTCATTTGCACAGGCCCACCTATCAAGCCTGTCAAGGTCCCTCTGGATGGCAAGAAGTGCCTCGTGAAGCCTTTAGAAAAGTCTCTGCTAGCTTGCCAGAGACACACATGTAGGATGCTGCTGACTGGGATCATAAAGAGGATGGTTGCAGCAGTACTCAGTGGCCTGTTAAGGCCCTGCTCCCTAGTCAGGCCAACGAGGATTGCAAAGATCAAGGACCATAATAAAGCCCAATCTCTCTTCTGGCAATCAAACTGGGGAAATGTGTGTTTTCTTGCAGCCCCGCCGAGGCTTGCAAAAGCTCTTCCATCTCCAAAATGCTGCTGAGGCTGATGCCAATGAAAATAACATGCAGAAACATTTTTAATGTTGGTGCCACTCATCTGCAATTCCAGTATGTCAAACTCTTGTGTGCTGAAGTGCAGGGAGCAGAACAGAACAGACCCATCGATGCAGACTGAAAAGGCTATTGACCATCGCTGAGAGTTAGAGGATTCTTTAATTTTATTGACCAGTGTTTTTAAAACTCTTGAATTGTAGCTTTCCTGTTGCAATAAAGCTGTGTGAGGAGTATTTTTATATTTTGTTTGTTAGTAGCTTGAGACCACATATCAAAAGGCTGGGGACCAAAGAAGGCTGTAAGATTGTGCTCGAAATAGCACAAGGAGGATGTTCCTGCAGTATTTCCTAGGGACAGTGTTCCTAAGGCAGTGTAAAATGTTGTTCTTTCATGAAACTTCCCTATACATGTTCTTGTATTGGCCTGTTTGGGCAACTACTCTTTGATGTGATACTCTGTCAGTAGGTGAGAGTAATCTCTGCATAATTTTCCATAAAGGGCAGGGAACTTGAAAGGAATGTCCTTTTACAACCCCATATAAGGAAGGGGGAAGCTTGTCAGCTGAATTTCCCAGTATGTGGATTATTTTCGTTCTTAACACAGAATCATAGAATCATAGAATAGTTCAGGTTGGAAAAGACCTTTAAGATCATCGAGTCCAACCTTACTCTCACCCTATCACCCTATTTCTGATGACCCACCACTAAACCATGTCCCCAAGCACCACATCCAGATGACTTTGAAACACATTCAGGGATGGTGACTCAACCACCTCCCTGGGGAGCCTGTTCCAGTGCCCAACAACCCTTTCTGTAAAGAAGTTTGTTCTGATATCCAACCTAAATCTCCCCTGATGCAACTTGAGCCCATTTCCTCTTGTCCTGTCATCAGTCACCAGTGAGAAGAGACCAGCCCCACTCTCACTACAACCTCCTTTCAGGTATTTATAAAGAGTGAGAAGGTCTCCCCTCAGCCTCCTCCTCCCCAGACTAACCAGCCCCAGCTCCCTCAGTTGTTCCTCATAAGGGATGTTTTCCAAACACCTCACTAGCTTTGTTGCCCTTCTTTGGACCTGCTCCATCACCTCCATGTCCTTTTTGTACTGAGGTGCCCAAAACTGAACACAATACTCGAGGTGGGGCCTCACCAGCGCTGGGTACAGAGGCAGGATTACTTCCCTAGTCCTGCTGGACACACCATTTCTGATCCAAGCCAGAATGCCATTGGGGGCATTAAGTACCTCAGCCTTTTCTTGATTCTTGGTCACTGTTAGCTCTCACATTTCTGTGTTGTCTTCCTTCTCCCCATAATCCCAAAGAACACCCTATTCAACAGCTAAACATACACTTTAAGTCCAGAGATGACTATTACAATAAATACCAGCATGACAACCAATACAAATTATTGCCTAAAATATCTGTGCTAAAGCCTAGATCCTATAGGCATGCAGATGTATATACTGGGACTAGAATATGATTTAGGTGGGGTTTAAGCACCACATTCCAAAAAAGCAAATCCATGTTAACCACTCCTAATCTCTCTATCATCTGGGCGTATGCAGACACCCACCATCTTTATCAAGACAGCTGCATCTTGAGCAGACATGGAGCTTTCTGAGTTCAGCACAGAGTGATTTCCAGTCAAGAACGCAAGCCAACAGAGATGGTTACTGTCCACCTCTTGCCTAATGGCCAGCCATTAGAAGACTTGCTGAGGGAAGCAGATTTTCAGCACCCTCAGACAATTCCCACTTACTAGATGAGAGATCTCACCTGAGTACATAAGTGGAATCATGACATGGCCTCTTCCATGGTTTTCAGAGTTGATTTATATTCTCTGCCATGCTTGCATGGGGCTGTTTTCCTTTCTACAACCACTTAAAACACTGTTTTCCTCTTGTTGCTGTGGAATTCCTGGTTTGGAGTAAAGAAAGGAATAATTTTAACACAATAACTGAAATAGTGTCTGACTCCTGAGTAGACAGAAAGAGGAAAATGTCTCTAGTGCTATTTCCTTAGGTTTTCCTTAATATCTGAGATAAAAAATTTGCATCTTCACTCCCGTACACATACACTCTATGTCAACTTCTCTTGCATCCTTTGAATAATTATTCTTTTAGGAGTTGTAAGTCATGCAGTGCTTTTCAATTTATATAATTCAGCATGCAGGAGAAGTGCATATCAAATTTATGCACTGAAATGAAATCATCAACCATTCAGGAGGCAACACCTACAAGAAGGAGCACTCACAGCTTCTTGTCCTGAGCAAGATAGAACTCCAGGCATCTCCTGGGTTAACCTGTCCTAGCAGAGCAAAAGCCTCTGGAGTGAATCCAGCATTACTTATCTGTTTAAGAGCTGTGTCCATGTGTTTGATTGGTGTCTTATTTTGGTTTTGTTTTTCCAAGGGAATCATAACTCATTTGCACAAACAATCCCTAGTCCACAATGAATACACATACCAGGATTTATACCTGATAAATTAAAGGAAATGTGCTCATGAGACAGCAAAGCATGCAGGAGTAGAAAGGAAAAGAAGTACCCTTTTCATGATGTCTGGTAAGAATGATCACTTAGAACAGAATATAATTTTATTGTCTTAAGTTATCCAAATACCTGCACCAAAAAAGGAGAATAAAGAGATGGTGTCCTGAATGTATCCTGCTTTTGTACATTGCACTCAGTATCTGATAGGTGACACACAGCATTTAGAACTATGTTATTATAGAATGTGAGAGTCTAGGCTGCAAGGAAAAATAAGGGGAAAAAAACTGGTCCCAGCAAATAATTTGTCTGAATCTTAAACCACTTTTTTCAGGGTAAGAAAAGGACTGTTAAGCAGAAACTGCCTGGTAGCAAGTCAGCTGCTGCTCAGGAAAATGGGTGAGACCCTCTCTGGCATCCTCAAAAAAAACGAGAGTCAAGAAGTTCTGATCTGCTGCAGAAAGCTGAGGGTGCATGTTACTCTTTAAATTCATTTAGGTAAATTTAATTTACCAGTAAATCAGCTGTGATAAGATGTTGGAGAGAGATAACTGACTTGTAGGTGTGGGTGGAAATAATATGCATAGTAAAACAAGCTGGTGGGGTATGTGGAGAAGCCTATTGCTGGAAAATCTGGTGAGACACATCATAGCAGCTGCTATAAACTCGTGTCACATGCTGTTGACCAGGCAGAATTCAAATGCTGAAGAGACTGAACTGTGGCAGTCTTTGGCTTTTTGTGGTTGCTAAACATCCCAGTGTGGAACACTTGGTATCATCTCAGCTTCTACTTTCTGCTTGTTATGACTACACCGTGCTGTTTCATGGCAATTTGGAGGTTATTTGAAGGACTCTGGGGAAGGAAGTCGGAATGGACACGACAGCTGGAAGACTCAAGAGGATTCATAGGGGAGGAGAAGAGCAGAGGGCAACAGGGAGGAACAGAAGTCAACAACCATGGAGTGCAAGTATGGAATAGAGGTGTACTCTTCTGGTGTAGTTTAAGACCTAGGGGTGCTAGGGCCTGTGGGAAGCTGAAAAGTGTACCAGTGCTGTTTGCTTAGCATGGCAGACCTGCTTATCTAATTATTTTATCTACAGTATTTCTACAACACAAGTGCCAGCTGTACTGCAAGGTGGGGACAAGCAATAAAGGCAGTTCAGCTGCTGGGATCTGCAGATGCTGACCCTCATAAGCTGGTATGTGGCTGGCAGGAGGGGAGGAAGCTTAGTAAAGAAGAGGAGAGCCACTTGGTTCTGTGGTACAAACAGCTATAGCTGTCAAACAATAGTATTTCTTGTTTGGGAGTTAGCTTGGGTTAAAGCTCTTCAGACCTACTTGCCCGGGGCAAGCCTCCAGGCTGGAATGCTGTTAGGAATTTGCAGCTTAAAGCTCCTTGGCAGCAGTTGCCAGTTTTCAGCTTCTGTGGCAGTGGAGCAGGTTTCTGAGAGAGGGAAGGGAACTCTGAGAGGGTATTTATGATACACCTAGGAGATGCATGTAGGGATGAGGAGGGAATCTGGGAGAAGCCAGCAGGGTGTTGTGGGTTTCTGGCAGACCTGGTGAGGAGGGAGAGGCTGTATTCAGTCTCTTTCCCTTCTTTCAGTTTGCCTCTGTCTCTTCCTCCCCAGGGGTGGCTCCTCATGTTCTTGGAGTTTCCAGCTTGTTTACAAAACTCACAGCTGTCTCCTTCCCACCTTAGAGCTGTCTGCCTCTATCAACTCAATTCTGCCTAGAAAAACTTTGCTGTTGCCTCTAATTATTCTCCGCTGAAAAGAAGAGAATGCTGGTGTGACTCCTGATACAAAGCAAAGAGGGGGCAGAAGGTGGACTATTTAGGACTATTTAGGCCCAAACAGCAGGTTCTGTCTCCCACAGCACAGTCAAAGTCCCTTGCAGTCTTCAGCTGCCTCTACCTTGTCTTGGTCTATGAGCTGATGTCACTAGAGTAGTCACACTGATGTCAGGGGCCCACAGTCTGACCTTCATTATGTTGCTAGGTAGTTGTTAGGGATGTCATTTTCGTTAGGTAAAGCATGACTAGGCAAGTGGTGTGAAGAAAACATAACTGGTAGAAGCAGCAGAACTAACGTAAAACAAGAATATTTGCCCAGGGACTTGCTACACCCATCCCCAAGCAACACTTCCAAATGGACCACCAACCTGTGAAGGTGCTCTCCACCTCCTAAAGCTCATCTCCCTCAGCCTGAAAAGCAGTATCACAGTGCTACCTTCAGGGACACCTGACTGTGGAGGACCTTCAAGAACATCTGGGACCAAGCTTGTGTAGCTGGAACCAGCACACTTATCTCTGCCTGACTATGGACAACCACCAGTCCTGTCAGCAAGGAAAGGGGAAGTAGAGATAACCACTATTGTGTAACTTTGTACTGTTCTTTGCATTATTAATGACTCTTTCACAGAGGCAATGAATATCCACATTCCTAACACAGACCCAATTATTGCATAGTAATGAAAGCATGCATTTAGCCCATCCTGACCTAAACCTCAAGATGCTGAGGTCTCTAGGGTCAGTTCAAGCCTGCCTTGTAGGTTTCTAAACCAGGATCAATTCATGGTGGGTATTTCCTACACACTCTCTGCAAGCTCCTCACCCAGTCTCTGCACTTTCCTTTCAAAGTCTGGTTCCCAGTGATAGTTGGGAAGGGGTGACTGTTGGATACATCAGGATCATAGCTCAGTGGGGAGAGACCTGATGGGTCAGTGGCTGCCTTTGTCTCTACACCTCTGAGTGGATGTAGACCTACATATATGCAGCTTTGTGTCTAGCTTGAAGGAGCAACAGAATTAATGCTCACTGAATATGTGTGGATGCAGTAAAACCTTTTTCTCTTCATCTCTGTTTTCTATCCAGACTAAAATCCTGGCTATTTGACCTATCCACCTCATTTATAATATCCTCTGTCTCCTAGCAGAAATAAAACACAACTCTATCTGTTTCTTGTAAGCTACCCTGACTTAGATGACAAATCACCTCTTCATTCAGGTGTTGCTTTTGGTCTCCTCAGGGTCCTCATGTCCATGCAGTGTGCAAAACTGGCTGTTTATTCCCCTAAGTTATCTCTAAAACAATTCAGTCTTCTGGAACAGTTGCAACTTATCTGGACTTTCTTCACCTCACAGTGTTATTAATGAAATACAAGTCTCAGTGTTCTGACAAGACTGATTTCCCAGACCTTTGCTCTCTCTGCTGGTTTTCAAGGAAGCTGGTTCCTATCTTTGCTCAGCCAAGGCTTCCATACTGCTGTGCCTACCTGAGTTTCAATTCACACTTCAAAATGCTTTCATCCTTACTGATCTTGAGGTCTGAGTTGTCCTTTACAAACATGTTCAGCAGACCATTTTAAATGTTATCCTTCTTCCAGTCACTTTCCAAAGCTGTCTTTCATGAGAGGCACCACAACTTGACCAGAATTTAGTTGCAGACATTCTGAGATTTACACTCACCATCACAGCCACTCCTTCATCAATACCATCTCTCCCTCTCTGCATCCACCTCTCTTTTTCCTAGTAATTAGATTGCAAAATCTTTGTGACCAAGAATGTCACAATTTTGCTCCATATTAAAAGAAACAACTAAAATGACTGGCATATCATTCATTACTGCAATTCCTAGGGATTACAGAAATACAGATTTTATTTTATTCATGTATCCATTTTAAAATAGCCCTTGATTTTAGGGACTATTTTAGGAGATTTTTGTGGAATATTCCTGAGGGAAAATAAAAACCGTCAGTGATTCAGGTTTTTATGCAAAAATATTTCTCCATTGCTCAAATTGCCACAGAGTCCTCCTTCTTACCTCATTAGTAAAACCAACATTCAGCACTTTTTTTATCTATCTGGACCCTCACAAGAACACAAACTGGATCAATTATCATTGCAGCAATGCTGTGATATTAGGATAGAGCCATTTCAGAACCTCAGCAACTGTGTATTCTTTTAGATACTTAAATTAATAGATTTTCTAAGCTGTATAATCTCACCAGATTCTTGTAGGACACCATCTGGCTGTACCATTACAAAAGTCCAAGTATACCCTCCCCCAAAATATAAGATTGTTTTGAAGTGTAAGTGTTGACTGGATTTTTACAATAAAGAGATTTAACGATGTGTTTGAAGACGAAAAAGCATCAACAAAACTAAGCAAGCAGATTGTGGGACTCTCCTCTCTGGAAACAGAAAATCTCAGACCTGATGGGAGTGTGGAATTCAAGCAGTGTTTGTCCTTTGCTCTCCCAGTGCAGAAGCACTCTTCTTCCTACACTAGTGACAGAAATCTTAATCTCTGGAGGTATCATGGGAATAACAGGGCAGGATACAGAAATTAAATATTTCCTTGTGTTGAGTCCCCCTCAGTTTAGTGCTTTCCAGAATTAGGACTGTTACTGGCAGTAGTTCTGATTGTAAAGATGAGCTTTCTCATTTACTGATGAGGTTTACTGATGATCCTAAGATATTTAGAACACAAAAATCTGTAAAGCATTGCAGAGGGACCCCATGAGTAGCTGAAAGATAAAAGAGCTGACAAATATTAGGTTAATTTTAGAAAATCCTAACTTTTCAATACAGACTAATGGTTTCTCAGATAAAACTCCTACCATTCAAGAATGAGGCCCTGGAATCATATTGATCAGTTTGATGAAAATGCTCATTCAGAGCTGGAAGGCAAACTCCAAGGAAAGAAACTGAGAACAACTGGGAAACATTGGCACAGGACTCTGCTTTTTGTATCCTGTAGTTCTCTAGGTTACAAAATGATTGAAGGTGCAGAACATTTTCTAGATGAGGAGACAGGAAATGGAAAGTAGACGAAGACACTTCTGTCTGGAGCAAGGATGAGTGAGGGGATACTGTGAAAGATATCTTTGGAAATGGTGACTGGTGTGGAGAAGGGCAGAGAGGGAGTAATCAGGGATGGGTTCTCACCATAAAAGAACTGAATGGGAGTCTATCAAATTCTCATTTGGCAGGTTCAAAACACAAGGAACTAATTTTTCCCCTAATAGAGAATTCAATGTGAAATCACAGAATCACAGAATCACCAAGGCTGGAAAAGACCTTTAAGATCACCAAGTCCAGCCTCTGACCAACACCACCACATCAGCCAGACCATGGCACTAAGTGCCACATCCAGCCTTGCCTTGAACACATCCAGGGATGGTGCCTCCACCACTTCCCTGGGCAGTCCATTCCAATGTCTAATCACCCTCTCCATGAGGAAGTGCTTCCTGATACCCAACCTAAACCTCCCCTGGAGCAGCTTCAGGCTGTGCCCTCTTGTCCTGTCACTGGTTGCCTGGAAAAAGAGCCCAGCCCCCACCTGACTACAACCTCCCTTCAGGTAGTTGAAGAGACACACACATTGTTAAGGTAATAGAAAAGGGAATGGATTAAAAAAGGAGTCAGACCAATCTGAGAGGCCCAATGAAGACAGTGGTCTAGAAAAAAATCTCCAGCTTGGAATTACTGGGAGCTATAGGATATACCCTGGAAAGAATCAATTATATGCCTAACGAGCTTTTGGTAAGCACCCACAACTGGCCACCATGGGGAAGTGGAAACCAAGCTACAAAGATCTTTGGTTTGCCCATGTACAGACATTTTAACTTCTACTTTCCAAACAGAATTAATGACTTTAATGAGGCTTCTAATATCAACCATATAATGTGAGGTTAGCACAGGTAAAGGATATTTGAAATACTACATTTAGTTTGGTATTGCATTGATAAGAGTCCAGAGGAGGCCTCAAAGATGATCCAAGGGCTGGAGCAGCTCTGCTCTGGAGACAGGCTGAGAGAGTTGGGGCTGTTCAGCCTGGAGAAGAGAAGGCTCCAGGGAGACCTTAGATCACCTTCCAGTGCCTGAAGGGGCTCCAGGAAAGCTGGGGAGGGGCTTTGCACAAGGGCTTGTAGTGAGAGGACAAGGGGAAATGGATTAAAACTGGAGGAGGGGAGATTTAAGTGAGACATGAGGAAGAAATTCTTCCCCATGAGGGCAGTGAGGCACTGGCACAGGTTGCCCAGGGAGGTTGTGGCTGCCCCCTCCCTGGAGGTGTTCAAGGCCAGGTTGTTTGAGGCTTGTGCAGCCTGGGCTGGTGGGAGGTGTCCCTGCCCATGCAGGGGGGTTGGAACTAGATGATCTTGAAGGTCCCTTCCAACCCAACCCATTCTGGGATTCTATGAAATATCTAAAGGGCACCATTCAAGGGCCATTGGTCATATAGCACGAATGCAACAAGCCTATGTGAGACCTGAGCTCTTTCTCCTGCTGAACACCACGCCGTATGTTTTCATCAGGCACTAATTTTGGGGAGAATTAATCTTTATCATCAGAGTGTCCCAGTTACATCAAAGTATAGACCTGAGGCTTCTTCATTTATGCATATTGCTGAACATTTCATTTCAGATTCTTAGTTTGGTGGATAATAAAAAATTACTATCCAACTAGCCACCAAACTTGTAGCATTAAATGGAGACCATATTTTGGCAGCTCATTGGAGAGGGATTAATATTACTGGAATTGCTTTGTTTCTCAGCAATGCCTCCTTAAAAACAGCTTCCCCTGAACACATATTTCTGTTTTATTGAGAAAAGGAAATACGATATTAGAAATCAATGTTTTTAAAGGGTAATTTAAAGAAATCTAATCCTGGCAGATGCTGAAATATTTTCAATTTAAAACAAATAGTATTTCTGTCATCCAGTCAGCTTTTTAAAATTAGACCATTACTCCTTGATAAGTTAATTACAAAAGAGAATGAGACTCAACCAATCTAAAAAAGCGTATTAATGAAAGTATAGAGCACATGTCTAAAAGCTGCTTTTACTGATTTATTGGTGAAATTTTACTTTTTATATGAAAAACCTTCTCTCTGATGTCTTAAATCACAGGAAAAAATGCTCAATTTTTCACCCAATCACAACTAATTTTTTTACATTGGTACAGTGATGGACCATTGTTTTTCTGTGCTACCATCCATTATAAAAAGTGTCAGCATCATAATTGAAATAATTTAAAATATGGTGCATTTAGATAATTCTTTACTCCAGTATAAATATGACTACATAAGAAATGCTGCACTGTGAATTGCTACGATGAGCTGCAGAATTGGAATTATTGCTCAGCAGGCCATGTTCATCTGGTGGTAGGAAATGAAAAATATCAGACATTCTTCTGAAATGCAAAAAGATAAGAGGAACAGAAGGAAGGTTTTTTGTTGTGTCCGAGGCCTGCTCATCTTTAGTCAAATCTTTATGCTGCAGGGCAGATACCCAGTATCAAATGCTGCAGAAGTTTGACACTGCACAGGCACTTAGGCTCCATGCAGACATGGGAAACATGGAATATGTTGCAAGCAGGGGCTGAAATGTCTCCAGGTCCATCAGCTGAATCCTGATCTCACTGAAAGCCCTGGCAAGTCTTTCAGCCTAGTGAAGACACAAGGTCACCCCGAGTGTTGGGGTAAATGCAAGCAAAACTCACCAAAAAACTGCACTGGGGCCCCATGAGCCAGATGTGGCAGGTGCTGAGCTCCCATCCAGCCCCCTGGTGAAGGAGGAAGGAGATCACAGAATCACAGAATGGTTTGGGTTGCAAGGGACCTTAAAGACCATCTAGTTCCAGCCCCCCTGCATGGGCAGGGACACCTTCCACTAGACCAGGTTGTCTCTGTTGTGCTTCCCACTTCTGGTTTTGATTGACTGCCCTGGCCTTCAGGAGATGGGACACAGACTCTGTCTTCTACTATCTGTGCTAACAAACACTTGCTGTGTGATGCTGACCTGTAGATGGTTAATTTATTTTCTCAAGTTTCCCCATTGGGCTGATTTATAAAGCTAATTTCAAGCATGTCAAGCATCTTTCATATTTTTAACAGTGCTGTGTAAGAATAAGATGGGAGGGTTGGTTTTTTGGTGGTTGGTTTTTTTTTTTAATTCCTGTACATTTTTAAGTTAGATACCACATTTAATTTGCAATTAAAATTTGCAGTGTGTCCTTTCCTTGGAAACACAAGCCCTTAACAAAGGGAATTCTTATCTCATTCAGGGATCAGGATCCCCACAGAACTTCTTGGGCCTAGAACAAGTATTTTCTTATTAGCATGTGGCACCAGAGTATGAAGAGAGAACTTTTCTATTGAACTTGATGGCTCCAAAACCCCCCCCTTGATTAGCCAGACAGCAGTCACATTTTCAGGGGAAGGGCACAGCTGGTTCAGCAGTAAAGTCCACCAGTTCTTCATAAATGTCTTTCCTTTCATATCCCCCAACATAAGGCGAAACCTCCATGTCTGAGAAGTTTACAGCAATCATCTTCTAAAAATAGTACAAGAAAATTTGCTTTAAGTGACCACTACATTCTTATTTTTTACTTTGAACCTGTTCTCTGTGGTTCAGCTTCATTTGTTGGGTTCATCTATCGCTTGCAGACTGGTAGCACCCTGGAGTCCAGGTCTTCATAATGTGAGATGTTTTACAAACATACTAGCAAAAAGGTGCTCCCACCCAGAGACAACCTGGATGGGTTGTTGGACACAATCCTAAAGATGACCAGACACCTGAGGAAGCAGGAGGATTATTGGCTAATTCATGATGTTACCATGAAATGTGTCAGGTTGGTTTTAGCTTGGCAGCAACTTTCCTTTTGTCACGTCTGTAGTCTTTGTGTTGCAACTGTACAATAAGAGAACCTTACTTGCTTTTCCCATTTATTAAGCTGATGTTTTTCTGCTTGTATTACAGCTGGAGACTGTTAGAAAGTATTTGGGAGCCTACTGGCCAGAGCTTCTTGTGGTTTTCCCTTGTGTGGGCTTGCTCCAGAAGCAGTGAGCAGAGAGCTGAAAGGTAGAACAAGAACTGTCTAAAAAAGTGGTGTGATAAAAGAAGATAGCTAAAAGAAATACCAGGATTTTTAAACCCTTCCCTCCTAGCAGTGCTGTTCCTTGTACCTTCAGTTTCCTGGCTTCTCACAGTCTATCCCACCAAATATGCCTACTTTTCCAAATGACCCTGGCTTTGGAATGCAGGTGTCAGCAGCTGCAAGACCCCGTAGGGTGTGATTGTCTCATTTCCTGTCTGGTGACTAGGTTTAAACATATGCCAAACTGCATGACTCTGGAGTGCATTTAATGACAGTCTTGTTACTGACTGACCTCCTGCACCTACAGAGATTAAACGTCTTGGACAAATTTTCATTGCTTGAATCTGTGCCAAATCCTTTTAAAGTGTGACGGACTTGATCACTTCTAAATCAGGGGTGTAGAGCAAACAAGCTTCAGTCATCTGATGCCAAGGGGCCTGCTTGATTTTCATAGAATCACAGAATGGGTTGGGTTGGAAGGCACCTTAAAGGCCATCCAGTTCCAACCCCCTGCATGGGCAGGGACACCTCTCACTAGACCAGGTTGCTCAGAGCCCCATCCAACCTGCCCTTCAACACTTCCAGGGATGGGGCTTCCACAGCTTCCCTGGCCAACCTGGCCCAGTGTCTCACCACCCTCACACTCCAGAATTTCTTCCTCATGTCTCACCTCAATCTCCCCTCCTCCAGTTTTAATCCATTGCCCCTTGTCCTCTCACTACAAGCCCTTGTCCAAAGCCCCTCCCCAGCTTTCCTGGAGCCCCTTCAGGCACTGGAAGGTGCTCTGAGGTCTCCCTGGAGCCTTCTCTTCTCCAGGCTGAACAGCCCCAACTCTCTCAGCCTGTCTCCAGAGCAGAGCTGCTCCAGCCCTTGGATCATCTTTATGGTCCTTCTCTGGATGCTCTCCAACATGTCTCCATGTCCTTCCTGTGATGAGGGCTCCAGAGCTGGACACAATAGACGAGGTTCACCAGGAAAACTTATCATGTCATGTTACCTACTTTATTTATCCATTCCACTTGATACAGCTACCAAAACCAGCCATTCTTAGATAAGTGAGTCTTTTCCTGTAGCATGAGTCAGTCTGCAGGACCTAATTCTGTACCTTACTTTACTGAAGACTCCTAAGATGAATAGGCTGCATTCACCTACTAACAAATTGTGAAACTGTATCTTCTAAGAATATTTTGATAATTTAAAAAATCCTTCGGATAGATGTCACTTAAAAGGAAAAAGAAGAGGGAAAGATTCCATCCACCCTTTCACACTTAATTCTTCTTCTTCTTCACCATGTTTCCCTTTTCTTGCTTCCATCCTCAGATAAGCTTCCTGTCACCAAATTAATTTTGCCATTTTGTATGTCTTTTTTTCATCTTCTTTGCTTTTGCATATTCTAGGTTACACTACCATGATGTGAGAGACTATTTCTACTTTTTTCCAGGCATTTTCTGTATTTTTATTACTAATGAGCATGTACCTATTACACATGCATTGATATTTAAACTTCTTCATAATGAATATGACTGGAACCAAGTTCAGTATCATCTAAAGGCTCTTTAGTGGTCTTAGTATTTGTGATAAGAACAGGCACATAACAGTCCAGTTTTGGAGAGGGTAACTATCACAAAATTTTGCCCACACCCTGGGCTTTTGTTGATACTTTCAGTAGAAAAACCAGGTGACAGAATGTGACCTAGCTCCTCACCACTAGGAATGGTTTTTCTCACATCATGACTGAAGGCTGGACTGACAGGAGGCCACAGAAAAACCTGCAAAACCTGAGCTTGTGGTTTAACATTGACAATAAATCTCCAAGGCAGTTCTCTTGTGCACCAGGACAGACAGGATGGGCCAGATTGTAGTTTGCTGGGAAAATATGCACAGGGACCAGGACAGAAGGAAAAAAAAGAATTCCTTCACCCAATCCTTCCTTTCTGTGCTCAGGGGCAGGTTGTAGAATACAAGAAGAATTGGGAAGTAGAATACAAGAAGCAGCTGCAAAGGTATGGGGCAGCCCAGCCTTTCTTGGGAAGTGGTGCTGAGCAGGCCAGAGGCCTTGCAAGAGGAGGTGGGCTTGGCACAAGTACACAGAAAGTCCATCTGCAGCAGTTGCAAGGTCACACAAACATCACTCAAATCATAGAATCATCAAATCATAGAATGGTTTGGGTTGGAAGGGACCTTAAAGATGATCTAGATCCAACGTCTATGAATGAGTTGCAGCTGCTGCCAGAAATTAAAGTGCTTTTTTTTTTTACCAATGCAATTCTACAGGTAGGATTAATTATATGTGTGTATGTAGGACAGCATCACTCCCCACACGGGAGTGTTCTTGTTCCAAAATAACAAAGAATATCTTCTTCCTTTGTTTATTTATCATGGCATAAAAGTGTCCAAGCAGGGAGCCTTACATTCATAAATACATTGCTAGATTTTTACTGTTTCATTTTTCAGTGTAGAGAAGTCCTAAAGCTATTACTGATAAAAAAACCTGAGCAAGAACAGGAATAGTATGGATGCTGGGATGTCCTGGGGATGCTACCCTGGTGAGACACTGGGCCAGGTTGCCCAGGGAAGCTGTGGAAGCCCCATCCCTGGAAGTGTTGAGGGGCAGGTTGGATGGGGCTCTGAGCAACCTGGTCTAGTGGGAGGTGTCCCTGCCCATGCAGGGGGTTGGAACTAGATGATCTTGAAGGTCCCTTCCAACCCAAACCATTCTATGATCCCATAATTCTATTAGTCAGGATGAATCTGGATCATTTCACAAACCACTGTGGGCAATGGAGGGCCGTGTTTAGCAGTTTAAGGAAAGATATGCAAGGGAATATAGAAAGGAATCCAAAAAAGCAACAAAGATGGTTAGACACATGGTTATGTGTTTCACAAGCACTGAGCTCTCTTAAAATAACATGGAAGGAAGAAAGAAAAGCCAGAAAATTATATATCAGCAGTACTATTTCTAAAAATAATGGTTTTCAAACTTTTCCATGAGGCATTAACAGCTCTTTAAGGAATAATCTTTATTGCTTTGCAATGTACAAAGCCATAAACAGCTGCTGAGATTGATTAATAGCCAAAGCAAAGTTGAGGCGTGTAATCAATCTAAAAAGCCACTTATTGTGAATGAAGGACAAAGCAATAGGCATTATTGCTGTTGCACGACAAAGCAGAACAGTGAAAACACACAGCCAGACACGGGCAGAGACACACACAGACAAAGCAAAACCAGTTGTTTGCTTTTCAAGGCCTGCAGTGCTCTGCTGCCTCTTCCCTGAGCTTCCAAATGGCCTTCTCCTCCACCAAGGCAGGTGATTGGCCTCACAGCAAGCCATCTGCTGGAAAAAGTAATGCCCTGAGAACTTCAGCATAACCTGAGGGAGAAATAATATTTGTTTTTTTCTGTTCTGTACCTAGACATACAAAATTCCACGCAGATTAATCTTGTTCTGGGAATTGGTGCTGCTACTCATATTACCAAGAAGAACAAAGAACTGGCTAACTAATTAAAAAATTATTTGTGTTAATGCAGAGCTCATTTAGAAATGAAGGGTCTTTAGGTTTGCTTTTTTTATGGGCGACTATTAAATCACTTCCAAGTTTTCCATGGGAATACTGTATGGGACACCTGGGTCTACCTCCAGCTGTTCCAGGCAACTACCTTACCCCATCCTTGTTACACATTTTGAATACAGCTCTTGACATAGGTCTTTGCCTCCTCCAGTCTTCCTGGAAGGCTGTTTCAGATCTTCTCTCTCCACTGGTTTTAAACCTTCTTTTAAATTTCCATTTTGAACTTTCCTGCTCAGATAATGCCCATTTTTTCCTGAATCAACATTGTCTATTAGCATAAATTCATAGAATCACAGAATGGTTTGGGTTGGAAGGGACCTTCAAGATCACCTAGTTCCAACCCCCCTGCATGGGCAGGGACACCTCCCACTAGACCAGGTTGCTCAGAGCCCCATCCAACCTGCCCTTCAACACTTCCAGGGATGGGGCTTCCACAGCTTCCCTGGGCAACCTGGCCCAGTGTCTCACCACCCTCACACTCAAGTTTTTTTTTCCTTCAGTAAGCTTTATTTTAACTAGCAACAAGTGTTCCAGCTAGTGGACTGATAAATTGCTGTCAAAGGTTTGACTCAGGATCAGCAATTACACCAGAGACAATTGCTCAGTGTGATCTGGTCACTGTGCCAATGTCCTGCAAACTCTGCACCTGACCTGCACTCTGACCAGCCCTTGATTCCTTCCACGCTCACTCTTCAGTCCTGTCAATGAAAACCTGAGCTTTCTTGGTGAAATACCCTTGAGTTGGTGTGTTTCTGCTGACACATGGCATGCAAGGGCTTCTCCTGCCAACTCAACGCTGGGGGCCACCTACCAGCAGCACACCCACTGTGTGATTGTCCTTCATCAGGGACTGCTTTCCTTGAGTTCCTCTTAATTCTGCTGCCTCTGCCAGTGACTGGAAATCCGTGGCATGTTAGCAAAATGCCTGCTTTTCTTCTAGTCTGCCTTCTGACCCAGCTAGACAGACAGAACTCCATGTGACTTGGGTGCTGCTTCTCAGTGTAAGACCCCAATATCTACAGCCAGAGCAGGAAGGGATACTTGGGGAAACAGCCCTTTCAGAAGAATAAATAAATACTAAAGGAAAATGTGAAGATCATGGAGGCCACAATCCAATGCAAAGCCTAAAAGCTGAGAGAAGAGCCAGGGGTGGAGCCAGGCTTTTTTTCAGTGATGATAGGACAAGGGGTAATGGGTGCAAACTGGAGCATAGGAGGTTCAAGGTGAATATCCGAAAAAACTTCTTTACTGTAAGAGTGACAGAGCACTGGAACAGGCTGCCCAGAGAGGTTGTGGAGTCTCCTTCACTGGAGACATTCCAAACCCACCTGGACAAGTTCCTGTGTGATGTGCTCTAGGTGACCCTGCCTGGCAGGGGGGTTGGACTAGATGATCTTTCGAGGTCCCTTCCAACCCCTAGGGTTCTGTGATTCTGTGAATAAGAAGAAAAGGCAGTTTGTTTTCTCACAGGACACAGCCTGAAGTTCCATGGTCCAGGATGTCCCTTTTATGACCAGCCTGTTGGGCACTCCTCACGAGGGTTGTGTGCTCCCTACGGACAGCACATGGAGCTGGGATGCTGCTCTTGCTGTTCACATGAGCCTGCCCTGAAGGGCACCAAGAACTGGCTAAATTGGAAGAGGTATTTGGGAACAGAGACATGGACAGAGTCAAAGCTATGGAGATACAGAGCCCCTTTGGGAACTCACTGAACACACGGAGCTAATTTAGGAAGGGAATCCACTGTAATAGGGCTGGTGCATTAACGTACTGACCTCCTTTACTTTCTCAAGGTTTCTACATCAGCCTTTGTTACTTCTCCTCCTAGCTAAAATTCTCCTGTCAAACTGTATCTACCAGCTCCTGGTGGGAGGCAAAGGGGACCATACATTCTGAGTACTGAAATGTCAATATTCAGCAAAAGTCCAAACAGTTAAAACCAAAACTGTCCCAGAGCAGAAACAAAGCAGCAAGTGAGCACATCCATCATTTACAGAACACACTTGCTTTAAACCTGTAACATGCAGTATCACTGGAAAAAGCCCAGATGCATTTAGATGGTTTTTGGTTTTTTAGATGGTTAAATCATTCTATAGAGCTTGGACATCCTAATTTCTACGCAGGAAATCTAAGCCACAAGTCTCAGCCTGTGTGCAGCACAGCACATACAGGGTCATGCCAGACCTGTGCAGGTGTTATGCAGAATGTCTGGGAATATGTGACAAACTGGATGTGTCCAGGACACATTGTACTTCCTACATGATATCCAGGCTGCTCACAGACCACAGGTGCTGCATGTCCACCTCACGTTGGACTCAGTGGTTGGGAACTCAGGTTACACATGTAGTTATCAGAGGTCCAGCAGGTTCCATGCATACATATGGTCTCTAAGCTCTAGATATTTTCCATCCATCTATTATATATTCTACATGTATGATAGCTACCTAAGGAATGAGCTTGTCCCTAATATCTGGAAATGCCTGGGAAAAAACCCAAAGCACTGCCACTGACTTTGTGCTGAAATTAGGAAACAGACTCACGGAGTTGTTGGGGTTGGAAGGGACCTCTGAAGATCATCTAGTCCAATGCCTCTGCTAGGGCAGGATCACCAGGAAACAGGATGAAACTGCTCAGCACATGAAGGGACTCTGTAAGACCCTTTGGGTTTTGGTTTGTTTTTGCACGAGGCTGCTAAATTACAGAATTTGTGGTTTGGTGGGAATTTCTGTTGTTTTTTTCCAGTTCTGGGGTTTTGTTTTTATCTAGACCTTTCCAACCAGAGCTGCCTTGTCTCTGTTGCCAGAGCTGGCTTTGTAACTTCATTAATGGAAACAGGATAGATGGGGAGGGAAGCACGGGCTTTCTCCCAGACCACACTGATATGAATTTACTGTCTAGAGAGATCACCATGGAGAAGCACTGCTTCCATTTTATGTATTCAAAACAAGATGGGACCGAATTGGACATAAACCTTATTTACTGTTCCATCACAGTTAGCAAAGCCCATTGTATCAGGTTCATCTCTTATTTCCAGTACATTACCCAGCATGAAAAGACTGTGCAGCAGGAAATACTGAATTTTGTGTAGCTCACTGGAGACCGAGCATCCCAAATAATGCCAAAGTGGCCAGATAGGCACAGCTTTCCAGAAATCTGGCACCACCTCTCTTTCCCCTGTCTCCTCTTTAAGCAGCTCTTAAGGTGAATGTGCTGTAAGACTGGCACCAACTTGACATCCAACCCTGAGTTATTCTCTCATCCAGTGTTCACAGTATGACTTATCACTACAATTTGTTCTTGTAGTTCAGCAAATAGTTAGCTACCAGTCACTGTCTCTGTTCTACTTGTCCACAGTACCCAATATTTTAGGCTGCTCTTTAGATATGAAAAAATCCTTTCATCTGCCCTAAATGAACAAGAGAGCTCTGCCTTTTGACACAGCCTGGGTTTCTGGCAGTGAGAAATCTGCAATATGGAGAAACAACACATGTAAGAATAGGTTATGGCACAGGATGGAAGAGTTTTTGAAAATCTGACCCAATATTTACACAGATTTTATGATGTGACATTCTACCTCACAGTCTACAATGGCAGCTCCACAATATGCTGCACAAAATGCCCAGAAGGCAGCTGCCAAACGTGGCACAAGGTAGCCTGGGTTAACCTCCCATAACGCCTGCCTTCTTCTGCTGGTAAAAGCCTCATGCTCTGAGGACATCCTGCATCTTTATGAAACAGCCAAACGTGATCACACCCTGCCAGAACACCTATGTCAGTAGCACATGCCAGCAGAACTTCTGCCAGTAAAACTTTCCAGTTCAAACAAGGCCAGCAGCAGCTACAGCAGCGTGCACGGCCTTGGGGCACCTTGTGAGCTGGCATCCTGGTGGCAGCAGTGCAAGAGGTGAGGGGAGAGCCCAGCTGCCCTTCTCCTCACCAACACCAAGGCCAACACACATCCCCAGAAACCCCTGTCTCCTCTTCTGCACACTCCTGCTGCCGGCCTTGTTTGAACAAGGGGTTTTACTGGCAGAAGTTCTGCTGGCATGAACTGTTGACATTCCACAGCTGATCTGCAGAGGACTTCTTGGTGGGTCCAGTTACACTGGTGTTATGCAGCACTTCTCAGCAGACTGCAGTGCAACCATCCATCTTACTCTGCTGCTCTCCCTCCAGACCAGCTGCAGACCCCTCTCCAGTACCATGCCAGTGCAGCAGACCAAGCTTGCAGTAGGTCACTCTCTGCTAAATAACAAGAAGCCATCTACACTCTGCTGGGAAAAAACAAGATCTCTTTCAGGTTGATGACAAGACCCTTCCCAGGTTGATGAGCAACACAAATGTAGCATTAGATGCAGCTGAGATGGGCATGAGCTCTGGTTTGGCTGCTGTAAAAATGGAACTCTGACATTTTTAACAAAGTATCATGTGCTGCCGCGACAAACGTTTTGCAAATAAAACCCAAAAATATCACTGCTAATGATCGAAATGTTTTCATTGATTTTGCTGAGGCTGAACTGTCCGACTGGAAAAAGGATAAAAGGTAGGGAAGGGCTGAGAAGGTGTGAATCTAGGCCCAGTGTTTGCTGCGAGAAGGATGGTAGGGTTGCCCAAAGTTGGAAGATGAGGAAATCTGAACTTTTAGACCCACAGGGAATGTGACCTCAAGCGTGGGGATCATCTTCTCCAGGGAAGCTGTGATTTGCTGGAATAGTATGAAAGTGAAAAGAAATTAGATATTAGACTGGCTAAAGGGTGAAGTTGACTGCTAGGGTAAAAGTAACTTTTAAAACAAATATTTTAAGGGACAGAGTCAAACAATCAAAGTGACCACTACAACATGAGTACATTCTTACACTCTGACTTTTTATAGCTGTAAAGAGGTGTGTACATGGAATTATGGAAGACTTTATTCCCATGTTTTATATAGGTAAAATTCAATTCTAGGTAATTTCAGGAGTGAAATAGTTCAGAGTTTTGAAGACAAGCATTTGGAAAGATTAAATCGACTAGGACCTGAAATTTTATTTCCACTGAGCTGAATTGTATTTCCTGCATAAGTGAAATTGAAGAATTCAGTTCCTACTACTGTGATACCTGGCTTTGAATGGTGCTTTACTAACAGAGCTCCTCAAGGATACATCTTCAGCTGTATTTGTATTCATTATCTTACAATAGGAAGATGAAGTTTGTGAGTGAAGTTTGCTGATGACACAAAAGTGGGAGGCATCATTCATGTGGAAGGGTATGGCAACATGGTCCAGACAGACCTGAATAACCTTGAGAACTAGGGTAACAGAAAGGGAATTAAACTTAGTAGTGCAACTTGCAAGCCTGTGCCCTTGTGAACTGCTACAAATTTCTGTTGTAAGTTGCAAGGTCATCAGTTCAGGAACAAGGATTTGCAAGTTGTGCCTGGAAATGCCAAGTTAACCACTGGCTTTGAATGTTAAAGGGAGATGAAGAAGGCAAATTTGATCCTTGGGTGTACTGGGTGAGATATTTCCAGGAGCTGATGCGAGTGAGTGTGGCTGGAGAAGGCAGTGCTGAGAACCACTCTGGAGATTGGTGCCATACAGAGCATCCATGTTCAGGAGAGAGGGATTGAGACGGGTGGTGCAGAGAAGGAAAGTGGGACTGATCAAGGGACAAGCCTATCATGGCTCCTTTATTCTGCCAAAGTGAGGGGTGAGAGACTCTCCATATCATCTCTTTAAAGAAGATAAAGAGCAATTTCAGAGGAGGCCCACGAAGATGACCAGAGGGCTGGAGCACCTCTGCTATGAAGACCTGTGCTAAGAAGGCCCAGGGAGACCTCAGAGCACCTTCCAGTGCCTGAAGGGGCTCCAGGAAAGCTGGGGAGGGGCTTTGGACAAGGGCTTGTAGTGAGAGGACAAGGGGGAATGGATTAAAACTGGAGGAGGGGAGATTTAAGTGAGACATGAGGAAGAAATTCTTCCCCATGAGGGCAGTGAGGCACTGGCACAGGTTGCCCAGGGAGGTTGTGGCTGCCCCCTCCCTGGAGGTGTTCAAGGCCAGGTTGGATGAGGCTTGTGCAGCCTGGTCTGGTGGGAGGTGTCCCTGCTCATAGCAGGGAGGTTGGAACCTGATGATCTTGAAGGTCCCTTCCAACCTTCACCATTCTATGATTCTATGGTCCAAGCTGTCTCCTCTGCAAGGCCCTACCAAAGGTAATTTCAGGACCCCACTGGTCACACCATTGCAGGGATGGGTAACGTGACCATGGCCAGCATCAGGAGATCTCCAGACATGTAACAACAACAAAGGCAGGCCTGTCGTGGCAAGTGGGTTTTTCATGACTGACAAGGACAGTCTTTGTTCACTATGTCTGAATGCATTTTGAAATTTATCTGAAAACTGCTAGAGGAGGGTGGTTATTATCTCTTTGTGAATAACAGAAACACAACAAACCCAGCTCCATTTGACTGAGCTTCTTCCTTGTCTTCTTTATAACATACTTGATATATCTGAAAGCACTCACCACATTAATCTTGTATATATATTTATATGTAAATATGGATACATATCTTACTGACTTCAAGTTCTTTTTACTAATTGCTTTCTAACATCATAACTTTTACTTCCTCATGTTTGTTAGATGAGAACCCTGTGGATATTTTAAATTTAGTTAGTCTTTCTGAATCCAATCTATTGTTACAAGCCTGTCATACCCCTTTCTTCTAGAAGGACATCCTCTTCCAGTTTCTCCTTTGATTCTGCCAGGCATTCTGGTAGCAGTAAAAAGATCTCCATGTGTAGCACTAACTGGTTTACATAACACATGCCATTATCTCTGGTAGCTTCTACTTTATCACTCAATATTAGACATCTAGTTCTCTTTCTACTGCAGCCAAGTTCAATACCTCAGAAGTAATGAAAACCTTGTTAGTATTGTACTTGCTTTTCTTTGTATATTCTTCCTTAAAAGCCAAAAGAATGTGTGTGTTTTCAGATCATTCTGTTATTTCTTCTGAACCTTTCTTTCATTCAGATAATACAAGTGAAGTTTCACAGAAAAATGTGTAGATCAGTTTGCTGGCAAAGCCAGTTTGAATCTCTTTTTACTGTTATCATCTCATCATTCTTTGAACAATTTTTAAATCCACTCAGTTAAACACACTAAGCCTTCCTTCTAGGCTTCTTCTTCAGTCCTTTTCATAGGGACATTATTTCTCCTCTCTCCGTTTTCCAGGTCATCAAATTGAAGAGTTAATTTTTTATTCATTTTCTGAGCTTTGGCAATTATAGCAAATACTTCTTTTGTGAAGTCTCTCTGCTGTGTCTCAACTGTTACCATTTCCTCACTTAAATCCCTTTCCTCATGTGCTTTTGATTGAATGAACTCTCTCAACAGCTATTTTAAATCCAAGTACTTAATTAAAGCTCCTTGCTTGCTTTAGGAGGGAAGTATCATCAAAACACACAAACTGACTAGTCTAGACAAGCCAGTATTTGCCCAAAAGATTGTTAAGGTGAAGCAATGTGTTCTGAGCAGTTCTGCCTAGCTAACAAGAAAAAATACAAAGGATTCAATAGTGTCATGTTCATTCAAATTACTCTGTTTTTTAGATTTGAAAATCATTGAGGTGGTTTTGTGCTGGTATCCAGTCTCAATTTTCAGTTTGGCTAATCTAGATTTGTCTAGGGATGAAACTCACCTAGATATCTAAGCATACAAGGCCTATATTTCAGTGCAATTCAGAAGTAGTTAAAAGTGTTAAACACTTTACCAAGTGTTCACTGATCGTGTTTGCTGCTTCTTGCTGCTGACCTTTAAGAGCAGCCTCGAGTGCAGTTTCAGCAACTCAAGTGGCAATGCAAATTCCCATTTCCCCGTTTCTTCCCTCTTTTTCCAAAACAAAACAACAGTCCCACCTCCAATCTGTACAAAAATCTTCCTGTCATATTCAACTTTGCATAGACCATCTGGTATGTGCTGGTAAATAAGCTCTGTGTTTTGTAACACTTGCAGCTCGTTACACAGGCAGGTGAAGCAGTTCATTTTACAGCAGTTAGAAAAAAGCCTTTTACTAGCCCAAGAACAAAACCCCACCACCTCAGCTACTAGAGCATGTCCTGATGTGACACATCTACATCTACATGTTTCTTGAATACCTCCAGGGATGGTGACTCCACCACCTCCCTGGGCAGCCTGTTCCAGTGCCTGACCACTCTTTCAGTACAGAAATTCTTCCTAAAGTCCAATCTAAACCTCCCCTGGCACAACTTCAGGCCATTTCCTCTGGTCCTGTCATTATTTACTTGGGAGAAGAGCCCAACCCCCACCTCCCTACAACCTCCTTTCAGGTAATTGTAGAGGGCAATGAGGTCTCCCCTCAGCCTCCTCTTCTCCAAACTAAACAACCCCAGTTCCCTCAGTCTCTCCTCATATGACTTCTTCTCTTAGACCCTCCACCAGCTTGGTAGCTCTTCTCTGGACACGCTGCAGCACCTCAATGTCCTTCCTGTAGTGAGGGGCCTAGAACCTCATTGAAAAAGTTCCTGAGTAACCTGCTTTAGTTGACTGCTTTGAGCAGGGGGGTTGGGCTAGGTGATCTTTAAGGTCCTTTTCAACCCAAACCATTCTACAATTCTATGATCTCCAGAGGTTCCTTCCAACCATAAATATTCCATGGTAGATTATTTTTTTTTAATTTCTTAAAATCTTACTCAGATTTAGATGAAATTTAAGATTTGGGAAACTGCCATGACCAGTCTCTAGCTTGCATTGCTGTCCTAGGTTGAGCTAGGTTTAAACTAATATTTCTTTTACTGATTTTTTTTTTTTTGAGGTCTCCCTGGAGCCTTTTCTTCTTCAGGCTGAACAGCCCCAACTTTCTCAGCCTGTTTGCAGAGCAGAGCTGCTCCAGCCCTCGCATCATCTTCATGGCCTCCTCTGGACTCTCTCCAACAGGTCTATGTCCTTCTTGGAAGCTCCAGAACTGCACACAGTACTCAAGGTGGGGAGTCGAAGGGGAGAATCCGCACCCTCGACCTGCTCGCCGAGCTTCTTTTGATGCAGCCCAGGACACGGTTGGTTTTCTGGGCTGCGAGTTCACAGTGTTCTCGCCAGGTCAGGCCGGGGGAATTGCCCTCAACAAGAACACCGCCATCCTGCGGGACAACGCGGCAGCAGCTCCGTCTCTTGCCCCCCACTCCTGGCGCTCGGGCAGGCGACAGACACGACAGCGACCGGCTGACTTCCCAGGCGCAGACAGACTGCCCGGCCTGGCCGCGCTGCGCATGCGCAGGCAGGTTCCCGCGCAGGCGCCTGGGCGTGCCCGGCTCCCCCGCACCGCAGGTGCGGCTGAGGGCAGCGCGGGGGGCGTAACGGCACCGGCGCCGCGGCGGGGCTGCCGGGTCTCTGGGCGGAGGTGAGTGAGGGGCTCGGCCGGCCCCGCCGCGCTGCCGGGCGGCTGCACCTCGTCCCGGCGGCCGTGGTGTGTACTGTTGCCATAGGAACCACGGGCACCGGTGCCGCCCGTGGCGGAGAGGTGGTGGGGGACCGAGACCGGGGTTCTGCCGTGGCGGTGGCAGGTTCCGACGCTCCGCCGCTGGCTCGGGGGGAGGCAGAGTGCCGGGGTCAGTGCACGGTGCCGGTGACAGCTATACCCTGCCCGGCCGTTCCGCTCGTCCCCCGGGTCTGCTGCCGGGGCGAAGGGCTGGGGTGCGCGGTGGGCCGGGCGGGAGGCTTTGCAGGAGTGGCCGGAGAGGAAGAACCTCCGTCTCGTTTCCCGGCGGATTGCTGCCCACCGTGGCCCGGGGAGAGCCTTGTTTGCTGGGGCCGGGTTGGTTACTCCGCAAAGCCCGGGTCAGCTTTTACTCTCCAGGTACTGCTTATCTGGGGAGTTCCTCTTGGTCGTTTTGTCTGGTGGCTGCACTGAAAATCGTCATTATTGAGGGTTGCAGTCTCAATTTCTTGTAACTTTGTTCTTTTTTCATGGAATGTTTTGGGTTGGAAGGGACCTCTAAAGGTCACTGAGTCCAGCCCCCCTACAATAAGCAGGAGCATCTCCAATTAGAACAGATTGGTCAAAGCCCCATCAAGCCTTACCTTGAATGTCTCCAGGGATGGGGCCCCCACCACCTCTCTGGGCAACCTGTTCCAGTGATCCATCACCCTCATAGTAAAGAACTTCTTCCTAATGTCCAACCTAACTCTACCCTTCTCTAGCTTGAAACCCTTACCCCTTGTCCTATCGTTCCGTGCCCTTGTGAAAAGCTCTTCCCCAGCCTTCTTATAGGCCCCTTTCGGGTGTTGGAAGGTCACTATAAGGTCTCCCTGGAGTCTTCTCTTCTCCAGGCTGAACAACCTCAACTCCCTCTGCCTGTCTCCATAAGAGAGCTGCTCCAGCCCTCGAATCATTTTCTTTGTCCTCTTCTGGGCATGCTCCAACAGGTCCACATCCTTCTTGTGTTGGGGGCTCCAGAGCTGGACACAGCACTCCAGGTGAGGTCTCACCAGGGCATAGTAGAGAGGCAGAATCACCTCCTTGGCCCTGCTGGCCACACTGCTTTTGATGCAGCCCAGGATGTGGTTGGCCCTCTGGGCTGCATTTTTGATGGTGATTTCTCTGCTTCTACATTTCACCAAGTTGCAAGTGTATCAGTTGTGATTGATAAGTTGCTCATAATGTTTAAAATTGCATCTAATAATACCCCTTTTTAGTTCACTTATTACTAATCCTGTAGTTAGGTGTTAACTATTCTAGAGATATGCTTGGGCAGACAGAATCTGGATTCAGATGTTGGTGAGCAGAGTGTTCACAGCTTGGGTACAGGGTTTCTCCTCCCTAGATTTTGTGCACCACCCGCTCTGCTGGCAGTTCTGTGACACTGGTTTTGAGATGGGAGACAGGATGGCAGAGTCAGTGCAGGGCCACATCTGATGGAGTCAGCCATGCTTCTCCATCCACATGCTTCATGTGCTGATTGACCCAGGATAAGCCCTGCAAGGGTGTAGCTATCTTGCTTCTGGAGATAGCTAGGAATAATCTGGGGTTCTGTGATCCTGTACTGCTATCTACTGCTTTCAAATCTTCCTGTACAGCAAAGGTCAGACTTCTGCAGTAAAAACTGGTGGAAAAAAAGAGCCCAAGTGTGGCTTTTTAGACATTGATGTAATACTCTTCTTCGTTTCAGTAGAGTCAGAAAGGAGCTCTTCATCTGTGCAAGTCAAAGTCTACCTGGGAGATGGTGATAGCAGTGGAGGACAAGATTTGTGCATACCAGTTATGCTGTCCTCATTAACACTGTGACATTCCCTTTATCTGTCCCCTGCTGGCTTTGGGGAGCAAAAGGGAAGCACTGCTGGGTTTTCAGAAAAATGCGGTGGTAGAGTTATTTGTTATTTGCAACTAAGATACTTTATTTTTAAAAGGATATGGAGTAGACTTTGTGGAAAAATAGAAATTCTTGCAAATAAATACAAAACCAGGCAGAACTGTATAAACAATGAAAACCAAGGGTAAAGCCTGATTATGTGCTGGACAGCCAGAGCAGTTGTTTCCCTTCCACCCTTGTGCTGCTCCTTCATCCTGTACTTCCAGTTCCTGCTTGTTGCACTCATTTCTTGTACCTTATTTAAATTAGTCTCTGGCCTTGCGATTGAATGATTCAGGTACCTCTTGCTTATTGAAGTCAAGAGAGCTTCTGGTGACTGGAGGGTTTTTCCCTTATGCACAGATCTGGGTAGTAGTTTTGTGAAAGGTAGCTGGCATCATATGGCTGAAGATGCTTCCTCAGAACTTCTGGGAACGCTGGAGAGCACATGAAGCTTCTTTCTGGAGTGCTGCTGTAGCAGAACAATTGCTTGATGCTTAAATGTTTCAGCCTTAGGCATTATAAAACAGAGGGTGCAAATCACCTTTGTCTGTCTTTTGAGAAGGAGGTGGTGGTTGTACTGGGATGGCACAGCAGCCAGTTAAAGAATTTCTTGTGGCTTTTAAATGCTTGCAAGTAAGAGTAAGCTTTCCTATCATATACACCCCCCCCCCTATGTATACCTGCTTACTTGTTTCTCTGTGTTCTGTTTTCTGGCTGATACTTAGGGGATATCACTAATATATTGGTATCATATCACTACCACAATTCTGAACGTGTATGATGCTGCTACCTTACACCCAAATGCCAAAGTGCTGTCACCAGATCAGTGGTAAGTATCGTGTTCTGCTCCCTGCCCTGAGAGGCCCCGGCTCGCTCCCCTCTCTGCCTCTCAGCACCTGGGGGCAGAGCCTGCTGCTCTGCTCCAGCAGCAGGGGAAGGCCTCGCTCCCTCCCCTCCCTGCTAACGCAGCAATGCAGCAGTCAGCTCAGCCAAGCGTTCAAACCAAGCCGTAGGTTCCTTTTGCAATGTTAATGATTAAAAATTTGGGTTTAGTGGATTGGAACGGTAACTAATGCTGCCCAAATGGGAGGACTTACCTAATTAAGCTTCTTAACTATGAAGAAAATATACATAAATCCCATGAAATACACATTTCAATGGCAGAGCACAGAGATTTTAAGAATAAAATGGTGTCCTTCAGAGATTAAATGTAAGATACTAGATGAGTTGAGAAGATTTCTTTTAAGATTTGGCATAGTGGATGAAAATATATAGACCAGAAAAGAAGAAATGTGTATTAATTAAAATTTCTGATTTGTAGAATGATGTTGATTATCTTTTAGTATTTATTCACATTGTTTCCATGTATGCTGGATAAGACATATGGCCTTGACTCTGAGTAGCTGGGAGAACAGGGAATGATAATTTACCTTCCCTAGTCATCGAGGAATAGCTGTATAACTGCTCCAAACAACCTGCTGCAGTGGAATTCCTTACTTACCTCTTGTGAATCATGCTGTAATAGGGGGAAGAGTAGGGAGCACAAAGAGCCAAAGTCAGTCAGTGAAGAAACATGATGGATGGGAAGGTAATCAGAAGGGTTAAAAACATGGACAGGCTGCTGATCTGTTCCTGTGTTTTGTAGTTACACCTCTTTTAGTGAAAGAGGTTGGCACTCTGCTCCTTAGCATCCAGTTTTATCTTGGGTAGTTCAGCTGAAAGGGTTGGATTGTGTATTAATTAAAGAAACTTTGCCAGAATGTAAAGGCTCTGCAAGAAAGAACAGAAGAGGCAGTTGGAACAGGAAGAAGTGAACTAAGAAACTAGAGAAACAGGATTTTTCTTCATAGTTTAGAAGCAACCAAGATGGCAGTGCCTGATCTAGTGTTGGTTCATTGTCATAAACCATGGGAGATAATAGAATTTACCAGATGGTCTGAGTCAAAGACAGTGCAGAAACATATTTCTCTTTTTAGGTATGTATGAAAAGCAGAAGAGGGATTTTGGGTGGTATAAGTCTCATGATGAGTTTTATGTAAAATGGGGAGGATGGTATCTACGGAGAACTGCACCAGGATGGTGATTGATTTGGGGGGGGCTGACAAGATGGGGCAGCAAGTCTTTTACTGCCTACTGCATTTGCTAGAAGATGCAGCAGGACAGAACACTGATTGAAAGTTTGGGTTGACAATTTATCTTGTGTTAGTGTTACCTTTGTTTGCACATGCTTGGGGTGGGCTGGGGAGGCATTTCTCTCAGAGGAAAAAAAATAGATTGCCTGTTCTTCCTTGTCTCTGATTATCAATTCCTGGTGACTGTGCTTCAGTTCCTCATAACAATGCCTCTGACTTATGAGGAAGCTGCCCTTGGTAAGATCAATAACTTATATTGGGTATGTCCTAAATTCATTGGAATGAAAGCATCTCATTAGCATGTTATTGAATTCCTGTTTTGGTTATGATGTTTTATAAGTAATCAAGTGTTAGGAAACAGATTTTCTGTAGTATTGGAGAGCACCATGTTTGGCCCAGAAAGCACTAGGGTCCTGACTGTGGTGTATTTTAGCTCCCTCTAAAAAATTACAGGTCCTCTGTGTCAGATGCTTTCTGCTCCTCAGTGTTTTCCTACAGAACTGAGAACCAGTGAGCAAAATGCAGGATCAGTGAGCCTTATTTTCCACTACTTCACCACCCCCTAGGATCATGTTATAATACCTTGTTTCACTACACTGCAGTAGCATGAACATTGATGAGTGAATGGTTTGTAATTTAAAACTAGCATTATATTTAGTGCCTTCCATATATATATATATATATTGTACAGTGTTCTTCCTGTGCACTACTTTGCAGAGGAATGCAGCCTTCAAAGGCAGAACCATTCTACAGCCTTTCCATGCCAAAGCAGAAGATCAATTCTGAGATTATAAATGAAGCCAGAAATTTTCTACGAACGCTGAGAACTCAGAGACCGTTCACACCTATAGAGGATCAAAGGAGACTTTTTGGATCTGGATTCTCAGGAGCTCCTCAAAATAGACCCCCTTCAGTTTTTAGGTGCTGTGGCTTTAAGATTTTTTTCAAATATCCTTTAGCAGCCAGAGATCTGATTCTGTAATTGTGTTTCCAGTGATTTTATTTTTTTTTTTTCCCCCTGTGTTAATCTGTATTACTAATCACATCCTTTGCTTTCTTCTAATGATCCTTACCATTGGTGTTAATCTACATGTCCAGGAAGTTCCTGTGGATTAGAGCTACCAGAGGCAGTCATTACACTAGTTTTGTATGTGGAGAATAGCGTAGGAAAAATGTCTGTAGCTCACCTTTTTCTTAAGACAATGGATGCTTTTAATTGAGATAGTCTTCAACTTTTCCCTAGAAACTGTGAAAGCTTGCTTGTTTCCATGTAAACTATATGCTAGATCTTTTTTTCACAGCCTTTTCAGATCTTTTAACATATAAAATCATGGGTCTTGAAGTATGAAATGCTTATTTTTAAACAAAATTTATACTAATCCAAAATTATTTATTTGTGAAGTTTTGTTACTTAACATAATTCTCAGAGCTCAATAGATCTGCCTCGCGTGACAACAGAGAAAAAAAAATTGTATATTTGGGCTTTTTACATCCATTTTCCCAGTGATTTTTTAGCTCTCCTTATATGTCAATTCTGTAATGACTGTAGGGAGGAGATACGAGCTGTATTTGTGATGCTTGGTGTCAGGCATTCCAAGAAGGAAGCTGAAATGGGTTGGAATGGCCATACGGGTAAGTCAGTGTCCATGCTGCTTCCATGGCAGCATGACCTCAGGCCCAGCATGTATCCCATATTCTTTCCTGCAGAGTGTTGTGCCCCTACAGAAGGCAGGAGCTAGAGAGTGACTTGTCTGTTTGTTGGTGACCAGGTGGTGGGATCACTCTGCCCAACATCTGTGCTTGTTGTGTCTGTGCTTCTCCTGTGTATGGGCAGGAGCTGGCTCAGGCCTCCACAAACCTTGGGTTTCTGCCTGAGTCATGCACTAACCACAGCTGGGTTTGGGCATGAACTTAGTCTCATAGATTTGAGTTAGAATTGTTATAGCTGTGTATGAAATAAAGTGTATCGTGGCAGGTGTGGTGGCAATCTTGTAATTCTTCTCCCTTGATGCTGCTGAATTCCCAGATATCAAAGTTAAATAGCATTTATGGATGAAGAACGGTAACATGAAGTGCTCTGTCACTTTTCCTTTTTTCCTTCCTTCCTTCCAAATAGAAGAAGCATGCAATTAAAAAAAAACCAAACCAAAACAAAAACCAAACACCATAGAACATTGGATCTGCTTTACTTATGTCATGTTTATGTTTATTTCTTTATGCTGGTCTTCGTGCATCCAGTTTTGATTTGGCTGAATCCAGACCAGTGCCTGGTGTTCGTCTTAGCCCACTGGATCATGTGAGTACTCTGGAAATAACTCCTGCAATACTGACTTAAAAGTATGGATATCAGTAGTGTTAGGAAAAGATATGGTTTAAATAGGTTGGGGAGAAGTGGAAGCCTGTTGTAATGTTAGTCTGAAACTCACTGAGTTGGTTTTGTCTTTTTTTTTTTTCCCCCTGAAAGAAGCATGACAATAATTTAAGCTATTTAAATGTTGCTATGTTGCATTGTCATTCTAAGTGACATTAACAAGAATCAGAAGATGTAAGGTAAGGCCCAGTTCTGGGCTCCCCAGTACAAGAGAGACATGGAGCAACTGGAGAGAGTCCAATGAAGGGCCACAAAGATGGAGCAAGGCTGAGAGAGCTGGGACTAATGCAGCCTGGAGAAGAGAAGGCTCAGTGGGGATCTTATCCATGTATATGGACACCTGAGGGGAGGGAGCAGAGAGGATGGGGCCAGGCTCTTCTCAGTGACAGGACCAGAGGCAATTGGCACAGACTGAAACACAGGAGGTTCCCTCTGAACTTCAGGAGATACTTTTTCCTCTGTGAGGGTGATGAAGCCCTGGCATAGGTTGCCCAGAGAGGTTGTGGTGTCTCCATCCTTGGATATCTTCAAAAGCTACCCAGACGTGATCCTGGGCAATTGTCTGCAGGTGGCCCTACTTGAGCAGGGAGGTTTGGCAAAATAACCTTCAGAGATCCCTTCCACTATTCTGTGGTTCTGTGATCAATAACTTCAAAGGAATTAGGTTGATTGTGCTTTCTATTTGACTTACACACCTATAACATGTAATTATTGCAGTTTATTTAAAAAACAGATAGAGGTGCTTGTAAGACCTTCTTTTTCCCCTCTGTGAAATTTTTGAATTGTTTTCAATTTGTAAGTGTATCTGCTCTTTCAGGATTTTTAAAAATTTATTTAATCTTTAAATGTAAGATTGTCACAATCATTTAGTACCTGAGAGAACAGAGCCTGCTAAAACAGGTAAGTATGCTTGCTATATCTATTGTTTCTTAAAGACAGTGATCTAAATGTAGCAGTCTTTAGGAAATTAGGGGATGCAAGTTCCAAGAAATTTTATACTTCAATAATTTTGATAAGGTACTGCATTTAAATGAAACAAGTTAAAAAATTCTGACCATACCTGTATTTAGATTAAATGTATCTATGGTTGGATTTAAATGCTGGTGTTAGATTTTCATTTATCCTGTGTGTGAGAGGGGAAAAAACCTAAAGAAAACTACTGTTAAGAGAAATGGAAACACTGCCTTTTCATAGAATCATAGAGTGCTTTGGGTTGGAAGGGACCTTCAAGATCATCTAGTTCCAACCCCCCTGCATGGGCAGGGACACCTCCCACTAGACCAGGTTGCTCAGAGCCCCATCCAACCTGCCCTTCAACACTTCCAGGGATGGGGCTTCCATAGCTTCCCTGGGCAACCTGGCCCAGTGTCTCACCACCCTCACACTCAAGAATTTCCTCCTCATGTCTCACCTCAATCTCCCCTCCTCCAGTTTTAATCCATTCCCCCTTGTCCTCTCACTACAAGCCCCTGTCCAAAGCCCCTCCCCAGCTTTCCTGGAGCCCCTTCAGGCACTGGAAGGTGCTCTGAGGTCTCCCTGGAGCCTTCTCTTCTCCAGGCTGAACAGCCCCAACTCTCTCAGCCTGTCTCCAGAGCAGAGCTGCTCCAGCCCTTGGATCATCTTCGTGGCCCTTCTCTGGACCTGCTCCAACAGGTCCACGTCTTTCTTGTGCTGGGGTCTCCAGAACTGGACACAATGCTCCAGGTGGGGTTTCACAGGAGCAGAGTAGAGGAGAAAAATCCCGTCCCTGGCCCTGCTGGCCACTCTTCTTGTGAGCAGCCCATGACACAGCTGGCTTTCTGGGCTTCAAGTGCACATTTTCTGCTTTACCAATGGAGATGAACTATTAACACTGCAAATGTGGGGCTTGGGGTCTTGCCTCTTGTCTGTCTTCAACTGATACCACAGAAAGCTCTGAAGGATCCGACTGGAGACTTCCTAATGGATCCTTTCTTCTAAGGAAATTGGTAGAGAACCTTGATGTTAGAGGGCAATGGGTTTCTGTAGGGCACAGCCAGTGTTTTGTACCAGAGCTTCAGAGGGTTGGTCACATCCTTTAAGATGCAACATAATGACATAAATAAAACTAGAAATTGCATCTTGCTGCATCTGTGTGATTTGTCCCAGTGTGATAGGACCTGGTACATATGATTTGAACACATTTGAAGTGTTTTGGAAACACTGCTTTAGTGCTCAAAACCAAGTCGTATAGATGTCCCTCTAGAACTGTTAGCACAGGTCTTTGGTACAACGTTTTTTTGACAAATAAGCTTTCTACTGCAGATGGTGTTAAATGAGTATTTATGAGGGGAGTAACTAATTCTGAGTTTCAGTTGCTCTGCTCAGGCTAGTTTTTGTTTTGCACACCCCTGAATGTTCACTTTTAAATGGCTTTCTCTGGTGCTAATGGTACAGATACCTGCCTTGCTCAGTGCAATGGTATCATTAGGTTCTGGATATGAAAATTAGAATTTCTTTATAAGCAAACCTATTAAACTTGTACCCGTTCTATTCTGGGCTTAACCCTTTGTAGAAATAATTTGATTTTTTAAAACATTTTTGCTCATAACAAGAAATAAATTATCCGTGCTTTTACTAAAACATTGTCTTTATCTTTGTCACAGAAACCAATACTAGTCACTTTTGCAAAAGATGAAGCTTCTTCCATTTTCCTTCCAAAGCCTCCTGCAGATGCTGCAGGGGTTAGAAAAGCTGGCAGTGCTCGGGCACGCTTGCTAAGAAGAATTTCTGAGGGAAACTTCCTTTCTGCTAAAATGGTTCCTCCTGATCAGAGTAAGAATGTTTTCATACGCATTAATTCCTAGAAAAATAACTGCATGGGGGTTTTTAATATTGTTAAAGACATTATTTATTATATTAATGGGCCTGCATGTCCTTTCAGATTACATTTTTAAAAATATATAACTGACTTTAAGGCAGTTTTGACAATGTGATTTCCAAAAATGACACTGGCTTTCACTTCTGAAAGTAAGTTGAAAGCTACACAGGTGTTGTATAGGTTTCTAAGTATTGGAATTTTTACTGAAAGTTTTCTTCAATGGGTAAAATTAACATTAAATGCTGGAGTGCTTAAAGAGATAATGAGATGGCATCATCTAAAGAGATTCCCCGATGGATTATTGAGCATAAAAGGAGGAGTAAAAAGGAATTATGCCTTGACAGGCCTCCAACTACATCGTATTTGTTGTTAAAGAGTTTCATTAGTGGAGACTTAATAAGGGTTGCTAAGCATGAGATTTAAAAGCAATTTTCTTGCAGATGGGAAATGACATCTTGGTTTCCTGCACATTGGCCCATAATAAAATGTGCTGGAACTCTATATTTAATGAAGACTCATTTGTAATAATGACAATTCTTACATTGCCTGGGACTGTTACTTTACATGATAAACTGAGTATCTCAGTTTTTACCTTATTGCAAAGTAAGTCTTACACAAAAAGTACTAAACTTCATTATTATGTACATATTCTATAAATATAAATTACATCACGTACCCTTACACGTAGTTTAATCCATTAGCCTTAATAAGTTGATGTTACTAATTGGAGAGGTTGAGAACCTAATGTAGTTGTAGTCTGAGTTTGCCTCTTCTCCCATTTGGGGATTATGCAAATGTTTAAATTTCAGTTTCTTGGGCAGGTTCTTATCACGTGTACATACCAAGGTGCCAGATTAACAGCTGCCTTTTGCTTGAGTTCCTTCGTAATATTCAGATTCTGAAATATAATCACTTCTTTCCCAAGGTACAATCCACCCATCTTTGCTCCTCTACTCTGCTCTTGCCCCTCTACTCTGCTCTCATAACACCCCACCTGTGTCCAGCTCTGGAACCCTCAATACAAGAGGGACATGGACCTGTTGGAACGAGTCAAGAGAAGGGCCATGAAGATGATCCGAAGGCTGGAGCAGCTCTGCTCTGGAGACAGGCTGAGAGAGTTGGGGCTGTTCAGCCTGGAGAAGAGAAGGCTTCAGGGAGACCTCAGAGCACCTTCCAGTGCCTGAAGGGGCTCCAGGAAAGCTGGGGAGGGGCTTTGGACAAGGGCTTGTAGTGAGAGGACAAGGGGCAATGGCCTTAAACTAGAGCAGGGCAGATTCAGATTGGGTATCAGGAAGAAGTTCTTTACCATGAGGTGGTGAAGCGCTGGCCCAGGTTGCCCAGAGAGGTGGTGGAGGCCCCATCCCTGGAGACATTCAAGGTCAGGCTTGAGGAGGCTCTGAGCAACCTGATCTAGTTAAAAAGGTCCCTGTGCACTGCAGGGGGGCTGCACTAGGTGACATTTAAAGGTCCCTTCCAACCCCACACATGCTGTGATTCTATGAAAAGGGAAATTGAAAAAAGAGATGAAAGATTAAAACGTTAAAACACAAAACCAAAATACTTTAACATGATTTATTAATAAGAAGACACTAACTACTTTGCTCTAAATAGTCTTAATCTTTCTCACCTTTTCCATGGATAGAAGCAAGGTTTGATAATGTAACAGGACAAACAGTGATTCACTTGGAGCCCGGTTGCGCGTATTTATTGTGTCAGAACACTTCTACATCGTGTGTTCTCTTTGGCTCTTGCAGATGAAGAGAAGCCAGAGTCTGAAGAACCAGCTATGATGAGTAATCTTCACAGCAGTAATGATAACTGCTTAGCAGAGCAGAGGTCAAACACACCATTTAATGAGGAAAGTAGACAATTAATTTGTAATGAGCATATCGGCAGAATGGAGAGGGAAGGCTTCCTGAAAGGGACAGCAGGAAGAGTTTTATTTCAACTGAGAGGAGAAAGGTCAGTATTGCTCCTGGATGGTAACGTGCTGCTTCCACAACCCTCTTCCTAGATATTCCATTGTGCAAGTGTCAAAATGTTTAAAATTGGTGGAATTTGAAAATAACAGGATTTATGTGTAAAACTATGTTTCCATTCTTAGGGGAAAAAAAAATCTTTGCACTTTTGTTCTTGTGAAGTTTCTAAAAATTTGTCCAAAAATTGTTGGTAGGAAATGGCTTGATAGGACAACTTTCATTTTGCTTGATCATTACTATCTCAAAACTAAGTCTTTTAATAATTTTATATGGAATACCCACATTTAAATTCAATGTGCTTGCTTTTGCAGTTCAAGCCTGTTGTTTTAAGGTGCTACACATTCTCCCCTCAGCTCCACAGATGAGTAGAGCTTTGTTTTCAGTTCTGGTATTGGGGAAATATGTGATCACACACGAAAACCAGGATTAAACTCCTTGGCAATAGAGGCAGAATTTTTTGGTGGCTTTGATTTGTTTGTTTTTTTTAGTTAATCATTTTAAATGACCAAACAGATGTAAGAGATCAATGAGACTCCCATGCAGGCAGTCTGTTTTGACTGAACCTGGATTATTACATCCATTCTGTAAGTCTTTTTTGTTTTGATTCAGATCTGAATTTGTGCTCAGGGAGAAATAGTCTGTGGCTCTAGGTTCAGCAGGGGGATCAGTTGCTGCATTAGTATTTGGACAACCAACCATTCTGTGCTAATAACATTGACAGACCTGACAATGTCTGCAACAAAGAATGAATAACAGTTAATTTTCCTGTAAACACTTGGTCACTGTTAAATATAAATGTTTGCCACTAGATATCTTCTTTCTAACATGTTTTTATGCTTAAGAACAATCAGGGTGATGATTTTTTTCCCTAAGCACCTTTGATATTAAGGAGTATATTATTAATTTTATAAAATACATCATCTTTCATTTACAAACTTGATGATAGTACTGAATAGTTTAGAGAATGTTGTCTATTGAGGTTGCTAAAGCAAATGATACATAGCAGAGCTATCTTAGCACTCTTACCTTAAACTGAAAGCAGGATGTGAAAAAAAACAACAAAAAAAGATTCTGAAAGTCTGGAGACTTGTGGGAGAAAAGAAGTTTCCTGAATATGGAGGGAGTGAAACAGAGAAAATAAGCCCAGTGATAAAAGATGGTGAGTGAGGGACAGTAAAGCCCCAAGGAGAATGCTTCAGTGTAAAATCATTTTCTCCCATGAAAATTAGTGACCCAAAAGACTTCTTCGGGCAAAGACTGTATGAATGATCATAATTAAGTATGATATTTAAGTTACTGTAATTTGACTTATTTAGTAAAGGTGCAGTATGAAGTACTTTAGTGTTGCAGTTGAAATGGGTCGTTAGTCAACGGTGTCCAAGTGTCTCTAATAAGAAGGGGTCAGTTGATACATTTACTAGTTGGAAGGAAAGATCATCCTTCTGACTCATAATGTGGAAACTTGCAGGTGTGATTGGACAGTTCACTCATTGTACACCCTTGTTACCTGTTCAAAATGATATACTTCTCCTTCATAAGCTTGAGAACTCAAGGTTTTGGTTTGGGGTTTTTGTTGCTGGTGCTTTTTGCAGTCACCCATTCGTAGGGCATTGTGTACCTTCCTCCTTGAGTTTCCTGGTAGCCTGAACCACAGGATTGATTACCTTGGTAATTTTTGAGAATGACTGGCTTCTCTATTGAAATACCCTTAGGGACAGGCAAAAAAAGCCTATTACCAAAAAGGTTGCAACACGAAGTCGCATAGGATGTTTTCACTTTGGTTTCTCCTTTAAGAGGAGTTTTAGAAAATATAAAATGTTGAAAGGGGAAAATTATATATTTTAATTTTTAGATTCTTCAAAGATCATTATGCATATTTGAAGAATAGCTTGTCAGGGTTCATTTTTTGTAACCTCTGCTGGCTTTATTTCTTTATGACCTGCTACTTAATTTTCTGACATGTATCTTAGCACGACAGCTAAGACATTAATGATTCTAACCATAACAGATGGGATGTTAATACATGAAGCTTGTCATATCCATGTGTGAACTAGGGAGAATAATACTAGAGGTAGTTGAATCTCACCCATTGCTTAAATTATATCTCAAATTACTGGCCTTCAGATAATAAAGGTAATAAAAAGTTCTGACTACAGGAAAGCTGGGGAGGGGCTTTGGACAAGGGCTTGTAGTGAGAGGACAAGGGGCAATGGATTAAAACTGGAGGAGGGGAGATTGAGGTGAGACATGAGGAAGAAATTCTGGAGTGTGAGGGTGGTGAGACACTGGGCCAGGTTGCCCAGGGAAGCTGTGGAAGCCCCATCCCTGGAAGTGTTGAAGGGCAGGTTGGATGGGGCTCTGAGCAACCTGGTCTAGTGGGAGGTGTCCCTGCCCATGCAGGGGGGTTGGAACTAGGTGATCTTGAAGGTCCCTTCCAACCCAAAGCACTCTATGATTCTGTGATACTTTTCTCCAAAATAGAAGAGTAACATAATATTCCTCCCTCTTTCTGTGTTGATGCCATATCTGGTCTCTGAGTGATGCACCCTTACCTTCTCCTCTAGGCTGTGTGTGCTTTCTATGTACTTGAGACAGAGATTATTTTTGCCAACTACTGCCTGTGCTGCTTTACACTCTTGCATCAAGAATCTCTAACAACATTTAGGTGCTCTTATGGCTTAGAGTACCAGACATACCTGAAATAATACAACATGCTTTCCTTTTAGTAAAGGACAAAGATCTCTCATCTTTATCAGCCCAAGCAGCACGTGCCATCGTTTGAGGCAATGGCTCTAGGTCATCTCAAGTGTCCTCCTACATTCTAACTCACTACTAAGACTTGTACCAGTAACATATTGGTTCAGTATTGGCATATGATACTACAGGAGTCAGGCAGACCTTGATCTATACCCCTTTCTGAGTTCAGAGATGTCATTCTTCATCTGACAAGGTGGTTGAAAGGTATCACAAACCCATCCTTCAATATCATTTGTTGAGTTTGGTCATGATAGGACTTGTATGTAAAAGATTCCAGTACCATAGAGAGGTCATTGCAGTAACAGAGTTCTGGAATTCCTTCTCAATGGAGCATGTTTACAGGTACTATATGTTTGCTATGATTATTTAGTCATAAATACCTGAGGCATCTTAGTATTAAGTTAAAATATATTTTCTATTTAAAGCGCATTGTATTCAGGAATAATAGGATGAGGGCTTAAAAGAATATGAAAACTTGTATTACCTGGAGTCCTGTCATTCTCCATATGAAGCAGTTGTGGCAGCCTCAGTTCTGTATCCCAGTGATTTAAATCCCTTGCAGGAATGAAGGATTATAGGAATCGTGTACTTTGTGCAGGGGAAGGTGCATGGAACTCTTTACTCCCCTTTTCCCACAGTTTCTATATATGTACCAAAATAACTTTTCTATTCAAGTTCTTTTTCTGTTAATGATAAAACTGCAGAGCATGCCAAAATAGCCTGGCAGATTCCTGCCTTTAATGCTATTGCATTTATTTCTGAGAGAACAGAAGGGAAGTATTTTATTCCAGCAAGAGACTTGATTGCTTTCCATCTCAAATTCTTTTGTTATCCTAAGGACTGATGAAAAGAATGAACAGTGCTAATGAAATCACTCCTGCTTTATGAAGATACTGGGGGAAGAAAGAGAAAAGGACTTTTTGAGGGGAAGAGTTATTTATTTTTTGTTGGCAATTCTGTTTTTCAAAAAAACAACTTGTTATTCTGACAATCATAAGGTTCCTAAGTTTTGTTTCCATCTTCAACCATTGTGCCTTCCCATCTATTGTGATTGCTATAGAAATGAAACTCCTAAAATGTTTCCTGCATTCATATATTTCAACAGAAGTGTCAACAGTGATGGCAGATTTGCTGATGAAGAGCAACAGTTTCCCTGGTGAGAAAAGATGGATTGGTTTTTTTCCTCCTCCAATTTCTCAATAAGCTTAGATGTCATTCCAGGACTCCTTAGAAACACAGGTGCCTTAAGTGAGGAAAAGCTTGATGGCAAACAGTTGATTTCCAGGTGGCCTGCTCTAGACTTTTAAAAATAAGTGATTTTCATAAATAGCTACAAAAGAATTAGACGATGCTGTAAAGAAGATAGACTATACCCTATTTTCTGTCACCATTGCTCTCCTTATTGAATGCCCATTTGCCAGAATCCTTGAGAGGTATTCATCGACTGCTTCCATAAGACCAGTTTGTTGTGCTTTTTAGAGTTTTGGATTGCTTCAATAGAAAGTTATAAAAGCAGGGGACAAGGGAATGCTGGAAATCACCTGTATCTGATTGATCAAACTAGCTTCACATCTGCACCCAAAATATTCATTCCTTTTCTCCTCAAAGAGAAGGATTTCTACAGTGGACACAGATTTCTTTCCTCAAGGGAACACCCATTCTGTTTTGCTCTGGGTGAAATTTTGAAATTGATGATATGATGTGAATATTAGTTTTTTGTATGGTTTAGGTGATATTGCTGCAGATTCTCCAGACTTCTTTCAGGATTTGTGTTTTCTTGTTATGTATATTGGCAATTTCTGGACTTCTCATGAAGTCATGAAAACAGGCAATTAATCTACTCCTACCTAATCTTGCTCTATTAATAAAATCATAGAATGGTTTGGGTTGGAAGGGACCTTCGAGATCATCTAGTTCCAACCTCCCTGCTATGAGCAGGGACACCTCCCACTAGACCAGGTTGCTCAGAGCCCCATCCAACCTGCCCTTCAACACTTCCAGGGATGGGGCTTCCACAGCTTCCCTGGGCAACCTGGCCCAGTGTCTCACCACCCTCACACTCAAGAATTTCTTCCTCATGTCTCCCCTCAATCTCCCCTCCTCCAGTTTTAATCCATTCCCCCTTGTCCTCTCACTACAAGCCCTTGTCCAAAGTCCCTCCCCAGCTTTCCTGGAGCCCCTTCAGGCACTGGAAGGTGCTCTGAGGTCTCCCTGGAGCCTTCTCTTCTCCAGGCTGAACAGCCCCAACTCTCTCAGCCTGTCTCCAGAGCAGAGCTGCTCCAGCTATTTCAGCCTCAGTCCCACTAGCTATTGAGATCGCTAATTTAAGAAAGAAACAATTGAGTCATGGGAAAGCTTTCACAGGTAGAGCTTTCTACAGTGTTTTCTAAAGAAAGTATGACACCTGCCCTTCCAAGAAGGTGCCTTTTTTTGTTTTGGGTTACAGGATACTGAGAGAAAGTTTGGAATGAATAATTCTTTTTTTCAGAACTTGTTATAAACTTCTGAATACTGCAACAGGCAGCTGTTGCCTCCAGTCCCTTCACTTGTGAAAGAGACATTGTATTTCAGGCTCATTTTTACTGCCTGCTCCAAAAGGAGTCTTTCCTCTCTACCTGTTAGTTTAAGGACAAGATCAGTGGTCTCAACATCCAGGAGATCTAGGTCTTAAGAGTCCTTATTACCAATTGAATGGTAAGTCTGGAATGGGAAAGTGATTGAATTTTTATCAGAATAAGAATGCTTTTGCAGGATTCAAGTTAGGAAGGTGAAGATGCTGTGGTTTTCAGACTCAAATATATTTAGGCCAGTATTCTAGGTGGTTTTTTTAATGGCTGGAATTAGGCTATCAGTTGTCTGCTTTCTTCAAGATACCCTGCCACAAACAGATATCCTTAATATTTTCTGTATTAGGCAGAAGATGCAAATAGTGTGAAGAATAAAAAGGATAAAGATGCAGGTTTTTCATCAACCTGTTATTCTCTTAAGCCATGCTATTTAACATGTGCATGAAGTTCTCCATCAACAGCCTGGATAAATAGAATGTGATGTCCTTTTTATTGCTGGAGCTGACATAAATAATGGGCTATGCCCATTATAGTGTTTATAGAGGAATTGTTATTTGCTCATCTTTAGGATGACTCAGAGTATAGTTGGTCTATTTGTCAACATATTTTTGCAAATTATGTTGCCTTTCTACTATCCATCCTTTCTCATATCAGTGGTATCAGTTACAGTTTCAGTTATAGTTTTCATTCCCTTTATTTTTGTCTTTTCTGGTGGTGTTACTTATGATATAATCCCCTACTAGTCCTGAAGTAATTTCAGGACATCTGTATTATCAGTTTTCAATTATTTGCAGGCTTTTGAAAAGCTGTGTAGCTGAGAAACAGGACTGACTAGAGGTTTGTGTAATTGGTTGAATAATTTAATTTGTATTTATTTTAGTCTTTGGCAAGCCATTTACTGTGTGTCCATTATGTTTCCTAAAAGGAAAATAGTCTTTAAAAATTGAGCTGTTACATTAATTCTTTTTCCTCTGAAGCACACCTGTTACTTCTTTCCACATGGTGTTTGTATCTCTCTTGTTTGAGATGATATGATGGGAGGTTCAGTGGTAGTTGAGCAAAATAGGGACACATTCTCCTAAGTGGCTCAGTGAAGGTCAATTCTTTGTCTAAAAAGATGGAGTGCCTTGTGAGTAGAAGTTATGGATCAGGAAGAAACCACCTGGTTTAAAACAACAAAACCCACAAAAAAACATATTCCCCACTATTCAACCAATGAGAGACAATACAAAGTACCCCATCCCTGGAGGTGTTGAAGGGCAGGTTGGATGGGGCTCTGAGCAACCTGGTCTAGTGGGAGGTGTCCCTGCCCATGCAGGGGGGTTGGAACTAGATCATCTTCAAGGTCCCTTCCAGCCCAAACCATTCCATGATTCTATGATAATACAGAAAACAAATTCTGATATCCTTTTGGCAACATACAAGGTCTGGATTGTATAATTAAATAGGAATAAATGGATTCATGAAAAATGCCAATGTTAATTGGCATATGGAAAAGTTGATTTCTGTGAGGGTGAATGATAAAGCAAAATGCTCATTTTTCTCATTTTGCCAAAAGCTAAAAACAATTCCTGTTAGTTGCTTTGGCAAAAATACTAGGATGTTGTTTACACTTCCTTTCAAAGTCTGCAGAGCAATGGCTTGTTGTTAAAATCAGTAAGTATGGTTTAGAGCTAGAACTCTTGTTTCCTGGTCACTGAACAGGGTGGAAGAATCTTGGTGGCTTAGAACATGCGCGCGCTCATGTTCTCATGTGGTGGTTCCTGAGCACAGTGTAACTGAACCTTGTTTGAGGTCGGTCACAGTCTCACTTGCTCCAGCACCACGTCTGACTCCCCTTCTCCATTGCCTTGGGGTTCTTACTCCACCTTGTCCCATATGCCAGAGGGTCGTGAAGCCATCCAGAGGGACCTCAACAAGGTGGAGAAATGGATTGACAGGAACCTCGTGCAGTTTAATGAAGACAAGTGCAAAGTCCTGCACCTGGGGAGGAGCTCCAGGCACCAGTATGTACTGGGGGCCGTTGAGCTGGGAGGCAGCTTTGCAGAAAAAAACCTAGGGATCCTGGTGGACACCAGGTTCATAGAACACCTCAGGTTGGAAGGGATCTCAAAAGATCATCTTTTGTGGAAAAGGGAGCCTGGATGAGATCATCTCATACCCTGTTCAGTCACGTCATGAAAATCTCCACTGCTTTGGGGATGCTGGGTCCAGTTCTGAGCTCCTCAGTGCAATAGAGATAGGAAGCAGCTGGAGAGAATCCAGCTACTAAGATCATGGATCATGTGAGGAAAGGCTGAAACAGCTGGGACTGTTTAGCCTGGAGAAGAGAAGGCTCAGAAGGGGTGTTATCAATGTATATAAACACCTGAAGGTTCGTGCATTGTGACACCCTGTGCTGGTTTGGCAGGATTTTTGGTAGTGGGGGAAGGGCCCCAGGGGTGGCTCCGGTAAGAAGCTGAGAAGCTCCCCCTGCTCCAAAACCAGCCAAGGGACAATAGAGGCACCTCTGCCATTAACATACGAAAGAACTGAGATAAGAGCTGAGCAGAGTGAGCACTTAAGGAAGAACACCCATGCTGGACAGGTGCGGTGCAGTGCTGGGGTGAAAAAATCCTGGTGGTTGGTGAGGAGGAAGGGGAAGAAGGTGCCCAAGCAGAAGTTTCCCTGCGACCCATGGCGAGATGGCAGCCGTCCCCCTGCATCCATAGAGGAATGTGGTGGAACATTCCCTGGGGGCATCAGGGGGATGAGAGCCATGGCCAGGGGACTTGGATTTTGCTGCCAGGGGACTCGGATGATCCAGCTGTGGAAGACTCCATTGCCAGGGGAGGTGTCTGTTCCCTGGATGCTGGGCCTAATATTCCTTCTATTTATGTCAATGGAAACCAGTTTGGTTCTTCTGATGTGTTCAACCTCCTCCCCATCCGAAAGAAGTTGCTTTAAGCAGTCATGGAGAACATGAGGTAGAACAAGAGATACCTATAAATGCAAAGGAAAGGGGGCTCTGCAGAATCTCGTTATCAAAAAGTTAGTAATTAATTTTAATTTCCTTGTTTAAAAATGGAAAATGAATGTATTTCCAGACACCAGCCAGTGTCTCCTGTGTGTGGCTTCCTTGCAGCATTTCCTCAGGACATGCTGTGCACTGTCTGCATGTGAGTAGCTCACTGCCTTTGTAAGACTCTGTTCAGGTTCTGGTTTCCATGGGATAGTCCCAGTTCCTACTGGTCCTTCAAAAGAGAGAGTCCACAGGTTCAGTTTACATGGGTTCAAGGAAAGAGGCTCATGGTCTCAGGAGTAGTAAAGTTGTGTGAGATGTTGGCACTTGGAGAAGCAGATGGTGTGGAACTTACAGCCTTTTCCGTACCCTTTGCCCTTTTGTTCATTCCCCATTATTCCTACTCTTCTTTTTGAAAACTGACCTTCATGTTCTTCATGCTTTGTTGCACTGTCTCTGTTACTGTGCTCCTCTTCTTCTCCCACTTCCATATTTCCTAGTTTTGCCTCCCGAAGTTTTAAGAAGATGTAGGTGTTACAAGAACCTTCCCGTGAGGAGAGAGGAGTGTCTACTTGAAGGGAATGCCTTCAAGTTTGACAATTCAGAAAAGATTATCGTGGGCTCTTTTCTTTGTAATTAATTTCTTTGTAATTTTGCTACCTCAGTGATCAAAGGTGCTTGTTAGATACAGTTCTGTAGAGAAGCACTAACTTGTTAGCATTAGGCTACGTGTCCCTCTAAACTTAACACTACAGAATAGATGGAGCACTAGGGCTACATCTGTACTAATCATTAACAAAAATTAAATAAAGGAGTTAGTTTCTGGCTTGGTAGCCAACTGCCGTGTCATAGGTTATGTTAATACAGTGAAAATATTTTTAACTCCTCCCTACCACACGCAAAGTCTTGCTGGGAATGTCCTTACCTCTGCTTGTCTGTGCCCAGGCAATTGGCAAGCAAAGTTCTACCTTTCTTGGACCAAAACAGTAGCAGGGACCTGCTAAGGGTCTAACTGTATGGACAGATGTGGCCCAAAATTCGGGCCCATTGCCAGACTCAATTATTACAAGTAAATAGGTAGGCAAACTTTCAGCTGTTGAAGGCTCAGCAGTATGAGGGAGGAGCCCAAGCACTGTTCCTCTAGTGGGATCTTACAGACCTTGCTGTTGTGTGCAACTTGTTTGGAGAGAACCAGCTTAATTCTTTGCCTCTGGAATACAGTTCTTAGAAGCATAGTTTTCCCTGGAATACCACTGGAGCTGAGAGTTTGCAAAGTTTACAAGAGGCTCATGGCAAGAACAAGCAAGTAAACATCTAAACATGCAGAATTTCTGAATCAATGCCACTTCCACTTAATTATGCATTCTTTCAGCAGGGAGGAATACTGGATATGCTACTGTGGTGCTGGCTCACCATCCTTTTGGAAGTCCTCATAGTCTGTGTGCATCCAAGAAAGCAGGGATCCTCACAGGGGCTACTGTGATCTCCCTCACATAAGAGGGATTAGGGGTGATCCAGTTCCCAAGTGTTTTTTTTCCCCTCTGTAAATCATCAGAGCCTCTGTCAGTTGATTTCTTGATGAGTCCCTTATCAGATGATCAGATTTCTGCCAATTGATTTAGTTTCCAAGGAAACCACTCTCTTGACAAGCCAGTTCCCTTCAATAGTAGGTAACTTACTTTTTTAGAGTAGGTTGATTACATTTTAGCTGCATAGTTCTTAACAAGATATTGCTGCTCAAGTTTCAGCCCTACATGAAAGTGAAATGATAGCAAAGAAGCAAAAGTCTCTGTCACTAAAATGCAGTTGACAGCATGGTAAGGATACATAAAGGGGTTTTATAATCTCTCACAACATACAGAAATTGTACATGCTCCCTAAAAGTAGGCCTGTCCATCAGTCATTCTCATTTATGTACATATTCAGGGTTTGTATTCTTTTTCTGAAAATAATGAGAGTTCCAGTTAAACTGTTCAACTTCTGAGGATGTTTCCCAAAAGTACAGATAGTTCTGTGAATACCAGCAGCACAGCAATCTGCTGTCCTGATTGTTTAGGTCTCTAAACTGGTTGATACTGGTGTTGAAGAAATCATAGTTTCCAACCAGCCTTTTTTAAAATTATTTTTTCCACAGTTCAAACGTTGATATTGTCTTATCCTTCGTGGTTTTTTTATCTGATAAGTGTTCAGGCTGCCACATCCTTTGCTTCAGTGTCTTTTTTTTATTCAGCTGCTTTTGTTTCCTACAAAACTTGTAGGATTTTCTTTGTTGAGGTTTCTTGGTTTCATCCTGTGGATTTGCATTTTTGGGGAAGAGGTACAGTTGGGTATAGTTACAAAACACTTTTTCTGAGGAAAGCAAACTCAAACATCCATGTTCATATATGCAATTAGTATCCTCATGCCTACATATAATTCTGAAAATAATGATTTCTGAATATAGCTGGGTTAGTATGAGGTGACTGAAGTTGTTAGTCTCTTGCTTGTCCAGCGTCCTCTCAGGTTATAGTCTTGATTTCAGGGATGGCTCTAAGCATAATTGCTGAAAACTTTAAAGTTTGTAGGACAAGGTATTCACACAAATGGAACCAAATTTTGATTTCTGTTAATAACACTGAAATGTATTTAATGTGTGCTGTAAATGCCTCCTTCTTACAGATGTCAGTCTATTTTAGAGTCGAGATGCAAGCACTTCTCTATTTTATTATTTTTTTAAAGTATTGCTCCCCCAGAGCAGTAGGAATTGTAGGAGCTGAAGTAATTTCAAGATAGTTTGTGTAAGCATTTGGATTTTGGAGCACTTATATCCTCATGATATGAAAGAAAGCATTCTTCACTGCGAGCCTTAATGATGCAAGTGTTCCTCAGTAATGTGATTGCTTGGAGATTTTTGACTGATCACAGTGAGCTATCCAGTCCCTTTTGCAGGGAAGTGATCTTACATGAGCTTTGTCTTTTATTCTGTCTCCATCTGTTGACAGGATGACTTACATCTTCTGTCTGGACGGGCAGACAGGGTTTAGGCACCAATCCAGCAAACCACTTGAACGACAGTTTAAGCTTTGTAGCAACTAAATGAACAGGTTAAAAAAAAATTTGAAATCACATTGTTACTGTTATCTTCAGGAGGAAGTTGAGGAGATGAGGTTGTATTGCTACCTGACCTATAAATGGAATAAGAACTGTTAATTTAAACATACAATGAGAATAGAAAACATAGATTAAGATCTTTGTCTTTAGTGCAGAATTTTAAGGAGGAAACATTCCTGTTTAATAGCAAAGAGTCTCTACCTTGTGTATTTGTTCTAGATCAGTGCTGCTTGAGTGTGTAGCTAGGCAAATAGTAGATTTATCACAGATGTATGTAGTAGTTTCCTCTGGCCAAAGAAAGACTAACCCTATAATCATCAGGAGTTACGGCATTGCTGTTGCTTCACAAAGAAATGACAACAAACGTGTTTCTGGTACTGCCAGAACCAGTGACCACTGCACAGTTTGGAATAGTTCCCATTGAAGGTGACTGATGTGTCTGTTCCTTCGAAAATTCTTCTCATGAAATCTTTTAAAAGTGTGAGTTCTATCAGAAGTAATCACTGTCCCTGGGAATGGATGAACTTGGAGTTTTAAGCTAGTTGAGTTTGTATTTATTTAACGAATCTGATGATAGAATAAAACCTGGATCTTTCAGAGTTGATGTGGTTCAGCTTTCAGTTTGACTGTACAAGGATTGCTTTAGGTTTTGTGTTCCATAACGGTGACCTCTTGTGGTGTAAATCTGTCAGTAGTTCTGAAGGAGGGTTCTGCAACACACACTGGAGGGAGTTGTATTTATAGGTCATTTTTGATGAGCAGATAACCTACTAACTTAGTAAAATAACTTATAATCTTTTCCATGTAGTTATTAATATCCAGCTCTCATACTGAGCACGTGTGAAGACAGAAGCATTTTGAGCATTATATTCTGATATATTTTGTGTGTGTCTATACTGTACCTTTTAGTGACCAGACGAAAAAGCCTGACCCAAATTCATCACAGCCAAGGAGTACAAGCTGGAAGAGAAGAGTAACAGGTAACTCATAAAGCATTTCAATCTCCAGTCAAAAAATGTGAAGTACAGACAAACAGAAATAATCTAATTGTTGTGATTTGAAGCTCCTTTTCTTCGTATTCACTGAACAATACTTTTTATTTTCTAGGTATTTTTTTTTTACTGTTGTTGATAAAGAGGAACAATATTCGAGGGATCTTCCCTCTAAAATTCTGTTGACATTTTCTCTCTTGTTTTTTTTTCCCTGTGTAGTCTTAAGATTTTGCCAATCCATTAACACCTGGTTTGCCCATCACTTTTTGTAAACTGGCATAGTTGCACAGGAACTACTAAAGTTATGCCAGGCTATATAGGCTGAAGATCAAGACTCTGGATTGCCCTGTAGGGCTGCATTTGGCTCATTTTACATAACAGGTTTTAATTCCTATTTCCTGGTATCTGGCATGTTTCATTCATGGCAAGTGCATATTTGAGAGTCTAGTATGGAAACCTGAAGTTTCTATTCTGCTGTTGTTATACTTTATTGCTATTTTTGTAGAACTGAGAAGTTGCATTGTTCTGGATCATTCTGGTGAAGGCTGTAACGTGCTCTGCTTTCCTTTCCTTCAGAGGAGCTGAAAGTATTTACCATGTTGTGAGACTTAGTTTTCTGTGGGGCTGTATTTTCTCTGTTTAGAAGCCTTTTAATTTATGTGTGCTATTTTATTGGTGGTGTTGAAAAAACCCACGTGTGTTACTAGGATTTTTTCTTTTTATATCTATGTCTTAAAACATTATCTAGCTTCCTTCTTTTGTGCATACTTCATCTTTAATCCCAGAACAAACACTGGGATAACAGTAGGAATGCTCAGTCATTTCTTCTCTATAGTGGGGTCCTGGGGGGAGTGTTCAGATTTCCAGATTATTTCTATTTTCTGTTACAATTTGTGTTCATGCTTTCACATTTTAGAGAGGAGGTGGCATGTTGTAAGACTGATATATTTGTAGCCACTCAGTATTCCATGAAAAGGCTAAACATGATAAGTCAGGCAGTACACAGCTTTTGAAAGCTCAGTGTTGCTAAGGCTCTTGTATTTAGATGCTAAAAACAGCAACCAATAAATGTAGACTGATTAGTGATTTTTTTTTTTACCAGAATGCAAAGCTGTGGTTAAGACCTATGAAAAACTGAGACAATGAACTTCAACTTGCTGAATTCTTTTGCTTGAGTATTTTTGCTGTTCAAGTGGGAGTCAAAGAATTAGAGGGTTCAGGACAGCTTCTGCAATATTTTAAATACAATTAATGCCATAACTTTTCATCATCGCTTCAAAAATCTCTCCAAAGTGAGACACATGCAAATTTACAATTTATTAATGTTGCTTTTCTTTTGAATCATGTATTTCCTGTTCATTCTTATTGGAAGGATTAATATCTTTTTTTAGTAAAAGCTGATTTATTTCTTTTTTTCCCTTGTTACAAGAGAAATTTATTTTAAAAAATTATGCCATTATGACTTTTAGGTGTCTGTATTTTTCTGCTGAAGGTGGGACAACTGCAGCAGAGTGGCACAAAACAATCTGTTCTTTTTGTTCTGAATTAAAAGTGGCTTTTATCTTTTTTTTCTAGTGAGGAGTTTGGTCATATCTGCAAATGCAAACTTGGGCTATTCTCTTTCTTGCTTAGTAAGTTAAGCATCTGCATAGTTAGAAAGTCAGTCCCATCTTTCAATTTAAGAGAGGTAGCTACAAATTGGAAAGAAAAGAAACAATTGAGTCAATATGTGGGTTTTGTGGCAGGAAGGAACAGTGCAAAATATTCTAGTGTTCTCATTTCAGCTGAGCTCTTACATGACCCGGAGCAGAACTTTCACTTCACTGCAAATGCTGTGAAGTGTTTTATTAATTAGGCTGCTAAATAAGGCTATTAACTCATATGATCTAGAAAATAAAAAAGGACTGCAAAATAAGTAATAGTATTACCTAATGACATCTACTAGCATGGATCTAAGCACACACCAACAGTCTGTAGTTATTGTAACAGCATATTTACCAGCTTATTACTTAGGAAACAGCAGCATTTTTGTATAATCCATTGAAACAGAATGAAGAGAGTTGGGGCTGTTCAGCCTGGAGAAGAGAAGGCTCCAGGGAGACCTCAGAGCACCTTCCAGTGCCTGAAGGGGCTCCAGGAAAGCTGGGGAGGGGCTTTGGACAAGGGCTTGTAGTGAGAGGACAAGGGGCAATGGATTAAAACTGGAGGAGGGGAGATTGAGGTGAGACATGAGGAAGAAATTCTTGCGTGTGAGGGTGGTGAGACACTGGGCCAGGTTGCCCAGGGAAGCTGTGGAAGCCCCATCCCTGGAAGTGTTGAAGGGCAGGTTGGATGGGGCTCTGAGCAACCTGGTCTAGTGGGAAGTGTCCCTGCCCATGCAGGGGGCTGGAACTAGATCTTGAAGGTCTCTTCCAGCCCAGACCATTCTATGATTTTATTAATAGAGCAAGAATAGGTAGAATGGATTAATTCTGTGTAAAATGTGGGTGGACCGTTAATAGAGATAGACAAAAAGATTCTGGAATTTCTTTTAAAGAGCAAGCTTTTAAAATAGTCAGGAAGTCTTGCATTGTTTCACTGTTCCAAGTACTGATCAGCAGACAGTCATATTTTTAAGGTCTGAGATCGTATTCTCTTGATGCAAACCTCCTACTACCACTGCTCTCATGTAGTACAGTGGTTTTTGTGTTTAAGAATTTACCTTCTAATTTAAATGCAAGAGCTGGTAATGGAAGTAGGAGACACTTTCTGACAAATCTGGAACTTACAAAAAATGTTTATATTCCAATCTTAATGGCTTTCTTCATAATGGAGTTGTGTGACTTTTGTTTCCCTACTAAAAAAAACCCAACCAACCAAAAAATCCCAACAACAATAACAACCTAAACCTCATCTTTATAACGACAACTTTGGTTGCCTGCAAGATAAGAAGCTTAACCTAATCTTGAACTCCAAAAATATGCCTCCATGCACCTTGTAAGCAATTGTTAGGTCCTTTAAAACTCCATTTACCCAGAAACTCTGGCTCTCCAGCTGTAGTTGGCTGATGGTGAAGGGCAGAATTCTGTCTAAATAATTCCCAGGGATATTGCATCCATATGAAGGTCCATCCTGGAATCCGTTTTTTAATAAACTCTGCTTCACCAGCTCCTTTTTCCAATTTGAAAACAGACCCAGACCTGATTTTTTGCTCTACCAGCTTTTAACTTGGTGTCTGCTGACAGGCTTTTGTGGTCTTTTCAAGGTGAAGTCTAAAATAAGCTGACGAAAGAGTCAGTTAACCAAGCTCAGTGTAAAATTGTGCATGTGTTCTAGATAAAATGGCACAATCCTAGAGGATTGCCAGTAGTAGGGGTATTTTTTTGACACAGAATAAGCTGTCACATGGACACAGCTTGATGTCAAAGTAGTCATTACCTTCCAGTTCAGTGGTGGAACAAAGCATTAATGTCAGCAAACAAAAGCAAATCTGGCTTTACAGATGAAAATATTTATCCCTCTAGTGTTGTTGGAAACTTTTCTTTTGGAGGAAATGTAAATAAAAACAAAAGCTTGAATAGGGAGAGTAACCTAGAATAGAGAAAAATGTGACTTTTTAGATTATTTTTTCTAACAGATGAATGAAATATTTGTAGCTATTTGTGTTGAAACCCTCACTGAATATGTCCTTTATTTTGAATGTATTTTGAAGGCTTAGAGGATGAAATAAGGATAAATGAATCAGAAGAGGAAGAAATCTTTTGGCATTTCAAGATTCTACCAATTCTCCATGAATTGGAAAAAGGTGGGTAACACTGTTCTTGAAAGGGTGTCTTTTCTATACTATTTCTTGCAGGAAACATGGGACTCCTGTGTGTTTACTACAAAAGAATAACAGTAGTTGGACTGTGTAGCCTTTTCTGATTTCATATTTTTACTTTGCAGTGTAAAACTGAGCTGGGCAGATGTCTCAAGGTAGCCCTGCTTGAGCACCAGACCTCCAGAGGTGCCTTCCAACCTCAACCATTCTGTGATTCTGGAAACAAAACTTGTCTGATTAAATTTACCTTATAGTAGGAAACAGAGCTCTGCCAACTTCACAGTCAGGGAGGAGATAATAATTTTAAGAATAAAGTACTGCACAGATTCATTGTCTTAGACTGCATTTGAAGGTCTCAATTTTAGAAAACTAAGGAAATATTAATTAAAAATTCCATTTGGGCTTGAAGTGTTAGAGGTCTCAGAAAAGTATGTCATGACCTGGAATATTGAAGCAAAAATGGAGTAAATTAAGTATGGCTTGGAAGATTGAACTCTGAAATCCATTTTCATGCTTAGTTCAAAAGGTTGTTTAGGTGACTTTTGTCAACATATGTATTTGAATGGTGGGAATATAGGAAGCAGATTTGTTTTTACAAGTGCTTAAAAGTGAGTGTCATAGTATTGATTCTATTTTCTGAGACCTTTTCCACTGTTCATTGTAGCCTAGTACAGATTAGAAACTTTTTTGCATAATTTTGCAGATGTTGATAAGTATGAAAAACCTGTAGAGTACTGAGTGATTCCCAAAATATATCATTATTCTAAAAAGGCAGGATTCTCATTCCCACAGCTCTCTAATGTGTAGGAAACCAGTGATGAGGGAATTTGATAACAGCTATGCTACTTCACATTTTCCCTGCTTAATGCTGATGTTGTAAAATATGAGCCACTGAGTTAAAGTTTTGCATAGTGAAATGTTCTTTATAGACAAGCAAAATATTTAGAGGTAAAATCTAATCATCTCTTGTCATGAATGTAGCAAAGGAAAATCAGGTTTCATGCCCCTTTTCCTCAGTCTTGATTTGGTTAGTGTGTTGGGGTTTTTTAGCTTTTTTTATTTATGGTTTAGTTTTTCTAATAATAGGTGAAATTATTTAATGATACTTTCTCCCCAGTTGGTTCAATGTGGTACTACAAACACCTTCCAGTGAAGAGTTTTGCTGCTTCTTGAATATTCACACAGATTGTAGCTGACTTGCATCCCTGCCTCCTGCAGCTGCAGGTTACATGGCTTCATTTGGGCTGTTTACTGCACAATTACAGGTTTTCCTAGCAAAATGAATATTAGAATTCCATAATTTTAATGTTATGAGTGGGTGTGTTGGTGATTCAGTATTTTTGAGTGCAAAATTAAGAAATTAAATTAAATTTGTGGTTTTTTACCTCTCACATTTACCCTGCACATTTTAGGTTACATTTAGGTTTTTATGTCTTAATAGAAGAGCCTGTTTCTTTCCCTTTTCTTCCTCAAAAATATTTGCAAAAAAACTTTCCGATCAAAAACAAATAGGAAATTTAATCTGGAAATTAATTATTGTCTAAAACCTGATCTAGTGGGAGGTGTCCCTGCCCATGCAGGGAGGATTGGAGCTAGGGAACCTCTAAGGTCCCTTCCAACCCAAACCATTCTGTGGTTCTATGATCTTACTTATATCATGTGCTTGAGATGTTTGTTATGTGATAAAAACAAATAGAACCCCAAAGTCTCTCTTTCTAGAGAAGCAAACACCTTGTTACCTTGAAGTACTCAAGGGAGGATAAGCTTCAAAAATGCCCCATTGGATGAGTGATGAATAATTTTTGATGTTGTTAGTTTTTATCAAGTGGAGTGGAGACCTTTCAATTCTGGTTCCTTCCTGCTCTGGTTTCCCTGCCTATTGAGCAGAGAGTTTAGAATCATGCTGAATTTTGTTAGATTTTCTGTCATGGTGGGAGTAGAACTCATAGAATCACAGAATGGTTTGGGTTGGAAGGGACTTCAAGATCATCAGTTTCCAACCTCCCTGCCATGAGCAGGGACACCTCCCACCAGACCAGGCTGCACAAGCCTCATCCAACCTGGCCTTGAACACCTCCAGGGAGGGGGCAGCCACAGCCTCCCTGGGCAACCTGTGCCAGTGCCTCACTGCCCTCAGGGGGAAGAATTTCTTCCTGATGTCTAACCTAAATCTCCCCTCTTTCAGTTTAAAACCATTACCCCATGTCCTCTCACTACTCTCTGGTGAAAAGTTTCTCCCCATCTTCCCTGGAGCCCCTTCAGGCACTGGAAGGCCGAATGGAAAAGTCCTTGCTGTTCCTCAAGTATGATGATTGCAAATTGAGACCTTCCAGGCACTGCTCAGCATGAGGGGTGGTCCTGGAATCTGCCCACAGCTCTGGGGCCTTAGATATAATGTTTCTTCTGATAATTTCCTGTCCATATATATTTCATCACAAGGGCTTTGCCTTCTTAAATACGACTCCATTTCAGTCCTGCAGTACATCCTCAGTCAATGCAGTTTAAGTGGGTTTATATGATGCTTTATTAGTGTCACCTTATGGACAAAAGCCAGTGTAAGAAAAGAAAGAAAAAAAAACACAACAACCCACCTCACACTTGAGTTTTAAAAATAGGCAAGAATTTTCCTTTTCCTTCTAAACATGTACATGATTCCATTGTGTTGAGATGCAGTTTGTAATAGTTTACTGCAGTTTGCTGTATTTTTTAAACAGTGTCTGAAGGACCTACCTTAGGAGGTAGGTGACATTTTTTGTCAGTAGGCCAACAGTCCACTCAAATGTATCTTGCACCTCTGCTGTGCATTGGAGAGTTCTGATAAGTTTTTAAATTCACTTGTTCTTAATCCCAGCAAGGTTTGAGATATTAGGTTATGTCTATGGGCAGAAAAATATCCCTTAACTGGCTCTTCTTCACGTGTAGTGTTTGGTGGAGCTCTTTAAAGAATATATTCAGATTCACAGTTTGTCAGTCTGGTTATTGAGCATTAAAGGTGAGTTTCAGCTTGAGTCTCTTCTTTTTGAAAGAGCAGAATAAAACTGTTTCTGAGGATCATGTTACAATTTTAAGAGATTTATTTGGTGCCTCAATTTTGTTGTAGTGCAACCCATTCTTGATTTTGTTCTCCTGTGTCTTTGTCTATTGAGACAAAGAAAAGGTGACACTGATAATTATTTTTTGGTTTTCTCTCTCTTCCCACCTTCTTCAAGTAGAAGACAATATAGAAAATCTTTGCCTGGCCTGCACCAAGCTCTACCAAGCCTTGAATGAAGGAAATATGCTTGGAAAAGGATTTAAAAGAAGACATGTGCTTCTGAAGACGTTATATAAACTTGTAGACATTGATTCAGATCCACTTTGCCTGAAGCTGGCAAAGATTATTCTGGCTGTAAGTGTTTTTAAAGCCTGTTTGGTAGAATGTGAAGCTCAAAATCCTGAATTACAACTTGCATTTAATTTTTCATTTCATACTTTTAAACTGTGTCTAAACTAACCCTCTCCTAAGCACAATTTCTTGCCATATGGATACTAGTCTCCCATTCATCCCAATCTACACTTGTTTGAGCCTATTTTTTTTCAGCAAAATTGCATCTGGGGGAGGAAAGAGGGACACAAAATAGGGTAGCTGGTGTGTGGTAGCAGGAATATTGCTTAGGCATGGAAAAGAGACAGTGTCCTAAGCTGGGATACACATGCAGGGATGTAAATAAAACAATAGTTGTAAAAATTACACATGGAAATGTTTAGTTTTTTAATAAGATCTTGTTTTCCAACATTTGAGAATACTTCAAGACATGTACTGTTGTACTGAATTTCTGTGTGGTATGGCCACAGATGCCAAACCAGTGAATCCTGTGCTGAATTGAACCAAAGAAAAAAATGATGCAAGTTATTGGTACACTATGCACAGAAAATGCATAAAAAGTTTATGTAGCATCTGTTATTTTAAAGTCAGTCAGCACAGTTTGCTAAATCGAGCTTAAATGTCTAGGTCTCAAACTCCTTTAACTCTGCAAACTGCACAGTTGGGCTCAGTGGACTCAGGGTTTCAGCTGGAGTTCAGTAGTTCTGTGAGAAATTTGCTATGGTGTCTGATCTTGGAAAATGTTTATGGTGCATTTTTGTATGGAGATTTTAGTTGTGATTTTTGTGCCTTTACTTTCTTTGCAGATGAAAGTGGACGGAAAAAATCTTCTCAGCGTTTGCAAGCTTGTATTTAAAATTTGCAGGAATGAAAAGAATGATGAGCTCATTCAAGAAGATGGATTATTGGGTGTGTATTCTGATCTTGTATGTAAGTTAGATATTGAAATTCAGTAATTAGATTGATCATCTTTCAAGAAACATCCTCAGAGATAACTGAGTTACGCACTAAAAATTGTCAAGTGGTTCAAACTAAAGGTCCATCTAGTGCAGTGCTGTGTGTCCAACAGTGGGGACAGGGAATGCTGTTCAGGGAGAGCATGGAAGCCTACATGTTTTCTGTGCTCTGCTTTCCCTGTACCACCCCACCATCCAGAATTGTTACATCCTATTAGGGATGTGCATCCCTGCCTAATGCTTTTTGGTCTCTGTTTATAGATTATTTTTTTTTTTCATTAATTTCCTAATTCCTTTTTGAGCTTTCTGATTCTGTCTGCCTCTGCAATGTCATAGAGCAGCCAGTTCCTTAAGTTCTATGTCTGCTGTTTAAAATCTATCTACTTTCCATCATGCCCCTGCTTGCACATTTGCAGGATTTGTAAGACTTTCTACAGTCAGGTTACCCTCCACCTTCATGAATTTTTAATCCACGATCAATATCTCATATCTCTGTTTCTCCTCTTCAGACTGAGGCATCTCTTTTAGCTCCCTCTTTGACAGGATATTGTGTCATTGTCTCAGTTGTTTTAGCAGCCTTTCATAGAATCATAGCATCACAGAATGGTTTGGGTTGGAAGGGACCTTCAAGATCATCTAGTCCCAACCCCCCTGCATGGGCAGGGACACCTCCCACTAGACCAGGTTGCTCAGAGCCCCATCCAACCTGCCCTTCAACACTTCCAGGGATGGGGCTTCCACAGCTTCCCTGGGCAACCTGGCCCACTGTCTCACCACCCTCACACTCAAGAATTTCCTCCTCATGTCTCACCTCAATCTCCCCTCCTCCAGTTTTAATCCATTCCCCCTTGTCCTCTCACTACAAGCCCTTGTCCAAAGCCCCTCCCCAGCTTTCCTGGAGCCCCTTCAGGCACTGGAAGGTGCTCTGAGGTCTCCCTGGAGCCTTCTCTTCTCCAGGCTGAACACCCTCTTCTCTCAGCCTGTCTCCAGAGCAGAGCTCTTCCAGCCCTTGGATCATCTTTGTGGCCTCCTTTCTCCAGGAGTTCCATGTCCTTCCTGTGCTGGGGGTCCAGAACTGGACACAGTTACTCCAGGTGGGGTCTCATGGGAGCAGAGTAAAGGGGCAGAATCACCTCCCTTGACCTGTTGGCCACGCTGCTTTTGATGCAGCCCAGGACACAGTGCCTTTCTGGGCTGTGAGTGCACATTGCCAGCTCATGTTGAGCTTCTTTTTTCACTACATCCTCTCCAGCACCAGTAGATCCTTGAGATGTACAGAACAAACTTGTCTGTAGAGGTCAAGATGTGTCTGCACCAAATGGTGTAGAACTGCAATCATGCTGGCTGTTGTTGGACATCATCAGGAAGGATATTGAGAACAATTACTGGCTTTCTAGCTGCTGCTGCACATTGAGCCAGTTGTTTTGGAGGATTGTCAGCAATGGCTCTAAGATGATCTCTGTGATTGTAACATTGTTTGTGTCATGACACACACCTTGCAAATGTGAGAAGTGTGAAGAAAAAGAAGGTGTGTGAATGATGCTCAATATTGATTAATGGTCATGCCTTTTAATTAAACTTTATTACATTTTATTAACGTAGCCCTTGACCTTGCAAGCACTGGTTGCATGTGCATAAGTTAAAGCATGTGTATATCTGCCTAAATAAATGAGGGTGTTCATGGTCTTAAAGTTCAGTGTGTGAGTCTTCTCAGAAATAAAGACCACATAAGCCTTTCCAGTAGGAAAGCTCAACAGGAAAGGACTCAGAAAAAAGAAAACAGCCCAAATTGCTCAGGTGACTTTGGGTACTGAAAACTACAGTTTTGTAGAGATTAGCATCATACAAAAAATCTGGACAAGTTGAGTGGATATGTCTGTGTAAGGACTGGGTTTTTCCTCTCGTTTCCATCTTCACTCACTTTTCTCTCACGTGCTCTTCTTTCCCTGTGTTTTAAAAACTAGTGAAGGAAAGGATGTTTTTGGTAGGGTTTTGTTTGTTGGTTGTTCAGTCTTTGTTTTGGTCCCACCTTACCCAGGCTGAAGACACAAACCTGGGTTATCATCATCATCTCCTAGATGCGTGTTGCAGTCGTTGTGTTACAGGGTAAATTTCTTTTTCTGCTTCTGGCCCTGAGAACTATTAATGTGCAGTGGGGCATCTCCAGCAGAAGAAATAAATTAACCATTCATCCCAAAATAGACAAGTGTTCAAGGCTCTGTTTGATCCTGAGCAGAGCAGGAACCTGAAACTGCTGGGCAGCTGGTGAGGGTGAGAATTTGGGCAAGAGCCTGGAGCACGTGTCCTTCATCCATGTACACTCATAAACTTGGAGAGAGTTTCAACTTGAGACAGAAAAAACTGTAGAAATCTCTTAAGCTTAATGAGATGGGAAGGTGTTTTTATGCAGCTTGATAGAACACAGGAAGCAGAAGGAAATGTCAAAATATTCAAAAGTAAAACATTTACAGTGGCAGCATAAAGCAAAACTTTTACAGTTACTTTACCTACATAAAAAAGTAAATCTAAAAAGGCCACAGACAGACTTGAAATGTGACATTTGAATGAGGCACCTGTGCTTTTTAGTGCTCCATTTGAGATGCTTTAAGAGATTTGATTTTTAAGGAATTGGTGGGAATAAACCTCTTCAGAATATCTCAAGTTTAGTACACAATATTCCAGACACACACAGTCACTTTTGCAAATTTTGACTGAGAATTTCAATGATTGCTGCTGTGTGTTTACAGCTGGTGCTGGTTCTTGAAGCCTGGGAGAACAAAAGTCAGGCCTGTTCTCTTATTCATCAATAATTGTTTCTTGGTTTCAATCCAAATTCCCAATGTTTCTAGCCCACTTATTAGAAATGTATTATAAAGAGTTCAATTGCATGGTTTCTTTTTTCATAACTGTTAATCTCTTCAGTGACTGGACTGTGTTGAATGCAAATGTTCATATTAGGCTTCTGAAAAATGATTTTCCTTTTAGATTGTTTGTTGGAGGTCCTGAGAACTGAAGATCTACTCCAAGACAACGAAGCTCTCCTGTATTGCATGAGAACTATAAAATTCATGTCTGGAAATGCAGTGCTCCTTGAGGAAATGGTCAACAAAGGAGCTATTGAAACGTTGCTGCAAATAATGAAGCAGATTAATAATATAAAAGAAAATGACACACATTTCTGCAACTTGGGCCACCTCTTAGTTCAGGTCAGCGTTTGCTTTTATTTCTAACTGTACACACTTCAAGGGCAAATTAAAGATGTAATTAGAGGAGCTGAGCTGAACCCATGTGCTACTGACAGTGTCATGCCTGCATTTGAGTAGACTTCTTGTAAGAAGTTGACAAGTTGATCAGGACCTAAATTTACCACAGATATTTTTGTGTAGTCGATTTTAAAAGCTTTAGAAATTCTGAAGTGAAGAGAAATATTTTTATGATGTACCTAATAAAACCACTTTCTTACTATTGCCTTATGGTGCTGACAATGTTCTGGATACTGTGGTAAACAGATCAAAATGCGTTCTGTCTCTAAATTCTTTAAACTGAAGTCATAAATACAAACCTGTTCTGCAGTACTCTAGGAGTTCACAAAAAGGTTTTTATTACAAGAATAATGCATTTTAAAAAATGCGTAGGAAAAACCAGCTACATTTCTTTGACTAAGTGTTGTTGAAGCATTGTAATTCAAGGAGCAGGCAGTTACAAAAGCCAATACTTCTGGAAGGCAGCAAACTCAAAACTGTCTATTCACATACGAGGCACCTTGATGAGTGATGCCTATAGAAACTAATCCTCTGCCCTAAAACTGTTTAAACCTTCACGTTTCAGTAAAAAAATGGTTCTGTAGCTAAAGCTGAAGCTATGCAAAGGTTCTGGGGTTTTTGTGTCTGACAAGGATTTGCCAGGTAGATTCCTTGGCATTTGTTTTTACATCTTGACTGATGTAAAGATAAGTGGATGGTGTAAGTTTTTGGGGGCTTCACAGGAAAATGAATTGGATAATTTTCTGAGGTTGTGTTTTCCCTAAATTCCTCTACTAACTATGCCAGATTTAATTCTCTACTAACAAGGGATTTTATGCTACTTGAAATGATATGAGAAGGCAGATACCTTACATCATCATGTTACTATTACTGATTTTGGTCTGTTTATTTTAGTGGAGTTATGAGGTGTGTCTCTCCAGGATAGTCTATATAATCTTAATACAAGCATAAAAAAGACTGGGAGATGCTGTGAAGCACTGAATGAAATGATGTGCCTGAAGACTTACCTTTGGCTAAGGAAGCTCCAAAGTGGCAACTTGCTAAGGATTGGGATAATATATATTGATGAAACTTGAAATTTTGTGCTTGTCATGTTGCTGTTTTCTTTCCCATCTGGTCCTGTTATCATAGAATCATAGAATCGTAGGGGTTGGAAGGGACCTCGAAAGATCATCATTAAGTTCCTGGTGGAATCACACAACTCTCTTTTACACAATTCTGTCTTTAGCACTGGGAATGTTAACTCGTGGCACTGTCAATTCTCCAAACAATGGTAGCATCATCTGGGCCATGTCATTGCTAACATACCTTCTATTCTGTCCAAAAATAGCATATGGGATTTCCAAGCCCTCCTTTTCAAGAGGAGGTGTGCAGACTTCACGTCTGCTCACAATCAACATTTTAATGACTGTATTTTTCTGGAATGCTGCTAATTAGACTTTGAGGGTCCCACGACTGCTGCAGTGCTGCCTTGGGCTGTCAGATTAGGTAGAAACCCCCTTGGAAAAGTATTGAGGAGGAGTAGGGGTGTCCAGAATAGATCCTGTTCTCAGTGTGATTTGCCAGGTGATAGACAGTGACTTAAAGCACCTAAACTATAAGGAAAATGGCTGGAAATAGAGGTTGCAATTTTCTGTAGGCATTTTAAAACCTAAAGTTAGAGATATGTATCCTGTGTCTCTTTTTATGTCTATATAGTTTTAACAATATTTATCCTCCTGAGAGCAGGATGGTGATGGTTGAAAGTGAAGCACATTACTGAAGTTTGGTGGCTGCTGTTTGCCTTAATCTTATCATACACATAATGGGAGTCCTGTTGAGTAGAAAAAGATGGAAATTTATATTAAATAGATCTAAAAAGTTTTTGCCAGTTAGGGCAAAGTCCCAGTAATGTCCAAGTAATAAAAGTAATGAGTCAGATGGTTTTCAGCTGTTTGGCTGGCTGGCTGAACTTCCCCACTACTTTGCAGAAATGTTTTTTTTCTTCCATTATTTGTAGGTGGATAAATCTGTATTTTTAAATCAAGGGTTTAATTTGCAAAAGGAAAATGTTACATTTTACACTCTTTTTTTTTTTTTTTTCTTCTCATTATTATCTCTGCTGCTTTCAGTATGATTTGAAGTGTAGTAAATCTGTTTTGTACGGTTTGACTAGACTGGCTGTTTCTAAGAAGGCCTTGAGTATGTTGTGGAGAAGTCAACACTGTCAACTGTCTCTTACTGAGGTTGCTGTTTCACTTCTTTGTTTTCTCTTCAATAGTAGGTACTTCATTTTTCTTCCTCTTGTGAGAAAAGCAGTGATTCCTGCTGCTCTGGAATTCCTGTGTGACTTTCTCGTATCAGTTTCTTCAACAAATCTTCATGCTCATCATTTAGTCCATGTCAGTTCATTGTTCAGTCATCATTGGACAGCTGTGGGAATAGTTCTGTTTTCAGGGCTTTGGTATCAAAGAAAGTTACTTGGGTGTTTCATGCCTTCAGAGTAAAGGAAGCTTTTTTTTTTGGCACACTTTAACTTGCAGCAAAAGGTTAAATATCCAGTATATACAGAAATAATTAATAAATATAAGTCTTCAGGAGTAGAGAGCAAATTGTATTGGAGGAGAAAAGCATCTGAAATAGTCACAGTGTTCTCTGAGGGGGGCTCTGCCATCTCTTAGTACTGGTAACTGAACGATCTCAGTTAACTGAGACCAATGGGAGGTGTCCCTGCCCATGCAGGTGGGGTGGAACTAAAGGATCTTGAAGGTCTCTTTCAACCCAAACCATTCTGTGATTCTGTGAAGCTCTTCCTTCTGGAACTGTGCAAGTGCACAGTCACCAGATGGCAGTGTTAGACATCATCTTGCCAGGTCCTTTTTGTGGGAATAAAATCCTTCTCTGATTTCTTTGGACAACGGGTTTGGCGCAGCAATCTCACAATACAAGAATAAAAATGTTTGCAACAATAATTGTTTCTCCTTAATAGAGGACATGAAACCAAGGTAATCTCTGACTCATTTTATGTTGCTTCACTTTGTTGTCTGTTCATATTTATAAAGAATAAGGGAGCACTTACTAGGAAGCCGAGGCTTTTTGAACTGTTGCTGTCAAGACTTACTAAGTATCCCATGTTCCTTAATTGAAGAACACTTAAATGTCTTCTTTAAAAATAGCATTTGTCTGCTGTTAAATTTTCTGTTTGGGTGAATTTGATCTTTCACATGGCAACAGAAGGATTAGGACTGGTGGGGATTGCTAGGGCTAGTGGTTAAGCATTTATCCCTGAATCCTGGTGTCTGCTTGAAGCAATCAGAATATCTCTTGAATTCCTGTGCTGTCTGGCTAGCTTCTATTATGTTTTTAATTTGTACTCTTCAAATTTCACTTGGGTACTAACTGTTCTTTTATGAACTTCTGAATTTCATTGTCTCACACATGTAAGTGTGTATGTTACTTTGCATTGCTTTTCCTTTCCAACCTGCCTTTGGCAGTGAAAAAAATTCCTCTCTTTTTGAAGACCTCTGCACCATTACCTCTTGATATCTGTATTTTTTTTTTTTTTTTCATCATCTAATATCTAAGTCTTCTTGCTGCAGAGAAAAGTCCTTGTCTGGTTTTGAGCAACACTTCTAATAGGTGATTTATCCTTCATTTTTTTTATTGTGGTGTTTAGCTAGAGCTCAACAAATACTGTCATAAGCTGACTGTAAACATTTTGTGGGAGAGTGCAGAATGGAGTCTTCTCTGTCTGTTCCATTTGGCAGGAATTTTTCCACCAAAACTTTTGAATAGCAAATCAGTTGATCAGGCTACTTGTATTTCAAAGTTTTCCTCCAGTATTGTGTTGGTTTTTGAAATGCCATGACTTGTGAAAGAATGCAAATCTAGGACTGGGTGTTTTGCAGTTGTTCAGTTGAAAAGAAAAAAACCTCCAGGGGTCTTCCTAAAACATGAGGTAAATACAAATGGCCTCCATATGTTCTGTTTATTCTGAATATAATATACATTTCATATTTAGTGCTGAAGTTAATTCCATTCACATATCACATCATCACCTATTTTTTCCCCCCTCTATACCTTGCTTCTCCATTTTGATGCATTGTTCTTGCTCCTCTTGTTCAGTTCCAGGGTACCTTGACTTGCATGTTCACTCTCCCTTCATGTGGTAGCTGAAGGCATCTTTTTGTCACATTTGTTGAAGTAGGAAGGGAAATTGGCAGCTGCTGGTGAATGACAGTGCATAGAATCCTGTGAACAAAAACCCCTTCAAACACAACAACTTAATGTGCTCTTTGTCAGAGTTTTTCCTTTAAAATTAGCAGTTACATATCTCTGGACAAGCAGTCCCATTCAGTGACGAAATACTTAATGTCTAGAGGTTTTTGTGATTGCAAACTATTTTAATGGATAGACTTTGTGCCTTCTCAAGCTACATTTAAAAACAAATTGAAGTTAAATACCTTACTCTTAGAATAAGGAAAATTTGAAGAATGCCTGTAGTCACATGAGATGCAATGAGTTGACCTTGGTGTATTGATTGACAGTCAGCTGAACATGAGCCAGCAATGTGCCCAGGTGGCCAAGAAAGCCAATGGCATTCTGGCTTCTATCAGAAATGGTGTGTCCAGCAGGACTAGGGAAGTAATCCTGCCTCTGTACCCAGCACTGGTGAGGCCCCACCTCGAGTATTGTGTTCAGTTTTGGGCACCTCAGTACAAAAAGGACATGGAGGTGATGGAGCAGGTCCAAAGAAGGGCAACAAAGCTAGTGAGGGGTTTGGAAAACATCCCCTATGAGGAACGACTGAGGGAGCTGGGGCTGGTTAGTCTGGGGAGGAGGAGGCTGAGGGGAGACCTTCTCACTCTTTACAAATACCTGAAAGGAGGTTGTAGTGAGAGTGGGGCTGGTCTCTTCTCACTGGTGACTGATGACAGGACAAGAGGAAATGGGCTCAAGTTGCATCAGGGGAGATTTAGGTTGGGTATCAGAACAAACTTCTTTACAGAAAGGGTTGTTGGGCACTGGAACAGGCTCCCCAGGGAGGTGGTTGAGTCCCCATCCCTGAATGTGTTTCAAAGTCATCTGGATGTGGTGCTTGGGTACATGGTTTAGGGGTGGGTCATCAGAAATAGGGTGATAGGGTGAGGGTAAGGTTGGACTCGATGATCTTAAAGGTCTTTTCCATCCTGAAAAATTCTATGATTCTATGATTAATAGTATAGAAAGGTCTGGTTTAGATCAACAGTTAACTTACATGTCATTGCCTGTCTGACCTTAGCATTTGAGTCCCCTTGGAAGAGAAGCAGAGCATTTCAAAATATAAATAGCTAATTTGTTTGGCATATCTACAAGTGACAGATATTTTATGCTTAAAACTCCTTGAAATAGAGCAGTATCTTCCGTAAATATTGTAAAAAACTCAAAGACTTAAATTTTTCATTTTTGTACTGTTTGAATGCTGGATTTCTCTTGATCTTGATTAACTTGTAGATGTTTAATCAAAATAAATTGTATTGTCTTTTCAAATAAATTCATTGTGCTTTGCAACTTATAGTTATTCTCCAAATATGTGTAATAGAATTATGGAATGGTTTGGGTTGGAAGGGACCTTCAAGATCATCTAGTTCCAACTCCGTGCATGGGCAGGGACACCTCCCACCAGACCAGGTTGCTCAGAGCCCCATCCAACCTGCCCTTCAACACTTCCAGGGATGGGGCAAATATTAATTAATATAAATATTAACTGGCAAGACTTAAATGTGAATTTGCAAAATCAGATATTATGCAAAAAAAAAATTTCTTTAACTGTCCACAGCATTTCACCTCCTTGCCATTTGATGTGTGGCTGTGTACATGCATACAAGATTTTAAAACATATGAAAGATGATGTTTCCCTCAAAGGAGGAGGTTGCATGCAGGCAAAGACTGGTATCAGTCTTTCATTTTCAAACAGTTATTTCAATATGCACAATTTTGTGACTTGCACAGCTCCTGTTACAATGGGCTGGTGGATGCACACCTTCAGAATGCTAACCAGGCATAAGACTGCCTTCGATGTTAAACGGGAGATCTGAGCCTCGTTACCTTTTCAGAACAGTGTGGATTCTGCTGTAGACAGCTGTGATTAATAAATCTTTACATATTTTCTGTGCAGCTGACAGCTACTCTGCGAAACTTGGCCGAGTTCCCTCCAGCCAGACAGCAGCTCCTCTGCAGCACTGCAGCCTCTGAGCTCTGCGTGGCGCTGGAGCAGCGGCTGAACGACAAGGATGTGAGAGCTTGCATCGGCAGGATGTTCAGGTATGTCCAGGACACAGAGCTGGTTCTGGCTCCTGTCAGGTGTCACTGCTTCGGGTGACCTCAGAGAGGGCAGGGGCAAGCACGGAAATGGGAAGGTTTACGGTGAATTATTTTTTTAAAGCTCTGCATAGTTTTTTAATTATTTTGTATGAGAATTGTCTTTATTAATGCTGATGGAATTCCAGTTCTGAAACCCCCAACATAAGAAGGACATGAAGTTGTTGGAGAGAGTCCAGAGGAGGCTATGGAAATGATCTGAAGGTTGGAGCAGCTCTGCTCTGGAGACAGGCTGAGAGAGTTGGGGCTGTTCAGCCTGGAGAAGAGAAGGCTCCAGGGAGACCTCAGAGCACCTTCCAGTGCCTGAAGGGGCTCCAGGAAAGCTGGGGAGGGGCTTTGGACAAGGGCTTGTAGTGAGAGGACAAGGGGAATGGATTAAAACTAGAGGAGGGGAGATTGAGGTGAGGCATGAGGAGGAAATTCTTGAGTGTGAGGGTGGTGAGACACTGGGCCAGGTTGGCCAGGGAAGCTGTGGAAGCCCCATCCCTGGAAGTGTTGAAGGGCAGGTTGGATGGGGCTCTGAGCAACCTGGTCTAGTGGGAGGTGTCCCTGCCCATGCAGGGGGTTGGAACTAGATGATCTTGAAGGTCCCTTCCAACCCAAACCATTCTATGATTCTATGATAAAATTGTTAGTCACAGTCATACGCACTTGGATTTGTTGTCTCTGTGGAAAACATGTTGTGTTGTGTCATGCCTTGATCCCACAGATGCAGACTGAGATTTTTAAAGCACTATTTCTTATATTTTAAAGCTGCATAAATTATTCAATATTGATTAAGCCTATTTTAGGCCGTATTTTTAAAAAATGAATGAGAGAATTTGCACCAGCCTAAGTTATATCAGGGACTGTGTATTGTGAAATAAAATACAAAAGAGATAAAATGTGATCAGTGTCTGTTGTTTTGAGCTGTCACAGAGGGAGGAGATGAATCTGTGGGGTCAGGGCTTGAGTGTGCAGATGGAAGTGCTAAAAGAGTCTGAGTATTATGAGTAGCTCAGTGGCTGCTTCCCAAAATGTACTTTTTTAGAGGGAGATGAATGTGAGTGAATCACCCCAAAAGATCCTTTTGTAGTCTGAATAGTCTCTCAGTCAAAAACCTTCCAGTTACCCAGCACCAGCTCACAATATCCAATGCTAAATGGGCTTGCAAACAACTTAAGGATTTTGAAGAAGTTGTGAAATTGACTGTCAGCAATTTGAGGAGCAGTTGGGCTATAAGCACAATGTACAAATGTCATTCTGGATGAAGTATTTGCCATTGCTGCTTTGTTTCTCTACTGGGTCATGTTGCCTGTGGCTCTGTGTTCACTGAGATTCTGCTGTGGAATTCTCTTCCTGTTCAGCCCCTACAAATTATCCATCACATTCTCCTTGCTAGATGAGCTCAGATTGTGCTTTGAAGAGCAGCTGCACAAGGGACTGTCATTCCTTCCTCTCCACAGCTATAAAACCAGGCAAATCTGGTCCTTTGCTTTGTGCCACCTGTAAAGCATGTGAATTGCTTCCCCAGTTTCATGCCACCTTGCCCACATCTGTCTCTCCATTTTGTTTTCCTGAAGATGAGTTGAGTTCTAGCAATGCCTACAGGACTTGGAGCATAGTTACTTTTTCTAAGAAGAGAGCATTTATTTTACTTGGAAAATGCCATGAAAAGTGGGGTAATGGGTTTGTAATGAAATGTAATAGATATTTACACTGTAATTCTAACAAGGACATTTGCTTGATCTAGAATTCAATATGGAGCAAAAGTAATTTGTCTTATTTAAAGTTTCCTTCTGCTTCAATATTTTTTTCTTAAGTTTAGTGAACTGCTGGCTCCAGGGATGCAAATTAGCCATAACATGAATTTAATTAGCTTCCTGGAAATTGCAGACGTAGAAAAAAATAATACCCTATTCAGTACAGAGCACAGATCTGAATTTGTTTTGTCTTGTAGTAATGTAGAAGGAATATTCTTTTCCCTCAGTAACTTAAGGCAGCTTCTTTGTAAAGAACATGTTCAATCTATTCAGATTATACATCTGTCTAAGTCTGTAAGTCTTGCTGTAAGTGGTTGTAGTGGAACTTCAACACTGATACTTGCTGGGCTTGACTACGTGGGAAGTCATAGAGTCATAGAATGGTTTGTGTTGGAAGGGACCTTCAAGATCATCAGGATCCAACCCCCCTGCATGGGCAGGGACACCTCCCACTAGACCAGGTTGCTCAGAGCCCCATCCAACCTGCCCTTCAACACTTCCAGGGATGGGGCTTCCACAGCTTCCCTGGGCAACCTGGGCCAGTGTCTCACCACCCTCACACTCAAGAATTTCCTCCTCATGTCTCACCTCAATCTCCCCTCCTCCAGTTTTAATCCATTCCCCCTTGTCCTCTCATTACAAGCCCTTGTCCAAAGCCCCTCCCCAGCTTTCCTGGAGCCCCTTCAGGCACTGGAAGGTGCTCTGAGGTCTCCCTGGAGCCTTCTCTTCTCCAGGCTGAACAGCCCCAACTCTCTCAGCCTGTCTCCAGAGCAGAGCTGCTCCAGCTCTGGATCATCTTTGTGGCCTCCTCTGGACTCTCTCCAGGAGCTCCATGTCCTTCTTATGTTGGGGGCTCCAGAACTGGACACAGTGCTCCAGGTGGGGTCTCACCAGAGCAGAGTAAAGGGGCAGAATCCCCTCCCTGGCCCTGCTGCCCACGCTGCTTTTGATGCAGCCCAGCACACAGTGCCTTTCTGGGCTGTAAGTGCAGGCAGTAAGAGGTTTTGTCCTAGTAAGAGGTGTTAAACTAGTTAGTTCTGTTATTGCAGTAGTTCTGGTATGACCCAAGCATGTCCAGTTCTCTGTTTTGTCACAGTCAAGGTGAGCAGTGTAGGACTGGAGCAGCTGTTAGCAGCTATGCAGAGAGAAAATGATGACTGCAAGACGGTGCGTTCTCCATGTTTGCTGTGTGGGACATGGTCAGTTAGTGCCATCCCTGGGCTCTGCTAGAGGTGCAGTAGGAAGGGATCCTTCCTTTCCTCTCCTCTGACTTCCCATGTCATCTTGAACTTACAGTTCTCCCCTTTCAGGCTAAGAAGTGCTGGTGTTAGCACTCTGTGCCCATATGGCAGGAGATTGGAGCTCCTTGAGCTTCTTGCCATAATCCACTGTGGCAAGGACAGCCTGTTGTGCTCTCTTGTTAACTGCCTGTGCCTCTCCTTCAAGTCAGTGTTGGCTTTCATCTCATTTGTTGGAAAATACGGCTCTGAGAGTCAAAAGCAGAGTGATTTAAAAAAAAAAATATATATTTTGTGGGAAAAAAAAAAGTGCTTCCATTCCTTTATTATTATTTTTTTGTACCTTTGCAGCAAACTTTCTTCCTACAATGACTTCTGTGCAGCTTTAGCAGACTGCTCCAGATGTTACATCTTATTTTTAGCCCTACTAAACAAACACCAGAAACAGCAGGTCAGTTTTTTCATCTCTTGATTTCTCTCTATTAATCCTCTGATGGGTCTGTGTATTATTGTGTATCAGCTTGTTTCCAGTGACCTACTTTTATGCATTCACCAAACCAAAATTTAAAATTGTTGACAGGATTTCTACGTGATAAATAATTGAAAGGAAATAATTTTAGATTAAAAATTCAAAGCAATACAGAGAACAGATAGCTGATTAACTTGTCTATCCTTTGCTTGTTTAGTAACAGTCCTTTGAGTACTTATTTTTCTTAGTTGAAAAAAAAAATGCTTCTTAAAGCAAATAGTTGATTTGAATAATCAATAGCAGGAAATTGTTGGCATTTCTCCTGCCCTCTTCAGTTGCAAAAGAAGTGTGAATTTTCCAGAGTTTGAAAGCAGGAGAAAATCTGTTCCTTGATAACTGCATCAGGTATCAGAATGTCTCTCTCCTCTGCCAGAGAAAACATACAACTGGAATGTCACATCTGGAGCTTTCACCTAGAAATAAGTGCTTAGTTTGTCAAAATGGCTCATATTAGGAGATGAAGTTGCAAGAGTATCATTGCTACCAACTTCATTAGAACATCAAGAGTCAGATGTTGCTCTAGTGTCTTGCCATGTCATTGTGATCTTTCCTACATTTCCTGGAGCACCAGACTCAGAGTTTGGTGCAAGATCACAGCTTTAAAGGTGGCCTGGTTGGTCGGGGTGGGGTGCCTGCCATGGGTGGCAGATGGCTTGGCTCTGTTGCCAGGCAAGATTTAAGGAGAAAATAATTATTATGTGAAGTGTAGATTTTCAAAGTTGGGACAAAGTTTTGAAACGTAGAACATTAAAATCACATTAAGATTATTCTTCAAACTAAGGAACTTTCTTGGCTGCTCCAGCATCTAAACTAGTTTGAGGACATTTAGTTACCCTATACAATTCATCCCAGGGTTGGTAAGTCCTGAAGAATTGTTGGAAGGAGGACTTTTGTGCTGCTATTGTCAGGGGCAGTTAATGAAGGTAGAAAGATCAGCTATGCTGAACAGTCTATTACTTCTCTTGTCAACAACAAAAGTAATTTCTCCCTTTCTTGTTTACCTGCCTCCCTATTTTCTTCAATAATACACATGGAAGAGGAGCAAAGATGGTTTCCTTTCCTCTAAATGTCTGTTGATTCACATTTCTGCAGCACATCTGGGTATTTCTAGGTTCAGGCTGCTCTTGCATTGTGTAGTCTTCAAAGACCCTTTAGTAAAAAACACTATGTAAATGCCATGTAAAGATCAGAAATATCAAAGGCAGGAGATTTTACTAGATTTATAGTTATTTTTCCTTGTGAGCACTGTATTAAAAGCTCATCAAATAATGGGACTGGGAGTAAGGAGCTTAAATTAAGTAACATCTTCCTCTCAATCTTTTTCTGTAATTTTAAGGAGAACTGTTCTAGGCTTCTGGAATTATAGTTTTGTGTCATAATGAACTGTAGGCTCATATATAAATTCAAGTTGTTTGTTGTAAGGGGGGGCTCAGAATTTAGCTTCTATTTGTCCACTTGATTAAGCGGCCCTAAAATATATCTTGCTTCACTCGATTAGCATTGCTTTTGGTGTTTAACTATCAGTTCTTTTATCAAAATACAAACTGGTAAAGAAATCACTTGTATTTTAAAAAAACTTAGTAGGTTGTGATGATTGTATATTGCAGTGTCTTCAGAATAATTAGTTCTTATTGCAGTTTTTAAACAAGAATCATAGAATCACAGAATGGTTTGGGTTGGAAGGGACCTTCAAGATCATCAGGATCCAACCCCCCTGCATGGGCAGGGACACCTCCCACTAGACCAGGTTGCTCAGAGCCCCATCCAACCTGCCCTTCAACACTTCCAGGGATGGGGCTTCCACAGCTTCCCTGGCCAACCTGGCCCAGTGTCTCACCACCCTCACACTAAAGAATTTCTTCCTCATGTCTCACCTCAATCTCCCCTCCTCCAGTTTTAATCCATTGCCCCTTGTCCTCTCACTACAAGCCCTTGTCCAAAGCCCCTCCCCAGCTTTCCTGGAGCCCCTTCAGGCACTGGAAGGTGCTCTAAGGTCTCCCTGGAGCCTTCTCTTCTCCAGGCTGAACAGCCCCAACTCTCTCAGCCTGTCTCCAGAGCAGAGCTGCTCCAGCTCTGGATCATCTTCGTGGTCTCTTCTGGACTCTCTCCAGGAGCTCCATGTATTTCTTATGTTGGGGGTTCCAGAACTGGACACAGTGCTCCAGGTGGGGTCTCACCAGAGCCAAGTAAAGGGGCAGAATCCCCTCCCTGGCCCTGCTGCCCACGCTGCTTCTGATGCAGCCCAGGACACAGTTGGTTTCTGGGCTCCAGCGCACGGTGCCGGCTCATGTTGAGCTTCTCATCCACCAACACCCCAAGTCCTTCTCCTCTGGACTGTTTTTGCTCCATTCTCTACCCAGCCTGTATATGAGCTTGGGATTGCCCTGACCCAGGTGCAGGACCTTGGACTTGGCGTGGTGGAAATCCATGCAGTTTGCACAGGCCTGCTTCTCAAGGCTGTCCAGGTCCCTCTGGATGGCCTCCCTTCCCTCCAGCGTGTCACTCAGCACACTTTGGTGTTGTCAGCAAACTTGCTGAGGGTGCACTCAGTGCCACTGGCCAAGTATTCCAGGGTCAGTTGTCAGCTCAGTGGAGCCCTGCAGAAACAAGAAGAGGGACATGGATGCACCACTTTTTCTGTAGTATGTAATAAATGCTTGAGCTGTGAGGAGGGCAAATACTTTTCTTGAGGTGTAGTTGTCACTGCTCATCTTTCTTCTAAAATGCTGACAGCTAGTGAGTTCCAGGGTGAGTTGGTATGAGCTGGAAAGAAGACAAGTAACAGCAGTGTGAGTAAAATTGTCTGCTGTGTGAAGGAGAAGCAGAGGGGAGGAGAAATCAGTATTATTAACTCAAAGCATTAAAAATCCTCAGGTGTAAGAGCTGGTAAGTTAAGAAAGGAAGTGGCTGCCGTTTGGGAATTTTCAGGTTGCAGAGTTCATGGGATCAGATTTCTTTTTTTTGTTTTACTGGCAATCATGGCAGCTAAAAACACAGTGGGGCAAAAAGAAAACTAGCATTCAGACTTTCTCAAGCTCTTTCCTAACTGTGTCTTGAAAACTAAGTAAATATTGTGAAAATAAAAATGGGAGCACTGGAAATAGGATTCATGATTTGCTTCCACCCCAGACACTGAATTCCACAGCTGCCTCTCAGATAGTCTCAGTTCTTCTCACAACACTGCAGTTCCAGCTCAGCTCATTTTCTCTCTTGGGTAACAGTCAGAAGGCATGGGAGAGTAGTAATTTAACTCTGTGAGAAAGACTGTTGGGGAAGTTGAGTTGGCAAGACTTGCTAAATTCCATGTGTCTTAGGTGAGGAGAGGTGTATGGAAGGTTGGGAAAAGTGGATCTGCAGGATAGGACTGGGGAATTCCTTTTTGAGTCATCTGAAGTATGTGTTCTCTTGGACTTCATTCGTGGTTGGGTTTGGAGCTTACTGGTGTGTAGCAACAAAAAAGCCCTTGGTGGCTGCAACGTGGCATGCAAGCTGGCAGAAATGTTCTTGTAGAGCCTTTATCTCGCAGGATGAGCTCTGCATGGTTCTGTTTCCAGCACTGCAGACCATTGCCCACCTTCAGATCTCTTTTAGCAAGGCATTGCTCCCCTTCCCCAGATCATTATAATCTCTAAGCTTTTCAGATCAGCTGTGTAAAGGATTACTTCTTTGGGTTGTGGTTAATGTCCTAAGTCCCCAGGAGGCCATGTTTTTGGAATGGGGAGATTGCCTAAATAAGGCAGTAGCTTCTGTCAGTAAGTCAGGCATTACCTGAGGTTAGGTGACCTTTGGGGCGCTGCCAGCTTCCCTGTCATCTTCTCTCAGTGCACAGTTAGGAGGCTGTTTTCAATCCTAACTGCACAAAACAAAAGGTGCATTAAAAAAATTGGCATAGAAGAAATGTTTTGCCTGTTGCATAGAAAAGTCCCTTTATACTTTAGTGTGGCCTACTTTTTAAAGTAAGAAACATTTGTTTCTTCACACCCTGCACAGGGTGCAGCAACGGCCTGTTCAGCAAAAGAATAACCACATTGGGTCACATGAAACGTTCATCCAGGCCATTATCAATACTTGGCAGTGGGGAAAATCAGATGCTTGGAGAACAGCAAAAACAGAGGAAGCATGTATGATCCTACCTGTGTATACCTACCAAACCTCCAGCACTTTCCATTTTTGGAAAGTTCCTCAGTCAGCTGTTGATGTCTCTGTATGAAATAAACCTCAGAGACCTGAACTCTGTGTCCAGCTCTGAAGCCCTCAGCACAAGAGGGACATGGACCTGTTGGAACAAGTCCAGAGGAGGCCCACAAAGGTGATCTGAGGGCTGGAGCAGCTCTGCTCTGGAGACAGGCTGAGAGAGTTGGGGCTGTTCAGCCTGGAGAAGAGAAGGCTCCAGGGAGACCTCAGAGCACCTTCCAGTGCCTGAAGGGGCTCCAAGAAAGCTGGGGAGGGGCTTTGGACAAGGGCTTGTAGTGAGAGGACAAGGGGGAACAGATTAAAACTGGAGGAGGGGAGATTGAGGTGAGACATGAGGAAGAAATTATTCACATCTGCTATTTTATTACCAGTTGACTACAAATCCTTTTTCTGCTCTTCAGTCAGCCTTTGTCTTTGCTACTTTGAGTATCTTAGTGTCATCAGCAAGCTCTTCCATGTCACTGCTGTCACCCACTTTACCACGTTGTTTATGGACAAGTTGAACACAACAGCTTCCTGCACAGAACCCTGTGGAACACCAGTGGTCATTTTCTACCATTGCAGGAGCTGGTGATTTACTCTGTTTTCCATCCTCTAATGATTTATGTATAGCAGGACACTCTCCCTTACAGCATGACTGCTTAGTTTCACTAGGATTTTGGTGAGTGACTTCGTCAAGAGTCTCCTGGAAAGCCACATGGGTGATATTTAGGACTTCTTTACACATCTTCATTGATACCATGAAAGAACACACGAATTGGGCAAGTCAGGAGTCTTAAACTTGATTGCATTTGTCCAAGTCATTCTTTTTTATGGTTTCTTCTAATTTATCTGGTACAGACACCAGGCTTGAATCACACTTGGATCTTTTTCTAGGAACAGATTTCACATTTGTTGCCGTTGCAGCCCACAGGCATCAAGGCCATTTTGAGAGGTTGCATATCACTGTTAGTAATTAAGCTATTTAATTAATTAGTTCTTTTAGGACTGTTGAGTTATTATTCAGTCATGGTGATTTGTTACTGTTTGTTTTGCCAGTTAGTTCCTTAAAATGGTTTGCGGTCGCTTCAGTTTTGGACGTATCCTCTGATGAGCCTTCCCCAGAGAAGGCTGTGGCACTGACAGCTCCCCAGTTGCTTTCACAGTGGGCATGAATCAATGCAAAGAACTCATTGAGTTTCTCTGCAATGACATTTTCTTCTCTGAATGCTCCTGCTTTATCCTGATCATCAATTAGTTCTGTGTATTCTGGCAAGCTTCCTGGTCCTGCTATGTTTGAAAAGATTTGTTATTGTTTTTGCATCCCTTGCATCAGCTAGTAGAACTGCACTCATTTACAATTATAATTGGTGTGCTGCTTTACCTGTTTGGTTTAACAATTGGTTGGTCAGAAACAGTTTATTTAATGAAGAACAGACTGATGTTGCCTTGTCATCCTCTCTAAGGAGATCTCTGCATTTGTTGGGCTCACTGTGCCTGGATCTGCCCAGCTTTCTGCCCAGGTAATGGGTCCCAAATCAGTCTTCTGTGAGCAAGCTGGCTTCTGCTTGTGACACTTTCGCTTGTCTCCCTTCAAGAAAAAGCCTCATGTTGAGGGCTGTTGAATGTCCTTTTTGTGCTTAGGAGGTGGGGAAGGTTGTCACAGATGGGGCCTGTAAATGCAGAGCATTTCTCCCCTTAGTTTCTGGCTTTATTTATTAGGTGAAGGCTCATCTGCATGCAGTGACTGGCCTGCCTGCCTGGTTTTTTGGCTGCTTTATGGAGAATTCTGTGATGAGCTCACAGGAATCCACTCTTGGTCTGTTTCAGTCAGTCATATAACACCAGTCATGTAATACCCCAAAGGAAGCACAAACTTTTAACAAGAAAGTCTAATATTGCAGCCGTGTTTAGTTCAGATACACATGTTTGCCTCTGAACTGCTCTGAGATTATTGTTGATACTCTGCTCAGTGGCATTGTAGTCCTCTGAGGGACTGAAGATGTTTTTAGTATGATTTTTAGCGGTGCTGCTGCATTTCTGCATCCACAGCTTGTCTCTAAAATGTTCAGCAGTGCTGACCTAAGTGTTCTGTGTGTTTTGGTCACTCACTTTTCCCCTCTGTGCCATCCCTCCTTGGGGCTGGGGACAGCTGCTGGTGTCACTGCACAGCAGTCACAGAGCTGCCAGCAAGGGGATGGAGTAACTGACCATTGAAGAACCAAAACATAAGATTTTTCTCCTGTGTTTTGTGTGTGCACGTGCATATTCATAACTGATAATGCATTCTCTCTGAATTAACATTTTATTTTCAAGAAGGAAGCATCCATTTTAGGACAAATACTCTGACAACTCTTGAAGGAATGTCCCTGCTGATAAATCTGAATAACCACAGAAGGTCGCCCTTTCCCTACAGTATGATTTCTGAGAGTATGCTGAGCTGATAGTGTATTTGCATCTTCCTAATACTTTGCTTGTTAATTATTTAATTTTTTTTTGGTCTATAAGAAAAGGCAGAAGTGGTGAGGGAAGTGCAGACCATGTCATACATACTCTGAATATAAAATGATTGGGAGGGTAGAGCTCCAAGTCTACCAGCCTTCATATAGAAACCTGCTGTTCTGGTCAATCAGAAGATGCAGGAGTGAATGTAGTTTCTAGATGGGTAAATGTTAGAATATTTAATAATAATAATAATAAGGTATTGCCTCCCTGGTGTGACAGAAACTGCCACTAAAATATTTTGCCTTATTTATTGACACCGTGCTTGCTTTCCTTCATGACCTTTCCCAGATCTCCAAGTGTCCACAAACCAAACCAAAGGACATGAATTCTTCACTGCTGAAAGTCACCAAGTGCAAGTGAACCCTTTTGTGAAAAGTTCACCTAAACATTTCAGATTTTTGGGTGTAAAAGTTATTGGGTAGGGTCCCGTGACATGTGATACACAGAAATACAAGCATATTATTCTGATGGCCTCTTTCTCCTCAAATGCAATTGTATTTATTGGGGGAAGGAGATTCCCTCTTTACTGACAAGTAGCCACTGCTGTCACCATGGCAAAGCTTCTCCTTTTTGCTCCTTGTTTCAGGTCTGTTAGTCAAGAACTTCTTCATTTGCTTTTGATACTTCCAGGGTATTCTCCCCCCCACCCCGACTCCCCCTTTTTTGTTTCCTTTTTAAAATCGAGCTTCATTCTGGGTCAGTTGTTATTTCTGGGTTTGATCAGGAATTTACACAGCCAGAATGTCACTTTCAGATGAATCCTTACTGTGTTTGGAAGAGATCAGTTCCATAATGGCAAAACTACTCTTATTTTATCTAGAAGTAGGCTATCAGCCCCTGCAAATGAGTCTTAAATTTTCTTTTCAGGGTACATAATAAAGCAGAAATAGAAATTTGGAAATGAAGTGTAAATTAGATTTGAATGAGCCCTAGAAGCAGTTTATACTGCTGGGCAGGTGGTAGGATTCTGTCTGCCTCCCCTGAAGTTTGTGTAACGTGGCGAGCACCTTTCATTTACAGCTGGAGATTCAGTGGGGACCCAGCTGCTGGGATCCTGAATGTTTTTTTCATGCTACCTCTCCCCTTCTGAGGGTCCAGATGCCAAACAGACTAACAACAGGTACTTGGCCAACATGTACAGACACTAGAATGGACTCCCCTCCCTTATTTATCTTGTTTTAGTTAGAAATTACTGCCCTAGTTGGATTTCCTTTCTTACTGATAAGTAAACGTGTACTCTTTGTACCTCTATTTGTGCTTTACACTGAAAGGCAGGTACATTTTAATTGCCAAGATAAACTACTGTCAAGTTCTGTGACTCAGCAAGAACATTGGGTACCTTTGCTGGGGCAGTGCAAGGAATAGATGTTTAGAAGTAGATAAGCAAATAAATCTTTCCTGTCACTGATCAAATGAATATGGTTCCCGTTGTCAGCAAAATAAGAGTTAAATGCTGATGGAGTATGTGGTGCCATTACCACTTTAAAAAAAATGTATCAGTTTCTTCATAGATTAGAAGCAAAGAAAAAAAACCAGTTCTCCAGCTTTTCTTGATACGTTTCTGGAAATGAGTTTGTGAAAGTGAAGCTGTGTGGTCTCCTATAAAACCTTCCAGTCAGGTTTGGGTACACTCTGTGGACAGCACGTCTCACATGAATGCCTCGTTATAAAGAGATGAAATTACAGAGTGTAATTCCTGCCTTTAATTTGTCTCTAGTGTTCAAATCTCCACATCATATAAATTAATCTGATAAATGACTAGTAAGCAATTTTTCTGTAAGTGTGCAAGAATGTCTGAAATTCCATATGCAGTTAAAACTCCAAAGATTTGGAGATGCATAATAATCTCATTTGTTATACTAGTTTTCTGGTACGTACAGAAAGGCCCACGGGTCTTGTACAGGTTTAGTCTTGCAAGCAGTTTCAAAATGCCATTCATCTTTACAAAGCAATTCTAAGCTGGTGTTTCTTACTCTGTCAGTGCATTCCCCATGAACATTTGAAAAACATATAGCAAAAAAAAAATAATGTGAACCCTAGATAGAGTATTCTGCTACTCAGGAGAAGTTGTACCAGCTTTTCTCTTTGACTCTGCTAGTTAAATTTTCACTGGAAGATAATGAAACCCCAGTGATATGCTATTAAAACCGGATGTGCTTAGCTAAAAAGAAGTATTTTATAAGTTTGTTTTGCTTGCCTGTAGGTGGAAAGCCCAGCTGAGATCACACTTCTCAAAATACCAGCTGATTGCTCTACGGTACCTGTTTGTCTGTTTTCTGATTGGGTAGAGCTGTTGCTGGGCTGATACTGTTGTGACCAAAATTAGAAAGTCAATATGAACGAGTCCAGCTAGACTGCCTGCTTTTTTCAGTTCTCTCTTCTGATTCACAGTTTTTTTTGTTTCAAATTCTTACAGTCTTTGTGCACTGGGGGTTGTGCCAGCAAAGGTGAAAGCTCTTAGTGGTTAGTCAGGAAGAACGTTCGTAAAAATTTGTCTTGCTGACATTTAGATGCTAGCAAAAATATGATGCCTAATTAAAAAAAGAAAAGTGGAAGTGGGTCCTAGGGATGGATTGTATTAAATACATGGATGTGAGAACCTGTTCCTCCTTTAGGAGCCTGCCTGCTTCTCACATTGGGGGACAGCATTCATCATCTTGACCCTACGAGGATGTCACTGCCAGTGTCTCCTGGCAGAGGCTTCAGACATGAAGGATCCACTGCTTACACATCTTTTTTCCTTCAGCATTAGTATGTACACTTTAACAAGTTGGACTGTGCCTGGTTAATTATATTATTAATACCACTGAGAATTAGAATATCTGTGAATGTAACTATTACAGTTGAAGGAAAAGACCGTGTGAATTGTTCAGCAGAATGTTTGGTCAGTGCACGTACAGCAGGTCACCAGCTAAGGGGAGCTGGCTGTGCTGTACTTCAGGAAGTGCTGTTCCTTTAACTGTGCTGTTCAGATAAAGCTGTGGGCTTTTCTTTTGGAAAAATTAGTAGGATTTGATGCAAGTGACAGAGGGAAATATTTAAATGAATTTATGCGTGGTTAGTTCAGACTTTCAGAATTGTTGTTTGTCCTCTTCCATACAGGTGGGTAAGAAAAAGATGTGTTGAATGCCATTCAGCTAAGATCCACCAGTCTTGCCCAAAAAATGGCTATTTATCTGACTGTGTCCAGAATGAAGCAACATGTGATTTAAATTCTGTATCCCACTGAAGGGCAGGGATAGGAAGTGCTTTAAGAGAGCAACTTGCTTAAGTCATGAGGCCTCAAGATACCCTATAGAAATAGAAAGTAGGTCTCCTTTAGCAATGATAAGAATAAAAGGGTAGCCAGAACACATACAATTAAAATCAGAAAAAAACAAGGCACCACATGAAGTGCAACTAGAAAGGGACATTAGGAAAAAAAAAAGCCAAGAAAACTTTCTATAGTATGTTAATGGTGAGAAGACAATAAGCAGATATTTGTGGTGGTCTTTGGCCATCACAACTGACATTTGCTTACTCGAAAGGTTAGTAAGCTCTGGCCCATTTGATAATTCTAGTTATATAAAGTGCTGTTTTAAGATGTTTTCAGATTACTGTGAGCTAGGTAAAAATAGATGATGTATGCTAAGTCTGTCCCGTTAGTAATTACTCCAGTGCTATACTAGTTCTGTCAGATATTTTTGATACCTTCTGTAAACTGGGTTATGAAAAATAGTAGCACAAAAAATTGTTGCTGTGTTTGGGATCCCTTCAGTTGTTCAGGACCTGCCGTTAGCTGAATTATGAAGCAAATTAAGTACTATCTTCTTTTTAAGCAGCTAATAGCTTCTGATGGTTTCTGTGTAACATGGTTTATTCATTTTATTGCAGGATTTGGTCATCCGTATCCTCTTCATTCTCGGGAATTTAACAGAAAAGAATAACCAGGCCCGTGAGCAGCTTTTTGAAGAAAAAGGAAGTGTTGATACCTTGATATCATTATTCCAAACCTACCATGAACTTGACTTGAATGCACAGAAACGGTACCATGAAAGAGGAGGGGAAGAAAAAACCCACCCCAGGCATCCTTCAGAGGCAGAAAATGTTCTGATAAAATTGATAAGGGTGCTGGCCAACCTCTCCGTGCACCCCCGAGTGGGAGCAGCTCTGGCAGCTGCCCATCCTGTGGTAGAATTACTTGTTGCAGTACTAGGTAATAAAATCTGTGTTGTGTGTGTTACCTTTGCTCAGTTTGTAAGGAGAGTTTAGAAGTTTTCTACTTGACCTTCTTATCTAGGTTGAGCTAAAGTAAGTTGTTTCCACTGCTAAAATAACAAAATAATGAACTGGTTTATGTGGAAAGCCTGTTGGAGACAGTGGAAGGGTTGCTGCTTTGGGACTGACTTGTCAGTGTCTGAAAAAGACATTAAGGATGAGGAAATGAATTTTATGATAAATACATCTCACAGAGTGTTCATAAATAAGGAAAGTCTGTTCTTACCAGGTGCTACATACATGTATTTGGTGGTGGTTTGGTTGTTTTTAGGTTTGCTGGTTTTGTGACTGTTCTGGATTAAGAATTCTTTTTGTTCCCTGCACCTATAACTTTCAGCCTCCTCAAAGTATTTTGTCTTCTTTTTTCTTCTTTCTCAGATTTCCACCCTTTATCCCTTCCAGGTAGAAGAGAGTGTCCCTTTCCCTCCAAACAGAGGCTTCAGACTTCAGTTCCTTTACCACCTGCTGACCCCTTTGTAAATCTAACTGTAAACTAGTACTGGGCAGTCTGTTCTCCCAGTAACAGAGGTTGGCAGTGACAAGATACATCTCAAAGAACTCTGTGTAGTTTAGTGTGTGATGAGAACATAAAGGCAACCAACCTGATTCTATGCTAGTTTCTCAGTTTTACCCTCCAGCCACTGGGGAGTTAGAGAAGACAGACTCACAACTTCATCTGTTCTCTCTCAAACAGGACCTTCCTGGGTTGGAACTGTCTTAATTATTGTTTAAGTGCTTCTGAGCCTCCAAGCTTCTCTCTGCCACCCCCTCCTCCTCCTGAGCACTGTATCAGTTAGTTTATAGAATCATAGAATCACAGAATGGTGAAGGTTGGAAGGGACCTTCAAGATCATCAGGTTCCAACCTCCCTGCTATGAGCAGGGACACCTCCCACCAGACCAGGCTGCACAAGCCTCATCCAACCTGGCCTTGAACACCTCCAGGGAGGGGGCAGCCACAACCTCCCTGGGCAACCTGTGCCAGTGCCTCACTGCCCTCATGGGGAAGAATTTCTTCCTCATGTCTCACCTCAATCTCCCCTCCTCCAGTTTAAAACCATTCCCCCTTGTCCTGCCACTGCCCTCTCTGGTGAAAAGTTTCTCCCCATCTTTCATGTAGGCTACAAAAATTTTACTACAAAATGTTCTCTTACCCTATGAATTTACCCCTCTTATTTCCTTCAGTCTTGGTTCCTGAGGCCAGAAACCTCAGATTAATCAGTACACACAGCTTTCAGACTTGCTGGTGTAATTTTACACTGGTTAACATTCTGTCAGGAACACTAAGATAATTTTTCAAATACTGTTAAAGAAGCCTTTCTTTTTGAATTTGTCATGGTGTCTGAAATTGCAGTAAAATTGCCCTTGGTATTTCTCTGTGTCTGTCACACAGGCCTGTTTCTGCACATGGATTCTCCTCAGTTCCATCTCACTGGAAACAGGATCTGTAAAATGTATTAACTAACTAGATTTTAAGCCTTAGTCACAATGATTTCTGTAGATAAAGAGTTGGACAGGGTGACTGTGTGTTGGCATTTTTGGATCAGCTGTTCTGTTGGCTTCTGCCATTTTACTGAAAACCAGAACAGCTGTCTGGGATAGTGGCCATGTCAACTACATTTCAGTTTGCTTCTGAGCTAGAACACCCTGCTGAGTTAGACTCGTGTGTGTCTCTACATATGGAAATGTGTTTGTTTTTTTTTACTGTCAGAATACAAGTCAGTTGAGGACTGTGAGGAGCTGGTCATCAGTGCCACAACAACCATCAGCAACTTATCCTATTACAAAGTGAAGAGTTCTGCTGTTCAGGACAAGAAGCTACACATTGCTAAAAGTAAGGACTTTTAAACTAGTACGTTTTGTGTGGCTTTTTGAAAGTGGAAGTTACTCATGCTAGATTTTGACACTACAGAAAATAAAGACACTGATGGTGCTTTGTCATATAATGCAGGAATATAAAGTTCATAGGCTTAAATTTTTCCCATAATGATTTATTATTCTCTGTCTGGCCCATTTGCTCTCCCTCTCCTGTTGTTATTGGTAGCCTGTGGAACCAGCCCCATCACCTTTCCTCTGCCTGCACTGAGGAGAGAGAAAACCTTGTGATGAAAGGCCAGGAGACATTTTGAGAATACTTGCTGTTTGATGCAGACAAAAAATAGCAATTTCAAATGTGTCTTTAGGACAAGGTCAAGGCACATTCAAGGATGGAAGCAATGGGAATGAAACCAACCTCTTTTTTTCTGTATTTTTTTTCTCTCTCATTGTTCCGTGGTAGAAGGGTTAAGGGTTCACTGATTAGAGTCCTTATATGATGGGCTGATTTGAGTGGTTCACTGCATGGTCACAGAAGAGTGATCAGTGGAATTTCTGTAGCATCTCTCCTTTGCTGTACACTGAAAACCTACATGATGGTAGCTCTTCCTTGGAAATGCTGAAGGTGTCCTTTGATCTGCTGAAGTTACACACTGATCATATGTGAAGCTGCTAAGCAGGAAAGCAGCAAACAAGTAAATGATTCAGACCAGGGGCAATGTTAAGTAGCTGTTCAGAGAAAATGTGTTTGCTTGTTATAGCAGCACTGAAAGAAAACAGAGCTAATGTCAGAAAATAATTTGAGTTTTAGGAGACATCCCACCATAAGACCATCTGTTCAGGATCTAAATCAATTCTCTTAGATGTTACAACATTTTTTTCTTCTTTGTCTTCCTGGATTTTCACATCAGCCCACTCAAAACTCTATAGCAAAACTGGCTCCCATTATTACAACTGTGCTTAGGCTATCTTCATAAGTCCTCATCTGTTCCTTCACATTTAGCCCCATATTGGAGCTCCTTGTCTCATCTTCAAAGCCCTGCACCATTTAGCTCTTGTTCTACCATCTGCTCAGCCCCTTCACTGCAACAAGACAGTTAGATAACTGTTCCCATGTAGTACATGTATTGCTGTTGCTGCTTGCATTCTGATATTTATTGATTAAAAAGCCAAGCACCTGTTTGTGATATACAAGTAATTGTTTTTATTTCATTTCTCTGCAAACCAATAGTGCTTTTAAAGCTGCTAATGAGCAACAATATGGATGGAGTTGTGGAGGCTGTCAGAGCCTTTGGCAATCTTTCCCAGGATCATGAGATCTGTGACTTCATCATGCAGAGAAAGAGTGAGTTACTCTTGCATTTGTAGGAGTCCTGGTTTTAAATGTCCATAGTTCTAAAATGGAACACCTGTTAATAAGCTGTCTCAGTTAAAGGGCAGAACCAATCTTCTCCAGTCTTGCAAATGAGGCAAATGTCAGAATCTAATAGTAGTTATTGTAAACACCATTTTAGTTCAATTTCATTAAAATAGAAACATTGCAGTAGGAAAAATGTGCTGTGGTGTGTCTTCACAAAGGTAAATACTATCAAAACTCTGTTTTTCCTGAAGATTATAATCTTGAAACTTCCATTCCCTCCATCAGTTTCTCAAGTCCTACAGGTTGGTTATAGGATTTATAATGAAAATCCAGCTTGATTATCATTTAGGTTCATCATCACAAGTTCTTGATTCCCATGTTCAACAGCGTGTTAGCTCTTTGTACCATGCATTTAAGATGTTTGCCTCAACAAAGAGACCTCCTGTTTGCCTCTGGGTGAAGTAGAGTACAAGTCTTCTCAAGTCCTATTGCTTTGGGTGTCTAAAGAGCCTCGGGAAAAATGGGAGCTCCTGGCTGTCCACAGGAAGTGTGTCACAGGTTTAATTCAACACCAGCTCACCGTAAAATCTACCTTTTAGTGCTCCAAGTGAGGTGATGTGCCACAATGTGTACAGTCCCTCCTTTCAAAAGAGAATCACAGAATCACCTTGGTTGGAAAAGACCTTCAAGATCACCGAGTCCAACCCTCAATCCAACACTGACAAGTCCTTCACTAAACCATGTCCCTCAGTGCTACACCCATATGACGTCCATATCTGCAGGGATGGTGACTCCACCACTGCCCTGGGCAGCCTGTGCCAGGGCCTGACAACCCTTTCAGTGAAGAAATTCTTCCTAACATCCAATCTAAACCTCCCCTGGTGCAACTTGAGGCCATTACCTCTTGTCCCATCACTTGTAATTTCATGGAACAGCCCAATCCCCCACCTCTTTACAACCTCCTTTCAGGCAGTTGTAGAGGGCAATGAGGTCTCCCCTCAGCCTCCTTCTCTCCAGGCTGTGGATTTTCACATAACTTTGTTGTATTTTCACATAACTTTGTTGTATTTTCACATAACTTTGTTGTATTTTCACATAACTTTGGTGTATTTTCACATAACTTTGGTGTATTTTTATAACTAGAATTTTTTATGAGTTGCTTTGAAGAAAACTGGTGATTAGGGTGAGGTATGAATGGCTATTACTCTGTTAGACCCATTCTACAAATGTCACAGTAAATGCTACAAGGTTAATTTTTTGGGAAGGGGATCCTGCCTTCCACTGCTTCCTAAGGTTTAAGAAATCTGTTGTAATGCCAGTTGTTTGGTAAGAACATCTGCCCAGTAATATTGTTTCCTTTAAAATCCAGTATACAGGTTTGTGATTGCTTTACTTGATGCCAAGAATCAAGATGTCTGTTTTTCTGCCTGTGGAGTTCTGCTCAATCTCACAGTTGATCAGAACAAACGAGCTCTTCTGATGGAAGAAGGAGGAATTGGAAAGTAAGTTCCTGATTATGCTTCCAAAGAAGGCATTTTCCAGGCTGAAACCAAAGGGTTCCAATCAGATTGTTCTTTACTGGAGCCAGTAACTTGTAATAAGGATAAGTACTTAATAGATCTTCAGCATCTAATGTTCTTCAAGAGAAAGTCTTTCATATTCTTTCATACACTTTTTAGCAAAAGCACTGGGGTGGTTTAGCCTCCAGCAGAGCCAAGAACCATGGAATAATTTCCCAGAGATCCTCCTGAAACACACAGCAGAGCAGAGTACTGTAGGACAAAGCAACAAGGCTCTGCAATAGCTGCCTCTGCCTGACTGAACTGGATCATTAATGTGGATCTGCTGGAAGTGCAAAGATTACTTCAAGAACTGGGACACCCCACATGGTCTCTTGCAATTTTGGTCACTATTTAGTGCTGCAGGGAGAACCATGGGATGTAGCTGTGCACAGCAGGGAATAAATAACTACTGAGACTCCTCTCTGCAAGGGTTCAAGTGTAAAGCACTTACACTGTTAGTGGTGTTAGATCTTGAAAAACCACCATGGATGCCATGCTTGTGGCTTTGATGTTCAGGTAATAATGGATCCAGCTTAATTGGAACAACATGAAAGATCATGTTCCTGTGCCTGCAAAGCAGTTGATACAACCCACATTTATGAAACAATATGCCTAGCTTTGCAATGCCTTCCTGTTTGTACATCATGTAATTACTTTTTATACACTCTAAAAAATGCAGTGTGCTCATCCTTCCTTCCCGTGTGCTACTTAACTTACAAAATACAAAGCTGGAAAAGAATAAAAATAAGTTACAGGCAAATCAGAATTGCTGTTATATAGAATATTCTGTAGCATACAGAATCAAGCAGAATACAGAATTTTCTGTGCTCTGTCTGAAAGTCTGTGAAGAAGGAAGGAAAAACAATCACAGCATGGAATAAATCTAGAGGATTTAAAAGTGATTGTTAAGGAGGTCACCCTGGCGGTGCCAAACCAGCTCTGTGGATTTTTGGAAATGAGGCTATTGTACCAGTATATTGTGGCCCTAATAAAACATGGAGTTAGTCTCATCAGAGAGTTAAACTTAAAAAAAATCAGGGCAAGTTCTTTTGGCCTTTCATTAGGTGCCTTGCAGTCTTCCACAATGACTGCCCTCAGAGAGCAGAGGAAAAGCAAACCTCTTTTTGGTTCCTTTTCAATCACTGCTCTTTTCAGTCATAATGTAAGTGTTACCCCTTATTCCAGATTATAAATCTCACAGTCAAGCAGAGAAGTGAATTATCTGAGTCACAGAAGCAGAGAATTCCTTTGGATTTGTCTTTTGATCAGATCCTCTGATCTGTAATAGGCTGGACATTCTGACTGAAGCTTTTTCTGCATGCACACCATCTTTTCCAGGTGAATTTGTGGTGCCTGATATGGTTTGGCTCACATCACAATCTCTGCTCTATCTCATCACAATCTCAGCCACAAGTTTGGGACAGTCACAGATTGTCATGAAATCTGTTGGAATTTTAGTGTAATTGAGATGGTTACATTCCTGCCATATGTGATTCAAATTGATCAGTTGTGTTAAAAACTCACAGGGGATGGACAGGCAGGCATAGGCACATCTGTGTAGACAAAAGGCATGTTCACACCCTCAGGGAACTAGACTAAATGAGGAGGGGGAAGTTACTGAGGAAGAAAGTAGCATCTTAAGTTTGTTAAAGGAGAATTTTCCTGCAAAATTCCATGGAGTCTGCATACATTTCTAGACTGTCTAGATTTTGAAGGGCTCAGGAGAAAACTACTGAAATGGAGGCACCCGCCAGCATGCAGAAGCTGACTAAAAATGAGTATTTATTCTAATCAACAGTATTTAGCACTCCAATAAATAAAAAATAATATCACAGATTGGGATGTCAGTCAGGAATGTTTATAGACGACAGCACAACTACTTAAGAATTCCCAAGCTTTTTTGACTAGTCTAAACATGGGTAATACCAATAATGCCACGTGTGCATATTGAGTCAGGCAAAGGGAAAGCCTCCCACTCAGGTACCTGGAATCACTTGCCCAGTAGTGGCAGGGCTCACTCAAAGATATATCTAGGATTATCACTCACCAAAGATGAGGTTGCTCCATCTCAAAGTCTCCTCAGGTGGCATCCCACCCTAAGGGGTAGGCTTCCTCACAGACCTGCTGCTCCAAGGGAAAACCCAACTGGTGCTTCCTGGTGGGGACTCTGTTTTTATGGACTAGGTCAGCTCTGACCTGTGGTCGTTCGTTTGTTCATCTCCCTGGGCCAAGACACCCCACTGGCTGGGGACTCTGTTCTTTGTCAGAGGTCCCACCCTGGCAACCCCCAAATTGCCTGCCAAAACCCCCCTGTCTGCTGACAGTTCTGCAGCCCAGCAGGGGGTAAGACCAGAAATCATGCTCTGCACCACCCAGTCTAACCCAACAAAGGTGGGGCCCATCAGGATCAGGGGTTCTTCTGTCAGCTCCAGGGAGCTTAACAGATAATATAACAACCCTCAGCACCAGGGGGGCAGGGGGGCACGAGTGATCTGCCACAACTACGTGGGCTGAAACACTTTCTGTTTGAAACTGACAGCTTAGTTGACTGTTTACGAGACTTTGGGCCGGCTGACTGGCAGCTGGCTTGTTTGATCTGCAAAACCCTGTGGAACTACTGTGAAAACTGCACAAGGGCAACCTCCTGCTTTGGAGAAGATACCAACACGTTGCTGGTGCTACTCACATCACTGTTAGGTGAGTGTACTCCTTGTAAATGTAATTCTTTGTCTCTTTTCCTTAATAATCATAGAATGATTTGAGTTGGAAGGGACCTTCAAGATCATCTAGTTCCAACCCCCCTGCATGGGCAGGGACACCTCCCACCAGACCAGGTTGCTCAGAGTCCCATCCAACCTGCCCTTCAACACTTCCAGGGATGGGGCTTCCACAGCTTCCCTGGGCAACCTGTTCCAGTGCCTTACTACCCTCATGGTGAAGAATTTCTTCCTGATGTCTAACCTGAATCTCCCCTCTTTCAGTTTAAAACCATTCCCCCTTGTCCTGTCACTGCCCTCTCTGGTGAAAAGTTTCTCCCCATCTTCCCTGGAGCCCCTTCAGGCACTGGAAGGCCGAATGGAAAAGTCCTTGCTGTTCCTCAAGTATGATGATTGCAAATTGAGACCTTCCAGGCACTGCTCAGCATGAGGGGTGGTCCTGGAATCTGCCCACAGCTCTGGGGCCTTAGATATAATGTTTCTTCTGATAATTTCCTGTCCATATATATTTCATCCCCTCCTCCAGTTTTAATCCATTGCCCCTTGTCCTCTCACTACAAGCCCTTGTCCAAAGCCCCTCCCCAGCTTTCCTGGAGCCCCTTCAGGCACTGGAAGGTGCTCTGAGGTCTCCCTGGAGCCTTCTCTTCTCCAGGCTGAACAGCCCCAACTCTCTCAGCCTGTCTCCAGAGCAGAGCTGCTCCAGCCCTTGGATCAGAGAAATAGAAGGAGCAAATTCCAAGTGGTATTAGTTTGGGTGGGACATCTGTCTTGCAGCTTTAAGTGGCCATCTGGTGTAGACTATCCAGGAACAGGTCTGTTGTTATTCAGCACGTTCCCTCAGATCTTACAGATTGCCAAGGTGGAATTGGCTGCTGTCACTCACCACTCTAGCTAGCCTAGTTGGCATGTTGCTAATGCTTGTCACCAGCTGCCTTTTATGTCTGCTTGAGCCAACACCCTGCAGACCTCCAGCACAAACCACCCTGTTCTCTGGGCCTGGGCCCTTCTGGCCTCAGAGGTCATTGCAGGTAGTGACAGAAGCAGGGGCTCAGCTCTGCTGCCCCTGGTTCCTGCACAGCACCCTGGGGAAGGTGGCTTTTCCCCTTTGTCTGAGGGCTCTGTGGTGCAACAGGCTGAGCTTGTGACAAGAATCCCTTGGCCACCCTTCTTTTCTCACCATGATCTCCTTGTGGGCAAGGACAATCATCTTGACAATTCTCATCAACTCCCTAAAGCTAGGGAGGGTTTGCTCCTCCATCAGTACAGGCTGGAAGGTGTCTGCAAGTGAATGGTAAGATGCTGATTCACTTTCCCAGTTAATCTTTTAATCTGCACATTTATGTATGCTTCAATTTTCACAGAATTTAATTGCTATGTAATAGTCCTATAGTCACCACATTTTTCTCCTTTATTTTATGAGCATTGTTTTGCTTGTGATTTTATTCTGGGTAGGTCATTTGCAATTATCTTTTTTTTTTAAAAAAAAAATCTTTAAAATTGAAATGAAATTGAAGCAAACCTTAACTAATTTTGATTTGGTTTTAATTGGAAATTTACAGAAGGTTTATGCCTGCTGTGGAGAAGGCTGCTTGCTAGTCAGACCCAGACAGAAAGCAAGATCCCTGTGTTGTCTTTTGTTTTATGACAATCAGAAAAGTGGGTGGATTTGTGAGGTCTCTCTTACAGTTAAAGCAAAATTACTGTTTTTATTCATTGTTGCAATCATTCCCTGCATTACATTCCTTGCTGTGATAGAGCACATCTTCATGTGGGCAGTAATTCCATCTATTTAACTTAAAATACTTGGTGTTTCAAGATCATTAGTGCACTTTTTAACCTTCTGTAGCAGGACTGCAAACTTTACAGCCACGATCGAAGGATTGGGACCTTCATGCTGATATTTTTCCTACCTGCTACTGTATTCTGCTTGTTGTTGAGGTGCAAATAAGATGACCCCAGTCTCTGAATTTCCCTCCTCCTCTCCCACCACTTGAAAGCCTTTGGGAGTCCAGGGTGTTTGGTCTTCTGTGGTTTTCCCTTCCCTTCAAGCTCTGTTTTACTTGCTGCTAATCAGAAAGGTGGTAGGAGGCCTGCCTCTTTCAAACAGAAGGAAACTGCATTACTGCATAAATGGGTGGCATGCTTTTATTTTGACTGCTGCAGCTATTGGAACTTTATTACACTTTCAATTTGAACTTCATTATTTGTATGATCACTCCATGCAGTTTGCAGTGTCAGCTGCAGCTTTTTCTGTGGGGTTGAGCATTTATCTGTACACATGGTCCCTGAAAGCATCTGAGGAAGAACCAGCACCAGGTGGAAATTGCAGGTGTTTTGTTTATGATGGTCTGGGTTTTTTTTTTTCTGGACATGAATTAAACCCCCAGATTGTTGTTTTGACCTCAAATACTTCTGTGAGTCCGGGATTAATAGGCTGGGTTGTTATAAACTTGGCAATGCTCTTGGCTGAGATGAAGATACACAAAGTATGTCATCTCTGTCAACAATACTTGTGATGAGCTTTCAGCTTCTTTCTGTGGTGGATGCTCTTTGGAATGAGGAAGCTGTTTGGACTACAGTGGATATTACCCATGATGGATTTGGATTCATGCTGGTGTTTGGAGCTTGGGTGTGGGTTCCATTTGTCTACAGCCTGCAGGCCTTCTATTTAGTTGGTCATCCTACTGCAAGATCTTGGCCTGTTGCTGCTGCAATTCTCAGAGCAAATTCTTAGAAAAATAATTTCTGAAGGAATCCAGCAGATCCCCAATTGGCCTATCTGAAATTTATCCCCACTGCAACTGGAAAAGGGCTTCTTGTCACGGGTTGGTGGGGTTTTGTTTATCATCCTAATTAGCCTGGTGACATCATAATGGCTCTAGCATGGTCCCTACTCTGTGGTTTTAATCACACTTTGCCATATTTCTATGCTATAAATTTCATCTGTTTTCTTGTTCATAGAGAAGCTCATGATGAACATCATGGTAGGCAAAAACAGGGTTTGACATGGGAAAAGTATTGTCAGCAAGTACCAGACCACATATTTCCTTACATCTACTGGAGTGCTCCAGGTGCCTGGTTTGCAAATTACTTCTTAAGTTAGTTTCTTGGCAAATAAAAATACACCTCTTTGCACTTGGTCTTGCAAATCATGCTTGAATTTTCTGGCATGCAGCAATGGATATCCATCTTTGTCTTGGAAAATTGTTACTTCTCTTTTTTTCCCCCTCTGCATTTAACAAGGCTTATTCCAGCTATTAATTGGGATGCAGAGTCCAGGCTGGGTAGTAATTGGAATTCTCAATTAACCAGCACAGCTTTAGTGAACTTGGAAGTTCATGTACAATTGCAGTTACAATTGTAATGCAACTGTAATGGCAATTAATTAAAAATATGTCAGGATGAAATCATAAGGCTAGTCTTCTTCACACTGTAGTCAGAAGAGTAGCTGCAGAAAAAGTACATCCTATTCATTGGATCTGGTTTCTCTCTGTGTGTTAAGAGCCAACAAACTTTAGTAATTAGCAGCTGGTTAATATTGTCCTGCATCTTCCTCCTTCCATTGTATCCAGTGACAGCCTTGAACTGTCAGTGCTCTGATTCTATCATTCAGGAAGCAGGAGGCAGGTGCTGACAGCCAGTGGACTGTACTTAGGCATCAGCATGCCCTCAGGAAGTGGGAAAAGTGGAGCACAGCACAGCAGACACCTCACTTCACCTGCTGTGCTTGCCCTCCTCCCCTTTATTTTTCTTTCCCCTCTATCTGGCACAGGATGACGGAAGGCATGAGGGAGCCAAAAGGAGTGGGAATAGCCTGAGAAGATGCTGGGCCCGAGAAAGGCTGGACAAAAGGCACAATTTATTTTTCTTTTTCCCTGCCAGGTGATCCTAGCGGCCTGAGGCAGTGGCACTGCTTTCCAGTGGCACTGTCATTTGTCTTCTTTCAGCTGCTTTTGAGCCTCATGTCACTATTGGCTCAGAGCTCCTGGAGGCTGATGTTTCCAGGCCCCTGGCAGCAGCTTTGCCTTGCCCCAGTCCCTCAGGAGCAGCAGTGGAGATGAGCCTCTGTCTTGAGAATGTTCTTCTCTTTGGTCAGTGGGTGAAATCTCACTTCTCCCTCTCTTTTTCCAGACTTTTCTTCTGCTCACCTTTACCCCCACTATAAATTTAAGGAGGTTATTTTGCAATTTTAGTAGGTGTGAACTCTTACATGGCATGATACTAGCTTCCAGGGCTCCTAGTCCCTGGCTTGTTGGAGTTAGAGATGGGCAGCCCTTGCAGACTAGTCTGTACTCTAGTTTTCAGCTTGCCCCATAGCAGGAAGACCCAGTGTGCTTCTCTTGTTCCTGGGCTTGCAGCCAGTTCATATGCTGCTTGGCCAGTACCCAATTTTGCTAGTTTTGAGGAGGGTCACTGGAAAATTAAATTATCTGAGGATGCACAGCTTGCCTGTGGGACGCTGATCCTTGCTGATCCTCAGTGTTTCTCACATTCTGCTTTGGGAAATTTACAGTTTTGGTTCAGCTTTTGAACTGGTTCTGACCCTTGTTCTTGTAGGCTGGAATTCCCGACCTCAGTGATTCCATAAACATTCAATCAACTTCTGGGGGACCCAGCTGTCTACTGAAAGGGAGAAATGTCTCTTGCTCTTGTGTTAGAAGATAGTTAATTTTGGTAGAAGAAGCATTTCAGGAGTGGGCCTGGTTTTATCCTCTTCCCCCTTCAAACCTAGTTTAAAGGCCTCTCAGTGAGCCCCACCAAATCGTGGCCTAGAATCCTTTTCCCCTTTAGTGATAGCTCTGCTTCATCTTTGGCCAGCAGGCCCAGTACTGTGTAAACATCCCCCTTGTCACAGAACCCAACATTCCACCCATGGCACCAGCCTCTGAGCCATGTGTTAATCAGTTGTCATTTCCTGTTCCTTTCAGTGTTCCCCACCACTGAACGAATTGAAGAAGACACCACCTGTGCTCCCAGTCCCTCAACCATTTGGCCCCGTGCCCTGAAGTCCTTTTTTATTGCCTTGGGACTTCCCTTGGCAATCGCATTGCTGCCCACCTGCATGGCCAGTAGTGGGTAGTAATTGGAGGGCTGTACCAGACCAGGAAGTTTCCTGGTTATATCCCTACCCCAGGGAGGCAGCACACTTCCCTGTGGGAAGGGTCTGGCCGGCATATTAGACCCTCAGTACCCTTCAGAAGGGAGTCTCCTGTAACAATTACCCTCCCCTTGTTCTTAACAGGAGCAATCTAAATGTATGAACTATCTGCTTTGGGAACTCCTTGGATGGGACTTTATCAACGTCTTCATTTGCCTGGTCCTCCATTTCCAGAGCCCCATTTCTGTTCCGTAGGGCACCTGGGAAGCTGGGGGAGGCCTGGAGGGGACTCTCCTGCTGCCCCGAGCAGGGACCTGCTTTCATTTCCACCTCCCAGTCTCTTAGGTCCCCTTTTCCCCCCTGGTGACAAGAGGGCAGGGGATCCTCTGCTTCTGGTGGAGCCTCCACCTGCTGCCTTTTCCGTAAGGATGGTAGGGTGTGGCTCCACCAATTTATTTCCCTTTCACGTTCCCAGATGGTCCTTAATCTTTCCAGCAGGCTGAGCAGATCATTCCCCTGATCCAGCGCACAGAGGTGTTGGCTCTGCCGTCCTCTGGCAAGAGTGCCAGGCTCAGACACCCCGCACAGCCCGACACCTGGACTGCTGTGTGTCTCCGAGGTAGGGTCGCCACATTCCTTTTGGCCACGGCTTTGGACCCAGCGGAAACTATAGTTGAGTTTTCTGCTGGGAGGGTGATGCTTCCCAGCCGAGCTGCCCCGCAGGCCCTGCCGGCGCCAACCGCCGGGCCCGCTCGGTTCGCCCGCTCCCGGGGGCGGCCCTTGGCCCTGAGGGGCTTTTCCCGCCCACGCTCGGTCAGAGCCACCGCCCCTCAGGAGCTGCTCTCCCCGCTCGGGGCCGGTATGTGGGCGCCCTCTCTCTCTCTCTCTCCTTGCGCTTTTGACGCCTTTTTTTGCCGCTTTTGGAAGGGTCCCCCGGCGCGATCCTCAGCTCCGGAGCCCCTCGCCTCAATGACTTTGATGAAATTAATTTTATCTCTGATTACGGGGTTTCTTCCTGCAGTGATATGGCATGTCTTCCTCCTTCCAGTGCCTGAAAGGGGCCTGTAAGAAGGTGGGGGAAGAGCTGTTCACAAGGGGGAATGGTTTTAAGCTAGAGAAGTTGGACATTAGGAAAAAGTTCTTTGCTAGGAGGGTGGTGGATCACTGGAACAGGTTGCCCAGAGAGGTGGTGGGGGCCCCATCCCTGGAGACATTCAAGGTCAGGCTTGATGGGGCTCTGAGCAACCTGATCTAGTGTGAGATGTCCCTGCTTATTGTAGGGGGGTTGGACTAGATGACCTTTAGAGGTGCCTTCCAACCCAAGACATTCTATGATTCTTCTTAAAATAATAGAATGGGGTATTTTTTTCCTATTTTATTACAGGATGCTTCTAAATGTCATCTGTTTATGCAGAACCTGTTCCGGAATCTACCTCACAATCAGCACCTCTTTAATTCTGTTAAATTAGAAACTCTGTAGTGACATAGCAGTCAAGTATTGTTGGCTGTTTCTGGTAACTTGCTATGAGATGGAGCCCATCTCCATGCAGTAGTCATGTTCTCTGTTGCTATTGCAGCTCAGGCCGTATGTTCTGCATAGGCACCTTGGCATTCTTTTAAGTGGGAATATTTGCTGTTTGAGCATCTGTTTTCTGCACCAAGTTTGACTCAAAATATATGTAACTGAAGTTTCTCTTCAGCTCCAAGTTTGATTTACCTGATGTGAATGTCTAAGCTCCTTTGGAGTTTTTTATTTAACAGATTGTGAATCTGGTGCTCTTCCATAGTCTAGGGCAAAGATAAGTCCCATTGTCTATTTGGTGCAGGTCTTTTTATGGCCTAAAGGCTGTCAAATATCCTTCTGTTAAACTGTATGAAATAATTTGTTTAGCATTATCAGTTGTGTTTGTAGAGTTCAGGAGCATGATTCTGGTTGCAGACTGGTTTCTGTAAGGGTTTGTTTCTTTGCCACATCCAATGCCATGCAAAATGGAGGGGGAAGAACTTCTTTTCATTCCTAACATTACTTGTGTCTATTAAGAGTGTCCTATTATTTATGAAGTTTGTGAGGGAGGGAGGGCACCAGTAATGTAGTAACCAGTGTGGCTCATGTTCTGTAAGGTATGACAGTAGATCTAGTTTGAAAGAGTCTTCATGAACCAGATTAGCAAAGCAGTTTGTGACAGGAAAACACAGTTGCAGTTAGATAAATTGGATCACTTATATTAGCAAACCTGCTGTGAGTCATATTTTAAAACCTGAGTGGTTTCCAGGCTGACAATCACAGTAAATGCTTGATCTTGTAGACACAGTTTAGCTACACCTGTGAGGAGCAACTGAGCCTGCAACACCCTTTTAACTGTTTTACTAACCTAAAAATTGTTTGTTTTCAATTAAAGTGAAGTTCCTCAGATAGTGATGCTTAGTTAAACATGGAGTTGGTTCCAAGCCATCAACACACATAACTGACAAGGTTTATGGGCTGTAGTAAAAAAATGCGTAGTTGGGTGTATTTTTATTCAGAACTGATAATGATATTTTCACTGATTACAGATGAAGAGCTAGCATTGGATTACAGCCTCGACAGAGATTTAAGGGACCACCACAAACTATGTTGGGAAAGAGAGTTCAAACCTCTGGCAGAAAAACTTCTTGAAAGAATTAAAAGCCATCGCTCCTTTCTTCCCACTGTGACTATTCCTCCATTTTAACCAGTCATTGTTTGGGTTTTTTTTGTAGATTGTACAGCTTTCTAATATCCCTGCACTTTGCCATTGGTAAGCATGTTGGAGAGCATGGCAAATGAATTAAAAAAAATAATCTGTAAAGTCTAGCATTTATATACTGGATACTATTTTTTGAGAAGCTTGTTTGAAATTTCTGCTTATGTAATGACTTCTTACAACATATTTGAGCTGATCAAGCAGCTGTTCAGTGTGATTTCTTGATTAACTGCAGAGTTTCTTGGCTGGAAAACTGAAACAAAACTATTTGCTGAACTTTTAATTTTTAAATTACCACTGGGTACCAGAACCTCTGTGGTTCCAAAAAATGCTGTGCACTATAAAATGATGTTACATGACAGGAGCTCCATCTCACCTACAGGCTTTGACACCCTTTTACTTGACACAGAATTCTGCCCCAGAGTAACCCAGGTGCTCTGGGGACATTCTGCTGTGCAGGATCCCAGCCTCACTCTAGGGATGGGATGCTGCCAATGGCCAGGGGGAAAGCTGCCCCCTTTCCCTTTGGAGATCCCCCTCTTTGCCTGATGCTGTGTGGCTGGGGTATCCCAGCTCCTGCCTTGGTGCTTGTGGGATATAGGTCTGGCTGTGCAGGAAAGAGGCTTTTCTTAATTGGAACTTGACATTTTAAGGCAAAACACCCACATCCCTGATGTAAGAGAAGGTCTTGGCTAGTCTGGTGAGTTCTTTCAGTTGTTCCCACATTCCCAGGAGTCACCTGTGTGCCTGTACTTCTCAGAGTGTCTTGGCCAGCCATCTCCCCTGGGCTCTTGTCTCCATCCATGGCTTCAAGTACCAACAGCCCAGTTGGCTGTAGAAAGCTGTGCAGACCTGATCCATTTGGCCCTTTTCTGATTACTTAGGATAAATCACAGTGCAGGGGCTGCCAGGCCCTGGCTCTGATCTTGAGCAGCCTGGCTCAGTGCTGTGTGCCTTGGGAGAGCAAGGCTCCAGCCCGGGAATCCCTGCTGAGAGGCTGGAGGGATTTGTTTTTCTGAGGCAGCAATTCAGAGCTCCCTCAGTGGCACCACTGAACCTATGGGAAGTGCCTGGACCTCTGCATCCAGCTGAGGAGATGAAGGGAGGAGGTTGGGAAGCAGAGCAGTAGTAGAAAGGCAGGGGAACTTTTTTCCTGGTCTAGGTCCCTGCTTCTACATTCTTGGGGCCTTCTTTATGTTGGTGGAGCAGGGCAGGGTGGATTTCATGGTCCAGGTTTTGGGAGTGGTGAAGGACACTTCAGTGAAGGTAATTAAATTTGCAACATTTCTTTTGTCCCAGCAGCCTGGGTGTTTCTCCTGACTGGCAAGGCTGGGCCCTGCAGTGAGTCCCTTTGGGAGCTCGTGTGGCAGCCTCCATCACTGCAATCCCCAGGAGAGCTGCTCAGCAGTTCAGGATGGTTTGGCTCAAACCACAGCTCTGCTGAGCTCAAAAAGACCTCAGTTATCATTCCTTCTTTTGCCATTTTAATTTTAGCTGAAGTTGAGGGGAAGATAAATGGCTTCAATGCCCCATTTGTTCCGTGGAAAAAATAATTGATTTGCTTTCTGGGGGCATTAAAGAAAGGCTGTTGGGTAAGTACTCCCCTGTGGAGAGGGAACCAGAGGTGTTTGTTCTTGGCATTGACATCCAGGCCAGAGGCAGGGAGACACCAGGCTGCGTAATGCAGGGTGGGGATGCAGTGGAAAAGGCCTTGTGGCCCCAAAATGTGTGTGCCACACACATGCAGAAAGTTTTGAATTGAAGATGGGAAAGTCACAGGCTGCTGGGGAGGGCTGTTGATTGCTGCTTGCAGGACAGATGATGGCTCTGCCACGCGCCTCTGGGCACAGACGCAAAAGAAAATCCTGTGTGGGGCTGCTTTGTTTTTTCCTAATAGTGTCCCAACCTGGGCCACGCAGCCACCAGCCATTTAGTTCTCTTCACACTGGCTCCCTCCCTGCCTCACCTGGCCTTTTGGACAGCATCCCCCACCAATGTGGTCTTTTGGGGTGGGTTGCCATGGCCAGCAGAGCCCACACCACCGGAGGTGCCAGAGCCAGGGCTGCTGTGCACTTGGGAGCTGCTCACTGCACAGCCACAGGCCCAGGCTCTGCAGGAGCTACTCAGGGCTGTCAGCACACAGCCAAGGCAGGCAGCTCAACTGCCCATGATAGAGGCCATGCTGAGGTTTCTTCCTCATGCCATGGCCTCATGCTCAGCTGCTGCTGCTCTGTGCAGCCATGGCCACTTGCCACTTCTGTGGAGCATCTGGGGGACTTCATGGTCTTGTTTTGAAAGCCTAACCCTGCCAATAGCCTCGGTTGTCCCTGTGCTTAACAGCCTTGCTTGTTCTCTTCTACTTAAGACCACACATATCTCAGCGTTTGTTTTTTTTAAATGGAAAATCCCCAAACATTTTCAGGCCTTTTCTCCACAGTCAGTGGCTGCCTGTGTAGTCAGGATTGTCTGCCTGGTGTGGTTTGAAATGTGACAGTGTGCAGCCACTGACACAGCCACACACTGCAGGGGTTATGGCTTGAAAAAGGAGTGAGTGCCTGCAGGTACTGACACGTGGCTGGAGACTGTAGGATGGGAATGGACAGTTTAGACTTCATGGAAAGTTCATGTTTAACTTAGACACCCCCATTTCCCCACCCCAAAACCAGCAGGAGAATCTGGAACTGCAGAAACTCCCTTTACAGACTGGAAGGACACTTCCTTGGTCCTTAGGAATAACTTACCTTTAGGATATGCCCTTAGACAGGAAAGTTTTGCTCTGTTTTTGGAACATTAAAAATCCTGTATTTTTAGTTAAGAGGAAATAGCAGATGCTTCCTGTTAGTCACAGTTTTCAACAGTTTATTAATCTTTCTCCCCTAGTTGTTTTTAGGTATTTTAGCTTCTTGAAATGTAAGCTTGAAAATGCTCTCAGTGTTCTGCAGTAAGAGAAACCAGGGACAGAAATCTTAATAGAATTCTACCTCTGGGCTTGGGAAAATCCATTTCTTTCCTGCCTCACAACTAAGGCTCCTAGCTGCCTGTAAGCAGGTGAGAGGTCCTGTAACCTCAGCGACAGCCAGCTGTGGAATTGCATCCAAAAGAGTTTGTCACTCCCTTGCAGCAAATCCCCTTCCCACTGCCTCCTGCCATACATTCCTCAGTCTGACTGCACAGCCCTGGCCCTCCTGCTGAGGCCACACACCCTTCTGGCACCAGCCTCTGAAAATTAGCAGCCTAATGTGGAACTAAGTTCACTACTGAAGGACTTAAAAAAATCAGTTTAACTCTCAAAGTAAGATTTAGACCTAGTTGTTGAAAAGAAGTGACTAAATAATAAGTCAATCATATCACACCTTTTACCTGTGAGGAAAGAGGAAACTCTACAGAGGGTACCCAAAAGAGGATGGAGGACTATGGGGAGGATGAAAACATCAGGAGTGCATGAGAAACATTCCTACCACAGTTTTAGTGAAGACCTAAACCTATGTATTAAACTTGGTTTTCTCCCCTCCTTTTAGACTCAGTTGAAAAAGTCATGGCTTGTCATTTTACCTGCATTTGCCCGATTACACTTTAAAATGGTATTTCAACCAGTAAGAACAGAAGCATAAAGCTAAACCACACAAAAACACCGGAGAAAAAGTTGTTACCTTTATTTAAAAAATACCAGTAATACTGACAAATTTAAAAAGCAATTCACACTCATACAAAAGTATTCATGTGTTCTCCAAAACCACTGTATATTAAACGTCAGCATTTTAATCATGTTTTGATTTACTAAAAATAGATGGTGTTGTTTTTTTTTTAGCCTAGTTATTTAAGCAACTGCAAAAAAAAAATAAATCAGTAAGACCAGCATTGGGCATGTGATACAGTAGGACTGTTTGGCAGTCTAGAACATTCCCACACCTCGTCCTAGCTCCTGAACAGGTTCATCCTTGAAAAAACAGGACAAGAAGCTACTCAACACTTCACACAGATCTCTAACAAGCTCCGAGGACTGGAGTCCTCTTCTTTCCATAGGAAGACCATTGCACTTGGGAGCTCACCAAATAATGCTGAACAAATGTCCTGTCACATTTTAAGGCTCAACTGTTGGAGAGAACTGACTGCTATCTTTCAGATAATCAGTGTGGGCTGAAGAGGTTTAGTTCTGATTAAAAAAGAGAAGTCTAAATAACAAGGCTTTGTTGAAACCACACACAATAAAGGCTCAGACAATAGCAGTGCTCACTTTCACTTTTAGCTCAACTGGAACAGCCTGTGTCTGTTCACTCCCCCAGCACAAATAGCAGCATCAAGATTTTCTACAATTATTCTCGTAGGGAAAGCAAATGTCATCAAGTCCCACTTCCTTCCATGCTCCAGCTCCCATAGTATTTGCCTTAATGCAAGATCTATGCATCTACCATTTGCTATATTGCCACAAGTTGAGGGTGTCCCGTGCTGTCTAAAGCCAAAGTACCACCAGCAGGCAGCACTCCTGACAACCCTGTCTTCTCAACTGCCAAGGGGTCACTGCCGAGTGGCAGCAGCGATATTCCAAACATGGACATAGCTGAAACTAAAGGAGTTATGGCACAATGGGCATCTTAACTTATAGCTACTGTTGGTCCTGAGGCTTCGTATCTTCCTCTGCCAGGCTGCAGCTGCACAACGTTCCACTGTGGACAGGCAGCCCGAGGCATCAGGTCATGTAGCGGGTAATGGCTCTCAGAGCATAAAGTAGTTCAGCTTGCATCCGAGCTTCTACCAGAAGCAAATTTACATGGACCTTGGGGAAAGAAAAGACATTCTGCTTCAATGGTGCACTCACAGTAATGTGCTCCAGAGACAGGAAGGCTGTGGGGTTTGTGCTAGTGCTTGCAATAGCTGTAGGGGAGCACTCTGCCAGCTACCCAGGTGAGGAGGTCTGTCTGTAAAGCTTGCTAAGGGAGGAGGGGCTGAACATGGACATGGACACCTGAGCAGGGCCAGGTTCATCGGGAGAGGTAGTCATCCTTTAGTAGACCAACTGGTTTAGCTGGAAAAAACAGACAAGCTTTCATAGAATCATAGAATAGTTGGGGTTGGAAGGGACCTCTGGAGATCCCTTGGAGTCCAACCCCCCTGCCAGAGCAGGACCAAAACTAGGGCAGGTCATTCAGAAAGGCATCCAGATGGGTCTTGGAAGTCTCCAGAGAAGGAGACTCCACAACCTCTCTGGGCAGCCTGTCCCAGGGCTCTGTCACCCTCACAGTAAAGTTTTTTTTCTTGTGCTGAGGTAGAACTTCCTGTGCTCTGGTTGTGCCCATTGCCCCTCGTCCTATCAGAGGGCACCACTGAAAAGAGACTGGCCCATTCTTGACACCCACCCCTCAGATATTTATAGACATTAATTAGATCCCCTCTCAGCCTTCTCTTCTCCAGACTAAACAGCCCCAGGTCTCTCAGCCCTTCCTCATCAGACAGATGTTCCAGTCCCTTCATCATCCTCACAGCCTCCCTTGGACTCTCTCTGGTATATCCCTGTCCCTCCTGAGCTGGGGAGCCCAGAACTGGACACAATACTCCAGGTGGGGTCTCACTAGAGTAAAGGGGTAGCTTTCAAGAACAGAGTAGCTTTCAAGTAGACAACCCCTTCTTCAGCAGCAGACTGCGCAGCTTTGAAAGAATTGTTCAAATTTAGCTTGATTAAGTGAATCCATTAGTTAAAGGGAAAAGGGCAGTTGGTACCTGTGGAGGAGAGGGGTTTGTTAGCAAAGGAAGAGGTGATGAGGTGATAAGGTTGTTTGCCCCTGTGGGACACAGAGAGAAACATGCAGGTAATTATCACCTGAACAACGTGGAGTGGTCAGCTGAGGTGACGCACAAGAAAAATTGCAACATGCCATTAAAACTATTATCTTTCTGGAGAGAGAGGTGTTTAGTAGCTACTGCTGGTAAGAATTTTTGTTCCCCAGCTGGTCTCCTCAATGTCTTTAGGACAATTTCTCAATTTCTTTGAGGACAGGATCAGAAGCCATGTGGGCAAGGGCTGAAAAGTGTTCCCTCACTGGCTGCAGGTCAGCTGCAGGTTCCTCTGGCAAGGAACAGCTGCTTGGTTTCATTAGCCTGATTTGTGTGAGGATGGATGGGGACTGCACACAGTGGGAGGTACATGTGCAATCCTTGGATTTTGATGGCTATGGAGGTGCAAGGTTTGGGGCTTTAAAGAGGGGTTTGTGTACTTGAAAAGCTCTTCTCTATCCATTTGTCTAACCACAACAAACATGTAGTATTTTACTTGAACAACCTTCCATCAGTGTAGTTATAGTATCCCTGTTGTGACTGGGTATCTCTATTTGCACAAGGAATGTTAGCAAGAAAGCCTCTGATGGTATGAGCACTGATGAAGGCACATTCATGTCTCAGCATTCCCCTGAAGTAGGGCCTAGACATATTTTTCAAAAAAAATACTGGAGGATGTGAACTTGATGGTAGACAGTGAGGAGTTAACAGCAAGAAATCACAGAATCATCATAGAATGGTTTGGGTTGGAAGGGACCTTCAAGATCATCTAGTTCCAACCCCCCCTGCATGGGCAGGGACACCTCCCACTAGACCAGGTTGCTCAGAGCCCCATCCAACCTGCCCTTCAACACTTCCAGGGATGGGGCTTCCACAGCTTCCCTGGCCAACCTGGCCCAGTGTCTCACCACCCTCACACTGAAGCCACTGGACTCTTTCCTGCTCAGCTCTTGCAGCCTGCAAATGCTACTGGGAAGTGCCATTCAGACTGTGACCCAGCAGCAGGACTTCAGGCTTTAACACGAAGTAACTGCTTTGGGGCCATTCACACTAGAAATGACTGTAGGACTGCTAAGATCTCGGGCCAGCAAGCAAAGGGGTCTGCTCTGGGTCTGAGGCCAAGGGACAGATCTCCATCCCATCCTGTCTCTGTGGGACACAGGCAGTACCAAATGACAGAGGAGCTGAGAGCTGCAGTGGAGATGAAGCTGCACCATGTGCAGGTCTGACCTCCCCATGCAGTTCAGAGCTTGCACAGTCTGTGTCAGCTCTCAGCTAGCAAACGTGCAGTAGGAAAAGAAAAATCCTTTCAGCCTGGAAAGTACTGCACCTCCCAGTGAAGTTACTGAGCGTGAGCAGAATCCCAGTAACAGCAGCTAAAGCTTGAATTCCAGCTGGGCAGCTGTGGCTGTTAGCCTGACAAAGGGGTGGGGTGTACTGCCCGTGTCCCTCAGCACACATGTGAACTGTACCTTCTCAGAGTGTTCAAACTGCCTCCAGAAGCTATCATACATTCTTTTTGTGGTCTTTTCAGGAGTGCAAACCACAGTCTTGATATAAACTTTAAAGCTGCGGTCCAACAACTGGTTAATTTCACCGTAGTCATAATCATCGTATCTGTTGGGAATTCAAAGAAAAACACTTTCATTTTCAAGAACCAGTTATTTCACTCCCACTGTTTCTAAGTTCCTGTGGCAAAACAAATTATTTTGTAATTTTTACAACTACTGGCCCTTCCCCATAAATAAAAGTATGTTTAGAAACAGAAACATAGAATGGTTTGTGTTGGAAGGGACCTTCAAGATCATCTAGTTCCAACCCCCCTGCATGGGCAGGGACACCTCCCACTAGACCAGGTTGCTCAGAGCCCCATCCAACCTGCCCTTCAACACTTCCAGGGATGGGGCTTCCACAGCTTCCCTGGCCAACCTGGCCCAGTGTCTCACCACCCTCACACTCCAGAATTTCCTCCTCATGTCTCACCTCAATCTCCCCTCCTCCAGTTTTAATCCATTCCCCCTTGTCCTCTCACTACAAGCCCTTGTCCAAAGCCCCTCCCCAGCTTTCCTGGAGCCCCTTCAGGCACTGGAAGGTGCTCTAAGGTCTCCCTGGAGCCTTCTCTTCTCCAGGCTGAACAGCCCCAACTCCCTCAGCCTGTCTCCAGAGCATGTTTGCTTAATAAACAGCTTTGCTTCAGTTTGAGAAAACAAAAATAAAAAAGCCAAGGCTAACAAGTCTGATGTATATAGAACAGAAGTAGGAAAACTGACCTTATTCCAAACATACAGTGAATATAGTTCCAAATAGCTCGTCTTAGCATTGAGGTATCCACGTCCTTGTGCATGGCCATGGTGTTGTATGTCAGATTATAAGCAATATGAAACTTCTCATCAAGTAGTTGTCCTACATCTGGATAAAGTCGATTCACCAAGGAGTAGCCATGGTCTTCCCAGGAATAATCCTTAGAACAAGTGAAAATGCAGAATGGAGTGTTACAAAAGTGAACTTGTGAAGGTCTAGAGCTGTAATGGAGTTTATCTCAGGGCAGATACTACAGGACAGGGCAGGGGGCTTGTTCATTGCTTGCTTTAAGCTTTCTCCTCACTGGGGCAGGAAGTTCCAGCACAGCCATTCCCAGGTTTGGGAATTGGCACCAAAAAAACCCCAATATAGTGCACTGAGCCTCCTGATAGCCCCATCCTTGTTACCTGAACACGGAAGGTGGGCACGTGCATCCCATGTCTGGAGAAGTCTTTGTAACCATAGCTGGTGTCCTCAAAGTGACGGGACACGTCTCTTGTTGGGGCCGATTCTTCATCTTCTGTTAATTTCAAACAAACATTTCAAGAATTCAAACCATTTCAGTAAGAACAAACCTGGAAGTGTGCTAGTGGAACTCTACAGAAGAATGGGAGTCTCTGTGCCTTTTAAAGAAACAACAGGTCCACTGGGTTACCTGTATTAAATCTGGTTCCGCTCAGTGTGACTGTAACTATGGTTTTTAGAGACAATTCTTTGAGAGAAACATCTTTCTCTCCTGTCTTTTGTGTACCAGTCCCTATCCCCTAAGTCCAGGGGACACTTTGCTCCTAACTCAAGGGGTCTGTAAAAATGCCAAGGGAAAAATCCATTTTCAAACAGCTGATTAAAAAGGAGACCTCTAAGACTTCCAGGCCAAGTTTATTATAGAGGGAACTCTGTTGAAGAGCCCACAACAACTCCAAGCTTGTAAGAGATTCAGGACTATCTCACAGTCACCTGAGATGTAATGCTTCATACACTTAAGCAGCCAAGTGAGTTAAGGACTTCTTTGTACACCACAGAATCATAGAATGGTTTGGGTGGGAAGGGTCCTTAAAGATCATGCAGTTCCAACCCCCCTGCCATGGTGATGAGATGCTTAAATCTCTTGTGGAACTTTTAAACCTCCCAAGAGAGGGACTCCATTTCTGTCAGAAATTTCTATTAAACAGAATATGGTCAGTAAGTGTTTGAGAGAAGCCACAAATCTTGTCACTACTTTACTTCTAAGTGTTCCTGGAAGAAAACAAGGCACCCCTAATCTTGATATCTTCAAAGAAATTGTTGTGTTCTTGAGACATCTAATAACACTTCTTTTCCTTTTGCAGTACTAAGTGGTACTTCAAGTGATTTGGAAAATACTCAATAAATATATATACACCCTACATCTGCTCTACCTGAAGAACACACGAACATGCTTTCCCTCTTCTCTCTTTCAAAACGTGTGGCCATCTCTTCCTGGCTGGCTTCCTCTTCATCTCTGCACTCCTGTAGCTGCTTCATTTTCTCCATAAGAGCTTCAACTTCACAGACAGACTCTGTAGACTTGGAAAGGAGAGGAAAACACTTCACACCATGTAACAAGAACTGATATGGCAGAAATCTTCAAGCCAGAAAAACTAAACACAAGCTGTGTCCTTCATGTAAGTCTTTAAATACTGATTTTTCAAGGAAAAGAGTTCTTGAAAGAAATCTGCACTGACCCAACAGTTCACACTTAGTCATCATCTTTTCTCAATTAGATCCCTGCTATTTTTAGCATATTTTAAGAAACAAACCTTTTGGGAAAAAGTAGTTCTGACACTATAATTTAAATAAACTTATCTTACTTAATCTAAATGTATAGCAACTGAAAAACAAGGAGCTGTAACAGAAATTCTGAGAGAGGAAGTAACCACAATTTACTACCCCAACTGTGTTTTTCCCCTTCTCTGTTCACAGAGAAGAAACATGTTGAAGGAAAAAGGAAGAGTGAGTGCAAATATAGATTTAATGAAGCCTCAAAGGAAAGCTAGTGCAAGACAAGCTTATTTCACAAGAACTTTTTTAACACCACAACACCACTATTAATTCAAGGTCTGGTCTTGTAAAAATCCATCAGCACGAAGCCAAATAGTTATCTTGAATGTATACAAGTCCTGCCCCTTTCCTCTGTGCCTTTTGCAGTCAGTTTGCTCCTTCAGAGAACCAGTAAGCTCCACCAGACAAAATTAAAATGCCACCCACACCATTGCAGTGAAGTCTCATGTGCAAGGAGCCTGCATAGAAAATACCCTGTGATCACTGTCTTCAACTAAAGCTGAGTTCATAGAATCACAGAGTGGTGAAGGTTGGGAGGGACCTTCAAGATCATCAGGTTCCAACCTCCCTGCTATGAGCAGGGACACCTCCCACCAGACCAGGCTGCACAAGCCTCATCCAACCTGGCCTTGAACACCTCCAGGGAGGGGGGCAGCCACAGCCTCCCTGGGCAACCTGTGCCAGTGCCTCACTGCCCTCATGGGGAAGAATTTCCTCCTGATGTCTCACCTCAATCTCCCCTCCTCCAGTTTTAATCCATTCCCCCTTGTCCTGTCACTGCCCTCTCTGGTGAAAAGCCCCTCCCCAGCTGTCAGCTCATGCTTGTCACTGAGTGCACACAAGAACAGATCAGTGAGCACAAGTGCTGCAGGCAGGAAATGCTGTTTCAGAAACAGAGTCAGAAAATTGTGAATGATCTGTTGTGTGATGTATCCCAAGCAAGTCAAGGCAACCAAGTCAAAGACTGGAATCACAGGAAGAGCCAACTTTCCACTGCACCCATAAAAAAAAACATTCCTGGCCACTGCTGCTCATGCCTCTTACCATGACCTGGCTGAGGCCAGGAGTGTTCCCACTTTGCCTGTATCATAGAATCACAGAATGGTTTGGGTTGGAAGGGACCTTCAAGATCATCCAGTTCCCACCCCCCTGCATGGGCAGGGACACCTCCCACTAGACCAGGTTGCTCAGAGCCTCATCCAACCTGCCCTTGAAATGAATGACATATGAATGACAAAAGACTAAAAAAACCAGTCAGCTGAGAGGCTGTGTCTTTGTCTCTCCCTTCAGTAGCTTCCCCCAGCTAACCAGTGTCATTGCAGCTTCACTTAAGTGTATCTTTTCACCTGGTTGGCTCTCATCTGCATCAGGCTAATCAATCCCACTCTCACTGAACCAAGAGATGGGCACCCTCCATGTATCAAGTTTACAAAGAAACCACTACTATTGGAAGAGACTGTTTGTTCAGATACTTACTGGAATACTTCCAGTTGGGCTGGCATGAATTTCATCCACCCCGTGGTAACCATTTGTAATATCACATATGCAACAGTTGCTGACAGAGGGGGGCCTGAAGGTGTGACCCCCTTCACAGTCGATCTCTGGGCTGATCCCACAACCAAAGGTGAAGGAAGCAAGGGAGTGGTAGTGTGTGAGGAGAACAACTGCATGGATCAGCTCTGCCAGGGACCAGCTGTTCTCTTCAGTCTTCAAAAGTTGCTTTAAAAATAGGGCAAGACAGAAGTATTAATTTAAAAATGCTGTTCAAATGATCCCACCTTCATGCAGTTTATCAACACATTTCTTTACCAGATAAAGTTCTTTTTCTGACATCCACAATTGCTTCCTGAGTCCCTGCTGCCATTAGCAGGCCCAGTGTCCTGTTCCCAGGCTACCTGCCAGCCACAGGCTCATGTCATTTAGCCACACAGGAGGTGGCTTCCCTCCCCTCTCTGGCCCTCAGCTATTGAATCCGTTGGGGTTTCTATTTTGCACCATATGGTTTGTGTCAAGGCCAGACCGACCTGCATTGAAATTTCACACCTCTGATGAAGATGCAACCACAAGAGTCACATGTTTCTTAAACTGGTCTTTATAGTCTGGCAACTCCTTGTGGACCAGCTGTGTAAAAACCAGGCATGAAGGCTGGGCTCCCTCCATCTTGTCCCTGTGGTTGGAATGCTCTGCATTCGACAAGAAGCTTCAACCCCCAACTTCCCCTTCAGGCAGGAAAGTGTGGGAGGTTTGGGGCCTGCTGGCAGAGCATGCACCCTCCCCACAGCCCTGCCTCCCAGCAAGACCTGCCACTGCCTCTGCCCCTGGCTGACAGCTCTGAGAAAGTTCCAGCACCTGCTTCCTCCTCACTAAGGGCAGAGAGGAGAGCAGAGGAGGAGGTGCTCTGGTAACCATGGCCAGGCCCGAGGCAGGCATGGCCCTGCTCTGAGAGCTGCCATCACTGCACAGATGCTGCAGGAAGCTGCAGCCTTGAAGCTGGCTCAGCTGGGCAGCCCTCGGAGGAGGGAGCAGCAGAAGCAGCTGTTTGGTGAACTGTTGGTGCTGCAGTCCTGGCTGGCTGGTACCACCACCACTCCCCTGGGCTGTTCTGCCAGCCTGCTCCCTCCAACCCAGCCTGAAACCTGAGCGTTTGAACCAGCAACAACTGAAACAAATGTGGTGACTGGTGTCCAGCCTAACCTCTGGCAACATCTCAGAAGTGTTCAGGGGGTTCTGAAAGCAAGAACTGGAGGAACTGCACATCTGAGCATGTCCTCATTGCACCAACAGTATTCCCATGTGACAACTCTGAAATGTCAGTGTGCTATCAATTGCATTTGTTAGGCATTTAAGACCAGTTACAATCATGTTGGTTTTCCAAGGGCACAAGTGCTTTTGTATTGTGCAGTGACACCTCAGTGATCTAACTCTGAAATGAAAGTAACACAGACCATCTCTTGCCCTGTCTGGCTCTCAACCCTAAGATTCTGTGATTGCATTCACTGGAAAAGTGATGTTACATTCACAATAGTCCATGAAAAATTTACCTCGATATGTTCCTTGGTGATAAGCCAGGGTCTGTGAGCCAGTATTTTGTTCAGTTCTCCTAGATTTTGCAGTTTTTGAGGTGCATTTTCCAGACCATTCAACCATTTGGGGTCTCCACCGACATGAAGGAAATCATTCACGTGGAGGTTAACAAGGTAAGAGCACTGGTGTCGTGCTGCAGCCTAGAATGGAGAACACAACTGTGAAACAGGAAACAATCCCAGTAGGTCTGTGCTTTATGACAAATATCATAGCTCATCATTTTCTCAAAATATTCAAGAATAAGACTTGCAGTGGTCAAAGGCTGAAGTAAAAAAAATACTGGATTAATACATCAGCCTATTTTAATTATTGTTCTCACAACAGAAACATTCCTCACTGGTATAAATTATGTGCTGGATACAGGAGCAACATGCCTAGATCCAGGGAGAGGTACAGGCATAGATTTATTGTATGTCCTGAAGCAAGTAATGCACACCACATAGTTCTCTCCAGCAGGGAAGAAGCAGGTGAATCTTCACCAGCTAAAACAAAAGCAGGTTTTAGAAGCCATATAGCAAGGGAGAGACTAAGGGCAGCTTTTCAGCACAGAACAGACCCAGTATCATTTATTCCAACAGCAATACTTTCTCCAGCAAATCAAGACACAGCCCAAAACTTGAATTCAACTTCAGCAGGCAAAGATAATCCCACTTGCCAGATCTGAGGTTATGAAATCAACCACTTTCTGGCAGAAAACGTGCTTAGAATGTAGAGATCCAGAAATGGATGATGTGACTATTGAGTTAGAAGGAGGTGTATTTGACAGGACACACAGACACAAACAAGCTTTCCTGAAAAACAGTTTCTGAGATACTAAGGAAACAAAAAATAAATGTCTTATTTTTATAACAGCTTTTTTCTCACAGTCCTACTGAAAATACGAACAAAAAGCACTGGTCTTCTGAAACAACTTTGAAACCAGACACAAACAAACCTACTCTGCTTTTCCCCTTAGCTCCTGCTGAAATGCCTCTCCAACTAGAAACTGCAAAGCTCAGTAATAGCTGCTGTGAAATGAGGCCAGAGATAGTTGCCAAAGTGGCTGTTCCTGCTCGCTGCTCCATGGCCTCACATACCATGATCCCAATGTAGTGTCGGTAATGAAGGGGGAGAGGACCATCCATTTGCAGGAGATAGTGCTGAGTCTTCAGAAAGCTTTCCAGATACTGTGGGTGGAAAACCATCACCAGGGTGACATTGTCCAGTCGGCCCAGGGTAGCAAAGGACTCTGCAAACAGCGTGTGCATCACGGCGTCCTCGTTTACCACCTGAATCGTCTGATGGAACAGGAAGAGCAATTAGCAACAGTGCTGAAGGACCTCCAGTCAAACAGTAAATTAATATATTACCACAGCACCCAGAGCTCCCAGTGAAAGGAGTTATATTATAAATCTATTCATGGCATTAAATCAGCGCACAAAAGGCAAGGCAAATAAAATCCCTTTAATACCTCTCCTTGAGGAGATCACAGGTGGTTGTACCAGCAAAAGGAGATTTTTTGCTTTACACTTTCTCCTGTACAACTCTGGCTTCTCATTTTCAACTGCCTCACTTCACTTTCTTGAATGCCCTGAACTGATCTTAATTTACTATAGCAACAGGAAGCTAACTGAGTAATTTTACTAAGGGAAGAAGAGGGAAAGAAGTAAAAAGTGAGCTAAGAGGACAAGAGAGAGAAATGAAAGGAAACTGAAGCTTAAGGCTTCAGTTCCTAGAAATGCACAGGCACACTACTGACTTTTCCTCTGCTCCAAATTCTCTTACCAGGCAATCAGGAGAGAAGCACAGGAATGCTCAGCCACAGCACTTTCAAGCTTCTCAGATTATCCAGAATGTCAGAGGCAGCTCAATAAAAAGTAACCCCAGACCAGGGGGGCAGGTGCCTTGTGGACCAGTAGGAAATTACATCCGGATGTTCACAAGGAAACAGAGGCTCTTAAGGAGAACAGTATTGAGTTTCTCTTGTGCTAGATAGTACAGGAGGTGTCAAAACAATTCCAGAACTCCCCAGGGCTCTCACTGCTTCTGTACACTAGAACTGTGGCCAAAGTCTCATCAGAACTGAATGTGATCACGACTGAAAATGTTCCGCAGCTCAGCAGCTGTCCTGAAACCAAATGTGGGTTACTACTAAAAAGGGTGTTCCTTAAAAGCATAAAGTTCACTGTGTACTTGAAAACACTACCACACCTCCTTCTCGGGGATGAATCTGCTTGGTCCGTGTCCCAGTGGTCTAGGAATTCTTATTCCAAGTTCCTAGAAAAGAAAATTACACCGTCTCAGCATTTAGTTACAAACAGCTTTTTAGCTGTAGTTGCAAGAAAGAAAAGAATTCTCTGTTCAAAGCTGGGCTTATCTGGGTACTCATGGTACTTTTAACATGAGTACTTTTACTAGTACTATTTGTACAAATGCAAATCATTTTTTGTATAAGTGCTTTATAATTAGCCATGCTTGTTTACAGTGCACTGCTCCACTCCAGCAACAAAAAATTCAACAACAAAGGCCCTGCCAACCAAAGAAAACACACACAAATCTGTATGCATGCACAGACTACAACCTGGTTCACAGAAAATGCTGCATAAAGCATATTTTGGCAGACTGTCCAGGACAAGGAGTTCAGAACAGAGCAGGCTGCTGTGTGGTTCTGCTGCTGATACAAAACGAGACTGGTGTGTGTGTGTGCACATCCGCTGAACCCAGCACGTAACACTCTGTGCATCTGTCAGGAAATGAAACAGCTGTAACCCCCATCAGATTTCTTTTTCCCAACCTCAAAGAGCTCCTCAACTGCTGAAAGTACCTGATCTACATTTGCATCTGCTTTCTTTTCAAGATAGGATAAATAGCTGTTCATGCTGGGAGGGAGAGAGGGGATTTTGCTCCATCAGAGCAGCAGCCACAGCCTTGCACACGCTTAGAACCATAGAACCCTGGAATGCCAGGTTGGAAGGGACCTCAAGGATCATCTGGTCCAACCTCTCTAGGTACTACTCCAGTTGATATGAGGTGGCTCAGCACCCTGTCCAGCTGAGACTTCAAACTGTCCAATGTGGGGGAATCCACCACTTCCCTTGGGAGACTATTCCCAAGTTTGACTGTCCTCATGGGGAAAAATTTACCTCTTGTGTCCAATTGGAATCTCCCCCCTTCCATGGACATGCTGCCTTGCAGTAAGGGGGAGTCTGAATCCCCCCTCCAGCAGTTCACCACTTGCCCTCTCCCTCAGCCAGATGAAGCTTTCTGCCAGGCCCATGGCACCCCAGGCCCTTCATGCAGCCAAGGAGCACATTGCATCAAAGACCTGGGTGCATTTGTGTCCTGCCTGTTAAACCATTCCCTTGGGAAGGGGGGGAGCCATGGGCTCAAGGGCAGCTTCTGCGTTTGGCAGCCCTCAGAGAAGGCACAGCAGAGTCCATGGGGCATGCACCACAGCAGGACATGGCCTCAGCTCACACATTCAGGTGTGCCCAGCTCCCCATGGCTGTGGAGGCTGGCTCCTTCCTGCACAATCCAGCTCTCCTGACAGGATTACTCCCCAGCCAGCAGCATGGCCTGTCCAGGACAGATGGGAGCCCTGCCATCTGAAGGGGCAGCAGATGGCACGGTGCTCCTATGGATGGGGAGAGACCTGGGATTACAGCTGGGGATGGAGCCAAGTGCTAAACACCAGGCTAGATGTATAAACTAATGGTCTGGACTCTTTACCTGTGCCCACTCCTCTGGGCATCTTTTAGACCACATCCAGAGCCCAAACCACTCATTTTCTGATTATAACAACCTGACCCAGGTTCTCCACTGGGCTTAGATGAATAAATGCCATGTATAGAACCAGGCCAGGCTACACAGAGCAAGGAGGCACCTTCAGTTGTTTTAGGCCTCAAGAGCAAATGCAACCCCTAAAAGCTTCCAGAGAAATGCAGTTTGAAAGTTTGCTCCATTTTCCCCACGTAGATAAAGGCTGTTACAAACAAGCAACACTGGTTGTGCTCAGTATTGCACTTTTTCTGTCTTCAGCTGAGGTTTCTGTTTGCACGAGTTCATTGTACAAGAAGCAATTTTATTAATCAGTTACTGTTCCCTGAACTTTCCCCTAAGATTAAAAACCAGCTTCAGAGACATAAACAATCCATGCAGGTCTGAGTCAGAACTACCAAAGCCCATGAGACTCTGACAGCCTCCTTAAATCCTAAATCAGATGCCTTCATTTCTCAGGTCTTAGATATCTGGCCTCACAATCTAAAATACATCAGTATCAACACACTTCACATTTTTTTAAAGCCTGCAGAGGTAAAACTACTATGATGACACTGCATATACAAAGTTAAATTACTTTAACCAAAGCTCTCTACAAAGTGACTTATGGGTTTTTTTTGGAGGGTTAAGTAAGTTGCTTTTTTTTCCCTCTCAGGAGAGAAAGCATCCCCCCAAAATCATGGCACCAGCCTCAAACTTGAGAAGCTGGGATTCAAGTCTGTGTTCTGACAGAGACATTGCAAAGGATTTGTGAAGATGAGCCTCAGCTTCCCATCTGCAACATGGGGGTCAGTATGTTTCTTCCAGAGGGTGCTGAGAACAGAAATAAACTTGTTGTCCTAAGGTGCTTGGATACCACAGTCATGAGAGCTGTATAAATTCTGATGCACTAGAAATCCTCTGAAAATTGTTATTCTTCAGTTACAAGCTATGGCAGACCTTCTAAAAACTGGTTTCCCCTCTTGTTCAGCAGCAGCATTTAATCAAGTTCTCCTGGCACTCCAGGACTAGCAGGCATCTCCAGCTGCTCCCAGAATCCCAACGTTTCAAATACTGCCCTGACAACATAGTCATAACTCTCACACAGTCCTAAAGGATCTTCTCTTAATTTTGAACATATTTCTATGCCCATTATGCCCTTCACTAAGCCTCCATCTTCCAAACACACTGAACTCGGGGAGCACAGCTCTCCAGCTTGCCCTGAGAAAGGCCCAGCCAGACCATCTCTCCTGCACCTTCCTCCTAAAGAAGCACCTCACCTGGAGCACTGACAAGCACTCAGCAAAGCACCCAGAGCTAGGCCGAGCAGCAGCTGCAAACAACTGAGATTTATTTTGACTGTTACAAAAGTATGAGCAACTTCCATGCAATTCCAGACCACCAAGTTGCACACCAAAGTGACCTTAGTGCCTACTTAATTCCTACTTGCTGGGAAGCTTCTTCCCTCCTGTTTGTTACCCTTGCCACAACACTTCCACTCAGTCTAGAAGCTCTGCAGCTCAACGCAGCTCCAAGCTCAGCAGAAAGCCAACCACAACTGAGGTTGCAAAATAATAATAGTAATAATAATAATAACAACAATAATACTAACAATAATAATAATAATGCATCAGAGGCACTGTGTTTTCAATGCTGGAACATAAAACTCAGATGGCTGCAAAGCTGAGTACTAAGGGCAGGGCAGTTTTCACCTTCAAAACCCAGAAGCTCACAGCTAATGGAGGGGGGTGGGCCTCGCCAGGTGGCCATCCACCCCACTGCTCACCTTCCAGACATATGTTGGCAGAGAAGCAAGACTTTAGCCATATAAATGCTGTATTGCTCTGCTGACAGAGACACCTCAGAAATCCCAGAAAAGCCTCCTCTTTCCCCCTACCTAATGCAACTTGTATTTCTGTACAGCCACCAGTACTATTTGCATGGGAACTATGTCCACCAGACACCTGCCATTTCTGAATCTACATGTCCCTCATCACTGCCATATCTGAGCATCTCATCTCATGTATTTAATTCATGCAACATTTCTGTGAGGTAGGGCAAGTGGATCATCTCCCACTTAGGAAAAAAACCTGAGGCACAGAAAAGCAACATGTCTAAGAGAGGCTGCTACAGAAGACTGGTGAGATCTGTGAGCTGAAATCTCTCAAGTCACAGCCTAATGCCCTGACCATCAGACTGTCTTTTCAGAGACTTCTCAGCCAGGAAATATGTTTTATGCAAATTTACACCAAGAAACAGCTCTTCAGAGCTTGCTCTACTTATGGCTTTTCTGTATCTTAAGACTCTGACAATGAAACCCATGTTCAGGTAACTTTTAAAATCATGTTGATAAGAACAGCATTCCTATAAAATTTAAGTAAAAGCCTGAGATGAAAAACTGAACTGCAGGTGTTTAGAAGAGTTTTTTAAATACAGTTTTTTAAATACTTAAAAGTACAACACACATCACCTCTGCTAGTAATAGAACATCATCTGCTTTTCTTCTGAGTTTCTTTAAAATACAAGTGAAGAAAACAAAGAGTCATTTCTAAACAGACACCAAATATCAGAAATTTCACCTAGAAACACTGAAGCAGAGTTAAGTTCCAAGGCAAGATGTAGGGCCTCTAGAAGAGGAACAGCTACCTAACCTTAGCTACAGCTCTTGCTCCTAAAATGCTTGCATCTAAAATAGCTTTTTTCAGACCTCTGTTGCTCCCCCACTACTGGCTCCTGGCAGCCAGAGCTCTGCCTCCAATCACAAAACCTCTCCCAGGACTCAATTAGAGTTTTGTCAGATGATTATGGGGACTGTTACCAACTGTTGAGTTTCAGTCCTTTGGGATTCATGAGCTGAGCACCAGCTATGAACCACAATCTTCAGCCTGCTTCCCTGTTAGCACACTGAGTCATTCTGCTCTCCTCAAGTACAGTCACTACCAATGTCAAGTGTTCTATCTTCCAGAAAATTTACATATTTAGTCTTCCTCTGAATGGCAAAGAGAACATTTTATCAGAGACAAGCCACAGGCAAAGTGAAAATGTAATTATCGATTTGCTTCACTAAACCACATTTGGATTCACATCTTCATCTGAATCATGTGTGTAGTGATTTAGCACTAAAATACTGCTAGATTAAAAAAAATATATATATGAAAGTCACAAACTGTAATGCAATATAAAACAACATAAAGGAAGGAACCAGAGAAGGGAAAAGGACTTTGAGGTGACCCTTTTTGGAGGTAACATTTTCCTAGCCAACCAGTGATTATTTTATCTAATGTAAGTGCATTCCTACCCTAGGTTAGGGTTCAGAAAAGCACAATGAGCTCTGGGTTAAAAACTCTCCAACACTATCTCCTAGTAGAATTAAAACCCCCCAATATGCCAGTGCTAAACATTCAGCTTAGTATCCAATAGTATGCATTTGAAGCTGACATTAAATTTAGCTGACATACCCCTTTAGAGCTTTACAGGCTTATAGGATCAAATGCCCCAAAGCATCTAAGTGTCCAAGAAGCCCACACTTGTCCAAGGCAGACCCTGGCACTTACCAGGCTAAGAGGTCTCATGCTGTGGCTGCTGCTTCACTCTCTGCGTCTGGTTCCCACTTCCCCTTTAAAGGTCACAGACAGCAAAACCTCACTGGGTGGTGACACTGACAGGCTACAAATTTGGAGCTTCCTTGTTTAGGATCTTAATGACCTCACAGACCTCACAGGACAAGTTATTTATCACCAAGCTGATACCTACTCAGCTTAAAAGAGCTCACGCTCACAAGGGCATGGAACGATAGGACAAGGGGTAATGGTTTTAAGCTAGAGAAGGGTAGAGTTAGGTTGGACATTAGGAAAAAGTTCTTTATTATGAGGGTGGTGGATCACTGGAACAGGTTACCTAGAGAGGTGGTGGGGGCCCCATCCCTGGGGACATTCAAGGTCAGGCTTGATGGGGCTCTGAGCAACCTGGTCTAGTGTGAGATGTCCCTGCTTATTGTAGGGGGGCTGGACTAGATGACCTTTAGAGGTCCCTTCCAACCCAAACCATTCTATGATTCTAGAAAAGCCACATTTTCAGTCCTGCTAAATGCAGTAGCTACTATAGTCTCCTTATTAGGTGGGTAGCTCTTGGAAATGAAGGGACTAAGAAACAAAAAGCAGTGATTACATTATTATTTTCCTACAAACACGAAAAAAAAAATCCCACTAATTCTACATCCTTCCTAAATGTGGTACTAAGCAGAACTGGCTGGTTTTCCTATTTTATTCATTTATCTAGCCCAATGGTTGTGGCTTTCTCAAACAAACCATGATTCGAGTTAAAATGACAGAAAAATGATCCCCCAAATGCTCATGTAGTCTGAATTTCTGCACTGGGTATCTCAGCCTGTCATTCAACTGAAGCACTAGGCATGTCTGCACTTGCACAGATGGAAGGAACTGAGAACAAGTACTGCCCCTCTGCTACAAAGCACTTTGTTCCACAGACCTACCGCTCTTCCCTGGAATTAGAGGACAACAAATGCTCAACTGTTTCTGTTTCACAGAGAATACATTATTCTTATATGAATAATAAATACTTAAATTACTTCCATTTAAATATCAGTCAGTGTATTTTCTCTGAATGTCTCAAAGTCCTTGGAAATACCAGATTGGAAAAAGATCCCCAACTAGCTTATGTGATTTGATTCAAGACAGAAATCAAGGCAGGAGAGTGTATGCCCAAGGTCACACACCCTGTTCACAACGGCAGGAATAAAAGCAAAGCCCAAACTCCTCAGTCCCAAGCTCTAACGCCTCTTTTCTGGTCATCTTCTAGCACAGAGCTACAAGAGCAGGTCCGACTGGAGCAGTCTCAAGGCTCCCTAAGCACTATGTATTCTTCCTCAGCAGTAACAGCTCTTCCTGAAGTGGTTTTGTGACATAACTGCCTAGAGACCACAACCCAATTTACTTTTGATATGAGCTCACTGAAACCGAGTGGTTGAATTTCAATGATTAATGCCTCACTTTCCTATATAGCAGTTCTACAACGTGCACAACGAAAGTAAAAAGTATTAAGGGGCAAAGATTTGGAAGGAAAGCCTTTCATTTTCATGCTATAAACACTGATTAAATACCAATAAATCAGTGACACGGAAAGAAACAAGTTTAAACGTGACAGTTAACATTTGCACTGTGTGGACTGTGCTGCTGGATTATGTCAAAGCAAAACAATTTCTATCCAAGCACTACTATATGTGTACCAGCCAGAATAATACAAAATAGTTTCTCTGGCAACCTGCAGAAGTTTGAGGATTCACGAATTTCCTTTAAAAGAAAAATCTTGATGCGGTGACACTAAGAAATTTACAAGAGACCCATCCAAAATAATAACGCTATGGACTTGCACTTGTTTACCATTACAGCAAGCTCTCCTCTCTCAGAAACACAAGACCAACCTCACTTTCAAAAGGATAATCCAAGTTTGTGCAAGAACGAAATAAATACCAGGCAAATCCGAGGCAAAAACTAGTTGGATGAGCTTAAGATCAGCAAAGAGACTCCCCTCACCACACACATACACAAGCGGCACACAGCCCTGCTGGGACCAAGAGGCAAGTGGGAGGATAACCACAGCATCTGCGGCTGTGGGCAGCAGCTGGATAGATTTCCCACAGGAGATAACTAGACAGATCTACAAATCCCCAAAAGTTGCCCTCCGGGAGCTCTGAACGACGTCTTTACGGGTCGAGCGAGGAGCCTGCAGCGAAGCACAGCTCCTGCCAGCGCGGCCCCGCAGCGGAGCTGCCAGGGGGCTGCCCGGGCCCCGGCCCCGTCTCCTAGCGGCGATTCCTCCCTGGGGAGGGTCAGACCAGCGGCCCCCCCCAAGCCCCTCGCCCCCCGCGGGGTACCTGCTGCCGGGGGCCCGGCCTCGCCACCCTCACGCCAGCGCTGGGGGCTGCGGCTGCCCGCGCTGCCCTGGCCGCCCCGTGGCGGCCCTGCCGCCCCGCCCTGCGCCGCCGGGGCGGGCCCTCCCCGCCTCACGCCCTCCCCGCCTCACGCCCGCCCCTCCCTCCTCCCCGCCTCACGCCCGCCCTCCTTGCCTCACGCCTTCTCTGCCGGCTGCACTCTCGGCGGCCCAGCCTCCTGCCTCCCCCTCCTGGTGGCTCCCCCGGTTCTTCCCTCTCCGCGGTTCCTGCCAGCCCTCGGGAATGCCAACGAATGCCCCCGACGAGGGGAAAAGAATCAACAGTCGCTGCCGCGGGGGAAGCCCCGGGGCCAGTGTCCCCGCAGAGCCTCCCAATCCACCCCGGCAGGGCCGCGGTGCAAGGGCCCGTCCCCCCCTGAGCGGCGGTCTCCTTGTGCTCTGCTCTTTGGAGACGACCTACCCCCATCTCTCCGTTCCTTATGCAAGAGTTTCTACCTTCTCTTTCAGCAACGAAGTTAATTACAGCTTTTAAACTAAGAAATCGCAGGAGGTTAATATTTTGCAGATATTTGTGTGACTAAGTATGGCGCTACAGAATTTTGGCCTCCTGCCTATTCCCAAGATCATAACAGTCCTGGGCAAACATATGTTTTGCAATCACATCAGCAAAACACTCAGCCTTTGTTTGCAGCAGGCTGTACTTCTCTCGCTGACCCCCCAGGGCTGTAAACTCTGCCAGATGCTTTACATCTCCCACCTCTCTTGCTCTGGGATTTTATGGCATTGATTATTTCAAAAGAAACAAGTCCCTGAGTTGGCCTGTGTGATGGACGGGGTTTTTGTCTTCCAATAGCAAATTAAGATTTATAAAGCTAAATTCTGTTAGATCATTTTCCCTCAAATATTTTGAATTAAAATAAAATACCACAGACTCCAAGAGGAAAACTTCTGTTGCAGTTTTGACGGGAGGAGGCCAGGGCAGCTCTGAATCCCTGAACATTCTCCCTTGAGGGAAGAGGCTTCTGCCTACAATTCAGGCTGCTTGGTTTTGAGTCCTACCAAGCTAGCTAACAACCAAGCAGGGAAATTCCATGACACTGAACTTTACACTTCTGTTAAATGTAAAAACAAACACTGAGAAACTGTTCATAGGCTGTTCTTGTTACGGGTGTGCGAATCTTGCAGCGAAATGCAGAAATCACCGAGGGCAGTGGTGCCAAGGAAACGTGGCAGCGTGGCTCAAGGCAGTTCTCCAGATCTCTAATGCTTTTAAAGCCTTCCTTTAGTCTCCACTTTCCAAATAACCACTACTGGAGAGCAAAGGGATACTCTAATTCTGAAGGCTTAGCAGCAGTTATAAGGTTAAATTACCTAGAGATGCCCAGGTAGCACAGCTCCTTACACTGGGGCCTTGGCTTTAAGCTGGCAAGTTTCTCCAGAAGAAATGAAGTGTGGTTTGTACCTACTTGCACTTCATAAAACACCCAACAGAAGCATGGAAAAAGAAGAATGCAATACTGGCAAAAAAGGCTGCATAATGTGAGCTAATAAAATAAACTAATGAAGAACACTGTTTAACTCCCGCTGGCTACTTCCTTACTTCAGGCCAAGACTTAACAAAAAGACAAGGAATGGGCTCCTCTTGCAACACAGGCAAAAAACTGGCTTGTGCTCAGAAAAACTGCTGGAAAAGGAAGTAATTACCTGAAAAGCTGAAAGGCAAGAAGAAGATGTCTCAGGGTAAGAAGGCTTCCTAGATGTCAGATGAAAGATAATGTCCTTCAATGAATTTGTTAACACCCTTGGAAGAAAAGAGAAGGGAAAAAAAAAGGAAAAAAAAAAGAAAAAAAGGCAGCACTCCTCAGTTCCCTGAAGTGTTTTTCTTTTCCCCCCACTGTGGTTGATTGCCCTGCCTGCAGATTTGTGAGAAAGCCTGTTTATGTTAACACTCGTTCCTATACAAAGAACCTTGACAGATACAGATTTCTCTCTGAAATCATCCAAGGGAAATGATCTCTCAGGAAACTTCCAACTCGACAGCAGAAAGCAGGAAATTCTACCATGATTTTTGCTTTCTGTATCAGGACAGATGAAGGCAGTGACAGCACTTCAGAAAAAGCCTGTACAAAGGGGAAGAGGAAGTTGCACAGCCGTAGCAAACAACTAATAATGGTGTTAAAAGCTCTCCCATATGGGCTGAGTACACAAGCCCTGCTCAGGCCCCAGGTATGTCTCTCTTAGCAGAATCTCATCACCCCAACCTGCTGCAAGCGCTTTCTCCACCCCAGCCCTCACACAGAATCACAGCCTGGTGGGGGTTGGAAGGGACCTCTGGAGATCATCCAGTCCAACCCCCTGCTAGAGCAAGATCCCCTAAAGCAGATAAACAAGGTAACACAAGTATTGCTGAAGTGCAACTCCTCCCAAGCAAAGAACGCGCAAAACTGAGCCACCTGCTCATCTGTAAATCAGTGTCCAACTGTGGGGTGAAAATATTTCTGTTTGGGGCTAGTCAGACAAGCTACATGGACAATTTCATGAGGGAATGTGTTTTGACACCAGCACAAAGCTCGCTTGGGTACTAAGGAGAGCAGAACCCAGTGCAGCCCGGGGACACGGGGACAGACCTATGGTGCAGTTTGCATAACTTGAGAGTTCCCCGGGGTAACACAACAGGACGTTCGACCGTCTGTCGATGCAAGTGAACAGAGTTGCAGTGAAATGCTCCTAAGGGAAAAAACCACAACAAATGTTTAACATGAAAATACCGACGGACACCAAGTTTCCTTTCACCCAGAAAGGGTGTAATGATAGATACACATGAAGTCACCTAAAGCAAACACCACCTGAAGCATGGAAACACTCTCTTTCATACTGAGCACTTCAATAAAAGCTGCTTGCATAAAAGGATGGCATTTAACATCTGTGCTGTCTAGGTTAAGTCATCAGAAATGCAATTTTTCCTTATTGCTACAGTTAAATAATTGTCCTAAAACGAGACCAACCAGTTACAATGTGAAAAGCCTGATCCTGCAAACACATATGTCTGCACTCAGCTGCTGCAACTTGGAATGGTTCCATTTCAGTCCAATAGGGCAGCTTTTTTGAATCAAGTTCAGCACAGATGACTCTAAAGAAGTGGCAAACCAAGATCTTAAATTCTTTCCACAGAAAAGCTATCCAAGCAGGAGCACTCAAAATGCCTGTTTCTGCAATGCTCTGGACACCTCTAGTGTCTCAGAGGATGATCACATGGCTCTTTCCCAGGAACATTTACAAGTAAAACCAGATAATTGTTCGGTGCTCTGAGCCCCTGGTTTGTCACAGTTTTTAGGACTGGATTTTTCTCTCTCTTGTGGTTTCATAAGGTAGCACCAGCTGTGGCAAGAGGTAGCAAGCCCAGAAGAAGGGATGGAAATACCAGCATTCATGTCCAAGTGTCTTTGAACCCCCTGAGATGGCTAAGGGCCATGGGTGCAGGGTGTCTCCCATCTGCAGCTGAGCCAGCTGAAGGGGTGACTGCTCTACCCCTGGGGAGGACAGGGCTCCCTCCTAATTCCTGCCCACTCAGCTGCTGCAAACCCCACTCAGTACTGCTTACAGTCAAAATAAGCAACCGCAGGACTATTTTGGGTAAGGGGGTGAGGGTTGGTATTCACTTGTTGTAGCTCATTTTGACTGCGAGAGGTTAGGCACTGCTGAAAATGACCAGCTCCCAGGGGATGTAACTCCTAGCCAAGATCTAGCAATAACAGCACGGGGGCAAGAATCTCTTCAACCAGAACACGGTTGAACTACATGATGATCTTCCAAGGACCCTGCAAACCCTGAGACTCTGTAACAGCTCGAGCTGTTCCACCTAAATTGGTGCCTCAGTGAAGTCACCAGGTGTTGCAGCAAGGACTACGCAGCCCCACACCAGCTGCTCTGAACATTCATTTCCCTGTGGATTCCTCTCAAGCCTCACTGCCCACAGCCACTACCCTTTTCATAACAAATTTCAAATGTATTTCCACATCTCCTCTATCCCTTTATTATACATTTATTATTTTTGAAATAGCACAAATCTCGACCATGAGGATGATATGGGAGGCACAGCAACTGAACCATTTGTGAAAGAATTTAAATAGAAGAATACATCATCCTAGCATGAAGGGAAAAAAAAAAAAAAGGGCAGTATTTCAGGTTGTTCCTAGCCCACAGAATCTCCACCAAAAGATCCAGGATATTTTCTCTCTTGCGGATGCCCCCTCCCTGGAGGTGTTCAAGGCCAGGTTGGATGAGGCTTGTGCAGCCTGGTCTGGTGGGAGGTGTCCCTGCTCATAGCAGGGAGTTTGGAAACTGATGGTCTTTAAGGTCCCTTCCAACCTTCACCATTCCTCTGAGCTGCAAGAGGCTGTGAGACTCAGTTGTTACCCCTGAGCTGCTCTCACAGTTGACTGACTGTAACTCATCGGGCTCCAAGAACTCCAGTGGCTTTATCTGTTACCTGAACTATTTGGTTTGTCACTCAGGTCTCTTATTCCCCCAAAACAGTCATTCTTCTGGTAATTTCTGCCTTAAAGTTTTCTACAGCTCACCCCCACCTCTAAACCACAAATTGGTTTGGTTTTTCTCTCCCTAAAGCCTGTCCAAATTTAACATTCCCTTCTGCAGTTATTAGGTAGCAGAAGCACAAAGTTTAATTTCAGGAGCTAAAATAGAGATCTTGAGATTATTCATGCTTTTGCAGGGACACAAAAACAGGCGTATGGTTTCCAAGGCTACTACAAACAGGCAGATTAAAGATGCATATTTCAAGCTTAGTAGATTGAAAGAATGTCTTAACAGATTATTTTTCCCCCTTTTTATGAGAATACACAGCTCCTCCTAGGGTGATAAATAGCAGCTGAACTACAAATGTTGTTTTTCTGGCTTGCTGCAAATGTCCAGCATTAGAGAAGTGGGTTCTTCTGATCCTGTTATGAGGTGGCTCCAGGCTCAGGCACTACACGAGAATACTCTGGTTAACAACTCCCCTGGTTAACAGCTCTCCCAAAATAAAAGTCCATGTTCACTAGTTTAAAACTGACCCTGGTAACTCACAGGTATCTTCTGATTTTTTGGTGGCTAGAGGGTGTGTGGAGAGGGGATCAGCTGTCCAGCTGCACATTGCTGCTTTCTGGGGAATGGAACATCTTGCAGGCTGCCAGCCACTCTGCAGTCTCTCTCAGTACTAAATAAGCATTAAGGTTAAAAAAACCCCTAGTTTAACCTTCATAAAAGAGTGCATTTGGAGTTCAATCAAGAAAAATAAAACTGAACATAACTCATAGCTGTCCAGAACTGGTTTGGCCTAAAGAGGTCTCTCCTCTTCCCTTCAGTTAGCAAGCTGCCAGGTGACACCAACACCCAAGACATTTTGCACAGCTCCTTGGAGCTGGGATCCATTTTACTATCTTTTTCTCAGGCCCTCAATCCCCAAGATGAATATTGAAAAGGGACAAATATCCTTTCTCAGTCGAGTGAAAATTCACTCTTGGGAACTTCCTGCAACTCCTAGTCCCCCTAACTGATTCAGTTAGGAGCAATGAGACAGTCCAGTACCTCACTTGCTGGGCTATCTGGAATGCTGTCTGACCCTGCCTGACCACTGTCATGTAAAGATGCTGTTGGAAGGCCTGTCCTATACAGGTGGAGGTTGCCTCATCACTCTGGGCAATCCACCACAAACCAAACCCTTTACACAACACAGATGGGTGCCTTCAAAGCAAGGGAAGACCAGCTGAACCATCTCGGTGTGACTTCAAGGCTTCTGGGCTTTTTAAACTGTGTTTGACCTCAGAAATTGTCTTCACATGAAGAGAAGAAAAAGCAATGAAATGCAGCTTATTAATAGCTTCTGAAATCAGACACAACGACAAGCACATGGGGAAAAAATGCCTGTAATAGTGGAGTATTACACCTGGGTGAGACCATGACAAGTGACCCAGAGCTGCATTGCTGTGAGGTTAGAAGGGGTCTCTGCAGGAAATGCTCTGCAAGTGTCCTGTGAAGAAATTGCAACTAAAACCTACTTTCATATTCTGGTACATACAGACATGCAACCTAGAAACTCTTCTCCTAACCAGAAGCTTTTTGTCAGCTTATGAGGGGCATCAGAGGGACCTGGGGTTGTACAGCCTGGAGAAAAGGAGGCTGAGGGGAGACCTTATCATCCTCTGCAACTGCCTGAAAGGAGGTTGTAAAGAGGTAAGGGTTGGTCTCTTCTCCCAAGTAACAAGTGATAGGACAAGAGGAAACGGCCTCAAGTTACACCAGGGGAGGTTTAGATTGGATATTAGGAGAAACTTCTTCACTGAAAGGGTAATTAAGCACTGGAACAGGCTGCCCAGGGAGGGGGTTGAGTCTCCACCCCTAGAGGTGTTTAAGAGACGTGGTGCTTAGGAGCATGGTCTAAGCACTGGATTAGGGGAAGTTAGGTTAACGGTTGGTAGAGTTGAGTTCTGGTTGGACTCAATGATCTTAGAAGGCTTTTCCAATCAGAATGATTCTGTGATTTACCCTTAGGGGTTCAGGTGTATTTCTAGGAAATTGCTTGAAACTCTGACCTGGGGCTCATGCCTGGCTTGATTTTGCAGATCCAACAAACACAAAGCTTATTTCTGCAGAGCCTTCAGGAAAGAACAAACTAGCAATTGATAAAATGTTTTGTTAGGCTTCTTCGAGTTGACCCTCAATCCCACATATACCCACACAGTGGCTGAAACCTGACTAATTCTTTTTTTTCCTCATAAATTCTGTGTTTTCCCCACAAAAAGACAAGTAAAAAGCACAGAATGCAACAAAAGCATGTCGTGACATTTAGCACATTTCAAGGAGACTTCGACCTGTTTTTTCTACAGCTCGATTGTTACAATGAGATAAAATAGTACTAAATGAATCTGGGAAGTACCTCTGGAGATTCAGGAACCCTTCTATCAGTGGCTGCAACTGAGGGAACTGTTTTGTGCCTTTCTTCTTGCCACTTTCAGGCATGTGCTCAATGTGCCTCAGAGCAGCAGACACCAAAAAAAAAGAAAAATCGGTTCTTTTATTTTCAGTTTTTATTTATTTCTGTTTCATTTTGTTTCAGATTTTTTTTTTATTTCCAGCTGTGAGCCAAATAAGAGAGGTTATTTATCTGAGTTTGTGAGTTTGGAAAACCATCCAAGTTTTTTATTAGAAAAAAAATCCAAGTACCTATAAAGCTGCATTCCCCTTGCATTTTCTGTCACGACATGTCTTTATGGTGAGGTTGCAAGTTCCTTGAGGCTAAATCTCTCTCCATATATATAGACAGAGCCAAGTACAATGATATTATGGGATTTTTCCAGTCCTTTAGAACATTAACTTGGTGGAAAGCACAGAAGTGAAACAGTGTTATCCTGGAAGAGTAACCCCCATCACTGAGTCAGTGATAGCAGTTAAGGAAATAGATCATCCTCTAGGTACTTTTCAACACTTGATTGTTGTAAGGTAAGAATATAATATTAGATCTGCAATTTTCATATCAAATCTGTTTCTTTTATACTCAAAGATTAACCCGTGAAGACCTCTGCTTGAGGAGAATAATGAAAAAAAAAACAGATTAATCATGTATTTCTTAAATTTTTTTGTCAGTTGTTATTGGTGTTTTGTTTAAATCCAGCCAGCTCTGTATTCTTCACTCTTCCCTCTTTGAGAAGACAATGTGGCTAAGACATTTTGACCCAAATCAGTTTCTTGGCCTTTGCTTTCTAAAAGAGAAGAACTGAAAAAAAAAGCAGCACTGCTTTCCTGCTGATACAATTCCTGAAAGATGTAGGCTGTCTCCTACTCAGCAATCAAAACCATTTCCTCCTGTGGGTTTTCCTATTTTGACACTTGGATTAATAAGCCATTTCTTTATCTTACTGTACAAGTTAAAGGGACAGTGACCCCTGCCCCGGGGTACAGCAGGGAGCAGAAGCCCCCTGGCCCATTAGGGGCCACCCCTGCCCTGTGAGCAGCAGCAGCAGCAGCAGCAGCCAGCACTTGCCCTGGGACAAGGTGACCTGCCACCAAGCAGCTGGCAGGTCCATCTCCTTATCCTCCTACCCCCACTGCCCCCTCGGTGCTTTTTCACAGGCCACAGAGGCTCTGGGTCCCTGCAGGACAACTGTAAAATTGAAGGGAGATTTCTGCAACTGAGCTGCTTGGGATCTCAGCAAAACCACAAACTTTTCTGGGCTTTGCAATGCTTGAGCTTAAAAATCTGTTTTACTGGAGATGAAGCTCCAGCATTCAAACACCTTCTCATTTTGTCAGTAAAGACACAAATCTGTACCTGTCCCTGTGCCTCGCACCAGCGTGACAACTGCCCTCCAACTGCTGAGCATGGATCCTAGGTCAGCAAAACAAAGCAGCAAATGAAAACTTGGGCACAACCAGACGTTTTCACTACTGATGAAGACCAAAACCTGCAAACTAAACTGCTAGCAAAGAACTTTGCTAACATGCCTCTATTACTAACAACAGCAGTGAGGAGGATTTCTTTTTATCAGAGTGTGTTTGTCATCTCCCTGAAAAAGTTCTCCTCTTAAGAGAGAGAGAGAGACTACCACAAAAATCATTCATTCTATTGTAAATGTAAAGATAATTTTCATAGGAGCAACAGATTATTTATAACTTCATGTGAAATGAGACCTGAAAGAAATTTACATGTACTGTCACACTCTTCTGAAGCTGGCAGAGCTGAGGATAAACCCAGTTTGGGTTGTAGCCACCAATGGCCAGAGACCAACTCCTAGAACTGCAGCAAATAAGGAATTACTTGGCAAAGCACAGGTCTGGAGCTGTCAAGGATCACTCCCTGATGGCTAAAACAAACAAGAGTGGGATGAGTCCAGCATAAATAATTTTGGTGAGCTTAGACAGAGAAACCAGGGCCAGGACCTGCATTAGGATGTGAACAAAGACTGGCAGGGCAGAATTTGGGTGTTGGGCTACAGAAAGAGAGAGGACTCCTGAGGATCAGCTGTCTGGATTTAAACCTAAGCCTGGTGGGAGTCCTAAGGCCAGGTGTTTAGCATGTCCACAGCCATCAGGTGAAGTTGAGAGCTTGCACTAACCAGGATCCAGAAGGGGAGATTCAGCTGTGGTAAATGAGAGTGGTGCCTGGGCCCTCTTGTTTCCAAGAGGCTGATTCTCTGCTCTGTAAGAATGAATCAATAAATAAAAGCCTGCATCCCTGAATTTATATTGCAATATCATCTATACTCTTTCTTTCATGTGCAAGGGTCACATCTTCTACAGTAAATTTGTTCTCAGGGCTATGGAAGATTAATGCAGCATTATACACTCTGGCAGGCACTTTTTAAATAGCTGTCCTGCATTCGTTCTTTTGTTGAAATAGAATCAAGACATTGCTGGGAGGGAATGTTCTATACAGGTGACATCACAGGGGGGGTTTGCTACAGGACACCTGAGCAGGAGGACAGTACAGATGAGGCACTCTACAGACAGAAAGGAGCAGCTTCACACTGGCAAGCCATGGTCCTCATGGAGGACTTGAACCACCCTGATATCTGTTGGAGGAACAACTCTGCAAAACACAAACAATCCAGGAGGTTCCTAGAGTGCATGGATGATAACTTCCTTTTCCAAGTAATTGAGAAACCAACAAGGAGAGGTGCTGTGCTGGACCTTGTTCTCACCAACAAGGAAGGGCTGGTGAGGGATGCTAAGCTCAGGGGCAGCCTTGGTTGTAGCAGTCATGAAATGGTGGAGTTCAAGATCCCTAGGGCAGCAAGGAGGGCTGACAGTAAGCTTGCTGCCCTTGACTTCAGGAGGGCAGATTTCAGCCTCTTCAGGGATCTGCTTGAGAGAGTGTCTTGGGATAACATCCTGGAGGGAAGAGGGGCCCAGGAAAGCTGGCTGATATTTAAGGATCATCTCCAGGCCCAAGAGCGATGCATCCCAGCTAAGAGAAAGTCAGGTAAAAACTCCAGGAGGCTGGTGTGGATGAGCAAGCAGCTCCTAGAAAAGCTCAAATTGAAGAAAGAAGCATACAGAGAGGTTGTCTGAGCAGCTAGGGATCAGGTTAGGAAAGCCAAATCCCAGCTAGAATTAAATCTCACCAGGGATGTTAAGAGCAATAAGAAAAGCTTCTATAGGTATCTTGGGGAGAAAAGGACAACCAAGGAAAATGTAGGCCCTCTCCTGAAGGAAATGGGTGAGCTAGCTACACAGGATATTGAGAAGGCTGAGGTTCTCAATGACTTCTTTGCATCACTCTTCTCTGGCAAGTGCTCCAGCTTCATCACAAAGGCCACAGCAGGTGAAAGCAGGGACTGGGAGAAGGAGGTATCCCCCACTGTAGGAGAAGAGCAGGTTCATGATCATCTAAAGAACCTGAAGGTGCACAAGTCTATGGGACCTGACTGGGTTCATCCACGGGTCCTGAGGGAGCTGGCGGATGCAGTTGCTAAGCTCCTGTCCATCAGATTGGAGAGGTCATGGTGGTCTGGTGAGGTTCCTGCTGATTGGAAAAGAGGTCACATAGCCCCTATTTTTAAAAAGGGGAAAAAGGAAGATCTGGGGAACTACAGGCTGGTCAGTGTCACCTCTGTGCCTGGCAAGATCATGGAGCAGATCTTCCTGGAAAATCTGCTAAGGCACATGGAAATAAGGAGGTGATTGGTGACAGCCAACATGGTTTCACTAAGGGCAAATCATGCCTGACCAATTTGGTGGCCTTCTATGACAAGGCTATGGAGATGGTGGATAGTGGCAGAGCAACTGAAATAATCTACCTGGATTTGTGTAAGGCGTTTGACACTGTCCCACATGACATCCTGGTCTGCAAACTGAAAACACATGGATTTGACAGATGGAGCACTCGTTGGATCAGTAATTGGCTACGTGGCCACACTCAGAGAGTTGTGGTCAATGGCTCAGTGTCCAAGTGGAGGCAGGTGATGAGTGGTGTCCCTCAGGGGTCAGTACTGGGGCCAGTGCTGTTCAACGTCTTTGTTGGAGATATGGACAGTGGGATTGAGTGTATCCTCAGCAAGTTTGCTGATGATACCAAACTGTGGTGTTGCTGACACTCTAGAAGGAAGGGATGCCATCCAGAGGGACCTTGACAGGCTGGAGAGGTGGGCCAGTGCCAACCTCATGAAGTTCAACAAGGCCAAGTGCAAGGTCCTGCACCTGGGTCGGTGCAACCCCAGGCACAAATCCAGGCTGAGGGGAGAATGGCTGGAGAGCAGCCCTGAGGAGAAGGACTTGGGGGTGGGAGGAGATGAGAAGCTGGATGAGCCACCAGTGAGCACTGGAGCCCAGAGGCCAACCACATCCTGGGCTGCAGCAAAAGAAGTGTGGCCAGCAGGACCAGGGAGGGGATTCTGCCCTTCTGCTCTGCTCTGGTGAGACCCCACCTGGAGTGCTGTGTCCAGCTCTGGAGCCCTCAGCACAGGAGAGACATGGAGCTGCTGGAGAAGGTCCAGAGAAGGGCCAGGAAGATGATCCAAGGGCTGGAGCAGGCTCTGGAGACAGGCTGAGAGAGTTGGGGCTGTTCAGCCTGGGGAGCTGGTTTGCAGGGAAGGACAAAGAAAGGAATTGCTGAGTAGGGGCCTCACATTTCTGGATGGGAATGTGGGCACAGCCCAGGTGGCCAGCAAACGTGTTAGCTCAACAATTTTTGAAAATATTTAAAACATTCAAAGTAACTGCAGTGCATCCAGAACACAACGGGCTGCCTGGGCACTGCCTGTAGCACACGTATAATGGGACTGAAGATGACCCAAACATCTCAGACCCCCAGGCTTATGCACACAGCAATCAGTTCACTATATAACCAGCTGCCAGAAGCCTCAAATGAACAAAATTATTATTTTCCCTTGTCTATAAAATCTTCCAGGAGGGAAGGGGAGGGCATGGCAGGGGTGGAAGGGACAGGAATGTGTGTGGGTAATGACAGCACTATTTATGGGGTCCTAAAAACAGAGCAACTCTCTGCATGGGTACTCACTGATGAAAAAAACCAAACCAGCACCACTGCCTGTTCTGCCTCCTAACAAGACAGACCTTCACATGAAACAAAACATACATTCTGATTTTCGGCTCAATATTCTTGTCTCTGAATTGTTGCTCTACATAGCAACAAATGATCCTTTGTTTTGTGGAAGCCTTTACTGGCCACGAGCCTCCCAAGAGAGGGAAACCACATCCTCAAGCACTGACAGGGCTGCCTGGTAATTAGCAACCAGCATGTATGGGATTGATGGCACAAATCCAGGGCTGAGTATAGAGGAATCCCAGAAGTACTCTCCAAGAGGGAAGTTAAGAAGACATCTGGATACAAGAATGACAGAAAGGTATTGGCTGCAGTTATCCTACAACCCTGCGAGGCTGCCTTGGTGCCAGCTCGTTGACATTTATGTGGCTATTAAAAAAGAGAGAACAACCACAAACAAGTCACTGTGCAAAACTTTTTTCTAGAAGTACAGCAGTAAGAAATGTTGGACACGGAAGTGTCCAAGCCAGTCTTCAAGCAATTAGCTTCATGTTGAGTTACTGGCTAACGATTCTCAGTCAACAGTAGCTGCATCCCAAGCACCTTGAGCATGGGAAGAACTGCAGCCTGTTGAAAAGTCAGGGATATATCATCAAGAGCTGCAATAGAAACAGAGTCTGAACTTGGCAGGTAAATGCCTTTTCCACTCCTTTTTAGAACAAACTTGCTTGATGGAAGTTGTCTCATTTTAAAGTAATTGAATTTTACATTTGAGTATCCTACTAAATTCTTAACTCAGCTATGTATGGTCAAAGCATTTCTTTTAAATAAAATAGAAGATTATAATGATAACTGAGGAGTTTTTTATGAAGTTTGTTGACATAATAGAATAACAGCACTTTACATTACAGCTTTCAAACAGTACATAAAACCTCTAAAAGCAAATGTATTTAATGTTTTCTCTGTCAATTAGCGAAGTATCAACTAAATTACATTTATCCTGCTATTTTGGTCACCATCAGATTTGAATGAATACAGCTGCACCCATTTCTCCCATATGTTTTATACAAGTCTCTCCCTACATATGTTTTCCTCCTCTCCTCACACAAAACTTCCACCAACTGTTGGAGAAGCTACACAACTGCATTTGACACTAATGTGAACTTCCTGATCAGACCATCTACAACCTTTAGTCCGTGTTCCCAGTCGTCTCAAGGGGCAAAGGGAATGGGCAGCTGCTCAGAAAGTTTGTAACTAACAGTACATTGTGAAAGGAACATGAAGGGAACTAGAGTCAACAAATCAGATTTGAAGGTTTAAGCAAACTGCTGGGAGAAACAGCACACATATTTAGTTTGGTAACAACCTGGAACATTATCTCAGTGTATTGTGCACATCAGCCTGGAAAGCATCCAGCTCCTGTGGTGGAAGGGTGCTTAACATCCCTGGCTTGCTGCTTGCAAACAACAGTTTACATCAAGCAGAGGATCCCACCTTAGATACTCTTAAAGCAACTTGAAAACTTATTAAAGCAGTGTTGCAGTTACGTTAAAAGGGGGTGAGGAAAGACCCAGGAAGAAAGCTTCCCAGGTTTTCAATTAACTTCCAAGTGACACTTCTGCTAAGAACCAGCACATCTGTTCCACACTGGGAAATGATTTTCCAACCTTCTCCTTTGTCCAATGTTTTTGCAAACTGACTAGTACAGCCAAACCCAGCTAGGAGACTCAGAGGAGTGCTGAAAGGCATTTCAGCAGGACCCTGGGTTCATAATTTATTTTATGTAATGGCAAACTGCTTAAATATTAACCAAATGTAGATACCAAAACTCTGTATGTTTAGGTGATACTGACCAACGTGTGTATCCCTTAATTCATGTGTAGCAGTAAGGCTGGCACACCGAGCTCTTCCCTGGTAGGAAGCATCTTCAGCAAATACAGCCACAACATTCAGAACACAACAGCCAGTTACTGAAGAAGATCCCTAAAAGAGATTAGAATCTACAGAGCAGCTGGGCTTTAAGATTCAGATCAGTGCACACTAATCACAGGTCAGGCACAAGCTGCCTTCCCTCTTCTCAGCCTAAGTCCAGTTCCCACCTTCCCAGACATTACTTCTCTACTTAACTTCAAAGAATCAGTAATTACTGTAGAACAACTCTGATTTTCCTTTTCTTACTACCCTTTCTCAAATTCCCTACTGTACCCTGGAACTTAACTGAATTGTTCCCCTGCTTGCCAGACTCCAGACACTACCATAAGGACCAGGGATGACTCGGTGATGCCATGGGCAGCACAGAGGGTCTTCTCTCTTCAGAGCACATCCTGGGTCCAGTAAGCAGACACGTGCCACTATGTGCCACAAGCTGGTCACTTGGTCATACCAAGCCAAGTCATACAGACAGAAATCAGGATAGCATTTTTCTCCTGTTTTATTGCTTTCAGTCTCTCTTGACCACATTGCTTTCCAATATATGACAGCTCAGCTCTTCCATGACATGAAGACTAGAATTGAAAAAGGAGTTAGAGTGATGTTCTAAACCTAAACCTAAAAGACTCCTCTAAACCTTCACCTGCAAAGTCCTTCTTTGGTACACAAAGGTACACAAGAGTCTGATTTCTGCTATGCTACTTCTATTTCCAAAAGACCTCTGGCTCTGCAAGAGCAGATTATTCTGCTGATGGCTCATTATCAAAGCCATTTAGAGACTGAAAATGTCTGAATTGCCCCAGGAAACACAAAGTCTGGCAGAATTTATCTGGGTCTGAGCTTGTTATTATGAACCTGAAGCTTGCTCAAGTTCACTAAATGCAGGCTGAGTTTCAGCTAGTAGCACACCACAACTTCCTTCTGCCTCAGAACTTGAAAGGTAAGAGGTTGAAAACTCTCCCTGAACATCATATACACATAAAAATGGAAGAAAACAGGCTGCACTCCTTCCCAGTGCCTGACAGCTGGATCCACTGGTCATCAAGGACACGGGAAAGCCAGAAAAGGCAGTTTCTAGAAATGAAGGATGGCAAACCAGAGGCTTAGGTGCAAAGAGTAAGAAAGAGAATCTGAGGCCAAGGACTCCAAAGGAAAAGCATCCCTCTAGTTGTCTGGCTTAGGGAGAGTCCCCCTTAGCTTCATTAATCACTGTGTAGTACATCAGCAATCAGGGGAAACCACAACTCTTACACTAAAAGCAATATTTGGTGGGTGAAGTTTGGTATGGGATTCAGCTTCATTGAAGTTTCAAACAGCAGAAGTGTAAGACCGGGCAGGCACTTCACAGAAAACATGGGTTTACCCAAGTCTGTCACCAAACTGCAACTAACTCCTTCCCAATGTCCCGAGAGCTTCACTGTGTAACCTCTGCAGATGGATTCATAGAATCGTAGAATGGTTAAGGTTGGAAGGGACCTTCAAGATCATCAGGAACCAACCTCCCACCAGCCCAGGCTGCACAAGCCTCATCCAACCTGGCCTTGAACACCTCCAGGGAGGGGGCAGCCACAACCTCCCTGGGCAACCTGTGCCAGTGCCTCACTGCCCTCATGGGGAAGAATTTCTTCCTCATGTCTCACCTCAATCTCCCCTCTTTCAGTTTAAATCCATTCCCCCTTGTCCTATCACTGCTCCCCAGCTTTCCTGTAGCCCCTTTCAGGTACTAAAGAATTCAGTCCCTTCAGGATTCAATTCTTAGAATTGACCTTTATAGTTTTATTATTAAGCAGAGCTGCTAGCAAACAGAAACACATAAATTTTATGTGGGGGAAAAAAAAAAGGTAGCCTATCTATTCCTTCCACTGCAGCTACTGTATTTGTTTTCTCTCTTTGGATAAACACTCACCAAAGCTTGGGTCAATTCCAGCTGGTTACATCAGGGGTTCATACAGCAGCAGTTACATACAAAAACTAGTCTTCAGTGTAACTCTATGGATTTTATTACAATTTCCTCCTAAAATCAGCAACATTATTTAGAGGAAACCTTCTGTGTTATTAAATTTATAGCATCTGACAAAATCCAGATGCCTGCCTTTCTCCTCTTCAGAACAAACACAATAAATCACAATTACAAAGACCATCTATTTATCACACAGATTTTCAGAGACATCAAATTATCATCGACTTTGCAATTAACGCTAGAGGCCAGTGACAAAAGATGTAGGAGTAACTGTTAACACAATTTAACAAAAACAGTCCCAAAATAAAGAGGCACTCAAAGCCTTTCAGGAGACAAGAGACAGTGGACAGCTGGCAACACCAAGAGAGTTAATGAACACAGCAGCATTCAGCAGCAATTTGAAAACTGTCTGCTTGGGTAAGGTTGAGTTAATAAAAAAATCTCAATTTATAAACAGTGTTAATGGGATTTAAACAGCCTGTGTAAGAAGGATTAAAAGTCAATTGAAAAGTCTGTACAGATAAGAAAAAGAAACTGTGCCCTTGAATTCTGTACATACTGTTGAACCTTATCTGTTTCAGTCTCCTGGCACACAGGGGGGTAAACCAGGCTGTGAGGTGGGCTCTGTGTTAGGCTACTTCATGCTTGTATGGTGCTTTGAGCTACATGTCCCCTCACTCCCCCCTCTCTCTGTTAGAGCTGTATACTAAAAATCATCATTTACCATCCCCACCAGGCACAGCCAGCAGGTACCAAACAGAGACATGAATTGCAAGAGTCTGTCATAGAATCGTAGGATGGTTTGGGTTGGAAGGGACCTTCAAGATCATCACGTTCCAACCTCCCTGCTATGAGCAGGGACACCTCCCACCAGACCAGGCTGCACAAGCCTCATCCAACCTGGCCTTGAACACCTCCAGGGAGGGGGCAGCCACAACCTCCCTGGGCAACCTGTGCCAGTGCCTCACTGCCCTCATGGGGAAGAATTTCTTCCTCATGTCTCACCTCAATCTCCCCTCCTCCAGTTTTAATCCATCCCCCCTTGTCCTCTCACTACAAGCCCTTGTCCAAAGCCCCTCCCCAGCTTTCCTGGAGCCCCTTCAGGCACTGGAAGGTGCTCTGAGGTCTCCCTGGAGCCTTCTCTTCTCCAGGTTGAACAGCCCCAACTCTCTCAGCCTGTCTCCAGAGCAGAGCTGCTCCAGCCCTTGGATCATCTTTATGGCCTCCTTTGGACCCTCTCCAACAGGCCCACGTCCCTCTTGTGCTGAGGGCTCCAGAGCTGAACACAGCACTCCAGGGGCAGTCTCACCAGAGCAGAGGGGCAGACATGCTATAAGGATGAAGTGTTTTCCCTCCTTTATGTAACTAATGATCTTGCTATTCTCTGTTAGACCTTTATAACTGTACACCTTCAATATAACTAGTGTAAATACTGACACTTGGGAAGCAAGTGGGGATTTGTGGAAGGAGGAGGAGTGTGGGAGATGAGAACTAGCCTTCAACTTTTTCCTCTTGCCTCCAAAGTACCCTACAACATTTTGCTTTACACAAAAGTTATTATGGCTTTTAATTTATGTATCACTTCCGAGAATAAGATGACAGACTGAAAAACACAGCTAGCTCTTTTCATTTGTTTATCCCTCCCCTATCCTTTCTTATCTTCCCATCTCATCCAAAATCCAGCCTATTTTGGTAACCTAAGTTGCCTATTTCTGATGTACCTTTTGTAAGACAGCCAAAGCTAAAGTGCATTCAAGGTGAAAATGTACAATACCATGTCTTGTCTTGGTTTCCCTAGCCCGAAATATATCCTAACATTTGATTTGCTTCCTTTGGTCTCATCCAGGACACAATAAGAGCTTGATGAAAAAGCCTTGTAAGAATCTGGGCCATTGATTTGCACAAGGACTATTCAGCCATGACAAAGCACTAAAGAGAACTGCTCACCCAGCCAGTTCTGGAAGCAGCATTGCTGCTCCAGCACGGGGGGCTCTACCAGCAGCACTGTGCTGGGCAGCAAATCTGGGTGACTTCTGGCACCTGAGGTTCTCTCTCCACACAGTCCTTCCCTGCACTGTACCAGCCTGTCAGAGCTAGTCCAGGTGCATCCAACACAGCACCACGAAATATGCTGTAAATACATTCCGATTACTTCTACAAAGACAGGCTGAGAGAGCTGAGATTGGAGAAGAGAAGGCTCCAGGGAGACCTCAGAGCACCTTCCAGTGCCTGAAGGGGCTCCAGGAAAGCTGGGGAGGGGCTTTGGACAAGGGCTTGTAGTGAGAGGACAAGGGGCAATGGATTAAAACTGGAGGAGGGGAGATTGAGGTGAGACATGAGGAGGAAATTGTTTAGTGTGAGGGTGGTGAGACACTGGGCCAGGTTGCCCAGGGAAGCTGTGGAAGCCCCATCCCTGGAGACACTCAAGGTCAGGCTTGAGGAGGCTCTGAGCAACCTGGTCTAGTTAAAAAGGTCCCTGTGCACTGCAGGGGGGCTGGACTAGATGACCTTTAAAGGTCCTTCCAACCCCACACATTCTATGATTCTATGATACTTATCTGTACTGTTTATCAGCCTACACTTTTTCCAAAGGGTGGCACAAACCATTACAGAAACATAACCAGAACACTACTTGCAGAAGTGGACAGCTATTCCACTGGGAAGTGGAGTTACAATTAAGAAACAAACAAGCAAGCCACAGATATTTGAGAGTACCTTGCAACCACGCAAATTGAGGGCAGAAATTAAAAATATCAATATACAACAGCCCTAGAGAGATTCAAATAGCTAATCAGCCTACCTGCTGTATTTGTGTAAACCACACAAACCACTCAAACTGTAGGAGATACACCTGCCTGATTCTAATGGCTGCAAAGTTATTTTTTTTAATGCAATGTTACTGTAAGTCAACACAACCCCATTCCCACTGGTCTGCTAGAGCATGAAACTACCATGACAGCAGCAATCTGCTCACTCTCCCTCACCTTCCCCCAAGTGAGGAAGCTAAAGCCCTAATATAAACATTGTTTGATGAATGCCTCCTTCAACAGACCTCATCATGCAGTTGTTACCTGGTTGCTGTATACTCTCTGTGTTCATGAATATTATTCCTTGCAGTGTTTTATACCCTGCAGAGTAAGACTGATTTTGTCATTCAAATCATGTTCATGACTATTCATGAGTATTCATTTTGCAGCAGCGTGTTCATGGTCCCGTCCTTATTCTGGATGACACACCCAAGGGAATCCACATCGAGGAGATGCAAAAAGAATCCATCCTTAAAGCTCATCGTTCTTTTATACTGAAAAAAGGAAGGTTTACTGGTACTTAATCCTGTTTGGGCTGCAAAGTCAGCATAGATAAGATAGCACTAATCCATTGATTAGTGCCCTTACTGTTTGTATGACAAGAAAAAGGACTGGGCTGCCGTTCTCTAAGGGGTATTACTGATGAGGTGATCCTTACAAACTGAAATACCACCTTGCATCTGAATGCACTCAGGCAGGTGCCTCACTGAAACTCCTTAAGAGTATTAGTCACAAGTTCCCTGCTTCCGTGCACGTAGTTAGAGGATTATGATCTAAAAAAGGGCAGTTTGGCTCCCTCACAGCAACCTCATGATGTTCTTTGGGCATTTATGAATAGCCAGGTCTCCATGCAGCAGAGCTGCTAATAGCATGGCATGTACCAAACCCACTGCAAAGCAAGTGATCTCACCTGGGCAGTTGTGTAAACACAGCACAGCCCCTATGGTTATTCTATGAAGACTATGTTCTGTGTTGCCTGTAAACACATAAATATGGCTTTTGGGGGTTTTCTCCTCCCACCCCCCAGATTTTCCATAAAGAACATTTCTGGAAAGAACAAGGGGTTTGCTCTTGTGGCAATGTAGCATACCACACTCGGAAGAATAACTTTTCCAAACAGTATTTCCAAACCAAGCAATCTTCTTTTTTGAGTACCCATTTCCATTAGGAAGAATTCTGCTGCTATAGCAAGAGCTGATGGCCCTTCAGAGTGCTGAATCTGACCAAATGTCCACTGCTGGAACAGGAGATTCTCCCTACAAATGCATTTTAGAGAAGCACTATTTGAAGCTCCCTGGACATGAGAGTGAAACTGAATTTAAATTCTGAAAGAAAAAAAAAAAAAGTTGAAATCCTTTAAAAGAAGTGATTAATATTTGTGTACCTTATCACAGAATCATAGAATGGTGAAGGTTGGAAGGGACCTTCAAGATCATCAGGTTCCAACCTCCCTGCCATGAGCAGGGACACCTCCCACCAGCCCAGGCTGCACAAGCCTCATCCAACCTGGCCTTGAACACCTCCAGGGAGGGGGCAGCCACAACCTCCCTGGGCAACCTGTGCCAGTGCCTCACTGCCCTCATGGGGAAGAATTTCTTCCTCATGTCTCACCTCAATCTCCTCCCCTCTTTCAGTTTTAAACCATTCCCCCTTGTCCTGTCACAGCCCTCTCTGGTGAAAAGCCCCTCCCCAGCTTTCCTGAAGGCTTTCCTGTACTTTCTTTCTTAAATCAATAGATGTTACTTGTTGCCAAACTGACAGGAAAATTAAGCCTTTGGTTATTAAAAATATCTACCAGAAAGTCAGTAATAACCAAGAATGGGTAGATTCAACTGTCTAGTGGTCTCACAGAAAAAGAACTAAACCTCAATTCTGCCCAAATTAAAGAGGTGAAATCCTATTTAACTTTGTTTAGTCTCTTCTCTACTGTCTTCTGTTAATAATACTTAGAGCAGAACTCTATTTCATGTGGAGCAGTGTTCTAGAGCAGAAATCCTGTAGGGGCAAACAGGAAGATCACTGCATATGACTGGTTTGCAAAATATTTACCAAAAGATACTGTATGGAAATAAGGATTATTTTTTAAATAATGTATTTTGTAAGATCAAGTAATGCAATTGGAAAACTACAGGGGGCAAGCTCCACTTCAGGTCAGGCAGAAAAGCTTACCTACTTGTATCAGTTTTATGAGCTGGTCTAAGAAAAGCTACTACCTCCCCCCACGTGTCTGATTTGCTGTTATCACAGCCACGACACTAGTTTTATTCAAAAAAGAAAGAACAAGCTTAGAACCTTTGCTGAAAGTTGTCTGTTTGGGGTTTTTTTCTCCCCATCAAAATAGCAATTATTTCCTTATTTCCATTGCGACAAATGCCAGAGCAGGAGCAGAAATGCTGGCCAGACAACTTAGTGTAGAGACACATGCTCTGGATTTGTGGGATTTCAGAGAAAAACTGTTGTGCTAGCCAAGTGATAAAGGGGCTTAGCCAACAGCTTTGCTATTTTTGAGGTAACTTTGTGAAGTGAGGCACTGTTCAGTTTCAATATATAGTTATTGAACTCTGCCTGGCTTAACTGATGGGTACAGAAAGGTCTAATGGAAAGTGACAGAAAATTATTACATCTTCTTTAATGATTTAATCTCCATGACCACTAAGAGAAACACATCTGAAAGAAATTTGTGCAGCACACCATGCAGAATGGGAAGGAACAGCCATGAGGAAATTACAAAATTATCCCAGCTGTGGAAAAAGGACAGCTGGAGCCCTGGAAAGCCCATTCAAGACTAACCTCCTGCTTCAGCAGAACCAACCACAGCTTTGTCAACCTGAGAGATGTTTGTCTAACCTGTTTGAAGGTCTCTAATGACAGACGTGCCATGACTCCCAATGTAAACAGTGCTTGAGCATTTTCATTATTAAGATCTACATCTTACCTGGTACCATTATTTGAATTAATCTGTGAACACAAAATGACTCTTCAGCGTTATACAAAAAAAATTATCTTTCTAGCTGCTGAGGAATTTAATACACAACCACTTCTCACAGAATAAATATCTTGCTAAGAAAGACTTTTCCTATGCTGCTGCTGTGTGTCTACAACTGTCTTTTCATCTAGATAAGAAGTGAAACAAATGCAAGTCTAGGAGTAGATGGCATCCAGAATAATGCATGGCAGGGGACAGCAGACAGCAGGTATTTCAACTGAAGTGTGGCTCAAAGCATTATTGTTCTCAATTCTTTTCACTGTGGATTTGTGACTCAGAAGCAGGGGGACAAGGATAAAGAAAAAGGTGATTTAAAATTTCTAAAGAGCAATCGTTCTGTGATAAACTTCTCAGAGCAGGGGAGTGAAGGTACTAGGAGAAGCAGCAGCACGCAACCTTCCTTTCCTGCTCCTGAGGGCAATGCCTTGCAGAGGATGGGGGGAGGAGCAGGGGGGAAGGACACGAAGAACAGAGTGCTCTTTCTTCTCCCTAATAAAATCAGTTGCAGTACACCACTGGGAAGGGTGCTTCAAGAAGCTTAGATGTCATCTCTATTCATTCTCACTTAAGCACCAGCTCTTGCTAATTTTTGAGCAATTTTTGTTCTTCTCCAGCAGCCCCACTCTTAGTTACTCTAACAGAGAGGTTACTTCTTCAGAGGTGGGTATGTAATGGCCTTGCACAGCAAGTTAGTTACTTCTTCTTTGCCTTGGAAACTGGGAACAAAATGTTCTATTTGTTCTGTGCAACTCTTTGCTACCAAAGAAGAGAACAAGTAGTGGTTAAGGTCCCGCTGAAAAATACTGCTGCAGTGAACACTGTTAAAGGGGGAGGAATTACATTCCCTCACCCTGCCATAACTGGAGGCAGAAAGTCTTCTCCATGAAATTTTTCTGGATGTCCAGTTCTAGTTGATCCAACATACCCACAGGTTATCCACTGGAGAACCAGCTCCTAATATTTCAGACCTCATTCTTCATTCTCGAGCAAGAGACTAGACCTTTCCACAGTGAAGAGCAGCAGAAAGAAAAGCCTAGCAAGAGGTCCACTGCTGTGTGTCCTTAACAGTAGCTGAAGTTCAGAAAGAACTTTTCACCTATGCCCCATCCCTGGAAGTGTTGAAGGGCAGGTTGGATGGGGCTCTGAGCAACCTGGTCTAGTGGGAGGTGTCCCTGCCCATGTGGAGGGGTTGGAACTAGATGGTCTTTAAGGTCCCTTCCAACCCAAACCATTCTATGATTCTGAGATTCTATGATTGCTCCTTTTGCTGGCAATTTACCACAGTTATATCCCCATTTCCTGCTCACACCCACTCTGCCAACGGGAAGTAATCCTGTCCTACATCCTGGCAGGTCCCTATATTTTTTTCTGGCACGACACTAGTAGTGCTGTCATTGCATCAAAGCACAGAGACAGTTCTCAGCAAGCCCCTCAATGCACACACAAAGGGAAACAAAAATACACAGCTGTTTAATAAAAGCCTTGTTGAAGACCCCCAATATACTAATGAGAATTCACACAAAAGCAGGATGAATGAGTGTCCCAGCAAGGCTTCACCCAAGAGCTTCATGTTCAGATTTCAAAAAACTTGTCACATTTGATTAAGGGAAGGAATGTGTGGTAACTCCTCAAGTTTTCATGAGTAGAGGTGAAAAAGAAGTGTGGAAGCACAGACCTCAGCTAGGGTGAGATGACGGATGGGTAACAGTGGGATTTTGAAGGAGTCTTAAAAAGTCAATGTGAAAAGGTATTTCCAAATAACTCCATTATGGAGGAACTGCAGGGCAGAAGGGGAAGAGCTTCCAACAAATCTGAATGGATAGGAAAGTGAAGAGGATCCCAACCAGCTTCTAGATGAAAAGACAGAAAGAGGAGGATGAGATAGGGAAGGAAAAAAAGATCTCTAGTTATTGTTGAGCCAGGTGGTTTGATATAAGTATCTATAAAAAAATACCAAGCACTTGAATTTATGAAAGCCAAGGTAGGCACAAAGGGAAAGAGATAAGACAGCCATCTAAGGGAAGGAAACTGGTTTAACTTGAGAGAAGCAGCACTTGTCAGTCAAGACAGGCAGTAATGCCTTAAAAAGAGCCAACCTGGGTGCAGTCTGATCCAAAGCAAAGTAAGAGGTGCACACCAAGTTCCCAGAAAGGCCACTAGCTCTCCTTCCTGCAGTTTGGTTCAACACACGGCTCTACAGAACATTCTGCTGTGACATTAAGGAAAGACCTTTTTAAATGTTCCAAGTCCAGTTTGTTTTAGCTGTTACCTCCAGTCTGCTCCCAAGGAAAGAACAGAGATTGGCAGAAGCTTTATACATACCATGGTGGGTATGCTCATTTCCCTTCCAACCTTCACCATTCTATGATTCTATGAATCAGTGCTAGGCTTTCTTCTCTGTTAAACTGGCTGCTTAATCCTCATTATGGCTCAGTTTGAGGCAATGACAAGGCCCTTCAGTCCACATGGAATCATTTCCCCTTGCAGATAAGGTCTTAGGAAGACTTTTTTTTCCTGTCTAGAAGCTTACAATCTCACTGGAGAGCAGCAGAAAGAAAACATCATGTTAGAGCAGTTACCACAGTGGGAACTCAGTGAATGACTACGATTTCAAGAAGCTGCCACAACATACTAACAATAAATGAATACCTAGGGAAAAAGACTGCAGTCTGTTGTCAAATTATAATATTAATTAGAATGGTAATCCATGAAGGAAAAAAGCCAACATATGTAACCAAATTCAATCTGAAATCTCACTCAGTAAATAATCTCTATCAGGTATTTGTAAATTTCCTCTTCCAATATGTTGATCTTGTTTACCCAAGCAATGTACTTCTCTGAAAATGAAAGCTTACTTTATTGTCAATTCTTTTTCCACAGTTTATGTCTCAAAGAGTTCTTTTACAACTACTTTAAAATGTAGTGGTGTTCAAGCAGCATTACTTGGTTGCCTTTGCACTGTAGCTCATACACCCCATATGGAATACACTGAGCCCATAAACACAAGCTTCTTAAAACGACTTTTATACAGTTGGGCTTGCAAATTCATCTGGGTCCAAAAGTCTAAAGTGCACAGCTACATCAAAAGTGTAGCACTGTGCCAGCGCAAGAAGGTGTCTGAACACAAGCCAGCTTCAGGGCAGGAACTGTGTAGCCCTGACACTGTTTTCACCATTTCAGAGCTAATAAACCCTGCCTCTTAATGTAAGAAACAGGTCTAGGCCTCCTGGAAGCACCCAGCCGTAAGGAAGGTCAAGTTCCATCTCAGATACATACCTGCAATATCATTCTGTTTAGGTCAGTGACAGCCACACAGAATTAGCAGCTCACAGGGGTTTCAAGGAGCTAACATCAGTCTCAAGAAGCTCAGATGGGTTTCAAGCAGCTCACATGGCTTTGCTGATGCTGCTCAATCCTGGGCAACCTCTGGATTCTTTCTTACTCTACTAGTGAGTTCACCAAACTAACAGGAGTCAAAAGCACTGAGCATTCATGCAAGTTGCTGAGCTCAGCAGGTAACTCTATTGTGAGAGGAGACAAGATCTGTTAAGCAAGCAGTCTTTTTACAGCCTTAGCTACATGCATCGTTTGTAGTTAAACTGCTACCAATTCTTTAACACAGGTTTGGTTAAAGTGACACTAACTATGTGTGTACCTTTTTAAACACTGTCGTCAAATGGCTTATAGAAGAGAGAAAACCAAACCAATGAGAAGCTTTTCTAAGCCAGTCTGTGTTTATTTACATCAGAACTCCAAACAGCTTATATTTTACCGAGGAGCTGGGTTAAGTATGGGCTAATATTTGCAAAACAAACTGCTGACAAAACTGTGTAAAGATATGCTGCCCTTCTTGCAGTGCTGTAACATCAGCCTGGGAACAGCTACTGCTGTGGTTTCCTTGTGAAAGTGTGAGCACTTGAAGATCTGATAAGAGACACTGTAGGAGTAGATTATAACACAGACAGAAAGTCAGTTTCAATTCTTCACCCTAAGAAATTCACTAGGGTGACAACAGCTCTGTGTGACGTATGTCCAAGTAGTTTTGGGCTTTAAACGTGAAAACTGCAAGTCTGATGTTTAAGTATTTTAACTTGACACTGACTATTAATACTGGACAGGCCAAGCAAGAGTCCACATTTTGGCCCATTTCAACTTCAGACAAGATATTTATGAAAAATGTAGCTTCCAGATTAGCAAATTTAACTATGCATAATCCAAATATCTGTATGTTCTTTACTTGTAATTCACAATTAGGATACAATTCTCTGTAACTGCATTCAAAAAATTCTGCTGGATTCCTGATGTCAATTTATTGTTGAAAAGCTGAGTATAAACGAGGGAGAACAGAAAAGAAACTCAAGAATCCCTCACTCGGCCATTACTTGGGCATCAACTACCTTTGCATGCTGAAGAAACAGCCTCCCTTATTTCTCAATTGTGGTCATACACCCTCTAAACCAAAACAAAACAGATTACCTGAACTGTAAGAATACAGTTTCAGAGAGATGCATAAGCAAAGCAAAGGAACAAAGAGGAAGTTCTGGAATTGATAAATTATAAACCTCAAAAACAAAGAAACCTGCTTGCTCTGTAGCCTCTCTGATAACAGCTCAAAGTTAGACAGTAAATTTTGGTATATTCTGTAATCTTTGGAAATGCTGACTGTGATTAACACTTGTATAACATGAATACTTTAATGCCTGTAATTTTTCAAAACACCAGTTGGCAAACAGATTTAAGTTATATTACTCCACAAATGTATGCTGCCTTGCTCAATGAGACTATTATAAAAGTTTAAATGGATCTGCAACAATCTTTAAAGGAGTTGAGAAAGCCTGTGTGATACGCTCTTCTTCCCCCTTTAAAAAATGGGAAAAGTAAAAGAAGTTTTATTTCCTAAGCTTGGAAATGCAGGTCTTGTCTACCTGAGCCACTGGAGAACTAGTACAGCTGCACTGCAATTTTAACCAAGTAAAACTCTGGTCATAAATCACAGTGTGCATAGCCAAGCTTGGCATGACCCATTCATTTTACAACTTGGCTTTAATATCTGAGCAGTACTGTCCATCAGCCTCTTTCCAGTAACACCATCTTTTTTGCACACCTGCCTAATAGTTGACAAGTAGAATTTCACGTTTTTGTTTTCAAAGACGGAAGGCTGAGCTCTAGGACAGGTCCTGCCTCCCAAGACCAGATCCATCCAGATGTGACAGGCACACAAGGGTGAGCACACAGGCTGAGAGAGTTAGGGCTGTTCAGCCTGGAGAAGAGAAGGCTTCAGGGAGACCTCAGAGCACCTTCCAGTGCCTGAAGGGGCTCCAGGAAAGCTGGGGAGGGGCTTTGGACAAGAGCTTGTAGTGAGAGGACAAGGGGGAATGGATTAAAACTGGAGGAGGGGAGATTGAGGTGAGACATGAGGAGGAAATTCTTGAGTGTGAGGGTGGTGAGACACTGGGCCAGGTTGCCCAGGGAAGCTGTGGAAGCCCCATCCCTGGAAGTGTTGAAGGGCAGGCTGGATGGGGCTCTGAGCAACCTGGTCTAGTGGGAGGTGTCCCTGCCCATGCAGGGGGTTGGAACTAGATGATCTTTGAGGTCCCTTCCAACCCAAACCATTCTGGGATTCTCTGAAGAAGTGAAGATGGTAGTACCTGTTGCAATTCTGACTTTAGGCTAAAGAAACTTTTTCCCAATGAGACTGCAGTGATATCAACACCAAACTGCCTTGTGCTGGAAGAGCAGCATTGATGGCTCCCTGCCAGCAGGAAAGGACAGAGCATGTGGGATTCCATAGCAAATGCTCCTAAATCCTGTTCTGCACAGAATGGTGACCTGAATTATGGAATCGAGAGAATGCTGACATTAATGAGCTGGTAATACAAAGCTTGTAAGGTCTAAGGGAACCTGAGAGGGTGAACTTGGAACTTCTGAAGGTTCTTGACAAATTGGAGAAATGTTCCGGAATCACCTATAAAAGGGAATACAATTCTTAGGGAAGAGATTTAAATTACTATGCTCTGATATTATCAACTACACAAAGACAAGAAAGGGAAACAAGATGCTAGATACTGCTTGAAAAGAGTTAAGGTTATAAGGATTATGGCATCATGAGGTCAACATGAAAAAAAACAATAAAACCTTCATGTGATTCATGCACAGTAATTCAGCTTGCAGGGCAGAGGAAGCAAACTTCTCTGTTCTACGCAGCAGGAACACCCTGTTGTTTTGGCCAATGCACATGAGAGATGTGAACTGAATGCTGCCCTCTGTGTTCTCTCCAACAAAAGTGATCAGAGGCCTAGCAAAGATGGCTGAGAAAGAAAAAAGTGGGAAAAAGGAGTAAAGCCAAAGCACCACAAAGACATTTGACCTAAGGAGGAGGAGACTGAGAAGATAAAGGAGATTCTGTAGAGTCTTGACTGCTTCTAGTCTTTAAAACAGGCAGATAAACTTCTCATGCACAGGCTGGATGCAATAATTGCATCCCTGGGGCACAGAACTAACAGATCTCTTCAGGTCCTTCCCTACTTTTCCTATTCTGTGGTTCTATGAAAACACATTTTAATATAGCTATCCCACACATAAGGACAAAGAAAATAATCAACATCTACACCATGTACACATGGGAAAGGAATTTGGAAAGCACCGTCTCCAAAAAGAACATTGGGAACTGCAGATCAGGCTCCACTGAGCATTTATAGTGTGGTTCAGCTGCCTCGAAGGCTAATTTGAACTTAAGTGTATAAAAGTAGGACTATCAGGTAGAAGAAATGACAGCCTTTCCACGTACACTCTGCTGATCTGTTTAGGAATATGGTGACTTTCCTGGTGTCAAAAACTATATGAAAATACTGGAAGGATTTTTATGGCTCCTGCTTGGCTTGACGAAAAAAAGAGGCCTCTTAGTACACAGCTGTAAAACCTCAGTCTAGCCAAATTATGAAAGAGAAAGTTGAGAGATGACTTGATTTTTTGCATCTATAAATACATATGTATTTCTAGACATACATAGCCCTCAGACTCATTAAGATGTCTGAAAAGGAGAGAAAGATTGAAAAAAATAACGATTTTTCAGATTCATACATTAACTTCCAGAAAACTACAATGAATGGGAAGTGAGACTACACAAGCATATCCTGCAGAGATAGCACTTCCCAGCAGCAAGAACAATTAATTAACCACTGGAAGCTCTTGCTATGGGAAATCAACACGACTGTTTCAATTTCTTAAGCAAGATTAGAGATCTTGCAGAAAGATATATTCAGCTTCTGGGAGAAAAACTAAACTCCCTGACCTACATATGCAAGAGGTGGAATCAGATCATCACAATTCTGTCCTGGCCTAGGAGCCTAAATGCTTCTTTCCCTCAGCTATTCCATTAGATGCTTCCCACTCCATGCATTTTTCAGCAGACAGAGCCAAAGGAACTGAGTAACTGAAGTGACCTGGTGTAGGAGCAGGCAGAAGGAACACTGTTTAGGTACCTCAAAGGCAACAGCCATGTGAAAACCATTCCTTACATTCCACAGAGCAAGAAAGAAGCTTTAAGAATTGGCATGTAGAAAACTCAAAGGGCCATGCAGAGAGGAAAGATGCAAGGAGAAAAAGGCATGTAGCAGGAGGGAGATGCCTGCTGTCCATCAGGGAAGAAATGGGGAGTTGGCTCTTGAAAAGGCTCTGGATATGAAATACATGGAGAAAAAAATGAAACTCATTTACTCCTGAAGACTGGGAAGAAAAAGAAAATACATTCCACTTTCCCAGAAGGTTCCCTGCCATGTTTCACATTAATTGTACCTGAGGCTTTCTGCAGTCTCTCCATAAGCTCAGACTTGCCTGACAAAGCAGTTCCAGAGTCACTTGGCTTTCAGGGACATCACAAAAAACAAGCACCCATTTTATTCTCATTGCTGTACTGATTAATCCATGTCTAAACCTACCCTATTACATTTGGTCAGTGTTTACATTTTAATTACTGCACGACCTGTTCCAAAGGAATCTTTCCCTTCCCTACACTAACAACCAGGAAAAAATTTTCCAATGATAGATTATGTTTCCAAGTGTGGTTATTGTCATAACAATTTAACCTTCAGCCCATCCTAACAGCTACTGCTAGAACAAATTCTCCTTTTGGCCAGCAATGCATCAAGTCCTACTCCAAAATACTGCCAAGGCTGCCTCTGGATGCTCAGCAGGAGGCTCCAGCAGTGTCACTAATTCATGTTACCTGTCTGCTCAAGAAAATTTCAAGTTGCTAGTACAGCTGGATCCTTTCTGGGACAGCAAAACTGCCTGACAGGCTTATAACTTACGGCTCCCAGGCTTAAGTTCTCAATATTTTTGTCAAAAGGTTGTCACAAAAAATTAATAGTAAAGACACTTCGTATGTCAATACACACTGTAAAGTGGTTGGGAAACAGAAGTTAAATATAACTAGTTGTTTTGGTTTTTTAAGACATTACTTCAAAAAGGATTCCTAAAAATCCAATAATGAGAAAGATTTATTATGCTGCAAACACATCTATGACTCCAGAGAAGCCAAGATATTTACTCATAATAGAACAGGGGCAACCCTTAGGGCTTTTTTGCTGTTTAGAAAGTTATGTCGGAGTAATTTAAGTTAGAAGAGACACAGAATACACTCATACTCTAAATCCTTCAATAAATATATTAGTGACACTAGCAGAAATAAATACTTAGATTAAATCAGAGAGTAGATGCATCCTGCAGCTTGGGCAGGAGCACTCAGAAAGGAATTGTAAGGGATAATGCCTGGGGACTGGAAAATCCCAAACCAGAAAGGTGAAAGGATTTTATATTACAGGGTTATCAAACTTGTAGAAGACTGCAGGGAAATGCAGGAGGGACACGCAGAGAAAAGCAGCCAGAGACAGGGTTAAGGGAGGTACAGCAGGCAAGAAACCAGCTATGGAAAGAACTTGGCCATATGAAGTCATGTGCAGGAAAGTAACAGGAGAGCCTACATTTCTTCAGAGTGAAATGGGATATCACAACACCCACTAGGCCTACGGTTTTCTTACATTAATTCAGTAATAAAATAATTAGGATTTGGAATCTTATGTGGATAGGGGTGCTCTATATCCAGGCACCCATGGAACAGAAGGTGATGCCAAAAGTGCCTTTTAAAAACCAGTCCTGGAGCAGCTCAACCCTGAAGTCACATTTCTGCCTGAAAGAAAGAAATTTTGAGTTCATGGGACAGAAAGATAAAACCTTCTGTATGTGACCTGGATACAACAGAATGTGGAAGAGTTTAGATATGTGAGGAAATATATATATATATACACACACACACACATCAGGGATGTGCAGGGAAGCAGAAATGATAATTTGGCACACATTACAGATCTGAGTAATGAAGAGAAGGAAAATGTCATCAGCAAGGCATACAAGAAAAGAACAAGCTGACTGTGTTAAAGCCCTTCTGGAGCTGAGCCAGCTGACAAACATGGGAAACATTCTGAGAGACAGACCACTCCACACAGCATAGTGAGACAAAGTGTTGGCTTAGGATACAGGGGATTTTTTGCAGTATTGTAAGGTAGGTTCTGCTCCTCTCTTTAATGTTTTGGTTACTTTACAGCCACTTCAACAACTCACAGTTTAATACTATGATCTTCTGAAACTGCTAAGATTACAAAAACCTCTAAAATCCTGATTTAAGTGCCCATAACATTTGAATTAAACTTCAGATGTCTTCTGGGCAGTGATTCCTATGCAGAAGAATCATAGAATGGTTTGGGTTGGAAGGGACCTTCAAGATCATCTAGTTCCAACCTCCCTGCATGGGCAGGGACACCTCCCACTAGACCAGGTTGCTCAGAGCCCCATCCAACCTGCCCTTCAACACTTCCAGGGATGGGGCTTCCACAGCTTCCCTGGGCAACCTGGAAGGTGCTCTGAGGTCTCCCTGGAGCCTTCTCTTCTCCAGGCTGAACAGCCCCAACTCTCTCAGCCTGTCTCCAGAGCAGAGCTGCTCCAGCCCTTGGATCATCTTAGTGGCCTCCTCTGGACTCTCTCCAGGAGCTCCATGTCCTTATGCTGGGGGGTCCACAACTGCACACATACTCAGAACAATGCAGTATCACTAAAGCCTGAGTGACAACACAGCCAGACAAATTAAAACAGAAGCATGGTTTTGAGGTATTCTGGAGAACTGCTTTTAAGGCAGATATTTAACATTAGCTCATATTTACTGAGCTCCAATTAAATGATGTAAACATTTTATTTTTTTTTTTAAGCTGAAAGTGAAGTTTATTATTCTTGCTAATGTATTATCCAAGGGAATCATCAGCAGTAATACCTCCTTAGTGAGCTAGGACTTACCCACATTACAGGAAAGTATTTATCAGCTGGACAGGCCAACCAGGAGTTGTCTGCCTCAGTCAACACTTAATTTTCAGGAAGGACTAAACTTTGCCAAACAGTCAGGCTATCAGTTTACTTTTCACCCCAGTGTCTGTACCAATACTAACAGTGCATTAGCTGTTTCCTAATGAAACGCCCTCAACCAGCCGATATAAAATCCCTGGGAGATCAAAAATACTCAGTCCTCCAGAACCCAGAGTAGGCTTGAGTTTTCTACTTAACATCAAAATCATGTTGTGACGCTGGTATTCTGGGAAGCAAACTAACATTTCCAATCTTTTTTCCTAATTCTCAATCTGTGGACACAGCAGCAGCACTGATAGGCTTGAATTTTAATTGCTGGTGCCAAAGTGTTCAGCCTACCCATGTATTGATTCATAATGCTGACAGGCCCAGGAAAGGCTGCAACATATTTACATTTATGATTTCCATATGTAAATCATATATTAAAATAGGGCTTAATTACAACTGAAATTCCCCCTCCCCCCCAAGATGAAGAGATACAGTACAGAGCCTTCAAGTAGGATAAAGCTGATGAAAGTGATTAAAATAGAACTTGTTGTACGGTTGCTCAGAAGCACACTCATTTTCTGCAGTTTCAGCATTTCCAGAACTTGCAGGAAGGCATAAAAAGACTACAACAATGAAACAGAACTCCACCAGAGGTCTGACACAATGCAAGCAAATACAGGAACTTCCCCTTCTCAACGCCTGATAGCCCCTGATCCATATAATATCCAACATCAAAAAGCTCAGGAGATGCAAGTTGGACACAGGAAACACTAACTTGTCCTTGACTAAAATTTTAGTTTATATTCTCAGAATTCTATCTGACAGTGACTGTGGTGAGGATCACATTCACTATGTTGTGTCCACCCTCATAACTGATCTGACAGCTCCCTCCTATCACAGAACCACAGAATTGTCAGAGTTGGAAGGGACCTCTAGGGATCATCTGGTCCAACTCCCCACTACAGCAGGATCCCCTGGAGCACATTCCACAGGGCTGTATCCAGGGGGGTTGAATATCTCCAGAGAAGGGGACTAGACAATGTCTGTAACTGCTGCAAAGTTTTCAGAGGCATGTAACTGCACTAAGGGAAATCCTTTTTTTTTTTTTTTTTTTTTAATTTTAATACTTCTCTGACAAATCTGAGTGGCAGTCATGGAAAACAGAAAAGGTGTCTTGTGCTGTTCAACTGCTGCTGCCAAATATCAAAAGATCTGCTGCAAAAAAATGGATAGACTCTCTCAAAGGTCATAATAATCCTTTCAAAGGAAAAGTTAGGACCTACCTGTGCAGGTTTTGCACATAATATTGCCCTAAGTAATACAAAGCAATACTAATTTAGAAAGAAATAGCTATAAAACTCCCAAGTGAAGACTCAAATGCCATGACTATAGTCATGACAATACAAAAGGACTTCCACTGCTAGTTTATAGCTGTAGATAAAATACAGACACGTTTTTAGTGTGGAGATTTTAGACTGAAAGGAACATTTCTGAGCAGTAGCATTATAGAATTGGAAGAAAAAAAAAAAAGCCCTACAGCAAGTTGCAAAAATGCTTTTCTTGATGCATGGTGATTTCCATGGGATCTGTAAGCCAACCAAGTCCAATTACTGAAACAACCACTTCTTCCTCCCAAATCAAACCATATTCAGTGTTTTCTCCAGCTCTGATTTAGTGACCTCAAGCATTAGATTAGTCACTTGCTATCTATCTTTTTGTTGCAAGTCTTTCTTTACTTTAAGTACACTTAATTTGGGGGATTCCATTCTTTTCTTTCAATTTCACAATACAGAGAGGTTACAGCCACCTGACTGCGTAAGTAAAGCCAGAGAGGAAGGGGTTTAAGCTACAGTATCTGAAGCTTTTAGTGACTGAGCAAACTGTTTACATATTTTTGCCTTAGTTTCCACTTGAAGTAGAATGGTATAATTCAGTCCAAACCCTCTGTGTAGGAGGCAATTATTTATCAGCTTCCTTTTGGCAAAGATCCCTTTCACCTCTTATTTTAAGGCACTGAGGGTACCAAGGTGTTTCCTGCTCGGCCATTTATCACAGCAAGCTTATGATTTATTTTAACAAGAAACACAAGATAAAAAGGATACCACAGAAAACTTAATGCTCCACAGTACAGGGCATATAAGTGTAAGATCCCTCAAGATGGGGTTCCAACTCTGAATATCCTCCTACCAAAGCAAGCACTGTTAATCCATGTTTAACCACAGCACTGAACAGACTGCTGGTATGTTCAGGGATTACTGCCCCCCTCCCCTTTTCTCCCCATTAGACTGTCCACAGTATTAGGAGAAAGTTCCATCTAATGCCACAGAGGTTTTTATATCTATATTTATATCTATAGATATAGATATACAGACAGTTTATATATATATATATATTTAGTTTTGTTGTTTTTTTGTGTACACACACAAACACTCCACACCATGTTACTAAAACTCTGGATTTCTTCTTCTGTCAGGTCTCATCTTCTAACAGGTGTGTGTACAAGCTCTTCCAAAATCTACCCTGAAGAAATTAACACCCACAAGGCTTCCACCTCCATTTCTAGATTACGATTCATCAGTCATTTTTAACCTTTCTTTACGTCGGCAGCCAGGTTGAGGGTTTTTTTTAGCTTTTGTTTCTGACCATAAATAATCAGTGCAACACTATTCTGGGTTTTAAATAATGAGGAAAACAGTATGTAAAACATGGAACAGTTCTGTAATCTTCATACAGATTTTTCTAAAGCAATCTTTCCACAGATTTTCAGGAAGTTTTATGGAATTTGCTGCTATATTAGATAGAAAAAAAAATCCTAACGTGTATAGCAAAGTTCCCTTTGACCTCAAACCTTGCTTTGAGTGAGGCTTTCTAAGGCACACATGGAATTAGTGATTCATTGTATAGCAAGTTAAACAAGCATCTTTCCTTAAAATAAGAATTGCATGTTAGCCACAGCATTCTGGTGCCAAGAAGTGAATATCTTGGTCTGTATCAAAATGAGAAATCTGGAAAAGTAAAAAAACGTGAGAAGTTTCTTAACAGAAACAGTGCTGATATTTGAGAAGAGAAGGCTCCAGGGAGACCTCAGAGCACCTTCCAGTGCCTGAAGAGGCTCCAGGAAAGCTGGGGAGGGGCTTTGGACAAGGGCTTGTAGTGAGAGGACAAGGGGGAATGGATTAAAACTGGAGGAGGGGAGATTGAGGTGAGACATGAGGAGGAAATTCTTGAGTGTGAGGGTGGTGAGACACTGGGCCAGGTTGCCCAGGGAAGCTGTGGAAGCCCCATCCCTGGAAGTGTTGAAGGGCAGGTTGGATGGGGCTCTGAGCAACCTGGTCTAGTGGGAGGTGTCCCTGCCCATGCAGGGGGTTGGAACCAGATGATCTTGAAGGTCCCTTCCAACCCAAACCATTCTGGGATTCTATGATTGTACACAACAGCACCAGCTGATTAAACTACTACTTTTGCCGAGCTTTGAGATCGGTACTAAGTTCACATGAACTTTGAGGTCACTACAGGCTTGATAAAATCTATTTATTTAGTTAGTTTTTAGTTGCTGACACAACAGATAAAGTCCTACTACCTTCAGGAGACATGTAATGTAATTCCAGAATTCATTAAATGTTTGTGCTATGCCCATTCCTTGGGCTGTGTTACTACAGATCCCGGACAAGAGAGCATAATTGAAATGAAACATTTCCCACCTTGAAGGATAACATACTGGCTTCTATCTTTTAAAAGAAAACTAAACTGTAAAAAACCCCACAAAAGTTCACCTTTTCCTTGAGGATTTAAAAGAAAAAACAAGAGACCTTTCACTTTTTTCCTCTTAAATCTATCTTTATTATTTATAACCGAGTGCATCCTCTCGGCATAAGGATTTAATCGGTTCTTTTCTGACCTACCCATCCATTCCATTTCCATTTTCCCAGCCAAACGTCTGTACTTGCCCTCCTCCCCCATCTGCTGCTCCTGACGAGTCAGTTTACCATACCAATCGCCTCAACTTCCTTTTCGGTTCACTAGACAATAGATGAAAGCTTTCCCGAACGAGGATGCCTTCCCGCTTTTCTATCACTCCATTAATTCCCCCTCACTCCACTGAGGTGAGAAGCTGAAACACAGCAAGCAGAGGCTCCTCTCCCCGCTTAGAATGAGAAATCTCTTTTGTTTAATTCCAGGTAAATCATACTTGCTAGTTTTATTACAAGATTAAAACGAAGATACTAAGATTATACAACAAATGCAAAGACAAGCCAAGAGCAATGAGTCCAAATACGTTTTTTTTAAAAACCTACCTCTATATTTGCTCTAAAGCAGACTAGAGAGGCCATTTACACACAATGCAAACGCGTTCCTACAAACCAGTATAACCATTGTTAAACATTTACTTGTTTTTGCCTGTTTGCAGTGTTACCCAGTTGGCCATTTTATTAAATAACAAAGTAAATGTGATGAGATGCTACAGTTCTCAGTGTTGTCAATTCATGGCATATTTTAGTCATATGGGTGCTGCCTGCGTTATAAAACCCTGTAAATTAAGAATCTGACATGAAAAATAAAACTACTTTGCAGTACATGAATCCTACAGGCTGAAGAACTAGAAGGCAATAAATAAAATGTACAACTTACTTCTGTGAGTCTCCGTGTTCTGGGAGGTTGCTGGGAGCCAAGAATGCATCCAGAACTATAAAGCTCATGCTAATGGTTAATTCCAGATTGACCTGAATCAGACAAGGATGCTAAACCATTTCTACACAGACTTGAGTTCTGCTTTGTGTAGGATCCTCTTCTGCCAACACCAGCACCTCAGTGCCTCACAGCAGTGTGCAAAATGTCATGAAATCTAGGTACTAGTACTCTTCTCCCACAATCTATGTGCAATATTTTGTTTTCTTGCAACTTTTGAGGGCAGTGACAGGACAAGGGGTAATGGTTTTAAACTGAAAGAGGGGAGATTGAGGTGAGACATGAGGAGGAAATTCTTCCCCATGAGGGCAGTGAGGCACTGGCACAGGTTGCCCAGGGAGGTTGTGGCTGCCCCCTCCCTGGAGGTGTTCAAGGCCAGGTTGGATGAGGCTTGTGCAGCCTGGTCTGGTGGGAGGTGTCCCTGCTCATAGCAGGGAGGTTGGAACCTTATGATCTTGAAGGTCCCTTCCAACCTTCACCAGACTATGATTCCTGTGAGGAGGAAACAAATACTGTTCCCATTCTCTACACTACTGATTTAAATACTGTGCCATACCACTCCTTCACAATTCTATTCCAACTTCTCAGGCTGTTTAGCTTAAGTATTTTCCATCCTTCTGCTCATCCTTGCCCCACTTTTCCATTTGCTCTTCTTGTGATTCTATACTCTCTTCTTTTTTTAAACTAGAATACACCTTGGATTAATCATGATGTTTCTTTATTTCATTCTTTGTCTGCTATTTGACCAAAAATGGAACAGACAGATCTGCTGTAATGTCACTGTTGTCTGAGCAGCAAACACACAGAGCAGAGCCCACCAAATCACATAAAATAAGGATTTGTTTCCCCTTCCATGCACCTGTCAGTACAGAATGCCACCTGCTATCCAATCACACTTTTTGAAGCTCTCTATACCAGCTTCCAGTTTTACTAACCAGCTTAGTAGCAGCAGGTATTTTAGGAAGTTAAGAGTGTCACTTAAGATAGAACAAGAACTCTGAGAATTTCCTCATGAACTTTTTTCCCCACTGAGGAAAGGGAAGAGGATGAATCCTTTATTCTGCAAGGGGGCTAAACAGCAACAAAACTGATGTAAAGGGAAGGGCTTTGTGTTAAGGCCTGCACTGTGCATCAGATAATTTAAACTATATTTTGCTGGTAATTTCTCCATAAGTGCAAGTATTACTTCCTCATCACTTCACTCCAAAGAGCAAGAAATTTTAATGGGATAATGTCAAAGTTATAAATCCATCACTGAGGATGCAAGGGTTAAAGAAAGAAATGTTTAATGTTGGTTAGGCAACACCCATGACGTAGCAAGGCTAGTCTTTTGAAAATCTTAAAACATTAATTCTACATAGATAAGGGAAATACAGGTGTGCATTCAAAAGCTGACTGGCAATTTAAGTGTTACCAACTACTGACTTTAACCATATACAAACATACAAAAAGCAAAAACAATTATTCAGGGGAAAAAAAAAAATCTGCACTTGGGTTTAAAGAGCCTTCTGGTAGTCAGCTTCTCCTGCCTTTAGTGTTCCCTCTGATCCATTTCCTCTCTCATTCTTCTGTGTATCTTTGCTGCTTATTCCAACACCTATAGTCAATATTTCACCATTTCATGCTTGTCCAAACCCTTGTTACTTGATAAAAACCTCACAAGTTCTTGCTCCACAAGCTAGCTTTTCACAGGCTTCTGGTTCTTTGTGCATCTCATTGAAACACAACATAAGCCACATGTATTTTCCATATAATTTTCTTCCCTGGGATTTTTTTTTTTTTTTTTAGAGGAAGTAGGTTAATGAGTTCTGATTAATTCAGTTATGCCAGATACTTACTCAGCTGAAACATTCACCGCAGCTGATCAAATCTCTCAGTCAGTTATGGTCTGAAGTTATTTTGCATGGGACTTCACAATGTTTTCATATCTTAACTTGCAAAAAAATTAAAAATCCAAGAAAGTTCCAAATCTATTTAAATTGATTTAAAACAAAAAAAAAAAGCCACAGCTCACCAGAACATGATCAGGAATAATAACCTGATATTTACAAAAACAATAAAAGACATTATTGCAAGTGTAAACAAAATTTTGCAGAGCAGACATAAAAACAGCTTTAAAAGAGTAACTGCTTTCAGTGTAAGCTGAAATCAGTACATTGCAAAAAGCTGAAAAACAACTTTCTGCTCTAGTTAAGATGCAAGAAAGTTCTTCATTATCATATATACCCACCCAGAAAAATACAAACAACAGATCTAGACAATTCACACTGACCTCATTGTACTCAGGAGGGAAGAAAAAACATGCGGGGGGGAAAAAAAAACCACTGAATTTATTCCACTCCTTTAGCTCAAGTATTACAGCTGTTCCAAAGAGGTGAACTGTGCTTGCTCAAGTTTATTTGGATGTTAAATGCAAGATAAAAGATCTCTAGATGAAATGTAAGAGATTGTATCTTGTTTTTAGGAAATAAACAGATTCCAGAGGTGTGTTCCTGCCCGGTCTATCCCGAGGCTGTCGTGCTGCTCCTGCCACCTCTCCGGGCCCAATCGCAGCTGCGAAGGGAAACTCGTTCTGCTGTTTGTCTGGGCGGTGCTGCTGCTCAGCGGCTGCTGCAGGCGAAGGGATCAAGCTGTGTGGTAAATCTATTTGTTCCATCTGCTTTGCTATGTTAAACAGCTGCAGTGATCAGCCTGGCACCCTACATTACGTGCATGTGAATTTCAGAAGAAAAAACATTTCTGTAAGTGAAAACACGAGTTAAATTTCTCCTCCCGTTCTCAAACTGAACACTGCAACTAATGCAAGCAGCTGGGGAAATTTGCTAATATTTTGAATCTACCTTCCAGAAAAGGTATGGCCTAACATAGCTTGATTTTACAGCTTTTAGGTGGTCAGCTTTGCTGTCATAGCAGAGTTCTCTTGCTTTTTTTCCTCCAGCAAGCCCCATTTTGCTGTAAGACATGTAAGATGGCAGGAGCAGTAATATTCTAATAAACATACTCTGGTTGCCTATGCCCTTCAAATACACACAGGCCTCGGCACCAGCCTGACTCCCCTTGCGGTTGGGCCGAGGTTGTGCTGGCAGGAGGCGTGCCAATCTAGCCTGGCTCCAAAGGTCACCATTTTAAAGGAACGTTTTCCACGAAAGCCCATCGCCCGTTTCTAAGCTGAAGAGACTGGCAAACATTCTGAGACAAGCAATGGGGTTTTTTTGGTTTTGTTTTCAAATACCGTTCTTGGTTTAAGTTAAGCCCAAACCTTCCGGCCAGATCCCAGTTTGGCTGATTCCTGCTTTCCCTTATACTTCAGCATGTTGTTCTGTGTATCCTGACATGCTGTGCAGCACTGCTGTGTTCTGCTAAATGCCTTCCTCATTTCTCAAAGCCAGCTCCATCTCAATGGCCAGAAAAGAGAGCTCTGTGTCTTGATGAGAATACCTACCCTAACTCCAAATTGAAAGGACCTTAAAGAAAAAAAAAGGCAGGCATGCATGGATGCAAAGAGTGTAAAATGGTTATTTTCACTTCCTTCTATTACTCATGCTTTATTTCTCTCCCCCAACTCAAATTCTATTTGAGAGGCTGAACATGTTTAGCCACTTCTGAATTAAAGCAAATTACAAGTGAAATGGCACTAAAATGAAATGAAAAGGCAAATAGGAGCACTGTGGGTTTCTCATTCACCGTATCAAATTATTACCTCTCTTAGGTGAGAACTTCCACTATATTCCATCTCTATATAATCTTCTTTATTAATATGTTATGCTATAGGAGCTTTCCAAAGCAAATAGTATATAAAAGTTAACTGGAAGTATTGCAACTTGAACGAAACATCTCTGTAACTTTATCCCAGCAGCTTTTCACATAACTTAGAATTACTGTAAAGGTCCACGGGTGTTAATTCCATTTTACAAAATGGAAAATGCAAACTGAAATGGGGCAGTCACTCATCCAAGGTCACACAGCAAACTGGAGAGGGGCAGGGCCAGGAACAGAACTAACCCATCTGTGCTCCAAGACCAGTCCCAGAACAGTTATGCCCATTCCAGTATTACTAAAGAAGCAGATTCTAGGGAGAAATGCCAGACTGATTTCTTAGTAAGGAGTCTTGAGAAGCCAGAGAGAACACTCACATGCCAAGTCCTTGGAGAGACCAAAGTCTTGATTACATTTCCACCCCCCCTTTCCAACAAAACAACATAGAAAATACCTTTCAACAGGAGGATACACGAATGGGAACATAACACCAAGTTGGTAAATGCTTCATGAGTTAAGATATGATCTTAAAGGCCACCTAGAATAGCTTTGATTAGCAGAATTTGAAGCTGACAAGCCCATAGATTCACTGTAAAACTTTGCAAACACAATGACTTAACAACAGCCATAATCCCAGTGTTAATCTCTTAGAAAGAAATTAGAATTATTTTACTAGACAATAGGCCATTTGTACAATTCATATTACTTCATAAGTTTCATTTTAGAGAGGATTTTAATCTTTGAAGAAGTTTTAAGATTGTTAAAGGAAATTAGCACATTTAAGAGGAATTCTAGGACAGGGCTTGTTATCTTCTGTGTTCAGACAGACTCAAACTGGAAATTTTGAATAATATTCTAATGGTAACACACAGTTCAGTCATGCTACCAAGGGGTTTTCTTTAGTTCATCAGTAAGCACTGGAAAAATAGCACAAAAAGCCCCTGCACAAACATCATGCAAAACTCATGCCAAAGTAACCTAGAGGGGAAAAAAAAAAAACATACAACCCTTACCTGCTTTTAGCTCTTAGAGCTGTATCTGAGATTTATGCAGATGCTACTGAGCAGTCATACTCTGTCAAGGAGCTGCAACACTAAATTGTGCCTCCCCACAAGCTGACAGTTTTTCTCTCATTTGGGATTGCAGACAGTTACATGTTGTTTGCTTTATTTCCCCACCCCCACGTCCTGCCTCAGCAGTACCTTCTATTTTGTTACCGTGCGTCAGAGGGATGTTACTGCAGCCCCGAGTCCTGCGTGATGCAGGTTTGTGCAATCTGGGAGGACTGATACTGATACAGGCCCAGTTCGGGCCACAAAGCTACACAGACCCTGTCTGTACAGTCAGTGCAGAAATCAATAGCTTCGTGTAGTAAGTACCAGTGGCATGGGATCATAGAATGGTTTGTGTTGGAAGGCACCTTCAAGATCATCTAGTTCCAAGCCCCCTGCATGGGCAGGGACACCTCCCACTAGACCAGGTTGCTCCAAGCCCCATCCAACCTGCCCTTCAACACTTCCAGGGATGGGGCTTCCACAGCTTCCCTGGGCAACCTGGCCCAGTGTCTCACCACCCTCACACTCCAGAATTTCCTCCTCTCATGTCTCACCTCAATCTCCCCTCCTCCAGTTTTAATCCATTGCCCCTTGTCCTCTCACTACAAGCCCTTGTCCAAAGCCCCTCCCCAGCTTTCCTGGAGCCCCTTCAGGCACTGGAAGGTGCTCTGAGGTCTCCCTGGAGCCTTCTCTTCTCCAGGCTGAACAGCCCCAACTCTCTCAGCCTGTCTCCAGAGCAGAGCTGCTCCAGCCTTCGGATCATCTTTGTGGCCTCCTCTGGACTCTCTCCAGGAGCTCCATGTCCTTCTTCTGTTGGGGGCTCCATAACTGCACACAGTGCTCCAGGTGGGGTCTCATGAGAGCTGAGTAAAGGGGAGAATCCCCTCCCTGGCCCTGCTGCCCAGGACACAGCTGGTTTCTGAGCTGCAAGCGCCCATTGCCGGCTCACATTAAACTTCTAAAAAAGCTTTAAAAAAAGCAATGTGTCGATTTCATGACACATCAGTTGGCAGCATGAAAGACTGTCAGGAAACAGTAAGACTATGGCAAAGTTGTAAGCAAGAGCAATGAGAAGACTTGGTGAGAGACTAGAGAAGGGTAAGGCTGAAAGGAGTTCACTTTAGAATATACTAGGTATGGTAGTCATCAAGTGCAGACATGAATTTGATCGATGCACAAAGAGCTGAGACAAAAGGAATCTGCAAATCAGACACCAGAGATGGTCCACCTCAAAGACAAATTAATAGGCAAAACACTGATGAGTCCTACAGTGTAGAGTAAGTGTAAAAAAGGCTACAATAATGTACTGCACGTTTAATTGACATGGACAGAGAATTTGCACAAAACTGTTATAATTAAAAATCTGTAGTTAGCCTAGGCATAAAAACCATTTATTGAACAGATTTTACCATTCACGTTGCTTTCATTTCCAGATGCTGCCAGTCTAAAACTTGCAAGTTCCACTCTTCCCTTATGATTGCTGGCTCTAGAGCTTTGTGAAATGATCAGTTGCCAAGTGCTCTTGTGCCTTAGCAGGATATATGCTCCTTCAGTTCAAGAATATGATTTTATTTGGCAGTTGGTACACAATAGGCATTAGGGTTATGACTTGGTTGTCACAACAATCTTACACTGAATTAACTTCATTCATCCTGCCATTTGGTAATCAGACTTCTAAAAGACTAACACAGGCAAAAAGGTTTCAAAAACTTTTTCTACAGGGATCTGCATATTTCATGGGGCACTTTTCAAGGCCAGGAACACCAAAAAAAACCCACCCAGATATGCCTAAATTCTAAAGCAATTTTTATTACATTGCTATCAGCTGTACTTTTTTCCTTGTACCTTTCCCTACTGCCCCACAAAACTCTTACTGAAAAGTACTGCTATTCTCAAAGCTTTATGTTCTCACAACCTTTATGGAGTACAGAATTTCCCAGTACCAGTGAAGGGGAAGCAACACTGAACAAGCTTCAGAAAAATCTTTGTACAAGTTACTGTGTTGATTCCCCTCCCCAGCCTACACCTCTCTCTCCCACTCCATAAACAGTCACTTGGCTTCACCTCTTGCTTCAGCTGTATCTTCACAGAAGAAAATAAACAGCATGTTATTACAACTCCTGCTCAGTTCTGAGCACTGCTCCACCAGCACCACTGGACAAGGCTTTGCCTGGCTCCAAACTCAGATCAAGCAGTGAGCCTAAAAGCTTCAGTCCTCCAAAAGGCTGAATCTTGAGCCAAAGGTACAAACTGCTAGTCTGCCATTAGCTTAGAACCACATCTCAAATTCTTCTACCCTAAGAGGGAAGTAAAGAAGTAACTCAGAGCAATGGAATAGTTCTAGCTTGGACCATCTCCTCATTCCATGAAAGCTTAATGCCAGAGTTAAGTGTCTGCTTGTAACTTAATTCTTCCAAAAGTTAAAGCTCACAAACCAGCAGTTGGACAATGTAAACTCTAGAAGCCCAAAGAGCTTGTTATTCTTTACATCTCTGCTATTCCTGGAGCCATTTAAGTCCAGGCACAGGTCTAACTATACTCACTCAAGACTATAAATCACCCCTTTCCAAACCAACTGGGTCCAATAACGCAGAAACTCTGGCTGAGCAACATCTTAGGCCCAGAATGGAACAAGCCACTGTGAGACAGATTAATTTAATAAACATACATAGTTTAGACTGGGGAGTTTCCCAGATTTCCAGCAGAGAGAAATCAAGCACTAGCAGTGGATCATTACACATGCCCAGTCTCACTAGATCCCAGTTTTTGTTTTCCTTTGGTTTTGTTGCTTGTTTCTTCATTTGATATTTTGAAGATACTCACAGAAGAAGGATGGAATCACCACAAAGGAAGCCTGCTAACCTGACAACAGGCCAGCCTTCATTTTTATGCTTGCTATTCCAGAAAAACAAACAAAAAAACCCAGACCATTTAAGTTCCATGTTTGTAACTCCAGGCTTCTGATGTTCAGAACATCTTTTACAACTAGGAGGTCACTTAAGAGTCACCCCAGGAATAGTGTAACTATTTCATGTCACCTGGGGGAGGTGGGGGGAAAACTGTTAGCCCAGTCAGGGAAAGAAGTGGCCATCATCTGCCTTCTTTTTTAATCTGCCAATAGATTAAACCAGTAATTGTCTAGAGCACCACTTGATGTTTGGCATTTGCTATATTTCCTCCCTCTCCAAAACCTTTTAAGAAAAATGTTTGAAGATGATGGAATATATGCCTTAACATGCAGAAGGCAAAGTAAACAGTAATAAGAGCTCCTACCAGAATAAATTCACACAAATACAAACAAACAATTTACCACAGTCTTGCAAGTCACATCTTGTCATTTCAGCCACAATAACTGACAGTACACTCTCTGCTTGACATGCTGTACACAGCAAATCAGACAAGTCACTTTTATAGATGAGCTACTTGGAGGTTCATGCCAATTTAGTTCACATGCAGCCACGTGAAGTTACCCTGAAATCAGAAATCCCCAAGTATGAAGGGAAGTGTTGCAGCATTCCCTGTGAGATCAGGTGTAGAGAAAGACTCAGGTTGCTCTTTGGGTTGCAGATTTTTCCCACTACTGTTCACAGAACCTCTGGCATTTCAAGATGCTTGTGACCATCCACTATGAACAAGATTCAACTGCACACAGATCTATGTTGGAATGAAGTTCTATTAAACAAGAGTTGAAGCACAGTGTCACTGAAGAGGCATGTACTTCATCTCCTATTGTTTGATATAATTAGGGGATGGGGAAACAAAAAGGCTTCTGCACATTTAATATATGCTATTATGTCACCTAGCTGCATGTTTGCTAGAGGCTTACTTACTTCACTTGGGCTGAATATAAACTTGGAAGAACTTCAGGTTCTCTTAATGGTAATGATCTAGTTCCTGTATACTACAGTCAAGTGAAAAAGCCTGGCATGGGAAAACTGAAGTAGCAACAAGGGTATAGATATCTCTTCAAGAAGAATTTAAGCTTTACCTTGTATGAAACAAAAACAGTATGGAAAAAAAACTTCAAAACCAATATAAAGTATTTGTTGACACTGTTTTGCTCTTCCTCAAGACTGTCCAGCTGGTTCTGCAGCTCCATTTCAGCCACTTAGCTACAGCAGTGCAGGTTACACACACCTTGTTGCACCTGGGCTTGAAAGCAAGTTGCAAGTCCACCTGAGACCAATTATTTCCTTTCCAAGAGCCAAACTGTACTACCAAGTCCTATGCAAACAAACGCTGATCCTTTAAACAACTGTTCTTTTCCTTGAATGGAAACTTCTAGATAATAACATTTTCTCCAAAACTGAAGATAAATAGAAAACATTCAAGAGGCACCCAGTTCTGGTTCAGACCTCCACCAAGAGCTTGTAGATCCACTCAAGTATCAAGGAAGAGTGAACCTACAGTGCCCTCAAGTGTGAGGGGATGTGAAGTGGAAGGAGTCTGGAGATCTACTGGGAATAGCTCTCAAGCCTTTGGAAAGCACCCTCATTGAAGAAAAACATGCTTACTTGTACCAGGAAAAAAAAAATAGTTGTCCTTTTACATTATGGACAGACTGTGTACTGTGAACAGGTGCAAGAAAGAAATGACAAAACATCTGCACTTTCAACTGCCTTTTTAAATGCTTGTGAGGTGGAAGTTTCCTGTTCATTCTCACCACAGGAACACAACAAAAGCAGTCTAGTTATCTAGTCTAGAAGCCTTTAAATGGTATTTAAGGGAAGAAATATCTGAGTGGAAGGTCCAATTTTACACTGCAGAGACAAGTCCAATGATGCTTAAGACAGCACCACTTCCTCAGTGCCTGGGTCTTTCAGCAAAGATCACACTTCAGTCTACAGCCAAGCAACACCAAAGTTATATTTATTATAGTTATATAAAAATTGAGGAGGGTAATGCACCTTACTAAGCATTCACAAAAACCTGCACATCAAGTTGGAAGCCAACCTAAATCAGCCAACAGGAGTGCATCTTCAGTCTCAGCTGTTACTGTGCTAGAGCTTTCTGCCCACCACCAAAAAGCACCTGCATCTGTTCAAGACCACAGCCCCAAGCCTAGAGACTGGCTCTCTCACCTCAGCGGTGAGATCACTTGAACAAGATACAGGCCAAGTTCAAGCCATGAATAAGCCTGAGGTGATTTCAGCTGCTCCTCCCTAAACAACAAAGTTAAGCTATTTAATGATGACAACACCGTCAGCACTTCCAACTGCACTAGCCCTACTTCACATGGAATCCTTAAGGTGTTCACTGGCCCAGGAATGAGAGGAAAAGCTGGTCCAATTCTCTGATCTTGGGAGCCTAGACATGTAAGAGGCAGGTCTTTGAATCACCTCAGGCAGAATAGGTGCTGAACCTAGAGTCCTCACTCTTTGGGAATGCTCTAACCACTAAGCTATTACTCAGGAGTGGGAGGGGTAGCTCTGGTTTGTTTTGTGCAAAGCCCATCTGATAGGTCTTCAATAAACATGCTCCTGGAACACCATGTTCTGCGAGCTCTGAGAGGAGATACAAGGGAAACATTTAATCTCAATCCAGAGTGAGCCCGAGCATAGGCGTGCAACTATTGCCACTGGTGCTACAGGGTCAGAAGGATCCTGAGTTTTGAAGCTCCAAATTGGGGCATAAACACAAGCTTTCTGAACTCAGCTACCGTCTTAGAGCTACAGAATTGTCTTCCCGTGACTCAGTGAAGACCAGGACCTTTGACCTGCAGAATTATCATCATACAGGACAGAGGAATTGACATATTTCTGGCCCTAAGTGCCACAAGTCTTAAGATACCTTATTAAAAACACAAACAAATCAAAACCCCCATGTCCTGGTTTGAGCCACGGTGAAGTGAACTTTCTCTTTGCTGAGTTTTTTTTCTTTCAGTGAACTTTCTAGCAGCGCCAGTGGACTGATAATAACCAAGGTCACTTCTGACTGTCTGCAGCCTCCCCCCCCACAGGGGAGCAGATTAGACCGAAGGCAGGATCAGCAAGTCAGAATATTCCCTACTCATTTCCTCTGTTTGGCTTTCAGTATAGGTTAGGGCATCAGGGAAGTCAAGCCTTTCGTTTCCTTTTTCTCTCACTTTTCTGCTTCCTGTCGCTTCTATCACCCTCTCCTTGGCTCTCTCTCTTTTTTTTTTTTCCATTTTCCTTCCCAGCCAACACCTGAGGGTCCCGTCCCTGTGCCCGGACACTCCCCCCTTCAGCTGGGAGTCCCCAGGGAGAAGAGTTGCTGGGAGAGTGGCTGGGGGAGGAGGGAGGGGATGGGGTGTTGCACATCCCTTTGCAAATACATATATATATTTCCTTATCACTAATAATTAAAATCAATCTGTTTCACTTTTCAACCCAGAAAGCCTCTCTTTCTCATTTTTTTCTCCCTCTTTCCCTACCTCGGGGGAGGGGGGTGGGACTGAGAGCATTGTTGTTATTGGATGGACACAGTACTCCAGGTGAGGTCTCACCAGGGCAGAGTAGAGGGGCAGAATCACCTCTCTCCATCTGCTGGCCACACTTCTTTTGATACAGCCCAGGATGTGCTTGGCCCTCTGGGCTGCAGCTGCACATTGGTGGTTTGTGTCCAGCTTTTGATCCACTAGGACCCCCAGGTCTGTTTCCACAGGGCTGCTCTCTAGCATGTCTTCCCCCAGCCTGTATTGATGTTTCTGGTTGCCCTGGCCCAGGTGCAGGACCCTACACTTGGCCTTGTTGAACTTCATGAGGTTCACTTGGGCCCACTTCTCCAGCTTCTCCAGGTCCCTCTGGATGGCATCCCTTCTCTCTGGCATATCAACTGCACCGTCCAGCTTGGTGTCATCAGCAAACTTGCTGAGGGTGCTCTCAATGCCACTGTCAACATAATTGGTGAAGATATAAACAACACAGGTCCCAGTACAGACCCCTGAGGGACACCACTTGTCACTGTTCTCCATCTGGACACCGAGCCATTGACCATTACCCTCTGGATGTGACCATCCAGCCAGTTCCTTATCCACTGAACAGTCCACCCATCAAACCCGTATCTCTCCAATTTAGAGAAAAGGATGCTGTGAGGGACCATGTCGAAGGCCTTGCAGAAACCCAGATAGATGACATCCACTGCTTTTCCCTTGTTGACAGATGTAGTTACACCATTGTAGAAAGCCACTAGGTTGGTCAGGCAGGATTTGCCCCTGGTAAAGCCATGCTGGCTGTCCTGAATTACCTTCCTGTCCTCCATGTGCCTTAGCATTTATTCTAGGAGGATCTGTTCCATGATCTTCCCAGGCACAGAGGTGAGGCTGACAGGTCAGTAGTTCCCAGGGTCATCCTTTCTACCCTTTTTAAAGAGGGGCATGACATGTCCTTTCTTCTGGTCACTGGGGACTTCACCTGACTGCCATGACTTTTCAAATATCATGGAGAGTGGCTTGGCAACTACATCTGCCAATTCCCTCAGCACTCTGGGATGCATCTCATCAGGTCCCATGGACTTGTATATCTTCAGGTTCCTCAGGTGGTCTTGAACCGTGCCCTCACTTACAGTGACAGGACAAGGGGTAATGGTCTTAAACTGAAAGAGGGGAGATTTAGGTGAGACATCAGGAAGAAATTCTTCCCCATGAGGGCAGTGAGGCACTGGCACAGGTTGCCCAGGGAGGTTGTGGCTGCCCCCTCCCTGGAGGTGTTCAAGGCCAGGTTGGATGAGGCTTGTGCAGCCTGGGCTGGTGGGAGGTGTCCCTGCTCAGAGCAGGGAGGTTGGAACCTGATGATCTTGAAGGTCCCTTCCAACCCAAACCATTCTATGATTTAAAATTCTTCACTGGGAAGCACATCATTAAAGTTAGGTGTTACTCTCCTAGAGTTCTCTGATAATTTCATTTCCCTCTCTTGCTAGATCCTTCAGAAAAGGAGAATGGACTGATTATGGCTGTTATTTTCTCCTAGAACCTATGCCAATATTTTCTGATTAGCTCAGGGAAAGTTTATGCCATGGCCTGCAACAGAAGACACCATCATACGAACTCAGAAGACAGATTTCCTTCACAAACCTTGGCTTTTTGACCCCAGCTGTTTCCACAAATACTATGTCACTACAGTTGGACAGAAGGTTTTGTTGCTTTGTTTGGGTTTGTTGGGTTTTTTTAGTATGTGGGAATGCATGTATTGTGTTTTGGAGAGGCAAGTTCTTGCTGTATGAGCATTCTTTCATTTTTGGATTTTTAAAGACATATGGATGCCAAGTCTTGATTAACACTACAGGGATCCAGTTTGGGAAGTTTCAGGTGAAGATAAATTCCTTATAAAACTGAGATACTGAAAACATGGAATTAAAACAGAAATAGGCATGCAACCTGATTATAGTGGTGAGGATTCCTTAATATATGAAGTGTTCCAATGATCTGGTTCACCTACTATCACAAATTTATTAATACAGGCTCCTTTCTTCCCCTTCCTCACAACTGTATCACACATCATTGCTTTCACAGCTAGGTAGAGAAGTCAGTCAGTTACAATTATATTATTTTAAAAGAAAGCTAGTAAGATACCATCACCAACAAAAAATACACCCCATCTCATGAAGCTTTCAGCTTACTATTCTGTAACCAGAAGCAGCACAAGACAGCAAGTTAAGGACAAAAGTTTCATTTTTTCAAGAGTTTTAGAATAATAGATCTTAATTCACCGTGATATTACCTCATCACATAAAAAACTGGAAATACAACGTGAGACATCAAGTCTCCCCCAAGTGTTCCTTCAAATTCATTACACCTTTCTGCAGGGAGTGCATCAGGTTCCCTTGGTTTAGGATCACCTGCATGTTCAAACAACGTGTGTAAGAAACAGAAGGATTTGGAGACTATCCATAAAACAAACAAAAAAAAAACCTGTCTGCTCCAGTACAGCCAGGGATCTGAACAATGGAGTAGAATCAGAGAATCTCAAGAGGATCATAGAATGGTTAAGGTTTTGCAAAGTGCTTTGGTTTTTTTTTAACCTCAGGACATCTTCCCAAGTATTTTTTTAGCACCTATTTTTTGAGGGAACAGCAAGTCACTCAGCTTCCACCTGAGATTTTGAGGAGAATCTTCTTACTCAGCATGTTTTTATGCACATGCAGGAAGATTTATTACTACTGGGAACTACTTTTGAGCCAGGTGGCTACCCTACCCCAGGAGATCTGAGACACAGGCATTGTACTTCCCCAAAAAACATGCACACCTGTGACACACATTGCACTGCTGAAGAGGGGGAACATGGGTGTCAGCCACAGCCATGGGAGGCACATCATGGCCTATCACCAGCACATTCATTTTTGCACTAGAAGTACCATGAAGCAGCCATCTTTCCCACTGCTCTTAGTGGTAATGATTTGCACCCTGAATTCAGAGTATACAGACTTTACTTCCCCCCAAGTTACCGGTGTGAACAAACATACCAGCTAACTCTAAAAAGCAGAAAAAACCCCACAGAACAGTCTATGCTTCAATATCAGGTATTGACTTAATGCATATATATATACTGCCTTTAGAATCTACAATTTCAAGGTACTTTTTGTATTGCACAATGTAAAATATCTTCTGCATTAAAAAAAACAGCTTTTATTCCTAGTGAAACCGGGCCCAAAAATTTGAATCCTTTAACAGAAAGACCTGACATCAAGTAGTGAAAGAAAAGAGAAGCAACATTTGACCTTCCCAATTTACACATGCTCCTCTTCCAAGAGAGGCCAGACACCAGCCAAGCAGAGTTGCCATGTTCTATGTAGTTAGAAAAGCAGAACATTAGAAGCCAAGATACCAACATGCCTTCTGAAAGCATGACAAAAACATTTCCACTTGGCTTCTTTTCCCATGTCCTGGAACAGAACAGTAGCCATAAAAATGTCAGAATTATGCTTCTCTTATGGAACACTATTTATACATTGATTTCTAGGTAAATATATGCAACTGTTATAAACATACCTGTTTGGTGGTTGTTGTTTTAAAACAAGCAATCTAGCTAAACTTAAAATGCTTCCAAAACCCTTTCTGTAACACAAGCAGGAAGGACAGAATGGACATAAATGAAGTTAAGGCAAATACAAAAAGCTATCTTGTCCTGATAAGGACTTATCTTCATAACATGATGAGCTCCAGAAAATGTTAAATACATGGCAGCTGCCAATTATTTAGTACTGTTCAACAGACAGAAGTTTGCACTCAACATCGATTGGAAATTCAGAGACATAGAAAGTTTAAGAAAAGCTTTTTCCCCCTCTTCAGCCTTCGTTCTACATGGAAATCAGTGCAAATCTAAATCAGAACTAAAATTTAAATAAATGGAAAAGCCAAACAGTTTAATCTGAGTGGAATGTGCTGTTGGCAAATGGGCTGCACTTTAAAGCTAAAAGTTTTGTTGCACCAGAACATCAGAAATAGTGGAGGCTCAGCAACAAGCTGCAATGGAAAAATAACTTGAAGAAAAGAGGTTCCCTCCTCCTTCAATTAGGAAAAAAAAAGCTTTAGAGCTTTAAATAAGTTTCCATTTTCAACATTGTTCCTCCTTTGAACAACTATCATATTATTCCATGTTTACCCTCTAGTAATTAAGGAATACTTAAATAAAATGCCTGTTTTGGAAGAACTGTTTAAAAACAATTCAATAGCAAGCAAGATTATCCCAAGGAGGAAAATTTAAATATGATGTTGTTACACCTTGAGTCTCAGAAGTTAAGCTGACAGAGCCAGACAGGTATTTAGGTAGACAAAGGACTTGCCAGGTAAGACTTGCAACTGATAAAATCTAATTGATGACTCCAGAAAGCATAGAAAAGTGAAGAAAAGTTAAAATTTCTAATTAATTTACAGTAAAAAAAAAAACCAACCACATGTTTTGAGAAGTACTGTGCTTTCCTTTAGCACAATGGCTGGATTGAAAGTAAACTCTTGTAGTTGCACAGGAGGAAGATTTACAGCAGATTAAATAAGTACCAGTATAAGTAAGATGCTTATCATCTTCATTTTTAAAATACCAGCCTAATGTACTTTGGGATAATATTCAGACACTAGTACACAACACTGGGTGATATTTCTGACCCAGAATTACTTGAAAGAACATGCTTTGTTTCTACATAAAGCTGGAGTAAGGAAAAATGGTTAATTGTTTATGAGGTTTAAATAGACCTAAACCAGTTCACCTTCCCAACCCAACTTTTGGCAGCAGTCTAACCCAAGCTTTCCAGGAGAAAACACAAAGGGAAAAAAACCCACCACAAAACAACAACAAAAGACAAACCAACAAAAAAAATCTCAAAGTCAAAGTCACTGGAAACGTCAAGAAAGTGGTAAACAAGAGAAAAACCACCACTTAACTTTTTGGATGTAATTCATGTATGTAGGTCCAAGGGAAGATTTCCATGTTTCAATTGATTTTTGGAGAGAGCACTGAGCTCTTCCCCCCTCCCCCCTTAAACTGTAAACAACTTACTGGAATAGAAAACCATACTGACAGCAAACCATATTTTTGGAAATTCAAACACTCAGTATTCACAGAAAAATCCACTCAAGCTTTGAAAACTCTTTTTCTGTCCCATGATGGTATATTCAGTACTTTTCCACTGTGTTTGTTTTAAAAGGAGAAACCCTGCCCTGAAGGAAAAAAATCAACAGTAAGATGACAAAAGAGCAAGTCTTTCTTCAGGGCAAACTTTGCACATGTCACCGTGAGACAATGTCATTTTCCTTTAAACAATGTAGTTTGGTCAAGCTAATGGCAGATGTATGATTTTACATAACCTAGGAGTCCATCTATTTTTTTACTTAATACTTCGTACATTATAAGCTAATTTCTTGTCCTGGTTTGAGAGGACCAGGATAAAAATTGCCTTTCCAAAACCTTTCCTAATTCTTGGTGCTTTCCATTTTGATTGAACATCTCCTCAAGATGCATAAAATTCCTCCATATGTGAGCAAAGAGGATTCAAATGCATGCCAACAGCCCAAAATTAAGACATTTATTTACATACCAAATGGGGAAAACAAATTATGAATTTTTTTTTTTAATAGAAATAAGTTAGCTTTTTGGCAACTTAAGAGCAGAACTTTTGGCAAAATCAGTGCAGAGAGAAGGATCAGTGCTACCCAGAAACCATTAATATCAGAATAAGAAAAATAATTTAAGATGAAGGACTAAGCTGACACTAGAATACATGAGTGAAGACTGGAGAGGGTCATCTCCAGCTATGAGGTTAAAAGAACAGCCAGCTTCTAGAGTTACCTCTTGAAAGAGAAGCAGAATAAAAACCCAAACATCTAAAACAGAGCTCTTGTGACTTAGCAACTGCTAGATCAGGAGAACAAATGCTGTTCTTTACAAAAAGCATTCAAGCTGAAGCATTTCTGGCTTCTACAGATCTCTAGATTTTACCTCCTGTGAAAAAAAAAAAAAGATCAGGAAAGAAACCTTTTCTTTATGCAAGCCACCAATGCACACACTGCAGTTGCTCACCTCATCAGTAAATAGTAAGAGCTGAGGAAACATTTGTGTTTGATTTCTTCAGTTTAAAGCATTTCAATGCAGTTAAAAAAAAACCAAGCCAATATTATCAAATGTGTGCTTCACTCTTCACTTCTTGTGAAAATAAACATTCTAGTTAGGATGTCCTGAAAACCAATTCAGCAGAATCACTTAAGTCCATAATTTTACAGATCAAGTTATCCCAAGCAGTTACAAAAAAAAGTTGACTAAGCAAAGGTCATTTTCATAAAAGAAGAAAGTACACAGAAACAGCATTAGAAGTCACCCAGATATCTTACTTTTACACCATTTTGAGAACCTCCACTGTTTTCAAGCAACTCTACTCCAATCAAAGGCCTTCTCAGGGTCAGGGAATTCTGTAGTTGACAAGCTCAGCAAAATACAGTTTCCCTTGGTCTCTCTCAACAAACAGACTGAAGCCTTCAGAAAGGAGGCAAGTAGTAGGCTGAAGGAGGGAAGAGTCAGACAATGCAATCTAAGGACGACTGACAATTTAAGTTTTTTAAAAAATATGTTCACACCCCCACTCAGAACATTCCCTGACATGTCAAGATTAAGTTTTCTCCCTTAACTTCTCCAGCCAGGCTCACCACACACACGTGCTACAGGCACATAGTGTTTACAGTAAATACTGTGGAGATACAGCTCTTACTGGAGGCTAGCAAAAGTGTAAATAAGACTAATCATTTAAGTGTGTTATGTTATTCCTTCAGTATCTCTCCCAATATTGAGAAAACCAAGAGTATCTGAACACCACAAAAAAAAAAACCCTAACAGAAAAATGTCTTATAAATGAGCAATCTGGCAGAAAGACACGTGGCTTTTGGAGGGAGCAGCCCACAATACATAATTAAACCCATTCCACCTAGGCTGGAAGAGACAGAACATACTTTTGCTCTGAAGTGAACTCACATAAAAAAGGATGTTTTCATTCAGTTTACATAAGAGCATTATGGGAAACAGAAACTGATTTGGATACTGGCATTGTGCAATGAGACTAGTCAGCTTCCAGATGGACCAGATCCATCACTGCCAGTGAAGATACTATATTTAAATTTGTAGGCTTGAACAGACTATCAATTTCATCTGAGACACCCTTCCATGGTGACTGACCAGCAGTAAGCACTACAGGGGAACATCACATCAGGCAGTAGGACATGGTCAAATTAACTCAAACATAAAATATCCCACAACCTAACAGATCAGCCTAGCTACACATTCCAAAGTTCACTAAGGAGAGTTACTTCTGTCATGCAGGAAGGCTAAAAAGACTGAAGGAAAGTTAGGAAGTAATTTATCAAATATTACACCAAAAGCAGGTTAAGGATTTGGCAAGTTAGCCAGTCTCCTGTAACACCTGAGTCATCAGGATAAACCATTTGTGAGCAAGGAACATATTTGAGTTTCACTCTTAACAAGCATGCACCACAGGGCTTGGACAGTGCATACACAAAGAGGTAGTGAACTCTACTGTAAGAAAAATCTAGCAAAGAAATAGAAAACTTATTATTTTATCCTTAGTGGACACACACAGGGGAACTACCACCTCCTCTCCTGGCAGAGGATTTATTTGTCCCACACACTGTGGCAGAGGAAGAGGACAGGATGTCTGCTCTGGCTGTGACTAGAATTCTTCTTATCCTTTCTGGATGCTCATTCAATTTAAATCCATACAAGTATTTTGCCAGGATTTGGAGAGGTAAGGGTATTCCATTCCATGTCCCCACAGGTTATAACATGAGAGGATATATCTTTGGCTGCTGCCATGACCTCCCTCTTGTCATCTGCCCTCTGGGATTCTGTGACCTTTATCTGCTAGAGCAATAGGCCTAAGAAAACAAGGAGGTACTCAAAGTCCTCCCAAGCCCACCTGCTGCTGTTCTGTAAGAGACGGAGGTTCCAGAGCACAAGTTCCAGTGCTACACATCTGGGAAATATGGTCTTAGAGGTCAAAGGGAAAAGCCCTTAGAGGGTACATCCTTCCAAGCAGTTATCAACACAAAACACAGAAAGAGAGGCTGGAAGGAAAAATCATCCAATTAGCAATGTTCTGCCTTTCCCAAGGGGAGAAGAAGTAAGGGCATCACTCCTACCTGATGTTTAAGAACAGTTTAGACAAAGTATTCTAGTGATGAACTGGCACAGGTTGGCCAGGAAAGCTGTGGAAGCCCCATCCCTGGAAGTGTTGAGGGGCAGGTTGGATGGGGCTCTGAGCAACCTGGTCTAGTGGGAGGTGTCCCTGCCCATGCAGGGGGGTTGGAACTAGATGATCTTGAAGGTCCCTTCCAACCCAACCCATTCTACGATGATGAACACAAATACATGGGGAATGATCAGCAGTGGAAGGTCTTAACACCTGATCATTCAAAATATTCTGCCCAGCCTCAATCAGCTCCATTACATGTATGTGACTGGAATATAAATACAAGGTGGAGCATAACCATTGATGGTATGAGATTTGCTAGTTAAAAATCTCTCATAGCCATCCAATGTCTTTAGGAAAAGGCAAAGCAGAACATATGGCTTTGCTTAGGTTTGTAAATTCATAAAAATAGTATTCTAGATTAAGAAAGAGCGTGCCAGCATGGGAGGCAAGTTGTGTGGAGTGACCACAAGATGTTAGCCTGTGTAGGATAAAAGATGATAGAACAGCAGGATAAAATTCACAAATGTAAAAAAAGCTTAGGGTTTGGCATGTAAAGCTTGATTGGGGGGCAAATATAAGGAAGAAAGAAACTGGTCTCATCCTCTGGAAGAAGTAATGCAGTAGTACCAAATGCTTTCATTGAAGGGGAAAACTAATGAAAAATGCAGGGCATTTTTCTAACTAATGCATGGGCAGGGACACCTCCCACCAGACCAGGTTGCTCAGAGCCCCATCCAACCTGCCCTTCAACACTTCCAGGGATGGGGCTTCCACAGCTTCCCTGGCCAACCTGGGCCAGTGTCTCACCACCCTCACACTCAAGAATTTCCTCCTCATGTCTCACCTCAATCTCCCCTCCTCCAGTTTTAATCCATTCCCCCTTGTCCTCTCACTACAAGCCCTTGTCCAAAGCCCCTCCCCAGCTTTCCTGGAGCCCCTTCAGGCACTGGAAGGTGCTCTGAGGTCTCCCTGGAGCCTTCTCTTCTCCAGGCTGAACAGCCCCAACTCTCTCAGCCTGTCTCCAGAGCAGAGCTGCTCCAGCCCTCGGATCATCTTCATGGCCTCCTCTGGACTCCCTCCAGGAGCTTCATGGTGTACAGACTCGCATACCAGGTGGAATGACCTGTTGTTCTTCAAGGTCATAAGCAATATGCTATAAGCAAGTGCAAAATACTGCAGACGCAAGAAGTTAGCAAAAAGCTATGATATATTAGGGGTTTGATCTCAAAAACCACTCATCACATATTTTCATAGGCAAACATTCAAACTCATTTCAAGTGTTTAAAGCTTTGCAACTGAAATACCTTTAAACTATTGCATATATATATATATATTTGGTCAAAGTGACTTTAGTGACCTTGCTTTTATAAATAAAAGCATGACATGAAAGTCTTAATTAGAAAAGAAAGGGCTAGTTTGCTGATGCTGTCTTTGCAATAATAACAAAAACAACCTGTCTAATCCAAATGAGAAATTAGATACATTCTCTTTTTTATATATATAAATATATACAGCCTACAATAAGAAACTCATTGTCTTGCATGTAAGTAAAATCAATAGGAACTTACATTAAGCAATAATTTATTTTTATAGATTCTGATACAAGCAATCCTATTTATTAATAATAGCATTAATGACACTGTTTATCAATAGCAAAGAAGAAAGATGCACACCTAGGATCCCGCCACACTTCAGAGGAATTTCCCCCCAGAAGGAAAAAACCCAACCAAAGCCACAAGAAAGGCAGGCTCAGAGGGATGCCATGCTGACACAGGCTGCTGCCAAGCCTGCAGCTCTCACCAGCCTTCTAATGCTTTCTACCAACTTGCTCCAGACACCAAGCTGCAAAAACACCAGCAGCACAGTTGCTCATGCCTAAATATTTGTTGATTACAGGCAAGAGGGCACTAGCCCCAGCAAGAAATAGCTATTAGGCCATATGGAAAATACAAGTCTTTTGATTTCCTCGCTGACCTATCCTGAATGCAGCACAGACAGATGAAGGAAGCACATTTTACAATTCTACAGTTCATGGGAAAAAACAAAATAAAATAAATGTAGTCCAGGTTTAGACTACTTGTCTGAGTTGGACCATCCCACAGGAGCTAAAAGGAGGGCAGCTCCAGTTCCCAGGAGAACCTTTGGGTCCAAAGTTGCCTCTCCTGCTCTGGGTTCTATGTCATTTAATAACTTGGCAGATAATAAGGTTTAGACAGCATAGTGGTACACATTGCTGTGGCCTTAAAGATTGTTCCATATCCCAAAACAGGAAGACAAAGTAATACAACTGAGTCCTTTAAGCACTGATACTGTTCTGAACAGGATTTCATCTTTTTATAATATTCCTAAGCTATTTACCTTTAGAATCACTGCTGAAAGCCACGAGTTCTATGAGATAATTATATTTAATTGAATAGTTTGCTTTATCTGCCATCTTCATTGCAGAGATTTGGATTAAATTCCTCTTGGCCGTGAAATCAAGAGAAAACCATTTCATGCCTGACAATAGTCCACAGCATCCAAAATGGAATGCTTGGATTGGATTATTTCTTCCACAAATGCAGATCCAAGGATTACAACAGAAATTTTCAGTTTTGAGTAGAGCCATAAGAACTAAGACTCACCACTCTATATTCACAGAATCTAGAAAATTTCTCTCTCAGATCTACTGTGTAAAAAGAAGCTTTTAAGTAATGTATTTGATTTTATTTTGCTTAACTTGTTATTGAACCTTTACTGCAGCTTAGAATTATAGAATCCTAGAATGGCAGGTTGGAAGGGACCTCAAGGATCATCTGGTCCAACCTCTCTAGGTACTACTACAGTTGATATGAGGTGGCTCAGCACCCTGTCCAGCTGAGACTTCAAACTGTCCAATGTGGGGGAATCCACCACTTCCCTTGGGAGACTATTCCCATGTTTGACTGTCCTCATGGGGAAAAATTTACCTCTTGTGTCCAATTGGAATCTCCCCAGGAGCAACTTGTGCCCATGACCCCTTGTCTTTCCCATGTGACTCCTTGTAAACAGGGAGTCTCCATCTTCTTGGCAGCCACCCCTTAAGTACAGGAACATGGTAATAAGGTCTCCCCAAAGCCTTCTCTTCTCAAGGCTGAACAAACCCAGTTTTCTCAATCTCTCCTCATCTGGCAGGTCCTCCAGTCCTCTGATCATCTTATGTGTATACAATTGCTTTCACATCTATTATAACTTTCACATCTATTATTATTAATGAAGCCAGCTACAACCTTGGGACTGGAACTTGCACTTGCTGTATGAAGATGGACTTATTTTCTGCCAAAACTTTTTGACCTATTTAAAAAAGCTAGTAAAAAAGTTTCTATACAAGACTAATAGTTGAACATGTCAGTAACTTCATTTATAAAAACCTACAAGGGAGTCAGCAGATCTTATATTCTGACCTGCTCCAAGACTTAGGTGAGAGCTCAGCCCCTGTCTGGCCTTTGAGTAGACTCTAATAACTTGTGTCTGATAAACCCAAGTCTTCCCTTTGCAGTCTGTTCCACTGACTCATCATTCTCACTGGTAATGGACTCACTTCTCACTGGAATTTTTAACAGGGAAGGAGCTGATTCAAAGGTGCCAGATTAAGTTTTCAATTTAATATTAAAGTTGTTTGGCTTTGGGTTTTTTTTTTTTTGTTCTGTTAGTTTGGGCTTTTAAAGAAAAGCAGTACAGCTGTCAAGCCTTGCACACAGACCATATGTTGTAATTATAGCTTCTACAGCAAAATGTGCTTTGAGAAAAATGCCTCAGACAGCCCAAAACTGTGTAAGATAAATCAGACTGCTTTTATCACATTGCACACTATGGAGAAGTTAGACAAAATAAACAGAGCCTCTCTCAGCTTCACTGATCCAAACTCAGAATTTCTCTGAACGACTTCAAAGTAGGACAGAGCAAAAATGGATCTATGTACAAGTTCCTTTAAAATACATGTGTATTATATAGAAAATACACCTATTTTATGTTTTTATATAATACATATATATATATCAATTGCAGTACGTATTATTATTACATATCTAATGTTTATTTGTTATTATTTTCCCCTAGATTGCCCTATATTGAACCTGTTAATGTTCAGGGAGGAAAAGCACAGTAGTGGGAATCAGGCAGCTCGCTCCAAGCACAGCTCTACATATTCATATTTGTGATTAAAAGAAACACCTTAATTTCCTTTTCCTACTCTGCAGAAAGCAGTATTTTTAGCAGTGCTACTGGACCCGTTGATACAAGCCCTGCCTCAGAATTTCAAGACCTTCGCAAAAACTTGAGGTGAAGCAAGCGAACTGCAATGCAAGTTAACTATAATTAGACTGTAACAGTGGAAGATTACAAAGTAACATTTATTTTTGTTAGCATAAAAGGTCAATAAATGTAATCCTCTACTGGCTAGACCGCCTGAGAGCTATAAAAAAAGAGTTTTGATCGTACTGATTCCAGTGGATAAACTATTTACCAATAAATAACAACAAAAAAAAAGAATTTTGACTGGCTCTGCTTCAATAGCCTTGAAGCTCATAAAGCTTTTAAGAGCTAAAAAACTTCCTATCCCGATTTATATTTTTAATTGGCACCCCTGAATATTTATACACAAATCTTTCCTGCTTTTGTATTAAAGCCAACTGGCATTATCACAGCACTGGTCATATAGATCAAAACTAGAACGAGGTGCTCTGGGTGGGACGGGGCCGGGAGAGCCCGCGGGCGGCCACGGGGCTCTCCCGGCCCCGTCCCACAGCGGAGGTGGGGTCTGCCGTGCTTACCTGCACCCCGCTGAGGATCGCCTCGCTCTTCTCTCTCACGTCGGGGAAGGGGCAGCGCTTGGAGAGCATCAGCAGCCGGGCCAGCACCTCGCTCAGCCCGTCGCGGGCGGCGGAAACCAGGAGCCCGTCGGCGGCCCGGCTAGGCGGTACCGCCGCCACGGGAGCGATGGTCTCGCTACGGCGGAGCACGGCTTGCCTGATGTTATCCAAGGCGGCGGCGCGGGTGGCAGCGTCGCGGCTGCACAGCCCGTCCCAGCGCACCTCGCCTTCCCGGTCCTCCATGAAGCCGCCCGGCTGTTTCCCCACCGCCGCCACCGCCTCAGCAGCCCCGACGCGGCCGCCCCATGGCGGGCTCCCGACAGCCGCCAGCCCGCCCACAAAGACGACGAACGCGGCGGCGAGCGGAGAGACCGCTGCCTGCGCCGCATGGGGGGCAGGGCAGGCGGGAGCTCCCTCAGCCCCGGCGGGCGCCCCCGGCAACCGCCGCCCACCGCCGCCGGGGCTGCCGAGCCAGCGGTACCACTGGGGCTTCGCCTCTGTCGGCGGGGAGCGGGGCAGCCACCACCCCGCAGCGCCGGCGGCTCCTCCTCCCCGCCCCAGGCATGGAGGAAAGGGGGACGGCCCCGGCTCTGCCTCTCCGGAGCGGGGCGGCTCCCTCAGCCCTCCCCGCCGGGGCCGGGCAGAGTGGGGTCGGGCCGCCACAGACCCCCGACGAACCCCTCAGCGGGGGCGGGGGTGGGGCAGGGCAGAAATAGCCCCTCCCAACACCAGTAGCCCGTATGACGGGCACTCCTTCCAGCCAATCGCCTTTCAGCTCTCGCTGCCGCCGGCCCAATCGGAGCTGGGAGCGGCAGCACCCGGAGGGGGTGTTGGGATATGTAGTCCAGCGGAAGGGCGGCCCCGTGCCCGCCAAGGGGAACTACTTGTCCCGACAGGCAGTGCGGGGCTGGGCCGGGCCAAGCCGCCTCCCGGCACTGCGGGGGCGCTCCCGGGGGTGTCGGTGGCCAAAGCCCTGCTGGCCCCTTGCCCCGTCCCGCCGCTGGACGCTGCCGAGGAAGGGTAAGAGAGCGTGTTCGCTGCCGCTTCTGCACAGGTGTTTTTTCCTTCCCCTCCGTGATGTTGTGGGGTTTTTTGTGTTCCACCGCAGCAGGTTTCCCCAAAGCAGACGGCTGGAAATAGCCAGGAGGGAAGCGATGCACGTCGTGCGTTCGCTTCAGAAATTTGCATTGGCAAAAACAATAAAAAAAAAAAACAAACACACGCGTGATTTAAATAGCTGCAGTGGCTTGTCAGAGGTACGCCTGAACAGAAGCCTTTGATGTAGCCTAAGTAAATACATCAGCAGAAAGGAAAAACAGAAGCAGTCTGTGCAAGCGAAACACAGCGCCTTCACCGCTTGGACATGAACGGGGGGGATCCCTGGAATACTCAAATTGGGCATCAGTTTTGCAGTATTTTAATCCAAATTAATCCGTGTTTTTTTTTAATACTGGGGCTGATGAGCCTGGAGAAGAGAAGGCTCAGCAGGGGTCTCACCCGTGTGTTTAAATACCGAAGGGAGGGTGCAAAGAGGGCAGGGCCAGGCTCTGCTCAGGGACGCCCAGACAGGACCAGGGGAATGGGCACAAACTGCCCCCCCTCCTGGAAGTGTTGAAGGGCAGGTTGGATGGGGCTCTGAGCAACCTGGTCTAGTGGGAGGTGTCCCTGCCCATGCAGGGGGGTTGGAACTAGGTGATCTTGAAGGTCCCTTCCAACCCAAACTGTCCTGTGATTCTGTGATACACAGGAGGCCTCCTCTGAACTTCAGGAAGCACTTTTTTTACTGCGAGGGTGACCAAGCACTGGCACAGGTTGCCCAGAGAGATTGCAGAGTCTCTATCCTTGGAGATACTCAAAAGCTCTCTGGACATAGTCCTAGACAGCTGGCCTGACAGGTAGCCTTACACAGGTAGCCCTGCTTGAGCAAGGGGGGTTGGACCAGATGACTTCCAGAGGTCCCTGTCAACCTCAACCATTCTGTGATTAAGTGCAGGCTGCTACCCAGTAGGCTGGTATTGTGGTTTCCCTGGCCATACAGTCTCCTTCCTTCCTTTTAGCAGGGAAAAAAATAGGCATTTTTAAAATAAAGTTAATTTCAGTCAACTCGCTTCCTTGATCCAGTTCACCTCTTGGCAGAGAAGGAAACATACAGACAAAGGCAGAATGACCCATTTGCAGCTGTCACATTAAAGCAATCATAAAAGTACAGTTTTGAGTATACTGAAATGCAGAAAAACACTTGCAAGGAAATTAGAAACAGGACATTAAGCCTGTAGGGTCTTACGTTTCTCATGTACATGTTTCCCACTCTAAAATCAGACCTCAAAACTGAAGTTAAAAGCAGAACAAACTACTCACATACCACAGAAAGACAAAGAAACTGCTTCTTAGTCCAGGAACTGAGCTTGGGTTGGCTCACCAACACCAGCCATCAACAGCTGTATCACTTGTAAAGAATCTGGTTTCTTCATCTCTAATTCCTTTTGTTTTTTGGCATGGTTTCTCCCAAGCTTGCAAAATAAGTGTCATTCTATCATTACCTATACCTTTCAAGGAAGACCAAGCTTTTTCCCATAAAATCCTTTCCACAAGGAGTCTGTGAGCCATTGTTTGGTGGCATGGACAGGCCTGGACTGCTTCGTGCAGCTGCTTCCTCTAGGCCCTTGGCACCCTTGTGAGCAACGTGTCTACTGAAATCATCACTGCCTGTAATAAATGTGAGTCTCCTCTAAGCACTCAAGGCCTCCACCCATCATAGCTGATGGGTTCAAAGAAAATAATTCTGCCAGTGCCTTTTATGTTTTGTTGGGGGTTTTTTGTTTGATTTTTTTTTTTTACATTAGCTACCACTTCAGCTTCCTGTCCCGTTCCCTGTTCTGTCGTTACTCGTTGTGGTCTCCCAGTTTTCCGGTGAGCAGGCATGTCACATAGACTTGCTTTATTTCTATCTACATTTTGATCTTTAGAAGGTGGATAGATTTGATTTTTTCCCTGATAATTCTGTGCTTCCTGGTGTCTCTGACAATGGCTACGTACATCCAGGGTCCATAAAGTGAACCAGAATCAGAACTGAAGTGCTGGTGTTGGACTTCAGGATGGCTGTATTCCCACGCTGAATGCTGAGATGGATTACAAGTCCCAGCACTGCCTTTTATCTTTTAGAAGTTGTTTTTTCCACTGACTGCAAATGAACTCTGGCTACAGGAAACAGATTGTGAAACTGGCTCCAAGGCCCTAAACTTCAGATTTTTCAGCCCTTTGTTTTATAGATTTTAATGTAGCACTTTGGTAATGGAGGTGAAGGTGGCTTTATTTTTTCCAAACCAAATCTCTGCAGTTTTCCCATACCAGGTCAGGCTTCTTCATGTACTGCAAGCCATTGTGGAAATCAAGGTCAAAGGCTACCAGTGGAATTAATCAGAGCCTGAAGTCATGGGAATGTGTTTGTCTGATTTGAGTGTTCACTGCCTGCTGTTAATATGCTTGGTTTTGATCCCTAAAGAACAGATGAGAGAAAGGCAGAATTATGAAGGAAACAATCTGGCAACTTATCCAGAATTACAGCATTTGAGTTTTTAAAAAGATAAGCTGAAGAAAAACAAATTTGTGGCTGTTTTAAAGCTCAGTGTTTCCTTCCTTGATGATTTATCAACTTCCCTCTTTTTTTAACTAGATAAGAACTTCTGTAGCCATATGCAAGTGATATCCAAATGCAGAAATATATTTTGAAAATGCAATATAAAGCAGTTGTATTCATGTCCTTTCTAAGAACTAAATTATATTATCTTCACTTTTGAAAGTGTTTTCTTGATTCTGTATGTCACAAAAGAGCACTTCACTGCAGAGCTCACTTGGTTGATTTCTGGAGAACACACAATAACACAGTGAAACTTGTGCAACTTAGAAGGAACTGCTTTTTAAATTAGACTCCTTCAACTGCTTTTATTTACACCTGGTTTGTTGAGGCTTATTTCATTCCAACAAGTAAATACCTAGGATGGGATCACTCTCTTCTAGAAGTTCACCCTCCCCTTTTAGACCTGGGTTTTGGCATGTTGCTGCAGTGTCTGGGCATTTAATGTCTGGTATTTAATGTGTTTTTCTTCACAGCAGCCCTCTGAGGAAGCAAAGCTCTGTGCCTCCTGTTTTGCAGAGAGACACCAGAAAGCCAGAGGCTACTCCTCTACTGTCTTTGAACTGAGACCCAAGCTTAGTGTCAAGCCCAGACTCATGTTTCATCCCATCAGACTGGCCTCAACGATTGAGCAAGGTACAGCTTAAGATGTAGGAGAAACTGTGGCCTTGTTTCACTTCTGAGCACGTTTTTGTATCTGCCATGTGTTCTGGCCTACTGTATGTTGTACCAAACTGCCACCTTGCCTCCTTAGGGGTCACGAATGCAGCAGGGATGGGTAAGGTAACCACTGGCTTTTTCCTAGGGGACTATGTCTTTCTGACAGAAAGACTATGGAATATTTTTATGCTGAAGCACAGGTTGCTTTGAGAACAGCTGGGCTGTAACATAGCAGAACTACAGACCACTTCCAGTCCTGCTGAACTTTGCTAGCTCTCTGACTGTGCTCCATTTAGCTGTATAAATGTAGCTGAAAGACTAAGGGCTAGACCCCAGAAAAGAGCATGAGTAAATGAAACACTCATATCCGTTGAGCAGCCACCTGAACTCTGTTAGACTGGATAGAAATGTCCAGAATCACCCCAAGCTGGGCATCTTGGCACCTCTCTCCCCTTTCACATAATCACAAAATCATCCTGGTTGGAAAGGACCTTGAAGATCACCAAGTCCAACCATAACCTGAATCCACCCACCATAACCTTTATCTACCCGTTAATGCTTAAATCATGTCCCTAAGCACCACATCTCTATTTCTTTTAAACACTTCCAGGGATGGTGACTCCACCACCTCCCTGGGCAGCCTGTTCCACTGTCCAACGACTCTTTCAGTAAAGAAATTCTTTCTAATGTCCAGTCTAAACCTCCCCTGGTGCAACTTCAGGCCATTTCCTCTGGTCTTGTCATTCACTTGAGAGAAGAGGCCAACTCCCACTTCCCTACAACCTCCTTTCAGGTAGTGGTAGAGGGTGATGAGGTTTCCCCTCAGCCTCCTCTTCTTTAAACAAGTTCCCTCAGCCTCTCCTCACAGGACTTACTCTCCAGGCCTTTCACCAGCCTGGTAACTCTTCTCTGGACACGCTCCAGCAACTCAACATCCTCCTTGTAGTGAGGGGCCCAGAACTGGACACAGTACTCAAGGGGTGGCCTCACCAGTGCAGAGTACAGGGGCACGATCACCTCTCTACTCCTGCTGGTCACACCATTCCTGATGCAGGCCAGGATGCTGTTGGCCTTCTTGGCCACCTGGGCACACTGCTGGCTCATGTTAAGTTGGCTGTCAACAAGCACCCCCAGGTCCTTCTCCACCCTGGAGCTTCCCAGCCACTCATCCCCAAGCCTGTAGCTTTGCATGGGGTTGTTGTGACCCAAGTGCAGGACCCAGCACTTGGCCTTGTTGAACCTCACACAATTGGCCTTGGCCCATCGATCCAGCCTGTCCAGGTCTCTCTGCAGAGCCTTCCTGCCCTCAAGCAAATCGACACTTCCTCCCAGTTTAGTGTCATCTGCAAACTTATTTAGGAAGCACTCAATCCCTTCATCTACGTCATTAATAAAGATATTGAACACCCAAAACTGAGCCCTGGGGGACACCACTGGTGACCAGCTGCCAACTAGATCCGATCCCATTCACTACAACTCTCTGGCCTTGGCCAGCCAGCCAGTTTTTTACCCAGTGGAGAGTTCACCTGTCTATGCCATGTGCCACCAGCTTCTCTAGGAGAATGCTGTGGGAAATGGTGTCAAAGGCTTTGTGCTCACTTGTGGTCTAGGAAGTAGGTAGAGCAGCTCCAGGAGAGGTCCAGCTGAAAGGAACATCTCCAAGCCAAATAGGTCATGCTCTTCTGTTGTAGCCACAGCTGGCTTCAGTGCCTGGCTGCATTTGGTAGGTGCTCACCTCCAGTGCAGTAACCCAGCGATCAGAGAATCAGCTTTGAGCTCAAGGGAATTTACAGCAACATCTTGTAACTCCCAGGAGAGTGTCCCAGATGCTCAGAAGGACTGCAAAATGGAAGGGGAGCGTTCATTGCCTCATCTGTTGAAGCTGTGTCCCTGTTGGAAAGGAAAACCTGTGACACTGGTGTGAGCTACAAGGAAGGAGACACAGGGAGCTGTAGGCACTTACTCCTAGTTTCTGGTAGCTATTCCCAAGCCTGTGCTGTTTTTTATCCAGGGACTATTTACTAAAAAAAAGCATAAATAAAACCCAGGACTCTCTTCCAACAGTTAACCTAGATGAGAGAGACACATCCTTGTTTTACTTTGTCTTTTGCCTCAGCCGCCCTATCCTTGTCCTAGACTCTTACATGCTTCTCCACACAGGGTCATAACTTCAAACGAAGAGGTGGTGACTCCCTGTTTCCTTCCTGCTCTTCCTCCTCCCAGTCTAGCATGGTGGTCAGGGATGCAGCATGAATGCTCCCCAGGAACTCCCACTTCCTGGCCAATGCTCTAACCACTGGGTAACAGCATAGGGAAGGTGGACACTGTTTCCTCCAGCTGCACTTTAAAAGAAAATGAACACTGCTTGTTGGGAATCTTTGATCTGCTGACAGCCCAATAGGCTGTCAAACACCTTTGGCAGGCTGGCTGTTAACATAGACCTTGGTGTTTTCCAGTAATAACACAAAAATGCTGTGGCCAGCAGCCATATGAAATGAAGTCACAGCCCAGAGAAGCTACGGGGGCTCTTTATTCATTGTTTTAAAGAACAGATTTTGGCATTCACCACCAGAAGAGGACTCCAAATTCTGAGTCCCAAGAGGACAAAGGTGCCAAGCACCAGGGTGGGACCTGACATGCTTCTATGCTCATAGCTCAAACAAGCAGCTCATGCTGCTTGTTTTGGCCCATTCCTGCACTTCTTTTACATGCAGGGAATGAAAGCCTCTCATTACCAAACTCAAGAATCAGCCCTGAGGTTGGGAGGCTCATTGTATCCTGGAACATTATTAGTTCCTTATCAGTCTCATCCCTCTGTAATTTATTAAGGTCACACAGAACAGCAAGAATTTGAATTTAAGTCCCTGAGAGCTACTGAGTTACCTTGCAGTCAGAAACTGTGTATCTAGTTAATAGGGAAAAAAATGTCTCTTAAATCATTTATAGTCAACAACTGAAGTTAGTTCTATATATGCAACATCATGCAGCATTTCGTGGTGTCTTAACTGAGATTTTTCATGCATCTCTGAAGTCATCATGCAAGTTTAAATATGCAGATGATATGAAACAAGTATTCTGTTGAGTGGCTTTGAATGTTGTAGGTTTTCCCATTCAACTCAGGCCAGAAGCAGTGATAGACCATTTCTGCATTTTTGAATACTTGTTATATCATATGAAATACAAACTATTTGGCATTAATATTTAGGATATTGTGCCTGTTAAAAATGCAGAGTGTAGATGTGTTGGGGTTGCTATGAATATTCTGAGTCATGTAAACATTATATTATTTAAATTATTCCTCAACAAAATAGGTCTCCAAAATAAGATTGAGGAGTTGCCCTGACTGAAGTCTGCTTGCTGTTTTTCTGCATCTTTAAAGACAAATGTTCCTGGCAAAAGATGACTTTGAGAATCATTTCTTGCCAGGAGTAAAATTTATTTTTTCCTTGTTAGTGTTTTTATTCCTCTCCTTCCTTTTCTTAGGTTGCCTGATGTACAAATGCAGAATGGAGTTCTTGTTCCTTGCCAGGTGCCTAGTTGTGAGCAGCACAGGAATATGTGAAAAAAATAGAAAAAAATATAGGTAGTAATAGGTAAAAGGAGACAAATCCTATGAACAATTACCCTCTTTGTGTTTCTCTGCTCATCCACGTCATGGTCTTCTAGTTATCTGGCTAAAAATCTACCTCCTACTGTATCTCCATGCTAGGTTAAAGGATGTTAGATGTGACTCTTTCCCTGAGAAAGTATTGGGGAAAAAACAGAAGTTTACTTTGAGAATGAATTCCAAGGCAATGGTGGGGACACAATCTGCATGTTTCATCTGCCTGGAGGGCAAGTTGCAACGTTCAGAACCATCTTTCAATGATTCCATTAAATATTTGAGACAAAAAAAGGTGAAAATTATCATGTGGTAGAAGTGTTTACTGTGAATAAGTCAGTACCTGCAATAACACCCCCCTGCCTCATGATATTTCTTCACTATGATTGTCATTTCAACCCACTCTTACATTTGCCCCACCTTACCCTAATATGCCTTTTCGCTTTTGCATTTGTCCTTCTAATGTCTGTGTTTTTGGCCTGTGCACAGATACACAGTCCTTACTGGAGACAGCTGCCCTTGGAAACCTTCCCTTTCCACAACAGCAAAGTCTTCATCTTTTTAATCAAGAGTCACAGAATCACACAGAATCACAGAATGGTCAGGGTTGGAAGGGACCTCTGGAGATCATCTAGTCCAACCTAGCCAGAGCCAGTAATTTCCTCCTGCCTTCAGGACACGTACTCCACTTTGCTCTCTAGAAAGCTGTGAGAGCTGTTGCCAATCTAATGAGCAAAAACATCTTTTTGAGGGTGAAGAGAGGTGACCAAGCTGAGCAAACCACATGTGGCAGACTGTGTGATGGTATCATCAGCAGGCAATAACAGTGGGGAGAAAAAGTAACTTTTGGGAGAGTAGTGAGGAGAGCACCTTCAATGTCTGCATCAGGCAGGGCACTAAGAGCAGGCAGTGTCTGTTGGAACTGCATCCTAACTGTGAAGGGAGGAAACTTAGTAGTTATTCTTGTGTGGAGAAAAAGGCCTCTTTTTACTTTGTAAAAACCCCTAACTTTTTATGCTAGAAGGGGGAGTGAGAGAAAAAGAAGATGGAAGAAAGAAGAGCAAGGAACAAAGCTGTAGAATAATGTAAATACAAGGAAAAGAGGAGATGAGGAAGAAAAAGCAACTATAACATGGGGGTGGATGAAAGGAGAAGATAAGAGGAACAGAACTACGAGGGAAGCAAGGAAGTAGATTAGTGACCATTTCTAGTACTTGGTTTTGTGTTTGATGCTTATCACAAAAAAGGTTATATTTAATTACTGTGGTCTGATTAAAGACTTAGAAACGTTCTTTTGATAACACTCGATTTCAGGCCAGATGCTTCCATGCTACATCGTCTCTAGTTTCTAGATAGGAACTTGCATCTTGCTCCTCTGAATGCTATGTTCAGTTATCTGCTCATGCAGGTTAGAGCAGCTGGCACCACCACTGCCAGGTTAGAACCCCTTCCTAAAAAAATTATATTTAAAAAAATCCCTGTTTTTTCTCCACCTGGTTATTTCTTTGTTTGTTCCCAAAGTACTTGTGTAACTCATTCCATTGTCTTTCTTCCTCTTTTTTTGTTCTCTGTCTTTTATCTCTAGCAAACAGGAACTAGAAAAACATTAGTATGAATGCTTAGAAGGTCTGACACAATGAAATAAAAGGCTTAGGAGGCGTTTTTTTCCACTAAAATACCAGGTTTTACCACACTTCACAGTACATACAGTGCCATGAAAAAACACAGACTGTAATTTCTTTTCCTTTTCTTACAAGACTGAAGAAAATCTATTGTATGAAAGTTCTGCATAAGACTTGAAATCCAAGAATGAGCAGGCTTTGCTACAGTAGTATTAAAGAAGAAACCAGGCACTTCACCTTGATATATCCAGTTCTGACACTGTCAGTTTTTATCTCACAGTTTGTACAACAAACCAACTCCTGTGGATTTGCCTGCGTCAGTTTTTCAAAGAACTCCCCAAGTTCCTTAATTGCCCTAACAAACTTTGGTCATTTGCTCAAAACTCACCACAAGTGGGACTTGGCGGAACTTAAGAACATGTCAAAATGCCTTATTGATCCAGTGAGGTTTCACTTCCTGTTTTGCAGCTGTCACCTTTCCATTTCTAGCTCAGATTAAAGAAGGCACATGAGTACCAGTTACTTAGATGTGTCTTGAGCAAGGTCATACCTTTCAGGCTGATTCAAGCGGTTGTGTCAGGATGCTAGAGACTGGGTGTTCCCAAAACAACAGTGCAGTTTGCCTACAACATTAATTATTGTTGTGGAGTCTTCTTCTCTGGAGACTTTCAAGACCCATCTGGATGTGTTCCTGTGTGACCTGCCCTGGGTGTTCCTGCTGCAGCAGGGGGGGTTGGACTCGATGACCTTCAGAGGTCCCTTCCAACCTCTATGATTCTATGATCCTATGATTCTATGATTTATTTTTGTCAGTGGAAGGGCTGTTCTTTGTCTCTTGGCAATAAGGCTGAAAGAGTGTTGCAGCACAGCTAGAACAGCTGACCAAGCTTTTCCCTGGTTCTCGGAAGGAAAGTGAAAGGAGGAAAAAAATAGACCAATTTGGATTGCGTCAGGAAGATGGCCTCTCACATAACCTTTCCCCAGCAAGGCTTGGCTCGAATAGCCAAGGCAGCAGCCAGCATTCTGGGAGTTTCTTGGTATAGCCTGTGTTTGGGCAATTCTTTAAAATTTCTCTTATAATATGTCAGATAAACAGTGAATCATTCATTGATTCATCTGAGACTTTGTTTTCAGTTATGAAAAAAATCACTATAAATTGTGCCTGCCCAGTAGGTCAGGTCAGAAGATAGACAGACATCTTTGTATTTCTTTCTGGAAAATGATTTGATCTGTTTTTTTCTTTTTCCTCTTTGAAGGTGTTCTGACAGCACCTCTTTCTCAGGTTCTAAAAGGTTGCCCTGACAGTGATTGGAATGAACCAGGATCTCTGTAAGATAACAAACACTGGAGAACTTAGTGGGAGCATTGCTTCCATCATTACATTATTCCTTGAGTGTGCATCTTCTGGGAAACCATTGAGCCAGCATTATTCCCTGAATCTGCTCAAGTTCACATGTGGAAAAAGCTTCTCCACATTCTCTTTTACAGTCTGAGGTATAATTTTATATGTGGCAAAACATTTTTGGACTCTTAACTTCAAGGCTTTTTTTGAAACTTCTTTAATGATGTGGCTAGCACTGGAGGGGAGGAACAGGATGGATGAGGAGGCGGAAGCAATGAAAGGTCTTTCTGTAGCATTCAGGATTTCAGTGGTGTTCAGTAAGACCCTACTATTTACTTGAGAGAGTCCAACGGAGGCTACGAGGATGATGAAGGGACTGGAACACCTGCTTTATGAGGAAGGGCTGAAAGACCTTGGGCTTTTTAGTCTGGAGAGGAGAAGACTGAGAGGGTATCTAATTAATGTCTATAAATATCTGAGGGCTGGGGGTCAAGAAGGAAGGGACAACCTCTTTTCACTTGTGCCCTGTGATAGGACAAGGGGCAATGGATTCAAGCTACAACACAGTAAGTTCCACCTCAACATGAGGAAGAACTTCTTTTCTGTGAGGCTTACAGAGCACTGGAACAGGCTCTCCAAAGAGGTTGTGGAGTCTCCTTCTCTGGAGACTTTCAAGACTCATCTGGATGCATTTCTGAGTGACCTGCCCTAGATTTGGTCCTGCTCTGGCAGGGGTTTGGACTCAATGATCTCCAGAGGTCCCTTCCAACCCCAACCATCCTGTGATTCTGTGATATTGGCATGCTTACTTGCACTAGGCAGCAGTAATTAAAATTTCAATTTATTTTTACAGCAGCCTCATCCAGTACTCTGGGCACTCAGTTCAGGCCATTTGCAGCAAAAATAAATGTAAATATTGTAAAGGGAAGTCACATTAGTACTTACATGCCCATGATGACAAAATGGGAAATTCTCGGTCTGTCTTAAGGCACCAAACTCCAGTTTGCTTGCTCTGCTCTGACATGAAAGTCACCCATCCAGGTACAGACCTGAGGATGGGATTGCTCCCCAGCAGCCTTTGTGCCAGCTGGCTCCCAACCTTCATGTGCTGGGGATCCAACAGGCAGAAGTGGTCCTGCTGAAAGGACCAGCTCTGCTCATCCTCACACCCAAGGGGTGAGCACGCAGGCTTCAAGACAGGAGGTGGGCAGTGTAATTGCAGTAGTGCAGGGCTGTCACAGAGCTAGTGTGCTGTGCCTGGCACCATGAACTGTGCACAGGGCTGCAGCCATGTGGCACTGCACTCCAGGAGCCTCCTGGCTCAGGCTTGGAGACAACTTAGGTGTCTAGGCCACACTGATGGTTAATGGCAGGCCTAAAGGCACCACTACATTGCCCCATGCTTGATGTAAACTGGATACTTCTATGGTGTTTTTCTGTGTAAGATAACACTGGGCATCTGACCATCACTGCTGTGTCCACCAACACAGGCTGGGTCAGTTTTGGTTAAAAAACCCAGAGGGCCGGTGGTGACTCCAGATGTGACCTGCACAATGCAAGTGTTTCACCCCACTCCTCGCAGTGGTGCAGCTTGCTGGGTTTCTTCCTTCTTCCTCCCCTCTGCCTGTAACCAGGGTATTTTGTCAGCCTCTATTTAATACACATACTTCTCTCTTGGCTGTTCCCCAAACTTGAAGGAGTGAACTGATTTCCTCCACCAAGGGCTTGTCTAAACAACGGTGTTTTGGCTGCTTTAATGAGTGTTGTTCAAGTGCTCAATCCCCCTAAGCCTTGTGGAGTTACATTAGTACAAACATTGCCATTCAGGGTGCAATATCTGCTTTAAAGTACCTCCCTAGGGCTGTGTACCAGCATCCAGGGTAGTGTGGAATTGAAGAGCGGTGGGTTAAGCTTGCAGTGGTTGTGGGATGCATAACCTGTTTTAAAAAGCAAACCTGTCTGTGATGGTTTAGAGACTTAAATAGTTGGGGGGGGGGAAGTTGATGGTAAGACAGCTGACGTCCAAATGTATATCAAGCTACTTAATTACTTCCTGGTAGATTTCTTGTCCTAGTGGGTTGAAAGTGGTCAGGATGTTTGGTGATGTCTTGCTGGTGTAGAGTGACTTGGTGCTTTTCCTGGCTCGTGTCCTTGCCTGAGGGCTGCAGTGTTGTAGAGATGACTCCTATACAGGATAATTATTATAAACTGTATTTACCTGCTAAGATACTAAAAGGCTTGTCTATCCCAGAGCAGCTCTACTGGAGTAATTTCATTGGCAGAGCCTCCAAGAGCTATAGCAACCATTCCCTTGGCCTCCTTCACACAGCCTCTTCATTTGAGGAAGCTGTGGCAAAGCAAGGTCTGTAACTATGGCCACAGCAGGGGTTCTGCAAACACAAGTGTCTTGACAGTTGGGTGTTGTATTCTCTCATGCCCCTTGCTGAACCTGTGCTCTTAGGAGGAGCTTGGGGAGCTCCCCCCTTCAGCTGCAGGTTGCTTATTACCCTTTTCTGCACTGGCAAAATTGTGGGTCTGCACAAGTTTCTGGTGCTTTTTTCCCTCCCTCTCTTTTTCGTTGTTTGCTTCGGGTCACCACCCTGCTCACAACTGACCACAGAACCATCTCCTTGGAAACGGCAGAACTTGTTTATGTGACAGTAATAAGGCAACTAGTTGATGTGTAGCAGCTGCAGGCATGTGGGGGAGCCATGTTCCACCAGAGGATGCTGGAAAAGAGAGTCTCTGCTTATGCTGACTGACAAAAGGTTAGATGGTGTGAACAAAAACCACCTTCTTCCTCTGGAGTTTCCAAAGTTGCCTTCTCCTACCCAGAGCAGTGGTAAGAAGCTTGTTGTGTGTGCATACATGTTTTTTATGGACTTTGTTAGTCTTTTTTATCGCCAACATGTAGACGTTGAGAAGCAATGGGAAAATAGGTAAGTCTGGCTTATTTTTTATTTTGTGCAATGCTGTGCTGCTGCCATGCTAGGCCTGTCTCCTCTCCTCCTGTACTCATGGCTGCAGGACTCACTCATCCATGTACTGGGACTTGTGCTGCGTGCCCTTTGCTGCCGTGGCCCCTTGTGCTATGGGAAATGGCTGATATGCCTGTCTGGCCTAGCTGGCTGGTCAAGTTGGTTGTGTGTCCCTGTGCAGTGTTTCCTGGGCCTCCAGGACAAAGCTGTGGAGGACCATAAATGGCTTGTGCGCCATAAATGTGCCAGGGTCACCAAGGTGGGACCTCTTGCCAGTGATTGAGTGGCCTGGGCTGAGGCAGGACGGCCACAGGCTCCCATAAAGAACTCTCTGGAAAAGATCTGTGGGGCAAGGGTAGCCTGGGCAGCCCCCCTATTGCGGGTCGGGGGGGCTGTGCTGGTGCTGGGGGGGCCATGCCAGTGCCAGGGGGTGCTCTGAACTGTGGGGTCTGTCCCAGGGCTGTTAGCACACAAAAGCAGTGGTGTCTGGGAGGCCCCAGGTCAAGCAAGCCCTTGCAAAGGGATGCTCATGTCAACATCTCTGTGATGACAGCTTGGAGGAGGAAGGAAGTATTCCGTGTGCCTTTGGTTTTGTGCCTATCTTGAAGAGGTGGTGTGGATGGATGATGATTTTTCTGTTTTATATGGCTTCTGAAACAGTGCTGGAAGAGCTGTTCTGGAAACTTTTTTCATTCTTGAAAACTTTCTTTCCCTGCCCTCGCGGTATGAGCGGCTTTTCCTGGGATGTGCTTCAGCAGCCAGTTCCAGTGTTGGCTTAGCTTTCTTCCACCTCTTACTAGATACCTCCTTTGGGTGGCTTTCTTGGGAACTAGTGTCTCTAAATAGCCTTGCCCAAGTGAGAAGACTGTTCAGTTGCATGCCCTGTGTTTTAAACTCAAGTAATACCATAATTGTTGTATCACTGAACCTTCAAATGAGCTGTTTTTCTGTCAGCTTAAGCTGTATTTGCTATTCATTCTTACGCTGTATCAAGTGAAATGCTTGGTACTACTTTGCTAGGTAGCTGCAGCATGGTTTGAAACTTACTTTAACTTCCTAGAGGTTGTATTAGACTAAAGCACTTTTCTGCAAGTTTCACTGTCCACAGGTTGAGTATCAAGGAAAATCATGATTTGACAGGGTGTAAACTGTCTTCAGATGTGCTTTGAGTGAAATAAAGAATGTGAAAGGGAGAGGCAGAAAGGGAGTGGAGAAGCAGGGCTGAACACCTAAGCTTAATTAAAGAATGCGTCGATAGTGCGTGTTAAATATCCTTCTGTTATCTCAACACTGAATGTGGAGAACTGTCTCTTTAGTACGTAATAAAGCCATGTGTAAAAAGATAGGCATTACAGCACTAAGCAGGCTGCAAAGGAAAACAGGCTGTAAAACTTGGGATGCTTGCTCTGCAGGGAGCGCTGACAGGCAGACACTGAAGTCTGTAAAACAGAGAATAGAAAATGTTGGTAATCCTTGACTTTTAAAATGACAAAAATAAGTTATTAGAAATCACCGAGAAAAATCTTAGAAAAAGTTGGGTGTTCAAGGAGAGCTATGTTTAGTGTTATGAAAGGCACTGTTTTGGAATTTTATTAGAATCCAGGATTCATCTGCGGGGTGTGTGGGTTTTTTAAAATTTTTGTTTTGGTGCACATGATCTGGTTTGATATAAACAGAGCTAGGGACAGCCCAGTGACATACTTTGAAAATTAGACAGTCTGTTAAAGAGCTCATGGCATTAAATAGCTCTCTTTTTACAGGCTATGGATTCTGAATCAAGGACTAGTTTCATAGGAAGCTTTCTTCAGCCACCAGGTAAGATGCTTCCTGCAGGCTTTGCTTATGTAGGATCAAAGAAGTTGGCAGCTGTTGGTGGTGATAGACCTTCTATTGCCAATAACCAAGGTAAGGCTGAAATATCTCCCTAAAGTGGTCTTTGTAATTGTTCCATGTGAAATGTCTTGAGCAAACTCCCCGTTCTGTTTTACTCAGTTCAATGACTTGCTGTGATTATCAGACTGACATTGAGACAGGATGTAAATGTGCCCTGAGGGAGTAGTCTCCCTGAAGTCATATTTTTGGAATAGAAACTGCTGTAAGTCTTCTAACATCATTATAAACTTTGGCTTTGAAAATTGTTTAACTTAAAATCCACCAGACTTCCTCTAAAAGCAAAGGAGAATGCTTCGAACTCAGCAGAAGCAGTTCATGACTTTGAATACAGCAGAAAAAGGGTCATTACTATGGTACACTGTGGTCTTGAAATTGGCTTTGCGTAGTGATATTGTACTCCCTCTAGCTTAAAATCACTTCTAAGGTTTTTGTGTGATTTGATTCCTTGGAATAAGTTTTGAATAACAGACTCTCAGGGAAGTTAGCAGCATGAAAGTTAGTCTGTACGAAATACGGGCTGACGATGGCTGCCCTGTGGCTTAATTGATGATTACAGGCTGAGGGAGTTGGGGTTGTTCAGCCTGGAGAAGAGAAGACTCCAGGGGGACCTTATAGTGACCTTCCAGTACCTGAAAGGGGCCTATAAGAAGGCTGGGAAAGAGCTGTTCACAAGGGCATGGAACAATAGGACAAGGGATAATGGTTTCAAGCTAGAGAAGGGTAGAGTTAGGTTGGACATTAGGAAGAAGTTCTTTAATATGAGGGTGGTGGATCACTGGAACAGGTTGCCTAGAGAGGTGGTGGGGGCCCCATCCCTGGAGACATTCAAGGTCAGGCTTGATGGGGCTCTGAGCAGCCTGATCTAGTGTGAGATGTCCCTGCTTATTGTAGGGGGGTTGGACTAGATGACCTTTAGAGGTCCCTTCCAACCCAAGACATTCTATGATTCTGTTACTCCCTGGAGCCCACAGGACAAATGCTCAGTGGCTCAGCATATCTGAAGAGCTCAATGAATCTCAAGGATTTCACACTTGGATTTACTATCATGGACAACTGCAATATCACACAGACATAGCTTATGTGTGTGTGTGATCATTGTTCTTTCCTTTGAAGAATCTGTGACTTCTGTAGTAATCTTTTGTCATACCGAATTTGAGCTTTTTGGGAATAAAACGTTCAGCCTCATGCACCCAAGTGTTTAAGTAAGGAAATGTTTAGCATGCAATTAGAAAGATGAAAGAAGTGGTGGCCCCACTTCATCTTTCTGCTCTCTGGTACCTGCTTTTTGCTCTTGTTTTCTTGTATTCTAACAGGGCTATGACAAGCTGATGAGAGTTGTTACAGAGCTAGCAGTATTTGCTGGGTAGTCCTCTACTAACAGAATTGTATAGAGAAACTATCAAGGCATAGAAAACATCAGAAAATAAGCTTTATTTTTAAACAGAGCATGTCTTGAACTTCCACAGGTGTGTATAGTTTTTGGAGAGCTAGTGGGCTGAAACTGCAACTTTTATTTTTGGCATAATTTTGACACATACTGATGTGAGGCTAAAAGTAAAATTTTACAGGCTTGTTTCTATGGTTTAAAGAATCATCAAATACAAGAAACTAGACATTGAAGAATTACCTTTTGAAACAATGAAGTTTTTAGAACGCATCCTCTACTAAAATGTCCCTTTGTATCTGATTCCCCCTCTGTCCTCGGCCCATTTTTGGTGTTTTTTTTTTTTTTTTTTTCAAATCTCTTCACACTGGTTGCATTGCACCAAAACTTATGACCTAATTTGGATAGCTGTGTTCCCTGTGTCTGTGTAAACTGAAGTCCCAGGGTTTGTTGTGCTGGATTTACCACAGTTTCTTTGTGCTTGTTAGCATTTGGGGTGAAAATAGTTTTTCTCACAGGACCTGTGCTTTATACCTCAGTTATGCAGTACACATCTCCATTTTCTGGGGTATATAATTCATTTTAGGAGTGATCCTAGGAAGAAAATAAAGGTAGTATTTTGCTGTTAAAAGTGTTTTGTAGTAATAATAACAGCAATTGTTAGTTAAGATGTAACTTGCATTGTTTGGTAGCTGTGGTGGCAGCCCTGAAAACTCTACAAGAAAAGATCCACCGTCTAGAGCTGGAGAAGTCACAGGCTGAAGATAATCTGAGCAGCCTCTCCATTGCAGCTGCTCAGTATAAGAAGGCCTTAGAGCAGGAGTCCCACAGAAAGGACACAGCCCATCAAGAACTGATGCAGCAGAGGAAAGGTATTTCTCTTGAGTGGTAAGATGTAGCCACAGCAACTCCAAGACTGCATAATCCAGGGAGCGTTTGTTTGTTTTGATAAACTGCTAGTTAATGCACCTCCCCTTTCTGTTTAGCTTCAGAACTGGGGAGGAGAAAGGGCTTGATAATTCTGGATCAGGTTGAGATATTTTTTTACATGTATTAGCCAAGTATTACATAACCCATGAAGCTATTTTTAAGAATAAGCAGATTTCAGGTGGTATGTTTAACTCCTACAATAAGCAAGCAGCTGCTTAGATGTATAACACTGCTAACTTGAGAAAAGTGAGGAGAAAGGAAGAAACCAGATTCTAGTCAGTTACCTGCTGATATAAATCAAAGTAACTGTCACACCTTTGGAATTCAAATTAGGGACTAGCTCTGGAAAAACATTTTGATTCTCATGTCTTATATATAAAATATATTTTAGCCACATGACTTGTTCAGACTAACAAAACTTTTCTTGCATGTTTTGAAGACAGAATTGCTCAATGAGGTGACAGGCTGGCTAAATGTGTAACTCCCATTGCTGTACTGAATGGCTCTGTTTCTCTTTGTAGAGATAAGTGTGCAGTTAAATGCAGCACAATCCCGCTGCTCCCTGCTGGAGAAACAGCTGGATTACATGAGGAAGATGGTTTCCAGTGTGGAACTGGAAAAGAAAATTACTTTAGAACAACAGGTGAGGCCTTTTACCATATTAACAAAGTAGTTATACAGACAACAAGCATAGCAATGTGTAAGATCTGAACTTTTCCTCAGCACTTTTCCCCAGCTCTACTCATGGTGGTAGCAAACTGAAGCATTTCCTGACTGGCTGATGACAGCCATTCCATGAGCTGTATGGAAAGACTCCCTAGGTGGAACTCCTAATGAGCAACACCATGCTAATACTTGCACATTTGGTAGACAAAAAGGCTGCTGGAAACTTAAGTCATCTTTGTCTGCCTGGTATTTTTCATCACTTTGCAATTTAAAAAGTATGAAATTTAAACTAGTTGAACACCTTTACTCTAGTGTGTTTGGGGGGTTTTTGCTGCCTGAAACAACCTCAGTCAGCTGCTGACTCCATTCCTGCTTGTTTTTTTCCAGGCCCAGCTTCAGAAAGAGGAAGATCAGAACTGGCTGGAACTGCACGCAAAACTTGAAAAGCTTGACTTGCTAGAAAAAGAGTGTCTTAAACTTACTGCTACTCAGAGAATTGCAGAAGTAAGCATGTGTGGAATGACAGTCTGAAAGTCTTTCATTTGATACAATTTGCAGGGCACACCATTAACAGTACTCAGTTTTAGAAAGTTTCCTCTGTTAAAGCTAAGATTGCCTGACTGAATGCCACCTTGGCTTCATTTGCATTCTTTTTTTCAGTCGGGGCTTAAAAAAATTTCTGTAGTCCTGTTTTGTCCCAGATTCTGATTGCAAGCTGCTTCAGACTTCTGATTCAGCATGTCATGCTGAAGTGTGACTAACCATTCTCACCTTCAAATTCAGGACAAGATCAAACACTTAGAAGAAAAGCTTTGCAAAGAAGAGCAGCAGCATAAGCTTCTACGAGACAAAACTGCTCAGGTAGACTGAAAAAGTTTTATTTTATCTTATTTTTTTATGACTGAACACAGCTATTCTCTCTGTCCAAAATACCCTCTTTTATTACATTTAAACTCCACGTGGTTATTACCCACTGGAATACAACCTAGGAGTGAACTGCACAATAGAAAGCTTGCTGGGTGTCTTGCATATCTCAGTCTATTCTATTTGGTTTTGTATTAATTATATGGTTCTTCAGCCTCAAAGCTGCTTTAAGTGATCTGGGTAGAAAATTAATTTCTAGAGAATCTGCAACTAAATCAGATAACCTTAACTTACACTAACTAGAAAGCGATCACACAAGAAACCTTATACCCCAAGTAAGGTTGGTTATTTTGTTTGTTTTCCTCTTTTTGTTAAGATCTGCTGAAGTCTAATATTTTGGACTATACTTGGGCAAGTCTTTAATCAGTGTTCATGAAGTGTGAGCCTGAATGTTTCATTATTCTGTGAAGCCATCATCATTTTGTCAGGCTACCATCCATCTGAGAGGGGAATCTTTGCTGAAGAGAGCAAAATGGAAGCAACCTGTTGTTAAAGGGGCAAAGCAGTAACACTCCAAACCTCACTTCACTGAGAAGTAGCAACCATTCTGAAAGCAGGCAGTTGTGGTAGCATATTCCCTTGATTAGGGGTGGGGGGATGCAGAGCTGAAGAATAATATTGAAAGAAGCCAGCCATAAGTGAGGCTGACAGCTGAAATTAATTCATCACTCCTGTCAGTTTTTATACCTCATCCAAGGATGATGGGCTTTGATCAGGCCAGGAAGCCTGAAATGACATGCAGGCCCAGGTATCTGACCACCTCCAGAGTCCAGCAGAATGATACAATTGAAAACTTGCAGGTTTTTGGGTTTCGTGCTTAAACTGCTTGTTTCTGTAGAGCAAAAGGCCTAGTATGATGATTTATCTTCTGAGAAACATAGTAAGAAGGGCTTTCCTAGAGCAGATAGTCTGACTTTAGCAGTAGAGTAACATTTGCTCAAGAGGAGACCTACGTGTAATAAACTGATTCCTGAACCGGTGTTAGTACCATCTTAAGTTCACTTCAAGATGGATTTAGCTCATGGGGTGGTTCACTTCCTTTGGATGACAGAAAAGCCAGAATAATATCACTTTTGTGATGGACCTCTGGCATTGTTTTGCTGGAGCTGTTACACATGCCAAAACAAAGCCCTTGTCCTATGTTTAATTGGGAATGGCTACTATCCTGTTTGTCATGGGCCTTTACATCAACTTGGAACTGCAGAGCAATCTGAGGGTTGTCCACCAGAATTGACCTTGGTGTTAGATGAGCTCAGTTCTCTCTGCCCCCAGACTGTAAGATCCAAAGGTTCATATTCTTTGGATGTTATGATGGGATTCCCAGCAGGCAGCAGGATTGGCTTATCTCAGCTGCTGGTTGTCAGAGTGGAAAAATCCAGCTGCTGCAGCTGAATATGAAGATGATGATGTCTAAGACAGAGCTGTGAGATCTGCTTGATACTCTGCTATCCTAGGCATCTGTTCAAGGGTAGCTTCTTCCTTCTAAGCAAGACAGTTCATACTGCCCTTAATGCATGAAAGAGTCAATTAATTAAACCATGTGAATTCATAAGTCTAATATTGCATTAAATGGTTGTTCTCTTTTTTTATTTTTTCCACAGCTTCAAACAGGATTTAAAATAAACAGAATTTCGATGTCTTCAGTACCATCTCAAAAAGAACTTAAAAAGGAAAATGGGAAGAAGAAAAAAACGAAGAAGGTAACATGAAAGTTTTTAGTAGCATACTGTTGCTGGTATAATCATAGAATCATAGAATCATAGAATCATAGGGGTTGGAAGGGACCTCAAAAGATCATCTAGTCCAACCCCCCCTGCCAGGCAGGGTCACCTAGAGCACATCACACAGGAACTTGTCCAGGCAGGTTTGGAATGTCTCCAGTGAAGGAGACTCCACAACCTCTCTGGGCAGCCTGTTCCAGGGCTCTGTCACTCTCACAGTAAAGAAGTTTTTTCTGATATTCACCTTGAACCTCCTATGCTCCAGTTTGCACCCATTACCCCTTGTCCTATCACTGGTCACCACTGAGAAAAGCTTAACTCCATCTTCCTGACACTCCCCCTTAACATATTTATAAACATTGATGAGGTCACCCCTCAGCCTCCTTTTTTTCCAAGCTAAAGAGACCCAGCTCCCTCAGCCTCTCCTCATAAGGGAGATGTTCCACTCCCTTCATCATCTTTGTGGCTCTGCCCTGGACTCTTTCAAGCAGTTCCCTGTCCTTCTTGAACTGGGGGGCCCAGAACTGATGGTAGCATCAGACTTGCACAGAGCTTGGCATTTGTGAAAAACAGTGATGTGAGAGGCACTTGATCTGCCTGCTGCACTTTACTCCATTTCCAAAGTGACAAACATTGCCGAATACCTCTTTTTTTTTTCCCCCCTTTGGTAATTAAAACAGTGCTGGGACTTGTAGCATCTCACTGGAAAACTTTCCCTTACCAGCAGGAGGATAACTTCTGTTAAAGTCTTACTGCCATCCCCCATCTCCTGTCTCAGCTGCCTCTCAGTTGATCTGGCAAAATCAGTGTCCAGAGCAATTTTAAGTAGGCATCTCAAGGTGGTGTGTGAAAACAAGAACACTTGTTTTGCAGCACATGTTACAGGTCAGTCAAAATTTTGCAACTGTGGTTTTGCAAACTTCAGAAAGCAGTGTTCAATTTCTTGAACGTCCACCTAGCATCAAACTATCTTCTGAATGCATCTGGAATAGAATGTACTTGTCTCAGCTGTTGGAAAATCCTACTTCTTCCGCATCTAGGGGGAGGAATATTTTTCTCAACCAGAAGAAAACTGAAGTGATGCACTTTGCTGCTTGTTTATTTGAATTTTACTTATTTTAAAGACAACTGTTAAGATTGTGCTGTTGGGTCAGCAGATTGGAATGTCCTGTCTTACTTTTTCTGTGTATCTTATGGCAGAGAAATCCCACAATGAAGAAAATGCACCTTTCGCAGTTACACGTAAAGGCTGGTGACCTGCCTTTTGTGGCTGGGAAGGTGAGTGACACCAAATGTTCTCACTAAACTGGCATGTCTCTTTACTTTAATTGTTAATCACTTCTGTAAACCACTTAATAACTCTGCTTTAAGTCTGTCAGCTCCAGCCATTCTGTTAGTGCCAACGTGCAGAGTGTGCTGCATCTTATGAAGCATCGTAATCCATGGATCTCATCACGAAGCCAAGGAGGAGCTACACCTGGGACTTCAGGATGCAATACCCTTTCAAAATCTGAATCCTATTGTGCCAGATCACCCACTGCCACCAGAAATCTTTCATACCATCAGTTGGCCATACAGGATGAGCTGGGCCAAATGAGCTTGTGAGTACTCATCTCTGGTGGTGTGGGTAGAAGTGCCTTCAGTGGTAGCCTGGTGAAGCTACAGGTGTGTGCTGTAGTTGACCCCAGCCTGTTTTAAGAGCAGGACTACTTGTTGACAGAATGGCCTGAACAGGCCTGACTGGTAGGATTTTTCTCATTCAACAAATTCTTTCTATCCTGGTGTTTAACTTACCTTCAGAGCAAACAATATACTCTTCAGCTGGGTTTTTCTGCTTCTACATCCTGTACTTAACCAAGCTGCTACTGAATAACAGCTGCAGCAAATGAACAATTTTTAACTCCTGTGCTTTTGAGAAATCTTAAACATATTCTGAGATCTACAGAGTAGACCAAGAATGTTCTGGAGAAGGCTGCAAAGGTGGTGTTAATGTTGAGTATACCTGCAGTGTGCAGTGAGTTTGGGTGGTAAAGTAGGTTAGTACAGCTGTGGTGGGAATAGTCATAGAATCATAGAATCATGGAATGGTTTGGGTTGGATGGAACCTTCAAGATCATCCAGTTCCAACCCCCCTGCATGGGCAGGGACACCTCCCACTAGACCAGGTTGCTCAGAGCCCCATCCAACCTGCCCTTCAACACTTCCAGGGATGGGGCTTCCACAGCTTCCCTGGCCAACCTGGGCCAGTCTCTCACCACCCTCACACTCAAGAATTTCTTCTTTATGTCTCACCTCAATCTCCCCTCCTCCAGTTTTAATCCATTGCCCCTTGTCCTCTCACTACAAGCCCTTGTCAGAAGTCCCTCCCCAGCTTTCTTGTAGGCCCTCTTCGGGCACTGAGATTCCACCTCAACATGAGGAAAATCCTCTTTGCTGTAAGAGTTACAGAGCACTGGAACAGGCTGCCCATAGAGGTTGTGAAGTCTCCTTCACTGGAGACTTTCAAGACCCGTCTGGATGTGTTTCTGTGTGACCTACCTTAGGTGGTCCTTCTCTGGCAGGGGGGCTGGACGCAATGATCTCCAGAGGTCACTTCCAACCCCCACCATTCTGTGATTCTATGATTCTACTGGAAGGCCACTATGAGGTCCCCCTGGAGCCTTCTCTTCTTCAGGCTGAGCAGCCCCAACTCACAGAATCACAGAATCACAGAATAGTCATGGTTGGAAAGGACCTCTGTGATCACTGAGTCCAACTGTAAAAAAAAAACACAAAAGAAACAACAAAAACCAAACCAAACCAAACCAAACCAAAAAACCCCACAAACACACAACCTACAATCTCGGCCACTAGAGCATGCCCTGAAGTTCTGCATCTACATGTTTATTGAATATATCCAAGCATGGTGACCCCACCACCTCCCTGGGCAGCCTGTTCCAGTGCCTGACCACTCTTTCAGTACAGAAATTCTTCCTAATGTCCAATCTGAACCTCCCCTGGCACAACTTCAGGCCATTTCCTCTGGTCCTGTCATTATTCACTTGGGAGAAGAGCCCGACCCCCACCTCCCTACAACCTCCTTTCAGGCAGTTGTAGAGGGCCATGAGGTCTCCCCTCAGCCTCCTCTTCTCCAAATATCCCCACTTCCCTCAGCTGCTCCTCATATGACTTGTTCTCCAGACCCTTCCCCAGCTTGGTAGCTCTCCTCTGGACACGCTGCAGCCCCTCAATGTCCTTCCTGTAGTGAGGGGCCCAGAACTGCACACAGGGCTTGAGGTGCAACCTCATCAGTGCCCAGCACAGGGGCACCATCACCTCCCTACTCCTGCTAGCTAACTCCTGTCACAACATCTAGCCTAGTCCTTTGTACTCACTCTTCCTGTGTTCTCTCCATTCTCATGTACCTGATGGGTCTTTGTGCTGAGACAGTTCATCCCCTTTCCTTGTTGACAGCAGAACTTGCCAGTCCTGTAGGGTGGTTGTGAAAGAGGGACAGTCTCCTGCCAGAAAATGGGCAGGGTGTGGAAGAATCAATTGCATGAGGTGGGAGTGTATGTATCTTTCTAGCCATGCAAGTAAATGTGGGTTACAACTTGTTATGTCCTTAGGCAGCTTCCCAGTAATGCAAGCTGGTAGGATTGTGGGCCAGTGTGGTGGAGCTGGGCATAGCAGACGTGTCAATGAACAGTGGTTTGAACAGAGGAGGATGTGTTGGTTAAACCAGTTAGGATATTGACACTGATTTGAAGTCCTTGATGTGGCAGAATTTAAACTGGCAACCAGTCTGTTCCAGAAGCAATGTTTGGCTTACTCATGGCAATTCAAGAGCAGGCTTTCTTTTTTTTTTTCGCTCTAGCAACCACCAGTTGCTTCAATTAAACCCTCAAGGAGCAGCTGTTACTCAGAAGTCAGAAAAGAAGCTGTGACCTTTGGAAAGAGATTATTTGTCTTAGAGAAGGTCTCTGGCTTTAACTAGTTCAGATATCTAGATATCAAATAGATCTACACAACTTCTTTTAATTAAGATGGTTAATTTAATTAACGAGCACACTTTGCTACAAATCTTTTTGAGTAGAATATTTTAATTTGACTAAGCTGTCAGAAAAAAACTATAATGTAAACGCACTAGTTTAAACAATACTTTTCTGTATTACTCTAAGCTGTCAGAGTCTGCACTAAATTAGTCAGGAAGTGAAAATAATCATACTGCATAGCTGCTGTTCACTTTCCAAATCCTCTTTTTACATACCATTACACCTGTAGCTGTTATCCTGTGGCAAAAGAGAGGAGTAAGATGCACATCAGCTGCAAATTTGGAATGAGAAAATCAGACCCACTGGAAACACTTTTTCAGTTCTAGTGTGAATATATTCCAGAGTAATGTGGATTGTGTGAGAGGGTAAATAATGCTACATTGGTGTTCTCTTGAACCAGCAACCCCCTGCAATGCTCTGAAAGGATGGGAAGAAACCCTAAAGACTGCATAATGAATACTTAGTGTGGCATTCTTGTCTTTAACAGTGGGTGTCAAGAACTTCTGAAGCAGATACAGGAGACTCAAGACTCCAAAGCTGGTGAAGACCTAGAACAGAAGCTGAATTGCCTTATAAAACAAATGGAGTTTAAAGGAGAACAAATATCCACGCTGAAAAAGCATCAGGCTACTGTAAGAATAAAATGTAAACTCTCTAGCTAGTAACTTAGAATCACAGAATCGTAGAATGGTTTGAGTTGGAAGGGACCTTAAAAATCATCTAGTTCCAAAAGGCTGCCACAACTCTGCCTCCTGTTGTCATTAGCTAGAATGTCACTGCAATGCTTAAGCCAGGATGTCCCAGTATGGGTGATGGTAGCTAGGCTGCTAGCTTGGTGTTCTTGTACCTCCAGTTCCTTTTTTTGATCCAGAAAAATGCTTACAGCTGACAGCTTTTAATGAACCAAATAGTCTATTGACCACAGCTTCTCTACAGTCCCAGCCAGACATGCCTGTCAGTTTGTTTTAACCTGTAACCTGTGTGCTTTCTGTCAGTACTTGTTTTACAGCCATAGATAACAGCTTTTCACACATGTCCATATAAAATCTTTCTTCTGGGGATGAGCAGCTTAACCCTTTTGTAGCAATTTAGTTTGGAACATATGATAAAAAATATAATCCATAGTTCTGTCAGATAGTTTTCTGTTCTTCCATCTTATGTTTCAGGATAAATGGATTAATCTAAGAACTTCGTTTATACAGAATACAAAACAAAATTCAGTGTGACACCTTGTGAAAGGGGAGGTGATAATTTAAGTCTGACCAGTTTTATTCACATTCATTCTTTGATGGATTTTACTCACTCAAATCTTTTACTGTCCATGTCATTGCAAGCACAAAGGTGCTTGTCAGAGCTGTGTGATAGCAATATGGACAAAGGACATTGACTGTTGAGTCCTCTCTGCCTGTCTTGGCAATGTCAACCTTTTTTTGGATAAATCTCTTACATTCTTGAGGAGCCAACAATGACAGTGTTATTCCTTGCCTCAGCATCTTGCTGACTTCATCCTCCAGGAACCTTAGACATGGACAACAACTACACCTTTGTTTCCTCCTTTTGTATATCTTTATGGCTAGAGTCTGCCTTCATTTTGGGATGATGAGGAGTAGCACATACAATGTGGTGCAACCTTATTGCCATCCTTGCTTGTTCCCAGGGTGCAGATCTGCTGGCAAGTCATCTGTGCTGTGGTACAGCCTTATCAGAGCACACGCCTTAGGGTCATGATGTAAATAACATATTCCTCATGTTTGTCTGTTTGATCCCTGTCCATCATGCCCTGGTTATCAATACAGGCCACTCCTGTAACCCTTGGCCCCTATCATGTTTTTTTTTCTGGTGCTTCTGTACACAGATATTTCTATTTGTCATTTGTACAGACCAGTCTCAATATTTCTGATGTGTATTTCTGCTTTTAGAACCTGTTATGCTAAAAATGCTGTAGTAAACTCTGTGTTTCACAGTTAATAACATGTTCTAGAATGCAATTTAAGTTAATTATTTTTAGAAATGGACTTAAAGTCTAAATTGGCATATGGAATGCTTCCAGCCTAATTTTATCTTTGGGAGTGACCTTTTCATGCCAAGAGCAAGTCAAGACTTATTATTTGACATTTATCTTTAGCAATCAACCCTATTGATTCTGTTTTCCAGAGGCTTCAAGGTAAACTTCTTAGATACAGTAATGGATAATGAACAGTATGCATTTTATAGGCTTGTTTGGGTTATTTTTTTAGTTAGAGTAGTACAATCTGAAGTGGAAAAATGCTGTTGTAAGTATAAATTGGTAACAGATGATGTTCCCTCTCTCAAGCAAGTGTTTTTACCTTAGGGAATGATGGGGTTCAACAGCCTATTGAGTGTGGGTGAGGTCAGTTTTCTGCAATGCTTTCTCTGTGGGTGAGGTCAGTTTTCTCTAGTGCTTTCTGTTACAGGGAGACAACTGTTTACAAGTTTAGTAGGTTTTAACTTTTTTTTAAAGGTCCCTTAGACATCTCTAGTTTGAAGTTTGGTAGAAGTCCAGTAAGCTCTACAGCTGTACATCCTCTGAGTATGTCTAATTAGTAATCTTTCTCCCTAGGTGCAGAAATTAGAGAGAAGAACTCAGAAATTGAAGCAAGGGGCAGCTCATATCAAAACAAACTGTGGTGACCAAAAGGAAGCAAAGGAGATTGCAGTAACTGTAAGGGAAAATATATCTAAATCTTGTCCTGGGCAGAAAAGCAGAAGCTCTCTTCAGCTGCTAAAAAATGTGCAGAAACTTCAGTCAACACTGAAAAAAGATGTTATCATGTGGGAACAATAGTTCTGAAGTTTGAGCCAGTAAATTTTTATTTTCACAAAACACCTTTTAAAAATAAAATAGATGCACCATACATACAGGTGTACATTCTAAACTGCCTACTCATGAGCAGGTCAATTTGTTCACCTCAGAATTAACTTGAATGTAGGGTAGTTGTAATTCAACTACACTGACTTCTAACAAAGTGTTTTAATGGATTAATGGAATGCTTAGTTGTTAACTTGTCAAATAAAATTTTATACCTTTTTTTACACTTAAAATAGTATGCAGTCTTTGGTGTCCTGGTCCCCTTAGGAAATACTTAGACCTTGCTTTTCCAGAATGACTTGGGCTAGTGCTTCTGCTCAAATAAAAACAGTGCTTTCCCTTTTCTCTAATAACTGAAGATTCGGATCATTGCAACTGGGGCAGAAGAAGAGGTATTGTCTCTTATTTATATCCTATTATCTTTATCATTATTATTACACTACAAGCTTTATTGACAGTATTAGGAACAAGCTAGGGACTGGACTGGAAGCACAATCCATTACTCAGTTAAACCACAACAACATGAGAGTGTTCTTGATAAGTGCATGGAAGGGGCCACTGCTTGTGGTGTTAGGTTGGGTGCTTCTCTTCTCATCAACAGAACCTGCTTCTACCACAGTATAAAATAACTGAGCTGTCATAGAGGAGACCTTGAACTGTGTACCAGTACAATGTGTAGAATTTGCATACTCATAAAAATGCAAGAGGGGTCTTCATGCTAATGGTGAGCCTGTTCTTTTCCATCTCCCACTTGGTATGTATACCTAGTGCTAAAAGACATAACAGTGACTTTGAATCCACACTGATTGTTTAGTTGCAATAAATTCTTGTATTGAGGTTGCTGACTGATGCTGATTTTCCTGGATTCCTGCACTCCTACATGTGTTAGAAAAAAATAGCTTCCTCGGGGAGGTTCTGCTGTAGATCTCTGCTATAAAGAGAATGTAGTGGTCTTCTCAAGCCCCTGTGCAAGTATGAATAAAATTTGGAGGCATGCTCTGTTGTCAAGGGTTTTGAATAGAGGCTAGTAACAATATATGGTTCTAATGGACAGTTGGGTCTTTGGATTAGTAAATTTTGCTCTGTCACCCTTCAAGAGAAAGGATTCAGGAAAATTTTCAGTCAATTAATTTAAATTTAGAATCAACTGTTATGATCTGTGGCAGGAGTTGTGTGTGCGAGCTTTTGAGGGGTGAGAGGGGGAGTTTATACATATTAAACATCTTTATCCGGACTGAAAGACCAAGGTTGTTCAACTGGTATTGGAGTATGGGTTTCCTACGCTCTATTAAATTGTACAGACATCCTTACTTATGGATTATCTCTGGCTTACAAAAGCCTTTTGTATTAAAAACACTTAAACACGGTTCTAAACATGGTATTTTCCTGGTATAGGTAGCGTTTGTAAGGTAGGTTAAGCCTTTCTGGTCACTGGAATTGCTGATACCAGAGACAAAATAAAAGTAAGCATTTCTGCTATTAACATTTTCAGATTGTAAGTATTCTGCTGCCCCAACACAAGCCTTTGCCATTTCCAGGTGTAGTTAAGTAATCTCTGAAGCTTTGTACCTGTGTGAGAGCAGGTGAGAAGGGCCTTGCCGAGCCCTGAGGAGCCTAAAGCATTGTATTTCATCTGGAGGTCCAGCCCTAGACAAAAGCTATCAGGCATTAGATTGAGAGAGAAGAATTGTCAGCAATTTGCCCCAAATGCATAAAAACAGGTGGAATAACTTTGCGTGGTGGCAGTGGCAGGAGTGAGAGCAAGAAGCACTGTGGCCTTGCAGCTAGGGGCTGAGGGGCCATTGCTGCTCTTACGGCTTGGGGTTACCAGAGGGACAAGGGGCCTGTCCGAGCAGGGAGCTGGGACATCCATCACCTGCTCCCTCTGTGCCTTGACCCGGTGCTGTTCTTGACTACAGAAACCCAGGGAGAGAGGCCATTTTGGAGCTGAGGTTGGAAAAGGAGGGCTCAGGGAGAGGGGCTATTCTGGAGCTGAGGATGGAAAAGGAGGGCCCAGGGAGAGGGGCTATTCTGGAGCTGAGGTTGGAAAAGAAGGGCTCAGGGAGAGGGGCTATTCTGGAGCTGAGAATGGAAAAGGAGGGCTCAGGGAGAGGGGCTATTCTGGAGCTGAGAATGGAAAAGGAGGGCTCAGGGAGAGGGGCTATTCTGGAGCTGAGAATGGAAAAGGAGGGCTCAGGGAGAGGGGCTATTCTGGAGCTGAGGATGGAAAAGGAGGGCTCAGGGAGAGGGCACCATTTTGGAGCTGAGGCTGGAAAAGGAGGGCCCCAGCTTCTCTTCTGGACAAGTGGCTGTGTTAGAGGACAGTAGCTTTGGGTTGGTCAACCAGGTACTGGATGGGGCAGTGCTTAAACGAGGCAAGCATTGAGTAGTCTTCAAATGTGTGTGCTGACAGGGGCTGTCCGGTCCAGAATAAAACTGCTCTGTTTGCTTTTTCTGGGGGGAGAGTGACTGGAGGGAAAGGGAAAGGGCTGAACCCAGTCATGTCAGCAGCTGGACATTTCACATCTCTTGTCTTTTTCGGAGGGGGACGAGGAGCTGATAAACTTTCTTGCTCAGAGCCAGGAACTGGGATTTAAAAGGGGGAAAATAGGAATGCATGACACGTAACCTTACAGTAGTTGACAGGTTTACATCACTTGTATTTCAATTCAGAAGATTTCATTGTAATTTAATAAGTCTTTTGTGCTGATTTTTTTTCTGAAGCTTTTATTTCTATAGTGTATGTGTTTTCACAAACTAAAGCAAAACAGATGTGCTTCAGGATGGGCTGAGGCTGTCAAACTGGATACAAAGGAAGTGTATCCCAAACAAGTTTTCCTGCTTGAAGAAATTGAGAAAATTTGTCTTCAGATTGTATCTTGGGGCAGAGGGCAGGAAGAGTAGGAGATCATTTTATGTGTGCATTTATTAGCATATTCACAGTTAGAGACAATTGTCAATCCCATAAAATAAGCCTTCAAAGAAATACAGAGGAATGAATAATTCTGCAGAAGCTGCAGTGCTGAAGTTAAGCGTGTGCACAAGGGTTGGCAAGGTTCAGCTCTGTGAGAATTAGGCAGGCAGATCACAGGGAGTTTTGCTGGGATCCAAATGCTTCTTATGTTCCAAAAAAGTTCTGGCCTGGAGCTCCATAAATGTACATTTGGAGAAAGCACAGTGGTCAGAGCAGGCTTCTTCACAAGAACAGTATGTTTTGGCTTAATAAGCGCTCTACTCTTTTACAGATCCTTGTTTTGATTTATATCCTGCATGGTTTTGTTTGCCTTCTCAGATGAAACTGTACATTTTTTATTTTTTTTTAATGGTTGTTTTGCATCTAGCTGTGCAGGGCATCAGACAAAACCACACAGTGATCCCAGAAAAAGACTAATTGCTTTATTTACTCAAAACCCAGGTTCTTTTATGCTAAGTTATGCAAAATTGCCACAACAGGTTTTGTTAGTGTTTGAATCTAGGGTCATATTTAATGGCTAGACATTAGGAAATTGGACAAAAGATGTAGGTCAAACAGTATAATTAACAATACAGACCAGCAAATTGTATCCAACAATAGTTCACTTTCCTGCTGCTAATGAAATAAATATGCTAGGGCAAATTAGTGGCTTGTTACTTAAGCCTGCTGGAAAGACTTTGTCCTAGTACCAAAGGCATTCAGTTTGAGCATGTGTGTTACAATCTTTAACCAACAAAGCTGGAGGTTGGACATAGCTGTAAATCCAGGGTGTTCTGGGAATAGAAGCTGGCAAAAACACTCCCAGCAAAATAATCAGGGCAGGATCTCGCTGGGATTTGGATACTGGCTAATGTAACTGAGTGCAGATGTTTATGTGGACAGAAAGACATTCTCAGCATAAGAATACTGTACAAACAGGCAATGGTTTTTATAGCAGAAAAAAAAAAACAAGGAAGTGAGGATAATAAAACATATGCTCTTATTTCTGATGAAACTTTTTCTGTTTCCCTCAGCTTGCCTGTACTGCAGGGGGCCAGGCTGTCTCTGCAGTATCCCCTGCTGGGGCCTGTTGAAGCTTCTGCAAGTCCCTTGCTTCGCCACTCTGGTGCTTACCTGAAGGTTCCCATGAGCTCCCTGGGTGGGTCCTGTAGTCTCTCTCTTCCATCAGTGGAGACAAGCAAGTGTTTCTGAAAGTGTTACCCTAAGGTAACAGCTAAAACAGGTCAGATTAATCTTAACCCAATGCCTGACTCTCTACCAGTTGCAAAGGGAGTTTGGGGTGATGAGTGAACGTAAATGAAGGTATTTATACTGTACAAAGAGTTTGGGTAAATTCTGATGAAATGTGGAACTCTCCTCTGATTTCTGGGGATCTTGGGGTAGCTCTTCAAAACCTGCAGAAGTACTAGGAAAGTCCTGGGCTGCTGACAGCCTGGGGTCCTGGGCATCATCCTCCATACATCCATTTTTCCTCCTGTTCTTGTGTCAGCCCTTCGTGCATTGGTCTAAATGGGGGTGCCTGTCCTGGAAACACACTTGCCACAACTTCCCCATTATGAGTAGTCTCATGGATCCAGAACTAGGAAATCAGGGTCTCAGTGCTGTTTGGTTCAGGAAGATACAGACTACAGCAGGATTTTATTTTGCTGTTACTTAAATTACTTCTTTTTGCAACCTGGATTTATTGATGGGCCGCTTTACTATTTTGCCAAAAGTTTTGCTTTATATGCAGAAATGGTAATTTATATTCCCACTGCATCACTCTGCTACTCTAACTTTACTTCTGTGTTCTCAAAAAGCTGAGCTAAGTAATTTTTACAGCCATATCTGAATTATTTTAATCTGAACTCCACTGCTGCACAGTGGCATCATTTATTTTCTCTTGGTTCCTTCTTATTTATATAGCTGAAGATCTGCCTGCTCTCCATTTTACGTTGCAATTTTTAATTTAGCTAGTTTTTCTTACTTGAGTTCTGGGCTTTCTGGCCCACTGATTTTAATTTTATTTTTTTTCTTACTGTTTTTTTCCTGTCATGGTTCTTTGCCTACTCTTGATGACTTCTTGGTCAATTCCACTGTCCTCGCTCCCAACCTCTTCCCCTTGCTTCTATTTTGAGGGCATGTTCCTGTTAGCTTTTAACCAGTGATTTAAAGATTTTTCAGCTTCTCCAATGCTAAAATCCTTTAAGTCTTAGTTGCTTCTGAGTTTTCTAATTACTTTTATTAATTTCTCTAAATTAGGTTCTATTGCATATTAACACCCTGCATTCAGGTCTGGTTTTGTTCTTCCATTCTAACCCAGATTATTATCACTTCTCTAATGTTCTTATCACTTACCAAAACTGTCTGAAATATCATCTAGGTTCAGTGAGTAATTGAAGGCATTGGTAGAGCACTGCAGACTGGTTTTTTTTAGTACTAATCTAGTAAAAAAATGTATTTTCATTCCCTAAAGTAAGTGAATTTGGAATTCCCTTTGATCTTTGACTGGTGCTAGCTGTTAATAAACATCATCCATTAAAATATCAGACTATCTCATTACCTTTACCATAAATTTAGGCTTTCTGAAGCATCTCATATCCTGCTGCCACGGTGTGGTTGCTATTCTACCTTGTTGATATTAGGTTTGTAGTGTCAGATTTCATGTCTTATGTTGATAGTTCAAGCTCTTGCATTGGCACCTGTGTGTAGTGTACAAATATCCTGGCTGCTTCTAACTGATTTCACCCAGATCCCTGACTGGGTTCAGTCAAACCTTTTAGTCTGAGTTTTAGATAACATTTCCTTTCTCATTGTAGTCATCCTGTCCCCTGGTGTTTGTATTCTTTTTTACCTGAATTTCCTCTTCTTTCAGCTGTGCAATTCAGGTTCCTTTGTTTGCAGCTCCTATTATTGGTGAGGCCAGTCCCATAAAAAGAGACGAGGATTTCCCCAAGACCTTGGGATACCATCAACCAAGAAGAGCCCCCAAAAGGTACATCCTACACTGGGTAGACCAGGCAGCCTCTTGACCATCTCCTGTGTTTGTCAAGTCAAACCTGTGACTGAACCAACAGCTGTTACCTTTCAGTGGTCCCTCATGAAAGAACAAAGGAGAAACTATGTGCCCAGAGCAGGCAAACAAATTCTGCAACCCACTGAGAAAGAGCTGCTACAGGTGGTTGCTCTGTGGTTGATTACAAATGAACTAGCCTCTTCTTCATAGAATCATAGGATGGGTTGGGTTGGAAGGGACCTTCAAGATCATCTAGTTCCAACCCCCCTGCATGGGCAGGGACACCTCCCACTAGACCAGGTTGCTCAGAGCCCCATCCAACCTGCCCTTCAACATGTCCAGGGATGGGGCTTCCACAGCTTCCCTGGGCAACCTGGCCCAGTGTCTCACCACCCTCACACTCAAGAATTTCTTCCCCTTTATTCCCAAGAAAGAATGCCCAAATCTTTCTGTAGTGACTTGCCTCTTTCCTGAAAAAGACAGTTTCCTTTTTTATTTCTTCTTTCAAGTTGATTATGGTCCCCACTGGCAAGTGAATAACTGTAATTCCAGATGTTGGGAATAGAGCACTGCTACTTTAGAAATTGTCACAAAGCAAGTGTTTCCCATTAGAACTGAGTGAATTTGGTATAAGTAGACTATTTCCAGACAGTATGTTTGTCAGAAAGTGGCATTTCTTGCAAATTCTGTCATTCCTTTCATTCCTGGACAACTTCAAATAATAGTTCCAAGTGAGAGAAATGGGGAGAAAATAGATACTGAACATCAGCGTATCTTGTTTTGGAAAAAATGAAAGCAAAATATTTCAAGTCTTCCTTTGTAAAATGTTTTATTCAGCACATCACTTCTGCTGTGTAATTACTTAAAATTTCTGAACTGCCCTTAAAAAACTGGGTGAGGGAGGAGATGGCATTTGGTAGTGGGATGCAGGAGGATACTTGGGAATTTTTTGCCCAAAGCAGTTTTTCTCCTCATTTCCTCAGGCTGGCAATCAAAATAGGAAAAAATCAGATTCACCCAGTTCTGTTCCTGATACTAAAAGAAAAGTTGTCTTGTTACAGGAGCTGCTGAATAAACAATTTGTTAATGAAATTGCTCCATATGATATATTGTCTATATAGGAGTGGGAATTTATGCTTTTTATGTGGACAGTCCTCCAGGTCCAGAGTTCACAAGTGGTTTGCTCTTCAGAAAGGAGCTTCTTCTCAACTGCTTTGTCTTTTGGTGTGCCAAAACTGGATAAAGTACACCAGAACTCTTCTCCTGAGAAGTCCAGCAGCTCAAACAGGGACTAGCAGCACAGCTGAAGGCAGAAGTAGAAGACAGCAGGATACTCCAGGGAATACCATAATAAGAATTTGCTGGGGAATGTAGGTGAGAGTGAGATTATAGCAATGGCTTGTAGCTCTTCTTGTTTTGGTTTGTTGGTTTTTTTTGTTATGATATAAAACCATGTCTCTATACAACTGCTCAGTTTCAAGACCTGAATGCACACATGGGAGCCAGGAATAGCAGCTTTTTCATGGTGTATCTACCACAGCATCACAGCTGCAATGGAAGAGAATGTCAAAACATAAAGGAAATTCATTTCATGTTGTATATTGCAAGCAAAACTTGAAATCTCCCTTGCATGTCAACTAGTTCCTTCTTATAGTGAAGAGGAACTAACTTCACATATAAGGCTGGGATGTATAAGCAGAATGGTCACATATAAGACAGGTGCTCTTACTTTCTTCAGCAATGATGAGATGCAGGCTGTGACAGTGTACCCAGGTTGGGCATTAGGCTTCAGGGAAGCTGTAGACCACCTGGAGAATATGTGGAGGGAAACAGAGGTGAAGAACACTTCACAAGGACACTTGAGATAAAAAGGAAAGGAGCTGAACTTATGTCTCCACTCCATTTTCTCTAGATTATAACTCTTCAGACACATGGGAGATTGCTGTAAAGATGAAGGGGATACACTTGTGTTTGCACTGAGGAATAGGTCAGAAAGTAATGGGCTAAAATTCAAGCTTTCCAAACATAGTGTAAGTTAAACACTGGTATCTAGACTAGAAGGTTGCTGACCATCCATCTTTAAGAACAGGATAGAAAAACACATTTAGGGAACAGATTTACTTTTTCCTGCCTTAGAGCAGTGGAAGTGGTAGATGATCACAAAACTCTTCCCCAGTCCTACCTCTTCAGGGCTCTGAAGTGCTCCAGTGGAGTTTCCCACATACTGCTTTTGGACAAGACTTAGGAGCCCTTTTCTTGAATGGTCCAGTTTTCACCCATGTTTTTAATTTTCATGCATTCCTTTTATCCAGTTACAAAACAAATTATGCAATGTGTGCTTCCTGTAAATATATTGATCATAGAATCATAGAATATCTCAAGGTGGAAGGGACCCATAATGATCATTGAGCTCTATTTCCTGCTCCTTGCAGGACTACCTAAAATGAAACCATAGGACTAAGAGAGTCATCCAGATGCATCTTTAACTCTTGACAGGCTTGGTGCCATGACCACTTCTCTGGGGAGCCTGTTCCTGTAACCAACCACCCTCCAGTGGAGAATGTCCAATGTTGATGCATGAGGATTAAAAAACAGTTCTCTTCCAGAAGTTTTCTCAGCCCCTTCTTCTGTGATACAGGCATGTTAGGAAGGAACTTGACTCAATTGTGTGAAGGATGCTTGCCAAGGAACTCCACTGCATAGCTGTGACTTGTAGTATGTGCCCATAGGATTGACAAGCATCCAAATGGATTTTTAAGGGCTTTCACTACAAAAAAGTTTGCCAAAAAATGTCTGCTAATTAAATAAATTCTGCTGCTTCAATATAGGGTTCTTCATACCATTCAACTTGCTTACTGTGAACTTCACCATCTGAGTTGTTTTGGGCCTGCCAAATGTTTCATTTATACCAGCTTGTATGTAAGATCCTGCTGCCTCTTTCTGCAGTTCTGTTGCAATTCCAAAAGGATGCATCTTATTTCAGAAAAAGAGGTAATACTTAAAAAAGGCTTACAGATAGCTAAAATAGACACTGGCCTAAAAAAAAAATCTCCTTGCTCTTTACCACAAAATTTACATGAGAGAAAGTGATATGGGCTTTTTTTTTTTTTTTAATCTGGGCCTGTAAAGACAGACTGGGAAGGGTTGTGATGTTGTTTGCACGTGAGTAAAACAGCATAGCCTTTCTTTTGTTTAACTAATAATATGGGCCTTGCCCTGCAGGCTTTGTTTAGGGGGCAGCTCCCAATTAAATTCAAAGCCTAAACATTTTCCCGCACTTGCCACTATTTTTTCTTTTTCTTTTCTTTTTTTTTTTTTTTTAAATATATATCGTAGTAAAAAAGAGATCTATCCAACTGTTTGCAGGTGGCAAAAGCAAAAGTTCCTGTTGTTCAGGCTGCAGTCGTGCAGAGGGAGTTAGAGAGCTGCTGGAGAGGGGAGCGCACAGCACCAACCTCTCCCCTGCTGCGGCACCGCCGGGGGCTGCTGGGGGGGCGCAGGAGCTTCCCGCTGGCCCACCAGGTTGCACGGTGGGCGTTTGAAAAGAAAAAGTGTGAAACTCCTTCCTGAAAACGGGCACGACGATGGCAGTGCTTGCGAGGTCCTCGTACGATGTGAAAATGGTCACTTCTTGTCTTTAAAGGAGAGGAACCTAAGCCAGGTCAGACGGGCCTGGACAAGGTTCTCCCCATTCCCTGTGCTGCTCTAGTACATCTGTGTTTTGAGTTATTTTTATTTTAAGTTTTAAAGTGGAGTTCAAATTTCTAGGTCCAGTGGAATGAATTCCACCATTTTCTTTGTGTTAACTACCTTCTTTTTATTTTTTTTTTAATTCCCACAATAATTCTTCCACTGGGACAACTTAGGGGAGGGACCTTTTGTGGATAAATACACCAGCCCAGTGGTCTTTGGTGATTGATTAGCTGCTGTTTTGGTGTTATTCTCTGATGCTAATGCTGATCTATATATTTGTAGAGTTTCCTGTAATGTTAAGCTGCTGCTCTTTTCAAATGTGTGATTTGCTGGCTATTTCTGGTTTTATTCAAGTTTTTTACAGGCAGAATTACTCAGCTAGCCCAGGGTAAATATTTGCACGTGCTTAGATGGAAGAGATTTTGTACTCACAGCAGTGGCACTGAACTCTGTTATTATATCCCCCCTCTATCAGGTAGGAACCAAAACCTTGGATGTATCTACCACAGTAGCTGCTCACAAAAAACAAAGTGTTGGCAATAGCTTTTTTCCCACCCAAATAAAAAGCTATTCACGTTAAGGGTAATTTGTCTCAGGACATTCATCCTCAGCTGTCTGCTTAGGGCCAGTATTAGCTGCTCAGAGACATTCACTATTTGAACTGAAATTCCCCTTTCCTCTTTAGGTTGGAAATCCCATTTGAAAGCACTTTGGAAGGAAATAAACCTTGGAGATTACTCTCAAACTAGGTTTCCTCATGCAGTGGGAATGCACTGGCCTTCCAGCTAATACCATGCAGAAATGCAAAAATGTGAGCATCTCTTTTGTGTACATAAACTGAAGGGAACTGGTCACATCATGGAGGGATGCAAAACTTTCAGGGGAAAGGGAAAGTTTCCTGACAGGAAAGAAAAATCCGGTGAATGTAGTGACACAGGAAGATGTGATGATTTACACCCGGTGGTTAGTGTGTCACCTACAGTCTCTGAAGGGCATTCATTGTTTTCTCCAGGTAAGACAAGCAGTTTTTCAACAGTGGAGTTCTGGGCTCCCCAGGTCAAGAGAGACAGGGAACTATGGAGAGAGTCCAGGGAGGGCAACAAAGATGGTTGGGGGATTGGAGCATCTCCCTGATGAGGAAAGGCTGAGAGAGCTGGGACTGTTCAGCCTGGAGAAGAGAAGGCTGAGGGGAGACCTTCTGAATGCCTCCAAGTATCTCAGGGTGGGTGCAGGGAGGATGGAGCCAGACTCTGCTCAGTAGTGCCCAGGGACAGGACGAGGGGCAACGGGCACAAGCTGGAACATGGGAAGTGCCACTGAAATATGAGGAGAAACTTCTTCAGTGTGAGGGTGACAGAGCCCTGGGACAGGCTGCCCAGGGAGGGTGTGGAGTCCCCTTCTCTGGAGATATTCAACCCCCCCTGGATGCAGCCCTGTGGAATGTGCTCCAGGGGATCCTGCTGTAGTGGGGAGTTGGACTAGAGGATCTCTAGAGGTCCCTTCCAGCTCTGACAGTTCTGTGATCCTTTGATTCAAGTCTTGGATAAGGAAGTAAACCGAGGAAGACAGGCTGAGAGAGTTGGGGCTGTTCAGCCTGGAGAAGACAAGGCTCCAGGGAGACCTCAGAGCACCTTCCAGTGCCTGAAGGGGCTTCAGGAAAGCTGGGGAGGGGCTTTGGACAAGGGCTTGTAGTGAGAGGACAAGGGGGAATGGATTAAAACTGGAGGAGGGGAGATTGAGGTGAGACATGAGGAGGAAATTCTTGAGTGTGAGGGTGGTGAGACACTGGGCCAGGTTGCCCAGGGAAGCTGTGGAAGCCCCATCCCTGGAAGTGTTGAAGGGCAGGTTGGATGGGGCTCTGAGCAACCTGGTCTAGTGGGAGGTGTCCCTGCCCATGCAGGGGGGTTGGAACTAGATGTCTCTAAGGTTTCTTCCAAACTTCACTATTCTATTATTCTATAAGATCAAATTCAAAGGAAATTTGAATTTGAAATGAAATTTGAAATTTTCATTGAATATTAAATTCAGTGTAAAAGAAATCTAGAGGTTTGTGGGTAACAAGCTGGGCTGCATATACACGACTTTCATTACTTTTCACAGACTGATTTTACTGGAAAGGAAATCCTACAATGATAAAGCTGAATTTGGGTAAGTGAAATAATGAGCTCCCCGGGTGCTGTGTAGATAGTGTTGGGCTGCTTGGATTTGAGGAGATTCAGGATGAGAAGGAGACATTTTGGAGAGACTTTTTCCTGTATTATAACTGTGATGATGTTTTGATAGAGCAAGACACTCCAAAGGGGCTGAGTCATCTCAATTAACAGTCTGTAGACTTAAGGAGTATTTATCTGTGTCACCATTCTAAAACAAATCAGAATAGTTCCTTATTTTATCTAGTTTCTTTAATGATTTAATTATATGAGTGCTACAAGTCATTGATAGTGAATAAACTTCTGGAATTATATACAATGGATAGCTACAGTTTGGGTTTTTTTAACTTTTATTTTATTCTATTACTAAATTTGCAACTGAATATTTTCTAAGCTTTCTAAATGACTGAGAATAATAACAGATATGTTTTTATCTCCAGCTTTTCCAGCATTTGCCTGTTTCTCATGGAGTGTATGTGGATGATGACAAACGTCCTGATGTGGTCCAGGGCAACTGGGACAAATCAAGAAATGCTTTTGACAAGAATTCAGGTATTTTTTATACTGATGTGGTTCCCTTTTCAGGAGCTTTAAGAATAACTGGTGAGGAATTATCAGCTTTCCTATAAACCATGAGTCCTAGAGATAATGAATTTGTTGGTGCATATTTTTTGAGAAAGGTCAAATGTCACCACTCTTGCTTTGTATGCTTGACAAATTTGGAGTGTGGCTTTTAAAGTCAGCAAGAATCCTGGAAATCTGGTGTCCAAATTCCAGAGTGTGGAGCCCTGAATCTTCTCCTCTGGCCTTACTGTGCCCTGGGCTGCAGACACGGGCAGTTCAAAAGGATACTTGTGGGATCAACTTGTTGGAGAATCCAGGACATTGTTCCAGTTATGCCAAACCCTGAACTCACCCTTTCAAATTTCTGCAAGACTGTTACTTAAAATACATCTGTGGGTGGTCTGTTTCTGGAGAAACAAGGGATGGGAGCTGTTGTTTTAAAGTTCATACTGCTGAAGTATCTTTAGAAATATCTCCTTGTGGTTATTTTCAAGTTCTCTTTCCATTTGCAGGAAGAGAGGGAGGATGTTGCTTATGTAGTTAGTTACATGGATGGTACTTAGCAAGTGAGGCAGCATTCCTGTCGTGGAGTGTTTAACTAGTATGGTTAACCTGTGCTTTCACAGAGGGAGTGGGAGTGGTATGGAACTGTAGGAGCTCATAGGATTGTGTCTGGAAAAGCACAACCCCTCTCTCCTGGGGACTAGGCAAGATGCATACCTTCTCCTTGCAGATGAGAAGTGGGCTGGCCAGGGTGGAGGTATAAAAAGTGGCTGTGACTTGTCCTCACAGTCTCCTGTCTCCACCCAAGACCTCTGCCACAAGGGCTGTGCCTGTGGGTCTGCACAGCCCTGGCCTGGAGTGCACTGCCCAACCAGTCACCACTGACAACAGTGCTGAGGAAACTGCAGGTTTACCTGGGACAGATGAGGGGCCTTTGATAGCACAGGCTATCAAGTGATAAGGCAAACAAACCCTCTTGAACAGGCCAGCCTTTCTCTCATATGAGCAGGATAGGGAGGGAGAGGGATGGGCTGTGATCTCAGATCCAGTGGGCTAGTCATGTATGGAAAGGGCACAAGACCTACAGTGTTACAGAGTTCACCTAAGCCATTAATTTTGCCATGGAGTTGACCCTTGTTGGTATTAAAAAGCAATTCAAAGTGCTCTAGCTTATTTTGATTTTCAGTATCTAGTTATCTAATATTTGAGGAACTGTATCTTATTACCATCATAAGCTTCATTCATCTGCTGTCTAGATCTGAGCTTCATAGATGAAACAACAGAATGATTAAACAAGACAGTAGAAACAAAGATGAAGTAAAGCATGGGATAGAAATGCAGATAACCTTTTATTGCTGAAGCAATGAGATAATAAATTAGATTACATGTAGTTCCACGAAACCCCAAGAGTCTTGCTGAACTGTAGCAAACTGTAACTTACCTGCAGGTATCAGCAGTACCCCTCAGCACTGCCACGAAGTGAAGAAGGAGGAGAAAACATTTCAATTCTTCTAAAAATGTGTGCTAGGTTGCCAACAGACTCTTCAATACTGACACCCATCCCCAGTACACCCTCATTTCAGAACGTTGCAATAGAAGCATCATGCCAGAATCAAGTACTGGAGGATGTGATAACCCTGAAATAGTAACATACTTGAAGTTCTTCTGGCAGGTGAAGATTCAGGAGGTGTGTGTGAGAAGAATGTTGTGCACCCCTGAGTCACCAACTCTCTTCAGGCAGTAGGATTTCTTAGTTGGTGTCCTTCCTATGCTGGAAGATAGGCCCTCCTCCAAGGACCATGGAGGTGTCCTGACTTGCAACAGCTCTTAGTCTTTCAGGGTCTGGTTGAAGGCTCTTTCTTATAAGAAAAATGAAAATAATAAAAAACCATCCCTCCCTGCTCCATCACATTCCATTGTCTGACATACTTCTGCCTCAGGACAAAAGGAATTCCATCATTGTGTGGATGCAAAGGAAAGGGTACTGACAGCACTGCTTACAGCCATGTTCTTTAAGTGTTGATGGTCTACAGCTGGTCTTTTTGCAGAGTCCTGCCACAAGGACAATGGATTCACTTTGCCCTGGCACAGCACTGAAACTGAGGAGCTGAAACAGCTCTAGCTTCTGCTTTCTCACCTTGGTATTGACTACAACCTTAAGGACCTCAGGAACTTGGGTTAGACTTGAGGAAGAAATTCTTGAGTGTGAGGGTGGTGAGACACTGGGCCAGGTTGCCCAGGGAAGCTGTGGAAGCCCCATCCCTGGAAGTGTTGAAGGGCAGGTTGGATGGGGCTCTGAGCAACCTGGTCTAGTGGGAGGTGTCCCTGCCCATGCAGGGGGGTTGGAACTAGATGATCTTGAAGATCCCTTCCAACCCAAACCATTCTATGTTTCTATGAAAAAACCCCAGCTGATGAGATGAAGCTCTTTTCCCTGGTAGCTGAAATGTACTTCTCAATACTAAAAAGAGAAGGAAAAAAAAAAGTGTCTTTAAAAGTATGGAAGGAAGTTCCAGTTATTACAAGTCAGTGTTTTGCGTCATGGAAAAAACAAGATTGTGGGCATTTCTGCTCCTGACAGGAAGCAGCAGCAAGGCTGGGCCAGCTCTCGCTAAGCTGCTGTGACTGCTGACGTCCATATTGTCAGCGTACTCCCAGCTCTCGCTCGTTGTTTTTGTGCTTTTTTCTCGAGTTTTCCTGCCTTTGTTTGGTGTCTCCCCGAGCGGCGGGACTTCCACTAGAGGTCACCTGCGACACACCATGGCTGAGGACCTCTCCGAGCCTCAGCAGCTCAGGGGTTCCCAGCAGGAAAACGCTGCTTTAATCTTTTCTGTCATTCAAAAGGCAAAACCAACTGAAAATCTGCATCGTGTGCCCAGAATCCAACAGAGATGCATAGGTCTGAAAAGCGAGTAACATCCTGCTTTTAAATACTTGGCTTGCCGTACAAATCCACCCTGTAGGAGAACAGGTGGTACAGCAGAAAAGGCCAAAGGTTTGGTTGCATAAACGGGTCTGTAAGTCTCTCATCTAATTAACATTTGACTAGTCCCGCTGAACTCCCTGCACTACCCGAGATAAGCACAGGCAGATGTTGACACAACTAGGCAATGATGTAAATCACCTTCGGTTTAGGCTGGCAGTGGCTCACTCAGTTTTGAACAGGATTTTCAAGGCACATCTTCTAGGCTAATGCTGTTCCTACCAAACCCAGTGCTCATAAATTTGCTGTTGACTTTGACTGAAAGCCAGCGTTTCTGAAAACCTTGGTCTTCTTTTTGGAGGGTCCAGAGTTAACAGCCAGGAGTTTCATTGTGTCTGCTGCAAAGGAAAGAAAACACAGGACCAGAAGGACTCCTTTGTCACTTTATAATTCCATTTGTTTATTTATTTTTTCAGCTGATAAAGCGCAGTATTACTTTGCTGTAGGATTTGATCTCTGGCTTGGGAAATTTATAAAAGTACCATCTCTTTTTGTGCTTTAGCTTGTCCAAAAATGTAGAAGCATCTTCTGCAATCAGCAGATGATGAGAATGTTTCTGGTTTATGATGCAGAGGTTTCTAGGTCAGAGAACTGGAGCATGCTAGATCCAGCCAGGGCTTGGAGAAAGAGAGCCAACTGGATCTCTTTCTTAAAGGTAATTATGAGGAATTTCCCTTTTTCAGTTGTGTTAGCCCTGGCCAGTCTCCAGGATCTACCAAGATACATTTCAGCAATTAAAGTTTAAAATGTTTCTTTTGACAAATAAAGTGATGATTTTTTTAATAATACAGGCCTTATCAAAATACTGTATTTCTGTACAGTCATGAGCCCCTTTTCATGACTATGCAAAATAAAAAATTAATACTTTGCACTTTCCTCACTAAATGTTGCCTCCTATACCAAAAACATGTCGTGAATATTAATAAGTTTTGAGGTTATTTTTGTGTCAACCAGTTCAAAAATTGCCCAGGGAAGCTGTGGAAGCCCCATCCCTGGAAGTGTTGAAGGGCAGGTTGGATGGGGCTCTGAGCAACCTGGTCTAGTGGGAGGTGTCCCTGCCCATGCAGGGGGGTTGGAACTAGATGATCTTGAAGGTCCCTTCCAACCCAAACCATTCTGTGATTCTATGATTAAGCATAAAGTAGATCCTTGGCAGCAAAAGATTTTGATAAAAGTGAAACAATGGGGAAAAGTGGATAAGCTGATGGACCTTCATTCAAAATTTGTAAATGTAATGTAACTTGAAGTGATTTAATTTAGACTGATTTCATGTATTTATTGGACACTTCCAGGGAAATTGAAATGTCTAAAGAAAGGTTGCCTCAGGTTCATTTATCATGTGTATATGCCCAAATTCATTAAACACTGATTACTAAGGTGCTGTAGAGATGTTTTTCCCCCTGTTTCTCAGATCAGTGGTTTCAAAAGGCAGCTTGAAAACTTGCATAAATATTCTAAAGCTCCAAAGTTCACCTAAGTCAGGTCAAAGCCAGCCCTGGAATTTGAGTCAAAGAGTTTGCTCAGAACAGCTTTTTTTGTAATGTGACCAAGGTCCAGACCTGTGCTCAAGAGACAAGGAGAGATGCTCTAAAATTAGAAGGGCACAATGTACAGATTGCCTATGCCCTGGAGAGAGGTTACTGAGAGCCTCTGTTTTGGTTCTAGCTTCACAGATTCTTTGATTCTGGTGATATGTTGCCTTTTTGGGCCATTTTGAGGATGTCCTGCAGGACAGCTTTGTCTAGGCTGCCTGCCATCCAGCCTCCCTGGAAAAATGGCCATGTGTCTACACAGATCATAGAATGGTTAGAGTTGGAAGGGACCTTAAAGATCATCGAGTTCTAACTCCCCTGCATGGGCAGGGACACCTCCCACTAGACCAGGTTGCCCAGAGCTCCATCCAACCTGGGCTTGAACGCCCCCAGGCCTGCTTTGTATCCCAATGAGCCTGAGGCACCCCGAACACCTTATTGTCTTGCAAATGGTGGTCACCTGTGAAGAGTTTTTATTTGTCTTAATTGCATCTTACTCACCGAGTGTAGCCTGCAGGGCTGCCCTGCAGAGAGGGACCTGGAGGTGCTGATTGGCAGCAGCTGAACATGAGCCAGCATTGGGCCCAGGTGGCCAAGAAGGCAAATGGCATCCTGGCCTGTATCAGGAACAGGGCGACCAGCAGGAGTAGGGAAGTGATCCAGCTCCTCCACTCAGCCTTGGTGAGGCTGCACCTTGAGCACTGTGTGCAGTTCTGGGCACTGCAGGATAGGAAGGACATGGAGGTGCTGGAGAGGGTGCAGAGAAGGGCAACTAGGCTGGTTAGGGGTCTGGAGAGCAAGTCTTATGAGGAGAGGGAGCTGGGGCTGTTCAGCCTGGAGAAGAGGAGGCTGAGGGGAGACCTCATTGCTCTCTACAACTCCCTGAAAGGAGGTTGTGGTGAGGTGGGTGTTGGCCTCTTCTCCCTGGTGACCAGCGATAGGACAAGAGGAAATGGGGTCAAGTTGCACCAGGGGAGGTTCAGATTGGATATTAGGAACAATTTCTTCACAGAAAGAGTGGTGAGGCCTTGGAACAGGCTGCCCAGGGAGGTAGTGGAGGCACTGTCCCTGGAGGTGTTAAAAAAAGGGGTAGACATGGTGTTTCAGGAGATGGTTTAGTGTAGGGGTTGTAGGGTGGATGGTTGGACTTGATGATCTTGAAGGTCTTTTCTAACCTTGATGATTCTATGAACTGCAGGGTGTGATAGGCTGATCAGGCGTGCTGGGGTCTTGCCACATTTTTACAGTGAAATTTGAGCAGGTCTGGTATCTTTATCTGTAAAATTGGTCTAACAGGAGCTCTCTGCCTTTCAAAAATGAGAACTAATGCAATTAAGATGGTGAACTGCTGCTGCACCTGTATGAATATCTCAGCCAGTAAAACTGATCTGGCCATCCAAGGATGAGCTTACTGTCTCTCATCCCCTGGTGACCCTGAAGCTCTATGACCACTAAGGACACCAGCAGTTCAGCTCTCAGGTTTACACAGAAAACAGAAAATAAATCCCTTCCTTGGAGCTGGGGAGGAGTTGTGCACTCTTCTATCAATCACATTCCTGCCAAATGGTGAGCTGTCTGTTTCTTCCCTGAGTACCTGGTGGTGTTGATTATACCAGAGCAGCCTAAGCCACGTCTCCAGCTCACGTGGGGCTATTTCAGCCCTGAAACAGCACTGGGCTCCTTGGCCTTCTCTCCTCAAGGAACCACTGCTGCAGTCCATCCAAATACCTCTCTCCTCAGGCTTGAAGATCTGCTGCTGTCTGGAAAGCAGGTAGTGGGCTTGTCACAGAGCCCCAGATGATGTTGTGTATGTGTTGGAGTTGTGGGCAAGATGTTTGGGGCCCTTGCAGGGGTTGCTGCCTTCCTTGGGGGTGCTGGCTGGAGAGGGGAGAAGCACTAAACCACCTTGTGGCTTGGGAAAGAGAAGATGGAGGCTCCTGGCTTCCCCACCCTGCTCACCTTCCCCAAGCCTCTTCCTGCTGCGTAACTTCTGGTTTTGTGTTTTAGTGTCCAACAAGCCTGAAACAAAGACAGCTCTAAGGAAACAAAGGTGCTCGACAGGGAAGCAGTGGGTGGTGATGGTGTTTAGAGAGAGGCAGCAACAGATCAGAAGTTATTGATTCCCAACCTGTAAGAATGTAAATGAAGGAAGCACTTGGGAAATTTATGGAAAAACAATTTCCATGGGGTTTGATACTTAATTTACATCTTTATTAAAGGCTTCTTGCTCTCTGCCCCTCTCTTCTTGTTTGCTCCTATGTAAAGCAAGGTTCTATTTGTTCTGACTTTTCAGCATCCTTGTTCAAAACAGATGATAAAGAGGAGTCCTAAAAAACTCCTGGTTTTAATCCCCTTTAAGATTCCTGTCAATGCTTTGCTAGAATTCCTATCAACAGAATTTGCTGATGCCAATAATTGCTAAAGCATGACCAGGTTCTTCAAATTATACTTGTGATACAAGTGACAATTAAAAAAAAAATCCTGCAAGATTAGATGTGGTTTTAAAAAAATCATTTTTGTACTATTTCTGATTTTGTTTAACCTGGTTTTTGGCAGTAGTGGGTCTGTATTCAGTCTCCCTGGTTCCCATTTAACATTCATTATTTACTTCTGTGTGTGTCTCACAAGGCATTTCAGAGAACTCCTTTTAAATGGCAGAAATCAGAAGGTGGGTGTGTAGACATTGCAGCTGAAGTTGGCATTAAAATATTTTAAGTAATTGAATGCATTTGATTTTGATGATACTCTTGGAAAGATTAGTAATTTATGGTCTTTTTATTTTTAATTTAGGACTGAATTCTTTTATCATCCCTATTTTCAGACCTTTTCCCCATGCCAGGTATTTCTCAAAGCAAACATTCTTTCAGATCTTGCCACAGCATGTAATTTTTCTGGTGAGCTTGGGCAAAAGCCATCATCACCACTAACAGGAGATGGCTTTGCAGCTCACTGAGATCATGAAAAGGAGATAATTGTTCTTCTTTTTTCCAAAGTGGCTTGCTCACCAAATACAGTATGTTTGGTTTTGGTCAAGAAACATGTCCGTGTCCTTAAAGGTGAGGGGTAACAGGAGAGGAGAGAGGGGATTAACCAGTAGTCCCTCCCCTCTGTCAATCTCAGTCAGAAAAAAAGGGCTTTTGTGTTCTTCCTTATCTGGTACATTCCCTCTGCACGCTGGGACAGGCAAATCCATTGCTACATTTTCACCTTGGAAAAGGGGCAGCAGGCAATAATTTCCCAAATCAAACAGAAGCAGTGATGAGCAGTGCTGCAGATGCTTCCTCACTAGATGCTCTGACTTGCCCCTGACTCATTGCAGGATGGGGCCCGGCACGCTGACTTGTGAATCTTTTGTCTGTATTTGGTGTGGTTTGAAACAAGGTCTCAGACATGGAGAGGGTGACAGAGAGTCTCCAGGAACACATGGCAGTGGTGTTCAAACCACATCCTGCCACTCTGCTCATGCCTTAGGACAGCAGAGCTACAGTCATGTTTGGAAGGATGCTATGCTTGTGCTGAGCTCCACCAGGTACTTAGAAGGGAAAATAATACAACATAAGTGTGACATGGATCTCTGGAAGGGTCCAGAGGAGGCCACAAAGATGACCACAGGGCTGGAGCAGCTCTGTTATGGAGACAGGCTGAGAGAGTTGGGGCTGTTCAGCCTGGAGAAGAGAAGGCTCCAGGGAGACCTTAGAGCACCTTCCAGTGCCTGAAGGGGCTCCAGGAAAGCTGGGGAGGGGCTTTGGACAAGGGCTTGTAGTGAGAGGACAAGGGGCAATGGATTAAAACTGGAGGAGGGGAGATTGAGGTGAGACATGAGGAAGAAATTCTTGAGTGTGAGGGTGGTGAGACACTGGCCCAGGTTGGCCAGGGAAGCTGTGGAAGCCCCATCCCTGGAAGTGTTGAAGGGCAGGTTGGATGGGGCTCTGAGCAACCTGGTCTAGTGGGAGGTGTCCCTGCCCATGCAGGGGGTTGGACCTAGATGATCTTGAAGGTCCCATCGAACCCAAACCACTCTATGATTCTAAAAGAAATGATGAGTAATGGTCAATTAACATGTGCAGCAGGTGTTTGTCACTTCTGATAGAAGAATCCTCTAAGAGATTTCTGTTTGCATACCAACCTTCCCCTTTTTCAAAATTCACTCTCCTGCTGCTAAGCAGGACCTGTCCAGCTGCACGTTATGGTTGCATGATGTCCTCTCCTTGGAGCTCACTTGTGGCTGTGCAGCCACTGGTCCAGTCATAGTACAAGCACGGTGAGATTGCACTTGCCTAAAAATAACACCCGGACATGCCTGTAGCAGAGTTGGGGTGTGAATTTGGCCACAAGAAACAGAAATGTGCCCCAGTATTTCCTGGAGAGCGTGGTGTTAGGGAATGGGTTAGCATGTGTGTATGGAGGAGAGGGGAGGAAGGATGGTGGGATGTCTGGGTTGCTGGAGGCCACCCAGCAGCTGCACACCTGGGAACCTGACAGCACATGCCTGCTTTGTGCAGGGGCAGGAGTGGTAGCAAGTTCCTCCTTTCAGGGGGGAAGTGGCACTTGTGGGTTTGGCCTCAAAGAGGTTCAGAAGCTGTGAGAGCAGAAGCTCTGAGACATCTTCAAGTTTTGGAGAGGGGAAATAACCCCACAAATGGGTAGTAAATGAGAAGTAGAAACTACCTTTCTGGTATCTGAGGTATTTGTAGTAACTGTGCCATGCTGTCCCAGTCCTTAAAGGGTGGCTGCCAAGAAGATGGAGACTCCCTGTTTACAAGGAGTCACATGGAAAAGACAAGGGGTCATGGGCACAAGTTGCTCCTGGGGAGATTCCAATTGGACACAAGAGGTAAATTTTTCCCCATGAGGACAATCAAACATGGGAATAGTCTCCCAAGGGAAGTGGTGGATTCCCCCACATTGGACAGTTTGAAGTCTCAGCTGGACAGGGTGCTGAGCCACCTCATATCAACTGTAGTAGTACCTAGAGAGGTTGGACCAGATGATCCTTGAGGTCCCTTCCAACCTGGCACTCTAGGGTTCTATGATTCTATGCCTTATGTCGTGAGCTCTGTGGCTGATGCTCTGAATTTGAAGGTGTCCCTTTGATGAAGATGGGCTTAGATTCTCTATTTCTTTATTGTCCCTCTGACTCAGAAGATGTACACAGCTGCTGCTTGGACAAGTACAAAAGCATGACTCTCAGAACTGGTACATCTCAGAAGTTCCTGTATCTGCAGCCCACACCAGTGAGCCCTGGTGGCCAACTAAGAAAGGACTGAACAATCTCCTTGCTCTGCTGTTCTTTTTTAAAGAGGAGAGGTCTCAGCTACTGGGGCTGGATGACGGCCCAATGTTCTTGAGAAGTTCTTGCAGCCTTGCTCTTGACCAAGGTCAAGTGGGGAACGAGTGATAAAGGAGCAGGGAAAAGGGAATAGAGGGAGGGAGACAGCATTTAGCCTCTCCTCACTCTTTCCTGCTGATTAATAATCCCCAAGCCTGATACCAGCTCTGTGTTCAAAAATAAACCTGCATTTCTGTACCGGGAAAAGCTCCCACATGTAAAAACATACAGTTCTTCCTACCTCAGGATGAGCTGGACCAGGAAATATTGGATTACTTAATGAAAACTTCAGGAAAAAAACATTATGTTGACTCATGCAAGCTACGTGGTGATTTATGGAAGGGAGGGAGGAAGGAAGGAAGGGGAGAGGAAGGAAGGAAGGGGAGAGGAAGGAAGGAAGGGGAGAGGAAGGAAGGAAGGGGAGAGGAAGGAAGGAAGGGGAGAGGAAGGAAGGAAGGGGAGAGGAAGGAAGGAAGGGGAGAGGAAGGAAGGAAGGGGAGAGGAAGGAAGGAAGGGGAGAGGAAGGAAGGAAGGGGAGAGGAAGGAAGGAAGGGGAGAGGAAGGAAGGAAGGGGAGAGGAAGGAAGGAAGGGGAGAGGAAGGAAGGAAGGGGAGAGGAAGGAAGGAAGGAAGGGGAGAGGAAGGAAGGAAGGAAGGAAGGAAGGAAACATTATTTTACTGTACATCTTCTGTTAAGTGCACTATGACTGGGCTGGGAAAGAGTCCCTATCTGGGGACAAAGCAAGGGACACGACTGAGCTCAGCAGCATTAGGTTAATTAAAATCCTAATTTTGAAACAGCCTGGTCATGATGGTATGGCAAAGCTGGAATGAGGTCCTTCACAAAAAAACCCACTATCTTTGTCTCAGTAGTTTGGAAATAATAATTCAGCTGCTACCCTTTTTTCCCCGTTTTACTGGCATTTTTCAAACAGCATTGGTTGTATCTTTTTCAAGGTGGAATTTTAAGTGGAAATGGGTCAGCTCATGGTTAGTCCATGTATTTATTGTGATATTTAATAGAGCTGTATAATTAATACTGTTGTCTCAGGAATATATATTTAATTCTATTTGACCTCACATTATTTTAAGTAATAGAGGCTAAAGGACCTAGTTTTTCTAAAATTGTAAGAAATTAGGTAGATTAGGATAGATAAAGCAGTTAACAGCTGATCTATAATTGCAAGGGTTATGTGAGGAATTCGTTGCTGGGCAGTTTGACACCAAGATTTGTTTGGCTTGAAGGAACTTTTGGAGACAATAAGCTCGTGTCAACTTGCAGATGTATAGAACAGCCAACATCGTCCTGAGTTTATCTGTGTCACTTCTGTGAGTAGCTTTGTTAGGACATCTCATGCTGAGCAGGGTAAGTCTGACAAGCACCAATTTGTGAAGATAGATTAATAGCATTTTCTCTCATCAGAAAAAAAAAACAATGCCAAAATCAATGCTACAAAGCCCTGAACACACTGAAAAGAATTCCAATTTATGCCATCCAATTTCAAGTGAAGTGGTAAAATAAATTGGGGTAGAGAAGTGGGTTAAGAGGACATTAATTGAATAATGCCTACTAAATCACTGCCTGTAATGTTCCACAATTAATAAATACTATGTGACTGATAATGATCTTCCCATTTGCACTGTTTCTAATGCTGGTTTAATTTCCTGATGTTGGTGCAGTAACTCCTGGTGCATGTGAATAAGCCTTGATGGAGCTGATAACCAGGCAGATGTACCTGTTTTCCTCCCTGCTGCTCTTCTGATGTTCTTGTTACTACAATGTTGGGTATGCTGGAAAGGAGAGAGGGAAAAAACCCACAACTGTGTAATTTAATTTAATTTTATCGAATGGAGGAGGGGAGATTGAGGTGAGACATTAGGAGGGAATTCTTGAGTGTGAGGGTGGTGAGACACTGGGCCAGGTTGGCCAGGGAAGCTGTGGAAGCCCCATCCCTGGAAGTGTTGAAGGGCAGGTTGGATGGGGCTCTGAGCAACCTGGTCTGGTGGGAGGTGTCCCTGCCCATGCAGGGGGGTTGGAACCTGATGATCTTGAAGGTCCCATCCAACCCAAACCATTCCATGATTCTATGAGTATCAGCTAGAACATTTAGTTTGTGCTTGTGTTGGAGGTGTTGTGTGTACACCACGGTAAAACTTTTCTGAGTCTACTCTGATGTAACTTCTTCATTGCCATACTATGATTTTGCCTCCTGCTCAGCCTATGATCTGCTGGGGCCCAGAAATCAGTATTTCTTCTATGGCAGGAGGAAAAAGGATGAACTAGGAGGTCAGACACGTCACCAGCTGTAGCTGAGTTGAGTTTTTGATGAAACAGATGTTCTGAATTTCTTTGGAACAGTTCCTCAGTCTGACCCTTGCCACAGTCTTGTCTTTGGAACAGCTCTTTCCTACAGCCCAGGGACTTTATAAAGATAAACCACTAAGGATCAGAAAGCAATAAAATCTTGTGGAGTTATATGCCACAATAATTTCACTGCTGGCTGGATTATGAATTTCATCCAGTATGGCACTTACTTTCCTTTTCCTTTTGTTCTGATAATGCATAAAGCTGTCAGATAAGAATCATCCATGCTTACCACACCAATTTTTAACTGTGTGTTGGAACTAGGAATGAATTACTGAGGGTGATAAAATAGCTGTGGCTCAAAGCAGGGAGGATGTAGGAAATACCAGCACCAGTAAGAAGGAGAGAGGGTAACAAAAGGCTTATATGGGAGACCTCATAGTGGCCTTCCAGGGCCTGAAGGGGCTCCAGGAAAGCTGGGGAGGGGCTTTGGACAAGGGCTTGCAGTGAGAGGACAAGGGGGAATGGGTTAAAACTGGAGGAGGGGAGATTGAGGTGAGATATGAGGAGGAAATTCTTGTGTGTGAGGGTGGTGAGACACTGGGCCAGGTTGCCCAGGGAAGCTGTGGAAGCCCCATCCCTGGAAGTGTTGAAGGGCAGGTTGGATGGGGCTCTGAGCAACCTGGTCTAGTGGGAGGTGTCCCTGCCCATGAAGGGAGGTTGGATCTAGGTGATCTTGAAGGTCCCTTCCAACCCAAACCATTCTGTGATTCTGAGACAGTGTTGCACCCTTCCTAGCAGACTCCTTGGGAGGGAGATCATCAGAGGTGTGTGTTTCAATGACAGGAGCTGCTGCAAAACGCCTTGCAGTAAATTCATAGTCTTTTCTGTCCCCTGTTGAGATTCAGCTTGGAAGAAAGTAGATAAAATGTATGTAGGAGCATAACTACCCAAAAGGGATTTGCAAACCCCAGTAAACCTGAGCAGAGCTAGAGGAGAAAAGCCAAAACCTGCAGGCAAAAAAACATCGCACATGATTATCCAGTTATTGATTTGTTGCTATAGACACATAGCTGGGTATTAACCTGTTTTTTTTAGGCATAAATAGCATTTAGAAAGCTTGAGTAGTCTCTTTAAAATATAACTCCCAAAACAAACATGACAAGGAGAAAATTTTCATTTCTTTTTGGTTTTGTTTGGTAAGAAGTCTCCAGTTTTGCAGCCCCGTGACCACAGGCAGAGCGCAGCAGTCTTGACTGAGATTTTTAGGAGTAGGATGGAGCAGGAATCACCAGAAAAAAATTCAAGAGCTTGAACGTGGGGATATTTCCAAGAATGTTCTCCATGAAGGTGTTTAAAATCACAACTAAAAACCCCTTCTACCTGCTCTGATGAAGTCAGCCCAGTATTTGCTCTGTTATTTACCTAAATCAAGTTGAATTTAATTCTTCTATAAAGGTCTTTGATTTAACCTTTAGCAAATTCTGCACCCCATCAGTAAGAGTGGTGAAACAAATAGTCTGTTCAGAAGAATAAGGGAAGAACAGAGAGTGCAGAACACTGTCTCAAAAAAAGGAAAGGAATGTGACCAGGCTGATCCAACTTTATGTTCAAATGAACTGTACATTTTGCAGGGCTGCCTCATTACCTTTATGGTAAAGAATCCATTCTGACCCAGCGTAGATCATAGAATCATAGAATCCTAGGGGTTGGAAGGGACCTCGAAGATCATCTAGTCCAACCCCCCCTGCCAGAGCAGGGTCACCTAGAGCACATCACACAGGAACTTGTCCAGGTGGGTTTGGAATGTCTCCAGTGAAGGAGACTCCACAACCTCTCTGGGCAGCCTGTTCCAGGGCTCTGTCACTCTCACAGTAAAGAAGTTTTTTCTGATATTTACATGGAACCTCCTGTGCTCCAGTTTGCACCCATTGCCCCTTGTCCTATCACTGGTCACCACTGAGAAAAGCTTAACTCCATCTTCCTGACACTCACCCCTTACATATTTGTAAACATTGATGAGGTCACCCCTCAGTCTCCTCTTCTCCAAGCTAAAGAGACCCAGCTCCCTCAGCCTTTCCTCATAAGGGAGATGTTCCACTCCCTTCATCATCTTTGTGGCTCTGTGCTGGACTCTTTCCAGCAGTTCCCTGTCCTTCCTGAACTGAGGGGCCCAGAACTGGACACAATACTCCAGATGCAGCCTCACCAAGGCAGAGTAGAGGGGGAGGAGAACCTCTCTTGACCTACTAACCACACCCTTTCTAATGCACCCCAGGATGCCATTGGCCTTCTTGGCCACAAGGGCACATTGCTGGCTCATGGTCATCCTCCTGTCCACCAGGACCCCCAGGTCCCTTTCTCCTACACTGCTCTCCAGCAGGTCAGCCCCCAACCTGTACTGGTACATGGGGTTTCTCTTCCCCAAATGCAAAACTCTACACTTGCTGGCAAGCTGTTCTTCCCAGTACATGTAAATTTGACTAAGATTTCCATGGCTGAAGTGAATACCTTTTCCTTTCCTCCATCCTTTCTTTTAGAATCATCAAGTGGTTTGGGTTGGAAGGGCCCTTCACGATCATCTAGTTCCAACCCCCCTGCATGGGCAGGGACACCTCCCACTAGACCAGGTTGCTCAGAGCCCCATCCAACCTGCCTATTTTAATAGAATTTGAGACTAGCAGGTAAAGTTTGGGTAGCACTGGGGGATCTTGTCAAGGAGAGCTAGTGAAACGAGGAAGTCTTGGTACATTGTGCATCCTTATTTGGCACTGAAGTGAGGACAAAGGTCTGTTGCACACGGAAATACTAAAAGCAAACAGTGGAAAATGACCAGTTGTGTTTATTTGTTAGCACCTGACAAGAAGAACCATTTTTAAAGGCTTCTATGGCTGTAGCCCTGTACCAAGTGATTATTTATGCTGGGAGATGAACTTCTGTAACTGTACACCTGGAGACAGACGTGTGTCATTCCCCTTGGGGCACTCCTGGTCCAGAAACACTATTTTGAAAGCTAGTGCCACTTCTGCTGAGTGCAGTACAGGATTGGTGCCTGGGGCATTACCAGGCTAACTAGTGACTCACTGCCAAGCTAGACCATGCTTTTTTAAAGAGGCTGATTCTATTTTTTTTAGAAAAGCCAGGTAATTATTAAACTATTCTAAGGAACAAATGCTGACATCACTGCAATTTGGGACGTCAATTAATGGGAGTTCCTTTAATTAGTGCTATATTCTTTGTGTCTGTGAGCTTATCTCCCAATCTTGCAAGTGTCATTTATTCAAGAAGGCTTAAAAAAATATTTTAATAACTTCGTATTTGAATTCAATACCAGAATTTAAGACCTTTTTTTTGTTTTTTTTTTTTTTACAAATTTGAGCTAAATTGGAGAAAGGGGAAAAAGTTCAAGAGCTAATTTTCTTGTTTTGATGCCTTCTTGGTGGTTTCTTGTGCATTTATTTGCCTGAAAGAAAAATTAGGCACAATAGAAGAGAAGGCTTCAGGGAGACCTTGTAGGGACCTTCCAGTATCTGAAGGGGCTCCAGGAAAGATGGGGAGAGGCTTTTCACTAGAGAGCATAGTGAGAGGACAAGGGGGAATGGTTTTAAACTGGAGGAGGGGAGATTGAGGTGAGACATGAGGAAGAAATTCTTCCCCATGAGAGCAGTGAGGCACTGGCACAGGTTGCCCAGGGAGGTTGTGGCTGCCCCCTCCCTGGAGGTGTTCAAGGCCAGGTTGGATGAGGCTTGTGCAGCCTGGTCTGGTGGGAGGTGTCCCTGCTCATGGCAGGGAGGTTGGAACCTGATGATCTTGAAGGTCCCTTCCAACCCAAACCATTCAGTGATTCTGTGATTCATACAGTTGGTCTTACTCCACAGTATAAATGAAGCTGCAGCGTGGGCGTTACCTGGAAAAGCATATTGGCAACTTTTTATTTTGTTGTTCTTTGCTAGTGACAAAACACCACGTCCCTAGGCCAGGTCTACGTTTAGATATGTTGATTGCACAGCTTTGCAGTCCTTGCAGAACTGACTGCTTGTATCTCTGTGTCTCTTCTCCAGGGCATAGGTCCACAGTGCTCAGTTCGTGGAGTCTGCGGAGGTGGGAAACCACGATGACTTTCACACTAGTGAAGATGGATACGTTGACACACAGGACCAGCAAGGGCTTACCTTATACATGGGGTGGCTTTAGAGGACCTGAAGGAGCTTGAGAACCTTGCTTCTGGCCAGCCAGTACACTCAGAAAGATAAAAGTAAGTTATCTACAGGTCTGAAACACCTGTGATGATTTGGTTTGCTGTTTTCAAGGTGTGCTTATCCCATCACTTCTGGAATCCTTGCTGTACTTCTGCAGGGCCAAGGTCTAACTGAATTTTGGGACCTTTCTTTATCCTTCTAGTTAGCTAAGAGATGAATGTGTTACAAAGACCTAATTGAGCATGTGGGATTGCCTGTCACATGTTGTTAATGTCACAGGTTTGCACTTATTCAGGGTCATAGACATCAAAGTCATCCTGGAGGGGGAAATAACACAGAAAGGATGTTTTCTGATGTAATAAGTAATACAATGAGCAAGCACATCTTCAAGGCAGAGAAAGAGAAGAAAAATGTTAATTGTTTCTGAATGTCTCTTAATTAATGTATTGGATTGCTTTTCTGCTGAACTAAACTTGCCTCCCACCACTTCTAAACTTTTCTCAGCAGTAAGAAAGAAGCTGCAAAATATTTGATGGTTCAGATTTCCTTTTCTCCTGCTGCTTTTTTTATACAGTTGGAGCTGAGTTGGGGCAGACTGTCCCACAGATTTCTAAAAAGAGACCAGCTGTACTGCTAGAATAGTAGAAGGAAGAAGCTTGTAATTGTAGAAAGCATGGGGGGAGGGCCATTAAAAAAGAGTAAATAAATGCCACAAACTCAGATGATATTCAGAGAATTGCAGAAAATCTCTCTTAAATCACTGGAATTGCTCTCTCTATTGATAGGAGAATGGTTTTGATGTCTTAGTTTGCTTCCCTAAAATGGAATGTCCTGACTGAGAATGCAGGGCACAACTGAGGATGAATATGACCAAAAACCTTTACAAAGCTGTGAGTGCCTAAATGCCTGCTAGAACCTCCTTTGAAGTCACCTGAAGGGCCTCAGTGTGGACCTTTTTCTGGAGCATCTTTCATGTGAGGAAAGGCTGAGAGAGCTGGGAATGTTGTGCCCTGAGAAGGCTCAAGAGGGATCTAATCAGTTTGTATAAATACCTAGTGGGAGGGGATGAAGAAGAGGGAGCCAGACTCTTCTCAGTGGTGCCCACTGACAGCACAGAAGAAATTAGCACGAACTGAAACACGTGAAATTCCACCTGAACACAAGAAAACATATTTTTACTGTGAGGGTGGTCAAACAGTGGCACAGGTTGCCCAGAGAGGTTGTGGAGACCTCATCTGTGGAGGTATTCAAAACCTGACTGGACATAGTCTTGGACAACCCATCTCAGGTGACCCTGTTTGGGAGCAGGTGGTTGGGCTGGATGACTTGAGAGTTCCCTTCCAACCAACCTCAACCATTTGTTATTCTGTCATGACAGGAGACAGACCCCTGAAGGAGGCAGGGTGCTCTGGTAAGCTGGTGGAGCAGTTCCCTTGTTTATGTCCCTTCATCATCACACAGTACACTTGAGGACTGATCATGTACAACCTGTCCTATCTCCTGATGCTCCTACTTGTTCTGGTCTTTTTCTTTGTGCCATGGACACAAATGCTTGTAATGCTGACTCCTTCAGTGATCATGGTCCTCAAATGATTCTCTTGTTCAACCTTTAGAAAAGAAGACAAAGTCTGGAGCTGAAGAGTAGCTTCTGAAGCCTCTTCTGTTTACCCCATGACTGATTTTTAGCTCTGCAGCTCTAAACATTTCATAGAACTATAGAATCATAGAATCATAGGGGTTGGAAGGGACCTCAAAAGATCATCAGATTCAATCTACTTAATTTATCATCTATTGTCGAAATTAGCTCTAATTTAGATAGTATCACAACCAAGAAACCAAAAGCATGATTTCTTTAAGCATTTCTCATGGGCTGCTAGTGTAGAAACATTTGTAGCGGGTTTTTTTTTTTTTCTTCCTCCACAGTCATTTTTAAATTAGGAAGACTGACTTTTCTAATAGCAAGCCATCTGAAAAGAAGCTCTCTCCTGGGTCCCCACTCTGCCCTTCTGCTGTGTCTCTTTGTAAAATGTAACTTTGAGTAGTCTGTGACACTTTCCTTTGATCTGATAGTGAAGGTGAGGAGGCGAAGACAATCCCAAAATTATTTGATGCTGTGAGAAATTAAGCTTCTCTTCACTTTCCTCCCCTAGTTTTCTTGTGCTTTCTCTGGCTTTGTCTCTTGATGGGAGGCTTTTGAACTCCAGCCATTGCCCTTTATCTCAAGGAATAGCTGTTAAAAGATGGTGGAGGACAGATCTTCAAACCAAATGCTTGGTGTGCTTTTTCTTGGCCTTGCAGAATACTCTGGGGCCCTCCAAAGTTTATGGGCTTGAAATCTTTTCCAGGCCTGGGATTCCCTGGCAAGCAAAACCCACAACCCTGTGCTAGAAATAAGAATTACCACAAGTCCTGGGACTCTAGGCATGTGGAAATGCCTCTGATACTGCCATCTGCTTGTTTTCTACTGAATTTTTTTGTCTTGGGCAATGTAACTTGTGAGCAATTCAGTGGCAGCAACATTCTTGGCTGGGAACATGCCTCCAGGGATCGATGTGCTGTGCTGCTTGACCTCTGGACCTGTGAAAGGGCTCTCTTGGGAAAAAAAACAAACAACCAACCAAGTACAGAAGCTTTACTTGATCTGAAAACCTTGAATTTGCCATCAGTTCCCTTCAGGTTGTGTCAGGCTCCCTTCCAACAGCATTTCCCATTGTGCCTACACACAGATGCCAGAGGCAGCAACCATGGGTGGTGGTATGGGTTCCAGATGGATTGGGAACGTGGTGAAGGTCTGAGGACACAGGGTTGGAGCTGCTGGGTGCTCTGAGTTGGGTCTAAAGGACCACGTGTAGTGGCTTTTGCAACACGAGAGCAGAAATGCTCTTGTTGTCAGACAGCAGCCTCTGTAGCTGCTGTGCCAGGGGCTGGAAGCATTTCTGCAAGGCCTTAGGGAGAGTCACCCACCATGGGATAATTGGGAAGGATAACTGGGAAGGACAAGGCCATCTCAGAGCAAAACTACAGAGCATGTTGTGTCCCTCCTTGTGTGCCAGGGAACAGAGCAAATGCAGACCTGGGACAGTCAGGAGGATCCTGGGCCACCAGGAAGCCCAAGGAAGAAATTTTCCCTGTTGTCCTGGCTGTCCCTGCTTTCTGTGGCTGGTGCAGGAAACTTTTTATGGCTGTCATGAGAACTGGACTCATTGCAGCTTTGTGATCCCCAGGGAGGAGAGACTCAGTCTGCAGCTGGCTTGGCCCATCATTTGGATTACTCTTTGTCAGAGGAAACCAGAGACATATTTTGTATTGTACAGCATAAAACCAATCCTTTTATTAATATAACCTATATAAATAGTTATCTATACATATATAAATACATTTATTTCTTCTTTGTTAGTTAATCCGTTTGAAAAAAAAAAAAAAAAAAGCCATGATTTCATTCGGAGTTAAAAAGCCAACAAACAAACCAGCACTAAAAGTGTGTTTGAAGTGATTTGTAGCTCTGCCATTCACACCCTGTGCGCTTTCCCCTTCCTCTCTCTCAGCCCAGCCACGTGTCTGTGTTTTGCCAGGGGATGTGAAAACATGCAGGGTTTCTGCCCAAAGGCTTCAATCTTGGAAGATGAAGAGTGGACAGGTTCAGAGGAAGGGACCCGGAGGAGCTTGGCAGCGTGTTTCTGGCCGTGGGACTCAGCAGGCCCAAGGACAGTGCCTGACACACAAGTGGCAGGAAGTGGAGAGGAGCAGACAGTCCCCTTCAGGAGCAGGGAGAAATGGCACTAACAGAGGTTCCTTCACGTACTTGAAAAGTTTTCTTCTCAGTCCTAGAGTAACCTGGGGCAGCTCTCAAAATAGGAGTGCTAGAGGGTGTTAGGGAATCTCCTGTGTACCACTGAAGAGGCTTTAAATAGAAAACCTTTTAAACAAAAATAGTTGTATGTGGTTTAAGAAATCTCCTAAGGCCACTCTCCCATTTTCATGGAGGGGCCTTGTGTTACAGAGCTATATCAAATGCTCTCTAATTGCCTAGTTCACTAAGTTTCTACTCTCATCCCACTGGACTTTGCTTTCCGTTGCTGTATGATCATGCTAACCCTGTGAATCTACCTTTTATTTTTCTCACAGGTCTCCCATTGTAAGGAAACTTGCTTTCTTTTTGGAAGAAAAACTCCCACTAGAGAAGAATGAAACAATACACTAATTCTCTTCCAAAACCATCAAAGAGTATATTCTGGAACAGCTCTCACAACCCAACTCTCTAGGCAGGATTAAATGTACAGATGTGCTGTTGCTGAAGGTCTTGTGCTTTCAGCTGAAATGAAATGGAACTGGGTCTCACCAGCTTTGTTTCCAGCTGGGGCAGTTTTTTCTGAATGGGGAAACAATAGCCCTTTGTCCAGCAGCTGAAACAGCTTAGCTTAGCCAGTGTAAAACTTGTTAATGGCCTTTTGCTCAAGCACTATCTGAGCTTCCACCAGAACAGTTCGGGTCAGGCAGGTCTAAATCAGAGAGCTTGACTGTTGAAATCTGAATTCTCAGTGACCAAGTTGCCTCCTAAGCCCTTCTGCACCTTCCTCTTCCACAGTCTTCTGGCCTCAGTATGCAAAGGAACACAAATGATTTTCTACTGCCATGTCAATGCAAATAGCCAGATCTAGATCATTTCATACTAACATGACCTGTTAGTCCAGAAGCAAGAGCACTGGACGTTCATGTTTTCAATCCCCTGATTGCCATCTGACCAAAAATACTACAATGTCATCTCAGAAGCTCACGTGCTGTCATGCTTGGCACATGTCTCTTTTTGTCCTAAGCTGTGGGTATGTGTAATTAAAATTTTTATTTAAATAAAAACATTACAGTTGTTCTTGGTACAGGAGCCCGGAGAGGGCGTGTGCCATCTTTAATCTTTGCCCATCTTTAATCACATCTTCAGTTAGTTTGGAGTTTCTCCAAGAATGTAGAGTAACTGTGACAGTCATTGCTGAATGAGATAACGGGGAGTCTTGGATGAGTCTGCAGGTTTCAGGTTGGGGGAAATGGAGTTTTTCAAAGAGATGAAAACAATTTGTGTGCTGGAACAGAAACAGAAAATGGGTTTGTTCTGGAAAGAAGGATATGTTTTTAAAGTAGTAACTACAATGCCATGTTATTTTTAAAGGAAAAATGTGTAGGATAAAAAATTGTCATGCTTATGTGAAAAAAAAAAAAAAAAGAGTTAACTGAGCAAGAATTAGAAGAGGTTTCTCCTCTGGGCAGTTTATTCTGTGTTCTGTTCCTGAGAGTTCTGATGAAGCTCCCAATAATATCCTGTGCCAAACACAAGATGCCATACTGGGCCACTCTTGGTTTGATATAGGTGGTGAACTCCATGTTCAGAAATCTCTCCCCAACAAAGAATGATAATTCAGATGACAAAACATTTCCAAATGTGCTTCTGAATCTCTCTTCAGCTCCTAGGTGTTTACTTTGAAGCCTATCAACATGCTCTGAATGCAGAGGAAAGATTTGCTTTTGTTCAAGCAATAATTGACATCATGCATCCATGGCCTGGAGAAGAGAAGGCTCCAGGGAGACCTTAGAGCACCTTCCAGTGCCTGAAGGGGCTCCAGGAAAGCTGGGGAGGGGCCTTGGACAAGGGCTTGTAGTGAGAGGACAAGGGGCAATGGATTAAAACTGGAGGAGGGGAGATTGAGGTGAGACATGAGGAAGAAATTCTTTAGTTTGGATTTTGTGTTGGTTTAGGGCAACAAAGATGGTTGGGGGATTGGAGCATCTCCCTGATGAGGAAAGGCTGAGAGAGCTGGGACTGTTCAGCCTGGAGAAGAGAAGGCTGAGGGGAGACCTTCTGAATGCCTCCAAGTATCTCAGGGTGGGTGCAGGGAGGATGGAGCCAGACTCTGCTCAGTAGTGCCCAGGGACAGGACGAGGGGCAACGGGCACAAGCTGGAACATGGGAAGTGCCACTGAAATATGAGGAGAAACTTCTTCAGTGTGAGGGTGACAGAGCCCTGGGACAGGCTGCCCAGGGAGGGTGTGGAGTCCCCTTCTCTGGAGATATTCAACCCCCCCTGGATGCAGCCCTGTGGAATGTGCTCCAGGGGATCCTGCTGTAGTGGGGAGTTGGACTAGAGGATCTCTAGAGGTCCCTTCCAGCTCTGACAGTTCTGTGATCCTGGGATCTGAGGGCTTATTTTCAAGTGCAGACAGTTTTAATGGGTGGGCATAATGGAGGTGAAAATGCAGTTAATAAAACATGTCAGCTAGCAAAAGAGAATTTTAAACATTTTCTGCCTTCATTAGCAAATGAGTCTATTTAGATGTGTTCCAACATAATTATGTTTATTAAGGCTTCAATTCTATTTTCATATTTGATGATTGATTTCTGATGTGCACTAAAGCCATTGCAATTTATTCTTGCAAATTAAGCAATTGCAAGGTATTTTTTACATGTACAATTTATAAAAGTCTTATTTGAGAGCTATTTGTTCTTTGTTTGTTTGGGTTTTTTTGTTGCTTTTAAGTCCTACTTTGAAGGACATTTATTTGCTGGAGTTTCAGCCATCTCTTGGTGTGGTGTGTTTTATCCCCAGCACTCTTGAATTTATCTACCAGGAATTTTACAGCATCTGCAGACCACAGCCAGTAAAGCAAGTAATCTAGAAAAACAAGTACTTCAGCTAGTAGTTGATGAGTGGTTAACTATGGAAAAACCAGAAACTTTGTACAGCTCTCAGGCTCAGAAAGATGTCAGTTCCATTTTTATGTTATGTTCATTTGGACTTGCTGGTTAAAGTTCTAGCTACGTGATTCTTAATTAAATGACCTGTTTAAGATTGGTGAAGGTCCATTCCAGCCATCTTTATAACTAGATCTTTTTCTGCAGATGAACACAGAAGGGTAGAACTCTTGATCCCATGCCAGTGTAAGGTGGGAGCAATCAGCTTAATGACAAGGAAAATACAGACACTTAAAACTGGTGTGAGATCATGGTAAGTCTCCAGGTTTTGTGTGTGTGTGTGTGTGCACAGTCTGCAAAAAAAAAAAGACTGGACATGAAAGCAAATGTTGTTATAGGTGGAGCTGGTTATTACTGTAATGTCCACCATTTCCTGGTGTAGAACTCTGAATTTGGTTGGTTATAATTTTGATAAATGGTAATTATTGTGAATGAAATTATCCATGCTGGATGTCCCTATCAGGTTGATTATTTTTTTTAATTAGCTAGTTGCTGCTGAGAGCAAGGAGCAGAAGGTGAATTATTTTGTCTGTTTTCTCTGCAGGATTGCAATACAGCTATGCTGTGGAGCATACCTTTGAATTCTGTGGAGGCTCATTAGGCAGTGATGTGCCATGCTTTCATTCCTGCCAAGTTGGGCCAGCATAAACTAAACTAAAATATACAATTGCAACATGCTGAGTGGGAAGACATTATCTGAAGTGTCTGTGTGCCCTGGTGTATCTGTAACCTGAGGCAAGTCAGGACTTCCCAATGTAGTAATAGCCCTGGCCTAAGTGATCCATGTTTGATTTGGGTCTGAGTGAGTACAAGGATGATCAGACCCATGTAGAAGTCCTTCACTCTGAGGGTGGTGAGACACTGGGCCAGGTTGCCCAGGGAAGCTGTGGAAGCCCCATCCCTGGAAGTGTTGAAGGGCAGGTTGGATGGGGCTCTGAGCAACCTGGTCTAGTGGGAGGTGTCCCTGCCCAAGCAGGGGGGTTGGAACTAGGTGATCTTGAAGGTCCCATCCAACCCAACCATTCTGGGATTCTATGAGGAGATGTTAGCCTGCACCACCACCTGCATTTCCTTCACTGGAGGCAGCAGAGGAAGCTGGCTGAGGAGATGGCACAGGAGACATGGCAGCTCTGTGAGTGGAGCAGGAGCTGGGCAGGAGTGCAGAGGAAATACAGCTGGCTGGGTAAGTGGGGTAGCAGGCAGTAAATGGGAATGAAGATCGAGGTAGATGAAAAGCTGGGACACAGAGACTGAGACTGAGAGTTGGTGTGTTACTTCTTTTTAGAAGGAAAAGATACGGGGGGAAAAGGGCACTTGAAATTGGGGCTGGGGCACGAAGACCTTGCGTGGGGGTGGAGGTTTGAGAATGGTTTGGTAAAAAGATTAGCTCAAGCTGTTCAAACCCAGTGATGGCAGGACTTGATTAGCAAGGGAGGTGGAAGGAAACTTAAAAGCCTGAGGCACAGAGATGGAACTGGTCAGATGAAGAGACTGTGGAGGCAGGGATGGCTAAGAAAGGATAGAGGCAAACTGAAGGCAGGGCACAGCCACTTAGGATACTCCCCTCCCTGGCCTAGAGCAAACCCCAAGAATTACCTACTCCAGCATCTGTCTCCTGCCAATAACATCCAGCAGCAGTGTCCCACTGCTCTCCTGTCCAGAGCAGATCACAATTGATTCTTTGCTTTCTGAATTTTCAATCCTAGAAGTCACTGCCAGAGTTCTGTGATTAATCTGAAAGTCACCCCGTGGCTGTTGCCAAGGGGGAAAAGAGGGGGTGGTTGTGTTTACTTCTTGCCCATTCCTTCTCTTCCAACAGAAGCTGCAGATGGGACAATCACATGCCAGCAGGCAATGTTCAGAAGACAGGAAGGTTGCAAAAGCCTAGCATTGAAATGTTAGGAAATTTGCCTTTGCTGGAGCAGATTTAATTTGGTTTCCTTTTGCATATGCACGATAATGCTGTTTTTACATGATCACACATTGTTTTTATTTACGACTTGGTGTGCCAAAATCAACATTTCTGTGCTTCCTGAACTGCTCTTTTTGTGACCCTAGACCTTATTCTTTTATGTTTTTCCTGCCCTTCACTAAGGATGATTTTACAAGATCCTATTTTTATTCCTCATCTGACTTCCTAAGCATCTATTTCATAATAAACAAATTACCCAGGGGTGAGGTACAGATGCTGCCAGCCTGGGAACAGGCACTTTTCCTATGGAGAAATACCAGAGAGGCCATATAAAAAGAAAAGTGAATTGTAGAATTACAAGACTTAATGATCCCTGGGAAGCTGTGAGATCTTCCTTGCTCACTCCAAGCCAGGATCAGCTATATGCTATTCCCATGAGATAAATAGCTGTCCTGTTCTTAAACACATTATGTGATAGACTTTTTCAAGCAGTCTGTTATAGTGCTTCACCAGCTTTATCTTTAGCAAGTTCTCCTTAAGGTCTAGCAGAGATGTGCCTTGGAACAGACTAAGCTTGTCACCTCTTCTCTTGTCCTCTTTGGAAGCAGGGAAGATGTTGCTCTCCTTGTAGAAGAAGCACAGAAAGAGCCCACCCATCCAGAGTCACAGAAGTACAAAAGCACACTGTAAAGCATTGGGGAAGAGCGACAAGAGAAAGTTGCACAACTTGTGACACTTAACTTTGTGGTGTTGTCATCTAAAACTGTTTTTCCCCAGTGGAGCTGTGAAGGTGTAGTGACAAATGGCAGGTGTTGAAATCTAGGCTGGTGTTACTAACAACTGTGCAGCTGCAGCCAGATTTCCTCATGATTCATTGGCCATAAGCAGCAAAGTGTGAAGCCCCTCAGCTGTATCAGTGGCCACATCTACCACGTCTGACATGAGCAGGGTGGTACAACTGTACAAACTGTGACAGCTAAAGACAAGGAGCATCTTCTCCTGCACACTGACCCAGGATTTGTTCCTGCCACCACTTCCACAGCACCACAGCCAATGGACCATTGGCTTCTTTCCAGCTTTGCACCTCACTGAGCTGCAGCTTTTGATAATTTTTCTTTCCTGCTGTTTCTGCTCCTTTGGAGGCTTCCACCATCCCAGTAGAAAGGGGTCCAGCTCTGCTGAGTTAGCTGACCAGATGAGTTTTCTGTCCTCATTTTGGGCCCATCACAGGTACAGTGGCACAAGTACTGGGATCTGCACATGGTTCAGAGGAGGAATGGCCTCAGCTAGTAATAAATGAACCAAGTTACAGAGCCTCTGCTGTAGAGAGGTGTATACCTCTGAAAGCCTTATGAATTTTGATTATAACAAACAGGCAAATATGTAAGATGCAAAAATAAATAAAATAATCTTCGTTAAGTCCTTTGAATAAAGCCATCTTGACAGATTCAGTGCTTTTACCTTTGAAGCAAGTGGCAAAGCACCAGTGTATATTTAGGGTTCAGGATAGGTCAGGGTGGGCACAATTCTGACCTTGCGTGGGTTGCAAGTCAGAAGCAACTCCAGTCATGATTTCATGTTTTATTCCAGAAAAAGAAAAAGGAGAACAGTCCCCTGAAGTACATAAAGACCTTTGTCATCTGTATGGAAATGGTTTCTCTGTTTCTTTGTTTTCCCCTTTCTTTGCAGTTATTTGCTGAGGTGCTGATAGAAGACCCTGTGCTGGTGCCAGAGGATGCTCTGTCGCTGTTGGAGGTGGGAGCAGACAAAGAAAAGAAGACAGGCAGAGAAAACCAGCTCTTTATCCTGCATTCTTTCTCCATGCTCCTGGGGCTTGCCATGCTCCACCATCGGCTGATGGAGGTGGTGGCAGAGGGAGGGCAGTTGGCCAGGTTAGTGGGTCAGCAGTGCTGCTTTACAGAATCACCTTGGTTGGAAAAGACCTTAAAGCTCATTGAGTCCAACTATCAACCCAACACTGACAAGTTCTTAATTAACCAGATCCCTCAGCACTATGGCCATACTACCCTAAAATCCCTCCAGGGATGGTGACTCCACCACTGCCCTGGGCAGCCTGTGCCAGGGCCTGACAACCCTTTTGGTGAAGAAATTCTTCCTAACATCCAACCTAAACCTCCCCTGGCACAACTTGAGGCCATTACCTCTTGTCCCACCACTTGTAACTTTAGCTACAGTGACGTCAGAGAAGTGTGGTTTGTAGGGAAGAAGTAACTTCTTTTAAATAGCCCAAACGTTTGCTACAGTTGGGAAGAAAAATAACCAAGCAACACAGCAAGAGGCAGAGTGCCTGCATTTGTGTTATGGGAGACATGTTTACTTGTTACATGGAGATGGAGTCCACCTGCAGTTTGGAGATGTTCCTAAGTGCAAGTGCACATAAACAATGTGCACTTGCAGCCCAGAGGCCAAATGGCATCCTGGGCTGCATCAGAAGAAGTGTGGCCAGCAGGTCAAGGGAGGAGATTCTGGCCCTCTGCTCTGGTGAGACCCCATCTGCAGTAAAGCTCTGGAGTCCTCTACAGGAAGGACTTGGAGCTGTTGGAGAGTCCAGAGAAGGGCCACAAAGATGACCCAAGGGCTGGAGCAGCTCTGCTCTGGAGACAGGCTGAGAGAGTTGGGGCTGTTCAGCCTGGAGAAGAGAAGGCTCCAGGGAGACCTTAGAGCACCTGCCAGTGCCTGAAGGGGCTCCAGGAAAGCTGGGGAGGGGCTTTTTATGAGGGTGTGTAGTGAGAGGACAAGGGGCAATGGCCTTAAACTAGAGCAGGGCAGATTCAGATTGGATATCAGGAAGATATCAGGTGCTCTTTACCATGAGGTGGTGGATCACTGGAACAGGTTGCCCAGAGAGGTGTTGGAGGCCCCATCCCTGGAGACATTCAAGGTCAGGCTTGAGGAGGCTCTGAGCAACCTGATCTAGTTAAAAAGGTCCATGTGCACTGCAGGGGGGCTGTACTAGATGGCCTTTAAAGGTCCCTTCCAGCCCCACATGTGCTGTGACTCTATGACAGGTTTCAAAAATGGAGGCCGTGCTGCTCCTCAAAGCTTAACAGGAGAGGCCCTTTCCCAGGGAAAATACTGAAACTTTGTCAAAAGCAGGAGGAGCAGGAGGAATTCACTGACTGAATGAACACACAGATGCCATCTTCTTTTTTCTGTAAAACTTCAGAGTTTTACACAGATGATTATTTTAACTGCTTTCTTACAAAGAGTTGTGCAGTGTAAGAAAAGGCACAACGAGGTAAAAGTTTTGCTCACCACCAGGGATAGGAAAGCATAAAAATTGTTCTGACTGTGCTGATCTTTACAATGACAGTGAAATAATCTACACAAGGGAAGTCAGTGTCATGCATTTGTGGAGTTATCAGCTGGAGGTGATGACAATTTGTACAGGAAGACAAAGAAGATAAGGACTGAGCTAGTGGGGAGACTACAAAGGATCGTGTTGAACTACTGGCTTGGAGACAGGTTATTGGTGAAATTCCCATTGTTCAGCTCCTTATTACTTGACACTTTTATTCATGATCTCAGTAGAAAACACAAGAGGGTGTTAATAAATTCAGGACATTGTAGTGCTGGCAGATAAATCTGATATGGAAAATAAATGAAATGCCTTACAGGAAGAACTCACAGTTCTAAGGACTGGAGTAGCAGAAAGGAGATAAGCATCAATAACACAAAGCTTAAGGCTATGCATAATAATAGGAAATTCTCCTGTGAACTTTGAGCTTATTAGTTGGAAGCAACAGAGGAGGAGAAAGAACTGGGTGTATAGCTGGCCAGGGGGTGATGGTGGACTGCCAACACACAACATGGGGAGAAACTTTTCACCAGAGAGGGAAGTGATAGGATGAGGGGCAATGGTTTTAAACTGAAAGAGGGGAGATTGAGGTGAGACATCAGGAAGAAATTCTTCCCCATGAGGGCAGTAAGGCACTGGCACAGGTTGCCCAGGGAGGTTGTGGCTGCCCCCTCCCTGGAGGTGTTCAAGGCCAGGTTGGATGAGGCTTGTGCAGCCTGGTCTGGTGGGAGGTGTCCCTGCTCATGGCAGGGAGGTTGGAACCTGATGATCTTGAAGGTCCCTTCCAACCTTCACCATTCTGTGATTCTATGATTCTATACCACAACCATGGCAGGGGGAAAGCCACTGTAGCTTACTGGGAATCAGGCCATGGGGTTTGTTGCCAGTAAAGAGAGGGAGAATTGATGCCATGTATGTGATTCCAGTGAGGCCTCACCTGGATTATTAAGCATAATGTAGAGATTCGTGTTCAGGCAAGATAAATTCAGATTGGGATGGGAGCAAAAATGATCTAATAGCATGCTGAGGGGGACTAGGGAATGCATTGTACAAAAGCAAATGAAATATCTTGGCTTGTTTATCCTAGCAAAATGAAGGCTGAGAGAAGATAAGATTGTTCTCTATAAATACACCAGGAAGATAAGCACTGGGGATGGAGAGGAGCTATTTAAGCTAAAGGCCATTTTTGGCAGCAAAACAAATGGATCTAATCACTGTGAATAAGTGTAAGCTGAAAATTAAAAGGGGATTTCTAAGAATCAGACAACCAGGTTCTGGAAGGAAAAAGGGTAGAAAATCAACAGTTTTAAAATGGGGCTTGATTTATATAGGAAAAGGATTCTTGGGCTGTGATTGCTTGCAATAGCATGTAGGATAGATGACATTCCAGTCATGGGGTTTCTTTGTCTTAACTTTTTCTCTAGATTTCTTCTTGTCTGCATCAAAAAGTCATTTTTTTTTCAGCAGCTGAAAACCTAGACAACGTGAGCCACAACCATTCAACTTAGTTTGGTGGCAAACCTAATTTTCTGTCACAACCCCTTTCCATTCAATTAAGAACTTACTGAACTATCATTTGATAGCTGGAACTTTCTTGGCAAACTAACAAAGAGGTTATTTACTTCACCCCAAGCAATTCCATGAAGCAAGAAAGTTTCCTTTCTTGGCAATTTGTGTTTCTTGTTTGGCTACTTGGCTTTCTAATGAAATAGATTCTACCTAAACTTCTTCCACTGTTTGAGTTATCTCTGTGTTCCTTCACTGACACACATAAATAAACACACACAAATATATTTTCTGGTAATTAATAATGGGTAAGGTTACACTGCAACTTTTCACTTAGCTGGAAAATCAATATCCAAGCACCTTTTTTTTCATTAGAACTTAATATCTTGAAAGCTCTGTCTCTGTGTCAAGTTGAATTAATATTCACCAACTGATTTTTAAAAAGTTATCCAGAAGGGACAGATGACCAGACTGGATCATCACATGGCTGCATTTCTTCCAGGGATAGGGCTAAGAGGACATACTCATCTAAGGTGACATATTTGGAAATCTCTGAAAAAAATAGCAGTAAATTGTCATTTCCCAGGATGGGAACTCAATGGAAATTTATGACAAAAAGTGAGACCTCATGGTGCATATGTAAGGCTATTAAGCATAACATTATCTTAATTTAACAGCAGATGGTCAAGTCAGTCTAAATACTAGTATAAACCTACATAGTTTATTTAATGTGACATTTTTAAGTGCTATTTTTACATTTTCTCTTGATCACAGTTCATTGTAATATAAACAGAGGCTGTTTCAGCCCGAAACACCAGAAAGGTGAGTAACCTTTTTTCCTGCTAAGCAGATTAAACTGAAGAGAGAGCACCTACATCTGTGGGTTCCTCTCCCTCATACTGTAGCTTCTGTCACACTTCTGGGGGGGGACCTGCCAGAATGACTCCCATTACCTGACTCTCCATTCCTGAAGTGGAAGGTCATTCACATCTAAAATAGTGTTTCAGTTGTGTGCGTGGCTCCTCACAGCCCTTGCTCCTCCTCTTTGTTCCTCAGTGTTCCTCTGTTCCCCAATATTCATCTTCTCCTGCCTGATGAAAGGGTCATCCTTTGGTAGAATAGTAGGGCTAGACAGTGCAGCTTTAGTCTGAATTTTGCTTCTTTCTGGTTTTGTTTAACACAGTCACTTCTAAAATATCTTTTATTTTCTCTGTTTTTCCCCTTTACACAGTACTAATGATCTCATTTGTGTGCTGATGCCTGTTCTGTATAGACTATTCATATGTCTATACTGGTCAACTAAGAAAGCAACATTTATAATCATTACCCAGAGCTCATTTTTTAAGACCTTAGAGTTGATTGTGGCTGTGCCACGTGATTATTGATTGATGCTCATAGTGTCTTTCACAGGTTATTTTGTCTCCTCCCCTTTTCTTTCCCTTACTTTGCAGGCAGGGAATGCTACCTTAATTTAATGGACTAAGAGCTGTGTCTTCTGGGTCTTCTAGGTCCTATCTGTGCCTTTATCACATTCTAACAACATGGCCTCTCTGTGACCTGGTTTCTTGACTTGATAGAACACCTTCCTTAAAGGTTCAGGAGGAAGCAAGGGAGTATCTTATTCCTTTGCAGTCTGTATCAAGAAGTCAGAGTCTTTCTTTTATACATCTTCTCATGCTAGATGAGAAGAGCCATCACAGGCCAGATCAGTGTTTCTGTGGTCTTGCATCTGAAGGAGTGCAGGATGGATCCACAGGGAGGGATTACAAAAAGCAGGACATGGCCCAACCTCTGGCACCTGGTGCTTTAGAGATTTCCTGAGCTAGTGGCTCCATTTGGCCACGTGTTTACTGTCTGCTGAGGGACTGCCCTCACGATTTATTATACAGGGGAGGCTGTATTTGGGTTGTGTCATGCTGGGGGCTTCTAGAATAAAAGTTTCTTAAGCTATTAAGTCACTGTTTTAATAGTAATAATGTGTATGAGCTCTGCTTGTCTATTGAAGCACCCTCTCTGGCAGACAGTCCTCTTCCCAATTTCTAGTCCAAAATAATATCCTTCCTCTCCCTGCCAAATGCAGTCCTTTTTAAAATAGGAACATTTAGCATATTTCCTTTGATTTTTCCTTATGACATTGGAGACTTGCAACTCATTGTCCTTTGCTTGTAAGTGCTGTCTGTGTCAGTCAAATGTCTGTGTCAAACTCAGCTGTCTGGGTACAACACTTGTTTGCTTCTTATCCATCATACAATTTCAGATGCCAAGAAATATTCTAATGCAGATATCTCCCTGAAGTGACCTGGATGGCTGGAGGTTTCTAGATGTGCATTGCTTACAGCAGGAAGACAGGTAATTTTTCAATTTAATGTCTGGGTTTTGTAAGGCATTTGCAATGGAGGCAGGTTTTGGGGAGTTCCATTTGAACCTGAGGCCCGTGCACTTCCAATCTGCATCACACAATGAGCAAGCAGAGCACCTCCCACCAACATTCATTGCAGCTCTCCTGGGAGGCTGGACTTGGTGGTCTTGAAGGTCTTTTCCAGCCTTGGTAGTTCTGTGATTCTGTGACAGCTGTGTTGGTAGGTAAACTGAACTTCTTTTGTGTTTCGAAGGGCATAATCCCTCTAGATGGGATGGGATCAAGCCTTTAGTCTGCTTAGGCTCACATATGAGCCACAAAAACTTCAGGGTGTAGAATACATACAATTATTCAGGCAGAAAATGTGAAGTGCTGTCTGATTTGTTTCCTTTCTTGTGTATATTGAATAATGCTAATTTAAAGCTGTTGAGCAGTAAAAGTGACGAGACTGAATTTGTGTGGAACACTGGCAATTTTGGAACAAAAGTGCATTTTCTTTCAAAACAAGGGATGCCTAATGAGGCTGGCCTGAAAACGATTGCCCCAGAGCCCCCAGGTAACAAAACAGCACCTCAAAAACTGCTGGGAATAAAGTCCTTATTCTGAGCATGAAGAAAGCTTGTTCTCATAGAATCACAGAATGGTTTGGGTTGGCAGGGACCTTCAAGATCATCTAGTTCCAACCCCCCTGCATGGACAGGGACACCTCCCACTAGACCAGGTTGCTCAGAGCCCCATCCAACCTGCCCTTCAACACTTCCAGGGATGGGGCTTCCACAGCTTCCCTGGGCAACCTGGCCCAGTGTTCCAGAATTCGCTTCCTGTATTCAGGGAGGGCATCCTGGCAGTCCTTGGGTCAGTCTGCAGTGTTCTTCTTAGCCTGGTTCCTCTCTGACACTTTCCTTTTCCTTCCTGTGCTGTCTTTAGAACCTTGTAAGGAATACACAGAGGTCCTGGACACCTAAAAGCAAGGGGAAAGAGTCTGGTAGGCAGAGCTTGTGAGTTGGAGAAGATTATGAGCAAGGACGGCATAGCCTTTCAGGGGTGTTTTAGACTTTATAGATGCTTGACTGCTTTGAGCTCATCCTGGAGTTCAATAGAAAGAAACAAAGTCAAAGTCAAGCAGAAGGGCCAAAATTTGCAGTCTGCTCTATTGAATGAAAAGGCTTAACAAACACTTTATTTATTCCTTGCTCAGATAAAATGTCCGGCCTTTCATAAAATGCCTTAAATTGCATTTCAGTGAAATCAAGAAATGTAAAACTCAACAGTCTTTGTCTCACCATGTAATTCGTGAGGCTGCTGTGAAAACCGGGCTGTTCCAAACAAATTAACAATTGCAATCAACCTGGAATGAAACTTCAGCTGCTAATTGAATTGGGGCAGTGATGGACATCAGAGCCCGGAACAGCAGCACAAAAAACCCCACTTTAGAACTAATACTTGAAACAAGGCCTGATTAAACTGAACAAGCAGAGTTTTCACTGCTTTGGACCAAGCTAATCTAGGAGGAGCTAATGAGTCATTGTAAAGTCAACCACAAAACACCACAAGACTATATTCTCTTTCTCACAAAACTACTTATGAAAACTATAGCCACATCCCAATATCACTAAATTTGGGACTAGAGTGACCAATTCCATTATGTGTTCTAAATTTAAAGGGGGAAAGAAACAATTTATTTTTTTTTTTTTATGAATTGATCACTGTTTTCCTTTCATCTGCAGTTTGGCTTCTTTCTGTGTCGTACTCCATATTTATAGCTAACTTTGCTTTTATTGCAGATATATGCCATCTAGTTTACCAATCCAAGAAATCACAGTCATATTAGAAAGTTTAGCTTCCATACAAGGGATTGTGTTATGCAGGTGAATGACTTAATTTGTAGAATAAGAAAAAAATGTGTATTGTGTTATTATTTATTTGCTAGAGTATGTAAGGGCCTCAATCATGTGCTTACTGGACACTATAAACTTCTCTAATGTTTGCCTTTCTCTGATGCAGTCTACTGTTTTATGATCAACCTCATAAAATTGTGCTGAAAATCTGATTGGCCTCATCCAGTAATCCTTAGTGGGATAAAACTCTCAAAGTCAGCAGAGTTTTGACTGAGGAACTTTGTTAAATAAAGCAGGATGCCTGTGTGTGGCTGTGTGCACAGAGTAACAACATTTGCTATAGAGGCTTCTGGAATGAAAGAAAATGACCTTAGTCTTCAATGCTACTTTGCATGAGTGTATAAAACCAGTATCACAGACTGCCAGGCTGTGGAGATTTCTTCTTTAAAGCTCCCCTCAAAGTCTTCTTCTTGCCATCAACTCAGTCATGACCTGTACTCTGCAGCAGGGTGACATGTAATTAAAAGTTTGCCAAGGAAAAACAAATATGTTTTGGTATCTACTCCTTTCCCAGCCCGTTTGCACTTGGCTGCACTGTCTGGCACCATCCTGCTCTACAGTGTGGAGCTGGGAATACAACTTGCTAAATGCCAATTAAAGAAATGTGTCCTTGGTCTCTACAATTAGTCATGTTTCAATGATAACAACGTGTACAAATATAACAGAATGTGCTCCCTTACCCCTCCTTTTATTAAATTAAGCTGCTGAAGTACTCCAAGACAGAGTCATGTCTGTAAAGTAACCTGTCTTTTAAACGGCAGAGGAAATGAGTAACACATTGTTTTCCTTCTCCTTAGCTCTTGTGTCCATCTGGAATGAGGAACATACAACTTATCCTGGCCTGCCAGGTCCTTCAGAAAAATGCCCTTTGGCAGCTGTTCAGCAAGCCTCCTTCTCTTACTTGCCCCAGCCTCCTCATACCCTGGACATAGAGGTTAGCAGCACCTTCTTCCTCACATTGCAATAGTAATAATGAGTTTTGTCAGCCTCAGCCCAAAGAGGCCATCTCATAATTCTGCTGATCATCAATTGGATGGAAGTCCTGACAACACCTGGGGCAGCATCACTGATGACTGCAGGAACTGCAGGAACTGTGCATTAGCATATGACATAAAAACAAATGGCACACATCACAGATTTATTTCAAGTCTGTTAGTTGGGTAAGTGATGAAGCAGAGTTAAATACCTACCTCAAGAGAGGACTGAAAGAGATTGGAGATGAATTGGATTCAAAAGGCACGGGGGAAATCTTACAGCCTGTGGTGTGCAGTAAGGCTGGCAATCACAGCCTGACCTTGAAATACCCACGATTCTGGGATGGTGAAACCATCAGTTCCTGCTGCTTTCATTTGTTCTGCCTTCTAAGAACAGAAGTATGATCAACACCATTTGCAACAGGAAATATTCATGTCAGCCTAATGCCATGATGTTGGTCCAAAAGCCACCTGCCAGGGTCACTGAGCCATTACTGTTCCTCATCTTATGTTTGGTCGTTTGGAGGTTTTTTTCATCCTGTGTTTCTTATGTGGTGCTCAGTAGCTGCCCTTGCTTCATACCTGCAAAATGGTTGTAGGGTTCTGCAGAGCAAGTTCTTACACAGCTGTTGTGTCTCTTCCAGAGACAGCTGCATTACAGTGATGAGCTAAGTGACCTTGGATGCAATTTTGCATTCATAAGCCATAGAGACTCCTTAGGGCTTGCCCTATCTTCTCTGTGCTTAGTGACATCCCTCTCCATGTTCCTTAGGACACCCCATCCACCCCCCCTCAGCCTCCTCTTCCATGCCCAGTGCTCCCCATGCTCAGTCCCTTGACACCAGGCAGTATCCTCAGCTCATTCCTGTGTACTGGAAGTGCCTGTTTTTTGCCTGTCTAGCTGGGCAAAAAGCACTGAGTTTAGCAGCAAGTTCATAGCCATGGACGTGCTGACTGCCTGGCTGTCGTGTTGGGAGCCCAGCTGGCAGCTGCCCCCTGGGACCTGAGCAAGCCAAGTGAAATGGCTGGGGATCAACCTCTCCTTGCCTTTTTCCTCCACAGGGGGTTCTCCTCACTTAGTTGAATACTTGTGTTCTAAAACTGGAAGAAGCTTTATACCCCTGAGACCTGTTCTTATGTCAAATGTATTTAAAATGTATTCAAAAGTTGTTAGTGATGGGTTGAACCAGCTAAGGGAATGAGGCTAAAACATTTCCTGTGTGACACCAGTTTCTTTCTGAGTTTAAAAATGACAAGCAGATGTTATCATGACTAGCTGTTGTCTCATTTTGGGTCACTCAGAGCTGCAGTGTGGGGAAGGGAGAGAAAGATGCCTCGTGCAGCTGTGACCTGCAAGCTTCCGAGCATGAATTGCTGTTTCTAGAACAGCATCCTATACTCTTTCCTTACACCAGAGATGAATGTAGGGGAGGTCCTAGGGCCAGCACTCACCCCAGAGACTCTCAACTGCAGTAGAACAAACTTGTTTCACCACTGGCTGTTTGCAGGACGGTGATTCTGCACCGTACAGCTGGGATAGGTTGGCCCAAACAAAGGCTGAAGGAGCTGGGTCTCTTTAGCTTGGAGAAGAGGAGACTGAGGGGTGACCTCATCAATGTTTACAAATATGTAAGGGGTGAGTGTCAGGAGGATGGAGTTAAGCTTTTCTCAGTGGTGACCAGTGATAGGACAAGGGGTAATGGGTGCAAATTGGAGCATAGGAGGTTCAAGGTGAATATCAGAAAAAACTTCTTTACTGTGAGAGTGACAGAGCCCTGGAACAGGCTGCCCAGGGAGGTTGTGGAGTCTCCTTCACTGGAGACATTCCAAACCCACCTGGACAAGTTCCTGTGTGATGTGCTCTAGGTGACCCTGCCTGGCAGGGGGGTTGGACTAGATGATCTTTTGAGGTCCCTTCCAACCCCTATGATTCTATGATTCTATGATTCTATGATTCTATGATGGCTCACCAGAAAAAAGCTTAGTGCTGTGTGGTCAGAGCTGCTTGTGTGCTGCTGAGCAGGAGCCCTCTGTACCACTCATCTTGTGCAACTTTTGGCAGCACGTGGGCCATGTCCCAGGGAGCTGCTGCACTCTGCAGCTGCTTGGTGGGCACCCAGGGCACCCCCTCCCAGGGCACCCCCTCCCAGGGCTGGCCGTGGTCGAGTTCATTCCAGGGGCTGGTTTCCATTCCCTCTCACAGAGGAGTCTGAGATTCCCCATCTTCATTTCTAATCAGATCTTGCAGTACTGAAATGCTCAGTGGAACTCAGCAATCTTGGTTTCTTTCCCAGATCAATCCTCTATGCAGCCATAAAACTGGCTGGCATTGTGTGTCCCTGGTGATAACCATGAGTAGTCTTACTCTGGAAATAGCTCGTCATCCCTCAGTTGAAAAGGATTGATCTTCCAAACATTTGGATCTCTTTTACTGTCTAAATGCTGAATGGTTTCTTTTCCACAGAATGGCAGCGACTGTATTTTTCATTTTCATATGTCTCCTCTCCTCTATAAGTCATTTAGTGGCTGCTGCATCCATTCTGGGTCAGGTTTTTCTGATTTACATTTGGTGGGTATTAGCTAACTGATCAAACTCACAGGACAATTAATGCAACCAACAGAGGAAGTGATAAGGAGGTAATGCATCAGTTAATCCAGCTCAGCTGTGGTGTTATTAATTTGGCTGCCACTGTTCCTTCAGGAATGTTTTAAGCAAGTACATCATGGCTGCTCTGGGAGAAAAGGTCTTTAACTGCAGCGTTTTGGACTCGAAGATGATCTGAGGGCTGGAGCAGCTCTGCTCTGGAGACAGGCTGAGAGAGTTGGGGCTGTTCAGCCTGGAGAAGAGAAGGCTCCAGGGAGACCTCAGAGCACCTTCCAGTGCCTGAAGGGGCTCCAGGAAAGCTGGGGAGGGGCTTTGGACAAGGGCTTGTAGTGAGAGGACAAGGGGCAATGGATTAAAACTGGAGGAGGGGAGATTGAGGTGAGCCATGAGGAGGAAATTCTTGAGTGTGAGGGTGGTGAGACACTAGGCCAGGTTGCCCAGAGAAGCTAAAGAAGGTCCTTTCCAACCCAAACCATTCTATGACTGAATGAACTCCTGTATAACTTCCTTACATAGGAAAGGGAGATGGTTGCAGAATGTCACAGGCTGTGTCTGCACTGAGGGACCCACCAATGCCCGTGGGTGCTATGGTTGACCACCCAACAAAGCCAAGGCCCATGGCATTTCCTTTCAGCCCATGTGAAGAGCTGGTTGCAGGATGTCAAGGGAGCTATATGCTCTGCAGCACCCACCATGGTCTGGTTGGTTGGCAGCTGGTGTGGTTTAGGCCCAGCTGGTAAGAACCAGACTCTGCTCCCTCAATCCCCACCCCTCACTGTGGGATGGGGAGGAGAAAATCCAACTAAAAGCTCATGAATCGAAGCAAGGACGGGGAAGGTTTTCACTCCCCAATTATAGTCACAGGCAAACCAGACAGACTCAACTTGGGGAGAAATAAAAAAAAAAATCAATTCAGTTTATCAAAACAGGAGAAAGAGAAAACAAGACCAAATGTTAGATACCTTCCCCCCACCCCTCCCTTCTTCTGGGCCCAAATTACTTCATTCCTGCTTCCCTCTCAGTGACACAGAGGGAAAATCAGTTCATCAGACATTGATTCTGTCACTCCTTCCTCCTCAGGGGAAGGACTCCTCACAGCCTTCCTCTCTTCACCGTGGGGTCACCCACTCCCACAGTAGAGAGTTCTTCATGAACCTCTGCTCCGTGACTCCTTCCCACGAGGTGCAGTCCCTCAGGAGCTGCTCCAGCACAGGCTGCCCACAGAGTCCCGGGCTGCTCCGGGAACAGGCACCTCCCCTGGCGCCGGGTCCTCCACGGCTGCAGATCCACATCTGCTCCACCATGGTCCTTCACGGGCTGCTCCACTGTCCTCCTCCTTCATGGGCTGCAGGGGGATAGCCTGCTGTCTCACCAAGAGCTGCAGGGAAATCTCTGGTTGGGCATCTCCCCCCTCCTTCCTTGGTACCTCTGCTCTGGTATTGCTCTCACCTCCCCCTCTCCTCTGCCCTTCAGGTCTTTTGCAGTTTCGTTTTCCCTTCTTTACTACTTGCAGAGGCACATCCGGCTTCCCCAGTCAGCTCAGCCTTGGCCAGAGGAGGGGCCAGAATGGGAGCCAGGGGAGCTTCTAGCAGCTTCTCTCGGGAGCCACCCCTGTGGCCCTCCCACTACCAACACCCTGCTGCACGAACCCAAAACAACAGCCAAGACCCAAGGGCTGTGCCATGAAGGTCACAGGCTTAACCAACCCAGTCTCACCAGCCTGCAATAACCCCTCATGCAGACCAGCCTGTTTGATGGGGGTCTAGGACCTTCAGAACGACCAGCTCCCATGTATGTAACCTCAAGTGCCCAGCTTTTCCATACTGACTGTGTTTATAGGCTGAAATATTTCTCAGGAATGAAGACACTGCTCATGTCTGCCCATTTTTTCTAAGGCAGTTGCTGACCACTGTTGTTTTGAGTACATCTTGTATGCTCCTGGTGCTCAGCCAAACAGGAAGAATTTTCCTCTGAGCCATATGTCAATTTTCTCCCAAGACAGAGCAAAGGTGTTCTTTGGTAGATCAGTCTGCAAGCTGGCACTAGGCCAAGCCAAGTTAGTACTTAGTTGGGAGAAGGATCTAAACTCTCAAAACATGGCTTCTTTCTCCCATTTTGGTTTTTCTCTTTTCTGCTATAAGCAGAAAACAATAGCTCTCCTTGGTTTGCAGAGGAATTAGTGTGCCTTTTTTAGCTCCCCTGGAATTCAGAGTGCCCGTGCCACTTTTGAAACAGGACTTCAAGAACCTTGAAAAGTACCATTTGTTCCTACTTGAAATTTAGGATTATTTTTATATAAATATGTGGAAATTTCTGAGCTTGCTTCATACCAGGAGCCACTAGTACTTGAAGAGGAAGTGTGGGGGGATGAGTGTAGTATCTTGTGTTCATGGGGAGGCAAACTGATTTTCCAGACAAGTGATCTATATATACAATTATTTGTACATATTTGAAAATGTGAATATCTGGGAATATCCATATTTTATTTGCAGCTGATTGGATGTCAAGAGTGTTGCCTGATTTATAAATCAGGTACTGCCTCTGAGTCTGCTCCTGCTACAGTTTCATTAGGCCTGTGCTCAATGAGAAATGGCTTTTTTTCTGTGACTTTCAGTGACCCCAGTGAATTATTATATCATAAAGGTAGGGTAAAAGAAACCATGCAGAATTGCAAAGCTGCAGTGATTTAGTAGGAAGAGCTGCCAGTCTTTATGAGAGCAAGCACAGAATGGATATTCATGATATTTTAGGATGGAAATGTAAGTCTAAGAAGTTGGAGCAGTTCAGCAAGTGGGAGAAATTCAGTGTCTGGGAGTGAAACAGAGGATGAGCTGCTGCAAGCAGCCACACACAGACTCACAGAATGGTGGGGGTTGGAAGGGACCTCTGGAGATCATCTAGTCCAACACCCTGCTAGAGCAGGATCTCCTAGAGCAGATCCCACAGGAACACATCCAGGTGGGTTTGGAATGTCTCCAGGGATGGAGACTCCACAACCTCCCTGGGCAGCCTGTCCCAGGGCTCTGGTACCCTCAGAGTCAAGAAGTATTTTCCCATATTCATTTTCTCCTGGGTGTTCTCCAGGCTTACTCTGTACCATTAAAAGGTATTTGTTACAGACTGGCTCAGCACATGTGCCAATCTCAAGCACTACCTGCTTTACGTTGTACTGGGCCTCCACCATGACAAAACATGGTGATGGGCTCTGGATCCTAAGAGCACCCCCCAGGCACCCTGCTTCTTGGCATTAATTGGTGGTCTGAGCTTTATGGTTGTCTCACCATACCTGGTCAGTGGGGCTCTGGCTTCACAGAAGAACCCTGTGGAGATAACCTGTTAATTACAAGAGGAAATCCAGATACCTCACTGGAGTTTCTATGCATCAGTGAGTTTACAATTGAAAACATTGCAAAATTATGACAAATAGTAAGGAGGCCAGGATACAACTTTGCTCCTTCTGTAGATGAGAGCTTGGTCATGGTGCTTGTGTACCCACTTCCGAGCTCCTCAGCCTGATTTCCTGCCTTTTCCATGGGGTAACATGTACTAACAGGGTACTGACAAGACACGGAGCAATTTTTTGTATTATTTAGAGCTGATCAGCTGGAAGTTGAGCACTGAAAACTCTGTGCAAACTGAACAACCTGTGGTTTGAAGGTACACGTACAAAGGCATTCAACGTGTCCAGCTTAGCCCAGGCAGCCTCATGGCTCCCACTACTACCTTAATGCCAGTATAATAAGGTGGAACGTTTTTTTTAATTAGTTACTATTTCTTTCACCCTTAATTTCACTTCCACTGAAGTTAAAAATGCGTAGACTGAGAGACTTTCCTCAGAGCTCATCTCACCTCTGGTAGCAATCCACATGATCCAGTGTATTTGTGCCCATTATGTGTAAGGAACGAGTGAAAGGAATGTTGTTTGAGATGCTGTGTTTCATCTAAAGAAGCTATTTGAGTGGTTCAGAAGGAGTTCATCAATTTACTTTTTGAGAGTTGACTCTTCTCGGCTCCCACACTTTTTTTCCCCCTCATTAGACCTCCAGAAGCTTTTGTTTCCATTCATCTGGAGAAATAGGGACCCCAAGATAGGATGCTGAACAATTTCACTCAGAGGACAAAAGTACTGAGCAGCAGGCTGCAAAACCCTGGAAGTGTGTCAGGAGGCTTCCCAGTGGTTTTGAGAGGGACTTTAGGGTTTTGGCACGTAGGCAAAGTGGTGGCTTTGAGGTGGCATTGTACTTACTCTGTGGTTACTTTAGGGAGAAAGATAAACCAATGGCAGGGGGGAAACCCTGGTGGAGGGGAGGCGGCTGGGACATGGCCTGGGTCTGCAGATTGGACACAGGGCTGCAGATGGTGGCCTGGCTCCACAAGCTGTGGTGGGAGACCCAGGTGAATCTTCTTCCACTGCTGTCTCCCCGTGGTCTCCCACGGACACAGCTGCAAGGCTCATGTTGGAGAGGTGCAAAGAAAGCAGCAGCAGTCTGCAGGCACGTGGCTAACTAAGGGCTGTGGATGCTCAGCGGCGTTGCTCCTAAACTATGTCCATCCAAGGCAGGGAGGTGCATTCTGGCTGTAGTTATCCTGATGGGTGCAGAACTGTTCTGGGCTTTACATGTGAAGTATCCAACAGTCACCACTTTGTGATGGGGCTCTGAGCAACCTGGTCTAGTGGGAGGTGTCCCTGCCCATGCAGGGGGGCTGGAACTAGGTGATCTTGAAGGTCCCTTCCAACCCAAACCATCCTGTGATTCCATGTGAGGAAGGCTCCTTTAATAAATATTTCTAGTAGTTTCATTATTTATTTATTTATTTTAATTTTAGAAGATGTGAGAGTTATAAACAATAATTACTGTAAAGATACCATGATGGGTACAGATTTTGTATTTTACAAGTTCATCAGTGTCTAAAGGTGAAAACATGGATCCTGTAATTATCTGCTTGTGATTCTGTAGCTGGTGCTGAATACATTCCAGGTTAGATGTGGCCTTTAAGAATTTACCAGGTAGTAGAATCAAACTCCCTCTACACAAACCCTTAATGGCTATTCTCATTTTTAAATAGTCAGCATCAATTATTTAGTTTAATGTACTTACAAGCTTCTGGCCAGCTCAGTGGGCTATAAGAGGATAGGAGGAAATAACTGCCAGCTGCAGGCTCTTGTAGGAAATATTACAGGATTTGGGAACAAAATCATATGAACCAGAGTTGACTAAAATAATTCTGAATTTATTTACAAGCCTGCCTTAACTCTCTGCTGGGTCTGGTACATTGGTTGAAAACTTTATCCTCAAAGTTTTGGAATTTCATAGTTTAGATATTTGTAATACTGTACATAACCTGGAGGGTTTTTAAAAATTATATTAATAGAAAATGTTACAAGTGTTTTGGCTTTGTTAGATTCACAGTACATGTAAGTCCTGCATGAAACAAAGAAGAAATATTATAGGATGAAGTTCTGAAACTCGAGAGACATTATTGCTGAATATTGTCATAGGTAACTATATCTACATATAAATAAGATACAGATGTTTACTATGTGTCTAATATATGTTTAATATAAATTTATTATAGACATTTCCATACAAACATATCATGTTTTAAACATAATGCTTGCTCTGAGGGTATATTTGTCATGTGGATAATATGGATTTATGGTCTTTCTATTCAGAATGTCATGAATAGGACATAGAAGGACATGGAGCTCTTGGAGCAAGTCCAGAGGAGGCCATGAAGATGATCCAAGGGTTGGAGCAGCTCTGCTGTGAAGGTAGGCTGAGAGAGTTGGGGCTGTTCAGCCTGGAGAAGAGAAGGCTCCAGGGAGACCTCAGAGCAACTTCCAGTGCCTGAAGGGGCTCCAGGAAAGCTGGGGAGGGGCTTTGGACAAGGGCTTGTAGTGAGAGGACAAGGGGGAATCATAGAATCATCAAGTGGTTTGGGTTGGAGGGGACCTTCAAAATCATCTAGTTCCAACCCCCCTGCATGGGCAGGGACACCTCCCACCACACCAGGTTGCTCAGAGCCCCATCCAACCTGCCCTTCAACACTTCCAGGGATGGGGCTTCCACAGCTTCCCTGGCCAACCTGGCCCAGTGTCTCACCACCCTCACACTCCAGAATTTCTTCCTCATGTCTCACCTCAGTCTCCCCTCCTCCAGTTTTAATCCATTGCCCGTTGCCTTCAGGCACTGGAAGGTCACTATGTATGTAGACTTGTGCCATGCCACAGATGCCCACTACCTTTAGCCCAGCAGCTGATTGTGTGCCTGGGTCTGGAGGCAGCAGCCAGGGGCTGGAGTGGAGTTTCAGCACAGCCCAGTGATGTTGAATCTGACTCAGGGTCACACTGTTTAATTCTCAGTTCTGCAATTAACTCGTCGTCTCACTCAGCTCCTTCCTGCTTCTGCTTCCTTATTGTAATGGAAGTGTCAACAGCTACAACAAAGCCTTTGCTGTATTAGCTTACAGGCTACGTTTCTCAGGCATTGTAAAGACATCTGTGTGATGAAAAGCATTGAATCTAAAATTTACCTTGGCTCTTAAATGACACTTGCACAATTTTTATCCTGCTGGTTGTCACAGTGCGGAAGAATCATAGCTTGTAAAATTTTGCTGTAGAATCACAGGATGGTTTGGGTTGGAAGGGACCTTCAAGATCATCCAGTTCCAACCCCCCTGCATGGGCAGGGACACCTCCCACTAGACCAGGTTGCTCAGAGCCCCATCCAACCTGCCCTGGGACACGTTAACCCTGGAGATACAGACGGTCTGGGGAGTGAGAGGCTGGAGAGCAGCCCTGCAGAGAGGGACCTGGGGGTTCTGGTCATGGCAGGTTGAACATGAGCCAGCAGTGTGTCCTGGCAGCCAGGAGGGCCACCTGAGTCCTGGGGGGCATCAAGCAGGCACAGCCAGCCAGTTGAGGGAGGTGATTGTCCCACTTTACTCTGCACTGGTGCTGCCCCATCTTGAGTCCTGTGTGCAGGTTTGGGCACCACAGTACAGAAAGGATATGAAGCTGCTGGAGAGTGTCCAGAGGAGGACGACAAGGTTGATGATGGGTTTGGAGGGGATGCAGTATGAGGAGTGGCTGAGGGCCCTTGGTCTGTTCAGCCTGAAGAGGAGACTGAGGGGAGACCTCATTGCAGTTACTGCTTCCTCACTAGGGAAGGGGGAGGAGCAGGCACTGACCTCTTCTCTCTGGTGACCAACGATAGGACCCGAGGGATGGTAGGAAGATGTGCAGGGGGAGGTTTAGGTTGGACATTAGGAAGGGATTCTTCACCCAGAGGGTGGTGGAGCACTGGAATAGGCTCCCCAGAGAAGCAGTAATGGCACCAAGCCTCACAATATTCAAGAAATATTTGGACAATGCCCTCAGGGACATGGTATGAACTTTGGGGTTGTCCTGTTCTGGGGCAGGAGTTGGACTTGGGGATCCAGGCTGTCCGAGGAGGTGGTTGAGCCACCATCCCTGGAGACATCTAAAAAGACAGATGTGGTGCCAGGGGACAGGGTTTAGTGGTGGACGTAGCAGACCTAGGGTAGTGGTTGGAGTCGATTATCTTGAAGGTCTTTTCCAACCAGAATGATACTGTGATACTGCCCTTGAACACTTCCAGGGATGGGACGTCCACAACCTCCCTGGGCAACATGTTCCGGTGTCTTGCCATCCTCATAGTGAAGAATTTCCTCCTACTGTCTAATCTAAATTGCCCCTAGATGCCAAAGATGTCCATATGGAAAGGGATTAAGCTCAGCAAAGACAGAATTTGTCAGGACAGATGACATCCTGCATGACACTGCATATTTTAATTGTATTTTCTTAGGCTGAATGAGTGTGTGTCCCAGCATGCCCTGAATGGTCAGCTCGTTGGGTACAATAGCCTAAGAAGCCTCTTGCATGATTTCCCCATCATCAGAGGCAAGTACTTTATAATTGGACTAGCTCGAGGAAAAAAGGAGGACCAAGAGTTAAAGAAGAACCTTGCACCTGATCCCAGGTTTGTATCATATTTGCAGGCATTTCCTGGGGACCAGAATCCACAGCCAGTGCATAATACTAAGTAAAGGTGACTACATGTTTGTAAGGGGAATAATAGTCTGCCAGTGCCCTGAGCTGTGTGTTCTGCCAGTCTTCAGGCACTTCTGATGGATGGACCATGTGCACAGTCAGAGTCACCTGCAAAAGCTGGCATAGGAAGAAGGAAGACTTCAGAAGTGTGCTTGCTTCTAATCCCAGTGCTCCATGAAGGGGCAAAGAAATGGCTAATCTCATTCTCAGGATGTAAATCTTCTGTTTTAATGATTAATCCCAGGTAATGGGGGCTGTCCTACCCTTTAAATTGTATTTATTTCAGATTTGAACAAAACCTGTTAATAAGTTGCAGGCTTGTGACTTGTTGGAAGTTAAGAAGGGAGAGGAAGAGCACACGACAGACTCAGGGAATGGCCCTGGGTCATCTGCTCTTTTCAGAAAGCACATTTTTTTTGGTCATGTCACAAGGATCTCCTTCCTCAAAACTTGTGGCAAGGCAGGCCCTTCTGCTGACTCTCTGTAAGTCTCTGGGCTCTCCATGTTAGCACCAGCAGGCAGATGGGTTTAGATGTGAAAGTAATCACCCAGCACACTGGTTTTGCTATTAATCAACTTGTTCCCTAGCAATAGAGAAGCTCAGCAGCAAACACAAAAAAACCCCACTTGTTAAGGTTCAGGCAAAAGCTTTAGTTCCAATAACAAAGGTCAGGAGTGTGGTTACAAGCTCAACAAATCATAAAACGTGGCTCAACAAGATACCTGAGAAGGTGATTGTCAACCTTCCCTGTTGTTTAGCTGCATGCCAGCTGCAGGCTTGTGGAGCTACACCAGGCTTGGGCCAGCTCTTGCCTTGCTAATAGTTGCTGGGTAACCCCATCACGGGCCCATGGCATGGGCTGTTTTTCTTCCTTTACCTACCTACATGTATTTGGTGTTGTCCAAGGCACTGGGTGTTGTCCGACTGTCTCAGATGTCCTGAGAAGCATTTGAGCTCGATAGTATTCTACATATTATCATAAAATGTGGTACATGGGCCATTCACAACACATTTGCTCTCAGAATCACAGAATCACAGAATCACCAAGGCTGGAAAAGACCTTTAAGATCATCAAGTCCAGCCTATGACCAACACCACCACACCATCTAGACCATGGCACTAAGTGCCACATCCAGCCTTTCCTTGAACACATCCAGGGATGGTGCCTCCACCACTTCCCTGGGCAGTCCATTCCAATGTTTAATCACCCTCTCCATGAGGAAGTGCTTCCTGATATCCAACCTAAACCTCCCCTGGTGCAGCTTCAGGCCCTGCCCTCTTGTCCTGTCACTGGTTGCCTGGGAGAAGAGCCCAACCCCACCTGACTACAACCTCCCTTCAGGTAGTTGAAGAGAGTGATGAGGTCCCCCCTGAGTCTCCTCTTCTCCAGGCTAAACAACCCCAGCACCCTCAGCCTCTCCCTTTAAGACTTTCCCTCTAGTCCCTTCACCAGCCTTGTTGCTCTCCTCTGGACCTGCTCCAGCACCTCAATGTCCTTCTTGAAGTGAGGGGCCCAGAACTGTACACAGGACTCAGCTTTAGAAGTAGCCTTCTTTGAGCAGAGTAACAGAAGAAATAATAGCAATCCCAAACCAAAATATTGTTGTAGATGGATGTTTCAAGCTCAAGTTACCCTCTGTCCCAACTTCTTTCAGACTAGGGGTTTGTGGGTCACACAGTGTCTGTCTTCTCCCCTGAATTTCCTTAGGAATTAGGACCGAGAGTGGTTACTTGTCATAGCAAGTGTCTTGTTTGCCATCCTAGCTTATTAGCAAGGACTAAATCCAACATGATTTATTTGCACAGAGGAGCTGAGTTCAGCTGCAGAACCTACACTTCTGTAGTCCATGCTATGCACTGCCTTGGGGTCATGGGGGTGTGGAGCCAAGAGTAAAGCCATGGTGCATCCATCCTGTGAGAGAGAAGGTCTTGCAGAATGTTGATCCTGTTGGGATATTCAACATACAGACCAGCAAGTCCTAGCATTGCACACCTTGATCAGATATTGGCTTGTGCCTCTTTGACTTGGAAGCTGAGAGCAAATTCTTATCTACCAGAGGGAGGCAGATGTGAAGGTGTCTGGAGAGCAGCACTGTGGGGACCACCACAGCAAGCCCTTCACCCTGCAAGCCCAACACCTGCACCCAACTGCCCCTGGCATTCATGGCAGAAAGAGAGCTGCAGGGAGCTGGGGAAAAGGCTTTCATTAAAAACAGCTTCTGCCCTTCCAGCCCCTCTGCCCTTTTTTTGTCCCTGCTTTATCAGTTATTACCAGTTAATGTTTCATTTTCTGTTGTGGTTTAATTGCAGCTAAGAAGCACCTTGCAGACAGCAGCTGTCAATTAGTTATGACAAAAGCAGAAATTTAGCCTCCATCTTGCCTGCTTTTAGGGGGTTAAAGCAAGACATAAATTCAATTGCTTTCTTATCTTCTGAACTAATCTCGTTGCCTGCATTTGTGGCTGCCAAGGGCTTGGGGGGGTGAGCAGGTCCTGCCTTCCCTGTCCCTCCCTCCCTCCCTCTGAGAGGGACCTGCAGCTGGGTGGAAGAAAGTGTATGTGGTGGATGGGGGGAAGGTGGCTGGTTACAGTGGAAGAAATACAAGGAGGCAAAAAAAAAAAAAAGTGGAGTGAAGAAGGGAGAAAAGAGAAAAAATAACATGGGATAAAGAAGAAAGGAAGAAAGGGAAGAAGAGACTCCTGGGGAGGAGCAGAAGAAATGAGGATGGGAATAGTTATAATGAAAAGCTTTCTGCAAATATACAAATGTTTTTCCCTAAGCCTATACTTCATTAACATAAATGGAAAATGTTTGACAGTAGCCCACCTCACTTTAGATGCCTGTGTCTGACTGGGCTCCCCTGATAGGTGCTTCAAAGGGATGACCCATTTCTGACTCCTGCTTTAACACGAGGTGGGTTGTGTCCTGTTCTTCCCTACCCTCTGCCCTCTTTCTTTTTCCCACATTTGGAATATGAAACTAGGTCATAGCTCTTAGCCATATGTTTTAAAAGTGCTAGTCACCCGGTGAGAATGATAACATCTCTGGGAAGTTTTGGGGGGGTTTAGGGTTCTTTTTACATAATGTAGCAAATCTGTTTTGTTTGGGATTGAACTGTTTCAGCTGTTCCTTGGGAGGTGGCACCGCAAGTCGTTGATGTGTCGCTGGGGCAAGCTAGCAAATGTTGCAAGCTGAAGTTGCCCTCCACCCCAGCTTCTTTCAGTCTGGGGGGTTGTGGGTCACACAGTGTACATCTTCTGTCCTGAATTCCCTTAGGAGTTTATGTTCTTATTTCTTGCTGAAGAAGTTAGGTGCCATATGATAGCAGGGTGACCTAGTGAGGGGTTTATTCCCAAACACAGCTACGGAGGAGCCACCTTTACCACCCTCGGGTGAGGAGGGAAGTACAGCATCTGTGACAGGCTGCCCACCCTCCTTGTCACACAGAATCACAGAATCATAGAATGGTGGGGTTGGAAGGGACCTCTGGAGGTCATCTGCTCCAACCCGATCCCACAGGAACACATCCAGGTGGGTTTGGAATGTCTCCAGGGATGGAGATTCCACAACCTCCCTGGGCAGCCTGTCCCAGGGCTCTGGTACCCTCAGTGTCAAGAATTATTTTCTCATATTCAGGTCAAACCTCCTGTGTACCAGTTTGTGCCCATTGGCCCTTGTCCTGTCACTGGACATCACTGAGAAGACTCTGGCCCCATCCTCCTGACACCCCCTGGAGATATTGACCAGCACTGATGAGATCCCCCCTCAGCCTCCTTTTCTCCAGGCTGAACAGCCCCAGCTCTCTCAGCCTTTCCTCACAGGCAGATGCTCCAGTCCCTTCAGCATCTCAGTGGCCTGTGCTGGACTCTCTCCAGTAGTTCCTTGTCCTTCTTGAACTGGGGAGCCCAGACCTGCACCCAGTGCTCCAGGGGAGGCCTCCCCAGGGCAGAGCAGAGGGGCAGGAGAACCTCCATGACCTGCTGGCCACGCTTTTCTTAATGCCCCCCAGGATGGCACTGGCCTCTTGGCTGTGAGGGCACATTCCTGGCTCATGGTCAGCCTGTTGGCCATCAAAGTCTGTGAAGACATCTGCAGAGTGTGTGTGCTCCTGCCTTTGGAGGAAACCCTGCCTGCTCTCTCCGTGCTGGTATCGTTTACGGGCTGTGATGCAAAGCAGAGGAAATGGAGAGTGTGAATACTAATCTCACCCTGAAAAACAGCACTTGTCTGGTTTCCTTAGGTACAATTTGTGCTTATCATTCCTGGGCAAAAGTTAGGAGGGCACAGCTGGTTAAACAAACCCTACCCAAATACAATTTCCGTGCTTACAACACAGTATTTAACCTTTCATCCTACTCAAACCAAAGGTCTATTTTTTTGCATTTAGCCCTGCTTTTAGTCTTGGTGTTTGGTTTGTTGTTTTTTTTTTTCAGAGAAAAGGAAAACAAAACAGATTGAAAACCCTGCAAAACTGACATCAGAAAGAGCTGAATTTATTCTCTGAGCTGAATTTCTCTTATTTCAGAATGTACTAGCTGCATGTTGTACTTCATCTACATGTATGTGAAGAAATGGCACATTGTATATAAAAACAGGACAATATATTATTATTCATGTAATAAATGTTGTATTTTCGTATCATATTTTGAAATAATGATACAGATTTTTAATGCCTGCCTGCTGTTTTCCCCTGCCTGTTTCCTGTTCCAGCCAGCAAAGGCATGTTCCTGGGGGAAGAGACCCTGAATGCCCTCAGCACAGCAGCTCAAGTCCCTGCGTTAAAATCAGATGCTTTAAGAAAGTTTCTTTCAAATTTCTCTCAAATTCAACAGGCTTTGGATGTCAGGCCTTTGCCTTGTATTCTACACATCAAAGCTAAGTCATGTTATGTCTAAAATACACTTGCTCCAAATCTTAAAGGCAAATCCTATGTCTAAGGAACAGTTTGATCCAACTTTAAAAAACAAAACAAAACAAAAACCAAAGCCAACAACTAATTTTCTGGGAAGTGAGAGGCAGAAAGAAGCCTCAAAATGCCCAACACCCCTCACTTCTTGCTCTAACTCAGATCCTTCCATCCTCCACCAGGTTCTTTGCTGTCTCCAGATGGACACACCTCCCTCAACTTGTGATTCATCCCTCACCCTACTGAAGTGCTGATCATGTTCAAAACGCTTCTGGAGAAGGCCAGTATTTGCTAATGCTAAAAGAGATTTTCTGCCAGGCAATACACACATTTTCATGTGCATTACAATTTGGCTTGTCATTGGATATGGGAAAATAACCACGAGTGGTTTCAATCTGAGGCAGCTAGAATGTGCCATGGGTGGAGGGTGCCTGTTAGGAAGGAGATTGCTTCAGTCCTCTGGGTTTAGGAGGTAGAAACAACAGAAGAAGAAAAGGAAGGATCCTTTAGTTAAGTATCTAAAGAGCTTGAAAGATCAAAAGGAATTAAAACCCCAGCCATACTGTGTTGCCTTTTCCTATTTGTGAAAGTAATCCCCATCCAACCAGTTTATCAACTATTGTCCCTGTCCCCGGGTATGCAGAAGCAGCAGGCTGGGACCTTTGTGTCCTCTGACTTGCTGCTTTTGAAATAAGGAGGAGAGGGGACAGGAGGCAGGAGGTACCTGGGCAGTGTGGGAGCTGGAGATGGTGCAGCACAGGGCACAGGGGGGGACTGCAAGGGGAAAGCTGCCTGGCCAAGTCTGTCTATTTGGACAGATATAAACACTGAAAAAAGCATTTGTATGAGACACCAGGGAAGCAGTTTCTAAACCAGAAGCTGTGACACCAGATGGGACAGTGACAGCTGGGAGTGTTATCCTGAGCCTGAACGAAATCCAGTGCTTCACCTTGCTCTGGGGCCCCAGTGCCCTCCCAGAAAGGACTTGTTTGGTGCTCTGGAGTGGTTGTGGCCCAGGAAGCAAAAATATTTGCTACTTGGGTGTGTTTGCTTAGGGACTATCATCTGAACGGTTTTATTTGTGCATTTGTCTTATCTGCAGGCTGCTCTCAGCTCTACACCAAAGCCTAGGAATTGCTGGTGCATTTCATGGCTTGGTTTTGTAACTCTTGGCTTTTGCTCAATTAGGAAATACCCCAAACTGCATTTGTGCCTTAAGCCCAGAGTCTCTGACCCCATACTGGGGAGGGACCCACAAGACTGGTAAGTCACAAATGCTGCATGCTGAAGGGAGGTGATTCCCTGTGCAAGAGAGTGTGAAATGCTGATGGGGAGGAAGGGACAAAAGGAGCACAAAGATGAGATTTTTTTTATGTCAACTTAAGAATAAAATCAAAGTGAAATTCCATCCTTCTTTTTTTCCTTTTGCTGCTCCATTTTACTGATGGAAGACTGTCATGCTTCAGGATGCCCACACCATCACAGACCTGTTGCAATCTCACAGAAAAGCAACACACCTACCTGTGCTCAGGAGGTCTGCTCCTTCAGGGAACAAAAAACATGGTCCAAAAATTGCTCTTCTGCCTCTAGCAAAGGCCTGTTAAGCCATTTGGCCAGCCCGTGATGATTAGATCTTTACCAGAAGAATGAAAAAGGAAGGCTTGAGTTCCTCTAATGAATATGTCACTTGATTCTCTTTCCAAAGGGTGAACCAGCTCGCCCTTCATGAACATGACCCTGAAGGGGCTATAGGAAAGCTGGAGACTTTTAACAAGGGCTTGTAGTGAGAGGACAAGGGGGAATGGATTAAAACTGGAGGAGGGCAGATTGAGGTGAGACAGGAGGAAGAAATTCTTGAGTGTGAGGGTGGTGAGACACTGGGCCAGGTTGCCCAGGGAAGCTGTGGCTGCCCCATCCCTGGAAGTGTTGAAGGGCAGGTTGGATGGGGCTCTGAGCAACCTGGTCTAGTGGGAGGTGTCCCTGCCCATGCAGGGGGGTTGGAACCAGATGATCTTGAGGGTCCCTTCCAACCCAAACCATTCTATGATCTATGAACATGTATTTGTGCAGAAATTGTACCCATTTCCCTCATTGCTTTGACCTGTTGTTCAGGTTTTACAGGAATGGGATGTACTTCCCTTTTCTCTCAGGGTAGCAGTGAGGTATGAAGCTACTGGTGTCTCACCACCACTTCAGTACCTCTGCTGTCTCTGAACACCTTCACTGGACACTGTCACAGAGACACCTTCACACGAGTTGCTTGTCCTAAGTTAAAAAGTGTTCAAAGTGAGTGGGAGGAAACCCTCTTTGGCGGTGCCTAAGATTGCAGGAGCCAAATTAAACCTGATGCCTGATAATCAGGCAACTAAAGCCACATGAGACAATCCTGTCCCAAGTGCTGAAGCACTTCAGGCATTTGGCTTTTTTCAGCCACTGGATTATTCATTCCCACGGTGTAGTGAGCTGGAGTGTCAAGACATGGCACGTTACGTGTTGCCCCTCCTGGGTGGGTGTGTGTGCTGCGTGGCTGGGCTTTCCTCATCCCACCTGGAAATGCCCATTTTATACATCTGTACATTTGGTGCTGCACAGATGCCACTCAGGAGTAAAATCTTTACCTGCACAGATTCCCTTCTGTCCTGCAGTCTTGTGAAAAATGAAAAATGGATAATGGCAGTTGGGTAAAAATATTAAATTCTTCAAGAACTGGGAAAAACACAGTAAAGACTAGCTTTGTCTTTTAATGTCTCCAGGTTTCTCCCATTATCCCTTACATATTTTTCTTTTTATGTAAGATTTTTATTATCAGTCCTGAATTTATCTTCTTGAAATTTCATTTTGGAAGGGAAGAAGGGACTCAGTGAATCATAAATACTTGTTACAGCTTTTATTGTAATGCTGTGCTTGTCAATGTTTGATTTTGAAGGGGGTTTGTTTTCTCTAACAAAAAGCACTGCCTGCTCTGCCGTGTGTGCTCATTGACCATCAAGTGCATATTAGTAACTTCATTTGTATGTGGCTGAGAAAACTCATGTAAATTAGCATGTTTAATGAGCTTGGGAACAATAAGACCAAGCTCAGTGATCAGTGAGAAACCACATCACCAGATGAAGGAGGAATATTACGTGCAATGTGTTTCAATTGCAGACATATCTAATGTGTGCCCACCTACCACACTTCCACAACAGAAAATCTGGACAGGGATGGAGCCCTCAGCACTCTGCTGTCTCTGTAACACATTTGGTGCAGACAATTTAACTCCATTGCTCCTGACCAAGAGATTTCTTTTGCTGCTGCTGCTGAGCAATAATTTCCCCCTCCCCCAAAATCAGAACATTTAACTTCCTTGAACCATGGCAGCCCCTGCAGCCCGACAGAGAGACTGTTGGGTTTCCATCACAGGTACTTCCAAGTTAAATCACTTCCATGGTGGCTGTGGGAAGCTGTGAAGCCCTGTGCATGCATTCCCTCCAAACACCAAGTAAGAGCAGGTGCTCTTGTAAGGGGAATGACTTGTAGAGACCCTTTGCTTTGGGGAGGTTTTTTGCTAGGCTTAAAGGGAAGGAAAGAACTTCAGGAGCCTACAGGAAAGCTGGGGAGAAACATTTCACCAGAGGACAAGGGGTAATGGTGCCCTTCAGGCACTGGAAGGTGCTCTGAGGTCTCCCTGGAGCCTTCTCTTCTCCAGGCTGAACAGCCCCAACTCTCTCAGCCTGTCTCCAGAGCAGAGCTGCTCCAGCCCTTGGATCATCTTCGAGTCCAAAATGGTGCAGTTAAAGAGCTTTTCTCTCAGAGCAGCCATGATGTGCTTGCTTAAAACATCCTTGAAGGAACAGTGACACCACAGCTGAGCTCAGCTTCAAAACAGGAAAGGACATAAAAATGAGAACACTTGCTGAAAAAAACCTAGAAGGATTAGCTAGGGGAGTTAAGTCCTTGCAGATGGCATGAAATCTCTTTGGGGATGTACTGGAGGTGCTCAAAAAATGCATCCCACATGTGAAGAAAGATTTAAGGAAGGGTAAGAGGATGCTGGCCTGGCTAAACAGCAGGATTAAACGGATTATTAAAGCAAGAAGGCATCCTGCAAAAAGCTGAACTTTCATTCAAATGAAGAAAATGGAAAAGACTATAAACTGTGACAGGATAAATGTAAAAGGATTCAAGACAGGCCAGCAAAGATTTTGAGGAACAATTTTGCTGAAGGCATAAAAAAAAAAAAAGCATCTTTCACATATACCAAGAGCAGGGAACCTGCCAGAGAGTCCACAGGACCAGTAGGTGATCAGAAATGCTCAGTGAAGATAAGTCAATATCACACATTTTTAAAAGTTTTTTGTTTGTATCTACATTCCTCGTGGAAGAGCTTGAGGAGGTTCCCACACCAAACCGTTCTTCATGGGCGATGCATCAGAGGAGCTGCTGCAAGTGGAAATGTTGCCAGGAAAAGCCACGGGACAAGTGCACTGAAATGAAAATGACCATGTTGCCAAAACCAAACAATGTTCAAGAATTCAGAAAAAACTCAATTATTACTTTTTTTTTTTTTTAAAGAAGAAGTGGAATTACCAGCTATGGTGTGTAGGTTCCTGCTCTAACATGGCCTTGATACCCGAAGACTGGAAGCAGCTGATGTGCTGCCAATTTTTAAGAAGGACTGCAAGGGTGATCTGGCTCATCCCAGGCTGATAAACCTGATGTCCAGGGGTTCAATTAGCAGAAACTGTAAGGAAGTGGATGCATGGACAAATATGATGTATTTGGGAAGAGTCAACACTGCATTTGGGAAGTGCCACCGTGCCCTGCAAACATATTGAGGTTCTTGGAAGGTGTTAAAAACATGGATAAGGGGTTGATACAGTTTGTCTGGATTCTCTGAAAACTTTAATAGCCTGAACAGAGGCTCTTAAGGGGTCTGAACAGCCACTGGATATGTGAGGAGATGGTCACTTTTGTAAAAAATTTGATGAGATTAAGGAAGGAGAGGGCTGCAAATAGGCAGCTTTTGCAGTGGGTAAAGGAGGTCACCAGTGGCTTCCCACAGGAGTTTGAGCTTTCTCCTGTGCTGTTCAGCTGCTCTTAGATGACATTGAAAAGGGACTGAAGCTGAGGTGGTACAGTGTGTATGTGACACTGAGACACCCAGGATACCAAGGGCAAGTGCTGGCCAGAAAAGGACCTTATAAATCAGAGTCACTGCAAAATAGGGACACTGAGATGGTGAAGGGACTGGAGCATCTGCCTGTGAGGAAAGGCTGAGAGAGCTGGGGCTGTTCAGCCTGGAGAAAAGGAGCCTGAGGGGGGATCTCATCAGTGCTGGTCAATATCTCCAGGGGGTGTCAGGAGGATGGGGCCAGAGTCTTCTCAGTGGTGTCCAGTGACAGGACAAGGGGCAATGGGCACAAACTGGTTCACAGGAGGTTTGACCTAAATACGAGAAAATACTTCTTGACTCTGAGGGTACCAGAGCCCTGGGACAGGCTGCCCAGGGAGGCTGTGGAGTCTCCATCCCTGGAGACATTCCAAACCCACCTGGACGTGTTCCTGTGGGATCTACTCTAGGGGACCCTGCTCTAGCAGGGGGTTGGACTAGATGATCTCCAGAGGTCCCTTCCAACCCCCACCATTCTGGGATTCTGTGAAAATAAGACAGCAGATGGAATTCAGTGTGTTGTTAAAATTATGCACCTGGGGAGAAAAAAACCAATCCCAGTGTGTAAGATGACAGCCTGTGACTTGACCATTATCACGCAGTAATGAAATCTCAGAGTTACGACAGGTTAAAAAAAGAAAGCAAATTGATTCCCTTTAGGAGAGCAAAAGCAAGAACACCACTATGCCACTGAATAAATCTGTGTTGACAAGCCTACACAGTCCTGGTCCCCACCTGAGAAAGGACAAAGAACTCAAAGAAGTTCCCAAAGGAGTCACACAGATGATGAAAGGTTGCTGGGTGGAACAAGGAGTGCAGCTGGGAGAGAGCTCTGTAAAACTGTCAGTCAAACGCAGGGGATAAACAAGGAGTGTCTGCTCACAGTCTTTTCCAGCATAAGGTGCATCCCAGGTGAACAGCAAGTAGCTGTCTCTGAACAAAAACCAAAAAAAAGAAGGTGATTTTTGCACATGGCTTGTAGTTAGGCTGTGGGATTTCTTGCTGTGGGACACAGTGGGTGGTAGAAATTCACAGGACTCAGAGGGAGACTGCACAGGCTCATGGAACACAAAGCTACCACCTCAGGAAGATCAACAAGGCCAAGTGCAAGGTCCTGCACCTGGGTCGGTGCAACCCCAGGCACAAATCCAGGCTGGGGGGAGAATGGCTGGAGAGCAGCCCTGAGGAGAAGGACTTGGGGGTGGGAGGAGATGAGAAGCTGGACATGAGCCACCAGTGAGCCCTGGAGCCCAGAGGCCAATTGTGTCCTGGGCTGCAGCAAAAGAAATGTGGCCAGCAGGGCCAGGGAGGGGATTCTGCCCCTCTGCTCTGCTCTGGTGAGACCCCACCTGGAGTGCTGTGTCCAGCTCTGGAGCCCTCAGCACAGGAGAGACATGGAGCTGTTGGAGAGGGTCCAGAGAAGGGCCATGGAGATGATCCAAGGGCTGGAGCAGCTCTGCTCTGGAGACAGGCTGAGAGAGTTGGGGCTGTTCAGCCTGGAGAAGAGAAGGCTCCAGGGAGACCTCAGAGCACCTTCCAGTGCCTGAAGGGGCTCCAGGAAAGCTGGGGAGGGGCTTTGAACAAGGGCTTGTAGTGAGAGGACAAGGGGGGATGGATTAAAACTGGAGGAGGGGAGATTGAGGTGAGACATGAGGAGGAAATTCTTGAGTGTGAGGGTGGTGAGACACTGGGCCAGGTTGGCCAGGGAAGCTGTGGAAGCCCCATCCCTGGAAGTGTTGAAGGGCAGGTTGGATGGGGCTCTGAGCAACCTGGTCTAGTGGGAGGTGTCCCTGCCCATGCAGGGGGGTTGGGACTAGACGATCTTGAGAGTCCCTTCCAACCCAAACCATTCTGTGATTCCTGTTAGTTTCTGCAATCAAATCTCTGTGAACACGTGACCTAGACCTGAGTTATGCTGTAATGACCTCACCTACTCCTGGCCATCTAGTAAGAAGCAAAGGGAACAATGTTGTCTCCTATAAATCCTGAGTGGTCTCGAGAGAAGCCCTAGTGATAGATGCCCCTTGAAGGCCTGATGGTATTGCCAGACTTCAGGAGAAAATGGAGACTGCTCTGACTTCTCCCCATGCCCCACTGAAGGTCCAGCTCTTTCTTTTTCAAGAAGTACTCAGTGAAAAGGGGAAATGAACAGCCTGGCCACTGTCTAAAACCAAATCTAGTCAAGGAGAGATGAGGTACTTCCAGGCTGTTCTTCCTTGAGTACTTGTGTTGTGGAAATGTCCATGAGGAATGGTTGGTTGCTGGGAGCAGAAAATACACAAATATTTGGTTCAAGAAACAGGGAGAGATCCAAACTGCTTGTGATGGAAAACAGATACACTGATCAATTTGTGTGCTCAAAATGAGCAGAAAGGACAAATTTATTTATTTTAAGGTCTGCTTCCTTCAAGATCTGACCTAAGAATTTGATTTCTGTAACAGTATTTTTAGTAGAGACCAGAGAGTGATGCTGTTGAAGCGATTCACTTGAGGAAAGCACCAATAAAACAAGGGATTTAACTTCTCTGAGTTTCTATCCCCATCCCTGCTGTCTGTGAGCAGTCAAAAAGTAGCCCCTTTTTTTTTCTTGTCCCGTGCTCTGAAGGTCACTGCTATAAGGCCCTGGTGCAAGTTCTGATTGCACAAGAGCCTGTCTCATGTGTCAGCTTCCTGTCTATTTCATGGGATACTATTAAGCAAAAAAACAACAAAAAAAAGCATGTGAAAATCTTGTCATGGCTTTGTGAGGCTGTGACTTCCAGCAGAACTTGGCAGAAATGGTTGCCTTAGTGCTAACTGGTTGCAGAACCTCAAGAAGTTGTGCAAACTTCTGCTGAGGCATCATGATCTGGTCATGTCACTTTACTTGCTGAGGTCTTCTCTGAGACTATGGAAGCAACTAGAAATATTTAAGGCAGAATGGGGCCAGCTCAAGCTGAGGACTGAGGATAGCAGTAGAGTTCCTCTCTACACAGGGTTTTGTGAGCAGTAGGGGTAAGTTACCTTGGATGCAAGAATATTCCAGAGGGAAAAGGTGAAAAATGAGACAAGTCTCTGCCTTCTCCATCCGTTTTCCTCCTGTCCCCCTCTTTCACTTGCTTTTTCTTTTTAATTTCTACCTTTCTTCATTTTTTACTAATAATTAACCTACTACTTGCACTTTGCTCTGAAGACTTGAGAGCTACCTTTAGTTTCAGTGTTTCAGAATGGTTGGTTTTCCCCCTCTTTCCATGTCTATCCAGACAGTTTGCTGGTGAAGTTTTCCAAGCGCGTTCTTCTCAGTAGTGTGACTGCCTCTGTATTTCAGGCTCCATAAACAAATGTACTTGAATAAATGGAAATTTTGGGAGCCTGTTAGATGAGTTGCAGCAGAATTCTGCCTAACCCTGCAACTTGGCTCAACTTGGAGCAGTCAAGAATAGAAAATTGGAAGCTTTCCATCAGAGAGGCCCTTCTGAGAGTACAAAATGGAACATCGCTTTTTAAAAAGCTTTGTCCCCAGAAACCACAAGAAAGGAAGTGAAAGAGCAAGATGACACAGGAAGGGTGAAATCCATGCAGGAGGGCACTGGAAAACGTTGTTGTCATGCAACAGAGCACGGAGGAGGCAATGCTCAGTGGGCCTGTCCCTGCAAGGCTTTTTAGATGGACAAGTCTGAATCTGTCACAGAAAGTTTGCGTGTGTGTGAAGAGCTGGTGTCCGATTTGCTCCGTTCTGGTCTCCACTGATCTGTATCCCAGTGTTATCTCCCATGAACTGCCACTGGGTTAGAGGGTGCACAGTTCAATGCTGGGGTACCATGGTCTTGGCCTAAATAATTTTTAAACTCTGCCAGGGCAGCAGCTACGGGGCAGAGCAGGACTGGTTTGCAGGAGGGAGCCAGGGGCAGGAGTTCTCCATGCAGAGCAAGTGGTGGCTTCTGCTTCCACCCATGGGGCTGGGTAGCTGCAGGAGAGCCCTGGCCTCAGCATCTCCCAGCCCTTCCACACCCAGGGCTTTCTTGTGACAATCCCTAGATGAGGCTCAGCAGTTAATTGCCTCCTGGGAGGAGAGGCAAGCTCTCTGCCCCTGGCTTTGCTTACACTGGCCTTTGAGCAGAAGGAGGTTCTGTAACAGCACCTCTAACAGATCTTTCATAGCAAGAGATCTACCTGCAGGAAGGATGGGATTCTTTTAAAGCACCTGGGATGCACTGTACCCAAAAATCCCACTGTGTTTCCCTCCTCCACGTTCACTTTCTCGTGATGAAGTCAACATTTAGCCATAATCATTGCAAAGACAAATGTGCAAACATAGCTGAACACCAATTATTCTGGAGTTTGCTGGTAGCCTGAAACAGACTAATAGGGAGTTGCTTCTAAACTCTATGTTGCAGTGTTAATATTTTAGACCTAGCAGTGCAGTTTCAATGCCAGACTTTTTAGCATGTTAGGTGTTTACTTGGGACAATTACTGTGTGGGTGGGGGCAGCTTGGGTATTCACAGGCACCAACAGCAAAACAAAGAAAAAGTGGAAAGAAATAGGAAGAAAAATGTGCCCTACTGCCACTGGTCGTGGTTGCAGGCAGCAATAATTATTGCACAGAAATGTTCAATTTCACAGAAAAAGCCATAGTCTTTACTCAATATTTACAGGAAACTCCAATACACAATTGTGGGCCAAGACATTACTGACAGAACAGGTCCATAATGAAATTGCATTTTGGCTTTGATACCAGGGTGGATTGGAAATTGCTGCTCAGCCCAGGCTTTGCAATCTGTTTATAATGACATTTGCTTTTGGTTGTAAACATTTTAGGAAAGCTGAGAAACCCTAAGCTATAAAACATAGCCAGTGTCCAACCCCAGGGCTTCCTGCAGGATCAATATTTTGTGACAGTGATGCCCAGTGATGTGTGGTTTTATTCTGGTTTGATGGGGTTTTTTTCTTTTATGTTTTGTTTTTTTTCCTCCCTTGTTCTGGAAACACAGGGTAATGCAAAGAAATTTCTGAGTTGTATGAGCACAGATAGTTGAAACATTGGCTCAAAGGCTGATGGAAAACTACCAAGAATCAGATGCAGAGGTATATATTCTACATTTCTACCTAAGCAACAACCAAGTCATGTTTACAGCTTGATTTATTAAAGCCCTTGTCAATCACTAACCTAAAAGAGAAACATTTCTTAAGCTTACGAGCTTGGATTCAGAATGTGTTGGTTTGTAACAGCAGCCTTGGCTGCAAACTTGTGTGTTGTCCTGCTGCCTCTGGCAGGTTTATTTCAGCTCTCAAAGCTGTAATAATGTGATGAGTTAGGGCTGGAGGTTTATATGCAACTGCAGTGCAGAATTGCAGGACTTCTGGAGTGGGAATTCTTCTTCCTGAGTCACTGCTAAATCAGAGCTCCAGCATGGTGTGAGGAAGCAGTTTTAAGTTTGGGGTTTGTTTGTTTGGGGTTTTTTTTCAGTGAAACTTAAAACAAATCCTTATGAAAATATGAGTACTTCTGGTTAAAAAACACAGAGCATTTTTTGGGGGAGAAGGGATGTTGGGGCCCAACTGCAATCCAGGCAGTTGCTGAACGGGTCATTTGATTTCTCTACTGAAAATTCCCTTTTAGCTTTGGATGGGAAAGAATTGCAGCTAGAATTGGTCAAAAAAACTAACAAATCTGTTTTCCATCAGCTCAGCTAAATTGTAGATTGGGCAAAAACATTTACATGGAATAATTTTTATTATGATATCACAGGAGCATTTTATTTACAATAAGGTGACCCTGTTTCCTTTTGACATACACTGTACATAGCAACTCCTGTGACTCAGGCTACCTGCAAGGTTTCTTGTTTTGTTTTCCTAGGTTACTTTCTAAAAAAGCCATTTACAAGAGACTCTCACTGTACTGGGCTGTAACATCTTGGCCAGAGTGTGCAGCAATTCTGAGATCTAATCTATGTTTTATGAAAATATTCTCCAGCAGCATCATTGTCTGCTTTACAAAAAAGAACAAGTATGCTCAGAGAGTTGGTTCTTCCAGTGCAGGAGAAGGTGGTTTCTCTGGGTGGGAGGCAGGTGCTAAGTAAAAAATAGAGTCAAGCTGTCAGGCTTGGAGGTTACTGCAGAGGAGTTGGGCTACGCTCCCAAGAGGCACAGCCAGCAGGGCCAGGGAGGGGATTCTGCCCCTCTGCTCTGCTCTGGTGATGCCCCACCTGGAGTGCTGTGTCCAGCTCTGGAGCCCCCAACATAAGAAGGACATGGAGCTCCTGGAGAGAGTCCAGAGGAGGCCACAAAGATGATCCAAGGGCTGGAGCAGCTCTGCTCTGGAGACAGGCTGAGAGAGTTGGGGCTGTTCAGCCTGGAGAAGAGAAGGCTCCAGGGAGACCTCAGAGCACCTTCCAGTGCCTGAAGGGGCTCCAGGGAAGCTGGGGAGGGGCTTTGGACAAGGGCTTGTAGTGAGAGGATGTCCTGGTTTGAGCCAGGATGAAGCTAATTTTCCTTTTACTGGCTTTTTTCCTTCAATAAGCTCTCTTTTAACTAGCAACAAGTGTTCCAGCCAGTGGACTGATAACACTGGAATGTTGATGTTACTGCTGAGACTCCAATGGTGCTTCTTAGCTCTGTGTTACAGAGGCTACTGGGGCAGGAGAGTTGTATCTGTGACCCCCCCATGGGGAGCTGGACTAGACAGACAGAACTGACCAAAGGGATTCCATTCCATAGATCTACGTAAGTTCTGAGGAAGGTCAGAGATCACACAAGACAACTTCCTTCCTGCTTCTTCTTCCCCTCTCTTTCGTCCATGGCCAGCACCCGGGGAGGACTCCATCCATCCATCCATCCATCCATCCATCCATCCATCCATCCATCCATCCACCCATCCATCACCACTGACCCCAGGCTCAGCCCTGCCCCTCATCACTCTCCCCACAGCCCTGTCTGCTCTGCTGTTACCTCAGACAGGGGGCTGAGACATTTCAGGGCTGCTCACAGCTCAGGAGATGCCGGGAGATGCTGAGGGTGTGGGGAGGCAAGAGGCTTTTGCACATTCCTGAACATCCTTGTATATAATGTACATATAATTCAAGCTGTCTAGTTTAGTTTTCAATCCAGAAAGTCTCTCTCCTAATTCTCTCTCTCCTTCCCTACCTGGGTGGGAGGGGATCCAGAGCATTGTTGTCTCTGGTTTAATTGTCAATCCTGAGTCAAACTGTGACAGAGGACGAGGGGGAATGGAAGACAGTTCGAAAACTGAAAAGCATCTAAGGAACATACATGAACCACATGGGTTGTTTGTTTGGTTGGTTTTCTCCAACAAAATCTTAGGAGTCGACCAACTTTTTTGCCGATTTTACAAAAAAGACAAAGCAGAGGAACCAGTGCTGCTGTGAATGAGCATCACCAGAATTCCTCAGCAGGGCTAAAATACATGTATTTCTTTTTCCCCAACATTCATTTTCAGGAGTCTCTCAGTTTGCTGCAGACAAAAACAAACATGATTGACACTGAAAATTTCAATGAGAATCCAGTGAAGTTATTTGCATTTACTACTTAGATCTGGCATGTGGAGGTGCCAGGCACCCTTGGAAGGAGGCTGTGCTGCTGGCTGTGCCTGCTGCAGTGGTGCCTCTTTCTTTCCTCAATAACATCATATGCTCAGGAGGATTTTTAGCTTTCCTCCACTGTGTTCATCTGGTTACAAATGCTGTTGGATGGTCTGAACATGACCAAACACTTCTACTTAGCAATGACCTACCCATGTGACATTTAAATTCTGTCACTTAAGCCTGTATAAGTTCTGTCACGTACCTTCCTTATTTGTGCTAACCTGTGTGCCCTTTCTGAGGGGATAGAAATTGTCAAATATCAACAAATGCACCACATAATTGTTTTTATCATATATTAAATGGTCTGTAGGTACATGCTTATCAGCAGACAGCATATTTGCTCTGATAAAGCATTACCTCACAGCTTACTGAACAAAGCCTGGCCACAATTCCTCTGACTGCACAAGCACAAATGCAGGTTGGGTGGAAAATGCATTGAAAACAGCCCAGAGGAGAAAGATTTGGGGGTGATGGTGGATGAGAAGCTCAACATGAGCCGGCACCGTGCGCTGGAGCCCAGAAACCAACTGTGTCCTGGGCTGCATCAGAAGCAGCGTGGGCAGCAGGGCCAGGGAGGGGATTCTGCCCCTTTACTTGGCTCTGGTGAGACCCCACCTGGAGCACTGTGTGCAGTTCTGGAGCCCCCAAGATAAGGAGGACATGGAGCTGCTGGGGAGAGTCCAGAGGAGGCCACAAAGATGATCCGAAGGCTGGAGCAGCTCTGCTCTGGAGACAGGCTGAGAGAGTTGGGGCTGTTCAGCCTGGAGAAGAGAAGGCTCCAGGGAGACCTTAGAGCACCTTCCAGTGCCTGAAGGGGCTCCAGGAAAGCTGGGGAGGGGCTTTGGACAAGGGCTTGTAGTGAGAGGACAAGGGGCAATGGATTAAAACTGGAGGAGGGGAGATTGAGGTGAGACATGAGGAAGAAATTCTGGAGTGTGAGGGTGGTGAGACACTGGGCCAGGTTGCCCAGGGAGGTTGTGGAAGCCCCATCCCTGGAAGTGTTGAAGGGCAGGTTGGATGGGGCTCTGAGCAACCTGGTCTAGTGGGAGGTGTCCCTGCCCATGCAGGGGGGTTGGAACTAGATGATCTTTGAGGTCCCTTCCAACCCAAACCATTCTGTGATTCTGTGATTCCCTAATCCTGCTCCCCAGTCTTCCAGTTCCTCTGTCCTCTGCACACGTTTCCTTCTCTCAGTTCTCATACCTATTGGTGAGCAGATCTTTTTTCCTGAAGAGCAGAAACAGACATTTTAAGGTTATTCATGAAACTTTTGCATTTGTCCCTTTCAAATATTGGTGGTGAACTGCCACAATTCTCCCTACTGCTTCCAGGGGAGAAATGTGTCTAAAACCAACAGAGAAGTACAAAACTATTTTCATCAGCCACTCAGTTAGGAAGATATTCTTGCTCTAATTATTTAGGTATCACACAACATATTCAGAGCTCTCGATTGGTTGTCCAGCAAAGAGCAGCCAAGCTGGTGAAGTGTCTGGAGAACAGGTCATATGAGGAGCAGCTGAGGGAACTGGGGATGTTTAGTTTGGAGAAGAGGAGGCTGAGGGGAGACCTCATTGCCCTCTACAACTGCCTGAAAGGAGGTTGTAGGGAGGTGGGTGTTGGGCTCCTCTCCCAAGTGAATAATGACAGGACCAGAGGAAATGGCCTGAAGTTGTGCCAGGGGAGGTTTAGATTGGACATTAGGAAGAATTTCTGTGCTGAAAGGGAGGGCTGTCAGGCCCTAGAACAGGGTGGCCAGGGAGGTGGAGTCACCATCCCTGGAGGTATTCAAGAAACGTGTAGATGTGGCACTTCAGGACATGCTCTAGTGGCCGAGGTTGTGGTTTGGGTTTTGTTTGTTTGTTTGGGGGTTTTTGGGGGGATTTTTTGCGTTGTCAGTTGGGCTTGGTGATCTTCGAGGTCCTTTTCAACCACGATGAGTCTGTGATTCTGTTTATTTTAGGCTGTGGTGTTTGCTCATCCCTAGCTTTGCTCAGTCACTGTCTCTGCTGTGATAGATTGTGGTGCTGTGCCATGGGATGATTCTGGAAATAAAAGCTCTTAGAGCCTGGTTCGCTGACTGAGAGGAGGGAAATCTTGGTCTCAAAGAGAAGATCAGAAATTAAGTATGGGATGAATATGAATCATTAGCACTGAGCCTATTTGTGACTTGTATCCACCTAAAAGGAGGTACAGAATAAGAGTGGGTACTTGATGCTCTTTGTGGGTTTATTTTGCTGCTGTACAATTTGCCAACAAGTGTAGCATTCACAGGGATAAATTGCTGCAGTGTGCCAGGTGGGTGAGTGGCTGAATCATTTAGCTCCTGCTGCCAGAAGCATCTTTTAGAAATGCCTGGTAGAAAAATAGTGTTTCTTTTCCAAGAGAGGAGGCGTTTTCTGGATGGAACAGGTACCACATTAGAGAGAGTGATGGAAGCTCTTTTTAGTTACAGTGGAGGGAACTTTTTGGATATAATATTTCAGTTTGTAATATTCTGCATTCTTTTTCTTAGAAACTTGATGTCCATGGTGCAAGGTTTTGCTCACTCTAACAATGCCTTTGTTTTCAAGCAGTCCACTGATTTCTTTGGGGCAACATATCTCAGAACTTACAAAAATGAGATATCCCAGCCTAGACTGTAAAAACTGACCCGATTGTGACCATGGATGTCATGGAGCAACCACCTGCACCAGATCCCCGGGGTTGTGATTGATGGTCCATGAGCTCAATAACGTCTGGCCAGGGCAATAGTCACTGGAGGAATATTGTGATTTCTTTTGCAGTCCTGAGGGTGAGTCCAGTTTTCACCAGAAAGCCCATTTTTTTCACCATTAAATCCCAGGAGTGCCTGAAAATGATAAAATTGAAATTCCACTTCTCGTAGTGCCTGGATACAAGGAGAATGTTTCTTCGCCTTCCTGATACGTTGATTCTCAGAAAATAATTACGAAGAAAGACCATCTGGCTGCAGCTGAGAGTCTTCTGAAATCTCCTGCATGTTGCTGTCCCATATGTGCACACTTCATCTCTGATGGGTTCTGTTTGCAACTGCAGGGGAAGTTGGATGTCTGTCACCCTAGCATTGAGCAACGAGCGCTTGAAATCGTCGGTGAAGTGAGAAGCGAAGGAGCTGACAAGATGATTGATCTGAAGAAAAAGTTTGGCTCCACTAAAAATAAGGATGACTTGAAGGAACATTTGTCTAAAGTAAGGAGATACAAAAGTGTGTAAGTAACTGAACACAGGGATAATATCCTGGTTGAGCTTGCTGAAGATGGCTTAAGGTATTGCATTCTATCTGAGACACTGGTTGGATGAAGGGCATGGGGTTGGGCCATTACTAGACTCTGTTAATGGCTACTCATCTGTCAGGCTGTCATGAATCAATAACCTTTGTTTATTTATGCTTCGAGTGCAGAAATTTGGGCCAAACCCAGCCCTTAGACCCTGGATTACTGCATGGATTTGAACTGAATTTCCTTCTAAACTTTGGAACCCTGCTTTCAGTCTGTTCTGAGTGAAACTAACACCACACTTTCTACTCGGGTGAACATCAGAGAGGTTGAACTTGGATCTGAAGAAGTATAAATGTGAACTCACATTCCATCAGCATTGTCATGTGTTGTCATTGCTCCTTTTTTGGGTGCTGGAAAAAAGAATGTGATGTTCCAGTGACCCTGCTAAAAAAAAAAATCTCCTGATGGGAGGTTTATCTTCTTGTCATGCAAGCTGGTCACGTAAAAGAATGGAGACAGAATCCTTTTTTCCACTTGGGGCTACTTAGAATCAACATATTCATCTTTATGTTTGGAAAAAGTGCCCCCAAAAGTGATGTTCTTGGAGTTATAAACTGAAGCCTGGAAAGTCATTTCCAGGGTACATCTTCCACATGAATCCCTTTGCTGGTCAAACATATTCCTCCTCAGCAAAGTTCAGTTTGTATGAAATGAGGGCAGAGAGTCAGTGAATACAAATGAGATCAGCTGGAAAAGGGCTAAATACTTTTGTCTGAAGCAAACATGCCTGCAGATCCTGCAGATCTCTCCAGCAGAGAAGCTTTTGAGGCAGGATGTAACTGTGGTGCCAACAGAGCGAGAAGGGCTTTCAACACCCCCAGTGAACCTGGGGGAGAGGGACACCCAGAAGTAAATGAGGAACCAGTGGAAAAGTTGGAGGATGGTGTGTGAGAAGGGAGACTTCCACATCCCCAGCTGGAAAGGACAGTGTGCAGAGGCAGTGAACATGGAGAGCAGGGAGCTCAGGTCAGTGAAAGGGCTGTGGGCTCAGCAGAGTCATGGGAACTTGGTGCACTGGTGCACACTGTGGTCATGGGTGGTTCCAGTGACAGGACAAGGGGCAATGGGCACAAACTGGTTCACAGGAGGTTTGACCTGAATATGAGAAAATACTTCTTGACTCTGAGGGTACCAGAGCCCTGGGACAGGCTGCCCAGGGAGGCTGTGGAGTCTCCATCCCTGGAGACATTCCAAACCCACCTGGATGTGTTCCTGTGGGATCTGCTCTAGGGGATCCTGCTCTAGCAGGGGGTTGGACTAGATGATCTCCAGAGGTCCCTTCCAACCTCACCATTCTGTGGTTCTTTTGTTCTGTGATACAGGCTGTTAAAGAAGGATCTACAAGGAAGAAGAGGAGTGAGAAGTGCATTCTGTGTAAGGAGGTCATTCTCTGCACAGAGGTTGTGCATGAATGTGAAGATGTGCTACTGAAAGCCCATGAGTCAAGGTCAGAGGAGGGAGGATTGTTAGTGATGATTAATGACTGTGGTGGGGAATCTGTTACAGGTGGCCTAGGCAAGAAACTAAATTGGATGGGCCTGCCTATAGAAGGATAAGAAAAGTGTTTTGGTTTGAGGCCTGGGTGTTAATGGATGTTTTATCCATCTGGAAATCTACTGGAAGGGGAGCACAGCTTTGTGAAAGCCTAGGCAGTTCCTGGACAGCATTGGTGGTAGTATAAAATCATAGAATCATAGAATGGTTTGGGTTGGAAGGGATCTTAAAGATCAACAGGTTCCAACCTCCCTGCCATGAGCAGGGACACCTCCCACCAGACCAGGCTGCACAAGCCTCATCCAACCTGGCCTTGAACACCTCCAGGGAGGGGGCAGCCACAACCTCCCTGGGCAACCTGTGCCAGTGCCTCACTGCCCTCATGGGGAAGAATTTCTTCCTCATGTCTCACCTCAATCTCCCCTCCTCCAGTTTTAATCCATTCCCCCTTGTCCTCTCACTACAAGCCCTTGTCCAAAGCCCCTCCCCAGCTTTCCTGGAGCCCCTTCAGGCACTGGAAGGTGCTCTGAGGTCTCCCTGGAGCCTTCTCTTCTCCAGGCTGAACAGCCCCAACTCTCTCATCCTGTCTCCAGAGCAGAGCTGCTCCAGCCCTTGGATCATATTCATGGCCTTTCTCTGGACCCTCTCCAACAGCTCCATGTCTCTCCTGTGCTGAGGGCTCCAAGAGCTGGACACAGCACTCCAGCTGGGGTCTCACCAGAGTAGAGCAGAGGGGCAGAAGCCAAGCACAGGAAATCCCTACTTCTGCTGCTCATGAACAGGGAAAAACTGGAGTGGGTGTCATCTGAGGCTGCAGTGACTATGAAATTACTTCAGGATCAGGAGAAAGGTTGCAAAATCATGCTGCAGAGTTAGGACTTGGGACTTCAGGAAAGCAGGCAAGGCAGAATCACCAGGAAACTGCCAAGAGGGAAAAGTGCTGAGGAAAGCTGGTTGATTTTTGAAGAAAACAGAGAGATTTCAAAACCGACTACCCTGTTATGCAAAAAGACCAGGGAGTTTGGTAGAAACTTAGTCCTGCTTGGCTTAGCAAGGAGCTTCTGAAAGGAATAAAATACAAAAAGAAGGATTGCAAGTAGTGGAAACGTGGGCAGGCAACAAAGACAGAGTAACAGAGTTCAGATCCACCGTGATTAAATTAGGAAGGCCAAAGCCTGGCTGCAGATAAAACTAACGTGGGTCACAAAAGGTAAGAGTGTGAGTTGACGCTGAATAGTAGAGCTTCTGTGTTCAGTTCTGGAGCCCCCAACGTAAGAAAGACATGGACCTCCTGGACAGAGTCCAGAGGAGGCCATGAAGATGATCTTCTGGAGGCTGGAGCACCTTTGCTATGAAGACACGCTGAGAGAGTTGGAGCTGTTCAGCCTGGAGAAGAGAAGGCTCCAGGGAGACCTCAGAGCACCTTCCAGTGCCTGAAGGGGCTCCAGGAAAGCTGGGGAGGGGCTTTGGACAAGGGCTTGTAGTGAGAGGACAAGGGGGAATGGATTAAAACTGGAGGAGGGGAGATTGAGGTGAGACATGAGGAAGAAATTCTGGAGTGTGAGGGTGGTGAGACACTGGGCCAGGTTGGCCAGGGAAGCTGTGGAAGCCCCATCCCTGGAAGTGTTGAAGGGCAGGTTGGATGGGGCTCTGAGCAACCTGGTCTAGTGGGAGGTGTCCCTGCCCATGCAGGGGGGTTGGAACTGGATGATTTTGAAGATCCCTTCCAACCCAAACCACTCGATGATTCTGTGCAGAGACACCATTGCTAGGAGGGCCAGGACCTCCAGTGGTCCTCTGTAGCACTCATTTTGATGATTTTTGCATAATGAAAGTTCTTTCCTCTGCCTTAAGAACCGTTTGTGGGAGGAGATCTACTATATTGAACAAAGAAGAAAACCTGATGACTGTACTTCTCATGAAACCACTAATTTTGTTTTTTTTTAAGGACATTGTAATTAGGCTGAACCAGGTTACTGAGTATGGTATGAACCAGAAACCCCATTTGGCATAATTATCTTTATTACTATTCACATTGCTTCATTTGGAGAGATTTACCTGCTTGCTGGTTTGGATGACATTTCTTCCCTTTTCTGCCCAGTTTCTGGGCAATGTTCACATTCCCTGTTTCCCTGGAGACACAGCAATAGAAATTTATTGCCAAAGGCTGCACAGTTTCAAACTGCAAATTTTAAACATTTGAAAATTAAAATGCAAATAGCTGCAGGCTTCTACAATAGTATTTACTTCCTAACCACACTTTTCTTCCTGGGGAAAGTAATCTTTGTGGGTCTCCTCTTACTTTAGCAGGAACATCTGCAGCTCTTGCATGATGAAAATACCAGGCTAAGCAACCTGTTTTCATAGCATCATGGAATGGTTGGGTTGGAAAGGATGTTAAAGATCATCCAGTTCCAACCCCCCTGCATGGGCAGGGACACCTCCCACTAGACCAGGTTGCTCAGAGCCCCATCCAACCTGCCCTTCAACACTTCCAGGGATGGGGCTTCCACAGCTTCCCTGGGCAGCCTGGCCCAGTGTCTCACCACCCTCACACTCAAGAATTTCTTCCTCATGTCTCACCTCTATCTCCCCTCCTCCAGTTTGAATCCATTGCCCCTTGTCCTCTCACTACAAGCCCTTGTCCAAAGCCCCTCCCCAGCTTTCCTGGAGCCCCTTCAGGCACTGGAAGGTGCTCTGAGGTCTCCCTGGAGCCTTCTCTTCTCCAGGCTGAACAGCCCCAACTCTCTCAGCCTGTCTCCAGAGCAGAGCTGCTCCAGCCCTTGGATCATCTTTGTGGCCTCCTCTGGACTCTCTCCAGGAGCTCCATGTCCTCCTTATGTTGGGGGCTCCAGCACTGGACACAGTGCTCCAGGTGGGGTCTCACTACAGCTGCCTAAAGGGGCAGAATCCCCTCCCTTTACCTCCTGGCCACACTTCTTTTGGTGCAGCCCAGGACACGTTTTTTTTCTGGGCTGCTAAAGGCTTTGAACTGTTGGAAGCAAACCACTCAGAAGGCACAACTCTCTGCAAAGCCTAGAGATGCAGAGAAGGTGGTACTTCCCTACCATTTCACCCGTTAGGAGTGTTTTCTTTTCTGCAAAACTAATGGTCAGGTTGGGCAGGCTCCCTGTTACTCACTGGGGCTGTGGGATCTCATCATAACTGCACATTTTGGGTTAACATTCTAAATTCTTTACCTCCTTTACCTTATGGGCGTGAGGGTGGTCTTCAAATGTGAAGAATGGGAAACAAATCCTTCACATCTGCTTGAAGCAAGAGCCTAGGAAGTATGAGAACCTTTGGAATTCCTAATTCTGTTGTTGACTCAGAAGACTAATCATGGCATTGTATCCAAAGCAACTACTTCACAACTGCCCAAAAAACCTTTGAAAAAGAAGACAGGCAGACATCAAGTGAAAATGAACTAGACAGACTGGTGGTGGTTGGTGGTTGTTTTTTTTTAATTGGTATCTGCTTAAACAAAGCAGAACACAGCATGGGGTTTATAAATTTAATTACAGAAATACAAGATGAAGCACGAAAATTACTAAATTAAACTAAACTGAAGATGGATGGAAAGTGCCTCACTGCTTTAAATGAGGCTGATTAGAAATGGAGCAAACAGGTTATTGATTGATGTGCAGGTTCATTAGCTGCACGTGTCAGGCAAAGGAAAGGCAGAATGGGGCATATTTTTTACCTTTAAAAGAGTGAAAACAAACTGGGGTTTGGGTGCTTGTTAATTTTAAACCCAAATAAAACTGGATGGGCATACCCTTACCTGGGGTATATCAGGCAGATGCTGAGTAATTAGAACATAGTATTAAACAGATCAGCCAAAGATGGATTGAATTATTGCAAATTTGTAGATTTGAATAAGAAACAAGAGCTATCTTCACAGGATTCAAAACTCTGAAACTGAGAAAAATAAATGGGGGGAAATGGCTTTTTAAAATTAGAAACTAGCTCATCTTGCTCTGACAGAGCTTTCTTGTGTCTGACTTTGGAATGATCCTGAAGATCTAAGAACTTGTGTTTCAGTGTCTGTGCTGCCATTCAGTGAGACCTGGACAGGCTGGAGAGTTGGGCAGGGAGAAACGTAATGAAATCCAACAAGGGGAAGTGTAGAGTCTTGCATCTGGGGAAGAACAACCCCATGGACCAGTGCAGGTTGGGGACTGACCTGCTGGAGAGCAGTGTAGGAGAAAGGGACCTGGGGGTCCTGGTGGACAGGAGGATGACCATGAGCCAGCAATGTGCCCTTGTGGCCAAGAAGGCCAATGGCATCCTGGGGTGCATTAGAAAGGGTGTGGTTAGTAGGTCAAGAGAGGTTCTCCTCCCCCTCTATTCTGCCTTGGTGAGGCTGCATCTGGAGTATTGTGTCCAGTTCTGGGCCCCTCAGTTCAAGAAGGACAGGGAACTGCTTGAAAGAGTCCAGCACAGAGCCACAAAGATGATGAAGGGAGTGGAACATCTCCCTTATGAGGAAAGGCTGAGGGAGCTGGGCCTCTTTAGCTTGGAGAAGAGGAGGCTGAGGGGTGACCTCATCAATGTTTACAAATATGTTAAGGGGGAGTGTCAGAAAGATGGAGCCAGGCTTTTTTCAGTGATGTCCAGTGATAGGACAAGGGGCAATGGGTGCAAACTGGAGCACAGGAGGTTCCATGTAAATATCAGAAAAAACTTCTTTACTGTGAGAGTGACAGAGCCCTGGAACAGGCTGCCCAGAGAGGTTGTGGAGTCTCCTTCACTGGAGACATTCCAAACCCACCTGGACAAGTTCCTGTGTGATGTGCTCTAGGTGACCCTGCCTGGCAGGGGGGTTGGACTAGATGATCTTTTGAGGTCCCTTCCAACCCCTAAGATTCTGTGATCCTGAATCTTGCTTTTTCCAGTTTAAATGGCTGGAAAAGGAGAGAGGGCTGCTCAGTCTGTGCCTGGCACAGGAACCTGTACATACATATATATGTTTGTGGTTAAAAAAACAAAAAAACCCTGCCCAGAAGGCAAACAAGCTTCACCACACTCATTTTTACTTCAGAGAGAATGAAGGAGTAAACAGATTAGTAGATGGACAGGTCTTTCTAATGCAGAAGAAAGATCAAGTTTTGCATTGCTATGAGCTTGTTTGCACAGAAGAACTTGAACTGTTGCCATGTGAATATAATTGAAGACGTGCAGTTTTACCCATATGAAAGTTCATCTTACATTTTTCCCCTTCAGAGGACCCCTCTTGTCCATCCTGTTCCCCATTTTGCCTTAAAAAAAGGTCCAACTTCTATTAGAAAATAGCAACAATTACATTTTAATTAAAAACCTCAGAGACATTTACCTTTCAACAAACCCACTGCTACGTCAAAGAGAGAAAATCACTTTGTTTCCAGGAAGCTCTTCAAAACAGAAAAGAGTGTCTGAATGCTCAGATGGTGGCAGAACAAGAGGTGACTTTGTTTCAGGGTCAGCTCATGTCTGTAAGGAAAGCTCTTGCAAAAAATCTCAGCCAGACATTGACAAGCTGAAGAGACAGCTGCATAGACAGGGATCTGAATCCAACAGGTCCTGGTTCATCAGTGCAACAAGTGGAATTTCTTCTCTATCTCACTTGCTTTAATGAGGATTCTGCCTGCTGTTACTCTGGGAGAGAAATGAATCATAGAATCACAGAATCACAGGGGTTGGAAGGGACCACTGAAGATCATGGAGTCCAACCCCCCTGCTGCAGCAGGAACACCCAGGGCAGGTCACACAGGAACATGTCCAGAACAAATTCATTACGTTTTGTTTTTCATCTGAACACCTCCATAGATACCTGACGGCCCCAGCAAGCTCCCTCTCACTTCTACAGGTGGCTACACATGCTAAAAAATGGCCTGTTCCTCAAAGTCAAACCACAGAGCACAACCTTCACTGACAGGGTACTTAATGCCAAGCAACATGATCCTGTGGAAAAGAAATCTTGTCAAACCAACTTCATTTTATTCTGCTGATAAGATTACAAGTTAGATAGATAAACATAATGCTAGAGATGTAATACATGTTTGGATGGGTCATGTAATGCTTGGGTTAGCAGAACATAACTTTCTTATTTTATATTTTAGTATTACACAACATCAATAAAAATGCTAAATGGATTGAAAGGCAGATTTTTTTGACATAAAGATTATTTCTGGTGGATCTCCACAGGGGTTGGTAGCAGTATTCAACATTATTGTCAGTGGCTTAGAAATAAATCTAAAATTATAGGTTATAAAATGTACTGATGCCAAATTTGGGGAGGAATGTTAGTGAATCTGATAGGGCACATGTAGTGGGGCAGAGCAGGAGTACAGAACCATACAGCTAGCTCAGAAACTTGGTTGTCCCTCTGAGACCTGTTGTAGGGCCTGAGTAGATGAACAAGGAGAAGGAAGCAAGACTCCTAGAGCACAGGGTAACTGCACCCCTGGGCAGGACAAGTGTCACGACAGAGCAGTGACTGACCAGGCAGTGTGGCACTGGAAAGGATGGATGCTGCAAGATTTTAGTTTAAAAAAAGGGGAATAGTGCAGACAGCTACATTAAAAAAGGGTTTGTAGCTCAACACACTGAAATAGTGCTGCTGTTTGCAGTGTGTACTGCCTAGGAAAGATGGAAGAAATGTGAGAGTTCAGAGAAGGGTTATGAGAATGATTTGAGGGCTGCAGGAAATGCTTTCTAGCAGGGGGCTCTTAAAAGGCTCAATCTGTTTAATCCATCTGAAAGAAGAGAGACTTCCTTACACTCTACAGGTATTTTTGTTGGGAGAGAACAGCAGATATTAAAGGGTTCTCACCGAAAGGTGTAACAAGAGGAAGTGCCTGGAAGTTGAGGCTGGACAAACTGAAAATGGGAAATTGGAAACTATGTTTTCAAAGTGTGATTAACCAGGGAAATGACAGTATGTCTTCAAGTCCCAGCTGGATGCCTTTCTGGGAAAGACAGTTTAGCCAAACCCTCTTGCTCATTCCAGTAGAAGGGTAACTGAGGTAAATGTGATATCAAAGTCACATCTGATGGCTCAATTGCTCCATTCTGAGCTTATCACTCTATGAAATGCCCACATTAGTAAGCCTTGGAGAGCTCCCTAATAGAAAATGTTTGGGCTGTGACTGCTTTTAGCTATTTGTGGGCAGATTTGTCACCAGCGTGGAGTTGCCTTCAGCTGATAAATTGGTTTTCTTCACTGACAGTCTGTCATTTCCCTTCCGAAATACCCACTGCATCTCCCATCATTCTAGCAGCTGTTTTTGTTGCTGTCATTGTTTTTCTTTGGTTACTGACATGAGCTTCTGGTTCTTTCTATGATTGCTAATTTCTTTCCTTGGTACAGATGGGGTTGAGGCTGTTTACAAATAGCAGACTCCATTCCACAGCCCTTGGCTGTACAGGAGGGTTTGACCTGATCCCTGGGGCTTGGAATTCACTTGTGGTCCAGACTCTCAAATGTAGCCATACTGACTGGCTGTCTCTGCACACCGTGTACAAACAGCAAGGTTTGAAAAAGCTGTGCTGATTTTTCCCCTCTCTTTCCTTGTTTCTGTGTTGCTTTAAAAACCAGTCCCACCTGCAGAGCAGAGGCTGGTTGCAGAAAGCAAATTACAGCAGGCTGAGGAAATGGGAAGCAACTGCCTCGTTATTTGCAAATGAATGAGTTCTACACGTGAAGATCGTTTTGAGGCTTCTCTCTCTAAGGAGCAGTGATGGAAATGCAGCATTCTGTTCCCACTCCTCTTCTCCCTTCCCATTCTCACAGCTCACATTTGCTTTTGGGCTTAGGTCTGACTGTGATCCTTTCATAAGATCTTAGGATAATTTGGATTTCTTTATTAACGTTCCAGCACCTTCAGCATCAAGCCCTGTGGGTTTGGGTCTCTCCTCCTGCATGACATCTGAGGGCTGCTCATTAAGGCTTAAAAGGAACTCTAAAAAGGTGTGTGTGGAACTGGGGGATAGTATCCAAGTAGGAACCTTTTATGATTGTGTGTTGTAGAAACCAATGCTGTTGGCAGTAGTACAGAGGAAGACAGAAGAGACATAATCAGTGTCATGAAAGCTGAAGACACAGAGAAGATGCTTGACAAGATGGAAGAAGAGCAGAGTGAAATGCTTAACCAAGGAAGAGGAGAAACCTTCTAAAGTACACCATCTTCAACAAAAAGGGGTCAAAAAAGAAGTGCAGCAGGTAAACTCATAACCAGCAGGGAATGGTTTGGGTTGGAAGGGACCTTCAAGATCCTCAGGTTCCAACCCCCTGCATAGGCAGGGACACCTCCCACCAGACCAGGTTGCTCAGAGCCCCATCCAACCTGCCCTTCAACACTTCCAGGGATGGGGCTTCCACAGCTTCCCTGGGCAAATATTATTCTCCTTATTGGTGACGTAAACTGCCTGAGACTTTGAGTAAGGTGATCCCACCTCGAGTATTGTGTTCAGTTTTGGACACCTCAGTACAAAAAGGACATGGAGGTGATGGAGCAGGTCCAAAGAAGGGCAACAAAGCTAGTGAGGTGTTTGGAAAACATCCCCTATGAGGAACGACTGAGGGAGCTGGGGCTGGTTAGTCTGGGGAGGAGGAGGCTGAGGGGAGACCTTCTCACTCTTTACAAATACCTGAAAGGAGGTTGTAGTGAGAGTGGGGCTGGTCTCTTCTCACTGGTGACTGATGACAGGACAAGAGGAAATGGGCTCAAGTTGCATCAGGGGAGATTTAGGTTGGGTATCAGAACAAACTTCTTTTCAGAAAGGGTTGTTGGGTGCTGGAACAGGCTCCCCAGGGAGGTGGTTGAGTCCCCATCCCTGAATGTGTTTCAAAGTCATCTGGATGTGGTGCTTGGGGACATGGTTTAGTGGTGGGTCATCAGAAATAGGGTGATAGGGTGAGGGTAAGGTTGGACTCGATGATCTTAAAGGTCTTTTCCAACCTGAACTATTCTATGATTCTATGATTCTGTGGTGCAGGGGGATGGGGGTGCAGGGCTTGGCAGACCCAGCTGGCACCCCTGGGGGGATGAGGGGCTGCAGGAGCCCATCTCCCACCCAGAGCTTTGCCACCTTGACACCAGTGCTGCAGAGCTGACAAACTGCTGTCCTTCTGCTTTATCTACACTGCATTTGACACAAACCCTCTGCCCTTACCACTGTCTCACATTACATTACCCCTCCTTCCCAAATTCTGGACTACCAAGGGACTGTAGTGGGAAGGGAACTGTTTTAATCCAGTCTGGCTAGATAAATGGTGTTTGTTTTCACTGAACTGATGTACTGAGTTTGAATCTGTTCCTGCATTGTTAATCATTGATGTACTGTAACTGAATAACCAGATCCACTTTTAAGATTATCTTCCTGTAAAAGTGATTTAAGTACTTCTATCTGAAAACTGCTTTGGCCAAGTAAATCATAGAGTCATAGACTAGTTTGAGTTGGAAGTAACCTTAAAGATCATCTAATTATAACCTCTGTGTTCAGCAGGGCTGGAAGAAAGGGCTCTTGGCTGTGAAATGTGCAGTGTTGCTTTTGTAGTGTAGCCTGCAAAACAAACTGTTCTTTGGAAACCACTTGATTAGACTTTAACTAGATGAGTCCATCTACTAACTGACAGCTTTGCTGAAGTCTCCTTGCCTTTGCTTTCTTGGTCTAGAGAGGAAAAAAAAAAAGCTCTGTAAATTTATCTGAAGGCCTCTCCTGTAAACCAAGCCAATATATTCTGTCTTCAATCTTCTAAAGCATCAAGGTGCAAGCAGGAGCTGTATGTTTTTCAGAGTCAGGATGACAAATGCCATTCTGCTGGGAATCATTTTGCAGGCTGCTGGCACATTTTCTGACCCAAATCATATGAGAGACTTTTGCACAGCCATAAGACCTTTTATTTCATTGGTATCTGTCTGATGGGGCTCCCAACTATTTTGCTGCATTTACAAAAGAACCCTTCAAGAGATCAGAGATGTTGACACCTGGATCAGCCTTTAAGGAGGGCAGGAAGGAACATGGCAACTCCAGTCTGGAGGCTTTTATTGCCACACAACAGCCTCAGCTACACCTACGTGGTCATTAACACTAACAAACTCTATATTTTAACTTAGTTAGTAAATTACAGAGTCTGTGGGAGAGATGAGGGAAAGGCTGCTGTTTTTTCCACATCCTTCTGCCCTGAAAATGGATGGTAGGGTCTTGCCTAATTAGGGTTACGTGCAGAGAACAGTGAGAAAAGGCCTCTGTGTTTTTTTTTTCTTCCTCCAGCAATGCCTGAAATGCAGATTCCTATTAAACAATAATGAGAATGTCAATTTGCACTACTTGTGCTGTATTTTGCATTCAGAGGGAGTATAGATGTGTTTAGCAACGCTGTAATTATGGGCTGTTCCAACAGGCAAGAAGTGATGGCCTCTCATTCATGAGAGCACACAGGGCAACAACAGCTTTTCCTTTAAATCTGGGCCTCTGCTTTGAGGCAGAGCTGTCAGATGATGAAGTTTTGTGGCTGCTATTAATCCTTTTACTGTCTTTTAGATAAGAAGACAGTTAACCCAAGAGTGCAGTTTACAACTGGAGGCCTTCCAGCAGGTTGATGAACTGCAGTGTCAAGTTTATGGCCTGGAAGCTGCAGTTTCCCAGAGGAATGAGACTGCAGGTTGTGTTGGAACCTGCTTTCTTGGGGAAAGAAGGACTGTGAACTATGGGTCTGTGCTCTGGATACCTCATAAACCTTTGAAGCAATAGGCAACTTAAGCCAAATGTGAAAGAGGAGAAGACCTCCCCCAGTTCTGCTCTTGTGAGACCCCACCTGGAGCACTGTGTCCAGTGCTGGAGCCCCCAGCATAAGGAGGACATGGAGCTGCTGGGGAGAGTCCAAAGGAGGCCACAAAGATGATCCAAGGGCTGGAGCAGCTCTCCTCTGGACACAGGCTGAGAGAGTTGGGGCTGTTCAGCCTGGAGAAGAGAAGGCTCCAGGGAGACCTTAGAGCACCTTCCAGTGCCTGAAGGGGCTCCAGGAAAGCTGGGAGGGGACTTTGGACAAGGAGTTGTAGTGAGAGGACAAGGGGGAATGGATTAAAACTGGACACACATCCTGAAATAATGCCAGAAACAGCTGGGTGTGATTCTGGGCTCCCCAGTTCAAGAAGGACAAGGAACTACTGGAGAGAGTCCAGCACAGGCCACTGAGATGCTGAAGGGACTGGAGCATCTGCCTGTGAGGAAAGGCTGAGAGAGCTGGGGCTGTTCAGCCTGGAGAAAAGGAGGCTGAGGGGGGATCTCATCAGTGCTGGTCAATATCTCCAGGGGGTGTCAGGAGGATGGGGCCAGAGTCTTCTCAGTGGGGTCCAGTGACAGGACAAGGGGCAATGGGCACAAACTGGTACACAGGAGGTTTGACCTGAATATGAGAAAATACTTCTTGACTCTGAGGGTACCAGAGCCCTGGGACAGGCTGCCCAGGGAGGCTGTGGAGTCTCCATCCCTGGAGACATTCCAAACCCACCTGGACATGTTCCTGTGGGATCTGCTCTAGGGGATCCTGCTCTAGCAGGGGGTTGGACTAGATGATCTCCAGAGGTCCCTTCCAACCCCCACCATTCTGTGGTTCTGTGTGGTCTAAAACATCTTGGATTGTATCTGAGAAGGAACACTGTCTCAATGAACAAGTGCAGGATTACAGCTACACAGCAAAAATACCCTCACCTTTTTTACCTGAAGTTAGTGGGAAAGGTCAACATAGGGTTAAGAAGTGGTATAGGGTACAAATCAGGGTTAAATCACATGATGGCTGATAGCAAAGACAGCATTTGATCCAGTCAGGTTTTTTTTTAGTGGCTGAGGTGCTGGGATCCTTCTCTGCTTTCCAGAAATTTATGAAGAGTGGAATTCAGTAGGGAATTTAATGTCACTGGGAACAGATCATTAACACCCACCCCTTTTAATCTTGGCTTTCAAGAGGAGTAGGAAAGACAGAGTTGTGGGAAAACAGGCATATATAATAAAGTAGACTTGGGGGCAGCAAGAATTTTCTGCCTCACTGAGATGCCTCCTGCTGGAGCCGTGGCTGCTGATGCACCCAGTGCTGTGAACAAACAGGGTGTGGGGTGAGCTGCAAAAATTGCAGATAGTTGCAAATGGTTTTTGCAAACAACTGCAACTCTCTGCAAATAGTTTTTGTTCTACTTAGTGTCAAGAGCCCCCATGAACCACATTTTTCCCCTACTAAGCAATCTATTCTTCTATTAGTGCTATGCTGAGTGTTCACAACTTGGTTTTGCTTTTTTTTTCTTCATACTTCTCACCCTAACATTCTTCTTAGGGGTCAGATATGGCAACTTTTGCCTTTACTTGACTTCTGCTTTAACTCTGTGCTGCTGGTAACACACCAGGTTCTGAGGCTGAGGGGCCACAGTAACAAGCTTTCAGCATCCACTCAGCATGGGCATTACCAGCAGCATCCTTGGAATTTTGACCCCAGCAGCAGCAATGGAACAGGAGGAAACACAGACAGGAAGTAATGGTGGTACTGGTGGCACTGGTAATGAGCTGATGTGGTTGCAAAATGAGCAACTGTGCTGCTTTGCAAGCTGTGATCTGTATATATACCCTGGCAGGTTTCATCTGGACAGTAAATCAAATCCCTTTGAATACTTTTTTTAAGAGCAAGGTGACCAGTACACAGGAAAAAACAAGTTTCAAATCTTCCAAAAATTGACTATGGAAAGGGGGCAGGAGGGAGGTATTTAGTTAGCAATGGTCCAGGAAAGATGATTTTTTTTTTTTGTTTAGTATGGTGCCATGGTTGGTGACTTTCTGTGTATGTTACTTATGCTTCCAGGTGCCCAGCAGATGGAAGGACAGCATGGCAGACAGGCCATTACCACACCTAAATGACAAGTCTTCTACTGTTTACACACAGCTACAAAGGCTGGTCCAGAACTAAACCTAGATGTATTTTTAGTAAGTCCAGGGCATTTTAGAAAATCATAGAATCATAGAAATGTTTGGGTTGGAAGGGACCTCAAAGATCATCTAGTTCCAACCCCCTGCATGGGCAGGGACACCTCCCACTAGACCAGGTTGCTCAGAGCCCCATCCAACCTGCCCTTCAACACTTCCAGGGATGGGGCTTCCACAGCTTCCCTGGGCAACCTGGCCCAGTGTCTCACCACCCTCACACTCAAGAATTTCCTCCTCATGTCTCACCTCAATCTCCCCTCCTCCAGTTTTAATCCATTGCCCCTTGTCCTCTCACTACAAGCCCTTGTCCAAAGCCCCTCCCCAGCTTTCCTGGAGCCCCTTCAGGCACTGGAAGGTGCTCTGAGGTCTCCCCAAAGCCTTCTCTTCTCCAGATTGAACAGCCCCAACTCTCTGAGTCTGTCTTCATAGAAGAGGTGCTCCAGCCCTCGGATCATCCTTGTGGCCCTTCTTTGGACACATTCCAGCATGTCCATATCTTTGCCACTGAACTGGGATGTAAATACCAGCTCCAGGCAATCTGTTCAGCCTTAAAGTGCTGGGGATCCTCCTCCTGAGGAAAAGCAGCTGTGCAGTCCCCATAGCACCTTCCAGTGCCTGAAAGGGCTACAGGAAAGCTGGGGAGGGGCTTTGGACAAGGGCTTGTAGTGACAGGATGAGGGACAATGGCCTTAAACTAGAGCAGGGCAGATTCAGATTGGGTATCGGGAAGAAGTTCTTTACCATGAGGCGGTGAAGCACTGGAACAGGTTGCCCAGAGAGGTGGTGGAGGCCCCATCCCTGGAGACACTCAAGGTCAGGCTTGAGGAGGCTCTGAGCAACCTGACCTAGTTAAAAAGGTCCCTGTGCACTGCAGGGGGGCTGCACTAGATGACCTTTAAAGGTCCCTTCCAACCCCACACCTTCTGTGATTCCATGTCCTCCCTTCACAGACAGTGCAGCACAGGACAAGGATATCAGTCAAAACTGAAAGGCTTCCTGGTGCTGTGCTAACGTTGGAACATGGTGCAAAGCCCAGCCAAGTGCTTAGAGCAAAAGCATTGGGTCTGAACCTTGTGTTTGTTTTTATTGCTGTTTTTATGTTTTGTTTCTTCTTTTAAACCTGCTTTCCTGTTGCAACCCCTGCCCAAGGCAGTGCTCACCCCAGGGGTTGCTGCCTCAACACTGAAGCTTTCACACCCGGTTAAAGAGGACTCACCAAAACCATCCCCATCTCTGCCTTCCCTGGCACCTTCTGTCCCCTTCCCCTAGAAGGGGGAAGGGCAGCTCCTTGCACAATGCTACACTAACCAGAAAAAAAAAAAAAAAAAAAAAAAGCCTAAATTTATCTGCATCTCTCCTGCAGGGGAAAAAAAAAAGTTTGTTTTTATAACCTTGCCCATAAAGCAGTTAATTATCAGTTTTGTATTGCAGCTTTTGACGAGTTGGAACACTAACCTGTGTGACTTCTGGCATCAACCACATCCCTGGGTGCCCGTCAGCACGAATAATCAAACACCTCTGGACCCTGTTGATAAGTAACTAAGACCTAGAATTAAATTCAGGAAATGCTGACCAGCATTGCACTGGTTAAGCACTGAGCACAGAAATTAACTGCTGTTAGAAATGCTGCAGTATTTAGAGAGAGAGGATTCCTAGAATAAGGGTGACATCCCTCATCCCTGAAACAAGCTGGTTTTCATTCAAGTCGGCTGCTCCATCAAAACAAGTCAATGTACTCAGAATGTGGTGGAATCAGATTTCAAATGACATGAGTTCTTTTCAAGGTGTGCCTTAAATGAATGACAAGGTGACTGGTAACCATCCAAGGTCAGCTGTCACTACAGAAGCCATCAAATGTGATTCTAGCACATTCCAGCAACCAGATGCCAATTTGGAAGGTGAACAATATCATCAGTATGAAGCACTTACGTGCCAATGCAGCAATAAAAAGGAAAGGGCAGGCTCAGGCTAATAACAGCTTTTCAACAAAATACTTCAAGTATTACTCAACTTAATACAGCAAATTCAAAGAGGATTTTTGCTTGAATGCTGTACCTACAGATGGGTACCTTCAAAGTAGTAACACAAAATAGGTGTTACCAGGATAAACAATTGTGCACATACTTCCAGTGCTGCCTTGTAACAGAAGTCTAATCCAGCCCTTGCCAGGGTGCAGCTCATGGATTTCTTTCTGGAAGGCACAGCAATTCTAAGCCCATCAATCAAGAAGCTCTAGGTTTTCTCTATTTCCACACAGCCTTTCCAGAAACACTACTAGAGTTGTTGCAGTTTCCCATAATATGAGAGAGGTACATTAAACTACTTAGTGACATAGTCACACTTCATTACCCACAAAAGCATCGAGGTCAAGATGTGAAACCACTTCACCCAGAGCTGGTCATCATTTTAGTCAGCCTGCAACTACAAAACTGCAGCCTCTGTACTCTTGTTCAAACCTACCAAGTCATTCCCTGGCAAATACCCTCCTCTTTCTCATGCAGTGAGAGGAGAAGTAAGATCTTAATGTGGAAGGATGCTACAATGTAGGGGTTATTAACAGGACATGGAGCTCTTGGAGAGAGTCCAGAGGAGGCCACAAAGATGATCCAAGGGCTGGAGCAGCTCTGCTCTGGAGACAGGCTGAGAGAGTTGGGGCTGTTCAGCCTGGAGAAGAGAAGGCTCCAGGGAGACCTCAGAGCACCTTCCAGTGCCTGAAGGGGCTCCAGGAAAGCTGGGGAGGGGCTTTGGACAAGGGCTTGTAGTGAGAGGACAAGGGGCAATGGATTAAAACTGGAAGAGGGGAGATTTAGGTGAGACATGAGGAAGAAATTCTTGAGTGTGAGGGTGGTGAGACACTGGGCCAGGTTGCCCAGGGAAGCTGTGGAAGCCCCATCCCTGGAAGTGTTGAAGGTTGGTTGGATGGGGCTCTGAGCAACCTGGTCTAGTGGGAGGTGTCCCTGCCCATGCAGGGGGGCTGGAACCTGAGGATCTTGAAGGTCCCTTCCAACCCAAACCATTCTATGGTTCTATCAACAGCCTCCCTGGAGCCACAAACTGCAGTCTCTCTTCCACCTTACAGCCAGTTACAAGTTTTGCAGTTGTCAAGAAGAGCATTAACCTCACAGGTTGTTCCAAGTGGAACCTGTAATAAATGCCTTGCTGTTCTTAGGCTTTAAGGGGAGAACAGGGTTAAAGTAACACAGGAAACAGGACCTAAATGAGAATTGTTTTGGAGACTATTCTAAATCTGAGTAGTACTGTTGCACAGACCAAATGCAAAGTTGATACTGTCTTTAGGAGAGTTAATTTACTCTTCACACCTTTCATTCTCTCTTTTCCTACAGGGTTTCTCAATTTCTATAGAAAACACCTCATCTCCAGGAAGTCAGGTCCCCTCTGCAGCTCCAATTAAAGAAAGCTGACGAGTAGAATTCCATTCAACAGATTTTATTTGTCAATTTGGTTTTGCGATTACAACTGTTTCAGTTTTCTTCCACTGAAGACAAAATACAAACCTTTACAGCAACACTTGCAGAGAACATTCCTAACATATCAGCTGGATATTTGCACAAGTTGGCTTCAAGAAAAAGCCAGATAAACTTGAAGAGTCACTACAGTTCAGTGCCTAAAGTTGGTTCAGGGGCAAGCACAGCTCCAGAGCTATGACACCTTCCACTTCAAAACACAAGGCCAAGAGAAAAATGTGAGTTGATAGTTCAGGTTTTGCTAGGACAGAGCACAGACCAGTTGATGCTGCTGTGTCACAAAGGAGGAACTGCTTTCTGTGGTGAGGCAGCCCAGCACACGGTGCAGATGTACACCCCCCTGCCCTGCCCCCACACAACACAAAGGCAACGATCCCAGCCCTGTGGGTTTTGCAAGCAGAGCTGGGGCAGCCCCCCCGACCGGGACTGCACTGACCTACTGCAAGTGAGAGTTTCCACCTCAGAGACCCTAGGTTTCCTCAAGTCTGTAGAAGCAGCAGTTGCTGGCCCTGAGGAAAATTCAGGAACTAAGGCAAGGTGTACCCCTCCTATCCTTTGAAACAAAATTTGAGGCAAAAGATTAAGCAACTTTAAGGCACTTTAAAAATTATTTTTAGTTTGCTTTACCAGCACACTTGATCAGCAACCTAAATCAGGGCCAGCACAGCTCAAGGAGAAGCATTTTAGCAACGTTTTACAGAGCAACAACTGTTTTTGGTGGCACTGTCTTCCATGCTATGAAGTGTTCTGTAGCAGCTTTGTGCAAGTTTCCCAAAAGATAGCCCTTTGAGGCCCAACAAAATAACACACTAGGCATACAGTTTGCTTTGCCAAGAACTGTCACAAGTTAGAAGAGCATTTTGCTCACTTCAAAGCACAGATGCAAGCTCATGGCTATCTTTTTTTAAACAAATAAATGTAATAAAGCAGTTCTGAGAGAGAGGACAGGTTAAGTGATTTCACAATAAGGCCAAGGATATACCATCTAACCCCCACACATACTGTTGCTGGAAACTGGCTGCTCACTCTGCTGTTCCCACAAACCTGAGCTGATTGTCTTAGTTTTGTTTAGAAAACCAAAAGCTAATGAAGTCAAAGATACAGTACTAGTAAGTAATTCTGCATTTTGGAGCCATGATGCAGCACAACAGGAACAATGCCACTCAAACTAGAAGAACACAAGAAAGCAACACTGTACACTTCCAAGTTTCCCACTGAAGTGCACTTAATTTGCTTCATATTTAAGTTCCACTGCCATGACTATGATCTGCATTGCTAGAATTTTCCATTGGTGCCAAATTCCAGTCAAGTCAAAGATGGTGAGACTCAAAATTTATCCTGAAATTGATGATCAAAGGTTATAATCAGAAGCTACCTATTATGTGCTGCATCCACCACTTGATTTTCATCTTTATTTCCATTTTTCCTGTGCTCTTATTGTCACAGGTGCTCAAGTCAATCTCCACTGGACTGCACGTACCTTTGATACACGGATCACGTGGCTGATCCAATCAAGGAACACAAAAATAAACCATTATTTGGCCAAACAGATTTCCTTAACCAGTTCACTGCAGGGTAACACAAACTCGATGCCAGGAAGTGAGGAGGGGAAAGAAAAAAGGTAACCTGGCAGCTCCAGGACTACAGCAATCCTGACTAGGATCAAATCAGCAGCTCCTCTGAACCACCCTTGATTGCTCCTGCAGCAAGCAGACACACAGGAGGGGGAAAAAGAAATTAACTGCAACAAGTTTAAGAACCATTTTAAGCCTCAGGACTTCCCAAACACCACTGTTTCAAGTATCAATGTAAGTTGTTGCCTTTTTATACAGGGAGTGAACTGATTGTTTTCACTGGTTTTATGGTTGGTCTTTCTAGGCCAGAACACCAGGTAAACAACTTAAAGCTTTCTGTTTAGAGCTGAACTTTGCTGTACCAAGCTCCCTCACCCTCCTAAGAGGTAGGTAAGGAACAGTTATTTAGTGTAAAAAGTATTTAACCTGGAATGCTCAAGTCCCATGTATTCCATTCTTCTATATAAAGCCAGTACTCATGTTTTATTTATCTTTGAGATAGGTGGGATGCTTTTGCAGCCTACTGATTTTTAGTCTTTTAAGGCACTAATCTTCATTTCCTCTTTAGAAGGATTATCCCTGCATCCCCTCTCCACCCTCAGTATTAATGGGAAAGGGCACAGGATTTCTGTTTGGAATGCAGTATTTAATCAGGGGAACTTTATTCTTGTGTAAAAAAAAAAAAATAAAAAAAAATGATGGGTTATGTTATTCTGTTAATACATTCTCTACTTCTACAATTTTGTTCATGTTTCTCACAGCACACTAAGAGCCACAAGCTGGTGTAAATGGCATTTCACTCCCTGAAGCCATTCCCCAATGACTGACATCTCCATAAAACGGAAGGGATACTGTATAAAATGTTGATTAAATTAGCCTTCCCAACAAGTCATCATGAGATTGGCCACTCGAGCCAATGTTGCCACTGATTAAGAATCTCTGAACTTTTACACTTGGCAGATCAAAAAAAAAAAAGTCCCACAGCAGCAGCCACTAAAGGAAAGTAAGACAGCCATTAGAACCCATGCAGCATATTGCAAGTAACCCTGTTGAAGAGATTCATATAACTTCTTGCCAAGTATAAGGTTGCAAAAATATTCTTTTAAAGTCTTCTTTTGGAGATTTAAAGGAACTGCTGTCTTCCACGAGCAACAGAAAACATTTTGGTTCAGTGAACTACAGGTGTTGGGCTACTAGTCCATTCGAGTGGCAGGTCCTAGAGCGTGTGATAGTTTCGGTCTTTCGACTTGCAGAATTTGTAGAGGAAGAAAACAACAGCCTGCAGGCCCAGAACAAGGACAATTCCACCTATGAAACTTGCAGCATCAAATGTAGATTTGCGTGGAACAGGTGCAGGAGTCACAGTAGTCACAGTAGCATTTGTACCTGTTAAACACCACATTACAGTCTGTCAGTGCACGATGCTCGCAACAGTTCCACAGGTTTTTAGTACTGGTTCCTTCCACTAAGATGACTCAAAACGTCCAAACACCAAGAAGAAAACATAAAATAATCCAAAGTAAAGCCCTGTCAGCAGCAGCATTCAGACCAGTGATACTGAAATTCTGATTAAATAGTGTTTGTACAAGGCCAGAGTTATTTATAGCCAACCTGCTCTGGACCTCAACACTGAGCAACTCCCAGCTGGACTTTATTTGGACTTCAAAAAGCCAAAGCCTTCCTCTTTCACACAGAATATACTAATGATATCCTGACATTCAAAACATTTTCCCATCTCTGCTGCTTGCTCCATTTTTTTTTTTGTTAAATTCAAATAAAATCATTATCTCCTATCTACTTTACAGCAGGAGTTATGCTTCAAGAACTCAGCTGAAGCCATGACACATGCATCTGGAAGTACCAGCCATCTGCTGACAGCTGGTTTTAGTTTTAAAGAGCTTTACTTCATGAGAGCTACTCATGAAATAGCATATTCAGGCCTGGTGCTGAAATAAAATACTTCAGCTTGTTCCCATCACTGTAGCCCTTTTTTTTTTAAATAGGTATGCCATTATTATGCTGCAAGTGAAAAACAAAACACCCCCTCCCAAAGATAGGTGGGTTAACAAGGGACTTCCAGCCACAGTAAAAGCTGGCAGCTGATTTCATTGGACCAAAATGATTCTGACTTTTAATCTCACCCACTGGATCAGTTTCTCAGGGCATCACCTTGCTACATACATACATCACCTCAACAAAATTAGATGTGTTACAAGTGACAACAGCAGAGATACCAATACCACTTCACTGTTGCCAGCTGGCAAGCCTTTCAAAATAATGCTTTTTAAGTGACACTAATTGCTAAGTATTTTATGTTTTAATTATGCAAGTGGTAGCAGTTACCTGGGATACTGGTTGTTCTGGCAGCTGAAGTAATGACAGTTGTAGATAGAGGAGCATGTGTGGTTGCATTGGTGACATTAGCTGTTTGAGAGAAGACAGAATGTACACACCATAAGCTTCAGAATGAAGTTTGCAAGCACTGAAGTTCTCATTTTTGTCTTATTTTTACTTAAACAAGGATGAACTTTCACAGAATCACAGAAGGCTTGGGGTTGGAAGGGACCTCTGGAGATCCTACCAGTCCTACCCCCTGCTAGAGCAGGTTCATCTAAAGCAGGTTGCACAGGGTCACATCCAGGAGGGTTCTGAGTATCTCCAGATAAGGAGACTCCATGAGCTCTCTGGGCAACCCCTCTTTGACCTCAGACTGTTCTCCCCCACGATTCAGATGTTCAGCTTCATGGCATTAAGCCAAGTTTCTGCAGTAAGGATTTTTTTTAAGCTTACATTCCATTGTTATCCAAATATTTCAAGGTTCTCCACAAATCAGACAGTGACTCTTCCTTCAGACAAAACCACTTTTCTTTCAAGCACTAATATATAATATATATATAATATAAATGCTGGTATTTAAACAAGATTCAAGACAGCTGCTTCAAGACAACTGAGAATCTGCATGAAGGCAAAGGACTTCCATCAAACAGCCCTTATAATCAGTACTTATTATATAGCCAAGGAAGTATTTGATGTAGTATCTCTAGACAGGAGAGAAACACTTACAGGACAGCAAAATTCTCTTTCTCCCCCTGTCTGCAAAACACTAACTGAACAACATCACTGGAATAAGCAAATACTCACCTGTAGCTAAACTGTCTCCTAAAAGCTCTTCCATCCTCAAGCCAGAACACTGGGTCTCTGACCAGCCCCCCCCCAGTTTAGTGTTACTGAAAATTAATTAGTATTCCACTCTGCCCCTGGGCCAAGTGCCAACATTTCTAAGTTTAATCAAAGCTACACATCAGTCACCCTACTGTACATGAGGCTGTTCTGAGCCTAATCAAGTATCAGCTCGTTACCTCCAAGCTCCCTTAAGCAGCAGATGCTTTCAAATATGAGCTTTTTTTAAAAAAAACTTCACTGTTAAGATGGCAGCACATGTAAGAACAGAAATCTTTGAACTAGGCAACAACCAAAACACAAACTCATAAGAATTCATGATTAGTGAAAATAACTCACTTAATTCCAACAATTACCACTGAGCCAATTCCTAATTGTATTGGAAAGAAGCATTTTCTCTCTTAAAGAGTTTTATAAAATCCACTTCTTCCAAACCTTGAGACCATTTATGTATTCCATACATCAGATGTTTAGTGGTCATGCTACTACAGTGAGCTGTGGAAAGAAGCCCTTGTCCTTTATTTTCTTCACCAGTTCCCAGCTTACTGCCATTCTGTGTTACCTGTAGGAGTATGAGCTGTGGTGGCATTGGAAGGTGATGCTGTGGTGGCATTGGAAGGTGATGCTGTGGTGGCATTGGAAGGTGATGCTGTGGTGGCATTGGAAGGTGATGCTGTGGTGGCATTGGAAGGTGATGCTGTGGTGGCATTGGAAGGTGACGCCGTGGTCTTGGGTGGAACAGCTGTAGGAGGTGTAAAAGAAGAAAAGTTACAGATTAATGACAGTATTCAACTAAAATGAAAAAACCCAAACCAAACCTGAACAGCAGCAGGCTGAGTTTTAGGGAATTCCTACAGCACCAAGTTTTGTTGTAGCTTTGGTTTGAAATTACAAAGCAGTTGAATGTTCAACCCACCACACTAACAGCTAAAGTTGCACGACATGAAATCCTTGCCACAGGCAGCCCAACCAAGCCAGTGTTCACCTGGCAACTCCAGATTCCTCAAAGGAAACAGAAGGGACAAGAGCCCTGTTGTACAAGCATAAACTGTACACACTTTATACCTCGTTTCCTATTGTGTTCAGTGGTGCTTCCCAACCTCCCTGCAACTAAAACTGCAGCTGAGCTATCAAGTTCAACTAGAAATCAGAGTGGTTGGACAGCTGAAGCAGTATGGGGGAAAACAAAACATCCTTCAGAATCTGCAAGTTCAGCTAAAGCTTTCTGGGCTGAGAGCTGCTGCTGGCTGTAGGTGCTCTCAGCTTCAGCATGTGCTGTAAAAAAACCTCCCAATCTACCTGCAACTGATTTATGGACTCAGTTAATCACACATGGACAGCTGATCTAGGCTGTTGGTCAGTGTTGTTCACTGATACACAGCAAGCTTCCTGCTCAAATACATTATGTCCAGAAGCCTTTAATGCTCAGGGTCATTTAAATGTGTTCATTTACATCTTGAAACAACTCAGCATGTTGGGAAACCAGTGCCAACTGTTTCTACAGAGACAGGCTGGATGTATCAGAATCTACACCCTTCTCAGGTCCCACCTGCATCAAGTCAGTCTAGGTTCACCTTAATGTTTCTCCCATTAATCCCTGAATATAGTGCCAAGCCATGACACTAAGAGCTGATGAGGTACACGGGTTCCTCTCACACCAGCAATGATCCTCCACGAGAGGTGACAGCTCTGTTTCCTTGAAGGTGCAGAAGCACAATCACTGGATAGCATGACTGCAGGTTTAACAGGAACAGACTGTTGAAATCCTGCTCTCAGATGTAGAACAAGGCACTGTAACATCACGCTCTTCTTGGAAAGCACTGAAAAATGGTGCTTTTAACACTCCTGATTAAGGGGCAATTGTTACAGTTTCAGAAACAACACTGACCCTCACCACAAGACAGCCCACAGCAGTGTGGAAGCTTGATCTCTGCTACTGTGAGCCAGCCTCTTCAGCAGCACTGCTGAACTCATCCAGACAAGGGCATTAAGAGTTTTCATTTGCTGATCTAGATCTTAAACCCAGAGAATCCTATTTAAAGTCCATTTCTCATCAGCCTTCAGAGAAACTAAAACTGGGGGGCTTTCACAAAAGTGAAATCCAAGATTTAATCTAAATCATTCGTATCCTGCAAATCTGCTTTCACAGCAAGCACCAATTAATGCAAAGACTGGAGCAGATCTGCAACCCAGCACGTCCCTAGCATGAAGGATTCACCTCACCCAGTTCTGTAACTCAGACCTTGCACGTCAGGACTCCATGAAGATCTGTGCTAGTTAACAATTAAAACTGGAAGGTTCCTAAGTTTTTCCTGTTTCCTGCTTCTCAGATGAAGCTATGGACTTTGTAGGTGAATGTGAAGCTTATTGAATATGAAGCTTATCGTCTTGAGGATGCTGTCAAGCTCCTGGGGATGTGCTGCATCTAATACAAACATCACCCATTTTACTCTAAGAATCCAAGGCAGCAGCCAGAGACATGTCAGGCTTCTTGGAACAGCAACAGTGACCAAATGCACGCTGAATTTGTGCATTTTATTATCCCATATGATAGGCTTAAGCTGGAAGCAAAGGGCTTGTTTACACACTCGTACATGCTTATGTAAATTGTAGAAGGCAATTAACAAAGCTCAACAGATGGAGTTCAGTGCAACTGCTTCACATCAAACAATGTCAAAGTTGAGTATCTAAATACTTACGAGCACACTTCTCTTCAACTGTGCAGTTGCCTGTTTCTGCTTCATCTACACATTTTTGTGCTGCCAAAAAAGAGACAAGATTATTTACAGCAGCAGAACTTTAAAGTGTTTGAGACATTGTTCCTAAATACCAATAAACTGTTCATAGGACAAACTAAACACCATCTTCCAGCCAGGATAACATCAAAGCCACTTAAATAAGCAGGACTTCAGCATCATATAAATTGAGAAATTACAAAAGTTTTTTGTATTTTCTTTCACTACAGTTATTCCACCACTCAAATCAGCACTTCAATAATAATTACCCACGGTTATGCACCATTTTGCAGTAACAGTATATAGCTTGGTATTTTTTCTTCTTAGCCTATAAAATTAGACAGTGTTTCTACTACCTGTGCCATTTTTCAAGTCAAACATGTTGTATCTCTATGGTAGCATAATTTAAAAAATAATCTGATTGTCTTCAAAAAATCTACATGCAAGCAAAACTTAATTCTAGCTTTTCAAACAGATCCTTGACCTTGAAATTGCTGAAGAAATCAGTTTCTTATTCTGTGCCTGCACACCCTTCTCCCTTGACTCAGGTTTCAACCTCTCCCTCAAAGAGGTTACACAGCTCTCTTAGGTGTTTGCAGTATTTGCCTGTTGGTCAGACACCACCTGCAGAATTCAGAAAGAGCTTCTTGAAGGACACTCTTCTACTGGACAAGTTACATCCAAAATTCCATTCATTGGGTCCAAAGCATCTTAGCCTTCATACATAACCTTCCTCAGTCATCTACAATCCAGTGCTATAAAATCCCTATTATACTCAAACCATTGTCTCCCTCTTACTCTCTTTCCACCTCACATAAGTAGTACAAATAATCCACCTGAGGACCATCTATGTAGTCTTTGTATGACTTTGTCAACAGCAACTTCACCTCTTCCAGGACTGAGCACCTAAATGGTACCTAAAAGGTCACCTAAATGTAGTTACATGCAACTCTCCTACAATGGGAAAAACGAGGCTCTGAATGAGACCAGCTCATGTTGAGAGCACCCTCAGCAAGTCTGCCAGTGACACCAAGCTGGGCAGTGCAGTCCATCTGCCAGAGGGAAGGGAAGGGATGCCATCCAGAGGGACCTGGACAAGCTGGAGAAGTGGGCCCAGCTGACCCTCCTGAGGTTCAACAAGGCCAAGTGCAGGGTCCTGCGCCTCGGCCAAGGCAACCAGAAACATCAATACAGGCTGGGGGAAGACATGCTAGAGAGCAGCCCTGTGGAAACAGACCTGGGGGTCCTAGTGGATCAAAAGCTGGACACAAACCACCAATGTGCAGCTGCAGCCCAGAGGGCCAAGCACATCCTGGGCTGTATCAAAAGAAGTGTGGCCAGCAGATGGAGAGAGGTGATTCTGCCCCTCTACTCTGCCCTGGTGAGACCTCACCTGGAGTACTGTGTCCAGCTCTGGAGCCCCCAACACAAGAGGGACCTGTTGGAGCATGTCCAGAGGAGGGCAATGAAAATTATCAGAGGGCTGAAGCAGCTCTGCTCTGGAGACAGGCTGAGAGAGTTGGGGTTGTTCAGTCTGGAGAAAAGAAGGCTCCAGGGGGACCTTATAGTGACCTTCCAGTACCTGAAAGGGGCCTGCAAAAAGGCACTTCGCTGGCTTGAAAGGCATTCCATCTTGTGTGGGGGGAGAAGGAAAAATAGTCTGTTCCCAACAAGCTGTTCACAAGGGCACAGAACGTAGGACAAGGGGTAAGGGTTTCAAGCTAGAGAAGGATAGAGTTAGGTTGGACATTAAGAAATAGTTCTTTAATATAAGGGTGATGGATCACTGGAACAGGTTGCCTAGAGAGGTGGTGGAGGCCCCATCCCTGGAGACATTCAAGGTCAGGCTTGATGGGGCTCTGAGCAACCTGATCTAGTGTGAGATGTCCCTGCTTATTGTAGGGGGGTTGGACTAGATGACCTTTAGAGGTCCCTTCCAATCCAAGACATTCTATGATCTTTGGCTCTGCCATGTTCCCTTCAGTGGGATGCAAAAGGGATGTGCCTGCATGTCAGAAACCACTCCTGACTCAACAGTAAACACAAGTGACTAGTTTGTTCTAAAAACATTCTGAACCATCTGGAAAACAACTTAGCTTATCAACAGCACGGATTTAAATTAGAAGCCTTAAAAATCTGGGATTATTTTGAACATGTTTGGCTGTCTCGACATAAGAACTTAAAATGTTTAACAACAGGTACAACGTATGAGCTAATTCTCTATTAGGTTATCAAACAGAACAGTGTATTTGTGTAATGAACATTAGTACAGATGAAGTAGGTCTAGCTGGGGTTAAGGTTCTGCCTGGCACAGTAAGGATTTGCACTCTATACTCCTCCTTACCTTTTCCACAGCTGACCCACTTGCAGCCAGTTCCCTCTGTGCCATCAGCAATACACAAACTGCAGCTAGAAAAGCTTTCACAGGTGCCTAAAGAAAAAAAAAACAAAACAAAACATTGATTATGACAAAATTTCCAGTGTCAAGAGCAACTTCACCCCCAGAAACAACTCTTAAGACTCGTACCTTCCCATATGTACATCTCCCACGATAAGGCACCATCCTTCTCACTGAACTAACCACAGCTGAAAGCTACAACTCAGGAAGGCATCTGACAGACACAAACATTTCCCTCCAGACACCAACGTTTCCCTCCAGACACCACTGATCCTCTAAAACCAGACCCCACAGGTACAGCCTCATCCAATCTCTAACTACAGCAAACTCGGACAACACAGGACATACTGCTCTAGTGAAGTTACTGGAGCCCACCAAACTTATTCTGCATCAGTTCATTGAAACCTCAGATGGCAAGAGCTTTGTTCCTTTGGATTTTTCCTTTAGGTAATGCAGCCAGCTAAAAATAACCCTACAGTAGAAAGCAAGTATGGGAAATAAAGACAAGAATGTACAGGACTTCATATGCAAATGCATTCAAAGGAGATCAGAAAGCAGAAAGGAAGTCAATCTATTTATATTTTGATGTCAGCAGAAGCCAGCAACCTGAACAGTCCAGCTTTTTTATGTCAATCTCAGTCAAGTATCATTGCCTGAAAAACACAGTGACAACACATCCACAAATAAGATCTCCCAACCTATAACTTTACTGCATTAGTTTTAATTAAGACTTACTCATACATCCATCATGCTCAGGAAACCCACATACAACCCACAGCTCCTTACACCACAGACGCTCCAGCACATTTCACATCACATCCACCTACTCCAGGCTCCCTTGGATGACCTTTCACTCTCCTCCACTCTGCTCCCTAGTGAAGGGAATGCTGCTATTCACAGAATTTTGGCAATCAGCACGGTAATTTACATTTCAAGATAACTACAAATGCACTAAGTTCAGTATTCTGGCAGTTTGAATTAAGCCTGAACCCATCTGGCCTTCCTCTGGTATGGTAAGATTCAGGCTAGAAATACTGGCACCATTTCCTCACGTACAAGAAACGTAAGAAGGTATGAAAAGACCTTTGTTGGTTTGCATCAGTGAGGTATGCAACAGCCTTGTCCTGTTCCCTTCAGAAATAAGGCACTTAAACCACCACCAGAGCTCTAGGACAGTTTCTGGGTAACAGATTTCAGGAAAAAAAGGAAGGTATTATAATTCTGGGTATAGATCTGAAGGAGGATCCCAGCACACACAGCACTTGCTTCAGACAAATGAACAACGTTCCCTTTTGTAAGTTCCTCGCTGGTACATAGAAAACCGAGCACAGCCCATCTGTGCAGACAGGAGGACACTCAGCACAGGCAGCTAATCCCAGGTGCACTCCGAATTTTAGTTTACTTTCAACACAGCTTTCTCAGACTAGTGTGGGGGAGGAACAGATTTGCAAGAGTAAACGATCAGGAGACATTTTTATCACAGCAAAAGGTTTCAAGAATGAGCTGTTAACTTCAGAATCGGCAGCAGAGTGTCAGATGTTCTCCCAGTGCTACTCCTGCTGGGAAAAGCTCTCTTAGGGTCTTTAGATAGGATAACAGCAAGCTCCCCAGCTCTCCCCATCAGCAGATGTTTGCTCTTCACTGAAAAAAGCTCCCCTGGCACCACGAACTCGGCTCTTAACCGTAGGCAAGCTCACATTTGCTCCCAAGATAAACCTGTCTATTGTACTGGCTCTTACACGGGACAAATTCGGATATTCCCCTTATAGTTCAGGAGGAAACCGGGAAGCACTAACACAAGCCTGTCCTGCCGGACCAACACTGCCCTCTCCCGCTGCACTGGAGAGGTTGTCAACCTCTGACTGCAGCAGCTCTCGGTTCCGATGGGTGCCCGATACTGGCCGGTGGCAGGGCTGGAGAGGAGTCCCAGGAGGACTGAAGCAGAGGGTTACGCGACCGTTTCACACTTCGCTGCACCCAGCGAACATCACACCACTTCCAGCACAACTTCTTTCCTTAGCTTTTCGGGGCACGCAGCAACATTTCGTGGTTGTTGGCCACGTAAACACTTGAGCAAACAGCTCGTAGAGCCAGAAAGATTAGACATCAGGACAACGAACACCCGGCAGCAGCGACAGAACAACGCTGCTTACATAAGGAACTCCCGCAATTGGATCTGTACTAAGTTGGCAAGACACAAACACGCCGCCAACATTTCACTGGACATTGAGGCACCCACTATTTATTAGTCGTTTGCTGCACACGAAGAGGGGCACAGGAGGTGGTGCCAAACTGCCCGCACCCAGACACCCCTCGGCGACGGGGAAAGACGGCAGCGAGAAGAGCGGCCCCGCAGAGAAGCGGGCAAGAAGCTTGGCGGGCTGCGGCCGAGGCGCTGCGGGCGGAAGCGGTGACGGCCGAGCTGCGAGGGACCGCCGGGAGCCTCCCTCGCCGGCAACCACGGTGCTGCCCCCCGCCCTTAGACCTCACCGGATGCCGACGGTCGGTCAGTCAGCCTCCCGCCCGGGCTCGGAGCGCGGAGCCCGCCCCGCTCCCCCCCCCCCCCGACAACACCGGACAACGGGCGGGGCGCGAGCGCAGGAGGGGCTGCCCCGTCAGCAACCGTCAAGGGGGGAGGGGAGGGAATGTCGCGAGGCTCTCACCAACGGTCGAGGTGTCGTTGGCGCCGGTGGCGTTGCGCGCCAAGCGGCTCTGCGCGGCCCCCGCAGGCAGCCCGCAGAGGCAGGCCAGGCAGAGGGCGGCGAGGGGCAACGCGGCTGTCCGGCCCATGGCGGCGTGTGGGGTGGCGACTCCCGCTCGTCAGCGATTCCCTTCACCCCACTCCGCTCCCGCTGCCTCCGCGCACCCTCTGAGCGCCGTCACCCCGCCCCGCCCCCCGGCGTCACTGGAGCGGCACCGCCTCGAGCTGGCCCCGCCCTCTCCCCTGAGCCGGCCGGCCGGAGCAAGCGGAACGGAGCCGTGGTTCCGTCCAGCCTCCCCGCCCCACGACGAGCCATGGAATCGTCCCCACCGTTCTTGTCCACGTGATGCCGCCGCCCCGTGAAAGCGTTTCCCGCACATCACGAGCTGCCCAGCCGCCTCCCCACCCCCACTGAGGCCCCGCCCCCCCCCGCTGGGCCCGCAGAACGGCGGTCGCTCATTGGCTGGAGGCGGGCCGGGGGCGTGGCCTGGCGCGGGATGGGGCGGGCCCGGGAGGGGCCGGGGCGAGGCGGCCTCGCCGCCCCCGCGGTCGCCGTGCGTAAGGGGAGGTGCGGGAGGTGGGCTCTGCGTGTTCCAGCTCCTCTGAGGTCGGGGTGGGGGAACAGCGGCTTGTGGGGGTTGTACCGAATGGCGGGGAATGAGGCGCTCCGACCGCCCGGGGAGGGCTGGCTGCGACGAGGCGCCTCTCCCTCCCCTGCGGGGCGGCCGCTGCCCATGGCGGCCCGCGCTCTTCGGCCGCTCTGAGGCGGGCGGAAGCGGGAGGAGGCCGAGGGAGCTTTGGGCAGAGGGGTTCGCGATTCTCCGTGCGGCTCAGGGCTGGTGTCCCGCAGCTGGGGCGATGCCGGGGGCAGCTGGTGTCCGCTCGGCAGCCCGAGCCTGGCGCACAAGTCTGCAGGCTGTCGCTGAGCTGCTGGGAATGGCCCCGGGGCTGCTGTGGCAGAACCGCTCCCGCCTTGGTACTTTGCCCTCCGGCACCTCCTCTTGTGCCCCTGCCAACTCCAGCATGGCTTTTTGCTGCGGATACCACTCACAGAGCGGTTTTGACTGGTGTGAATGAGGGGCTCACCTCTCTTCTTCCCCCTTTTCTACCCTGAAAAAAAAAATTAATGGTACATAGAGTAGTTTAAATAATTATTACTCAATAATAATCCCACGTGGATTTTAACTGTGTAACAGTTACGAATTGTTGCATCACTGCTCCAGTCAGTGCTGGTGCCATCACTGGTGGAAACAACATGCTGGGAGTTTGGGCACATCCCTGATTAAAAGGAGCACTAGGGGGAGAACACCTTTAAAATTGTGACCTTCGTTTTCTCATCACCTTCAGCTGCACTGTAGAGTACCTGAAGAAGGATGTTTGGGGATAGTAGTACCATAGTATCATCATTCTGGTTGGAAGAAACCTTCAAGATCATCAAGTCCAACCACTACCCTAGCTCAGCCACATCCACCACCAAACCTTGTCCCCTGGCACCACATCTGTCTTTTTAGATATATTCAGGGATGGTGGCTCAAACATCTTCTTGGCCAGCCTGGATCCCCAAGTCCAACTCCTGCCCCAGAACAGGACAACCCCAAGGTTCATACCATGTCCCTGAGGGCGTTGTCCAAATGTTTCTTGAATGTTGTGAGGCTCGGTGCCATTACTGCTTCCCTGGGGAGCCTATTCCAGTGCTCCACCACCCTCTGGGTGAAGAATCCCTTCCTAATGTCCAACCTAAACCTCCCCCTGCTCATCTTCCTACCATCCCTCGGGTCCTGGCATTGGTCACCAGAGAGAAGAGGTCAGTGCCTGCTCCTCCCCCTTCCCTAGTGAGGAAGCAGTAACTGCAATGAGGTCTCCCCTCAGTCTCCTCTCCAGGCTGAACAGACCAAGGGCCCTCAGCTGCTCCTCATACTGCATCCCCTCCAAACCCATCACCAACCTTGTGGCCCCATCACCCACCTGCCTTGTGGATCCCATCATGGAGACAAATTCCCCTTCTGCCTATTTTTTTTTCCCCCAGCTCTGTGGACTCTGCAAATAAAAACCTGTTTGCATGAAACATTTTGTGCAATGTCAACACAGGCAGATGTTGGGAAACAGACAAATATCCATGCTTGCTGGTAATAAGGGAGGGAGCCAAACTAGGGCTATAAAGTGAATTTGAGTATGGTCCTGACCTGAGAAAGGTGCCATCAGAATGGAAGGACAGGTGAAAGAAGAGAGTTATAATCAGGAAAATTCTCCCCTCTTAAGTGTGAGCTAGGCTTGGGCAGTAAAGAAGAAACTGCCAAATAAACCTCTAGCTTCATTTTCCCTTTTACTTTCTTTCCTGAAGGTGTTTTATTGCCAAGAAACCAATACATATTCAGAAACTTGAGGGCATGCTACCTATCAGGATTACTGTGTGAGCTCTGCAGAGGTCTGTGAGGCTGTTGGGAACACATGATTTGGGTATAGAGCTTTCTGACAAGCTTCTGTACTGTCATATTTTGTGGTGCTTCTGCTGGTGGGCAGGGTGGCTAATGCTCTGCCTTCCTGCAAAGGAGCCTTGGACTGAAAATGTAAAAAAAAAAAGAAAGCTGCAAAGAAAACAGCAGAGGTGGGTTTTTGTGATGCGAGCAGGAACTTTGGAGCAGATGCAGCCAAATGACCAAACGTGTTTTCTTGGATAGAAATGTCAGTGGCATCTGAATTTAGTTCTGAAAAGTGATAAGGTGACTGAAGTCACACACTCACTTCAGTTATCGTTCATCCTGCATCTACATCTACCAGAGTGTTAGTGTAAAATAGTTCAGTTAGCCCAACAATATGATTAAAGTTACTGTCTCTTTAATAAGAAGAAATAGTTTTCACTTTCATGATGAAAATGCTGTGTTTCTGTTCTAACTTTGAATGAGCAGCATGCAAAATAAATTGAGGAGCAGCATAAATAGACATTGCAGCCTAACTGGGGCTGCAGCGAGTGTTCAATGTGGGAGTTTGTTGTGGCTTCCACTTGTCCCTCCTGGCCATGCCTGTGGAGGGTTTTATGTCTCCTGGGTCAAAGATCAAGGGTCTCCTACTGGGATCAGGGCTTGATTCACAGAATCTCTCATGATTTCACTAGATATCTGGCAGCTGAACTGAGGTTTTCATTTGTGGGACCTACAGGAAAGCTGGGGAGGGGCTTTGGACAAGGGCTTGTAGTGAGAGGACAAGGGGCAATGGATTAAAACTGGAGGAGGGGAGATTGAGGGGAGACATGAGGAAGAAATTCTGGAGTGTGAGGGTGGTGAGACACTGGGCCAGGTTGCCCAGGGAAGCTGTGGAAGCCCCATCCCTGGAAGTGTTGAGGGGCAGGTTGGATGGGGCTCTGAGCAACCTGGTCTAGTGGGAGGTGTCCCTGCCCATGCAGGGGGGTTGGAACTAGATGATCTTGAAGGTCCCTTCCAACCCAAACCGTTCTGTGATTCTATGATTCTACCATGGGTCATGATATGGAATGTATCTCCAGCAGTTATCCTGGTGTTTTATGAGGGATGCAGGGGTTGTTGAGTTGAGGCACTGGACACATGAAGTGCTGTGGCTGCTGCAGTCTGCATTTCATGAGGACTACGTACTAAAAGTCTCTCCTTTTGAACAGGAAAACAAATAGGATGTGTTAAATGTGATCGATAAAAGATGAGGCTCTAATCAGTGTGTATATATATGGAAAAACTGGGAGAAAACTAAGTACAAAATACAACAGAACTAAGATTACCAACAGGGCAAGAACTGCAGCTACAGCTCATCTCCCCAAGCGAGTGAAAACATGTCTGGTGTGGAATCCTGGGGGCTGGTGGGAATCCAAGGGAATGATAAATGTGGTTTGTCTGTTTTTTCTTAAAGTCAGCAACTTGGGACTTTGTTGTAGCATACAGTCAGCAGGATTATGGCAGTCTGGGTTATTGTTGTTGGATTAAAAAGATCACATTCTTCACTGTCTTCATTTTTCATCGCTCTGTTACATATACTTAGTGGTTAGTAAGGCATTAACCTCTGTTTTGAATCTATAAGGAATTCCAAGCACTGCATTACTGGAAATGTATGTAAAGTCCTTGGCAAAAATGGGTAAAAGCTAAGGGTCTGCAAATGTCCATTTTAGGGAAGCATGAAATGTAATACATGCCCAGGAACCACAGCAGATGGTGTTGCAGCAGTTGGTGCTGAGCAAGCTGTGATAAGGGGGCTTTTTGAAGAGGTTCCAGAGGAGTGTGGTGCAGTTTGGCAGGGTGGCAGTGAGTGGAAAAAAAATAAAAATAATTAGTAGATAAACTGAAGAGAACATCTATTTGGTTCAATATGTGCACTTTTTTATTCATGCCCAAATTGTCCTTTTCACCTGGGCGGAAGAGAAGTCCATGTGAAGTGTAAATACCTGGTGGGTGTTTTGAAGAGGGAAAACACACCATCCAAAGAGGTTCGGGGGGTTTTTCATACGATGACATCATGACATAATGACCACTGGGACCACTGACAGTCCCAGTGCTTCTGCCCTCACAGCATCTGAGGCACAGCTGAGCTCTGTTGAGCTGGCCACTCATTGGTGCTTCACCTCCTAAACCTTAGCAGAACTGGATATTCAGTATGGAGATGGAGATCACAGAATCACAGAATCACCAAGGCTGGAAAAGACCTTTAAGATCAAGTCCAGCCTATGACCAACACCACCACACCATCTAGACCATGGCACTAAGTGCCACATCCAGCCTTGCCTTGAACACATCCAGGGATGGTGCCTCCACCACTTCCCTGGGCAGTCCATTCCAATGTCTAATCACCCTCTCCATGAGGAAGTGCTTCCTGATATCCAACCTAGATGAGCGACTCATTCTGCTTGCAGGGATTTTAAACTGCATTCAGATCTACAAAGATTAAAGTCAGAAAGGTGATTTCAGTTCTGCAGGTTAGAGAGGACAATGCTAAAGGGCCAAGTAATTAATTTTTTATTTGCTGTTGGCTTGGTTGCCCATGGATATCAAGATTCTTCCCATGTAGTTTGTGAAACCATTGCACTTACCCGTTTCCTTCGTGCAGTAGCTGAGTCACACCATTCTGATCCATCTGATATGCTGCACAGTTGATACTTTCAGGAAACTTCTTCCAAAGCCAGTCCTTTGGAGTGCTGGTTTTCTCCCTGGAATTGGTGGCAGGAACTCTTTCATCCCTGACTTTTGGCTGGGGCCAACAGTGCTTTAGTCAGTGCATCCAAGGCAGCAGGTATACAAAGGATAACTGGGAGTGCCACATCCATGGCACTGAAAAAGCATGTGAGGCTGGTCTGTAGGAGGATGAAATATGTTGTCTAAGGCCCTCCTGATACAACTGAACATCTACTTCAGAGATCCCAGGGCTTCCCCAGATCAGTGTGAAGAACCTACAGAGCTGAGGGGCCACCCAACAATTTCTAGTGACCTTCACAGGTTAGATTCAGAAACACTCTGACCTCAGAGCAGGCAAACTACACTGCAGTTAATGACTTCACAACCCAACTTTCATCTGATCAGGGCTGGAATTAGTGAGGGGTAATGACTGAAGCCTACTGTCCACAGTTTATTAGCACACTGTCCTTGTGATTTTAACACATACCCTTGTATGAATAAGAAACCTTGTAGTCTGAGGGCTTCATTCATCACTTTTCATTTAGAGCAGTTTCTGAGAGAGGGTTTTGCTGGAGGAAGAAGCTCAGCATAAAATAAAGCACAACTTGAAAGACACCATTTTTTCCTGCAGCAGTGACACATCACGTAACTAAACCCCTGTGTAATCTGGGAAGGTGACAGTTTCCTCAGGAGGCAGGTTGCTGCCATCTGCCCTTTATAGAGGGGAGTTTTCTTTAGGGTTGCTGGGGAGGGAACTTCTCCAAACCCAGCAGCTGACAGTGGAAGTCTTCACCTCCCCATCTGCAGACCAACCCTGACTTACCCAGCTCCTTGGAGATCCCATGGCTTGCCTCTGGGATTGTGAGGCCTCTGGATGCTTGTGCACACCATTTCTCTGGTCTGGCTCTCTCAGAGGAGCAAGGCATCCCTAGTGACTTGATCAGAGATGTGGTTACCAAAGAAAATGTGGCACAAAACATCATTTTAGATTGAGGTTAAGATGATTCTTTCTTTCCTGTTTCATCACCTTGAGCTCCTTAAGCACATCCAACTTGCAGGCGCTGGGGAACCAGGGTTCTTTTCTTTTAGGTGACCTTAATACAGGATGAAAGATTTTACCACATTTTGCCTGGCAGAGTGTCCTGTCGTGACCAATACAAATACAGTAATTGTGGCTTCCCTGAAGGATCATTATGCCTGAAATTCAAAACATTTCCTGGTTGCACTCCCCTCTTAGAACATTTTCCATGTGGTAAAACTTCAACCTGAAGAAGACCTGCCATGGGTGACCAAGCCAACAGCAAATAAAAAGTCAATTAATTGGTCTTTTAGCATTCTCCTCTGTAACCTGCAGAACCAAAACTGGGTTTCTGACTTTTATCCTTAAACATTTGAATAAAATTTAAAATCCTTGCCAGAAATAAGAGCCACTAACCTCCATCCCTATACTGAGTTTCAAAGCCATAGCCTTTCATAGCAATAGTCTCTATTACTTATGAAATGTCAGTTGTCAGGAAATGGGTTATTTTATGATGAAAATACAACACCGTGTTTTCATCTTTGTCATAAAACTGTGGAGTGAAAAAATAATTATTCTCCAGGCAGTTTAATTGATTTGAAATGTTCCTGCAGGAGACTTAGTTCCCGTGTAGCCATCTCTGTACAGATGGCAGAATGTTTTAGAAAATAAAAGGAAATAAAGGGTTAAAGGCTCCTTAGCTTTCTCCAGATGTATACAGATATTTTACATTAAAGACTCTCTTTTCCACAGTAAGTAAAGGAAAACCTAAATCCCCTTTCTAAAATGAAGGCAATCTCTGTGTTCAGAGCACGTGGAGATGGCTCTAGGTCTGTGCCCTCCTTGGGCCTTCAGTTAAACATTTGCTGATTTGTTGAACTAATTCCCATTTAGCAAATAAACTTCAGGGTGTTACTTCTCATTAAACCCGTGGGCTTAAAGCTCGGACAAAATCAGGTCTCTCCCAATGCTTCTGTAATCCAGCCTTTCCCAGTTCCCACAGGCGCCGTGCGAGGGGTTTAGCAGCTCGCAGGGGGAGCCCAGGAGCAAAGGTCGTTCAGCACAGGATCTTCAAAGTGCTGGGGAGAGACACGAGAGAGCTAAAAACTGGTGGTGTCCACGTAGCCCTGGCACAGCAGGGCTGCTTTAACATTGTAGCTGCAGCTCAGCCCGACTAATGAATGCTCTTTCTTTTGAACATCCAGTGCACTTCATGGAATTGTATCATAGAATCATAGAATGGTTTGGGTTGGAAGGGACCTTCAAGATCATCTAGTTCCAACCTCCCTGCATGGGTGGGGACACCTCCCACCAGACCAGGTTGCTCAGAGCCCCATCCAACCTGCCCTTCAACACTTCCAGGGATGGGGCTTCCACAGCTTCCCTGGGCAACCTGGCCCAGTGTCTCACCACCCTCACACTCAAGAATTTCTTCCTCATGTCTCACCTCAATCTCCCCTCCTCCAGTTTTAATCCATTGCCCCTTGTCCTCTCACTACAAGCCCTTGTCCAAAGCCCCTCCCCAGCTTTCCTGGAGCCCTTTCAGGCACTGGAAGGTGCTCTGAGGTCTCCCTGGAGCCTTCTCTTCTCCAGGCTGAACAGCCCCAACTCTCCCAGCCTGTCTCCAGAGCAGAGCTGCTCCAGCCCTCGGATCATCTTCATGGCCTCCTCTGGACCATGGTAACACCATTTCCCATTAAATGTAGACTGGCACTGGGATATGCTCACAAATCTTTTTCTGTGCTTCTGTAAAAGTGCTTTTTAGCAGCTTACAAACACGTTTTTAAGCTAAAATAATTATTCCAATCCGTTGACATGTGCAAGAAGTGCTTTTATTTTTCCCCAGAGTGACAGCCACCACAGCCTGTAAAGAGCCCAGTGGAAGATAGTGCTCTACCTTACAGCAGGCAGGAGGACCAGCTGGTGATCACGGCTCAAAGGTCCCACAGTTGATAATCTTGCAGGCCACTGTGGGCCTTTCATTAGATGTAGGTACATCTTCCAGCCTCTGGAGGACCTCTGTGCCCTCAATCAGTTGCCTACAAGAGGGAGAAAGTGCACTTATGATCCAGCTCAGCTCCACAGCCTCCAGTTTGAATGAGGCCATAACAAACCCAGGCACTGGTTTCCTACTGCCAAGCTGCTCCCACGCTGCTGTTTGGAGAGTTGTTCCTCACAGTGGGGTGACAAATGTCATCAGTTCCTGATTAAGTAACCTCTAGTTACAGATGAAAATACTGTGGCTTGATGCAGCTACAGTTATTTAAAGAAATGAGTGTTGCACCATGTGCCCCTGCTACAAGTGGCTGTTGCTTTTGAGAAGAAGTCAAGAGACAGGCTGCCAGAAGTGACAGTATTAGAAACCTGAGAAATATCTTTCATTTCCTCCCTTCACAGTGCCAGTCTGAATGCTAAAAAGTCCCACATTTTGCAGGCTTTCCGATTTTCAGCCTGTCCTGCTCCCACAGCATGGGAGGATGAGCCATGCCTCCTGCAGGTGCCAGCATGTAGATAGATGGATACCAGCAGTGCTCCAGAAGGCTTCATACCATACCCCATCCCACCCTACCCCATCCCCTTCAGCACAATGGTACCAAGCAGGGAGGACACTGTGGGCAACCCTTGCCCCAGCAGGGCTGCTAAGTGCCTAGATGTCCTCACTGTATGCAGAGGCTGCTTTTTAATTCTTCAGAATTAAACTCCCACTCAGATCTGAGAGGGCCATGGCAGGGCAGTTGGAAGTAGATGATCTTGAAGGTCCCTTCCAACCCAAGCCATTCTATGATTCTTTAAGATCATGGATCCTGCACCTTTCAGATGACACATAGCTGGTGGCAAGGCAGGGACTTGAGGTGAAGGCTGTTGGTTATCAACATATCCCACCAGCAATCACTTTTGGTTTGCTCTCTGGAGGTGAGACAGGTGTGCTTTTTGCTTCCTTTGAAAATGCTGGCTTTCTCCATGATGTCATTACATGGAAACTGCCCTGTGAGCTTCTCTCTCTCTGGTAATACACAACACATATTTTACTCTCCTCTATCAAGCCTACTGCTCAGAGCAATGATCTTCCTTATTACACTCCTGAACATCTAAACATCTCAACACAGCCAGCCCTCAGCCTTGCCCTGCTGAGCACAAACTCTCAGCATGCATTCACTAAGGTAATTTGTTTCAGCTTGTGAGGGCAGAGCAGAACCTGGAGGCTTTGCCCAACACCCCCCTGTCCATCAGGGCCCACCTTTGGCTGGCACCAAACTATGGAGATACGGATTTGTAGCCTTCATCCTGGAGAGGCCCCAGCAGCTGCCTTAGCTTTGCCATATAGGGTTTTCCAGCTTGAGCAAGGCAGGCCAGTGCAGAGAAAGGGATGGATGGGTGTCAAACCTCAATTCTCCATCCTCCCCCTGGCCTGAGGTATCCACACGGCAGCTGCCATTGGGATTTCATGGATGCTTCCTCCCAGGAGCAGTGTCCTGCAGGGCCAGGCTGACCTCCTGAGCTCTGCAGCTGTGCCAGCTTGTGTGTACCTACCCAAAAGCCACGTATTTTCTGTCCAGGTAGGGAGCTGGCTGGAGGGTGATGTAGAACTGGGACCCGTTGCTGTGGCGGCCTTTGTTGGCCATCCCGAGGACCCCTCTGCCCTTGTGACGGACGGAGAAGCTTTCATCTAGAGAAAGAGTTTGGGGATGAAAGGCTGCAGGTGTGTTACTCCCTGTGCTGCTGTTCACCCTACAGCACCCTTCTGTCAGATCCCACAAGCTCCCCTTTCCTTCTTCCTCCCTGTCCCTTTCATAGAATCACAGAATGGTTTGTGTTGGAAGGGACCTTCAAGATCATCTAGTCCCAACCCCCCTGCATGGGCAGGGACACCTCCCACTAGACCAGGTTGCTCAGAGCCCCATCCAACCTGCCCTTCAACACTTCCAGGGATGGGGCTTCCACAGCTTCCCTGGGCAACCTGGCCCAGTGTCTCACCACCCTCACACTCAAGAATGTCCTCCTCATGTCTCACCTAAATCTCCCCTCCTCCAGTTTAGGCCAGTAAAGAAGCTAATGAAAAATATTAATGAAAAAGCACTCTGGGTATTTCTGAATGTCAGAGCCTCCAGCTCCCTGTTGTCAGTCTGTAACACCTCCCACTGGAGGAGCTCGGGGCACTTAGACCAGAGTTTCCTTGTGGCTACTTGGGATTATTACCACTGCATGGATGAAGAAGCAGGGAGGTAAAGCAGGTCCTCCAAGCATCACCCATGGGGTGGGATGCCTGTCTGCTCCTGGTGCTCAGTGATGTGCATGGAAGGGCTTCTTGAGCCAAATAAAATGACAGAGCTGAATAAACGGAGAGCAGGGATTTAGTTAAGGAGCTCAGGGTGCTCCCAGAGCAGCAGCTTCACTCAGCAGCTGGGGCAAGGAGAGGAGGCAGGTGATGGGAGGTGCAAGGCAAGGGTGAGAGAGAGAGCTGTGAGGAGGGGAAGAAGATGCTCCATGCTGGCTGAGGAGGGACTGGTTAGGGAGAGAAGAAACAACTCTCAAAAGGGATGACTGGGGAAGGAAAGGCATGAGGCATCCTTGGGCTTGGGGGATGATGGCAAGGACTTGATTCATAGAATCATAGAATCATAGAATCCTAGGGGTTGGAAGGGACCTCAAAAGATCATCTAGTCCAACCCCCCTGCCAGGCAGGGTCACCTAGAGCACATCACACAGGAACTTGTCCAGGCGGGTTTTGAATGTCTCCAGAGAAGGAGACTCCACAACCTCTCTGGGCAGCCTGTTCCAGGGCTCTGTCACTCTCACAGTAAAGAAGTTTTTTCTGATATTTACATGGAACCTCCTGTGCTCCAGTTTGCACCCATTACCCCTTGTCCTATCACTGGTCACCACTGAGAAAAGCTTAACTCCATCATCCTGACACTCTCCCTTAACATATTTGTAAACACTGATGAGGTCACCCCTCAGTCTCCTCTTCTCCAAGCTAAAGAGACCCAGCTCCCTCAGCCTTTCCTCATAAGGGAGATGTTCCACTCCCCTAATCATCTTTGTGGCTCTGTGCTGGACTCTTTCAAGCAGTTCCCTGTCCTTCTTGAACTGAGGGGCCCAGAACTGGACACAATACTCCAGATGCGGCCTCACCAATGCAGAATAGAGGGGGAGGAGAACCTCTCTTGACCTACTAACCACACCCTTTCTAATGCACCCCAGGATGCCATTGGCCTTCTTGGCCACAAGGGCACATTGCTGGCTCATGGTCATCCTCCTGTCCACCAGGACCCCCAGGTCCCTTTCTCCTACACTGCTCTCCAGCAGGTCAGCCTCCAACCTGCACTGGTACATGGTACCATTCCTTCTCCTCCATAGAGGGGAGCTTGGCTATGAGGTGAGGAGCAGCACTGATCCTCGTGTCCTCCATCCTGTCTCCAGCCTGATCACACCAAGCAGTCCAGAGCTCTCAACTACCTTGAAGGAAACACTAGAAACATTTAGATTTTATTGTTCTCTGGATAACTTTTTTTAAAATTCTTTTACCCTATTTGAGTGCCCTTCTCAGAAACTGATTCATTAAAATGGTGATTAAATTTAGCTGAACAGTTACTCCCTGACCGCTGCCTTGCGGTTTGCAAAATGACTTCAGCAGACTCATTTTGGAGTGGGATGCTTTGTCCTATGACATGAGGCTCCAGCCCGAGTGTTTCTCTGCAATTACCTCAGTCCTTTCAGCTCATTACAGTAAAATGTGGTTGCAGCTCATTAATTTCAGCAAGCGTTGCAGTGCCTGGTCACCTGCCAAGTGTGGAGTCTCCCAGAACCTGACTGGCTGGCAGAGGCACCTCCCACCCTTGTCAGATATCAAAGATATTTGTCCTCTACCCTCAGTGTAAAACAGATTGGTGGGAAGTCCTGTGGAAGCAATCTGAGTCTTAAAATAGAAAGGCATTCCCAAGTGAACCTGTTTCTCAAGAGCCATAGAACCATAGAATCGAGAAGGTTGGAAGGGACCTTCAAGATCACCTAGTTCCACCCCCCCTGCATGGGCAGGGACACCTCCCACTAGACCAGGTTGCTCAGAGCCCCATCCAACCTGCCCTTCAACACTTCCAGGGATGGGGTTTCCACAACCTTCCTGGGCAACCTGGGCCAGTGTCTCACCACCCTCACACTCAAGAATTTCTTCCTCATGTCTCACCTCAATCTCCCCTCCTCCAGTTTTAATCCATTCCCCCTTGTCCTCTCACTACAAGCCCTTGTCAAAAGTCACAGAATCACAGAATCATCCTGGTTGGAAAAGACCTTGAAGATCACCAAGTCCAACCATAACCTAAATCCACCCACCATAACCTTTATCTACCTGTTAATGCTTAAATCATGTCCCTAAGCACCACATCTCTATTTCTTCTAAACACTTCCAGGGATGGTGACTCCACCACCTCCCTGGGCAGCCTGTTCCACTGTCCAACCACTCTTTCAGTAAAGAAATTCTTTCTAATGTCCAGTCTAAACTCCCCCTGGTGCAACTTCAGGCCATCCCCTCTCGTCCTGTCTTTATTCACTGGAGAGAAGAGGCCAACTCCCACCTCCCTACAACCTCATTTCAGGTAGTTGTAGAGAGTCCCTCCCCAGCTTTCCTGTAGGCCCGAAAACAAGTGGTATTGGGTGCTGGAAGATCTGTAGCTAGTCCATTTCTTCATTTCTAAGGTCCTGTCCACAAAGGTATTTGCAGTTTTGAGTAGGCAGCAGGTGACCATCAGCCTTCATTTAGGCAGGGAGAAGGGGCTGGTGGAGCTGAGCCTTCGGCAGGGGACACCAGAGAAGGGGAATAAGGTTAGAGATCAAAAAGTGTCCTCACTAAAGCTGTCTGTTTGTGCTAATCCAAGGAGATAATAATCCTGACTGAGAAGCAGACCCTTTTGCTGCAGGGAGATGAAAGGGAATTCCCAGGTTATTCTGCAAATAAGATCAGATCAACAACTTCAGGAAATTTGCCATTAGAGCAGCAAGATTGCTGAGGAAACATACCTTCAAAGGTGGGACCATAAATCGACTCTCCACTGTCTCCCTTTCCAGTTCTGATGTCTGCAGGGTAGAGAAAAGTAACTATCAGAGCCCAGTTTTACCACAGGCGTTATTGGGGGTTGTTGGTGGAGGAACCACTGTGTCCATCTTTGTTTTACTACTGAAATTTTAACAGAGCTTTGGGAAGCTCTGCTTCTGTCCTAAGAGACTCCAGGATGAAATCTCCAAGGAGAACTATTTCATGTGGGGCATTTAATCTGAAGGTAGGATCTCACTTGAGAATAGAGTATCTCCCCTCCCAGGGGAGGTCCTGCAGTGGCAGCACCAGGCAAGGAAGGGCTGCCCCAGAGGACACCTATCAGAGGGAGCAGGGTCAGAATTCTGATGGGTGAGGCACTAAAGAAGCCTGATGTATCTATTCTTAATTTTTTTAAAATTTTATTTTTAAAGAAGCCTGGTTTTGTTACTTTATTTAGACATTGTCTTACACCATAGAATCACAGAATGGTTTGGGTTGGAAGGGACCTTCAAGATCATCTAGTCCCAACCCCCCTGCATGGGCAGGGACACCTCCCACTAGACCAGGTTGCTCAGAGCCCCATCCAACCTGCCCTTCAACACTTCCAGGGATGGGGCTTCCACAGCTTCCCTGGGCAACCTGGCCCAGTGTCTCACCACCCTCACACTCCAGAATTTTCCTCCTCATGTCTCACCTCAATCTCCCCTCCTCCAGTTTTAATCCATTCCCCCTTGTCCTCTCACTACAAGCCCTTGTCCAAAGCCCCTCCCCAGCTTTCCTGGAGCCCCTTCAGGCACTGGAAGGTGCTCTGAGGTCTCCCTGGAGCCTTCTCTTCTCCGGGCTGAACAGCCCCAACTCTCTCAGCCTGTCTCCATAACCAGTCAGGTTATGGTTAGCCCTCTACAATAACAAGCTTGCAATGTGACATTGCTTTTCTGGACTACATAGATACCTGCATAGTTCTTCACAGAAAGTAGGAGATGTATCTTCAAAGTATAAACTTAGAATGGATTTCAGCCCTCACATTTAGAGCAGGCAAGAAAAAGCAGGAAAGAAAAACAGGTAAGATGGATCATAGACCAAAATGGAGTAATGAAGGAAATGTCTTCTGATGCACTTCACTATCTTGACTTCCCTGAGGGTGCTGGGTGAGTTGTGTTCATGGTGCCTTTCTCATCAGAGCCAACCTCCAGACAGCACTGGTGTTCAAACAACCCACGTCTGAGAGGGCTCTGACACTTTGCTAAATGCCTGTGCAAATCCATCTCTCCATAAAACAACTAATGTGTGTTCCTAAGGATGTTCTTAGTGTTTTCATGTTCCCAATTAGTTTCCTAATTGCTTACCAAAGAACTTCATGGAAAAGAGTCAGTGGTTTCAGTTAGTTTCCTAAATTATTTTGAAAAGGTCTTGGTTAATCAAAAGAACACATTATCCAAACTGTTTCTATGTTTAGAACGTGCAGTGGCTACAGGAGAAAATGTTTTCTGGGTTTTATAGATACAGTAATGAAGAACTTCTCCTGCAGAGATTCATGCAGTTCAGCTACATTCCCATGGATGAGGGCTGTTATTCATGCAGATCATCCCACCCCATCCTTCTGCTATAGCTGGGATTTACCCCAGACACCTGGGAACACACCTCCTCCCTGGATCCACCCATTTTTCACAACACGATGGAAAAGGGAGTTTTTGTAGGTGAGCTCCTGGCCATCACAGAGAGACTTTGCTCCTCCCGAGCACAGGGCACGGAAATTCTCACAGGTCCTGGGACACGTGTCCGAAAAGAGCTGCAAAAGTGAGAAGAGGGAAAACACGTGTGAAATTCCTTGCTGAGACCGTGTGACACTCCTAACTGACCTCCAGCTTTCTGCCCCTCCTCCTTCAGCGGGTGAAACCACGGGGCTGGGAGGGCTTGTTCCTCACTTTCTGCTTTTCTCCTTGGTGCTGTACCTGAAGGAGCAGCCTCCCGACGGGCTGGTCATCAATGGTGATCTCCAGGAACACAAACACGTGCTGTTCAAAGCAGAAGCACAAATGCAGTGAGGGATGGGCCAGCTCTCCCTGCTGCACTCCCTTCCCAACACCAGCCAGCTGCCTGGCATCAACGCTCCCAGAAAACCTCTGCAGGATTGTCAATGCACAGCAGCATTCTTACTATTTTGTTTCAATAAACCAAAAATGATAGGGTGTTTAGCTTGGTTCTGGGCAGAAATAAGCCCACGGGTGTGTTGAAAGCAAACAGCTGGGGCAGGGCTTCATCTTGCATTTATTGACATGCCTATTTCAGCCCATACAATACAAGCAAGAATAAATCAATCTGCAGGAATAAAGGAATCCGCCGGCCATCCCATGAAAATGGACATTTCTGCCTCTTCCCAGCCAGCCTCAAATCTGCACACAATCAGTGCTGCACCTTCTGTGGTACTCATTTTGAGGTGACATTTTATTTTTCTCTACTCTCAATACAGTGTCGGTGCTGGCACCGTCCCACCCCTCAGCACCATGGCATCTCGGGGGGTCTTGGCTGGGAAAGGAGAGGTTTGGCACTTGGGTACCCAAGAATAAGGGTATCCAAGAATTTTGGTACCTGAGGACAGGGTGGTTTGGGATTTTGGAGCAGCACAGTTGCAGCATGGTCAGTAAAGGTGTCTTTGTCAGACTGTTGAGCCCTGAAGCAGTTAATTTGTGTTGGGCATCACAAGATCACAGAACTGTCAGAGCTGGAAGGGACCTCTAGAGATCCTCTAGTCCAACTCCCCACTACAGCAGGATCCCCTGGAGCACATTCCACAGGGCTGCATCCAGGGGGGGTTGAATATCTCCAGAGAAGGGGACTCCACACCCTCCCTGGGCAGCCTGTCCCAGGGCTCTGTCACCCTCACACTGAAGAAGTTTCTCCTCATATTTCAGTGGCACTTCCCATGTTCCAGCTTGTGCCCGTTGCCCCTCGTCCTGTCCCTGGGCACTACTGAGCAGAGTCTGGCTCCATCCTCCCTGCACCCACCTGAGATACTCATAGGGCATCCAGTCTAGTGTTTGCCCCTTCAGAAGCCAAGAAACTGCACCACTGTGCTCACTCCCCTTCCTCCTCACAGGACCTGCCCTTTCATCTGACCCCCCTGCAGCCCCTCACAGACCTTGCACTCAGTGTAAACCCGTGCTACTTGCCTGGCTGCTTTTCAGATATTTGGTGTAGAAATCCTCAGCAATCGCTTGGTAAAGGGCCTCAGGCTTGAAGTCACGATAGTCCCACTCATGGTGAGACCACTTGAGCAGCTCCTTCTCGTCCCCCAGCAGCTGGCCATCCAGGAAGCACATCACCGAGGAGGCATATGCCCACACCTCACCTCTCAATTCCTGCATTTCAGAGGGACAACAAAGGCTCCAGGGATTCATGACACAGTGAAGAAGCAACCAGTAATATCCACATCAGGTAAGCTGGCTTGTGGTATTTTTATACCTTTCCTACTTCTAAAACCACAAATCCATCCAACTGGAAGGGATTGGACAGCAGCTCTTGGTGTGTGTGTGTGGACATTGCTCAGTTACATAGAATCATAGAATGGTTTGGGTTGGAAGGGACCTTCAAGATCACCAGGTTCCAACAACCCCTGCATGGGCAGGGACACCTCCCACTAGACCAGGTTGCTCAGAGCCCCATCCAACCTGCCCTTCAACACTTCCAGGGATGGGGCTTCCACAGCTTCCCTGGCCAACCTGGCCCAGTGTCTCACCACCCTCACACTCAAGAATTTCTTCCTCATGTCTCACCTCAATCTCCCCTCCTCCAGTTTTAATCCATTGCCCCTTGTCCTCTCACTACAAGCCCTTGTCCAAAGCCCCTCCCCAGCTTTCCTGGAGCCCCTTCAGGCACTGGAAGGTGCTCTGAGGTCTCCCTGGAGCCTTCTCTTCTCCAGGCTGAACAGCCCCAACTCTCTCAGCCTGTCTCCAGAGCAGAGGTTACATGCCCTAAAGGTCTGGATCCTCCTTCTATGGGATGTTATCATAACAAGAGTCATCTGGGTGTCACTTTGGGGGCAGCTCACACTGAAAAGGAAAAGCACCCAGAGAGCCCCACCCTGCCTTGAGGTCTCCAAGAATGTTAAATAAACCGGGGTGGAAAAATTGACTTCTGAAACCTGCAGGTGGCAGTGAGCTGGGAGAGGCTCCAGCTCAGAGGGGAGGATTCATGTCTGAAAACCTGAGGACCCAAGATTTACCTTCTTTTTCTCCTCTAAATATTCATGCCATGCAAATTCTACTAAAGGCTGTATTACAGGATCTGCAAACTTGCTTGGAAACTTCAGCTTCAGAGCCTGTATTTTCAAGGTAAGGAAAAAAAAATTGTTTACAAGCAGTTTAATACCCTTCCACACCCTGTCCTATCACAGCTTGTATTTCCCTCCTAAACGACAACCTAAACAGTGTTCTAATCCAGTTGTTGCACTGCATCCCTCATGCCTCTGGCACAATTCCTGACACTGGCAGGAGCACACACAGATTGTTCTAAATCCCTGTTTGTGGATGTAGTGGGTGTCTTGTTTTTCTGCCAAGGGCTGCTTCACAAATAGTGAATTACACTGCTGCTCCCTCCCCATCCTTCTCCCCACCATGTGAGATGGATGTAAGCAGTGAGACATTCCAAGATGCTGCTGAGCATCATCAGCTCCATTTCTGCATGAGTGGGGAGTCACAGTTCTCTACTGCCCCAGGAGACTGGGTCAAGGGCCTTGGGGCAAGCAAGCAGCTTGGTGAAGGCTACAAGGTGAACCTTTCCAGTCCTTGTTGCTTGTACCATTGCCTCAGAAGCACAGCATTTAAATATGGGACATTCCTGTCCATGGAATTAGCCTCTTCTCCATGTGGGCTGTGGCACACAAGTGCTGCAAGCTGTGGCTTAAAGCCAGCAGAGCTGGCCTTAAAAAGAACAAAGCAAATGAGTGACTTTCTATTCATCTCATGGTCCCTGTTGCTATTGTTGGGATGGTGGCTGGGAAAAAAAAACCAAAACCTGAGGGGCACAAACCCCCTGAAGGTCTGGGCTTGCCCTGTCCTTAGGGCTGCTGGGGGATGGCAGAGCTTCATCAGCTGCAAATAATCATAGAATCACAGAATCACAGGACAGTTTGGGTTGGAAGGGACCTTCAAGATCATCTAGTTCCAACCCCCCTGCATGGGCAGGGACACCTCCCACTAGACCAGGTTGCTCAGAGCCCCATCCAACCTGCCCTTCAACACTTCCAGGGATGGGGCTTCCACAGCTTCCCTGGGCAACCTGGCCCAGTGTCTCACCACCCTCACAAGAATTTCCTCCTCATGTCTCACCTCAGTCTCCCCTCCTCCAGTTTTAATCCATTCCCCCACCCTGAGCAGCACCGAGCAGGAGCCTGTCAAGCCCTGGTACCTGCACCTGGCAGCACTGAACAAGAGCAGAAACCCAAAATTCAGAATATTTTCTTCCTAAGAGCTGCCACCAGGCCCAGACATTCCTCTGCCTATGAACTTCCAGCCCGCATCCCTCCCCGCTGCTGCCAGGGGGAAGCCCTGGGGTTGAAGCCCTGGGGTTGAAGCCCCGGGGTTACCTCTGCCGCGCACTTGGCCACATGGAACGGCAGGTCCTGGAGCAGCCCCACCACTGTCACCGTCACCCGGCCCATGGCACCCTGGCCACCACCAGCCCGATTCCGTCAACAGAGCCCGGCTCCCCGGCAACGCCGACACCAACACACCCCCCGCACCCCCCTCCCCTCCGCATTCCGAAGCACTTCCCAAGCCGAACTCCGGCAGGTTTCAGCCCTGCTCTGGTTCCTGTTTTCCCCCGGAGGAAGGAGGATGTGGTGACACGGCCGCGGGCAGCGGAGCAGGGGGCTGGAGCCAGCTCTTCCAGAGCCCACCACAGAACGGCATCATTTGAAGGAAAGGGGGAAGATCCTGTTGCCAATGGTGGCTCATAGATGCCCAGCAAAAAGTGGGAAGAAGAAGCAAATGTGACAGCAGTGCTTCCCATTTACTGTCCCAGCCTCTGGGGAGCCTCCACTCAAGGATTCCCGGGTATCTTTGTCTTTAATCCCCCTTGGTGGCTCTTTTTCATGTGAATTTCAGGCAAATGTAAAAATCCAGCCCCCACAAAATCTCGTGGCAATGAGATTTACAGCTTAATTTACACCCTGTGTAAAACTGTGGTTCCACTTTTGATGCTCCTCCCAGCAGCTGTAGCCACTGGGTGCTGCTGAGACATCATTCCCACCAGCAGCCCGGGATGGGGCATGGAGAGGGCAGTTCCAGAGGGGTCGTGGCTCCCACAGCAAAGCTTTGAGCCACGGCAGCAGCTTTGCTCCCTTTCGGCCAAAACAGCACAAGCAAAAAGTGCTTTTCCCCCTTTACTTGGCTCTCTTGAGACACCACCTGGAGTCCCCAACATAAGAGAGACATGGAGCTGTTGGAGAGAGTCCGGAAGAGGCCACAGAGATGATCCAAGGGCTGGAGCAGCTCTGCTCTGGAGACAGGCTGAGAGAGTTGGGGCTGTTCAGCCTGGAGAAGAGAAGGCTCCAGGGAGACCTTAGAGCACCTTCCAGTGCCTGAAGGGGCTCCAGGAAAGCTGGGGAGGGACTTTGGACAAGGGCTTGTAGTGAGAGGACAAGGGACAATGGCCTTAGAGCAGGGCAGATTCAGATTGGGTATCAGGAAGAAGTTCTTTACCATGAGGTGGTGGATCACTGGAACAGGTTGCCCAGAGAGGTGGTGGAGGCCCCATCCCTGGAGACATTCAAGGTCAGGCTTGAGGAGGCTCTGAGGAACCTGATCTAGTTAAAAAGGTCCCTGTGCACTGCAGGGGGGCTGGACTAGGTGACCTTTAAAGGTCCCTTCCAACCCCACACATTCCATGAGTCTATGATTAAAATATTAGCCAGAAATGGGCAGTAAGCATATCACAGTGAGATGCTGGTTCACCTAGAATCTGCCTGGATGGTTTCTTTCCATTCAGAAGAATTCCTTGGGCCAGAGGTGAACAGTGGTCCATCTGTTGTAGAAAACCTTTCATTGTTCACATGTCTTATGGAAGATCTGAAAAGGAATGGAGCATATAGGGCTGTTGTAGCTCACAGGACTGCAGGTCTGCAGGAAGCAGAGTCTTTAATGCCTCTGATGAATAGATAAAAGAGGTCCTGAAGCCACAGCTATGGCAAATACAGCATTGCTAGTTCCTTCTCCACTCTTAAAGAGAACCTGCAGCAGGATTTGGAAAAAGCCTGCACAGACTGACTTCTGACTGTGGGAAGATAAGCATATCCAGGAAGCACCCTTGGCTGCTGCCCAGATGCTGGGGCACACCTGCTTTGCAAACTGGTCTCCTCGCAGCCACTCCCAGGTTGGACTCAGCTTCTTCTGGATGTGGACAACTAGATAGTGGGTGAGGCAGTCTGCCTGCAGAGATGGAAGACCTGGGGAGACAAAAAATGTACCAGGCTGCTACACTCACATGGGCAACGGGTCAATGATTAGGAATTAATCCCATGCCAGGTTTCCTTTAAGGTGAAGTGGGGAAAGACTAAAAAAAAATAAAAATAAATGAATCCCAGCACACTGGGACAGGACTTGGCAAACAGCAGCCACAAACTTCACCACGATGGCTAACCAGCTAAGAGCAAAACAAACATTTTACAAATAAAGAGATGGAAGCAAAACTCTTTAGTGAATGACTGACAAGATGGCTGCCGGGCTCTGCACCCTGAACTTCACCTGTGAATCAGCATTCCACGTGGAACAGGTCATGGGGAAGCAGGCACCTCTCCTCCCACTTATTCACTAGGAGGTAACTGCTGTAAAACCCTTGGTCATGCTTTTTTTAGTTCCTCCAGGCAGAAAAAACAACATAAAACAAGTATAAAAAACCCCCCAATCTTATGAAGTAACACATGGTAGGATGAACCCTCTTTCCTGGAGAGAGTGCAGAGGAGGCCACAGAGATGATCAGAGGGCTGGAGCAGCTCTGCTCTGGAGACAGGCTGAGAGAGTTGGGGCTGTTCAGCCTGGAGAAGAGAAGGCTCCAGGGAGACCTCAGAGCACCTTCCAGTGCCTGAAGGGGCTCCAGGAAAGCTGGGGAGGGGCTTTGGACAAGGGCTTGTAGTGAGAGGACAAGGGGCAATGGATTAAAACTGGAGGAGGGGAGATTGAGGTGAGACATTAGGAGGAAATTGTTTAGTGTGAGGGTGGTGAGACACTGGGCCAGGTTGCCCAGGGAAGCTGTGGAAGCCCCATCCCTGAAGTGTTGAAGGGCAGGTTGGATGGGGCTCTGAGCAACCTGGTCTAGTGGGAGGTGTCCCTGCCCATGCAGGGGGGTTGGAACTAGATGATCTTGAAGGTCCCTTCCAACCCAAACCATTCTATGATTCTGTGAAGCTCCTCCTGCTGGCAGGATAATTTGCTTTCACAGGTCATATGAAATAATTCATCTGCCAAAAATGAGGCGCTGGACAGGGAGGCCCACTGGTCCAACCCACAGTGCCAGCACCTCAGTTTCCATACACAGAACAACAAACTCTTTACAGCACTTTATAGTGCTGAGGTCAAGAAAATGCTGCTTACAGCTCAACCATGAACATAATTGGCAAGCAGAGCACGTGTGCACACAAGAGTCAAACACACACTTAGCACAGCTGGTTACCCCTCAGGAATTTGCTTCAACTTTCACCTGGAGCATCAGCCAACATCTTCAGAGAAAGCCCAAATTTCATAAACTTGTATTTGGAAAAAGAACAGCATAAAAAAAAAGAAAGAAAAAATTAGAGTTCAGCTACATGGGGTAACTTACAAATGGAGCAGAAGAAACACACAATGGTGTTAATTGCTCACAAAAATGGATCTTTATGTAGTCTATTTTATTTTCCTGGGTTTATGGCTAAAATCCTCATCTCACTTCAACATAGTGAGGGATGAGATGGGTTTGCTAAGATTACTTTGTGTGACAAAATGAGAAGTTAAGGTGTTCACTGGCTAAGGAGTGAAGAGAGCTGCTTTGAAACAGTTTTTTAAGCACACATTTTTTTGCTGTATAGGTCTTTGTGGCAGCTGGACTGAAAAGCAAAGCTGAAGGGGTTTCCTTTCAAACTCAAAGCAAACCCAGGCTTCAGCTGCAGCCTTCAAAATGCACCCGCAGGAGAGAGATTCATTTTCACTTTTAACAGAAACGTATTATTTAGAAAGGAAACAAAGTGGTGCCAAAAAAGCAACGTACGTGGTCTGAGAAACCGCAGGGGGTTTTTAAAAGCAAGCTGCAGTGTGTGCTGACAGCTTGAGCAACACAGGGTGCAAGAGGGGGCTCTGCTGGGCTGCCCACAGCAGCTCTGGCTTCACTGCTCACTTGGTAGAAAAGCATAAGAAAATTCCAAGCCCAAACCTTCATACTGGTTAGTTACAGAGAAACACTGAGCAAGCACTAGGTGGTAGGGGCTCAAACGTAATTGTAGCATCATACTTCATCCTACAGGACCTTCCTCATGAACAAACCAAAGCTCAAAAAAAGAGGGAAGTATTTAACAGTTACTTTACTGGCATTCTTAGAATTTAGCTTGTAACCAGCTTTCAGGCACTTCAGGATCCACAAATACATGGCAGAGAAGGAACTCTGGGCCAGCTCCTGCTGACTTATGACCAGACTAGGGCTGCACATCACACCTCCAGGGAGGGGGCAGCCACAACCTCCCTGGGCAACCTGTGCCAGTGCCTCACTGCCCTCATGGGGAGGAATTTCTTCCTCATGTCTCACCTCAATCTCCCCTCCTCCAGTTTTAATCCATTGCCCCTTGTCCTCTCACTACAAGCCCTTGTCCAAAGCCCCTCCCCAGCTTTCCTGGAGCCCCTTCAGGCACTGGAAGGTGCTCTGAGGTCTCCCTGGAGCCTTCTCTTCTCCAGGCTGAACAGCCCCAACTCTCTCAGCCTTTGTCCTTTTGGACAAAGGTCCTTTTGGGAGGACCTTACTGCTGTCTTCAACTACCTGATGGGACAGTGTAGAGCAGACTTACTTCTTGGAGGCACAGCAGCAGGATGAGAGGCAATGGACACAAACAGCAACATGGGAAATCAGTTAAATATAGGAAAACTTTTTTTCGCTGTGACTATGGTCAACCACTGGAACTGGTGGCCTAGACAGGCTGTGGATCTCCATCCCTGGAGGCCTTCAAAACTCAACCAGGCAACAGCAACATGATCTAGATGTGCCTGTTTTGAGGAAGATGATGACCCAGATGGCCTCTGGAAGTCCCTTACCTCAAACTGGTCTAGCATTCTATGCACTGGGCTTTCATGCCAGTGACTCTCTCTAGCCGGTCACAGAAACCAAGCATGTACAAAGATCTTTAGTTTTGCTTTTAAACTCCCCTGCTAACTCCTCAATTTTTACGTTTCTCACAAAATATCCATGTAAATCACAAGAATGACATTTTTAAACTGAAGTGACGACTGAGCACCTTGCTTTGAGTACCAGTGGCATCAGATCTGGATTCTAACACACCATTGCACCACCAGAAATGTTACCAGGAGCCAAACCTGGAAATGCAAAGCATATATTCCTGGCATAGCATTTTATTAAGATGTGAAATCTTTTTTTTGTTAGCATCCAGTCATTGAAAATGATCTGTACACATTAATGGAGTCAGCAAAAATAGCTGTACGACTGCACCATGATACGCCCCATTTCTAGAGCTCATTATGCTCTGAAGTGATTCTATTAATTGTTTAAATCCCCACAAAAAAAAAAACAATTACCAGCTTTAACATATATTAAAAGTAACATTACGTTCTGCTCTGAAAAGTACAAAAAAATAACACTTTACATATACACTGGCTCCTAAGCTCAGACTGAGCCCTGTCAGAAAGAGAATTTTGCACTTCAGTGGACAGTGCCTTCAACATCAAGAGCTCTTCAAAGTGCTTGGCAGAGCGTGTCAACACTAACCCTGCTTACCAGATGACCAAACTAAGGCACAGAGGTCAGCCACCCTGCCCACGGTCACTCAGTGAGTGGCAGAACTAACAGAGCAAAACTGGGGCTTCTGAGTTGTCCAGTGTAACCACCCATCTCGTTGCCACTACTCGAGTGCATGGCTAAGGCCTGGCTGAGGAGCAGAGCTTGTACAGAGAACAGGAAGGGGGGATGCAGGGCCAGGCAAAGGCTGCAGCAGTTTCAGCTCAAACAGACAAATCTCGTAGTCAACAAGTCAAGATGCACCTCAGGGAATGATCACATAGAAAACTATGCAGAGAGAAAGCTCATGAAATGTAAGCCATGGTGTTAGCTTTGCACACAGTGCTGGTTATCTGACAGTAGTTTAGTTCAGGTAGTGCTGACTCCATCAGAGGAGTCACAGAATCACTTTGGTTGGAAAAGACCTTTAAGACGATCCAGTCCAACCATTGACCCAGCACTGCCAAGTCCACCACTCACCCACGTCCCTAAACAGAATCACAGAATCCTAGGGGTTGGAAGGGACCTCAAAAGATCATCTAGTCCAACCCCCCTGCCAGGCAGGGTCACCTAGAGCACATCACATAGGAACTTGTCCAGGCGGGTTTTGAATGTCTCCAGTGAAGGAGACTCCACAACCTCTCTGGGCAGCCTGTTCCAGGGCTCTGTCACTCTCACAGTAAAGAAGTTTTTTCTGATATTTACATGGAACCTCCTGTGCTCCAGTTTGCACCCATTGCCCCATGTCCTATCACTGGACATCACTGAGAAAAGCTTAACTCCATCTTCCTGACACTCCCCCTTAACATATTTGTAAACATTGATGAGGTCACCCCTCAGTCTCCTCTTCTCCAAGCTAAAGAGACCCAGCTCCCTCAGCCTTTCCTCATAAGGGAGATGTTCCACTCCCTTCATCATCTTTGTGGCTCTGTGCTGGACTCTTTCCAGCAGTTCCCTGTCCTTCCTGAACTGAGGGGCCCAGAACTGGACACAATACTCCAGATGTGGCCTCACCAAGGCAGAATAGAGGGGGAGGAGAACCTCTCTTGACCTACTAACCACACCCTTTCTAATGCACCCCAGGATGCCATTGGCCTTCTTGGCCACAAGGGCACATTGCTGGCTCATGGTCATCCTCCTGTCCACCAGGACCCCCAGGTCCCTTTCTCCTACACTGCTCTCCAGCAGGTCAGCCTCCAACCTGCACTGGTACATGGGGTTTTTCTTCCCCAGATGCAAAACTCTACACTTGCCCTCGTTGAATTTCATCATGTTTCTCCCTGCCCAACTCTCCAGCCTGTCCAGGTCTCTCTGAATGGCAGCACAACCTTCTGGTGTGTCAGCCACTCCTCCCAGCTTAGTGTCATCAGCAAACTTGCTGAGGGTACAGACTGTTCCCTCATCCAGGTCTTTAATGAATATATTGAACAGTACCGGTCCCAGCACCAACCCCTGAGGGACTCCACTAGTCACAGACCTCCAACTAGATTCTGTCCCATTGACCACAACTCTGACTTCTTCCTTTCAGCCAGTTCTTGATCCATCTCACTACCTGATCATCAAGACCACACTTCCTTAGCTTATCTACGAGGATGCTGGGGGAGACAGTGTCAAATGCTTTACTGAAATCAAGATAAACCACATCTACCATCATTTATCCACCTAGTTACTTCCTCATAGAAGGCTATAAGGTTGGTCAAACATGACTTCTCCTTGGTAAAACCATGCTGACTGCTCTTAATGACCCCCTCATCCTTGATATGCCTAGAGATAGTGCCAAGAATAAGTTGTTCCATCACCTTTCCAGGGACGGAGATGAGGCTGACTGGTCTAGAGTTACCTGAGTCCTCTTTCTTGCCCTTTTTGTAGACTGGCCTGACATTTGCTGTCCTCCAGTCCTCAGGCACCTCTCCTGTTGCCCAGGACTTACCAAAGATGATGGAGAGTGGCCTAGCAATGACCTCCACCAGCTCCCTCAGCACCCGTGGGTGCATTCCTTCCAGACCCATCGATTTATGAATGTCCAGATTACTCAACCGATCCTTAACCCAACCCTCATCTACCAAAGCAAACTCCTCCTTTATCTTGACTTCTTCTGGGGCTATATGAATCTGGGGCTCGTGGGGAAAGCCTGCAGGATTAAAGACAGAGGCAAAGAAGGCGATCAGCACCTCTGCCTTCTTTATATCCTCTGTCACCAGGGCTCCCACCTCACTCAGCAGTGGGCCAATATTGCCTCTAGTGTTAGTTCTCTCTGCAATGTATTTGAAGCCCTTTCTATTGTCTTTGACCTCACTTGCAAGATTAAGTTCCAAGGAGGCCTTAGCTTTCCTAATTGCCTCCCTACATCCTCTGACAACAGTCTTATATTCCTCCCAAGTGGCCAGCCCCTCCTTCCATGATCCATAGATTCTCTTTTTGCACTGGAGTTTGCCCAGCAGTTCCTTGTTTAACCATGCTGGTCTCCTGGCTCCCTTACTTGATTTCCTACCCATTGGGATGCTCTGATCCTGAGCTTGGGAGAAGTGGTCCTTGAATGTTGACCAACTATCTTGAGCCCCTTTGCCACCTAGTACCCTTTCCCATGAGACTTCCCTTAACAATTGTTTGAAGAGGCCAAAGTTGGCCCTGCGGAGGTCCAGGGTTGTGGTCCTGCTAGGTATTCTGTTCCTCTCACACAGGATCCTGCACTCCACCATCTTGTGATCACTGCAGCCAAGGCTGCCATTGACCATCACCACTTCAACCAGACCCTCCTTGTTGGAGAGTACGAGATCCAGCAGTGCTCCTCTCCTAGTTGGTTTGTCCACCATTTGCATTAAGAAGTTATCATCAATGCACTGGAGGAACCTCCTGGACTGGGAATGGCTGGCTGTGTAGGCCTTCCAGCAGATATCGAGGTAGTTAAAATCCCCCATGAGGACCAAGGCCTGTCATTGCAAGGCTGCTTTCAGCTGCCTGTAGAAAGCCTCATCTCCACATCTCCATGTCTTTTGAACCCCTCGAGGGATGGTGACTCCACCATCTCCCTGGGCAGCCTGCTCCAGTGCCTCAAAACCCATTCAGTGAACAAATTTTTCCTCATACCCAATTTCAACCTCCCCGGGTGCAACTTGAGGCCATTTCCTCTTGTTCTCCCCTTGCATTACCACATCCAGTCTTCCAGCTCAGGGGGCTAGGTACCTGGAGAACAACTAGTCTTACTAGTAAAGACTGAGGCAAAGAAGGCATTAAGTACCTCAGCCTTTTCCTCATCCTTGTTACCATGTTTCCCCCAACATCCTCAACACTGTCCCCAGCAAGGTACACTTCTCTGGGGAGTCACAAAGAAATGCAAATAAAGGGCCAAATATCTCCTCAGTAGGCATGGATGTGTGTGAGGAACAAAAACCCACATGAATTGCTTGAGGTATGGACTAGGTGGTAGAGAAATACCAATCTGGAAAAATCAAAGAGGTCTAAAATAAATTAGGTTAAGAAAGCTGAAAGACACCCATCAAAATCACCAAGAAGCACATCTTCAGATTATGCTGCAGAGAAGAAAAGGCCAAAGGTGCAATCACTGCCTGGGTGGAAAGCATGCTGATGAGAAACAAGCACTTCAGAAAGCCTGTCCTTGAACAGGATGCTCAGGAGATGAGTGATTTACTGACAGAGACTGCTGATGGGGTTCAGGAACATGGACACCTTGATTGGGTTCCTCACTGATTGGATGGGAAGGAACTGTCTCTTGGAGAGGCTGAGACTGTTGACTTGACTGCTGAGTCAACTGCACGTGCTGAGCTGGATGTGAAGATCCTGCCAAGTGGATTTCTTCATTTTGTCCTTGATGAGCATGGAGATGTTCCAGTGCTTCCTTGGAGAGAGTGATGAGGTGCATTTGCTCAGGCTGGGCAGTCTCTATTTGGTTTGCAATCACATTGATACTTTGGATTTGTTCTGCTGGCTCCTGCTGAGCTGAAAGCAACAAGTTTTGCAGCTGCTGTGGTGGCTGAGCAAGCAGGGTGAGGTTTGCAGCCTGCTCCGGGGTCATGTTGGGGGCATTTTCTGCAGTGACAATACTAATGCCTTGGTTATGGCCAGGCACAAAGTTGATGTTGTGGACTGCATCTGTAACCAGGAGCTGGATTTCCTGCCCTCCAGAGGTGGCAAGCTGATACTGCTGCAGCTGAAGGATGTTCCTCACTTGTGCATTGGTGGTGGTGCTCGGGGCAGGGCTGGCCTCCTGGAACTGCTTCTCCTTGCTGTGAATCTTCAAATGAGACTTCAGGTTGTCCAGACGAGCAAACTGCAAACTACATTCTGGGCAGGAGAAAGGCTTTTTGCCTGTGTGTAAGATACAGTGTCTTCTCTTAGCACTGGAATCAGAGAAGGATTTTCCACAGATGCCACAAGAATATGGCTTTTCTCCTCTGCAAAAGAATGGGTTTGATCTCATTAAAATACTCACTTTGACAGTGCTGTTTTCTGCAATTTATTGCAGAATAAAAACCTGAAATTATTATTTCAGCAGCCTGGTCCCTGTGCACTGCAGGGGGGCTGGACTGGACGACCTTTAAGAGTCCCTTCCAACCCCACACATGCTGTGATTCTATTTTGCTTTACTGAAACATAAGCACTTACGAATATTGATGTTAAAAATGTTTTCCATTTGACTTTCTTATTACTTCTACTTGTCTCCACAAACAGTTCTTTCATCAGTATATACTTATATACTTATATACTATATATATATTTGAAGAACAAAACTGCCCTCCTGTCATAATAGCAGAGCTATAAATTCTGTGCTGCCAGACCTTAACAAGAATGTGGCAGCTCACTTGGCACAGCTGTGAGCTCTGACCACTTTAAAAGTCTTTATTAACAGTGTGGGCTTTAAAACAAAAAGAAACATCCATCTCCTAACTTGCTGCCTGACTCAAAGGTACAAGAAGTTTTACTAGAAACGTTTTCTTTTATGAGAAAAAGAAAGCCCACAGCAGTTCTCCAATGATTTAAAATCTTACATGCCTGGCTACTGTTCTGCTGCCAAATAATTCCCAGGAAAGTTTTCCCATAAATAAAACAGCTGTGAGGACATTGTCATTAACCAGGCACAAAATACAGAAGAAGAATCTTCCCATGTCTTGGTACTGACCAGTGCAGTAACTTCTGCTACCAATTATGTCTTTAAATCAATCAAACAAAAATCTTTATTCATCTTTAATGATTCACCTTCCCAAAATGCAAACAAGCCCTGGCCATTCTAGAATTGAACAAGCACTAGATGCAGGCAGCAGACTAGAAGTTACATTTTTAAAGGAAGTAATGACAAGCAGACACACTCTACCTGTGAATTCGAATGTGAGTCTGAAGAGAACTTTTAGCTGTAAAGGATTTGCCACAAATTTCACAAGTGAAGGGCTTCTCACCTAGCAAAAAGAAATTTTTGACATCACTTTTTGTACAGCACTTCCCATCATTGTATTAAAAAAACCTTTTATATTTTACTGTACACAGTATCAAGTGTGTGTCCCTTGTGAGATGGGACAGATCAATTGTTGTTTCTACATTGTTAATGCTGGTGTGCAGCCTGTCTCTTCTGGAAGCAAAATACACTGCAAGCCAGTTTCTGCTAGGACTCATCTTAATTGATCTACCTTGCCACTATGCTTCCTCTTCTCAGCTCCTCACTACATGTACAGAGCTCTATCAGCTTCAGACACAGTGTCTTAAAAAACACACTCTTCTCTTCAACAGAAAATGCAGTTTTTATAAGTATCTCAAGTTAGCACTACTCTGGATACACCAAAAACTCCCAAAGGCAAGAGCTCTGACCTCATCCTATCCCAGGGAATTTAAAGCTTTGTTCTTTTCACTAGGAAAGAGGAGGAAATGAATGAGATGCATAACTTGATCTTGTGCATACTTCACCACAACCACAGGCAACATACTTAAGAATACTTTGATTTGGGGAAGAAACAATTCCCACTGCTTGCAGCTATTTTAAAAGAAAAAAAACCTTTACAAGTCATCTTATGAACTCACCCTTCAAAGAAAACTATTTTAAGAAGCTTATGCCTTGTTATCATGAGATGTTAAATCAACATTTTCATTGCCGTTATTCAGCCATTCAAGCATCACCTTGCCCTCTAAATCTGTTCAAACACCCCCTGACACACTTGGCATTACACCATCCCAACCAGCCCATATCCTGCCCACATCTGGTTTATGACAGCAGAATAACAAGGGAAATGAAACTCATTCTTTTTCTAGTCATTTTTCAGAAGCACCCATCCCTTCCAGATGGATCCCCACTCCCTTAGGTCATACACCTCCTGTTGCTACTTGGCTCACTCCAAGCCCCATCCATGCTGATGTGGCTCTCTTGGTAAACTGAGTTCCCAGTTCAGGATTCCACCACAAAGAGCTAAGTGGCACTTGCTGCAGCAGGCTTTATAGGAATGGGGGGGGAAAAGCTCTTCCTGTAACAGGCACTGCTTCTGCCCTGCTGGGCACCAAGGGCCACTGAGATGCTGAAGGGACTGGAGCATCTGCCTGTGAGGAAAGGCTGAGAGAGCTGGGGCTGTTCAGCCTGGAGAAAAGGAGGCTGAGGGGGGATCTCCTCAGTGCTGGTCAATATCTCCAGGGGGTGTCAGGAGGATGGGGCCAGAGTCTTCTCAGTGGGGTCCAGTGACAGGATAAGGGGCAATGGGCACAAACTGGAGCACAGGAGGTTTGACCTGAATATGAGAAAATACTTCTTGACTCTGAGGGTACCAGAGCCCTGGGACAGGCTGCCCAGGGAGGTTGTGGAGTCTCCATCCCTGGAGACATTCCAAATCCACCTGGACGTGTTCCTGTGGGATCTGCTCTAGGGGATCCTGCTCTAGCAGGGGGTGGGACTAGATGATCTCCAGAGGTCCCATCCAACCCCTATGATTCTGTGACTCTGTAACACAAGCTTTTCTGTGCTCCTGCACTGGTGGTGGCAAATCTCTTCATCAGTGACACAGGCATCCTTATGTACAAGCAGAGCAGAAGTTCCACCCACAGAGACAAGCATCATTGGCCGAACATTGTTTTGCCTGTGCTACTTCATGACCAAAACACCCACACCTCAACATGACAGGCAGTATTACCTGTATGTGTTCTTAGATGTTTCTTTAACTGAGCTGCATCCATGAATCTGCGGCGACACTGGTTACACTCCGGCAGGGAACGGCCTTGTCACAACAACAAAGCAAGTGTCAGTGCATGAGTGATCCCCTCTGACTCTGCAGTGATCTTTGTTAAAGCACTTCCCTGTAAAACAACTACTGGGATACAATATAGAGATAAAACAGAAAGTGTTTTACTGCCTCTCGCCTATCTTAATTGTCACGCCCCTCTTCTCTATTTGATATGATCATGGGAAAAGAGAGGACTTCTTTCCTGTGAGGGTGGCAGAGCCCTGGGACAGGCTGCCCAGAGAGTCTCTGGAGTCTCCTTCTCTGGAGACTTTCAAGACCCATCTGGACATGTTCCTGTGTGAACTGCCCTGGCTGTTCCTGCTTGCAACAGGGGGGCTGGACTCCATGATCTCCAGAGGTCCCTTCCAACCCCTATGATTCTACAGTCCTATGACTGACACCTGCTCCCTGGCAAACACAAGGTCTCTTGAAACTTTATAAATTCTGATTTTTTCCACCACTTCCTCTGTATGTAGCTTGATCTCCATCCTGCTCCGCAGTGAGGGGGACACTTCGTAAAGCTTGTTTGCCTTTGCTAGTCCAAAGTAGAGGGAAACTATGAGGCAATTTGCACAACAGGCAATGGACACAATTGCTTATACAATTCCTAGCTTCTGTGTAACAGACAACAGGGCTGAAATAATCAAGTTTTGTGTCAAATACAACATAACTAATTTTTAAGCATCACAAGAGTCCTTCTCAATTAACTATTTTTCTAAACATTCCTCTTACTATACCCCATTTTGTCTTTTTCACCCCCTTGTTTTATCAAGGTATCACCTGTCAGGGAAGCAGGGACTAAACACACCACTGAGGAAGAACTATCAGCCTTAGTCAATCTTTGTAAGGACAAACCAGCACGGACTGTGAGGCAGCTCTTCCACCCCAACATGTTGTACCTGTGTGCACTCGGTAGTGGCTCTTGAGCTGTCTCTTCTGGCTGAAGTATTTCCCACACTGATCACATGTAAAAGCTTTCTGCCCTGTAAAGGAAATTACTGATTAAAACCTCAGCCACATCCAAAGGGAGTGTAAGGAAACAGAATCATAGAACGTTTTTGGTAGAAAAGACCTTTAAGGTCATCAAGCCCAACTGTTAACCCAGCACTGCCAAGTCCACCACAAAACCATGTCCCTAAGTACCAAGTGTACACACCATTTAAGTGCCTCCAGGGATGGTGACTCAACCAATTCCCTGGGCAGCCTGTGCATGGGCCTGACAGCCCCTTCAGTAAAGAAATTCTTCCTAATGTCCAATCTGAACCTCCCCTGGCACAACTTCAGGCCATTTCCTCTGGTCCTGTCATCAATTACTTGGGAGAAGAGCCCAACCCCCACCTCTCTACACCCTCCTTTCAGGCAGTTGTAGAGGGCAATGAGGTCTCCCCTCAGCCTCCTCTTCTCCAAACTAAACATCCCCAGTTCCCTCAGATGCTCCTCATATGACTTGTTCTCCAGACCCTTCCCCAGCTTGGTAGCTCTCCTCTGGACATGCTCCAGCACCTCAATGTCAGGATCACCTCCCTACTCCTGCTGGTCACACCATTCCTGATACAAGCCAGGATGCCATTGGCCTTCTTGGCCACCTGGGCACACTGCTGGCTCATGTCCATCCAGCTGTCCACAAGCACCCCAGGTCCCTCTCTGCTGGGCAGCTCTCCAGCCACTCCTCCCCAAGCCTGTGGCTTTGCATGGGGTTGTTGTGACCCAAGTGCAGGACCTGGTACTTGGCTTTGTTGAACCTCGTACAACTGACCTTGGCTCATCGATCCAATTAAAGAAATAAACAAACCAGCACACATGGGAGAGGGTGAAAACACCTTTTTTCAGAAAGGCAGTCTCTGGGGGAAGAGAGAGATGATGTTTGCCTTGAAATCCCTACCTGTATGAAGGCTCATATGCTCTAGAAGAGAATGCTTTGTTGTCAGAGCCTTACTGCAGACAGTGCACGTGTACGGCCGCTCTCCGGTGTGCATCCGCTCGTGCACCTGAAGGGAATGCTTCTGGGAAAAGCCTTTGCCACACTCTGTGCACTTGAAAGGGCGCTCCCCTAAAAGCAAGAGGGGACATTTGTAAGTATAGGTGTGTTATTGCTCACTGGGTATTCACAGAATCACCTTGGTTGGAAAGGACCAAGATCGCTAAGTCCAATCCTCAACCAAACCATATCCCTCAGTACTATGTCCATACCTCCAGGGATGGTGACTCCACCACTGCCCTGGGCAGCCTGTGCCAGGGCCTGACAACCATTTCAGGGAAGAAATTCTTCCTAACACCCAATCTAAACCTCCCCTGGTGCAACTTGAGGCCATTACCTCTTGATCTACCACTTGTAGCTTCATTGAACAGTCCGATCCCCACCTCTTTACAACCTCCTCTCAGATAGTTCCAGAGGGACATAAGGTCTCCCCTCAGCCTTCTTTTCCCTAGGCTGAACACCCCCTGCTCCCTCAGCCCCTCCTCGTAAGACATCTGCTCCAAACTCTATTCCAAGCTGACAGAGAGATGCATGGCAATGTAGTGGATACTAAAAAATTACTTTTAAATAGTGATAAGGCAAATTAAGAGACAAGCTTCACATGACCATAAAATCCCTCTTTAAGTGCTGCCATACAATTCAACATTTAAACAGAGGAATGATTAACTAGACTGCAAACAAGTCAAGGCATAAAGGCTCCGAGATCTGCTGACAAGCACAAAACAGGGAAGGCAGTTTCAGAGACATGCCATAATAATTTGGAACAGCATGCTATTTTGGAAAGTTCTTGCTGTAGACAACAGCCCACACTCCATTTTTAGCAAGAAGTCACCAAACCCTGCCTCCAGAGCAGCAGTCTCTCAATGCCTACCCGTGTGACTCCGCTGGTGAATAGCTAAGAAGTGATTATATTTAAATACTTTGCCACAGTCCTTACAGCGAGCTTCAGAACCTGCACGTTTTCTCCTTCCATAAGTTCTCTTTGCCAGTCCTTTTTCATCCTCATCTCCGAGAAGTTTATAATCTTGCAGTTTGATGGATCTCCTTATTCTGCGTTTGCTGTAACGGCTCTGGGTGCCCTGAATTCCCTCAGATTTGGGATCATAATTCTCATCTTTCTCAGCCGATAGATTGACGGCAGCTTCAGAGCCACAGGCAGGTTCGGTTTCTTCTGCATCTTTCCTGGCTGGAGCCTGTTCACTGACAACCGTTGCTTCTTCCACAGTGTCTTTTTTAATGAAGTTTTGCTTGTTCTGCATGGAGTTGTTCTCCCTCAGCTGCACATCTTCGGCAGGATTTGTGGCTGATTTTTCTTCGGGGACGTTCCTGACTTTCCTTGGCCGCCCTCGTTTCCGCTTTGGTCGGTTGTGGCCGCCGGTGTCGCTCAAGGTAAGGGCTCCAGAGGCCCCACTGTTGGCCAGAGCTGCCAAGCCATCCCCTGGGTCTCGGCTGCCCTGACAGGCCCCTACCAAGTCGTTCACTTTCAGCAGCTGTGCAGTGGCCAGAATTTGTTCTGTGCTCCTCTCACTGGCGCGGAGGCAACCAGTGTACATGAACTCCAGCAGCGCCGCGAAGGTGTCTGCAACCATCCCCTCCAGCACGTAAATGGACTGCCCTGTTTCACCCTCCTCCACAAACATCATGGAGAAGTACTCACTGCTGGCAGCAAGCAAAGCTTTGTGGGCTCTGAACTGCACGTTCTCCACTATTAGGGTAATGTCACAAAGGAAATCCTTTTTCCTTTGTTCTTCCAAGTTGGCCAGGATGGTGTCTTTGTGGGCTTTGGAGTGGATGACAACCAGTTTCTCAGAAGCTTCAGGAGCTGTTCCTGCCATTTTTATTGCGCGTGGGAAAGGTGGTACCTACAAGAACAGAATAGCTTTAATTAATACATATGATAGAACTCTGCATTATAACACCACAAGCACCATTGGGTTTAGCAGCCAACAGAGCTCGACAGTTTCTGAATCATCACAGAATGGTTTGGGTTGGAGGGGACTTTAAGTGACATCCAGTTCCAACCCCCTTGCATGGGCCGGGACACCCAACCAATTCTGAAGCCTCTGAAGTTTCCTTTAAAAAAATCAGCACTAATGCTGGCAACAAACTTTCTTCCAAGTGTTTTTAATTCCTAGGAAATGGATAGCTTCTTCTTCAATCATCATTACCCCGTTATTTCATTTGTTTATCTCTGATGTACTGCAAAGGGTAGAGCAGCTAAAGAAAATGGCCACCCGTTCTGAAAAACCCTTTCACAGCTAAAACAATTGAACAAAAAGACCTCTTTATTCACAGCTCCTAAGAGGCAACAAATAATTAAAACAACAAAGCTCAACTGCAGATGCCACATTTCAGGATATTCGAGGCTATGAAATCCTGTAATGAATGATAGAGCTTCACTGGCATCAGTGTGGGAGGACTTCATGCCTTCTTTTATCAATTTCTAACATTCTGAAAATGTATCTTTCAGAACATTTACCTGATGAGCTTCAGCCCATGGAGGTGGGCACTAAAAGCAAAAAAATAGCAGCTTTTCCCAAGAGCTCTAAACCAGGGTTGACTGTGTTAGCTGTTAACCATCAGTCTGGCTTGCCAAGTTCCTTCAATTGTAAATATGCAAAAATTAAAGACCAGGAAAAAAAATATATATAATCCACCAACTTCAGAGGAATCCACCCAATAATACTACAGAAAAGATGTGTAAAAAAATGTCAATTTTAAAAGGATCAGCTGAGGCAAACATGAAACAGACCATCTACCTATCATCTTAAGATATACAGGTGTCATTTTTCATACACGCATATTTAAACACAGCAAGCAGAGAGCACAACAGCTCTGATCACCCAAGGAATTCTGTAAGGAACAACACAGACGTTACCTAAATACTACTGAGGTAGCCAAAAAACGATTCCTCAGCCCCATTCAGCTACCAATCACTTCCTGCCAGAGCCAAAGCCTGTGCCTGGGAGCCTTAATTTCTGAAGGATGCGAGGCTGGTGTCGCTGAACCCTGAGCGCGGCTGCAGGTCTGAGCCAGCCCTGCCTCGGGAGCACGGGAACGCCGAGGAGCCGCTGCCAGCCCTGCCTGCAGGCACTCCAACACCCACGTGTGCCTCAGAGAGGGGCAGCGGGTCGTTTGTGAGCTCTGATCACACGAAGGGGCTTTGGCAGTCGGTCACGAGGTGACACAACTACTTTTTCGACTGCAAAATCCAGACCAGCGTGCTCACCTAAAATAGTAACTCTGGCATAAGGCTGTAAGGGGGAGGCAGCCACACGGCCAGCAGCGCGGGCAGACACCCTCCAGCCCCCCACGAACAACACGCGCGTTTCGGGGGCTGACCCCGAGGAACGGAGCAGGGCTCCGGGCCGCTCCTGGATCCGAGCAGCGGCGGCAGGCCCCGCTCGGTTCGCTGCGAGCGCGGGGGGCGGCCGGGGAGCAGCCAGAAAACCCGCGGCGGGGCGGGGAGCGGAGCGGAGCGGGGACCTGTGGCCCCGCAGCCCCCAGTGCTGCTCCCGACACCCCAGTGAAACCCCAAGCTCCGTAGCTCGCTCCCGCAGGTGCTGACCGTCCCCTGGGGAAGGCCGCTCACCCTCTCAGCGGGGCGAGGCGCTGCCGGGGAGGGAACGGCGGCCGCGGCCCAACTCCGCGATGCCGAGTCGGGGCGCTGCCGCCCTTTGCCAGGCCCCGGGTGGTGGCCGGCGGCGCGTATCCCCCGGCGGCGCCCACCACCCACCGCTCCGCCGCCCGCCCCTCAGCGGAGCCGCCGCCGCACTTCCGGCCCAGGAGGCAGCGCCGCGCCTTGCGTCATGACGTCACACAGCGCAAATAGCGGCGCCAGCCCCGCCCCCGGCGGCGGGGATGAAGCGAACGGGAGGCGGGAGTTGGGACGGGAGACTTTAATGTTCAGACGCCGTGGGTGAAGAATTGCTCTTGGAAAGGGTGACCTTGTTCACCGGCCGCGTTCCAGCAGCGCGGGCGGCTGGTGGCGGCGCTCCTTGCGTTCGCCCGTGGAAATAACGTGGGGATAAAAGGCGTCGCCCACGCTAGGCAAAGCCGGGGGTGGCGCCCTTCAGGGAGAGGAAGGTCTGCAGGCTGCGAGCAAAGCCTGGGGGCCTGTGCCGCGGCTCCCGGTAGGGGCCCGCCATGGCCGCCCCCAGGTAGGAGACGAGCTGGCAGTGCTCCACGAACCGCGCCAGCTTCCGCTGGTACTTGCGCCGGAGCGGCTGCGGGCTCCTGGGGTTGTGCGCTGCAAGAGGAGGAGCAGGGGGTTAGTGTCCCGTGGGAACTCTGCAATCACCTTACAGACATTCTAAAAAGCATCGAGCCTACACATGACGTTTTTGTCCTTGGGACATACTAAACTCCCACAGGCTGTGCCTGCTGACCCCAAACCAACAAAAATCAAGGTTGGTATTTCAGAAGTGCTTAATTGGTGACAATGCTAAGGAACATCAGCGCGTTTGTAAACAAACGCCGCATGTACTTGAAGCTGCCATCAGGTTCCCGTTCCCCGGGCCGTGAGGGGCGGGGGACGTTCCAGGCCATGTCGGACCCGGGAATGGCGTTGCCTGGGGACAGCCCCGGCTGGCACTGGGCCCTCGTGTCCCCTGCGCAACTGAGCTATGACCTAAATGCTTCCCCCATAAAATAACAAGAGTGGACTGATTTTCAGAGGAGGAAGGAAACGTGAAGGATAAGAAATTCACAAAGATGATAGTTTTGTTTCTTTCCCTTCCTACCTCTGCCCTAAGCTGTGATTTGCTGTACATTATTATTCATGCCAATCTTCAGAATATTCTTTATTACTTTGTTACCCTGAGGCAAAGGGGAAGGAGTGATTTAAGACAGGCAATTCGTATCCATTTTTCCCCTGTAGATGGTACTTTATATCTCATTACAAAAACTGGGCAGCTATGAGGTACTCCAGCACACTAGCTTTAAATTGTAGACAACTGCATATAACAGCTTTTGAGGGATTTTCCAAGCATAGCTGTAGGTCAAGCTCTCACAGAGGTCAAGTTTGAAGAGAACAGAATCACTCTAGTGATGTATGGTTTCCTACCCCTTTTTCCAGGAGTAAATCTCCCTGCATTTATGATTGATTAACTACCTTCTCTTCTCGGATACTGAAAGCAATCCAGTATTGTTGGTAGAAAAACCACAGGAGCAACTAAACCGCTTCTTCTTGTCCCCCATTTGCAGGTGACATTAGAGAGTGACATAAATTGAAGATGAAAGTTTTAATTCAGATAGAAAGAGCATGTAAAACATTTCCAAGGAACCATAACGTGACACACTTTGATCAAGGGCAGCGTGACTACTGTGAAGAGACACAACTATAAATGATGTTGTATTTGCAAAGGAGGTTTTTCAGTGTCCTAAAATGCTGTCTCTTAAAGTTGGAAGCAGTATCTAATACTCAGTATTAGAAGAAGAAAACTTGTTTTTCTGGCTTCTTGGGGGGCATTAATAAGAGTGTGGCCAGCAGGTCGAGGAAGGTTCTCCTGCCCCTCTGCTCTGCCCTGGTGAGGCCTGGAGAAAAGGAGGCTGAGGGGGGATCTCATCAGTGCTGATCAGTATCTCCAGGGGGTGTCAGGAGGATGGGGCCAGAGTCTTCTCAGTGGGGTCCAGTGACAGGACAAGGGGCAATGGGCACAAACTGGAGCACAGGAGGTTTGACCTGAATATGAGAAAATACTTCTTGACTCTGAGGGTACCAGAGCCCTGGGACAGGCTGCCCAGGGAGGCTGTGGAGTCTCCATCCCTGGAGACATTCCAAACCCACCTGGACGTGTTCCTGTGGGATCTGCTCTAGGGGATCCTGCTCTAGCAGGGGGGTTGGACTGGATGATCTCCAGAGGTCCCATCCAACCCCCACCACTCTGTGAGTCTGTGAAACTGTCACTGCATAAGGAGAAGAGCTTTGTGCACTTAGAGAACCTTTCTAGTACATCATCCAGTTTTCATAATGATTTAATAATGCAAAACGTGAGCAAAGCTTTCCTAGTGTGGGCATCATTATCTTAGCAAAGCTGTGCTAACAATAGAATGAAAACAGCCTTTGTGGCTGAAACAAACTACAGTATAAAAACAGTTTTGCTGGCTTAAGGGCTGTACATTTACACCAGGGCTTATTGTGTGCCTGCTCTGTTCAGGGTCTCCCTCATCACAGCTGTGCCAGCAACAATCTCTGCTAGTCCAAGAAAGTTCTGGAGGGCTCTGGAAACTGCATGAGGAAACACAGGATTCGAAGAACTTTAGATAAATAATAAAGATTGCCATTATCTAAAAGAGTAAGTAAAAATGTAAAAAAAAAAAGCAAGGTAACATTCACCCACTTATAAAAAGCCAAACTGGTGGGTTGAAGAAGTGGCAGTTGTGCTCCAGGCATCTCCAGCAGTACTGGAAACCAGACCAAAGCTACAGCAGAGCTGCAGACCAGGCTGTTGGAGCCCTGGAAGCTGGCACTGTTTGGGCTGACACCAAACTACTAAAGATTATTAGCCACAACTGCTATCTTGGGCTGCCAAAACAAAAAAAGGAAAGAAACAAAAATTCTAAAAAATAGCAGATACTACACAGGAGACAAAGCTTGAACAACCTTCTTCAGTGGAGGGGTAAGACCCAACTTCTGCTGGCTCCATGAGATGCTTTGTAGTATCATTATTTTGTGGGCTGAGTACTAACCACCTGATTTTAATTTTGGACTGTTCATCTTTGTTCTGGAAAGGAAGGTGGTCAATTAAATAAAAAAAGAAGTTAAAAATAATCAACACACCAATACTCTAAATCACAAGAGTACTGGGACCTTCCCAGATAATTCCACAAAGAAGCAGACTGATAAATAACATTTTATTTCTCTCTGATAAAAATGTAAAAATCTCATTAAACCTGCATGGAAATGTGTTCTTTTGTACTGTGTGATTTAGTGTATGGGTACTGAGCCTGTGCAAAAGAAGGGCTTTTCTGGGAAAGGACAGATGCTGGTGACAAAATGTCATTAAAGTCTCATGGTAGGTGAGAGATCACTTGCCAATCTACCTATTCCCTTCACCTTATTTTCCTCCCTGGTCCTTACACATTTCCAAGAAACTTGGCAGTGTGTAAATCAATCAATAGATAATAGTATTTTCCCAAGTTGGGCAGAAGAAAACTTCACAAAAGGGTTATCAACGTTGTATCAGCTGATACTGTGTTTATATAATTCATTATTTTTGTAGCATATTATTTTTATACGTTACCTTTTAAATGGCAGGCGACAAAGAGCAGAGCAGTTTTTCTTACACTTAGGAAAGGAAACTTGGGCTTTAAGCAGCCAACTTCTGTCAGAGCTTTTATTAGAGAAGTTGCTACTCCCTAAAGAAAGAAAATAGATTTAGAAGACCTAGAAATTTAGAATAAAAACATATTCAAAGCCTTATCCTGTTATCAGGCAAATCTAATGATATAGGATAGTGTCTAAATTGGTGAATTCTAGGAAATGTGGAATAGTAGGAAATAGGGAGGGAAGTGACCATGAATCATTTATTATTTCATATTCATGTCTCAGAAGGGCAACCAGCTGTCCTTAAATGATTTCAGATAGGCCCGTGTCTATCTTAGTGTTAAAAATCAAAGCAAAATTCAATCTTTAAATATATGATAAGCAAAAGAGCCAGAAAACCCATCATATAATATTGCAGTTTATTATTTCCCCTCTGATGGTCTTACTTGTATTTTTTCTGTTAAAGCTACAAATATCAGGAAAGCTGGGGAGGGGCTTTGGACAAGGGCTTGTAGTGAGAGGACAAGGGGGAATGGATTAAAACTGGAGGAGGGGAGATTGAGGTGAGACATGAGGAAGAAATTCTGGAGTGTGAGGGTGGTGAGACACTGGGCCAGGTTGCCCAGGGAAGCTGTGGAAGCCCCATCCCTGGAAGTGTTGAAGGGCAGGTTGGATGGGGCTCTGAGCAACCTGGTCTAGTGGGAGGTGTCCCTGCCCATGCAGGGGGGTTGGAACTAGATGATCTTGAAGGTCCCTTCCAACCCAGACCATTCTATGATTCTATAATCTATAAGTTTAAAGCTTTTTAAAAATGCCTTCAATTTTAAGTACACAGTTTTCAATTTAATAGAATTCCATTAGTAAATATAAGACTTGCATTAAAAGTTAAATAGTCTGAGTGTGATCTATCTACATTACAAAGTCATGTTTTAAAATAGAAAAGCAGAAACTGGCCTGTTCCAGGTATCCCAGCAAGGGAAGTGCAGTGAGCAGCATTGGCTCCTTTAGTGGAGGGAGTTTATGTGGAAGCTTCAGATTCCAGTACTTCTCTGGTAACCTGACCAGAGAAAAAGTAAGCACTTTGAAGGTGTTTAAACCATAACATGATTAAAGATTAAAATGCAGTTAGTAGATTCACCTCATGAACTTCAGGAGTTTTTCTTCACTTTCAAAAATATATACCTTGTCCTGATATTTTGCTGCATACTCAGTGTTGCCAGGCACCAAGGCTTCATATCTGAAGGGACAGAGCAGGAAAGACTATTAATTCACAAGAAATGCAAAAAACCATCGTTTGTGCAGAGCAAACTCCTGAGCTACTGGGAGCCTTTTGGTAGTTCAGTAACTATAGGGACTACAGAAAAGTAGCAATTGGATCATCCAGGTTTTCATCACATGACTGACAGTTACAAGGCTCAAAATCTGACAGAGTCTCTGTCTCAAAATCTGCTTGTTAAGGGGCCTTTATAGTGCATCTCTGGAGCTCCTCTAGTTAAAACTGTAGCTGTTCAGCAGAGGAAGAAGGGACAGGACAAACTTGACTGTGACGGTTCTACCTTGATGAGAAATCTCTGCAGGCTGTGGAAATCACTGGGACTTTATGGTGGAGCGTTATGGATCTCTTCCAAAAATCTTAATAGCCAGGTTTGCCTCTACTAAGGTTTTGTGGGATTTGTTTAAAATTGGAAGGCTTATGACTGAGAAAAGTCAAACCGTATCTGAGCGGTCCTCATCACAAAAGTCGGTAAGCCAACGCGGATCCGTGTAGAGCCTGTAGCTGGGTGAGTTTCAGAGCTTTTCAAAGCCACAGGCACAGTATAGAGAGTTGTCATTGCTTTTCCTGTGCAAACCCTGAACAGTATTCACAGAATCACAGAATTTTCATGGTTGGAAGAGACCTCTAAGATCATCACGTCCAACCGTCAAGCCCCAACCCCACCTAAATAAAAAGCCCACTAGAGCATTTCCTGAAGTGCCACATCTACACAGTTTTTAAACACCTTCAGGGATGGTGACTCCACCACCTCCCTGGGCAGCCTGTTCCAGTGCCTGACCACTCATTCAGTACAGAAATTCTTCCTAATACCCAATCTAAACCTCCCCTGGCACAACTTCAGGCCATTTCCTCTGGTCCTGTTGTTATTGACTTGGGAGAAGAGCCCAACCCCCACCTCCCTACAACCTCCTTTCAGGCAGTTGTAGAGGGCAATGAGGTCTCCCCTCAGCCTCCTCCAAACTAAACATCCCCAGTTCCCTCAGCCTCTCCTCATATGACTTGTTCTCCAGACCCTTCACCAGCTTGGTTGCCCTTCTATTAAGAAGCACTTTGAAAGTATTTCCTCATTGGTGTGTTAATACAGGACACACAGTCTGTAATTCAGATTATGAAAACAGCAGAGCTGTACCTCTGTTTTCCATCTAGGTAAGTGACTGGACAGTATCCCTGCATTTCAGCACTTTCAGGGAGTAAGGCCTTCACTTCTGCTGCAGTCAGTTTCTTTGGTAGCGTATCTGGGGGTGGAAGAGGGTGAGGTGCCAGTGGTGGCACATAAACCTCTGGTCTGCTCAAGAACTTCTGCAGAAAAGGAAATTAAATGTTTTTATAATGAAAGAAGCACTGTAAGACTGTTAGTCAAACCCCAGAGGACTGGCACATGCCATTTAGATACTTGTTCTTTGTACACCTCTGTGTGCTGGCACTGCGCTGCCCTCGGGTGAGTTCTTTTCCACCCCACTCCCAGTTGAAGTCATTCCTGTCTGCCCACCACCCATCACTTCCCATTGCTCACATCAGCCACTCTCTGCCCTCAGTCTCCCCAAAACAGGTGGAGAAAGGAGGAAATGGTTGTTCTGAAAGGAGTGTTTCCTCCATGACAATTTGTAAGAGGAGCTTGGGTTTGAAGGGACTCTGCTGCACTTTGTCTGCCTGGATGTTTTGATAGCAGCAGCAAACAGAAGAAAAAAGCTTGGCCACTAACAGCACTTCATCTAATTCAGATTACAGGTTGCTTGTTCCTCTGTAGAATCAAAGAATCTAAATGTCCCCTCTTCCTGTAACCCCCTCCTGACCTGCTTTTTGACACTTACCTCCAGTTCTGCCTGTGAAGCCATTTTGTAATAATGTCCCCGGAATTCTGCAGCGAACTGCAGCGACAGCGCTGTGGAGCAGTCAACCAGCTCACCCTTTTCTGCAAGGCTGACAGGACAGTAGTGGCCAAACTCCCCCAGCCGGTGCTGCAGCTCTTGGGGAGTGATACATAAATCAGCAATGCTGGCTGCTTTTCCTGCCAATTACAGCAATTCATGTTTTACTGATGGCAGACACAGAAACAGCCAACATTTCTGTTCAGAAACGTTACAGTTTAGAAGAGATTATAATGAATCATGTGTCAATTATTTGAAATAGTGAGCATTAAAATAGCAGTTTCTACCAATATGAAAATGAAGTAGCAACCCATTTTAAGAATTAATTGTAATAATATTTTCCTAGCACTGAAGAATATAATACTTATTAATTATCTGGGATACTCTGCACGCATAACTTATTAGTGTGTTCCTAGCACTTAAGACATATAATACTTATTAATTAGATGGGATACTTACTCTGCATGCTTAACTTATTAGTGTGTTTTCCCTGGGACAGTTTTATTTATGATTATTGTTTTACTCCTTTGTGTTGCTAGGGAACATTTAAGCTATTTTTTTGTCTTTACATTGATGAAAGAAGAGGACAAGGTGTCATGAAAGCCTCCCCTTTATTCATCCGTGTCTTGCAAATGCTACAGTCTATCTGGATGAAATATATCCAAAATCTGGAATAAAATGCTATATAAACCCCAAACTATTTAAAAATTGTGCTTTTCAAGCTTGATGTGAAAAAGTTAAATGGATTTTAATTTTTCCCTGTTGTGGCTCATGACTGCAATTTTTAAGAAGGGTGCAGCCAGTGAGCTGTAAAAGTTAAAACCAAAAGGTGGGTGTAGGACAAGGAAGTTTGTCCTTCAGAGGAATCCTAGTTAAACTGAACAGGCAGATTTAATCCTGACACACAACAAGTCAAGTGGGAACTGGGTCATTTTAGACTAAAGTGGTTTTCCTCCCACAGCACAGGAATTAGATGGCATGTGTAAACCTTTTTTGCTGAGCTTCTAATTAACATTTTCCCCCTCCGTCCCTCTTCCTTCACTGACACCGAAGTGAAGATGCAAGTCACAGGTCCCCTTAGATACTTGGGGGACTCTGTGATTCATCACCCAATGTTGAGGAATCTGCCATGGACCATGAGACCTCTGACTCCTTTCTGCTGTGTTCTATCACACTGTTTTTTGGAGGATGGCCTCAGACTGTCCTGTGGTTGGGTTTGGTTTTGCTCTCTTCAAGAGATCTCGTAAAGATCTCTGCAGATGAGATGGAAGAACTTGAGGGTACGTATGAGCCCAAGAATTAGCTTCATCCAAAGCAAGTTGAAGTTGAAATGCACTCATTACATTGCAGCTTCTTAAAGAAATGAACGTTATTCTGAGAAGCTTTTTCTTTTACCTTCTCTTATTCTCTCCAGGTATATCTGGATTTCTTTAACGACCATTTGAACTTCCTGCAGTACTTTGTTCCAGATCCACCACTTGCTCCGAAAGGCATCGATCACACACCAGTTCTGATGCTCCTTCTTATAGTAAGTCCTGATTGCATCAATGTGCTGTTTATAGCAGGAATTTTTAATAGCTAGAATCTGTGAGCTGTCGTGCTGAGGGTAGGGAGGTCTGCAGACAATGAAACACAACACTGATTTCATGTGAGTCTGAAGATTAGAGCATTTCAGTGAATTTCGGGTGTAAATTCAGGAGTTCACTTGAAGTCCATTTTACAAAATTCTGCTTGTTTGAAACTGTAGAACATATTTGAGAAATCCAACTTCCTGATCAAGAAGATTACCAGTTAAATATGAAAAGCAGCACACTTCTGATCAGACAGGTATGTTCAGAAACAACAAAACTTCTGCTATTTATGTCTCAAATCCAACTCAGTAATTTTGTAAAGGATTTTGAGTGCATCAGCCCATATTAATGGACACACACAACCAATACACCATCAAATGGTATCCTAAACAAAAAGGCTTTTCACATGGAAGTCGATAGTTTCTTGAAAACAGGGTTAATTTTGAATTATGCTGTTGTTTGAAATCAAGAAGAAGCCGTAATACTTGGATATATTTTGAAAACTGTCTGTCATATTTACATATGCAGAAATGAAATGAATCTACCTGACCTCTGAAAATGTTAAGCAAGACTAGAAGAGATATTTTGACTAGAAAATAAAAGCACTTCCAGTTCTTGTTCTTAATGTAAATGATGAAAAAAAAAAAAGGATAAACTTCTGTTTTAATAGGATTATTTCTCTCTCTGATATTGCACATTTGATTTGTATTTAAGCCTATGAAATGTAATTAGTTTGGTATTTAAAATGAGAAGTTTAAAGTAAATACTTTCAAAAAGACAGCATTAATTTAATTTTTTGCAATGCAAATTGTCTTTAGGCTTTCAGTAAACAATTAAGCATTGTACTGATTACTTGATAAAAAGAAGGACAAAATGGAAGAGACATGCAGTAAGGCCCTAAGCTCTCTGGGACTTCTCAGAAACACTTTCTCTAATGAGAACCAGGTTCTTACACAATTTGATTTTAAGGTGAATGTTCTGTTCTTTTTAATTCTCTGTCCATTTATAAACAACTTACTGTTCTTCCTCAAAAACAACCAACAGCTCTTTTAAGAGAATATTTATCTCCTTTGAAAAACAAAGAGAAGGGAGCAAGCTGAATTGAAAGGCTTAGATGAGTAATTAATTAATTGTATACGTTATTAACATGTACATTGTTTCCATCTCCTGAAAAGAACTCCAGTTAAGATGTAAAAGCCCATTAGATGAAGCATCAATTTCCTTTATGATGATAATGGTTGACTTGATGTGTCATAAAGTCCAGCAGCAGAGAGAGCTACTAACATTTCTGAAGTTTGGTTTCATTAAAATCAACTAAACCAAGCAGTGGGTGCCCAGCACTGAACTCTGTGACCTGACTCATGCAGTCAGGGGATCTGGGCAGAGCAGGCCACCCATTCCTCTGGCCTCTTATGTCTCTGTTTCTGGTCTCTGGAAATCAAAGCATTAGAACGTTGAGAGACTGGTGCCCATGTCTTTTTCTATGTGGAGTTTGGAGACAGCTGGGCTCTGCACCAGCTCAGCCCCAGTCTCTTTGGGCCCAGCACTGAGGCACATGAACAGAGAAATGACAATATAATCACAGAACCATAGAATGGTTTGGGTTGGAAGGGACCTTGAAGACCATCAGGTTCCAACCCCCCTGCATGGGCAGGGACACCTCCCACCAGACCAGGTTGCTTGGGTTGGTTCCCATCCAACCTGCCCTTCAACACTTCCAGGGATGGGGCTTCCACAGCTTCCCTGGGCAACCTGGCCCAGTGTCTCACCACCCTCACACTCCAGAATTTCTTCCTCATGTCTCACCTCAATCTCCCCTCCTCCAGTTTTAATCCATTCCCCCTTGTCCTCTCACTACAAGCCCTTGTCCAAAGCCCCTCCCCAGCTTTCCTGGAGCCCCTTCAGGCACTGGAAGGTGCTCTGAGGTCTCCCTGGAACCTTCTCCTCTCCAGGCTGAACAGCCCCAACTCTCCCAGCCTGTCTCCAGAGCAGAGCTGCTCCAGCCCTTGGATCATCTTTGTGGCCTCCTCTGGGGATACAAATACTTCTGTCAGGGAACATCACTACCTGTTTGTGCTTTCCTTATCCAGCAGAGCTCTTCTGAACACTTCCTTTGCATCCATATCTAATTCAAAGATTTTCACTGGAATTATCCTGGCTGATTCCAAGAGGTTCACTTGTTTTCTTGTTACAGGATATCCATCCATCACAACTCTGCATATGAACAGGAACAGAAAGACAGTTTTCCTAAGAAGTTCGTTTCTAATTAAGCATTAAGATGATCTATATTCCTCATACATTCTCTATAGAGACCAAAGTCTACACCTGTGCCATGAGGTTCTCTCTGCTCTGACTTGATGTAGTCTTCACTCCTAAGACTTTACAAGGGGCAGAAGGAATGTAAGGAATGTAAATGGATGGATCTGACTTATAAAAATGGTGGACTTCAAAATTCTGACACACCAGTCATTCAGAAACATAATTATAACTATGGGAAATATCCATATGGATTGGAAGGAGAAGCTTTCAAAGTGAAAAGGAAAACGATTTACAGTACTTGAAGAGTTTTTTAAAAAAGTGCTTTTCACATATTAGGCAATACTGGGGTCAAATATACTGGAACAATATTCCAGTATTTAACATGAAAGTTGAAAGAATTCTGATCTCAAGCTCAAATAATTTTCAGAGATTATTCCAGAATTGCCTTTCCCTGTGAAAATTCTTTCTGGGGAGAGGAATTGAATGTCATGAAATCACAATAAGTCTGAAAAATTTGGAGGGTGTTTCAGTGGTGGAGAAGGAGTCTAGGAAATAAGGATCACATATGAATGGGGTGGAAAGACTCATTGGTTTCAGTTCCTCTTTAATAACTTCAATTGTTAAAACTAGAAAAAACCTTGAGTACTGAACCAGTCTGCATGGCCAAATAGAAGCAGATGTGTCCAAGTTGGTACTGGAATTGGTATAAGAGAGCTAAAATGTTAGTTCTCAAACGATAATAGAAAATACTGGCTTGTTGACTGAAAAAAGGTAAACTTCATAAAGCATATTACTTGGATTTACTGGAAAGAAAACTCTTACCCAGTTGTATTACACACGTGATTCATCAGAGCCACATCTAAAGCCTGGATGGCCAGTTCATCAGGCACAGTCAGTCCTTTGTGGAGATGCTGCTTTAACCTGAGAGCCAGCTCAGTCCCTGCCTGGCTGCTCAGCACCAGCCGGATGGCATCTCCCATGCTCAGGCGCAGGAACCCAAACACACCTGCAAATCTCTTGGCAACTGCAAAACATTTGGATTTCAACACTCAACTTTCAGGTAAGCAACATCACAACCTAGCAGTCTGTTCAAGTATGTCCTTAGTCTCAGCAGCTAACTGCTCACAGACTCACAGAACTGTCAGAGCTGGAAGGGACCTCTAGAGATCATCTAGTCCAACTCTCTTGCTACAGCAGGATCCCCTGGAGCACATTCCACAGGGCTGCATCCAGGGGGGTTGAATATCTCCAGAGAAGGGGACTCCACACCCTCCCTGGGCAGCCTGTCCCAGGGCTCTGTCACCCTCACACTGAAGAAGTTTCTCCTCATATTTCAGTGGCACTTCCCATGTTCCAGCTTGTGCCCGTTGCCCCTCGTCCTGTCCCTGGGCACTACTGAGCAGAGTCTGGCTCCATCCTCCCTGCACCCACCCTGAGATACTTGGAGGCATTCAGAAGGTCTCCCCTCAGCCTTCTCTTCCTTTCACTTCTTAAGAAGCTGGGATAAAATTCAGCTGGACAAGGCGTAAGTATCTGACTGTGAAATGAGACACTAGAAAATGTAACTAAAGGATTCTATGTCCAGCAAGAAAAGCAGAAAGACCAACAATATTAATGGTTTATGATTTTTAATAGCAGTAATGACAGATACAGCTTCAGTCATTAGATAAGGTTTTGTTTTATAGATAAGACTGGCTCCTACCTGTAGTCTTTCCAGATTTTGGAGGTCCCACGATTGCAATTTTAACTGGCACAGCTGGTTTAGGTTTTGGCTGGCGAATATATTTGATGGGATTTTTCATAAATGTTTCTGTATTTTTTTTACTTGAAAAGAAATAAATATATTGTCGATGGATTACAGGAAAGACTGTGTTTTCATGGCTCTGTTGTGGCTTGATTACCTCTCCTTCACTTAGCTGTAGCATACATAAAATGGAAAGCAGCTGATTAGGTTTGACAAAGCCTCCTCTCCCTCCATCCTACATAAGTGGCTTTATAGGTAGGTAGAGAGGCACCAACTGTATGAAACAAACCATCAAAGCATTCTGAAGTTCATACATATGGACATAATATATTGGCCTCGTCTGAGGAACTTCCATAAATGTGCAATTCTTGTACAGAAAGATGAAGTTAACAGAGAAGAGGAAGAGAAGAGGAAGAGAAGAGGGAGGGGAGGAGAGGAGAGGAGAGGAGAAGAAGAGAAGAGAAGAGAAGAGAAGAGAAGAGAAGAGAAGAGAAGAGAAGAGAAGAGAAGAGAAGAGAAGAGAAGAGAAGAGAAGAGAAGAGAAGAGAAGAGAAGAGAAGAGAAGAGAAGAGAAGAGAAGAGAAGAGAAGAGAAGAGAAGAGAAGAGAAGAGAAGAGAAGAGAAGAGAAGAGAAGAGAAGAGAAGAGAAGAGAAGAGAAGAGAAGAGAAGAGAAGAGAAGAGAAAAGAGAAGAGAAGAAGAGAAGTACATTCAGTGTTTCCAGTAGGTGGTACCATAACACCTTCTGTCCATCAAGAGGGTGTAGTCAAGGAGGCATAGCATAATACTTTTTTAATTTTCAAAAAATAAAGCAAATTATTTTATTCCTCTGTGAATTAAAACCACTTCTCTGGCTGACAGTAGATGACAGAATATTGTATTCAGCAGAAGCTGTGTGCAAATGAAGAAAACAGATAATAATATCAATACTTATATGGTGGTGAAGTGTAAAACCACAATAAGGCAAGCCCAAAAAGCTTCTGGTAAAATACATACACTGCTGATGAAATCCTTCCAACCCCATCAGACAGCCCACTAGACAGTCTGTAGTGCTGGTGGATCATTGAGATTAAGAGGAGCACTAATGGCAGAAATGGTTATTGCAGAAAGGCTAAATTAATTCCTTGCACCACTGTTCACTGTGGAAGAACTTAACAATGTCCCTGTTGCAGCTTCTCTTGGAGAACTGCCTTAAAGTGTAAATAAAAGGTGTTTTAAAACAAACTGTTGACATCTGTAGAAAAAAATTGCCCAGACTAGATGGCATTCACCTTACAGTTCTGAAGGGACTCAGCAGTGAAACTGATACTGACCAATGTTTAACCTAGTGCTTATGTTGGCCTTCCTGCCACAAAGAAGGAAGGTTGAGAAGGTGAACATGTTTCTAAAAGGCCTTCAAAATGGATCCTGGCAAACATAGTCCAGTAAATCTGACCTTGTATTGAGTAAATTGAAATATATTAAGGAAAAGAAGGGTAGTTACAGGCATACATATGAAACTATGGGGAAGAGGCAACCCAGCTTCTTGTAGAGGGAGATCATCCCTCACAAATCTGGAAGTATTCTTTGAAGGAGCCAGTAAATATATAGACAAGTTGATCTGGTGGTTACAGTAAGGGACAGGGCTGTTCTACTGCATGGCATTACCTTGCCAGACCCTGCTCTGATCCTTAGGTTTCTATTCCTGCATCAAGCCATTTCAGGGTACTTACACACAATCTATAAGCTGTCAGGAGTCTGTTCTACTATATATCTGCTCCCATTCATCCCCCAGCTCATCACTTGTATTCTCTGCTTATCTAATCAGTTGCATACCTACTTCCACCCCAGTTTAATTTAAAAGTAATTGGCATATACTCTATCTTCCTTCCTAGAAAAAAACCCCTCTGGTCCTTAATCAATTTCATCATTTCTATTATATCCTAAAATACCCTCAAAATGATCCTATTCCCCTTTCATTATTGTCAGCAAGTACATTTCCACTGCCAGCACACTTCTCTGATTTAATCTAGTAGCTTTCTGTGACTTCTTTCTTCTAACTGAATAGTACTTTTTGGTTGGTAAAAACTACCCTACAGCATAAATGAATGAATGGGAGAAATAGAATGACAAAAATGTAGGGAAATCTGACAGAACAAAGTGCAAGGTCTAGTGTGCAGAGACTAATAAGAATTGCACATATAAGCTGGGGTTCAGTGATTGGAAATGACAGAAGAAAAGAAATAGCTACATGTATAGCTACTTCTGTGACCCTAAATTACTAGATGCCAGTTTGATGCAGCCATGGAAAAGGCAATTCTGATCCAAGAACATTTTAAGTAAGTATTTTGATTAAATAAAGCTGTAATAAGAGCTCATCTGTATACAATTCTGATTGCCAAGGTTAACGAAAGGTAGAGGTAGATGGGAACAGGTGAAGACCCAACACGATGGCTGAAGAAAATGGAATAAAAGTTACTTAATTAATTAGCATAGTAAAATGAAAGCCAAAGTGTGTTTCCTTCAGGAACTTCCTGCGCTTTGTATTTTGTTCATTGGGGTTTTTTAATTATTTCTGAATTACTCACAATTCAACCTGCTTTTATTTGTAGCATTAAAACCAAATATTTACCTGCAAACATTTCACTTGCTACCTGTAAAACTGTATCAGCCCACTTCTGGGGACAGACATCAGCACTTTCTGACCTCAGCTTTCCAGCTCTTCAATAAAATCCTATGGAATTAGATCTGGTGCTCTTCAAACAGCAAACAATTATTGTTGATGAATTACATGCATTTAGCATATGTTGGTTTACTTTTTTGCCACTGCTAGGGTTGGTGGCCATCTGTGTGACCTCTTACAAATCCAAACCCCAGATCCTTTCTCTTTGTTTTCACTGCTTCTAGAAGGCTTTAAGACCTTCTCTGTGTTTTGTGGAACATTAAGAATTGGGCTTCTTTTTTTTTTCCTGATTCACTGCCAGCTTTATTTGTGTCACCAATGCTAATGCAACAGACTTTACTAAGTGCCTCTCAGCCTGAATTTAGCTGCAGCACTGAAAAGTCTAACACCTTTTATCATCAATGCTTGCTGTACTTCGTGTGTATTCAGTGGTGTAGTTTTGATTCACTAATGTAGTTTTCATTAATATTTCTGGTATTAGTTGCTACTGTCTTATATTTCACATAAAAAATGCTCTATTTTCTTAAAGTATTACTTCTTGAAAATATTCTTCAGTTCTTTAAGAACCTTACCTTGACTGGATCCCACTGACCAAAAGAACTTAGAAATTTATATGAGAAAAGAAGCATTTTATGTGCAAGTGGCAAACTTATTGGGTAGCATTTTTCAAAAAGGCTTCCACGATTTTCCATCAGAGGATCCAGCTTGTTATACACTTGGTAGCAGACAATGTGAGGCTTCCGTCCTCCATTGATCTCAATTTGTGGTATTAACCTTTTTTCAAGTTCTTCCTGGTTCATGAAAACATAATGAAGTATTAGAATCATAAACACGACCCGATTTTTAATCATGAGCGACAGCAAGATTTTCTGTGAGCAATCAAGGATTTCTTGAGCATGTTTTCAGTCACTGTAAATCAGCAACGTTTTATTTGAGATGAGAATTGGGGAGATTGAGGTGAGACATGAGGAAGAAATCCTTGAGTGTGAGGGTGGTGAGACACTGGGCCAGGTTGGCCAGGGAAGCTGTGGAAGCCCCATCCCTGGAAGTGTTGAAGGGCAGGTTGGATGGGGCTCTGAGCAACCTGGTCTGGTGGGAGGTGTCCCTGCCCATGCAGGGGGGTTGGAACCTGAGGATCTTGAAGGTCCCTTCCAACCCAAACCATTCTATGATTTACTTCTGTAAACTTCCTCTCTGATCAGTGGATACAGTTTCTTCTAAATCATTATTAGTTTTCTCCTGCAGTAAGATACTTAGTCTATAGTAAACAAATGTCACCCAATCTACTCACTGCCTTAGATGTGAGCATTGACCTTGCAGGTACCTAAGGTTAGCTGAGGTTACCTCACCGTAGGAAATTGCACTGATGTCAAGAAAATGAGTGAAGAGTTGGGCCAATGCCAACCTCATGAAGTTCAACAAGGCCAAGTGCAAGGTCCTGCACCTGGGTCAGCACAACCCCAGGCACAAATCCAGACTGGGGAGAGAATGGATGGGGAGCAGTCCCGAGGAGAAGGACTTGGGGGTGGGAGGAGATGAGAAGCTCCCATCATCTTGCTCACACGTTTAGATCTTGAATACAGCAGCATGATTGTTTAAGCACTATAACTTTTACATCTGACAAATAAAACTGAAGAATCTTCTTGCATCATGTGATCATATAATTTAAGGACACAAGCAGTGGAATAGGTACCTGCACACATTGTAAACTGTCTATTTCTGAGTCAAACTTTTCTGCAATTTCGTTTTGTATGCGGTCAACGGCATCAATCTCTTGTTCTTCTTCAGCCTCTTCTTCTTCTTCTTCTTCTAAAAACTCTTCTGCAAGTATAGCTTCAATATCTTCATTTTCATTCTCATCTTCCTCCTCCATGGCCTCATAATGCTCCTTATTTGCTAAAGCCTTTAAAAGTAAAATATTTTGGTTATTTGTGTCTACGATACAGATTTTTTGCAGGAACATAAGGTATCAGTGTCTCTTTTTTTAATTAGATAAATCATTAATTCAACAAAACCTCAACAAACCTAGATTTGTACTTCAGAAGTAAATATAGAGGTACTGCCTAGTTCATACACTGAAGCATTGTGCCAGTTCCCAGAGTGCTTAAAAACTGAAGTGCTCAAGGAGTTTTGATAAGAGGAGTATTTTTGTCCTACATAGTATTGTAGTTTGCCAGGAGTTTGTAACAAACAAGCTTGTTGGCTGCAGTGGTAGTTGACAAGTAATACATTAATAAAGATACTCTGTAATTGAGTTTGGGCAGAAATCCTGGTACAATCTTCTGGTTTAACCCTGGATTTGACAGGGTAGTTGAAACACGTGCCTAATTGCAATAGTGGGGCTACTCTTATGCTTACATATGAGATACATTAAAGACATTCATAAGTATTTTGCTGATTGGGAGCACGCAGTGAGAATTCTTTTCACATTGTTTTGAGTGGTTACGAGTCAATAGTTTCTCAAACAATTTAAACATCATGTCAAATTCTTTTTGAAAGTAGAAGTTTCTGACAGTCTATCACATTTTTACTCTTCTGCACTGCCCTGAAAACTCTGTGACTTAAAGCGCTAGACATTGCTGAGATACGAGTGCAAACACTTGTATTTAAAATATTTTTATTAACTTGTTTTCTTACCTCCTGTTTCTTTTGCTTTTGTTCTGCTAAAAGTTCTTCCCTTCTTCTAGCAATCTTCTCATCCTGTTGGTAAAAAAAAGATGTAAGAAGACAGTATTTGGTACTAAAATATCTCCTCTGAGAACTGGTAATGTAACCTAGAATGTTGTTCTTTCCACCTTAAAACTCTAATTGCTTCTAGTGTTAAAAAAATACTGTCTGGGCAGCTTGAAGTTTTGCAGTCCTCTCTACTGGGTGAACATGTAAGTAAATTTTAGTAAAACAAACTTGGCAACATCTGAGTCTGAGATTAGCAAGGAAAAAAGACTGTGATTCTGGTCACACTGAAAATATAAGATTCTGATTGGTGAGCTACGGAGTTCCTAAACTTATGGGTGGTTTCTGCCATTTGGTAAAGGGGTGACTGAGCAGGGTATTAAATGTATGTTGTTCTCTGTCAAACAGTGACAGCTTATTTAAAATTGCCCAATTTTGACCAAGTTAAAAGCATTTGAAATATAGACCCCCATACGTACTCAGTAGATCCATGTCAAATACCTGATGGCTAAATGATATGATTAAAGCTCAACATGAGCCGGCACCGTGCGCTGGAGCCCAGAAACCAACCATGTCCTGGGCTGCATCAGAAGCAGCGTGGGCAGCAGGGCCAGGGAGGGGATTCTGCCCCTTTACTCTGCTCTGGTGAGACCCCACCTGGAGCACTGTGTCCAGTTCTGGAGCCCCCAACATAAGAAACACATGGAGCTCCTGGAGAGAGTCCAGAGGAGGCCACTAAGATGATCCAAGGGCTGGAGCAGCTCTGCTCTGGACACGGGCTGAGAGAGTTGGGGCTGTTCAGCCTGGAGAAGAGAAGGCTCCAGGGAGACCTCAGAGCACCTTCCAGTGCCTGAAGGGGCTCCAGGAAAGCTGGGGAGGGGCTTTGGACAAGGGCTTGTAGTGAGAGGACAAGGGGCAATGGATTAAAACTGGAGGAGGGGAGATTGAGGTGAGACATGAGGAAGAAATTCTTGAGTGTGAGGGTTTTTGCCACTTGAATTACCGGAGTAACTACTTACAGGGTGAGCTCAGTACGGCAAGGTAGGCTGGTCACTAGAATGCACCTTTCCAGAATGATTTCCAGCTTGCATCAGAAGAACTCCACTGAAAACATACTTCTTCTAGATTGTCGGCATTCTCAGAGCCAACCTCTGGCACAAGCAGTTCAGAAAACTTACCAGTATTGTATGAGCCTTGTCCCAAATTCTGCTGTACTAACCTCTGTGTGTCAGCTGCTCTGCAGTAACTTGTGCTCAGACCTTTTCTGATGCTAGATGTGAAGTACTTTTATCTAACTTATAGAAAGTTAGGAACCTGGCACATATCCTGCATGTGCTGATGGGAAGTGTCTGCAGAGAGCTTCCAGGTTACTTGTAACCTGTTCAGTAGCAGGCACAGCTTTGTTCAAACACAGACTGTGCAGGTGCAGCAGCACTGAGGATGTGCTTAGTGCTCCTCCATTGCTGTGCAGAGTATCCTGGTTGGAAGCAGAGGCACAGACACCAGACAGCAGCTGTGCAGGCAGCCTGTGGGAGATGCAGATGGACTCCACAGCCCATGCCCAGGGAATCTGGGAGGCAAGGACAGCACCATGCAGGAGCTGTGTGCTTGATTTTCTATGGCCACATTCACTCTCTGCTTTTTGTCCAGGATTTTCCAGATGCCTGGCATTCTGTCAGACTGGCTGTGAGATAGCTGAGCTCCTGCATGAATTAATTGCTCAGAGGAGGAAAGGAGCCTGAAATTCTTTTTGGTTCCTATGGTAAATGTAGGGATGCTGTGAATGTGTGGGGCTGTCTCCCTGTCTCTGTGTGCCCTTCACTGGGAGTTTTAGAATCTGTGCTCAGATCTGCTGCTGAAATTACTTATTGAAAAGTCCTTGCTACTGAAAACTTACCCTTATTTTTGCTTTCAGGTCTTTCAGTTTCTTTTTCTGTTCCATTTTTTTATACTGTCTTTCTTTCCATTTTTTCAGACGTGGAGGAACAAGACGGTCAAGAACTTCACTTACTTCTACTTGGATGTAAACCACAACATCAGGACAGAGTCCACGTTCTGACAAGTACTTGGCTTCATCTGAAGTACGAGGGAAACCATCCAGTATAAATCCTGTGGACCTCATTGGAAAATAAGAGATTTATCACTACACAATGTAGTTTAAAGTGCAACACCCTAAGAATGCCATTCATTTGAAAAAAAATAATTCTTAACTCCCTTATTAAATGTGCATGTTAAGAGTAAACTTAAGATCCTTTTAGGTATTATCTTTTTGACAATGTAAAACTGATAGTTCACTATGTATTTTAATTGTGTATGTATTTTAATTGGTGTACCAACAATGTATTTCTTCTGAGGTGTTAATGTGCAGAGAATAATTATTCAAAAATAACTTTAAAAAGCCAAAATATTTGGTGTTCTCAGTGTTGCTTTAGTGACTAAAACGAGTACTTCTCAGCCACTGCTCTCAAAGAAATAGAAGGTGCCCCACACAGTATTTTGGTACCATCTGCCACAGAAAGCTCCTAGTCTGAACATTTATTTTTCAGAAATGCCTGACAATTTTTTCTAGTGTAGGATGCCACTCAGCATGACCTACATTTCCCTTACTGCAGATATTCAACACAGGCCAGGTATGCCTGGAAAACTCTATGGCTTTTTGGAGCTCTTACAGTGTCAAATGAGATGGGTATTGCTGTGAAGCTGAATGCTGAGGTCATCAGTTAGTATTTCTCTTTATTCCTTTAGACCTTCACAGGATATATTATAAAACTGCAGAAAACCAAAGAAGCTAGAAGGAGTGGATGGAAGAACTGGTCCTGCATGCTGTGGGAAGAAGCTGAGTGGCAGATATTGATCATGATATATATATATATCACGATGAAGGTTCTGTTCTGCTATACAGGCCCTGATAAAACTGAATATATATCATGTAATATCACAGTATTATGCATAATGCTGGGGAATTTTTTGGCTTGGTGCATTCTTTTTTCTTAATGTTTTCCTATTTTTACACCATTTAGAGAACTTTGCCCCCTGTCTGTGGGCTGACAGGATAGAAGTGTATTTGAGGATCTTTTTTGTTCTTTTGAAGGCATTTCTGATACTGTGAGGAATGGGAACCTAATGGTCAGGCTGCCAGCACCTATGATCTGGACAGAAATGAATGGAATAGATAGGACATGGAAAAGGGGATTTTGCCTGCTAAAAGTACACCCTGATAACTCAGTCTGCTTTCCAGGAGTCTTCTTTATTTATCCACCAATAATCCACTTTTATCACAGTGTTATGGAGGTACTTTCTGATATGAAAGGAAGTCTGTTGTGGGTACATCACTGGAGGGCAGATTGTGATGAATGCACAAGATAACCTGATTCTGTGTTGTTTTGGAGACTACTGATACTTTATCTCTGCCTTCTGCACAATATTTACAATATATGGAACCCCATGGTTCCAGCTGGATTCCAGCTCTCTGTGTTGATTAATTACATGAAAACATAAAAGGTTTGTTTACATTTCTATCCTGTAAGCCCATGAAAACTACCCTGCTACACAGGTGATTTAATCCACTTCAAGTTCACTAATTACTTTTATCCAGTCCTGTGTAGAGGGCATGAGATATTATGTTACTGTCCAAATATGAATCAAAAGAGAGCAATAAAACCAAGACTGAGAGGTAGGCTGTGATTCATAAGAATTACAAGAGCATTGAAATAATCTCTGCAATAGTTATTTGTAATTGTGGACATAATGGATTAGATACTTCCTAAGTTTAATTAAAGAAAGAGATAATCTAATGACAGTTACCGGAATGGCTCTTTCCTCCACCAGTCAAGAACAATGTTCTCAAGGACTTCTGGGGGCAGTGCCTCATGATACACTAGATTTGCTTTGATTGCTTCTTCCTCAGCAGTTAATTCCACTTCCTTGACACAAAGAAAATGCACAAAACAAATGAAAAAAAAAAAAAAAAGAAAAAGAAAAGAACAGAAAAAAAAATCTACCTGGCACATGAATGATGTTTTCACTAAGTAAGGTACTGTCTTTGCTTGATTGAAACCAGCAGAAACAAAGTACATTTATTTGCCACATTTCACTGCATTACATTCTTTATTTTGGGATGTTTTCCACATGGTTGAAGTTGAGTATGTCCCCAGAGTTGGGCCAATTGTGCTGTATGAGTGTCAATGAAACCTACACCCAAGCACAACTGTTAAGTATTCAGTTACAATTCAGAGGAATAGAAGGTGAAAGGATCACAGGTTTTCCTAATTGCATACAAGAAGTTTTCCACTTAGTTATCCACGTTCTCATGCCAGGAAGCTATCATCTGCTCTACATCAGAATGGGCTTTTTTTTTTACTTTTTAAAAGGAACCTTTATCTTTTGATGCAATCCAAAGAAAGATCTGTGAGGTTACTGGGTATGGGCACATGACCAGAAATGAGAAGGATGGCATTGCTCACCACAGCAGTAGTGCTATTAATGACTAGGCAAATGCAAAGCAGCCAAACACCAATCCTGGCTGCCAAGTTCTTGTGAAAAACTGTGTTTCTCAGCATATGTAACACTGTGAGGTTGACCTGCTGTGTTAATTTTTCGTGGTATAATTCATAGAATAAAATATTATTTTCTAGTTAGGTAATATATTTTTTTTCCTGAAAACAGAAGGGCAAAGTTTGTAAGAGAAATGTTGTTTCCTTTAAAGAGTTCAGTACTTTTTCTGCCATACCTTATAAAGGTCTCATTTGTAAAAATCCACCTGTGTTTGTTTAAGAAAGCTAGATTTACACTACCAAAGAGTGTGTTTTTTAAATGTCAGTGGTCATCAGACATCCACCACAGCTGCATCCAGAGTCATTTGGAGAAAAAACTTCATATGCAGCTCAGTATTCTCCTCTCCCTCCCAGCACCTGCAATGAAGGTGTCCCCTGAGGTTCATTTGTGAATCCACTTCAAAGCTCTGCTGTCCTCTCCTCATACAATACCCATATATACCCAAATCACTCCAGAATTTGTTAGCATAACCTGTCAGAAAATAAAGGAATAGTCCTTTATTTGTTTTTGAACAAAAGTGTTTCAGGAACCCTCAAAATGATGGTAGGGAGCTCTTTGCTGCAAGGACATGTCTGAGTAAGAATTCCTGTGGCTGACATCAGTTCTGTTAATGTAGCCATTTGGGTTGGAAAAGACCCTTAAGATCATCAAGTCCAACCATTGACCCAGCACTGCCAAGGCCACCTCTAAGCCATGGCCCTCAGCACCACACCTAGTGCATTGTCTAGGAGGTGGATTTTAAATTTCTTTGTACTATATGCATTTTTGAAAGGTTTCTAGGCTGTGCACCTGCGTTGAGACTTCTCCACACAATAAAGGCTTTTATCATATCACAGGATCACAGAGTGGTGGGGTTGGAAGGGACCTCTGGAGATCATCCAGTCCAACCCCCTGCTAGAGCAGGATCCCCTAGAGCAGATCCCACAGGAACACATCCAGGTGGGTTTGGAATGTCTCCAGGGATGGAGAGTCCACAACCTCCCTGGGCAGCCTGTCCCAGGGCTCTGGTACCCTCAGAGTCAAGAAGTATTTTCTCACATTTAGCTTACCCATTTATTGTATTTCTTATATTCAGGTGTACCTATTTCTGTTTAAATAAGAATTAATTTTGGTTGAAAACTTCTCTGGTTTTTCCCATGTACTGCTGCCTACTAAAGGAAATCAATCCTGATAAACATTTATGTGAATGTTTACTGTTCAGGGAAATCACACCTTCTAGGGGATTGGTTTTAGAATGTGTATTTATAACAATTTTCAACCAGTATTCAAACTAATTAAGAAAAAGAACTAATTTTATGAAAGCCATCATTCATGAATCACTTTACCAGTGCCATGAATATTCAGCTATTTGAAAGATTTTTTAACTTCAAGGCATATGCTCCCTAGGAGGTTTTCTTTCGGTTTGACACCAATGCCACTAGGCAAAGACAGCACTGCAATCCAGATGACAAAACCTATGGGGTTAAAAGGGTGGCTGCCAAGAAGATGGAGACTCCCTGTTTACAAGGAGTCACATGGAAAAGACAAGGGGTCATGGGCACAAGTTGCTCCTGGGGAGATTCCAATTGGACACAAAAGGTAAATTTTTCCCCATGAGGACAGTCAAACATGGGAATAGTCTCCCAAGGGAAGTGGTGGATTCCCCCACATTGGACAGTTTGAAGTCTCAGCTGGACAGGGTGCTGAGCCACCTCATATCAACTGGAGTAGTACCTAGAGAGGTTGGACCAGATGATCCTTGAGGTCCCTTCCAACCTGCCATTCTAGGATTCTAAGAAGGTACTAGTTCACCCTGTTATGAACACTGAGATATTTCTGATTTTTTTACAAGGGATGATCAGACTGAAGGGCTGGTGAAGACATTCTGTTCTTTTGCCCCAAGAGAATGCATAGAGCCCTGCTGGTGAACATTTCTAAACTCCTGTGCAACTGGAACACGTGCACCAAACTGAATCTGCATGTTTTAAATACCTTCCCATGATTATTCTGACTTTGTTTGTTTGTTTTCCAGTTTGTCTTCCTTTGCCCCACCTAGCATATATAGCTACAATTTAGAAAAAAACCCTATACATAATTTCTGTATATGGAAATGCTTTGAAGAGTGTTTGTGACATTCATAAAGAAACATTGTCAAGAACTATTCTTTCTAAATTTTGTCAAGTAAATAATTTAACAGAAGTGATTTTTATCAAGCTGGAGTTTTATAGGAAAGTCCTGTTCTGGTCTGAAAATGGTTATTTTGTGTATGGACATAAAAAAGATCAGATTATTACCTGTTTGCTTTTTTCAGCCCCAGTTTCAGTCATGGTCTGAGGGAAGTCTTCCAGTTCCTGTGATAGAATTGGCATTTTGTTGTCATCTTCTTCAGGTTCTTCATCAAAATGGGGCCCAACTTTCCTTTTAGTTTTGGGTAAGATCAGTTGCTGTAGATATTCTTCAAACTGAATATGGAAAATGCCTAATTTCTCTGCTATCTGTCGTGCACAAGTAGTTTTACCTGCTCCATGAGGCCCAAGTAAGCACACCCGTAAAGGAGGAGCCTATAGGAAAAAAATTTACTATTTTGTAACAATTTGGAGTCTACTGCACAACCCCTACTGGTTTTCACTTCCAAAATGTCATTATAAACAGTTGCATCAGAAGCAGTCACATAATTTTGCATTTTAATTTTTCCAGGCTTTCTATTGCTGGTGACCTGCTCTCTGGAAATACTGAACAAATACACTGTGGCAGTTGGTGCCAACAGGGAAAAAAGGATCTTCATTCTGGTCCATCTTCCCTTCTTTTACCCTTCTTCCACTCACAAAAAAAAAGGACTTAAAGATAGTAAAAAAACCCCATCCAATATGTGTGATTTGTTAATCACATATTTTGATTATTGTAGTAAGCCTTTATAATCTTCCTCTCTTTTCTGCTTTATTTACATCATTAATGCAATGTGTTAACTTTAGCATATAGTAAAACATCACTAGGGAAGCAATGTGTTCTGTTTGTTTCAAGGACCTGCCTGATGCATTAATTGTTACCCAGAAAAATATCAGCAATAGTAAACAATTATAAACAGGAATGGAAAATAGGGATTTTAATCTGTTACTATCAACGTTCTCACTTGTATTGGTTCCTTGTGAGCCACATACTCCTCAGGGTTCTTCAGGAATTTATCCCTGCACTCAGAAGTTGAAAAGTAATAAATCTTTTCTCGATATTTAGCTGCATGTTCAGAGAGTCCTGGGTAGAGGACAAAGTTCTCCTTCAGACTGACTGGACAAAAGTGTTTTGTGTCTCCCATGTGCCTTTTCTTTTCCTTAGTTTTTTCTTCATCCTGAAAATATTATGAAAATTTTTCAAAAACTATTCAAACTCAGTAGTTCACTTAGATTGAGTAGATCAAGTAGATCAGGTTAAGTAATGTCAAATCCCTCAGGGGAGCACGGAATGGGAATGGTATTCTCAAGACAGTTTGTAAGCTGAATATAAAGCTATGAAAATGCATATGCTTTAGATTCAGAGTCAGAAAGCAAACTATCCAATTGAGTGAATTCTTGAGAAAAGAATGCCCATTTTAAATTTGAAATGATAATTTCATAGCTAGCTATGGAGGACCAAAATTAACCTAAAAGTATCTATGATAAAATCTTTTCCTGCTGTGTAGTTGGAACCTCGTTTCTGTTGGACGTGCAGCGGTGACCTCTTCAGAAAAGGCCATGAGAGCTGGGATTAGGAACTCAGTTTACTTACCCAATAAAATTAAATTCTAAAAAATAAACTCAGCACTACCCCAGCACAGTATCTGGTTATCCTGTGCTGTTGAATTTTGGGATTGGAATCCTCCAGTATAGGATGAAAATTATAGAAAGGCAAAGCTAGAAATTTAATTTCATTGAAGTGGGTGTTTGAAAATTGTCAACAGCTGATATGAAACAGAGGATTGCACATTACAACTCTGCATCTTCTGATGTTTCTAGGATGGCTCACAGAATCATTGTTAGGTGACAGAAATCAAAATTCACATTTGCTTCTTTAATAAAACCCCTCTTTGCCATCTGGCAAAAGCAGGTACATTCATTCTCTCTACTTTATGCTTCTTGCTGGGCTAAAACTCCCCCAGGCAGAGCACAGGAACACAACCACTGTGTTCCTGAAGCACATGCTGGTATTTATTCTGTGGAAAGGCTGAAACTGGATCATCCAAAATCAAGTGCAAAATCTGACTTCTTTGGGGCTACATTTGAACTGACAATAAATGAGTAAAAATAGAAGCATAAGCAGATGAATCCAGCATGCTTACTTCTTCATCTTCATCTTCCTCTTCTTCATCTTCTTCTTCCGCTTCAGCAGCCAGATCTTCTGCTTCCTCATCTAAGTCTTCAGCAGATAGTTCCCAACCATGGTATTTAAAAGGTTCTGAAAAGGTTAATTTTTTTTTTTGGTTCTGTTACAGTATTTTTCATTTGGCCATGCCAGAAGATATTCTCTTTGTTCATGAAAGTAAGCACACACGTGAAAGCAAATCATACCAACAGCACATTGCATTTCTTCAACTCACTGAACAAAACGTTCTCCACAGATGTAGGAATTAGTATATTGCTTCCTCCAAACATGGCAGTTCTACTGGTTTTGGTTTGGTTTTTTAAGGAAATTGGTATTTTCAATGGGAACTTGTAGTACAAAAGTATTCTACAAACACACACAGATGGTGCCATTAGTGTTTGCAACAGGTGTTTTTTTTTTCCTATTGTTCATTGGGAAAAAACATCAGTCAAATTTGACTTGATGACAAAGCTAGCACAAGAGAGGCTTTGGTTAACAGAACCCTTGCACTGTAGTAATGATAAGCAAAATGAAGTATTAATATTATTTATCCAGTACTCAAAATTGTTACAGATTTGAGCACACCAGTGAAGAAAAGTAATCTGCCCCCCAAAAAACAATACTGTAAAAATTCAGTCTTGAAACACAATCTGTGGAGGTGGGTGATTGGATTATTACACATTCTGAAAGTCTCCTTGACTTCCATGAATATTGTACATTAGACAACCTTTGTTACCTGGCCCTTTCCCAAACCAGAATTCTGACATGAACAGACAGAGCAAGTTAACTGGGGAACTACTTCATCAGAGCCTTTAGGGAGCTGTTATGTAGGCATTGGCATGTCCATATATATATATATATATATATATATATTTCAAATATATACATTCCCCACTCCTCCTATGTCTTAAAGGCTGCTTGTGTGCTTTTCAGCTCCCTCACACAACACAGTGTGTCCTGTTCCCACTTCCTGTGAGTAATAAAACTGAGTATAACCCAGCCCCAATGTATTTACCATACAGGCTCTCCAAAATCTCTCCTGGTAGCTTAAGTGTAAATCACCTAAACAGTATTACTTACTTTCCATCACCAGCACAGTCTGGTTAAGCAGACTTTCTGGAGTTTGCTCAGCAATCTCTAAAACAACAACTTGAACTAGAGATGACATCTTGATTTCTGACTCCACTGTTTGCCAGTCAAGCATGAAAAGGTTGATCTTCTTTTTAATTGTTTCCATTTCTGGTAGATCTAGAAAATCATCCTCTGCAAACTCAGGTACTATGACTTCTGAAAATCAAATGGTATATAGGAGGCAATGCTGCTCTAAAATGTTTTGCATTTAAAAATTATGATCATATTTTTAGGATTCTTTTTTTTCCTCAAATATGGTGGCATATTTTTTTCAATGCTGCTTCCTCCCTCCCCTTCCCCCCAATAATTCTGAATTTTTATATTACCAGTTTACAAAGACACTTTGAAAATGCCAAATTAATGGTGTTGATATAGTATATACTGATACTTCTCCAGGAAAGAAACCAAGGTCAAATTACTGAACCAAATTTGCATATGGGTATTTAAATCAGCACACAAATATAATGACTCTTTCTGCAAAGAAATATGAGGAATATACGTTATTATTTAAATAACTATAAATGATTATTTAAAGATGAACAGGTTTTGACAGGCTATCCATATGGACATGCCTCATATGGAACATGTCAGCAAAGGAAGAAATAAAGAGTGAGTGTGGATGGAGCTGAACCTGGCAAGGGACACAAAGAACAACAAGAGCTTCTACAGGTGTGTCAGCCAGAAAAGGAAGGTCAAAGAAAGTGTCCCCCCCCCGATGAGCAAGTCTGGCAAACTGGGAACAATGGACAAGGAGAAGGCTGAGGTACTCCATAACTTTTTTGCCTCGGTTTTCCCTGGCAGCCTCTCTTCCCACACCCCTCAGGTGGATGGGCTGCAAGACGGAGACTGGGGGAGCAAAGTCCTTCCCACTGTAAGAGAAGATTTGGTTTGTGACCACCTGAGGAACCTGAATATAAATCAGGTCCATGGGACCTGATGAGTCCCAGAGTCCTGAGGGAATTGGCTGATGTAGCTGCCAGGTCACTTTCCATGATATTTGAGAAGTCATGGCAGTCAGGTGAAGTCCCCAGGGACTGGAAAAATGGAAACATTCCACCCATTCCTCAAATTTGTAGAAACAAGGACCCTGAGAACTGCTGACCTGTCAGCCTCACCTCTGTGCCTGGGAAGCTCATGGAACAGATCCTCCTGGAAGCGATGCTAAGGCACATGGAGGACAGGGAGGAGTTTTGAGACAGCCAGCACAGCTTCACCAAAGCAAGTCCTGCCTGACCAAACCAGGGGCCTTCTATGATGGAGTGACTACATCAGTGGACAAGGGAAGAGCTATTGATGTCATCTCTCTGGACTTCTGTAAGGCCTTTTACTCATTCCCCCTACAACATCCTTCTCTTTATATTTGAACAACAGAACAATTGGACTGACACTTCAGAGGCTAACCTTCCATCTACCTGAATGATTATTAGCCTACACAGAAACCAACAGTGCAAAAGGGCATCTCATTAAGCAGAAACCCCTCAAAAATTTAAACAGTCCGATCTTGAATTAGAAATTATTTTTTTCTTGAAAATGTTCATAAACATTTGCATTTTCCTAAACTACACATTCACTCTACAGATGTCATTACATTAGTTATCCCCTGCCATGACATGCATCTCTTGCCATGATTCTAAATAGGCACATGAAAATACCTTCCTTTTTCTGTACATTAAAAGAAGTTGTGTAAATGCTACAGTTAATGATGTTGCATTTTGCAGTGATGTATTCTAAATGAGGCAGAGATGTAGCCAGGTAAAAGCTGCTTAAATTTGGGCAGCTGTAATGCATTATGTAATGATGAGTCCATTAGGAACAGATTTTAAGAAAATAAGCAAAGGATGCATTAATAACTAGGCTAAGCTCAACTGCTTGGTGCACGTGTCCTCCCTGCCACGTTCACGCTGTAGGGATCACACGTGCTGCCTTGGTGAACAGCCCTGTTCAAAGCAGTAACTTCTCATAGAATCATGGAATGGTTTGGGTTGGAAGGGACCTTCAAGATCATCTAGTTCCAGCCCCCCTGCATGGGCAGGGACACCTCCCACTAGACCAGGTTGCTCAGAGCCCCATCCAACCTGCCCTTCAACACTGCCAGGGATGGGGCTTCCACAGCTTCCCTGGCCAACCTGGGCCAGTGTCTCACCACCCTCACACTCAAGAATTTCTTCCTCATGTCTCACCTCAATCTCCCCTCCTCCAGTTTTAATCCATTCCCCCTTGTCCTCTCACTACAAGCCCTTGTCCAAAGCCCCTCCCCAGCTTTCCTGGAGCCCCTTCAGGCACTGGAAGGTGCTCTAAGGTCTCCCTGGAGCCTTCTCTTCTCCAGGCTGAACAGCCCCAACTCTCTCAGCCTGTCTCCAGAGCAGAGCTGCTCCAGCCCTTGGATCATCTTCCTGGCCCTTCTCTGGACCTTCTCCAACAGCTCCATGTCCTTCTTATGTTGGAGGATCCAGCAGTTCAATTTTTAATTTCAGCTCCACAACTTAGGTGATAATTTAGGCTATGATAGAGAAACCTTAAGATCCCAGAGCAGAGGGGGAAAATGCTCTGAATTACTCAGCCTAGTTCTCAGTGCAGAGACAGATAGCTGTGCATGGTGATTCACCAGATCCAAAGCAGACAGCAACATTCTTCTAAGAAAGCAGGCAGTGATTAAGAAGGCAAAAAGGAAAGTACAACCCTGCATTTTTTTGGCTGTTGAGGTTAAATAACATTGAAACTAACTGGAATTAATTCTAAACCTTGGCCCAACTGACAGGATTGTCTGAGGTGCACAAATCCAGCCATTTGTGACAGCTGGCCTGCTCCCAAAATATCACTCCTCATGGATTATCCACTCCTGTCCAGGACAATTGTCTTTTCATTGCTGGAAAGTATAGCACAATTGGGATATGAAAGGATGATTTTTACAGGAAATAAAGAGTGGCTAAACAAAAATAATATGTAGTTGTGTCAATACAGAAAGAAGCTAAGTAAGAAAGTCTTTAGCCAAACCATGTTATTGATATTGTTACTGGAGGGAAAGCATCATGTAATACTGTTAGACATGAGGAAGAAATCCTTCCCCATGAGGGCAGTGAGGCACTGGCACAGGTTGCCCAGGGAGGTTGTGGCTGCCCCCTCCCTGGAGGTGTTCAAGGCCAGGTTGGATGAGGCTTGTGCAGCCTGGGCTGGTGGGAGGTGTCCCTGCTCATAGCAGGGAGGTTGGAACCTGATGATCTTTAAGGTCCCTTCCAACCTTCACCATTCTGTGATTCTATGATATTTATTTATTTATTTATTTTTAAAATGTTGTCAGGTTATGTTGTTAAAGGCTCATCTCCAGAAGCACAAAGGAGGGAACGTCAACGGGGGGGGAATCCCAACAAACTAATCAGAACAAACAAAATCTTGACTTGGCTTCCCTTGGGGTCATTAAAAGAGGGTGGTGAAGGCATTGGCTGGGTGAGGAATCTATTGAGATGAGTCAACCAGAGAGGCTCTCCTTGGCTGAGGGGAATTACTGCCTACAGGGTATAAGGTTCATGAGTGGATGCCAGGAAAAGCAGTTTGGTATTGTGAGAAACTTACGATATTAGGAGGCAATTCTGAGAAGGACCAAAGACAAGGAGAAGGAGGGGTGAAAGTGGATTGGGGAGGACCAAGAGGATGAATGGGGAGATGCTCAGACTCATTACTGCATGGTCCTGGGCACGTGGAGCTGCAGCAGCCTCACCTCTACAGGGCTACTGGATTCAGCAATTTATAATCTATGTTGCTACCAGATTCAGCAATTCTTCACACAGGTTAAGAGACCCATTCTTGGAGTAATTCCCATTCCCCTTTCATTTCTTCAGGCTGAGCTTCTTGGAGGAAGAACAGAAAGTCAGACAGTTTTGCAATTTTCTTATTAGCTATTAGCCAAGTTCTAACAAATGTTTTCTAACTGGTGAGGGGATACAGATTTTTTGATGAGTAGAAAGTTTCAATACAGTAAATAACCCACTTAGTTATTAGAGGATATAGAGTCCTGTCCTTCAGATTTATTGAAAGTAAATTTAATACACATCTCTGCTCTGTAACACCAATTAAGAATCACACATAGATCTGAGTGCCTGAATCAGTGAAGAAAGCAAAGGTAGCACAGGAAGAATGTAAAAAGGAAATCAAAACTGTAAAATCTGCATAAAAACCAAATTGCTAAATGATTTGAAATACATAAATAGATAAAAGAGAAGTAAAATGATACACACCTTCACTTTTCTCCTCAGCAGCCTCCAGAGACTGGTCCTCCTCTGCTGTCAGTATTTCTTGCATTTTTCTTCTGTAAGGAAAAGATTATTCATCTTAAGACTTTTATAAATACTACTGCAGCAAGTTGCAGATGTATTAAATGTAAAGATGTGGAAATACACCGTTGGGAACTGCAATATAATTTGGGTTGTACAAAATAAAGATGAAATATGTTTTATGATCTAAAATGTTATTGTCTCAGTGCATCAAAAGGCTGGACTAATGAAAGGCTAATAAAAATGCATTAAGAAAGATAATCTTCTGCCACCATATTTGCTGATCAAAAGGAGATATTCCTCAAAGTCAACACATATTGGATTATTTGCTTTACATCAAAACTAATCTTAGAGTACTGTTTTAGTACATTTGTGTTGATAAAAGCACAAAGTAAGGCTAGAATTTTCTTGTGCTCCTTTTATACGTTCAGATATTTGTAATATTTTACCTTTCTTCTTGTTCTTGTTCTTCTTCATCTTCTTCTGCTTTCTTTTCTAATGCTTCATCTGTTAGCCTTTTCAAAATCTTGGAATGAATTTCATCCCTATTTGCTAAGTATGTTCTGTGAAGTATATGAACTCCTGCAATACAATAACACAACAGTAATGAGTTTTATGCCTCTTTATAAACCTAAAGTTATTTGAGTTAGGAAAATTATTTAACAAATGATAGACAAGTTTCCTACTTCTTTTTAAAGCACACAAAAGACATATATACCACTGAGAAGTTATTATATTGTTGATTCCTAAGGTTTTAGAGCTTTGTTTTCAATTTCAAGCACATACTAAACAGAATCTGGGACATGGGAAGGTTGTGATTAAGCCCTATTAGGGGAGAGGAACAATGAAATTATTTCTCTTATATTATGTGTTACTCTGTCATTTATTTTGTCTGTGTATGAAGAAAACTATGAAGAAACAAATAAAAACCATTCAAATAAAAATATAAACCATGTACATAACTATACTATTACAGCTGGTTGAGAGAATGAAGAATATGCTGTTCCTACAGGAACTCTGCTGACCTATTTACTTTGGCAAATAGATTTATGATATGTGGCTGAAGTCAATTTCTGTCCGTGGAGTTATGCCAGTTTAGAGCAGTTCAGAGAACAGCTCACACACAAACTCCACAACTACATTACTATTTAAGCAACATAAGTGGCAATAAAATAAAATAAAACACTATTGCCCAAACAGCAGGCATTATGATCTTGTTTCTTTCCCCCCACGTTACTCACACTTGTTCCTCCCATATCTCATCTGATCACTCTCATTAACTAACATAAAATGTATTTTTATCTACATTTGAACTGTGAGAAACATGTAACTTAACTGTTAGGAACACTGGTGTTGATTTGGAGAAGAATCACAGAATGGTCGGGGTTGGAAGGAAACTCTGAAGATCATGGAGTCCAACCCCCCTGCCAGAGGAGGATGACCCAGGGCAGGTCACACAGGAACAGATGGGTCTTGAAGGTCTCCAGGGAAGGAGACTCCACAACCTCTCTGGGCAGCCTGTCCCAGGGCTTTGTCACCCTCACAGGAAAGAAGTTTTTCCTCATGTTGAGGTGGAACTTCCCATGTTCCAGCTTGTGCCCATTGCCCCTCATCCTATCACAGGGCACCACTGAAAAGAGACTGGCCTCTCCTTCCTGACACCCACCCCTCAGATATTTATAGACATTAATTAGATCCCCTCTCAGCCTTCTCTTCTCCAGACTAAACAGCCCCAGGTCTCTCAGCCTTTCCTCATATGACAGATGTCCCAGTCCCTTCATCATCCTCACAGCCTCTGCTGGACTCTCTTAAGTGAATCCCTGTCCCTCTTGAGCTGGGGAGCCCAGAACTGGACACAATAAAGCAGTTGAGAACTTTGTGTGAACAGTTCCTATTTTAAACCAACACTTTCAATTAAATGTGTTTTTGAAAAATGGAGGGTGAGTGAAGGGAACGTTTTTTTAAATGCAGTTTGTAATCTCATCTTCAGATATTTCTGTATCAGTGTTCTTCTGCAAAAAAGTTGTGAGTTTCCAGTGGCTTTGCTTGGTGGCCCAGGCATGCACCTTCCCAGCTTTGTGTCTTCTCACAGTATTTAGAAAAGCAGCAATGCCAAAGAGCATTATTTTACTTTGTTATTCAGAGTCCAAATGACATTGAACTGAAGTGAAGCAGCTCTAATCACAGAATTACCATATGCAGAACATCCAGAGGAATCACAATTACTATACTATAAACATTTTTTCTTCCTAGAGTGCCAGCACATGTGTTTCTTTCTCAAAGGAGTCAATATTGTTTCATCTGATGAAATATTTCAGTATTACTTGAGCAAATTGAGCAAGTGACTTACAAGCCTTTAGAACAATAGATAATCAATTAGCAAAGCCCTAAGTGGCTTGACCTGAGAATATCTGTTACTGACAGTAACCAGAAATAACCTAGCTTGCTAATGGAGCAGGTCTGTAGGTAGCTCAGCTGATTCTGATTGAAACAACAATCACAGAATCACAGACTTACCTTGGTTGGAAAAGACCTTCAAGATCACTGAGTCCAACCATCAGCCCAACACTGACAAGTCCTTCACTAAACCACATCCCTCAGTGCTACATCCATACGACTCTTAAATCCCTCCAGGGATGGTGACTCCACCACTGCCCTAGGCAGCCTGTGCCAGGGCCTGACAACCCTTTCAGGGAAGAAATTCTTCCTAACATCCAATCTAAACCTCCCCTGGTGCAACTTGAGGCCATTACCTCTTGTCCCATCACTTGTAACTTCATTGAACAGCCCAATGCCCACCTCTTTACAACCTCCTCTCAGGTAGCTGTAGAGGGACATAAGGTCTCCCCTCAGCCTCCTTTTCTCTAGGCTGAACACCCCCCACTCCCTCTGCCTCTCCTCATAAGACTTGCTCTCCAGACCCCTAACCAGCCTAGCTGCCCTTCTCTGAACCCTCTTCAGCACCTCCATGTCCTTCCTATCCTGCAGTGCCCAGAACTGCACACAGGCCTCGAGGTGCAGCCTCACCAGTGCCCAGCACAGGGGCACAATCACTTCCCTACTCCTGCTGGTCACACCATTCCTGATGCAGGCCAGGATGCCATTGGCCTTCTTGGCCACCTGGGCACACTGCTGGCTCATGTCCATCCAGCTGTCCACAAGCACCCCAGGTCCCTCTCTGCTGGGCAGCTCTCCAACCACTCCTCCCCAAGCCTGTAGCTTTGCATGGGGTTGTTGTGACCCAAGTGCAGGACCCAGCACTTGGCCTTGTTGAACCTCACACAACTGGTCTCAGCCCATCGATCCAGCCTGTCCAGGTCTCTCTGAAGAGCCTTCCTGCCCTCAGGCAGATCAACACCCAGCTTAGTCACAATGTTCTTGCCATGTCCTGTTTAATACCACTGGAAGTCTTTTCAGAAAATGTCTGTGCCAGCAGTATATTTCACTTTGATTTGTTATCAGAAGCTACAGATAGCATGGCTTGGATTCAAATTGTGCATGGCTTGTTTCAAGCTGAGACAGTAGGAACAGATGCTTTATCACTGAAAGTATGTTAGTTCATTTCCTCCCACCAGTGTATGAAACTTTGAAGAAGAATAAGTTGTCATTGCTTCATATGAAAGCCTGATACAGGTCCAGCAATAAAATTAGGGTATAGACTCATTATCATTATGAATTCATTAAAAATGGTGGATTTCCTTCCAAGCCTGAAATCTGCTTATATATAGGGCCAAATGAGGTGTAATTAAGAAAGCAGCCTTTTTACCTACGTGATATAAAGACTGTAACAGTGTTAGTTCAAATGTTAGGTCCTTCTCTAGACCCCTGAAACTTTATAAATGGGACATAACTCCTATTTTTTCTTATGTGTGTTTTATATACAGATACCAATGCAGAAAAAAGAAAAGATGAAGTTTCAGTGGTGTGTGTTTACTAACCATGTTTCTCTGTATCCTTCAGACAGACAACAGTGTCCGGTGAAAGTCCTTTTTCTGATAAAGCTGACCAGTGATCTACTGAGAGAGGGTAATTATCCACCACCCATCCTCCTTTTTCTGGGGCACCAGGAAACCTGTCTTTGTTCTTCTTCATGAGCTGTTATAAAATGTCAGGTTCAGTCAATTAAAAAGACAGTCTGTGAGCTGTTCAAAAAGACTGCACAATACAGAATTACTTTCTACACAATACGAACTTTCCCTATTCTCACTTCAGGTCAATAAAAAGTAAGACACTTATAACTAGATATGTCTGAAGGGAATAAAAAAAATTAGACAAAAAGAGATTAATGTGCTGGTGATTTTTTATGGTTGCCTATAAAGAACTTAGATTCCAGTTTCAGTAGTTACAAACCAGTGAACAAATTCAAACCTTTTCAAGATTCTTGAATAAACCTTAATATATAATTATTTGCAAGCACTTGTGTCTGGTGTTCAGCTTTTAATAGTGAGTGAAAGAACAGGGCAAGCATACAGTGACACTTCCCTCAGATAATTCTCACAGCCTTGAACAAATCTGTAGCCCAGGTGCTTTGTAAGACAGAGATGATGTATACATGTACAGTTTGTCTTTTATGATCCTGCTCAGTCTGCCCTCAGGCCTATGTCAGCTTTCAGACTGTGTGATACAAGCTAAACTGATCTTTCAAACAGAAAAATTAACAACAGATATTGATAATGTAGAAACTGTTACATGTTGCTCTTAGAAAAAAAGTTGTTATATGGTACTTGTAGCTTTACCTTTGCAATAGCTTTCTCCAGTACTTCTGCATAGATTTGAGGTGACAGTGTCACTTCAGAGACTGATGCACTTTTTATGGCTTCTTCCACCACTGCTTGTACTTCTGGGTGGTCAGCAGTTATCTCTGACATTCCTAACAACAGAGATTTTTTTAAGTGCTTCATGAAATTCTGAAATACGTATTTCCTCAGGTCAGGAATAACTGCTAGGTAATTAGAATCACAGGATCATAGAATGGTTTGGGTTGGAAGGGACCTTCAAGATCATCTAGTTCCAACCCCCCTGCATGGGCAGGGACACCTCCCACTAGACCAGGTTGCTCAGAGCCCCATCCAACCTGCCCTTCAACACTTCCAGGGATGGGGCTTCCACAGCTTCCCTGGCCAACCTGGGCCAGTATCTAAATTAAATCCAGCCACTTCAGAATTCCAGTGCAGCAGTCATTTTCAGGAATATTACACAATCATACAGAGAGAGAATCTAATACCAGTTCTTCTGAATGCAGTTCCAGAGGGTATTTCACAAAGATAAGTTTTAAGATCTTGGTTTGCTCTCTCATTACAAAAAAACCCTCTTTTTAGTTGTATTTTTTTTTCTACCACTAAGTGAAATACTGTTTCAATACGAATAGAATTACATTTGTGTACTAGAACAATCAGGCAACTGCAGCACCTGAGAATTTCCTTCGATTTGATTTCTCTTTGATTCCTAAATCAAAAGGTTGAACAGATTAATCTAAAAATCAATACAAACCATAGATCAAGACAGTTTATTGTCAACAGTCAAGAAGTCTGTGCTCCCTAGGAGGCACAAAGTGTTCATATTGGATCCATACTTTGTTTTTAACTGCTGACACAATTATTAAAATGACTGCAATTAAAAAAAGAAAATTAAGGAACACTCAGAATTAGTTCACATTTTCCATACTAATTTAATAAAATTTGGTGAGGAACTGTTTAAAACAACTGCAATATCTACTATGTAAAGAGTATAATTTTGAAAAAATGCCATACTTACTTTATGCAATTATGCCAAGATTTTTCATTGATTGTGTCAGTAATTTTCCATGCACAAATTTACCCACTATCAGGTTATTTTTTTGCCAAGTGCCCTGGCAAAGGGCCAATACCTTACTGAGTGTTTCCATTTGGCAAACAAACTCAACCCAGCCCAAGCCCCAAAACACACTTTACAGTTAGCACAGCTGAAGAGAATATATTCTACTTCTCCACAAAACAGATCTTTCTTTAGAATATAATTGGAGAAACAAATGCTTTCCTTGAAAAAGACAAATTTGTAAAAACTACTTCACAATCCACATTTATTTAATTTCTGGTTTAGCTCCTTAGAAATATACTTCATTAATGTCCATTAATTGGATCTACCTAATAATCTCTCTACCTGTGTTGAGACAAAGTATCAGCCTGTTCTGGCTGACAAAAATAATACAATCATAGAATGTCTTGGGTTGGAAGGGACCTCTAAAGGTCATCTAGTCCAGCCCCCCTACAATAAGCAGGGACATCTCACACTAGATCAGGTTGCTCAGAGCCCCATCAAGCCTGACCTTGAATGTCTCCAGGGATGGGGCCCCCACCACCTCTCTGGGCAACCTGTTCCAGTGATCCACCACCCTCATAGTAAAGAACTTCTTCCTAATGTCCAACCTAAATCTACCCTTTTCTAACTTAAAACCATTACCAAAATACTACTCTTTGTAAACCATTTAAGGCCTATAAACATCAACATATTTCAATGGCTTAATTAAAACTTAGCATACTTTAAAGTTTCTCATCTTCAAGTGGCAAAAACTCCTACTCCTGAACTCACATTATCTTATTACATTTTCTGAAACAATCTTATGGTATAAAGAGCTATGTAAGTGAAAATACCAAACTTTTCATCAAAATACATGCTTAGTTCCTAGAAAGGTCAGTGGGAGTTTTTTCCCCTGTACACTAATGTGCTATCAATGGATTAATATCTTTCAATGACAAAATTAACAATTTTGTTTTAGGTTCCTCAAAACAACAGTATCTGCAACAAGGAAAAAATTTAAAACATTCCCAAAAGTATAAATGAGGAAAAAAAATTATTAGCTTTCAGTTTTTAATTTGCAAGACACACTGAAGGCATCAAATGACATGGTTAAAATAGCAAAGATTTACTTTTTACCTTTTTGGGTGACAGCAGATTCTATAGTAGTCCCCTCTTCCAAATCTATTGCTTCTCTGGTTGTAGTGGGGTCTTCAGAATTGTCTGCTCCTCTGACACTGCCATATTCTTGCAAGTCTCCTATAGTTATGAAATGGTATTAAATTCATAGAAACTAGATCAGTAGAAAACCCTTTCATACAAGCACTTCTCCACTAAATCCATCTGACTAAACCAGCTACATGTCAGCCTTTTCTTCATCTGCAGCCTCCTCATTTGTGGAATCCTCCCACACCTCCTAGGAATTGTGAGCACTTTTCCAGTCCTGGTGAAGGTAAGACTAGTACCCATCAGGCTGTGAACCACCAATAGCTCTCTAGCAGTTTTCTTGTGCCTGTTTCTCCCTTTAAAAGTGATCAGTAATATGACAGATGCCAGAAAAGAATTTAAAAATACACAAATCATGCAAAGTTCTTCAGTTCAACACATCTAATACCCTTCCCTGTTTACCCCCAAAAAGAACAATGTGGTTCTGTTTGTGCTGGGTGTCACCTGAGCACATGAACAGACTGGGGGGGGGGGTGTGTGTGTGTTACTTCTTTAGGTTGAATCAGGAGTCTGGTTTAAGTGACTCTCTTGATCCTACTCATGCTTTGGTACCCATGGCAAAGCAGTTCTGGAGCATGCAAAGTAATTGATTCCTTCCAGATGCACATTTATCATCAGAGAATCACAGAATCATAGAATGGTTTGGGTTGGAAGGGACTTTAAGGATCACCTAGTTCCAACCCCCTGCATGGGCAGGGACACCTCCCACTAGACCAGGTTGCTCAGAGCCCCATCCAACCTGCCCTTCAACACTTCCAGGGATGGGGCTTCCACAGCTTCCCTGGCCAACCTGGGCCAGTCTCTCACCACCCTCACACTCCAGAATTTCTTCCTCATGTCTCCCCTCAATCTCCCCTCCTCCAGCTTTAATCTATTCCCCCTTGTCCTCTCACTACAAGCCCTTGTAGTATGCTGAAACCATGAAGTGTTCCACCCAGGAGATGACAATACAGCCAGTCTGAAAGTGCTCTGTGCATGACATGGGCATTGAGACCTCAGCACCAATTGCTCCAGTCTCCTGACTGACTCTGGCAGTAGACAGGAACTCTGTGGACTTCAGTGAAGTTCCTTTGCCTCACTTTGTACCCTGGAACAGGATTTGGGAGCACTCACTCAGGACAGCCACGAGGGCATTAAACTAATTAAACTGATCTATGTATTTTGCATAATTTTTATGATTCTCTGGAATTCTCTCAAAAGGCAGAATTTAATAGGTAATCAACTAAATAATTTAATTAGAAAGAGGAAATACTTCTTGGGATAGTTATCTCTAGATCTGTATTCAAGCTTCCAGAAATACTTATTTTCCTCTTCTGAAGCTTTCTTACTTTCTATGGCAATTAACATCCTTCATCTGTTTCTGCTTTGTTTTGCATTAAAACTGCTTGAGTTTTCCAAGCTACTAATTTTTCAGCTATTAATAGCTTTCCAGGCTATTAATTAGGATTAAGTGCTCATTAATTCTAATATGATATTACAATAATTGTTATAATAATAATACCTGTGCTCAAAAGTATTTCCATAGCTGTAAGCCTGGAACAGAACACTGCTGAGTGGTTTTAATTTTGGTGCCATAGGTCACCACTATTCTTACTGCAGCACCAATGGCTTTTGTGTCACTCTCAGCACCAGAGACACATCCTGACTGCTTGTTAGATATGTATCTACCCACGAGGAAGTAAAATAGTCCTTCCTTGCTTAGCTGAGTAAGGAAAAGTGGCCTGATTGTCCATTTGAACCATAACGAGAGCTAACTGGAAGAGGCAATTGCAATTCAATGGGAAAAAGCCATTTCAAAAGAAATAATTTTGTAAAAAAAACCCCAAACCCCTGAATTTCCTGCAAAAAGAAAACCCAAATTTTGTTTAAAAGATATTGAAGTTATTTTCACCTTTTCAAAATATTTTCTGAATTCATCAAGCTGCAAGAACCTGGGCAGCTTAAGAAGTCTAAATGTGACCAGAGCTGGACAGTCTTGTGGATGTGCCACCTGAGACATCAGAGTTGGAAGGCTGCTCTGAAGTGGAACACCTGTTGATTGTGGGTTCACACAGGCCCAGCTGACAAGCTGCCTTCTTGAAGAAAATAGCAATTTTGCAGATTTAACTGGACAGAAAATCATCCAGATGGAAAGTTTCCAACCAGTATCAGTCAGAACCGATTTCTTCTTTCAAGAAGAGCTCAGAAAAATCTTTCATATATACTGTGGCAACCAACTTCAGAGGATTTATGAGTAATATCAAAAATGCTTCATTCTCCTCAGGTATTTGCTTCACTGAATGCTCTTCTAGTTCTTATTTAATGCACAATTGTAACAACTTCTGTAATATTTTAGAAGTCAAAGGGACAGCAACTGCTTCAGTTAAATAACTAAAGCAAATAAGGTGGCTTCAAAGACCATGGAGCACCTTATTTACCTGATTGCCTTGACTGTTTTTCCAATTCCAACCTGTTTTTCACTGCTGTTATGGCCTTTTCTACTGCATCCTTTCGCACTTTCTCAATGTTCTTTTCTCTTAATTCTTCCATTTTGGGTCGGATGAGTTTGGCCACATCAAGAACCTGTTGAAATCATTTGGAAAAAGAAAGACTTGAAGAGAAAACCAGCATCTGATCCAATTTCTATACAAGGAAATGAGTTTGGAAAAGCTCTGCAAATGTCAGAAAAAAATACACATAATTCAAGTGCAGGGGTTTTTTTGTGGGAAAAAAAATAAATTCTAATTTGCTTTGAAGTATTTTAGATACAGAAGTTCTTCATAATATTCTTATGCTAAAGTAAATAAATGATACATAAATATGTGTGTCTTAATATATACCTTAATATTGAAATATATAAATAAATACATCTGTGTCTGAAAAAAAAGGGTAAATAAAAATAGTTTGGAAACTTATCTACTTGTATATAAGTTAATTTCACTAAATTGCTGTGTTTCCTCTGTAATCCATGTTTGCAAAGTGTAACACAACAGGACTAAGGATGTTTTTCACTGGTTCCCAAGCCTCAGCTGACACCCTTGTTACATAAGACATTTTTAAACCTACCTCTCCTTTATATTTGTGTGCAATTAGGTTACAAATGGTTGTTCTTCCAGAGAATGGAGGACCAAACACTAGTACTTTACAGGGAGGAAGTGGCATTGGTGGCAACAAGTAAGGCCGTGGATTCAACAGGAATGTCTTCAGTGCCTGTGGGGACGACAGGACGTACATTCTACCTAGAAAACTTAAAACAGAAGAGAAGCCAACAGATATGGGCAGCTCTGAAACAGGAAAAATACAAAGTGCCAAATGCCACTAACCTGACAGCCAAGTCTGGGCTTCCCATTACAATATCACCTTCCTTTAGAGCCACAGGACATGCCTTCCCCCACCTGCTTCTCCGCCAGCGATACCTGGGTGCTAGTAGTTTGTAAGACGACAAAGCCCGGAAAAGTTCATCCTGTTTTTTAAAACAGCAGTAACAGCATAAGTAATTCTTGTCTGGAGCTGCATTTGCCTTGTTCTGAGCCTTTCTTTTGAAACATTTTGTTGCAAATAAGCAAACCTAACCAGAAAACCACATCACACTTTTTAGAAGGTTTTTGTAAAGCAAGTGTATGTGAGACAATACAGAACTTCAGCTTGGCCATGATGTTCTTCTACAGAAACAAAGTATTTTATGTTTAAAAGGAAGACAATAATGGCAGTCTGGGCCCCCACTGCTGAGAGAAAAAAACAAGTGGGAACTCATAGAATCACAGAATGGTTTGAAGTGGACCTTCAAGATCATCCAGTTCCAACCCCCCTGCATGGGCAGGGACACCTCCCACCAGACCAGGTTGCTCAGAGCCCCATCCAACCTGCCCTTCAACACTTCCAGGGATGGGGCTTCCACAGCTTCCCTGGGCAACCTGGCCCAGTGTCTCACCACCCTCACACTCAAGAATTTCTTCCTCATGTCTCACCTCAATCTCCCCTCCTCCAGTTTTAATCCATTGCCCCTTGTCCTCTCACTACAAGCCCTTGTCCAAAGCCCCTCCCCAGCTTTCCTGATCTCTTCTAAAGGGCATGAAGAAAGGACCATGGTGTGTGTGTGGGGGGAAATAACAAGGCCAAATATATCCCTTTTAGGTATGCAGAAAAGTCATGGGATAGGAGGAAGTTTAATAGAGCTTTTACAGAAGGTGAATAGTGAGAGAATCCTAAAGTTTATGGAATTATTCAGAACAGTACAGACAAGTACTGACTGTGAGGAACTGCAGAAGGACCTTCAGAATTCAGGGAGCCAGGCATTGAAAGAGCAGTTTGACACAGAAAGTGAGTTGTTCTTGACTATCACTACCCAGGAACAGATCTTGGAACTGCAGTATATACTTGCATGAAAACATCTGGTTAATGCCCACGAGCAGTCAGAAAACCAACTTCAATGTTAGGAATGTTTAGCAAAGAGAGAATAGAAGGTAATGGTTTATTTTTTTACTGTATAAATCCTGCCCTCATCTTTACTGCTCTGTGCATTCCACTACCCCCAAATCTCAAAAAGCTTACACACAGACTAACAAAAACACACACACTGCAAGGGCACATGGGTGATGACATTTCTGCAAAGTCTTCCATTCTTCAGTTTTATTTGGAAGGGACACAAATTACAATTGCCATGATCCAGAAAAATTCAGCACTAACCTTACATGCTCTAATTAATGACAAGAAATGGAATGTATGTGATTCCAGCTATGCAGGGGGTTGCTAGATTTGTATTAGCATGCTGTTTCTCACTGAAGAAAAGAGTAAAGACTGTGCTGAGAGTCAGCTGTTGATATTGGTGTCCTTTGGCTAAAGTTTCTTTATTTTTTTGGAACTTATTCTTCTTCTATTGCTCAAAAAACCCATTTGGTTCAAAACTTTAATATAATCACCTAATTTATTTTTTTTTAATGACAGACTTCTCTCTTCTCATGCTCTTTTAAATGGATTTCAGTTCCAGAATTATCTTCAATTCACATTTCTGGAAAATCAAGGCTCAAACACTACCCTTATTGCATGGTAAAACTAATTTGTTGCTGTGAAACAAAGATCTCATAATATAAGCTTACAGCAAAAAAAAAAAATCTTTATGATTATTAGAGTCAATCACATTTTAGAAAAGCACACTTACATCTTCCAGTCCCTCCAGCATTTCTTCTTGCTCACTTTGAAGTCTAGTGACAGGAGCTCCATTTCGAACACCCAGAGATTGAAGTCGAGCCACCAGTGACTGAAGAGAAAAAAACTCTGACTTAGTAGCAATCCAAACTGCTTCTGTCATCCAAAAGGACTCCCAAAGTATTTTTAAAAATCTAGATTGTCATTTATATAATGGCTACGTATAGACCAAGGCCCAATTTCTAGCTTGGAGTCAGGCTGGGTATTGAGCTGAGTTTTAACAAGCTCCATGGGAGATGCGGGCAGTGAAAACTGCTGAACCCCAGCCTTTGTATCTCCCCGTGATGCTGTGAACCCCAGGCCTCCCAAAGGAATGGGCTGTGCAGGATTCTTTGCCAGAAAGCAGTGGAAGGATTCAGATAAGCTGGAAGCTGAAAAGGAGGCAGATCATAGAATCATGGAATGGTTTGGGTTGGAAGGGACCTTCAAGATCATCAGGTTCCAGCCCCCCTGCATGGGCAGGGACACCTCCCACTAGACCAGGTTGCTCAGAGCCCCATCCAACCTGCCCTTCAACACTTCCAGGGATGGGGCTTCCACAGCTTCCCTGGCCAACCTGGCCCAGTGTCTCACCACCCTCACACTCAATAATTTCTTCCTCATGTCTCACCTCAATCTCCCCTCCTCCAGTTTTAATCCATTCCCCCTTGTCCTCTCACTACAAGCCCTTGAAAAAATCTCTTTAGGAGATGAGATAATGCACACTTGGAATTAAAAAAGCTTTGGGTAATTTATTTAAACCAAATGTCTGCCAATGAGAATCAGATTATATTAAATTTAATGGAAGTGTTTTGTGAATGTAATCTTGCATGAATGCAACTGTTCTTCAAATGAAAAAGCAAATTTTGCCATGTTTGGACTAGTTTCCTCATAGGTCTTTGCCTTACTTACAGGTAAAATGGTTGGAATCATTACAGAACTTCACTGTCTTTGCTATAAATCTTCTGTTGTAATGTTCACAAACAGATAAAACATGAGGAAATTTTATGTTCCAACTCCACAAAATTAGTGGGTTTTTTCCCCCCATAGGACTATCCTTGGTACTCAAGTTAAACATAAATAGAGATAATCCTTCCAGAATTAGAATTGATTCAACTTGCTTCAAAAACCAGAGCTGAAACTGCAGGAGCAGCTGACTTCCTACATTTTGCAAGAAAGTGTCTCACTTCCTTTTTAATCCCATACTTTTAGGTTCTGATTTGAAGGAACTCTTACCTCTGAGGCAGAGGATAAGTTTATTTCTCTTCAAATGTTATCACTGTGGTTTGTTTAATAGGGAGAATGAGTTGCTATGATGTAAGCTAAAAACCTAGGCACGAGCACTCAGAACTGTCAAATGGAAAAGAATGAAGTGCCTTCTATTACACTATAAAACAATACCAAAGTTCATTACAGTTCTGTCATTCTTTGAGGCATCCATCAGCAAAAAATAAGCCAATTCTCTTAATATATCATACTGAAAATGTTTTAATTTCTCATGTTAATAATACTTTACACCAATACACAAAATAAAGCATTAAAACCAGAAGGATATAATACAAAAGAATTTGTAGCCTGCCTGAAAATATTCTCATGTAATATGTGTGTAAGCCTAGGCACAGTGCAGTGAATCTTATAATTGTTTTACTAGAGCAACAAAAGCAAGCATTCCAAAGGTCATGTTTTCTAATTGTAATTAAATTAGTTTAACCACAACTTAAAATTTTGCCAACAACTTAATAAACAAAACAATCCACAGAACTGGGACATGATTTTCTAGTGGAGGTTAATGAAGTTGGTGCATGGCTTGCTTACTGCAAAGAGATCATCTGGTTGCTGATTTCCATCCAGTTCAATGAGATACTCACTGTCCTGTTCAGCCATCCAGTCCTGTTTAAGAACAAAGACATTCTCATCAACTGAGTAGAGTTAACCAGATAATGACATTGAAGTTCATTCTGTTCCTATTCATATCAAAGACCAGACTCCTGTGGACTTGTACAAAACCAAGATTCATTGTACTGATCACAGGATCATAAGATCACAGAACTGTCACAGCTGACAGGGACCTCTAGAGATCCTCTAGTCCAACTCCCCACTACAGCAGGATCCCCTGGAGCACATTCCACAGGGCTGCATCCAGGGGGGGTTGAATATCTCCAGAGAAGGGGACTCCACACCCTCCCTGGGCAGCCTGTCCCAGGGCTCTGTCACCCTCACACTGAAGAAGTTTCTCCTCATATTTCAGTGGCACTTCCCATGTTCCAGCTTGTGCCCGTTGCCCCTCGTCCTGTCCCTGGGCACTACTGAGCAGAGTCTGGCTCCATCCTCCCTGCACCCACCCTGAGATACTTGGAGGCATTCAGAAGGTCTCCCCTCAGCCTTCTCTTCTCCAGGCTGAACAGTCCCAGCTCTCTCAGCCTTTCCTCATCAGGGAGATGCTCCAATCCCCCAACCATCTTTGTTGCCCTCCCTGGACTCTCTCCATAGTTCCCTGTCTCTCTTGACCTGGGGAGCCCAGAACTGGACACAATACTCCAGATGTGGCCTCACCAGGGCAGAGCAGAGGGGGAGAATGACCTCCCTTGACTTACTGGCCACACTCTACCAACCCCAGCATGGTGCAAAGTGCACAGCTTACACTTTTTTTTTTTTCAATGTTATCATCTCAACCACTACCTGGGCCAATGATAGATCCCTATGTCATTTAATGTATTCATGGACCACTAAGAGTCTTCACTGATACATTCATCATTAGTGAAGCCTAAGACCTACCAACTAGTGGAATGTGTGGAAAGTGTTCAAGTTTGGTGTACATCATAAAGCAATTTAATCTAATCAACTTTCCATTAGTTTGCTTATGAGAAATCCATGTGGGATTGTATAGTGATGATAGAGATCACATTTTTTGCTTTCCCTTTCACAGCAGTAGCAAGTTTGTTACTCCAGTAAAGAACATGATACCAGTTCTACACAATTTTATCTATAGGTGTATACAATCCATAGGGAAACTGAAGGGCATAAGTAAGTAGTAATTGTTAAGTGCACAGCAAGCATGAGGCTTTTGCAGTTGCTTGTACCAGGAGGGTAAAAAAAAAAAAAAAAAGAAAGAAAGAAAAAAGAGAAGAATTAATTATTGCTTTGGGTTTGTTTGGGTTTTTTTGGGAAAGAAAAAAAAAGAAAAGAAAAAAAAACCAAAACACAACATGGTACAACCAACTTTCCTGAAGGAAAGAAAAAAACAATGTCACAGCTGCAGAAATGATATAGATAATAAACTGATGGGCTAATTGTTGGGTATATGAATCTGCAGGCACTAAAGCAGGCAAGGAAGGGATTTGATTGGAGAGAAAGGCAATGGATGCAAAGAGCAGATTTCTTATGGGATTGCATGCAAGAATGGACTCTGGGAATGGTGATGGTACCCTGGGGCCAGGCAAATAATTCACTTCCTAAATTAAAGAAGCATCTGTGGTGGCAGGTGTGGTTTCACTTGTAAAACTCTCTGACTTTATCTTGACTCCAGGGTAGAAACACCACCTACAGATGGCAACTTTCTACCACTGGTTTCAGTATGAATTTCAGAACGTGGGGACATAGCCTCCCTTGTGCCCACCTCCACACAGCACATCTCAAAAAAAAAGAAGAAATAAAAAAAGTGGAAGGTATTTTTTAAAGTCTTTTGTAATGGTAAACATATTCTGCTTTTTCTTACTTCTAAAGGATGAAGCATTCTATCCTTATATGTTCCAACTCTTTCCTTTGCATTTTCAAGAATATCTTCAGGCCTCTGCACTAATTGATGCAAAGATTTCGACATCCTAAGTGGGTCTTCTGCAGTCTGCAGAGTGAAAGTTACATATTTCAGAAATAAAATTATGTACTAAACTAATTTTTGTCTTTCCTCAAAGGTAAATAAAGTAGCTTTCCAGAGTACTGCAATGGATATTATTAGTCCAGTGACTGCAGACCATGATTCTGTCCTGATGAAATGTAGTTTCTGCACATTGAGAGGAACGTGCCTAGAACCTGCACTGGTCTCTGTTGATCATTTAAATCCAGAACAATTCAACCTCAATTCCAAGTTAATACTCCCATGAAAAATAAGAGAATCCGTTTGTAGAATTCTAGCACCAAAACCAAAAAACAAGTTGGTATCCAGCAAATACATTAAAACTTGTTAGAATAAACAAAAATTAAGAACCCTTTTATTTGCTCAGACCAAGAAACAGACAGTAGAGAGTCACCATTCCCCTGATAGAACCTTTTAACTTAGGAGAAGAAACAGCTCAGTGACTTCTGATTCAGAGACTGAATCCAGGTTAAGCCAGACAATAATCACCATTTGTTATAATTCAAACCCATTATTTAAGTATTATCCCACATGGCTTAAGGCAGAACAGAAACTGAATTAAGATCAGAGTTCATCAAAATTAATTCATGATACAGTATGGTGATATTTTAGAATATTGGAATTTGTTCTGCTTTGGCTAGAGTACATTATAATACTTTGCCCTGGTTAGAAATTAGCAATATTTACCTCTTCTTCTTCTTCCTGCTCTTCTTCATTCTCCTCTTCATCCTGATCTTTCTCTTTCTTATGCTTTTCAATAATGTCAGAGTCCCACTGGTCCCTTTGATATACCTGCCCTGAGTCAGGGTGTTGTCTTTGTCCTGATATTCTTTGGCATAAGTCATAGTCTGGACACTAGAAGGAATAATTACAAAGGAAATAATGTGTTTATTGTACTGCTGGATCTCCAACAGATCTTAGGAGGGCATCTTCAAATTCTACTGTGTAATTGGTGGTGGGGCACAACAAACAATAAATCATCATTCTTCTTTTCTAAACCAACACCTACCCTTCAGATATATATGAAAAATATATGCAGTACTTCAGGATATTCCTTCATCTCTATCACGTGTCATACAGCTGACATGACTGCTACATGACACAGCACATTTTGAAATAGGGAAGGAGACATTTGATCAAATATGATTCTTTTTTCAAAGGTACATTTTCTGTCCTTTTTCTTGGAGAGACAAAGTATCTCTAAATTGGTCTGCTAATGACTGTATTTTGTTATCCCCAGAGTTGTCCCTTCTCACTTTCTTTTTGATGTAATGAAAATGGTTGCAGTTCTGACATATCTGTGCAAATAGCTTGAACACACTGAAATCAAAGGTAAAATTATTAATTTGACTTTGGGGTGAGGAGTTTTAATGAGGATTCAGTCTCATCCTTCTTCCCAGAGGAGAAGATTATGTAACTACATGAACAGTTCTGTTTTTTTTCTAGTTAGAATCACTAAGCCATTTGTTCTGTTGCACATAAAACTACATAACATACACTCTCAAGAAATGGGATTTCTCACTATCTGGTATTAAAACAAAGATTGATTTTCTGGAGCTGAAAAACTTAAAACTGCCTGAAAAGCAGCACAAAAATATATTTCTCTGATGTTTGAAAATCTTCCCATAAGCATAGAAAGAAAGGTTTGATGTAAGCATTCACAAATTTCCATTATGCATGGTCAAAAAATTAAGTCTCATAAGTATGGAATTAAAACAAAGACTTAAATCTGACAAAGTGATAGACTAGGTCCATACACTGAAGTTTAGCCTCTGACAAACCACAGAGATATGATGACTGGAATCAAAATCCAATGAGAATGGAGCACAGCACCAGAGGCTGATTGTTCAGACTTGCCTCAGCAGCTCTCTCTGCACATTCAGAATAAAAGACAGAAATAATCTAGCTGGTAAGAAACCAAACATGGCAAGAGGAAGGGCCTAAACCCTCGTTCATGGTTACACATGCTGTTACTTTGCCTGCATGGAGTCTGGCAAAGTTTGGTGTGGGCCAGCTAGTATTTTCCCTGGTGAAAGCTGTGCACCATCTGGAGAATGGCACAGAGCCTGGACATGGCCAGCCCATCCTGACTAGCTGGGCAGGGTATCTCTGCTCTGCCAGACCAGCTGGCCTGGTGTCTGGAGAGCTGCTCTTGCCCTGCTTGTTTTATTTACTAAAATGGATGTAGCCATCAAGTCCATTCTTTGAAGTGACATTGATTAAGTCCTCTTAATCCTACACTAACAATCATTTATGTTTCTCTGGCTATATCACATTCTCTTATGTAAAAATATCTGGTATGTCACATTACTACTAATGAAGAAATTGAGATTTGTAAATGACATTAATTAATAATGACTAAGAAGTGTTTTCCAATTAGTGAGTAAAAAAAAAAACAATTTACTTTCTCACTTCTATATGTGAAAACTTTCTTCCTGAAGTACACCAATGGCAGATACATGTATGCAAAATTCCATAATAATTGTGTTATTACAAGTTTTCTTTTCTTGAAAACCTGTATCTTCTAATTGTACAAAGACTGAAACTGGTACTGAAGTTTCAGGGAATGTTCATTATTTTACACGAGCAATGTTTATACTGGCACAAACTAGTGTAACTCCAGTCCAATATAAAGTAGAACAATTCATTATTCCTCAGTAAATATTCAACTCAAATGCACAGAGGAAAAGACTATCTTTTGCTTATGCAGCATATGGAGTCTAGTCTAGTACTAATTAGGAAAATGACTCCCCACTGACTGAAGATGACATTACCTTAATGTTAATCAGGAAATCCGGTTTTAACTTGAGATTTTTTATTTTCTCTATTTGCTGTGGAACAGTCAGGTATTCCTCTGAGAGAGAAGGAAATCCACTGAGAATATAACCTGCCAAATACATGTTAATAAACACTTCTTTTAGAAGGTTGTGTCAAATATAGGACTAGTTATACTCAACCCCTTTAAACAGTACATCTATTTAGTAGCACAACTTTAAACCATGTCCATGACATAACACAATAAAATGTGTACCTGTGTCTACTTAAGATGAAATACAGGCTAAAAAGTGTATTCAGCTTAATGCAGGACTGCCAAAGTTTGTTAACTCAGTTAAGAAATATAAGAAACATGTAGACAGTAAAGATCATGCTCAGACCACCTGCTTCAGGAAAAGGTTTTTCACCCAGAGGGTGGTTGAGCACTGGAACCAGCTCCCCAGGGCAGTGGTCACAGCACCAAGCCTGCCTGAGTTCAAGAAGTGTTTGGATGATGCTCTCAGGCACATGGGGTGATTCTTGGGGTGCCCTGCACAGGGACAGTTGGACTCAATGATCCTGGTGGGTCCCTCCCAGCTCAGCATATTCTATGATTCTAGGATTCATGTGCCTAGCTCAGACATTGTAGCACCTGAGAATTACAAATATTTAGTGCCCATTTTTGCCACTAGAAGACTGTAAAAGGCATTGCAGTAAGAAGCCACTCTATGATACAAAGCGTTTAAACCAGGAATCTAGGCTTTTTATGCAACTTTTAAAGGTCTTTGCTTCCATGGACAGTAAAGGGAGCCTGAACTCCCCTCTGAGATACCCAGTGCTCCTGAACCTTAGATCCTCTCAACAGGAGGCACTATGCACAGTGTCCATACTGAGGCACCTGACTTGGTAAGCATTCATTCACTCAGAGCTCCCAGTGCTGAGACCCTCTGGCAAACAGACAGTGACTTTATATGACAAACATGGTGGTAATAAGACCCTTTTCCTAGCGTTAGAGTGCTCAGTCTCACAGATGAACTTGTGGCTTCAGGCTCCCAGGAGAGTACTGTCATTAGTAATGACTGCAGGCAGTGCAGTAAGGACCAGTGTGTAGCAAGGAACTCAACATTCATGAGGCCAGAATGAGAGAATAAAGAAGAATCATGCAGATTTCTTTAGCCTAATAATGAGACTATTCCCTTAGAGAAATGATGCATGCTCCAAATGCTTGGAGTTTTATATAACATTTAAATGCAAGTCTATGCAGCACAAAAACACAGCAGCAGTCTTTGCAAGAGCTATTAGGACTGAAGATGCCTCCTTCTTTGGGGAGCTATTATCCACACATGCAAAAATCACACAAGAAGATAAGGAAGAGAGAGCATAATGTGTAGTCATTCCTCTGGGAAATGAAAATCCTGGATTCTAAGGTGTTGATAGCTTCGGAGAATTCTAACTGGTAGTGAGATGTGGGGAGTCAGCACAGCCTCTGCTCATCAACAGATCCCAGGTAACCTGAGGGACAACCTGCTGATGTGAGAGGAATGGGAGTGTAACATGGGAAAAGATTATCCCAAACTGTTTGTTTTCTGATAGGGTGTTTTGCCCCCAAACCAGTAATGTTATGGGAAGTCTAACAATGATGGAGTTCACCTCAGGCAACCATCAACCAGATCAGACAGTAACCAGGGGATTGCCAAGAAATTTTTGAGGGAAGAAGCAGCCATCTTGAAAAGAACCATTAAAATTTGTGACTGAGGGAAGAGAGCTTAGAGTGAGAACAAGGTAAAAGAACAGCAGCCTGACCAGGTTTGATGTGCCAGCACTACAACCTTCTGCCTGCTGACAGGGCAACCACCCTCTTGGAGTCTGTGGTTTGTCTGTTGCGTGGCTGACATGGATTTTTCCTGTGCAAATATTATTTAGGTTAACATGATACAAACTTGTTTTTTGTTTCTTGGTCTATTTTTTTTAAAAAAGCACACATACCAGCTCCAATAGAGGTTATAATACTGTTATTTTCTTACCTACAAAACCTTAAAATACAAGTATGCTTGTTATTTTCCAGTGTCTATGTTACTTTATCAAGAAGCAGCTTAGAAGCTTCATATCTGACCACCTTCAGAAGTCAAAAAAACTCCATCTGTTTTTAGTGACTTTCAATTTTAGACATTACCATTTGCTTTAGAACTCATGATTATCTCTGACATGCCACTCTCCAGCATAATATATGACACCAAGCTGGGTGGTGTGGTCATAGAATCATAGAGTCACCAAGGTTGGAAAAGACCTTCAAGATCATCAAGTCCAAGCGTCCAATGGTCAATCTGCTAGAAGGAAGGGATGCCATCCAGAGGGACCTGGACAAGCTGGAGAAGTGGGCCCAGCTGACCCTGCTGAGGTTCAACAAGGCCAAGTGCAGGGTCCTGCACCTCGGCCAAGGCAACCAGAGAGATGAATACAGGCTGGGGGAAGACATGCTAGAGAGCAGCCCTGTGGAAACAGACCTGGGGGTCCTAGTGGATCAAAAGCTGGACACAAACCACCAATGTGCAGCTGCAGCCCAGAGGGCCAAGCACATCCTGGGCTGTATCAAAAGAAGTGTGGCCAGCAGATGGAGAGAGGTGATTCAGCCCCTCTACTCTGCCCTGGTGAGACCTCACCTGGAGTACTGCCTCCAGCTCTGGAGCCCCCAACACAAGAGGGACATGGACCTGTTGGAGCGTGTCCAGAGGAGGACAATGAAAATTATCAGAGGGCTGAAGCAGCTCTGCTCTGGAGACAGGCTGAGAGAGTTGGGGTTGTTCAGTCTGGAGAGAAGACTCCAGGGAGACCTCATAGTACCTTCCAGTGCCTGAAGGGGCTCCAGGAAAGCTGGGGAGGGGCTTTGGACAAGGGCTTGTAGTGAGAGGACAAGGGGGAATGGATTAAAACTGGAAGAGGGGAGATGTAGGTGAGACATGAGGAAAAAGTTCTTTATTATGAGGGTGGTGGATCACTGGAACAGGTTGCCTAGAGAGGTGGTGGGGGCCCCATCCCTGGAGACATTCAAGGTCAGGCTTGATGGGGCTCTGAGCAACCTGATCTAGTGTGAGATGTCCCTGCGTATTGTAGGGGGGTTGGACTAGATGACCTTTAGAGGTGCCTTCCAGCCCAAGACATTCTGTGATTCTATGATCATACATGTTTATTATTTAAGTTGGAAGAATATAATTGAAATATAATTGAAAAGTATTCCTTGTTGTGTGTATGGTTTAGAAAAAGTCTAACATTGTATTTTACAATGTTAAAAACAAACATTAAAAGTAAAAAACTCAGCCTCTCATACAACACTGTTTCTAAAATCTTTAGTGAATAATTAATAGTGAATTGACTGATTAGTTTCTGCTGAAAGCCTGCTTAAGCTTTCCAAGGATTATATTAAGATCTAAGTTGCTAAACAAAATAGCTATTAGAACTAGCAAATACTTAAAAAATGGTTTTGGAGACGAGTTCTAGTCGGTAGGAAAAATAGAGAGGATGTAGGTTATTCTGTTCCTTGTATCTGTAATGCAGAAAATAGCTTGACTACAAGAACCAAACTTTAATCAATTTATAGTCATGTTTACAGTCCCTAGGATCTCTGGCCCTCAGTGATACACACATCTTAGGCATTCCTCATCAGACTGACTCAAAGAGGGGAACTCAGATGACACAGAGGCCTCCTTACACTTTAATAAAAGTCCTGACATATCCCTTAAGAGACTGGCATTTTTGCTGCTCAAATTTTTAATTGCACATCATCTCCTTTTTTTCATTTCTTCCCTATTTCTCTCTTTGCCTACTGTTTTCAAAGCTTGCTTTCACCAGGTAAGGCTGCATCTTTTGCAAAACTTTTGGGTCTTGTACTGGAGAAGGAACAAAAACCATTGCAACTAAAAGCTTACAGAGGCCTGCTAGTTTTCAGAGCAGTAGAAACATAACATTTTCTTGGCACTACACCCGTGGCTCTCCTCTGATAGAAATCTGAAATACAAGCCAGCATCAGAAAAAGAAACTCCATTTCTTTCACTTTCTTTCCACTTAGCAGTGTATTTGTTTTCTTCTCAGGAAAACAGGTTCAGACTCCAGCAACTAGTCTGAACAGCCTCAATTAACATCATCTTTCATCAAAAAGATTACCACTACCAATACTATTCTCATCTCAGGGACAAAATGCAAAGGGGATAAACAATGTTTTAAGAACAAAAAAAAAGACTGTAAGACTTTGTATTTTAAATAATTTGTTTTTCATAATTTTAAATATTTACAATATTTTTGGTGGTGGGGTTTTGCTGTTATTGTTGTTCTAGAAGTGTTCAGACAAAAAATATCTGTATTTTAAATCCTAAAAGTTTTCTAACCAGATAATATTGTCAAATGAGAGTCATAGCAACACTTAAAATTTGGGGCTACTTAATTTTCTCAAAATGAAGAGAACATAGGATTTGTATGACACTTTCTGATCTCTCATATTGGTTAAATTAATCCCTAAATCCACTCTCAGTTTACGGATACTCCACAACCTGAAGAGCACAAGAAAAGATGCTCCCCTCTAATACCAAAAAAAAAGTTGTATTTGAGCAGTAGTGGATGCAAAGTGTGTCAAACTTGTAGCTAGCTCATTCGAAGAAGTTTAGGCTATAAATATATTTACCAAAATGAGCAACTTCTGGTGACTCAAGCTTTTTCAGAATCATTTCCGTGACCAGTTCTTCAGAAATACTTTGACCTTTAAAAAGCAATTCTTGACACTAAGATAAAATGAAAAACACAAGTCAGATCTTTGTCAAGAATGGAACCAAACTTACTAGAAGACTAGACCTTTACCTTAAGCCCGTATTCTGTTTCTTCATTAATATTGGTTTGGATTACTTCCAAAGCTGAGAAAGCACAACAAACAGAATAGATTTAAAATAATTGAGAAGAAATATTTTATGTACAGACATGTACATGCAGAGATACATGCATTCACACATAGAAGTGTCTCTGTGCTCCAAGCAACCAGACTGTTTTTGTATGAACAGCCATTACACTTGGGGCCATTATTAGATGTTGTCCATCCAGAGCTCGGTGTCTTCTGGCAATGTCTGGGGAGATGTTTTTCCCTACTATTTAGCCCTACAAATACTACAGTCAAATTCACACCACCAGCCTTGCAGGATTATTTTAACTACTGAGTCATCAGCCTTACTGCTGCATAATCCAGACATGAGCATTTGAGCTCAAACACTTCCCAAATTTTACAAGCAAGTTTTAGAAAATTCACTGTTTAGACACACAAACGAGTTGTGTCTAAAGGGTTTTTTTAAAAAGGGTTTAAGGCCTTTTTAAAAAGCCCATTAAAAACCTACTCCTTATATAGTCTAATCATCTAAAATGAAATAAATACTAAATTTAACACCCCTAAATTCAAAGGCCTGCCCTCTGTGGCTGTGGACAGTGATATCATGGCATAAGCCTGGTAATATCCTAGTAATGACTAGTGAGACAACTGAAAATCAGACCTGTGCACACACCCCAGCCCTGTGTTATTTATGGGGACTGATCCACTCTTTGGACAAAGGAACAGAAAGTATGTTGTCAAATTAAAAAGTCTGTGAACACCTTTCCTATTTAATACTTCTCTAACTTTGATTATTTTTAAAATAAATAACTCAGTGTAAGTCAGATGTTGATACACTTGAGTGCAGTGGAGGGCATCAAGGGAATTAAAAGTGTTGAATGCACTGGGAGAAGCCAAAAGAAGTGGCCTTGCTCAGCCTGGAGAAAACAGGACAGCTCTTACTATTGTGTGAAACTACTTACTGGGCAGACAGGACAGGAAGCAACAAACACAAGTAGGAACAGGAGAAATTCCAGTGGGGTAATTAGGAAGTAATTTTTCATCATGAAGGTGGTCAAGCATTGGTCAAGTGTTGCCCAGAGAGGTGGTGGAGTCTCCATCCTTGGAGATATTCCAGACTCAACTGGACACAGCCCTGAGCAATCTTCTCTAGTTGGCCCTACTTTGAGTGGAAGGTTGCACCCAGTGACCTCTGGAGGTCCTTTCTGAGCTATCCTTTTCAGCTTTCTGCATGTTGAATTTCTTTTTCTCTTTCTTTTTTTTTTTAGATATGGAATATTAAAGCAAAACCTGTTACAAAAGCTGAAGGAATGTGTGTGTGTACACGGGTGGCTACGCTAGACAAAAGATTAAAAGAAATATCATGAGCAACAGAAAAAAAAGAATAATTCTCTGAATCTACTAAAAATAAGACACAAAAATGCAATAAGAGAGATTTACATCAGTCTTTAAGAAAAACTTTCTAATGGTAAAGATTGTGTTAGAGGGATAGACTGCCTAGAGATTTAAAAATAAAATTTGATACACATTTGTCAGTAATAGTTTAAATACATTCAACAATGTGGAGTGGCTTAAGTACTTTCCTAAGGTCCCTTCTGATTTTGGTCTGATCTAATATTTGGACCAAGTATTACTTTTTGTTAGACAATCCTATGAATTAAAAATTATGTTTATACATAATTAAAAAAGCACTTTTAATTAAAACTGAACTTTACCATATTATAATTCCAAATCTTCAAAATAAAGATACTTCATTTGATCAACAAACTTGTGTGTATTCACAGGAATATGAAGTGTTACACCATCCACTGGAGGGCTTTTATTAGAGCAATCAAAAATACCAGGGGGCACATTAAAAATAAAAACGTAATGAAAATTAATTTATAGATAGTTTATAATCAGAACAACTGCACACATATATACCATAGATTCAGATTTACAATTTGGTGTCCCCAAAGAGGCACTCAAGAAATTGCTTCATACTTCAGGTTATAATGTGCTTCCTTTTCTTCTACTTAAGAAGATTCTATTGGCCTTCAAACTGGTAGGACAAATCTGGTGGAGAAGTTATCTTTTTTTTCTCATAAAACTTAAGTGAATTAATTAAAATTCATAAATTATAGTGTCATGGATACAAAAATATTCCTGGGGCTTTAAAAAATATTACAGATTTTAAAGTTATTTAGTTACTTTGGACAAAATTAGTACAAAAGAGCTGCCAGAGACTTAATTCTTTTTGTAGGAACCTACTTTCTTGGTGTGATGCCTGGAAATGAAAAACAGTCTCTAGTGATGAGTTGATAAAGAATAAGATAATGTTGTAAGCAACAGGTTTTACTCCACAGATCTTCAAGTCTTTGATGAGAGAGACTGTCAGAAATGGAGCTGGATAGCTTTAGAAAATGAAATTATATCTTGTATTCTGGTAAATGCATGTTGGGGTAAATTAACTCCATCTTCTGAAATAAGCCATCAGACATTTTTGTTTCAGAAATTTTCAAGTGCCAGCTCCCATGCCTTCCATTATTACTGGTACAAAAGCTCCACTTCTCTTTCCTGGAATACATCCCCCCTTCTATTAGGCACTGCACAAACTGAAAGAAAGATCGTTCTAATTTTTCATCCTCTGCATTGGAAAATCTCTCTGCTCTTTGGAGTTCAATGAGTTGCCTGCATGTGAACAAGCATTGTCACAGGAATCACCTTAGAGGACTGGGGAGAGAACTTGAGTTTTACGTGTCACGTATAATCCCTTCTGGGGGAAAAAAAAGGAAGTTCTTTTCTAAGCCTCTTTATAACTAAAAGGCCATTTTTCAGCAATTGCATTTCTGGCAAAATGGTTCCTTGGTCCTTATCAGTAGTCTTTACTGCAATTGGAAAACTTCATTTTGAATTACAGGGACCAGTGAGGATATTCTAAACCAAAAGACACTATGAAATCAATGCAATGTTCCAGATAGAGTCTATGTTTATACAGAGTGTTCCAGATAGAGTACATATGGATGTACATGTCTATGTGTATGTTTACCTTCTATGAAAATCCATTTCCATACTTGTGCTAGTTTTCTAGCTAAGGTTTTCTTTCCAGAGCCCTTAAAATGAAAAATACACATTTAAAAGAAAAAACAGGCAGAGGAAAAACAACAACAAAAACCAACCAACAAAAAAAAAACAAAACCAAAACCCAAACAAAAATAAACAAACAAAATACCAAAAAAACACCCCCCAAACCCCACATATTACACAGTTAAGGAATAGTTTTTCATATGACAAATTCTCAGAATTAGGGCCTCTGAGTTGTGCACTGGGCAAACACAAACACACTTTAATACTCTCCTCTATTTTATCCTGCCTAGTATTGCTATTATACTGTGATTATCATCTGCAGTTAATTATTTCCTAAGTAATTACACTGACTTTGTTGCTGAGTAACTCTATCTAAAACTCAGCTATCATTTGCCCATAAATGCCTATGAGAAACTCTTTAGGACTGAAATTGATTCTCTTCAGTCTCAAAGCAAATCATGATGCAAACCTGCTCAGCTGTTCCTGAGTAAGACCCATAGGGATGTTATTATTTGACTAAAAGAATGAATACTTCATCAACGACCTGGATGAGGGTACAGAATGTACCCTCAGCAAGTTTGCTGATGACACTAAGCTGGGAGGAGTGGCTGACACACCAGAAGGCTGTGCTGCCATTCAGAGAGACCTGGACAGGCTGGAGAGTTGGGCAGGGAGAAACCTGATGAAGTTCAACAAGGGCAAGTGTAGAGTTTTGCATCTGGGGAAGAGAAACCCCATGTCCCAGTACAGGTTGGGGGCTGACCTGCTGGAGAGCAGTGTAGGAGAAAGGGACCTGGGGGTCCTGGTGGACAGGAGGATGACCATGAGCCAGCAATGTGCCCTTGTGGCCAAGAAGGCCAATGGCATCCTGGGGTGCATTAGAAAGGCTGTGGTTAGTAGGTCAAGAGAGGTTCTCCTCCCCCTCTATTCTGCCTTGGTGAGGCTGCATCTGGAGTATTGTGTCCAGTTCTGGGCCCCTCAGTTCAAGAAGGACAGGGAACTGCTGGAAAGAGTCCAGCACAGAGCCACAAAGATGATGAAGGGAGTGGAACATCTCCCTTATGAGGAGAGGCTGAGGGAGCTGGGTCTCTTTAGCTTGGAGAAGAGGAGACTGAGGGGTGACCTCATCAATGTTTACAAATATGTAAGGGGTGAGTGTCAGGGAGATGGAGTTAAGCTTTTTTTCAGTGATGACCAGTGATAGGACAAGGGGCAATGGGTGCAAACTGGAGCACAGGAGGCTCCATGTAAATATCAGAAAAAACTTCTTTCCTGTGAGAGTGACAGAGCCCTGGAACAGGCTGCCCAGAGAGGTTGTGGAGTCTCCTTCACTGGAGACATTCCAAACCCACCTGGACAAGTTCCTGTGTGATGTGCTCTAGGTGACCCTGCTCTGGCAGGGGGGTTGGACTAGATGATCTTTCGAGGTCCCTTCCAACCCCTAGGATTCTGTGTTTCTATGATTCTATGACCACCTCTGTTAGCCCTGCTTTAGATAGTGTCTAACCTGGTTTAGATACTGACAAAATGTTTATTTTATCACTTACATGAATCCTGAGGAACCAGGAGTAATGAGGCCTCTAAGAGTACAGCTACTTGAATGGGATTTGGCAAAACTCACCATCTTCCACCTTAGGATTATGCCTTTTTTTCAAGGGCACAGAAGAAGACCTTTTTTTGACAGACTGTTTGCCCTAGATACATTTTGTGATTAAAAAGTAGTGAAAAACCACAAATACATTACACTCCCAGGTAACAGTCTATCAGCAAACACTCCAGCCTAGTCATACCTGCCATCTTATATGTGTGACAAGAATATATATATATGGTTTTGCTTTAATGGCACTATGCTTTTAGCCTAAAAGAACTATCTTAAATAAGATAGATGCTTGGAAGGTTCTTTTATGCCTATTTATCTATAATCTGTCAAGTTTTTTTTAAATTTAGAATACTGAAATAGCGTGGGAACAACCCAGTTACCAATGTGAAAAGAGAATAAACTTTTGGAGCAACATTTGACTCTTAAGTACAGTAATAACAATTTTAATGGTAATTAACTGGTCACTCAAACCAAAAATTGGCCTCATTAAATGAGACCATAATCTTTACCACACTCTGCAGGATTTGCAAAATGGAAAAGATAAAAAATAAGGTCTTTGATCGTTTTGGCAGTATCAAAAAAGTAATGTTGGAAAGGAAAAGTAGAATTGTTAGCAGAATATCGAAAGAAAAAACTTCTATCAGAAATCTTACTGGCTTTCCAAGTATAAGTAAGCAAGTGGGCTTGGACAACAGGAAAGATTTTTCAGCTTCATCTTCATCAAAGATGTCTGCAAAGGGCTGAGCTTGTGTTTTCTCTTGTGAAGCCATTTCTTATCTAAGACTGGGAGAAAAATGAAGCTGGTTATAAAATATGGTAGATAACAGGTGTAAAATGGAACTCAATAATAATGTGATAGGAGGAGAATTGCTTTGTAACAAAAGCTGCTATGAGAAGAAAAAGTATTTAGAGAACATACACAATGCACCCATTACTAAGAGAAGAGCTTATTCCAAAAAAATAAGGGATTGTTGGAACCATCCCTGATCCCCAGCTGCAACGATATGGTTGTTGATGACTTCTTCCTGACTGGCAAACTGCCTGTAGCACTTTTTTAAACAGCATGTAGTAGTTTTCATTGCCTTTCCCTTCCTGTTCCAATTACTACACAGTTGTAACTTCTCTCAGGATCCTGAAATGGACCACGGCCCTGCTAAGACCTTCACTTGTGAGCCTCAGACACAGAAGAGCCCCGTCATGGTCAATGGAAGTACCTGCTGTGTCCACAGCTTGGTACACGAGTAAGGCTTTGCAGAATTAAATTATGGCTCATGATCTGTCCCTTATAAATCCCAGCCCTTCCAGCACTGCCAGAGACTGCCCATCCAGCGCTGTGCAACCAAGTGAAACAGAAGTAAGTCTCTCATTAAGGTGAACTGGAGCAAAATTTGGGTGGGCCTTTCAAACAAATGGAGTCAAAAAACATGGGGAGCTTGATGAAGCGTGTTTGAAGAAGGCAAAAAACCCCTCGCTTTTTTCGAAGGCCACTTAAGTCTCACCTCCTCACCCACCCCAGGCATTTTTACATTACAAAATTCTACTTCAGGATGAAAATTTGAAGAATCTTGTTCTGAAATATCAAACTGAAACCTTCTGACACTTTCAGAGTAAGATCTTCCGAATGATAGGGACAGTATTTTAATATTAAAAAGAACACCTCAGACAAACCAAGCCTCCTTTTCTCTCAGGGACACTCCCTGGCCGAACTTCACCTGGCGTTCCCAGCAGTTTCACTCCTTCCCAAATACTTACAATCAAGCAATTTACTAATTGTAAAACCCACGCCAACCAAACCCAGGAAATAAATCAGACACCCTGCCTACCTCTTCACACATTCACACCCCGACGAAAAGCCTGGCGGGGCCTTATCCCCCCCCCCCCCGCCGCCCCGAGCCCGGCAGCGCGAAACCGATCCCCGCGCTGGGCGCCCCTCAGGGGGAGGGCGGGAAAGGGAAAAGGGGGGGGGGGGGCACTTACGGTGAGCGAAGGGCGGGGGGAGGAGGCAGCGCCACAGCGCAACGGCCGCCGCGCGCGCCCCGCCGCCGCCGGCGCGTGTACCCCCGTAACCCAGGCAACAAAAACGGCCGGCCCCTTCCTTTGGCCCCGCCCCCTTCGGGGAGTGGAGGCCTCCGTAGAGGCGCCGGGGATGGGCCGGGGCTTTAGAGCTGTCCGTGGTGCTGACCCTGTGGGAGGGCCCGGCAGCCAGTGGGCGGGAGCGACGGGTGACCGCCCGGCCCGGCCCCGCCCATCCCGCCGGGCAGCGGCGCATGCGCTCTCGCTCTCTCCCTCCCTCCCGCCTGCGCGGTGGCTTCCGCGCACTTCCGGTTTCTTCCCGTCCCGGCAGTGGGCGGTCGGGGTAGGGGGCCAGACATCGGCCCTATCGCATCCCCTCGCTCCGGCAGGAGCTCGGCTCTTCCCCCGGCTGCGGGCAGGCGGGCAGCCAGCCCCCGCCCTTCCTGCCCCTGCCGTGCCTTGGAGCCGGGACAAGGCCCGAGCCCCGCGCGGCCGCCATGCCGGCGGCGGCCGCCGCCGCCCCCATCATCAGCTCAGTGCAGAAGCTGGTGCTGTACGAGACCAGGGCTGTAAGTAGCGTCTGCCCCGCTGCCGGTCGGCGGGGAGGAGCCCCGACTGGCGGCCCCCGCGCTGGGGGCTGCGGGCCGGAGCGGGAGGGTTTCCTCGCTCCCTCGCAGCGCTGGCTGGGCCCTGCCCCGGCTGCTGCTGCCTCCGCTACCCTGCAGCTTGTCAGAAAACTCTTCCCTACCTTCTTCTTCCTTCTGTTGGGTTGTTTTATTTTATTTTTTGGTCACACATCCAAAACATACAAAACACTAGAAGAAGCCTTTTGACTACTGAGAGATTTCGGTTCTTACCGTCTTGAATGGCACGTGGAGCAATCTCCAGAGTTTTGAGTCTGGCCTCTGGAAGTTA